>JAOTQM010000036.1:6750000-8152500 GCA_026939265.1 Oreonectes daqikongensis | reverse complement strand
TGCATGTTTCTCAATCGGCTGTGCCTACACACCACCCTCTTTACTGCTGCATGTGCACTCGACGCATTCGTGTTTTTAAAGAGGCTTCTTTCATTTCAAGGTTCAGTGATGCATCAAAGGCATAAAAACCAGGACTGCGTATAGAGCACCGTGTCAATAAGTCATTCAAACCGATACACACACGGATGCTGCATTCTCTGAGGTGAGTGATGACCTTCAATTCAAATGAAAACTGTGTCTCTGGGCAGGATGTGAGGAAGAATAGAGCAAGAACAGAGCACTTTCGCCCCCTACTGGTACGTTGGACACACTGCATTCTGTCGGTTATCAGTGAAATTATTCTATTGACTTCAATTTACATCAGATATGCAATATGTGTGTATATGAAAGCAATAATAGCGGCTCTAAAACCTGATTGGACGAGCTAATCATAAACAACCTATAATAAGGTTGATAGAAGAATTCCTGTCATGTTTTTGGCTGATATCATACCTGTGTTGGTCCAAATAAACCCTTAACCTCGGCAGGACTGTTTGTAGGATCAGATCTTCTTTCTGATTCTGGGTTGGTCACCCAAGTCTGTCCCAGTTGCCCATAATTGGCTCTACCCCACGTCAAGACCCGCCCACTCTCTGTAAACAGATGACAGTGATATATTGTTAACTGCATCACTAGCTCACCGAAGAGCCATTAGCATTAGAAAAATGAATAAAGATGTTCACGTGTGTATGTGTGATATTACGCACCTGTTTGCGCGATGACGTGCGTCCAGCCACTGTGAACGTCGGTCACCCTCTCTCTCTGCAGGAGAGATGGATCTAGCCTCACAGGAAGCGGCAGAAAGGCGCTATCGCTGACCAGCTGACCGTGTTTATTGCTGCCCCATAGAAACACATCGCCCGTGACTGTTGAGACACTGAACTGTAAACTTGATCTTGCGAAATAAGATCAAATCAAGCATTTTTAACTTGTGTCACCTGTCAAACAGATGCAGTGGGCGGAGCCTGCAACCACCTTCTGTGGGGTCACATGATCTAGCCCTGCAGAATAAGGTTTAGTGTTTGTGATAATAACTGTACTTGTATAAGTTTAAAGAAAGCACTGACGTAAAACTACACTAAAGTGTAAACGTGATGTCACGCGTGTTTTTGCTGTACCTGGGACGAGGCAGGGCTCCTTAGAGGTTAGGTGTGCAGGAACAGGTTGGGGATTTAATGTTCTCTTGGCGTGACTAGACAGCCCAGTTCCCCACTGATACACACACCCTGATGCTTTGAACACACACACACACACACACACATCACGGTGTATATGTAGAGCGGCAATACATTGACAATACATTTACACTAAATGCAAACATGTACAAGATGTATAATGTATTGCTCTCAAAATTCTTTCATACCTGTTCTGGCTAATGCATGTCTGAGACCCGCAGCCACACTGGTTACACACTCGCTCAGGGCCTGACCATTTAAACACATTTGATAAATAAAACTTTGATAAATAATCGAAAAATAGACATACAGTCTTATTATTGATGTGCCCACCTTCACGTGTAAAGGTTCTGCTGTGTGTGTTATATGCGGTGAGATGCCCAGCTGTCCAAATGCATTGGAGCCGCATGCCAAGACCTGCCCATCGTCTAACAGACACAGACTTGATTAAAATCGAATCAAATCAGAGGAAGTTTCCATAGACAGATGAACAATGAATCCAATCAGACTCTAGACAAAATCACTTAAAAACCACCAACTTAACTGAAGCATGAAAAAATATCAAAAGCCAGCATGCATTATAAAACAAATCATTTGATGTACTTTTTTATTTGTGTGTGTAATTTACTTTCTTAATACAAATTTCTCGTCTTGTTCTGCGTGATTTATCGAATTGATCAAATCAAGTAAAAGTAACCCACTTCAATTTATGACTCATGAAATATTACAATTAAATGCCTAAATATAATATAAAAAGTTCTGGGCATATACTGGCAAATTGTGATCAATGGCATCTTTTTTAATGACTAACAATATTTTGCTGGATTTGATGACTTACCTGTAAGAATAAGAGAGAAATCCCAGCCACAGGACACCGCCTGCACTCTCCTGCACCCAGGCAAAGGGCAGGGTTGAAAGGTCATGACCTCTGAGGTGTGTCTGAGCCCTAACTGACCTTTGTTATTTTGTCCACACATCAGCAGCTCACCTGACTCTACAGAGAGAGAGAGAGAGAGAGAGAGAGAGAGAGAGAGAGAGAGAGAGAGAGAGAGAGAGAGAGAGAGAGAGAGAGAGAGAGAGAGAGAGAGAGATGTTGTTGTAATACTCCTACTTGTCCACTAGTGGGCAAACATGGATCGTCAAATTCTTAAAAAAGGTGAAGACTTTCATGGCATCTAGAGCACCCGCGTTCGCTTTTATAATGGTTTAAAGGTGACACTGAGCATCTCACCTGTAACGACTGCAGAATGTCCACCTCCACCGGTTAGACCGCGGATCTGATCTGCCTGCAGTCCGCCGTCTGCACGCCGCGGCTCGGCTTCATCTTGCGCGTGTCCCCGCCCGAGCTGCCCGTAACTGTTGGCTCCCTATGAGCAAATATAACGCTTTTCTGAAATCTAAATGATTGTTTTGTATTTCTTGTTGTAGTTATGTATTCGTTTACATTGTGTCAAATGTAAATAAATATAAGCCGTGCATTCTGGTGCATAGAAGGCCGGTATATTATAACGCGTACAAGTCAATGTGCGTTTAATCAAATGACAAAGTAAATAAATCTTACCCACGTGTACAAAACACATCCTGACAGCAGAGTTTCTTCCATTAGATATGAAAGGCGCAGTTTGATACCGTCACATACGAACAAGTTCCGAGAGTTTAGAAATACAAGGTAACAGAAAAGACACAGAATCTGTAGTGGGCGGGGCTGCAGTCGGAAGTTGCTATTAACAAAGCAGGTGTCATTTTGAATGTTTGTCATGTTTATTTCGTGTCAGTATTATTATTGAAGTATTGTCCAGTCACATAGACGACATATGTTTCCAATAAGATGATGTGATGATTTTGATAAGGTTTGGGTTTCTGAGACGACAGGCGCCTCCTGGAGGAGGCAACAGATCAACGTGCCACCCAATCAAATTTTCATTTGTTTTAGAATAGATATTGAAGTATAAAAATAAAAATGTTCCTGCATGGTCACCACACACACAGGAAGGAAAGAAACTGCAGACTAGGTTTATTTACAATATAAAAATAATAAATTGATTTTTATTAAGCATGTACATGTTTATTAATAAATGTCTCTAGGCTACATCTTAAAGCTTACATCATTCTAAATATTAATCGGTGTCCTTATTTTGAAAGTGAGCATTCTAGAATTTGCTTTGTAAAAAATGTGTGTCCATCGCCAATTAAATATTTACACGTTTTAATAAATGCTGGTTTACCTCCACGTCCATTTACAAATAATTTAAGCATCCATTTTAAATAAAGAACAGACAAAATAGCACATATATGAATATAGCATTAGGCTCACAATGGTACGAAACTGTATTTATAATACTGTGCACACATAAAAAGCAATAATATTCTAAACATTTCTTAGGACAATACCTTTTAAATAAACATAAGGTGCCGTAGAAATGTCTAATGGGGAAAAAAATCACCAATATATTAGCCTGAAAAGACATCAGTTTTACAAAACAGACTAATCTTCACATGCGTCGCATAAATTTAACTTTAGTGTCACTGCCTTGCATAACATACAAGAACTCCATTTGCAAGCAGTTAAGCACAAGTATTTAAGAATCACATATTTAATCATATAAGTGCCCAACTATAGATAAAATTCCAGCATAATAACTATAAAAGAATTTAAATTCAGAGTGAAAATGAAGCAATTCTGTGACAAAACAAGTAGATTTTTGATACATAACAGACATGAGAGAAAAGGTTTGGTGGGTGATCTTCAGACTCCTAATTGTTTGTTGAGCCTGTTTAATGCATCACCAATGATGTCAAGCTCATGTCTCAACTCCTCCACCACATTGTTGATGCTGGCTGTGTCCTTCAGAACGTCCACGCTCTGTGTGTACGGGTTGTAACGTACCGAGAATGGCCGCTTTATGGTCTTTGCAAACTCCCTAAATTTTTTTAAATATAAACATTGAAAAATTATGAACATTTTAAAGAAATAGTAATGCTTTTGCTTATATATTCATATGCATTTTAACCTACATTACCCAATTATAATATTAGACATTCATTGATCAAATGTACAGTATAGCATTTTGTTTTATTGCTCACACACCTCATTTTGACCTTCGCTTCCTCAAAGGTGTCCGAAACAAAATACACGTCCTGAAAAGTGGTGATGATGCACTCCTGTTTGCATGTCATGTTGGGGTCAAAGGGCAAGATCCTGGCATGTCCTGACAAAGCATGCTGGATGCAATGCAAAACAAGATGATCACTACGTGCACTATGAATAAAGTTGAGTGTGCAACCAAAGATTCCCATTCAAGCTTCCTTACTTTGAGCTCACTGATGGAGGACAGCAGACCGGCTCCATAAGCTCTTAATTTTCCATCTTGTTTACAAAGGCCAAACTCCACGGTGAAGAAATAACACTGAATATGGCAGAGATGGTAAATATTAACAACGCAATGAAATAAAGGCTTATACACAATCATTTTAGGGGTCTATTACTTACAGTGGCCAGTTTCTGAATAGAGTCGTCGGACGCCCCCAGTGACGCTAGACCAATCTCTTGACTAAACTGGGCAAAGCTGGGCTCGGCCAAAAGAGGAACGTGTCCAAACAGCTCATGACAAGTGTCTCTGAAACAGACAGATAAACGTGGACAATTCGTTCAAAGTAATAACGCCAACATTTGCATATTTTTACGCTCAGATTGTTAGGATACTCACGGCTCGGGTGTGTAGAGGGGGTCAGAGCTGTGTCGGACATACTGAGTGCAGTGGAACACGCGGAACGCCAAACCTGCCAGAAAGTCTCTTGGTGAGAGATATCCAGCCACAGGTCTTATGGTGAAGCCAGTACGCTCTGAAACGGCCCAAACAGACAATGTTGTACACAGGCAACAGATACATAAATCATACACGCAGATTTGAAGAATGATCAATCCCTTAATTCTCTCACCTTTGAGAAACCGCGAGACATCCTCCAGCTGTGGGATGTTGTCTTCACGGAAATCGCAGTATTTGGTGAGCAAGGGCAGGTTCTTCAGATACTCGCGGCAGGCGTGTGTGGGGTAGAGTTTATTCAGCTCCCTGAACACAACACCCCATGTTTTCACCTCCTCTTCTGTGAATTCAATGCGGGGAATTGGATCTCCACTGTGATGAAGGCACAATTTATTTTCATTGTTAAATTCATACCGAATGGAATTTCATTCATTTGAAATCAAACCTGCACTGTAGAAACTGATTTGTTGTTTCGACTTAAAATAATACGTTTCCTGGCTGCCTTAGTGAACTTAACGTAAAAATATTAGTTAGTGCATGAAATTGATGCAAAATTGTTACGTTAACTCATATTTTTACGTTAAATGAACAAAAACATTTTAAGGCAGCCGGGTAACTTATTTTTTATAATATAAGTTTATTATATAAGTTGAAACAATAATCATTTTTACAGTGTGTCCATTTAAATGTTACCATGCAAGGTTTAGTGTTAACGTTATAAATAAATATTTTTTAATTTTTTACAAAGTTATTATTTACAAAATTATTAACACTCAACTGTTTGTAGCTCATGGCCAGGTCGGCAAAATACTTTCTTCTTTTGCGATAGACGTTATCCTTAAAGCCCTGTTGATACACAACAGTTAGCGATACGTCATGACGTCATACTGATGGCAGCTGTGACGTAGATCACAATAAAACGTCCGCGATTACCGGATGATCAGCATCGAGGTCTGATCCATACATCAGCACGCGGTTTGCACATTTATCCAGATCCGAAATCTTCTTCGGAAACCACGGCACGTTATCCATATCTGCAAAACGTTTACAATATTTAATACTTTATTTAAATAACAACAAATAAACGCTAGTAATTTATAATTTACTAGGCTATATAGCCTACCGCTTTCCTCCGGCAGGCGGTTATCGGGCGCGTCCATCTCAAGCACGTTCACGTGTTTCCTCAGCAGCTGAATGATCTCGTGCAGCTGCTCGCGGTTGCTGTCGCAATCCACGAAGATCTCGAACTCCGAGTTGCGCCTTTTCGATTTTCTGGACTCGATGTGCACAAGATTGACGTGTTTTTCCTGTTGTGTTGTACATGTTGTTAATGATACAGCAGGCACAAGGCTGACAGTAAAATAGAAAACTATTTTGGTTCACACCTGGAAAAGTTTAAGTGCCTTTACAAGTCCACCGACTTCATTTTTCAGAGAAAACACAACAGCTGCACGGCTCCTCTCTGTAGATTCGGTTTTGTTGTCTTTATTCTCCTCGATCTTTGGAAAAGCAGATTTGTTCATCTGTACGACACATAACACAGAAATGATTATAAAATATTCAGACAAATTAAACTTTAATAGCAATGAGCTCTGTTCAAATAAATGAGCCCATTTTAAACCTCAAACCTAATTCATGCGCTCAGGACGGAAAATCAGATCATGTGGATTAAACAAACAGTGTCGTAAACAACACTTAATCACTTCATGCAAGGACACACGCGTGCAACTCTTTTTGCATTCGTTCAAAGGTTTAAAACAGTACTTTTTGGAGTTTTGGATCTATCCCTTTAGTTACTTTATCACCCATGAATGAATAAACAAGTTAAATAAACAAAACTTCTGGCAAACAGGGTGAACGAGTTCATTCTCTGAGTCAGTTCAGTACCACGGACAGCGTCAGATATTATGACCTGCTTAACGAGCCCAAGGTTACAGACTTCGCATAGAAAAGAAATAGTAAGCTACACTTTTATTAATGACAAAATGGAGATAAATATAAGAATATAAGTTTAAAATAAAATCAATAAATTGTGTAAAGGTTTTACGCATCCATTTTTCAAAAGCTTTCCATTTACTGACCATGTTTCTTTTATCAAGCATATTGAAAAGTAATCGTCCCCGTCTTCCCGCAAGCAGGATTCCCGACAACATAGTGAATGTACTGAGCACAGCAGGGTTCATTCCAGTATCCGTCGTGTCCAAACACCATTTGGATCGAGGGGGAGCTTATTATTAGCCGCCTCTTGTTTTAATCTAACATTGGATTAGGCTTCAATGAATCACTCTTTTACGCACATCTCTGTTAAGTATACTTGATTTAATGCATGTTTGGCTTTTGTCAGGACGCAGGATTAGATTGGGAACGGTGTCGCGTTTCCAATCAAATTGCACGTTTCGGAGTGGAGAGCCTTAGGGCGCTTGAAAAAAAATACAAAGGTGTGCCGAGACACCTGTCATGTCCAATTTCATCTCCACTCATCATTTCTCAGACACACATGCCTATCTGACATCTATTTGTCACCATGATTAACACAATGAAATCGTTTATGAATGCGCCTCAACAATTAAGTAAACTCAATACATTGACATTTTGCAAACGAAGACTAAATTATTACACAAGTTGTATTGAATAGTTTGTGTTTTGCATGCATAATCGATTATTAAATCTAATAATATCAGTTGAGCAAAATTGCTTACTTCATTATTAAGTTGCTTCTCTTCCAATGTCAGACCAATGTTTATGGAATCAAAAGATCTTCCTCTGCGCGGTCCCTCGCTTTTAGTCGAGTACATGCTGAGGTTTCCTTCTATTTAAATAGTCCCTAAACCGACTTATAAATCTGTTACCTTTATTAGTTTAACTGTATGTGATACAATCGCTGTAATACAACGACACGGCGCCCTTTGCTATTTATGAAGACCCGACGAGGGGGAGGTAAGGGTGGACTGACGGGTGTTAATCTTTCTCCTGACAGCAAATGGAAAATGAGAAGCTCGGCTCACGTCATGGGGATATTCATATGAGACGCATACCTTTTCATATTCTCTTTGACGTTGCGTATACAAAAAGATCAGTGCGTAAAGAGAGGTTCACTGCAAGAGTTAGGAGTTCAAACAAAAACGCCCACAGGGGTCCATAAGGTCTTCCCTGAAATCTATACTGTATGTCCTGTGACGAAAATCCACACATGAAAGATGCACGATTATGATAAATAGGTAGACTGTTTAAAATTGGGTATCAGAGAGGACACACAAAAAGATCATTTTCGATTTCTTTCTCTTGAAAGAGCATTTCCCATAAGACAGCGAAAGTAAAAAGCACACAGGTAACCATTTATACAGGTATATGTAAAATGCACAATATTTATAGCTTCACCTAGAAAAATGTATCACAAAGTTTGTGTCTTTCTTTATTTTTGAATTAACAGTAATAAAGCATAGTTTAAGAGAAAAAAGCAATAAGGCTCAATAACATATTGACCTCATACGTCATTGCTTAAATAGGATTCAGTTGTAAATCACTGTACTATATAATTCATTTATCATCAGTGCAAATATTTGATATTGTTAACTCAAACAGAGAAATTTTACATTTGACATTTTCAACATTATGATAAATTAAATGTGATTATATTCAAGTGTGGTCCATAAACTCATGCATGTCAAATTATATGCAAAGAAGCCAATGAAACAAAGCAACCTAAATTAAATTAGTCTACTATTTTGCCATACACTGTAAAAATCTCAAGCTTCTTTTTTGCATTGGATTTTTTGAGTGCCAAAAGTTGAGATAACTTACATAATTATGTCAAATCAACTAAATTGGCCAAAACAATTGGATTAACTAAAGTTCAGCTGACTACAATCAAAACCATTTTTTTACAGTGTACACAGTAAAATTATGACTAAGAGTAAATAAAGGGTAAAGATGAAAGACTATGTAACGTATATTCATCTGGATTGGTCAGGTGACACAACATTTTGTACATTTAATATTTTGACATTGACAAAAGTAAACAGCTTCGGCAGTGACGTTAAAGAGCCGCGTGACCCCTGTAAATACTCTTCTCTAAGTCACATATTCATTATACGGTTCATGATTAACTTTGAGTGTTTCTAGCTGTTTTAAGAGGATTCAACTTGGCCCCATTTTCTTTAAGTGAACTTCATCCACAGACTTTATTCACAGATAAATTACGCTAAATGTGCTCAAGAGGCACCGCTGGCCCCCTTGTAAGTGTACATCTAAACCTCTTCTGTCTGCAGATTTCAGTATATCTCAACAAGCATTGATTTACTCACCAGTATTTGGGAATTTGTGTTATGTCATGTGTCTGTCTTTATTAACTATTATATTTAGCGATGTCTTGTGTCTGTCATTGTTTGAGGTGTGTGGGCAGCGTGTAAACTAAGAAATGCTCAGATTCACCTGGCGGAAGGCAAACAAACAGCCTTCAACAGGACAGGCCTATGGAAGGGAAGCAGAGGGCTACGAGATCAAAGCCACATGATCCAGGGATCTGGAAAAGATATCCATACAGAACTGTCATAATAGTTGTAATGTGCCTTTGAACTTTTCATCTGTTAGCTTTGACAATGGTCAGGCAAAACCCAAGCATTACGCACGCAGTTCATTTGATTCTTTACTTTAAAGCAAAATAACACGAGGTTACAGACATTTCGGGCAAAAATGTCTCCAAAGGTTCATTCACAAATGCTTTTCAGACACAAGCATCCACTGACACATCATTAGGTTCAATGGAATGTGTGTGTCTGTTTCTTCATAAGCTGCGTGACTGAACACATGGAAACCATATGGACTTCTGATTAAGTGGGGTTTAATTATCGGACATTTTTAAATGTTAGTAAGTTATGCGTGTACAGGTGAGAGTTTGGAGATCCGTGCTGAAGATACCCAAATCTATGAATCTAGCTTGCTCGGATGAATTGAATTTATGCAGGAATCAATATTTAAGCGTTAGGATGAGTCAGTCTCTCTCTCTCTCTCTCTCTCCCCGCACAAAGAGAGCTCAGTGTTAATTAAAGGCAGGCTTGGCTTACATTATGCAGGCTCTGGTTCTTTCTGTGCCGTGTGTTCTGAAGAGGCTCTCATCAGGAATGGAAAGTGAATGGGGAACGGTACACACTCATCTCATTATAGATCCACTCGGAACAGACCACAACACACACATGAAACACATTTCAACCTAAAACACTATTTAAAGACCATTAGGATAAAGAAGTTTATTAGTGGTGATTCTCATGACTGCAAATTAAAAAAATAGGCAACATAAAAATATTGCACCAAAGCAATTGGTGCAAAAGTTGTTTACATGCGCACACGTTTGTGGAAATTGTTTATAATTCATTACAATCCACTTATCTGAACAAGAACAGTGTGTAAGAGAGAAAAGTGTGTGTGTGGCTCAGAGAATATGCCCAGACAGAACCCTTGCTGATAACCCGGCCCAGTTCTGCTAATTTTAATCAGAGGATTTGCGCACGCACACACACACACACACACACACACACACACACACACTAATCTTGGTTGTAATATCAATCTCACAGTGTAAATGAGGACATCTTATAAATCCTTGACACATACACACTTTCTTTTTTTGTATGCTCTTTAGAAAGTATATTATAAGAAAGACGTTTTTCATAAAATCTAGTTGCTGTTTTTTATAATCAATGGTGTGAAAGTGTTTTATGTAAAACAGTAATCTTCATGTAAAATGAGCAATGGAAAGGTTTTGAGATCTGCTTGAAAACTTTAAGTACAGCATCTGTTCTATGCCAACAACAGCTTTGCATTATGAATGAGCCGCACAGGACTGTATGGCGACAACAATAGCAACACGAGGCCTCGGTGATGACATATCTGTATCATAATAAACATAATACACGCCACACATCTTTATGACTTGCTAAAAAAAAAATACAAACCCAATAGAAAACATAAAATTGAAATTATTCAATACAAATTTTTTAATGGTTTATATTGTTTTTTTCAGCAGGGAAGAAGTTGTATTGGTTTTAATGGAAACTATAATGGTGTCTACTGGTATGTGATGGATTCTATTGGTTTGATGTTAAATTATTTTTTCTAATAATGCCCAAAACACACTACAAAATGGAATTTTGTAATGGTTTTAATGGAAAAAGCTAATGGTTCATATAAGTATTTTAATGGAAACCATTATATTCTGTGATCTGTTTCTATGTGTTTTTTAAGCAGGGATAGCTAAAGATACACTGTTATTTTATTAAAATAATAAGAATAAAGTATTATTGAAAAAGAAAACGTGTAGAGACAGTGTAGGTGTCACTCGTGACACACGAATACGCGTATGCGTAAGTTTGTGACAGCTTTAGTTTTCCGTGTTTTAGGTCTCATTCATGTTATGTACACACAATAGTCATTTTAAGAGCTCCTCTGACAAACACAAAACATATGCCACCGGCGGCTAGCATGCGCACACACCTGCAAACAAAGCGCAGCTGTATGCGCACCGCAAATTTACTTTATATTTTAAATAGATGTCAGCTTCCGGTTGAGAAATCACTCAACTCTGACATTTCAAACGCTAAAGGGGTTGTAAGTTCACGGAGCTTGTTTCCGTTCACACGTGGGCTGTCAGTACAGATAGACATCAAAATGATGCTGAATACTTCCTAACAAGGCAAAGACAATCTTTACATTTCTTATCTCGCCAATCAGATACAATATAAACAAGCGTATATGCAAACAAAGGGAATTAGGAAAAAATAGAGAAATGTTGTACATGTCGTGGAACATAATCAGTAAATAAAGCCGTCGTGGTGAATTCAGGGCGTTGTTGTGCTGCGCTCGAGATAACTCGCCTTTTCATCCTCCTACTTGGAAAACTTTTCAAAACGGTTATTAAATACTTTGCAAAGTCTCATAAAATAAACACACATCGACAAAAACGTAATATTATTGCTTAAATATTTGTCATCCGCCAGCAATGTAGTTCTTCAGTGGCGTAATGATTGACAGGCAACGCAAACGCAGCAACACACGAACGCAGTGGCGCAGTTCTAGTGATGTAATTCGAAAGCGGTTTAACCAATCAAAATCAAGGACCGGAATGACCAGTTTCACAATTAAACTTAATGTTTCTATATAATAAAATATAACATTTATGGTGCATTAACGCTGGTATCTGTGGTTGTTTGTAGTTGTGAGGAACGTTTGTGTAACCGAACCGCGCCTATTGACTTTTGTGTCCGTATAATAGAAGTCAATGGGTACCTGTTGTTTGGTTACCAACATCCTTTAAAACATCTTTTGCAAATCATACAGGTTTGAAATGACATGAGGAACAGTAAATGATGACATAATTCTCATTTGGGTGGAACAATCCCTTTAAAGGTTATTCTGGGAACAGGAAAGAGTGTCGGAGGTGAACGAGGAAAGATTCATTGTGTCAGTGTTGACAGGAAAGATAAACAGCAGAGGTTCTGATGAGAGGCGGCCTTAATGTGCTTTGACCACACGTACAGCTGAGGGTACGAGTGAAAAGAGAGACCTACGTGCCAGAGAGCACAATGCAGACATGTGGTTACGTGTGTCACGTGATAAGCGGCTACTCCAAAAACCTCTACAGAGCCTCATTCATGTTTAATGAAGTGTATTGTCCATCCAGCAAATCTCAGAGATAATCAATGGAAAGATGACAATGAACTAATATCATTGACATTGGGTCAACATTTCTGGACACCAGTGAGAAGACGATAGACAGCTGATGCTCTTCAACGTATATGGTTTCATTTCTACATGAACAGTTCCACCTCCGGCTCAAGCAGTCCTCAGTCAACTCCTATTGAGTCAGTGTCCACTCACATGAGCAGTGGACTGGATGCGTCAACCTGGGGTATAAACGGCGACTCACGTCAAACTAAAGCCTTGTAAACTAAAGCTTTAGTACAGAACATCAAGTACTCTAACAAACCAGAAAGCTAAAGACTGTGAAGAGGACAAATTGTGTTGCTTTTACAAATGAAAAGATTTCTTGATATCGAACAGAGACTCCATAAAAAGGATATTACCAGAGCTCCCAGAGGTGCTTCAGAAAAATCATTACATGCTACCTTAGAAATCATTACTATTTTACAGTGCATGTCCACAAAAAAAAAAAAAGTCACGCAAACAAAGCTAAAATTAGTCTCCTTCTTTCCATTCAACCCTCAATGAGATTCCCCTCCCTGTCTGGGCCGAGCTTCTGCCCGAGTCTCTCTCTGGTCCTCCTACACTTCGCATTACCATAAGAATGCAACACGCTCTGCATATCAATCCCAACTCTTAATTAAAGAGCTGCTATATTCCTGCTGGCGTCACAGCGGCAGGACGCGTGCGGTTCTCGATCTCCCCCGTCCTGAAGAAACAGGCCATTTGGAAAGCAAATGAGGGGGGTGATCACAGGCTGGACCTGGTGCGTGTTTGAGGACCACCTGATGCTGCTTTCCAGCGGCGACATCAGTAAAGTGCAGACAGGCGAGCGTGCGCAGAGAAACGTCAACGCACGTTCATGATTATTGAGAGAGTTATTTTGAAAATAGATTCAAAGACAAGATAGAAAAGCTTTGAGCGTTTTTGTAATTGGGAACATGTTTGTGTGGAGCATAATGGAAGACAATGCTGCAGAATAAATAATCTAATTAATTAATTTAGTTTACTAAAAAAGTTTCAGAGGTTACAAACATGGAGATGATACAAACAATTCAATAGGAAATATGGAGGAAATATTTGTAAGCATTTACCAAAAATAACATTTTTGATATATCTATTGTCAAGTGTGTCTGACTCAGTTCAGCTTGATGTATTTGATGAAACTAAAAAGTCATTCTTTATAATGTCTGCTAGTTTTGGCTCCACCTCTGACAAAAGAGTGACCAGGTGCCGCACCTGTAGAAGAGACACAAAGAAGACCTGAGATCACTCAAGACCCATAGAGGGCACGACTAGAAAGACAAGAGAGATAGCAGGACATACCACTGAGCTGTGTTGCGGTAGAAGAGCGCTGACGGCAGAAACACAGTTCTTCTCTGTCAGATGTCCTTCCTTGACAAATGAAGAAAAGAGATCCTGAGGAGTAAAGGAATATTCAAGTTTTCATTTGTAATTGATTTTAATCCAACATAAAGATATTTACATTATTATATATTTAGTATATGAATGCAATGTTAATAAAGAATAATATGTTTATATATAACTTGATTTTGATCAGACGTGCAAATCTCACCTCAGGTATTTCCATAAGTACTACAGAGAGGAACTCTGCCATGGTTTCCACTAAAGCTTTGAGCTGTACATCCGATTCCCCTTCATCATCCTTTACTTCTGATTCTGAATTTCCGCCCGTCCGACTTTGACGGTACTCAGCATAGAAATACAAAACTCGAAGAACACTTCCTATTAATCCTGCACCTGTTTGAGCAGACACACCATATGCCGTCTTTAGCACAGATTCAAGACATTGAACACGGTAAGTTTGTGTTACGTACTGATATCTGCATGCAGGCCGGAGTGTAATGCAGACAGCACTGCGAAGGCTGTAGCCAGGAGAGCTTTCTGCTCCTGTAGAATGAGAGGAGGGTCGTCCGGTTGACACAAGTCCTCACAAACAACTTTACATAAAAACGCCCAGACGGCGTGACCACAACCTTCAACTGCAAAAACAAACATAATATAGAAACGAACATTAAGGGAGACACCTGTTGCTACAGGTCATGCCTTTTTCTGGGATTACATAATAAAAAGTATAAATATGCTTGAATAGTGCTGATGAATACATAAAACAACATAATGGCTGGATATTTAGAATGCAGAAGAAAAGTTAGAATATATATAATTTGTTAATATTTGAAAATAAAATCATACATTTATGGGATTTTTGGTGTACAGAAATAAATGAGGATTTACTTCTCACCCAGGGCCTGCATGCCCTCTTCCACCGTAGTAAGAAGCTGGAGTGAATGGAGATATACTTCAAGTCCCTCTGGACTCTCTGACCTAACACACACACACACACACACACACACACACACACACACACACACATACACACACACGTCGCAATCTAATCCAATAGAAACGCTCGTCTCTTAATCTACCTGCAGACAAAGGAATGGGTGACAGACAGGCAGTCACATGACTTAATAACTGACCTAAGCTGTGTTGCCGCCTCAAGCAGAGAAGAGGCGAAGTCCTGCTGCGCGTCCTCATTCGGGTCACTCTTACTTGGCACAGACACCCAACTCTTCATCAGCTCCTCATCCTCATCAAAAAGCTTATCCACCAGCTCCCCAACCTTTACCAGTAAATCCACTAGACAGATAAACAGAGAAACCAATAGGCAGTGGACCATGACAAAGAAGTCACGTGACTTTCCAATAGCAGCTTAGGGTCATGGACACCACTGACCGTTCGTTGAACTGCTCATTATGAAACAGAAACTGCTACACACTGCTGGGTGCTGCTGTATCCGGTCCAGCCACAGAGGGGCGACATCGGGCTGAGAGATGCAGGTTAGAAGCAGCCTGAAGAAAACACGGTTGCATGTCACATTATGGCTCTCAGACAAAGTAAGATGTGGATCAAATTTTTGTCTGACCTGCAGGTTTCTAATAACGTAGGAGGATCATTGTCACCGAGCAGCAGCAGTAATACAGCGCTAAAACATACAGAGAACATACACAAAATACACAATGACAACATGACCTAGAAGAAATTATGACAATTTTTGTTTATTTTTGGGTGAACTGTCCCTTTAAGAGCATATTTCTAAATACAAAGTGACTTCAGAAGAACAGTTTAAGAGGAAGTACACTGCTTGAAATGCACCGTGTGTTTGAGTGTTTCATACCCAAGGTCAGAGTTCTGACTGAGAGATACACATGTTTCATGGAAACAAGCCATATTACCAAGAATTCCAACACAGATTTCCTGTAAAAGAAACTTTGAGTAACCAAATGACACCATTGGCAAAGCAAATATAATCTGATATACATTTCAGCTGACTAGCAGCAGGCAATAGTTACCACGGTAAAATGACTTACAGTAAGACGTGGGTTACGTGACTTTGCGATCACACCCAATAAAACGTCTGTAGCCTTGAACTCTTGTAGAAAAACAGACACATCCTGGATGGAAGAATGTGAGGAAACATTAAAGATCATTCAAACATTCCATAATGTTAAAATATACATATTATATAAATATTCTTGCTCATTCATTGATGGTTTCCATGGTTCTAAAAGGAATGTTGAATGCAGTGTTTTAATGTACCTCATCCATAGCCATGTCCCAAACTTTACACAAGTCATCTTCCAGCTCTTCTGTCAACACCACTGAAGCATCACCCTGCACACCTTCTTCATCTGACACAATCTAAAGCAATGAAAAGACATATCATATAGAATCAGGGCTACAAGAATATACACCGTGATGTTTCTCTGGTAGTGACGTGTGTTTTTTGCTAACATTAAATAACAGCTAAATGGTTTCAAACAGCAAAACACACCCCCTTATTACCACATGAAATAATAAACGTATAAATGTGAAAATAAATAAATGTGAAATACATAAATATGAACATAACTGGATATAATAAATACAAAAATGTTTAATAAATAAATAAATGTTTAAACAATAAAATCTAAGTTTAAATACCCATTTTCCACTTATTTTTATATAAATTAATTTCTGTTTTTTTTTTTAATTTTTGCTTTTTTTACATTTCTTCATGGATTTATTTTTGTATTTATTTATTTCTAATTTTGGCAAGATTAGGCATCCATAACAAATAGAATAGTATCTATGGTTTTTAATACAATATTCTATAGTAAAGCATACTAGTGTATTTATCATGTTGGTATTTATGTAATAAAGCGTAATAAAGCCATAAACCATGTATTCATTTGAAACCATTTTAACATCATATGTAACTAAATCCTAACCTAATAATATTATTAAACTGATCTTAAGCTTTTCCAAAAACATTAAATCATCTTTATAGTTTGAATTGTAACTATTTCTAGATAAGTTGATATGGTCAAAAGTTCTCAAATGTTCAGTTTATACCTGAATAAGGCGGGTCAGGGTGCTGAAGAGCCAGTGTTTGCTGTACACTGTCTCCCCAATGGCATCTGCCTCCTCACTGGCCTTGGGTTCATCTTCCTCTGGAGGAGGAGAAGGGTTGCGGTCCATCTCCGGCGAACCTGCGGCAGATGATCCGCTCCTGTCTCCATCCACATCCGTGGAACATTCATTCTGCTCTAATAAACGATATCGAGATTATTATAGGTGAAATGATTGAAAAAAAATGCATGCATACGTCATTTAAACATTATTGATATACTGTACAGATACAGTTATTAATTATGTTGAAGCTTTCTTTCCCCAAATTTAAATTCAATCAAATTATTTATTTTAAATTAAATGTATTTGATAAAGTTTAAACATTATTTACCAAGTCACATTTTCTTCAACATCGTGCAGCCCTGAAACATGCATTTTACAGTATACCACGCGTCGTACGCATGAGTGCACGACGCATAAACACATTTTACCCGGTTTAAAGTTCGACAGGTTTTTTACTTTACTTTACACTTTAACTTACTCATATACACAATTAGGTCGGTTAAACAACTTGGCAAATATTGATTTGACATGAAAGCAAATATCTACTGAGGAGTCAGACAAGCGGCTTTACAACTTACATAGCGTGACTTACCCATTATCATTGGCAGCTTAAGCAACACTTAATCGCTTTGTAATATCAAACACGTGAAACACTTGCAGGTCCATAGTTTGTTTAGCGCACAAATGTGCAAAACTTCCGCCTCTGCGTACAAAGCACGATGGGAAAGAATGACGAACGTGCGTCTGGACCAATGGGCGCAAACGAGCGGTGCTAGTCAGATGTCAGGGTTGAGAAGCCTTTTGCTGCCTCCCAATTCGCATACTATCCGTCCTAAATGGTATTCGAAAATATAATTAGTATGTCCCAAATCATAGTGTTAAAAAAAAAAAAGTATTCCAACGATTCCCGGATGGTCTACTACTTCCGGTAGAAAAACGAAGCGTAAAACGATGCACAACCATAGATATATATAACTATGTGCACAACTCTAACGGCTGATACTACCCACAACTCACCGCGAGTAGGCGGAGTAAAGTGACGCTCCACTGCATTAATAAAATTAAATAACTGATGCGTCACTAAATTAATAAATATAACTATAGAGTTAACATTACATATGAAACAATGAATGAATGAATACTTAAATGGATAGAAGAAATGTATTTTGATGTGTGTGACAGTTATTGGCCACAATGTTGCCTAGGCAACAACGGCCACTTCCGTTTCCTGTTAGTATGTCCCAGTGCGTGCATATTGTTTTGCTACACACTAAAATGTATATTCTTTTCCGTAACTAAAACAGTTTTAGTGCATAGTATAAGTAGGCGAATTGGGACGCAGCACCTGTCTGCAGACCAAGGCGTGGCTAACCGTAGCTGGTTTACTCCGCCCACGTAACAACGTTGACACACAGTTCACGCGGTAGGTGGCGGTAATGTACCTTAACGTTGGATGCCACGCGCATTTCTTGCTTGGTGAGTACGTTACGTCTTTTATTTTATTTATTTAAATATAACGCTTAATTTCAGAGTTGCGCTTACTGTTGATGAAAGGAGTAGGCCTAGTTTTAAAATAGATAGGATTTTTTTCAGTGAATAAAACTGTAAAACAGGAATTGAAAGTATGGTTTATTGTTATATTGCTCACTGCTGTTGCATACTGCTATGTGCACAAGAGAAATAAAACATTTGGGCCCAGTTTCACAGACAAGGCTTAAGACTAGTCCCAGACTAAAATAAAAGTTTGAGCTGTCTTAACTGAAAATAAATTGCTCTGACATATCTTAAAATATGGTATTGTCATTACTTTGTCTCAAGATGCACACCAGCAAGGTTTTTATTTAAGGCATTTAACAAAAAAAGCAACTTAAATATCCTAATTTAACGAAGGCATAGTCCTAGCTTAAGAAAGCCTCGTCTGTGAAACCGGACCTTGATGTCAAAACTGATGCTCTTTATTTTGTCCTTTTTACAGATCCTTGTCATACCAGTTTATTTTCTATGTGTACCATTGGTTGCTGTCTTTAATGGAGAAGTGGTCTTCAAATCTGGGTCTGTAAATGGGAAGCACGGTTGTCTCCAAGGATTTTATGGCTGCATAGAGAGGACCCAGACTGCTGCTTTGTGTGTCAGGGGGAAGTGATGGCGGATGATTGATAAATGTACAATCAAACCATAATTAAATAAATATCAATTAAATAATCATATTGTGGCATGTTTCTTACAAACAATTCTAATGTTGATTCCCTAAACCTTGTCATTATCTAGGAAATTCATAATTTAATAACATCTAAAACTTAACACTTTTGCTAAGAACACTCAACATTTATTCAAATATTAATAATTTACATGTGTATCATTAAAACATATACATAAATAGCAGGCAGATAAATTGTAAATAAACAATAACTTATTCGTTGAAATTGTGATTTATAGTTTATAATTGCCAAAAATGTTCAATTCAAATAGTTTGACACTATGTTACCAGGTATTAGTAATTAATGGATTCACTGTTGTATATAATATATATATATATATATATATGTGTGTGTGTGTGTGTGTTTATGGATGT
Source organism: Oreonectes daqikongensis (assembly GCA_026939265.1). Lineage (NCBI taxonomy): Eukaryota > Metazoa > Chordata > Actinopteri > Cypriniformes > Nemacheilidae > Oreonectes > Oreonectes daqikongensis. The sequence goes on along the minus strand of JAOTQM010000036.1, from coordinate 8,132,779 downwards.
GCGTTATGGACATGATTTTGTGGAGACGGAATGAATATTTTATAGGCATTCTAACAAATGGAGAAGGAATGCCTCTTTATAGAACATAAAATAGTTACTTTAATTTTCATTTGTCCATTTATGAAGATCTGACTTGGAAAATTATGCACTAAAAATAATACTTTAAAAAGAGAGACCTCACATGGGTATTTGAACCACCAAATGTTAATATCTGTGTTGTTAGTATAATAAAACCCTTTGGTAAAAACTTTATTCTCTCACGGAAGCGTTGACGTTTTCACGGAATTGTCCATTTCCTCTTTACCGTGGCATTGACGTTGTTACTTCGCCACTAACCAATGAAAAGGCATGTGGGAGGAGGAAACCAGCTAACCCCTCCCTGGTTACGTCTCTCAACAATGGTCAAAATGGACAATCGTTTGTGAGAACTGAAAAAGTTGTGCGGAGTTTTTCAATATATAGGTCCTAATTCTTAACTTGAGTAGATGATGTATTTTTAAATGTAAAGAGTTCTTATCTGAAACACATAATTCATAAACTAATAATAAACTTCTTATTAATATTGTATGTCCTTTACAGATTTGTCTAATCTGCTGACAAGAAGCAATGTCAACAGAAACCTGACGCACTAACGCAGTTTTGGTTTATCTCATCTCTGTTCTCTTCCCTCCCTTTGCCAACAGTGTGCCCTGTTTCATAAGGATGTGCCAGGGCATTTTCTGAAGAACAGCTGTTTCTTCAAGACTGTCAACAACATTTGAGTCAGCAGTGCCACTATAAACGTGAAGACATCACGTCTAAACCTGATGTTTGCTCTTGGAGGGGCTCCTGAACAACTGGATGGCTAGAAGATTGTTTGATGGCTTGGGCAGCTCTCTTAATATCACTATATTATGATATTTGCTGTTGCTAGAAGAAGAGTTTACAAAGGAGCGCCTGAATTGACTTAATGTCTGATGGCATGTCATCCCTCTGCTTGTCTTTCATTGTGACAGGTAATAAATCAATAAATTCAGCATACTGATGCTGAAAAGGACCAAAGGTGCAATGCGTTACTTGCCAAGAGGCGTCAGTCAGAACACACAGACAGAAAACAGGAAGAGGATTCTTCACTGAACTTTCTGAAGGAACCGGCAATTGAACCTAGTATTACTAAGCACACTGGTACAGAGAAATAGCACAAAAACAACGTGACATGCATAATAGATTCAATTGAACTTTTATTTGGCATGTATCACGGTAATACCATATCTTCAACATTTGTATTATATAGACAATTTCAGCAGCAACAACATGAACATTTTGTGGCCCAAACGTAACTTCCGGCAGACCTCCGCAAAGAATCAATAACTGTTGAGTAGTAATTTAATACAATTAATATACAATAAAATATTAATATAAATTACTATTAATATAAATTAAACATAACCAAACACAGACCAAAACTTCAGGCCAGGTGTGTGCGTCTGATGAAATCGTCAATATAAAGAGCCATGGTGCCATCACATATAATGTATATAATGTAGGGGGACAGAATATAAGATATTAAATCCCTTATATACAGTAATTTACGTTACACTTTTATTGTTAAAAATGCAGTTGTACGCATCAACAAACAGCAGCAAAAAAGCAAACTAATACCCCTGCTGCTGGTACTGTATGCTAGAAGTTGTGTTAAATAAAGATTTGAAATTTCTATTTAAAATAAATAATGTTTAGGAACCATTTTCGACCATTTTTGAACTCAAAATGACTTTTGGAAGATAAGGGTGTGTCATGGGTAACTCTGATCAGATATCTTACATCAGGTATCTTACAACATTTTTATAGAATTCTGCCTTACATTAGTGAAAAGCGTAAAGATGCTTACATCACATGCATTTCTGAAACATACTATTTTTACACTCAGCATTAGTAGAACAAAAAAATGTAGGAAATAAATAAAGTCTGATTTTAGCTAGACAAAAGTGTCTAGCAAAAGAAACACCAGAAACATTTTTCCTCAGGAAAATCTTCAGGATATGAGTGCTGGCAGATGGTTAATGATCAGTTTGTTCTCATTCTTGAAACAGGTGGCATTCAGAACTTTAAGACACACCTGTGTACCTGTGATGATGGTGCTTAATGTTACATGACCTCAATCACAGGAAGGACGTTTAAACTTCACACGCAATTAACTGCACACAAACGTCATTACAGCCCTAAATAACATTTTCCTGAAATCTAACAGTGACAAAGAAATCACATTCAAAATAAGTTGACAGTCCTGATAAATGTGATTCTGCAAATATTTCTTTCATATTTTTACATTTATAATCACATCCTTCCTTAAAAAATAAAATGTTTGCCCAGACCAACAAATATTTCATTACCTGTGTTTATTTAGCAGATTTCAGAATTAAAATAATCTGTGTATTAATCCTACAAGAAGTAAATGAATATTAACACCCTGCCATTAATGCAGTTTTAATGCTATGAATGTTAAAGAATGTACAGTAGCATCTCATCTGTCTCATTGTTCAAAGAGGTCACATAACTACCACCCACACAAACACAAAAGCTGGACTTTCGGCATATGCAGTACAGAGGACTATCAGACCCTCCCTGCAGGGTGGGAGGCAAAGTCATATATGAGAAAAAGTATAAAAGGTGATCCGAACAGACAATCAGGCACCACTACTGGAGCTCCAACAGACCTCTCTTACCTTCAACCATGGACTGGAGGACATCTGCACTCTGCAAACTGCTGCTGGTGCTCACCTGTAGCATCCAGGTTAATGCAAAGAGGGGTAAGAGTCAATATCCTCCTTCTTTTAAATGTTTGGTCACACTTTAGAATAGGGACCAATTCTTACTATTAACTAACTATTATGACTCATGACCAGAAGGTTGCCGGTTCGATTCTCAGGGCCGGCAGGTAACAACTAAGGTGCCCTTGAGCAAGTCACCTAACCCCCACTTGCTTACTTAGAAACAAATGTATAGTATAATGCAATGTAAGTCTGCCAAATGCCTAAAATGTAAATGTAAAATGTTATAAGGTAGTTTTTTATTAAGGGATGTAGAATAAGGTCATGCAGAATAAGGCATTAATATGTGCTTTTTACATACTAATATTCAACCAATATGCATGTACTTAATGATGAATTTGTGTACCTTAATATTAAGTGTAACCAAATGTTTTTATTATTACGATTAGTGTTTGATCAAATCTGTGCAAGCATTTTCAGGTGTGGATATAGTTTATTTTGGAACTAAATTGCATGTGTTAAGAATGAAATTGGAAAGGGAAAGTTGTGGAAAAAAAAGTCCCATTAAAAACTAACAAACCACTTCAAGGTTTTCATGCTCAAGATGGTGCTGTAAAAATAAAATTAAAATGATTATGAACAACATAAAAGAATTCACAAAAATGATGCTTAGCACAGACACTTTTAACCAAAGTGATTAACAGTGCATTTAAGATGGACATTTTTTTGTATTAGTATGTGTCATACATTTTTATGGCATTGCTACAGTAATTAAATTTACCATTAAAATTCTGGCATCATTTACTCGCCTTCTTGTCATTTCAAACCTTTATGACTTTCGTTCTTCCTAAGAACACACAAAAAAAAACTTTGAAGAATGTTCTGCATCAGGAAATTTTTAAAATTCAAATGCCACAATCACTTTTAGCATACAGAATAAAAAAACAGGAACTAGCTTACAATAAATGACGGTTGTAAAGGTTGTAGTTTCAACACAGATAAAACCTGAATCTGATACGATCAGCTCCTGATGACAGCAAGCTGATGACTTGCTTTAAACCTTTATATAAACTTGATTTAAAACACGATTTTAAAGCACACATTACCTATACATTCTTAATCTTAAGAAAGTCTTTGAGCGTTAGTAGAATCAGTGTCTATATGATTTTTGTTGTACTGATGTGTTTTCATTATGGATAGCAATTTATATTCTTCTTGTTATTTCAATAAAAACTGCAAATCCAGTATCAGCGCAGCATGGTCAATTCAGATTTAATTCTAACTTATAAATATAAAAAAACGAATTATGATTTTTGCTTTGTTGTTTTTCTCCAGTCTATGCTAGTAACCATGTGAACACCATCTGTAGCATGTGGGGTAACTTTCACTTCAAGACATTTGATGGGGACACTTACCAGTTCAAAGGCACGTGTGAATATAACCTGGTGTCTGACTGTCAGAACCTCATTCATCAGTTCTCAGTTCACGTGAAGAGAACACAAGACCCCGATGTGTCAAAGATCAGCAGAGTGTCGGTTACCATCAATGACATCGCTGTCGTGATGACCGAGGACCTGGTGATGGTCAATGAAGAAAAGTAAGAGACCGGTGACTTGAAGCCTTGCTTGTTTATACACAGCAAAAGTAAAATTGTCTCATATTTACTTTTCTCTCTCATTTAGAGTAACACTACCCGTACACATCGCAGGGATCCTTGTCGAAGAGAATTCGATTTACACCAAACTCTATTCCAAACTGGGCATCGGTGTCGTGTGGAACCGAGAGGATGCTGTCATGGTAATGTTATATTGCAGCTTACCACATACGATAATAACAAAATCAACATGTTGTTGTATCACCATAGCTTGCGCCAGAGGAAATCTTTTTCTCTTAGTGTTGCTGTGTCACTGCACGGGCGTAGACAAATGGACGATGATTAAGCATATTGTGCAAAACACTTAAACTTAAAAAAACAAATCTTGCTTCATAAGGTGATTCTGTAACACTAACTCAAAAAAGTAACCCCCAAAAAAGGTATTTTGCACGTGTTCGATGATGTACTATAATAACGCCAAGATGTACTATCATGTAAATACCATAGTAGTTTGTAATTCTTAAGTACTATGACATTATCATTACTGTACCATGATATGACATTTTCCCTAAAGCTTGTTTGGGTCATTGCAAACCAAATGTAATGTCTCTTTCGCTAACCAAGATCTACATTATTAACTTAAAACTGATGTTTGTTTATTTTGTGATGTTGTTTTAGGTGGAGCTGGACTCCAAATATTTCAATCGCACTTGTGGACTGTGTGGTGATTTCAATGGCATTCCAGTCTACAATGAATTCATCCAATCAGGTGTCATTTTTTCCAGCACAACGTATTCTTTCTTTCTTTCTAAAAGATCAAATACTTGAAACAGAATACTCATCTGTGTCTTGTCTTATTCAATACAGGGCGACGGGTCGGCTACGCCGAGTTTGGGAATATGCACAGAGTTCCCAACCCGAGCCATCAATGCGACGACCCTTTTGAAGACGATGAAACCGATATACAGCAAAATGTGGTGAACTCATGTGAAAAACATGTATGTCACAAAAACACATTCAAAAACGAAAGTTGTTAGTAACTGCTCCAAATCTGGACCAGTATCACAAAGTTCCAGTATTGTTACTGAATGTGGATCTTAAAAGGTTAAAGGTTATAGTGTCTGTGTCTTTACAGCGGGCAATTTGTGCAGACATTTTTGAAGATGAAGACTGGTCTTCTTGTAGTTGGATTCTGAACACTGCGCCATATATCAGGGCCTGTGTGAGTGACGTGTGTCAGCGTCAGCCTGGAGAAACAGACATTACATCGCTCTGCTCGACTCTATCTGAATACTCACGTCAGTGCTCGCACGCCGGCGGAACTCCGCCCACCTGGAGAACAGACAACTTCTGCCGTAAGACATCACATCACATGTGGACTCTTCCTATAAGAATAAAAAAATCTTCATAGTTTTTCCTAGACAGCAATGTGACGTGTGATTATTATAATAGTCTGTTTTTTTAAGAAGTAATTTGTAATTCTCTGTAGCTGTGAAATGTCCCTACAATATGGTTCATTCTGAAAGTGGCTCGGCCTGTATGGACACATGCTCATACAAAGACACAAACACACTGTGTGAGAAACACAAGGTCGATGGCTGCTTCTGCCCTCCAGGTCAGTACCAAATTCACAAAACTGTTAAATGCTAGTGCCATATAGTAATTTTTACTGTGCTTGACTTTTGAATAAATAACCAATATAAGAAGTAATGAAGTCTGATGAATATGATCTATCACAGGAACTGTGTTTGATGATATCTCAAACACGGGCTGTATCCCACTGGAGCAATGCCAATGTAAACATGACCGCATCTACAATGCAGGAGAGATCCTCCGTGAAAACGGAGAGGAATGGTAAGGAGCTAAAGTGTTTCTTGCTCCAAAAAGGTTCTCCAGAACTAAAATTCCCGGAACTGTGAAATCGTTCCTGTGGTGCAAACGCTCCTCATGTCAAAAATCTGTTAATGTCAATTCCAAACATTCAGTCATGAGCATTTATATTTATTTATTATAAAATGTACCCCAAAAGACTCCAGACACTCTGGAGCAGGGATCTCAAAGCAGCCCACCAGCCAAATTTCAATTTGCATCCTAAATTGTCCTTAGATTATGCTCAGATCAGAGATCTCAACATTTTATGTCAATATTTCTCAGCTCCATCAAGGCTAAATATTTGAGCTAGACCATCCACATTCCATTACTCTCTATACTGTATATTTGCAAGTATACACCCTAAACATGTGGTATTAAAGCTGGTTGTTTGTAATTGCATTGTGTAAATCAGTGTGTGTTGGGGTGGAAACTGGATTTGTAAGAGTCTGCCCAGCCCTGGCCTGTGCGCAGTAGAGGAAGGATCTCACTTCATCACCTACGACGGGAAAGAATTCACTTTCCACGGAGACTGCAACTATGTGCTTTCTAAAGTAACATCATGCACTTCATTACTCTCCATTTAAAGGAATATGTGATGTTTTTATTAATAAGCAACATCCATTAACTCCACCTGTGTTTCTGTAGGACTGTGAGGGGTCAAAGTTCATCATATTGGGGCAGATCGTTCCTTGTTTTAATCACGAAACTGACACCTGCTTGAAATCTATAGTGGTGCTGCTTAACAACGACAAGAAAAATGTGTGTATGGGGCCCACAACAACGATCAGCAAATCTTATTACAGAATGTTTTTGTGAAAAAATAAGTAACTACACAAATAAATACTAACAATAACACGTAATGTTTCGTCCTCAGCCTCTGATTATTAAAGCTGATGGCACGGTGCAACACAATGCTGATGTTTCTCTTCCATACAGCACAGGTGGGGAGGAATTCACTAAACAACTTTATACATTTCCACACAATATTTCAGAGCAAAAGTTTATTCAATAACTACCCAGAATGCAGTAAAACTGGCATTACCTCTTTCTCTCCCAGTCGACTTCAACGTCTTCAGGCCGTCGTCGTTTCACATCATGTTTCAGACATCGTTCGGTCTGCAGGTGCAGGTTCAGCTGGTTCCTCTCATGCAGGTGTACATCACTGTGGACCAAAGCTTTCAGGGGAAGACTTGTGGTGAGAACTAAAAAGCAAAAAATTATAATTTCTGTGATAACATTCAATGTTTTTTCCTCTTTAACGTCCACCATTTCTGTGTTTGTGAAGGCCTCTGTGGAAATTTTAACAAAAAGTTGTCTGATGACCTGAAGACCCCTCAGGGTATGGTGGAGGGTACAGCGGTTTCTTTCGCGAACACCTGGAAGGCCCAGTCCAACTGTCCCGACCGTACCAAGAGAATGGACGACCCTTGTTCCTACAGCAGTGACAGCGGTGAGAATGTCTTTGCACGACATTTACAATATCGACCAGTGAAAAGTCTAAATACACCTGTTCAAAATTTCCATGTTTTGGTAGTATAAAAATGACCCCAGATTTAAACTGGGTCTATGTTGTAGTATTTTATATTTAATTTTCATTCACACTAATGCTTTTATTTCTAAAACCATTATGTCTTTTATAATGTCTTTAGAGCACTTTGCTGAGCACTGGTGTTCAAAACTGAAGGACAAAGAAAGCCTGTTTGCCAAATGTCACGCCTCTGTCAATCCAGACAGCTACTACAAAGTATGATCTGAAACACGATTACATGCAGCTTTATCTTAACCTTTGTTTATACAACATTTAAGTTCAGCTGGTAGGTACCAACATAACAGATTACAAACGGGAGTTTTAAGTACTTTTCTTCTAACCCTAAAACTTTAGAGATGCAAATACTCCAGCTGTACTTGTGAGAAGAGTGAAGACTGTCTGTGTGCGGTGTTCTCCTCGTACGCCCGGGCCTGTGCTGCTAAAGGAATATTTCTCCAAGGCTGGAGACAAATAGTGTGCGGTAAGATGGCTGCGAAAACTGCTTTGGTAGACAAATAAATGTGTATCATCTAAGCTGGAAGATTTGTTGTTTATATGATTTTGCTGGTATATGTTTCTAGGAAACTAAATGCTATCCCTCTCAATCTGATCCCACAGAGAAATACACAGAGAACTGTCCCGCCTCACAAAACTACACCTATCAGCTGCAGAGCTGTCAACACACCTGTCTGTCTCTCAGCTCGGAGCGTCAGGGATGCAGCGTTGACTTTGTGCCCGTAGACGGATGTGCCTGTCCAGATGGACTCTACCAGGATGAGGCAGGACACTGTGTACATATGGAAAAATGTCCATGTTACTACAATGGATTGAAAGTCAAACCTGGCAGGTCTACCAGCATTAAAGATGAACACTGGTAAGTGGGAAATGACTCGCTACTTTATACACTCCACAAAGCTGTGAAACCTAAACTAAACTCTGTCTGTTTTGCTGTTTAGTGTTTGCATGAATGGAAAGTTTCAATGTCGGTCCTGGAAAGCTCGTGTTCTGGGTAGGAAAAAATATTTGTCTACTGGTTACTGAATATGGGTTACCAGCAAATTTGAGTTGTTCTATTGGAACGTTTTGATGATCTAACAGTAATCAACCACAAATGCTAAACTGATAAACAGAAAAAGTTTTCACTATATCTTGCAGGTTGCCCAACTCCAAAGGTTTTCTTCAACTGCAGTACAGCAGGCCAAAATGAACATGGATTGGAGTGTGCGCAGACTTGTTTGCAACAGGAAGTGGATTGTGTGAGTCCATCTCTCCATCTCTTAGAATCTTATTCCTTCTCCCCCAACTTTGGGGTCCCAAGTGTATAACAGTCTTTTGCTTGAATAAATTGTCAATGTTTTTTCTCTTCCTCGACCCAGTTCTCGCTGGACTGTGAATCTGGGTGCCAGTGTCCTACAGGTCTCCTGGATGATGGCAGAGGAAACTGTGTTAGGCCACATCACTGTCCGTGTTTACACGACGGACATTTATACGCAGCAGGAGCGGAGATAACCAAGGACTGTAACAAATGGTGAGTAAACAACAGCCTTATTCATGAGTCATGACTATTAATCTCTTATACATTATACTCTATGACCACTATAATCTATTTACAGCACTTGTCAAGGGGGAACATGGAAATGTACAGAACATAAATGTCCAGCTGTCTGCACTATATATGGAAGTGGACATTATCAAACATTTGATCAACAAAGATTCGGCTTTAGGGGAGACTGCAGTTATATAGCTGTGCAGGTATGTACTGTAGCATCGTTTAAATAAAATCATATAAACCACTTCATTTAGCAGGCAGTAGGTGACATAATGCATGCTTGTTGATGCGTATTAAGTAACATTTCTATGTTTTAAAGGACACGTGTGGCAATGAGACCGGACATTTTAGCATTGTGACTGAGAATATTCCTTGTGGTACAACAGGAACCACATGTGCAAAAGCTGTGGATGTCATTTTGGGGGTTAGTCTGGAAATAAATATATGCAATTTTGGTTTTAATTTAGCAGAATATCAAATGCAATACAATACTTATTTAACAACTAATCTTTGAATAATAAAAATTTTCAACATTCATGTAAAGTACATTTTTTGTTAAGCATCTCAAACTCACATGCTTACATACACAGAGGACTAGACTGGATTTTTCTGATGGCAAAGTAACAGCCACTGATACTGGAACAGGTCCACTGATCGAGTACAAAAAGAGAAATGTTGGTATGTACCTCGTCATTGATGCTAAAAACGGACTGACAGTTTTGTGGGACCGCAAAACCACCGTCCGCATCATTCTGCAACCTCGGCATATGGTGAGTTAAATTAAAGCAGAATATAAACAATCAATATAGGCTTGCACAACTATAATTGGAGAGAAAAACTTAAGTTCATGTGTTTTCACAGGGAAATGTTTGTGGCCTTTGTGGAAATTTCAATGGAAACGGCAAAGATGATTTCACCACTCAAGGAAATTTACAAACTGGCAATATAATAGAATTTGTGGACAGCTGGAAAACATCAAGCAACTGCCCCGATTCAGAACCAGACATTGACCCGTGCATGTTAACCCCCAATCGACACAACTGGGCCAAAATACAATGTAGTATCATCAAAGGAGATACTTTCCAGGACTGCCATAGTAAGGTACAGTTCTACAATGCATTTCGGTCCCATATCTGGAGGGTTTTCTTACCTAGAATAAAAAGTAGTACAAATAAAAAATGGAAAGCAATTGAGATATCATCAATATGTCTCATTTTGTGTTATTTTGGTTTGGATGAGTAAATAATGACCATAAGCGTGACTTATTCCTTAAATTCCCCAGAAAATTCCTTAAAGAGTAAAAACGTCTTTTCACACAGGTGGATCCAAACCCATATTATGAGAATTGTGTGAAGGACTCGTGTGCGTGTGACACAGGTGGAGACTGCGAGTGCTTCTGCACAGCTGTGGCGGCTTATGCTCAAGCCTGCAATGAAGCAAGTGTTTGTGTGGCCTGGAGAACACCTGAGATCTGCCGTAAGCATCTGTCAAACACACAATTTAGATTTACTTTGAATGTGAATTTAAATCTGTGATGTGTCATTTTATTTCTGCATAGTCATGTTCCTCAATTTGATCTCATGTGACAAACCCATGACCTTTGTGGCACCATCACAATGCTCTATCAGTTAAGCAAGAGAAACATGTTTCTGCTTTTAATTTACTTGTAGTGATCATATTTTGTCAAATTTTTCTTTGTCAGCTGTGTACTGTGACTACTACAATGATCCAGGTGACTGCACATGGCATTACAGTCCCTGCCATACGCCCTGCTACAAAACCTGTCTTAACCCTGAAAATAACTGCAACAACACACTACCCAACCTGGAGGGTGAGTTATCTACCAGTACAGACCAGTTGCGTTTTTGAAGGTTGAATTGTACAGTAAGATATAGATTTACCTTATATTGATTCCTTACAATCATTCTCTGATGAATCTTAAGTTTAGGAACAATGGTGTAAGACAAATGTTTATAAAGCTACAAATATCTGACAAAAGTACAACATTTTAAGATAACATATATATTGTGCAGGATGTTATCCAGCATGTCCAGAGGACAAGCCTATTTTCGATGAAGAAAGTCAGATGTGTGTGGAGGACTGTTTTATTTCAAATGGAACTACAACAACTGCAACACCTACAATTTCATCTACATCTTTTATAAGTAGTACAACAATGACAATTACAGAATCAACAACAACAGTAGAATCGACCACATCATCACAAACACCCACTGTTACCACATCTTCACCTACACCCAAAGAAATTACCACCACAACAGAAACGCCACCTGCAAGTACTACAACAACTACAATTAGTGAATCAACAACAGCAGAATCCACCACATCATCACAAACACCCACTGTTTCCACATCTTCACCTACACCACCACCAACAACAACAACTGGAACAACGCCTGAAAGTACTACAACAACCACAGTTACAGAATCAACAACAGCAGAATCTACAACATCCTCACAAACACCTACTGTTTCCACATCTTCACCTACACCACCACCACCAACAACAACAACAGGAACAACACCTAGAAGTACTACAACAACCACAGTTACAGAATCAACAACAGCAGAATCCACCACATCATCACAAACACCCACTGTTTCCACATCTTCACCTACACCACCAACTACAACAACAGGAACAACACCTAGAAGTACTACAACAACCACAGTTACAGAATCAACAACAGCAGAATCTACAACATCCTCACAAACACCTACTGTTTCCACATCTTCACCTACACCACCACCACCAACAACAACAACAGGAACAACACCTAGAAGTACTACAACAACCACAGTTACAGAATCAACAACAGCAGAATCTACAACATCCTCACAAACACCTACTGTTTCCACATCTTCACCTACACCACCACCACCAACAACAACAACTGGAACAACGCCTGAAAGTACTACAACAACCACAGTTACAGAATCAACAACAGCAGAATCTACAACATCCTCACAAACACCTACTGTTTCCACATCTTCACCTACACCACCACCAACAACAACAACAACAGGAACAACACCTAGAAGTACTACAACAACCACAGTTACAGAATCAACAACAGCAGAATCCACCACATCATCACAAACACCCACTGTTTCCACATCTTCACCTACACCACCAACTACAACAACAGGAACAACACCTAGAAGTACTACAACAACCACAGTTACAGAATCAACAACAGCAGAATCTACAACATCCTCACAAACACCTACTGTTTCCACATCTTCACCTACACCACCACCACCAACAACAACAACAGGAACAACACCTAGAAGTACTACAACAACCACAGTTACAGAATCAACAACAGCAGAATCCACCACATCATCACAAACACCCACTGCTTCCACATCTTCACCTACACCACCAACTACAACAACTGGAACAACACCTGGAAGTACTACAACAACTTCAGAATCAACAACATCTATTTCATCAACAACCACCTCACCAGAAACTACATCACCATGTATTATATGTGAGTGGTCTGACTGGTTTAATGTATATAATCCTGCATCAGATGGCAATGACTTTGAGACTTTTGAAAATATAAATAAAAATGAACAACTGATCTGTGAACATCCAGTGGATATTGAATGTAGGGCTGTGGCCGAACGTGACATGAGCTTTGAAGAATATATAAGTCATACAAAGCAAGTTGCCCAGTGCAATGTTTCATATGGACTGAAATGTGAGAAAATAAAACAAAATAATCGTCCCTATAAATGTTTTGACTATGAAATACGGGTTCTTTGTTGTTTTCCCTGTTCAACAACATCACCCACAACAACACCAACAACTACAGGAACACAACTTGGAATTACTTCAACAACAACAATGACAGAATCAACGATCAAAACAGAAATGATATCATCAGTATCAACTATGAGCAGCTCAACCACTCAACTCACGATAATTACTGGTTCAACACTCCCTCCCCCTTCACCAAACTCACAAATTACAGCATCACCAACTACCATTGTGACAAAAGAATCAACAACATTCTCACAAACACCCACTGTTTCCACATCTTCACCTACACCTACACCAACAACAACAACAACAACAACTGGAACAACGCCTGAAAGTACTACAACAACCACAGTTACAGAATCAACAACAGCAGAATCTACAACATCCTCACAAACACCTACTGTTTCCACATCTTCACCTACACCACCAACAACAACAACAACAACTGGAACAACGCCTGAAACTACTACAACAACCACAGTTACAGAATCAACAACAGCAGAATCTACAACATCCTCACAAACACCCACTGCTTCCACATCTTCACCTACACCACCACCAACAACAACAACAGGAACAACACCTAGAAGTACTACAACAACCACAGTTACAGAATCAACAACAGCAGAATCTACAACATCCTCACAAACACCCACTGCTTCCACATCTTCACCTACACCACCACCAACAACAACAACTGGAACAACGCCTGAAAGTACTACAACAACCACAGTTACAAAATCAACAACAGCAGAATCTACAACATCCTCACAAACACCCACTGCTTCCACATCTTCACCTACACCACCACCAACAACAACAACTGGAACAACGCCTGAAAGTACTACAACAACCACAGTTACAGAATCAACAACAGCAGAATCTACAACATCCTCACAAACACCCACTGCTTCCACATCTTCACCTACACCACCACCAACAACAACAACTGGAACAACGCCTGAAAGTACTACAACAACCACAGTTACAGAATCAACAACAGCAAAATCTACAACATCCTCACAAACACCCACTGCTTCCACATCTTCACCTACACCACCACCACCACCAACTACAACAACAGGAACAACACCTGGCAGTACTACAACAACTACAGTTACAGAATCAACAACAGCAGAATCTACAACATCCTCACAAACACCTACTGTTTCCACATCTTCACCTACACCACCACCACCACCAACAACAACAGGAACAACACCTAGAAGTACTACAACAACCACAGTTACAGAATCAACAACAGCAGAATCTACAACATCCTCACAAACACCTACTGTTTCCACATCTTCACCTACACCACCACCACCACCACCACCAACAACAACAGGAACAACACCTAGAAGTACTACAACAACCACAGTTACAGAATCAACAACAGCAGAATCTACAACATCCTCACAAACACCCACTGCTTCCACATCTTCACCTACACCACCACCAACAACAACAACTGGAACAACGCCTGAAAGTACTACAACAACCACAGTTACAGAATCAACAACAGCAGAATCTACAACATCCTCACAAACACCCACTGCTTCCACATCTTCACCTACACCACCACCACCACCAACTACAACAACAACAGGAACAACACCTGGCAGTACTACAACAACTACAGTTACAGAATCAACAACAGCAGAATCTACAACATCCTCACAAACACCCACTGTTTCCACATCTTCACCTACACCACCAACAACAACAACAACTGGAACAACGCCTGAAAGTACTACAACAACCACAGTTACAGAATCAACAACAGCAGAATCTACAACATCCTCACAAACACCCACTGTTTCCACATCTTCACCTACACCACCACCAACAACAACAACAACTGGAACAACGCCTGAAAGTACTACAACAACCACAGTTACAGAATCAACAACAGCAGAATCTACAACATCCTCACAAACACCCACTGCTTCCACATCTTCACCTACACCACCACCAACAACTGCAACAACAACACCTGAAAGTACTACAACAACCACAGTTACAGAATCAACAACAGCAGAATCTACAACATCATCACAAACACCCACTGTTTCCACATCTTCACCTACACCACCACCACCACCAACAACAACACCTGAAAGTACTACAATAACTACAATTACAGAATCAACAACAGCAGAATCTACAACATCCTCACAAACACCCACTGCTTCCACATCTTCACCTACACCACCACCAACAACTACAACAACAACAACACCTGAAAGTACTACAACAACTACAACTAAAGAATCAACAACAGCAGAATCTACAACATCCTCACAAACACCCACTGCTTCCACATCTTCACCTACACCACCACCAACAACTACAACAACAACAACACCTGAAAGTACTACAACAACTACAACTAAAGAACCAACAACAGCAGAATCTACAACATTCTCACAAACACCCACTGCTTCCACAACTTCATCCACAGTATCCTCAACAACTATTAAGACAACATTTACATCTACAACCACCAGTCCTAGCACTACACCCTGTTTTTGTGTATTTAATGGAAAGCAGTATGAGCCAGGTTAGTAAATTTAAAAATCTGAATCCCTGTCAGTTCGCTTTCATAGCTTGTGTTTTTGGTTTAATACTCTTTTTAATTTTTTATAGGACATGTAATATTCGATAACTTGGATATTGGCTCGGGGATATGTCTAACCATGATCTGCTCTGACATCTGTGAAATTCAGAATACAACAAACTCATGCTATGACTGTCCAGAATGGGACAAAAATGTATTTCTAATTCATGACTAAATCATTTAAGCATATGACAACTCTAAATGTCTTTTTTTAACTGTCCTTCATGCTCTTTTAAAATAACAACACTGCAATCAATGAGCTTAACTAATTCCAGAGTCTTCTTATTTACCAGACCAACGAGACTTTCATCTTGTGTAACTGCACAATGGCGAGGTGCATTGAGGACAACATCATTGAGATTATCCCATATGAATGTCCTCCACTCCAAAACATCACCTGTGCTAACGGAAAGAACCCAGTGCTGGTATACGATGAACACTACTGCTGCCAGCATTACGCCTGTGACTGTGAGTAACTTTTTTAGTCCCACATAAGCCTGAAAAACGTAATGGTTATTCAAGGAACAGTTTGATAACTTTTACAAAAGGAAATACACTGGGTTTTTAGCATCTGCTGATTTCTAATAATATGCTCAATTCAAATGTCTTATTTCTAATTTCAACCTTCCTATCTTAGGCTTTTGTGAAGGCTGGGGTGACCCTCACTACATCACATTTGATGGAGAGTTCTACAGCTATCAAGGAAACTGCACTTATATATTAATGGAAGAAATACGGCCTCATTTCCATTTAAAGATCTACATTGATAATGTCTACTGTGATCCTATTGAGCATGTTTCTTGTCCCAAATCAATTATTGTATCTTACAACAAGTTCGTCATTACACTCACAAATCACAATTTAATAGGAGGTGCAGACCTAGAGGTGAGACTTTCTTTATTGTTTTGTGTAGGAATAATGTGGCTTTTGTAAATATCTCTATAGCTTAAAATTACTTGGTTTCTCCACAAGGTTTTATTAGGCGATGAGAAGCTTAACATACTACCTTTTGCCAAAAATGGAGTGAGAGTGTTTAGCTCAGGCTTGGATTTGTTCCTGGAGATTCCACAGCTGGGTGTCATCATAACATTCGGAGTCACTGGCTTCAGCATCAACCTGCCATTCCAGAAATTTGGAAACAACACACAAGGCCACTGTGGTGAGTTAGCCAACAAAACATATTTTCTTAATTGTTAAAACGTTTAAGAAGCTTACCCTTAAGTTACCTGAAAGGCCCACGTTGTGTTGGCAATTCTACCTGTTGCTCTAGTCACTGTAAACTCTTCTCAATTCGATTGAATTACTTCTTATTTGCTTTGTTACTATACAGGTTTAGTCAAGGAAGCTAGGAATAGCCTATAACAGAAAAGTGTCTATTTTAAAAGGAAATGTTTAACCCTTCCCCACTATACACAAATGCACATAAGGGTTTTTTATTATTAATCAACTAAATTATTTCACATAACTCTCTAAGGAACATGCAACAACAACAGGGCTGATGACTGTATGCTTCCTGGAGGGATGTTGGTGGATGACTGCGCAGTCATGGCAGATTACTGGCCGGCTAATGGTGTAAATGATGAAATATGCCCTCCACCAACTGCGATACCTACACCCGGAACAAGCACCAAACCCACAGTTAATCCATGCCAGGCTCTCCCAGACTGTTACCTCCTAAAGAGCGAGTAAGATGATGTGTTTTGACAGTAAACTCAGGAATACTTTGTGTGATGATTTGCTTCAAAAGTAATTTGTGCTATCGTCCATCCTTCATTTTCCTCAGGTTGTTCGAAGAGTGCCACCGCCACATTTCTCCAGATAACATGTTTTCAGGCTGTGAATATGACAGCTGTCATATGAGTAACCCCGCCGTGGTGTGTACGAGTCTGCAGACGTATGCGAGGGCTTGCTCTCAGATTGGCGTCTGCATACACTGGAGAAACTACACCAGCCTCTGCAGTGAGTATAACAACAGCTGTCCATCTGTGCTTCAGACAAAAATAGTAAAATTCAGTTTAAATACTATAAATACCCACAAATCATGTTCAATATGTATTTGGAGTGTCTCACCAGAAGTTATTTGTTTCATATCGTGAAATTTCTTTGAACTTTGCTCTTCATGGTCTCAGTCTTTCAGACAGTGCTGCATATAATCTATAGAAGTGTTGCATTTACCTTCTCTTCCTCAGATATTAAATGTCCAGAAGATAAAATCTACAAGCCATGTGGTCCAGCTGAACCCCCAACCTGTGAAGACCAGTATGTCCTTTTATCTCCAAAGTTATTTTCTGCATTGTACATTGTGCTGTGGTTGTAAAGGAATATGGCAGACACTGCCATAGGGGGCAGCATTACTGCACAGCTCAAAACCTCTTATGCAACTCTATTTCAAAATGTTTATAATTTAACTTTAGTGTGCATGTATTGTTTGTAACAAACTGTTAAACATTTCAGACCTGAACAGAGGAGTCTTGCAGTGCTCACCGAGGGCTGCTTTTGCCCAGATGGCATGTTGCTCTTCAACAAAGAGTCCGGAGTCTGTGTGGACAAATGCGGTGAGAAGCCAATGAATCAAGTGTGTGTGTGTGTGTGTGTGTATGAGAGAGAGAGAGAGCTTAAAAAATCTGTCAGCATCAGATACATCACATCACACATCAAATGTTTTTTGGGATAATTCTTTTATCTAACATCTCTCTTATAGGATGCCTGGATGCTTCCGGGACACCGCGTGAGGTACGTCAGTGTTTAAAAAAAAGAATTTTAGCAATTCACTTCATATTAATATTGTACTTACTATACTGTCCTAGTACATTTTGTGATATTCATTCATTCAATGTTGATTATAAATATAATTGAAATATTTTTATATTTATGTATTTTTACGTTTACAGAGTTTCACAATGTAAATTCCTTTGTAGATAATACAAACACTGCTAAACTAAATTCATTAATGATGCTCTTTAATGTTAGTTATATAAACAAGGGTGTCACCTTTGAAAGTAAATTCCTATGCATGAAGAAAGGCAACTTACTAGATTCAGGACAGAGCTCTATTGCTGCCACTAATACAATAGCACATATAAGACCTGACCCCTCTTGGTTTTTTCGTGGCAGTTTGGTGAGATGTTCGAGTACAACTGTGAGGAGTGTGTCTGTGATCAAGCCAGCAAATCTATCACCTGTAAGCCCAGACAGTGTCCTGATTTTATCTCCGAGAGCTGCACTCTGCCCGGCTTCGTGTTGGTCAATGTCACCAATCCTTCAGACCCGTGCTGCACCAAACAAGTTTGCCGTAATATTATTTGTTTTTTAAACAGACTTCATATTAGGATTACAACACACAACATTCTCACATGTCTCTTCTCTCCCTCTTTCATGATGTAGATTGTGATGTATCTATATGCCCACCTTTGAATAAAAAGTGTAGCGTTGGATATTCTCCAGAACTGGAGGTGCCTGAGGGAAAATGCTGTCCGGAAATCAAATGCGGTATTGCTGTTTGTCCTACAGTACACACTTGTGTTTTTACATAGAATGTATTTCACAGATGCTGTTTTTACCTGAATATAATTTCATACTGTTTGTGTCTTTCTTTAATGTGTTTTTGTGCATCTAGTGCCCAAACAAGTATGCGTCTTTGAAAAACAAGAGTATGAGGTATAATATTACACCTAATCTAAATAAAGATTTTTTTAATCTGTAGCATTAATAATAATTCACTTTAAATGTATTAATATTTGTTAAAGACTCAATAAAATTAATATTACACATCTCTCCCCTACCAGCCTGATAGCACCATCCCTGTTGTCAACTGTCAGGAATGCACTTGTACGTGGGACGTGGATCCTCAAACACAGTTACACCAGATCAGCTGCAGACCGGTGATGTGCATTGAAGACTGTGCTCCTGTAGGTCGAGTCGCAGCTTCTTATTGGCTGTTCTCATTCAGCTGAATTTCAGCTCATTATAGGGCGAATTGGATAATCAATTTTTTTCCCAACTTTTAGGGTTACGAATTTCAAGAGCCTGAAAGCTACAAAGACTGCTGTGGGAATTGTGTGCAAACTCACTGTATTGTCAATGTCAACGGCACCCAGCATATACTGAAGGTGAGGTCAAAGGTCACTTCATCTCCAGTCACCTTGACATATGCCTGTAAAGTAAAGAAAGCGCAGATTAATATCTGGTCTAAAAGCAACCCAAAAGAAGAGTTTACCTGAAAACAAAAAGAAGTTGCAATAGCCTTTTACGTTTTTACACAATTGCTCATTCTGCTCATAGGAGGGAGATGTTTTGCCCACAACAGATCAGGGTTGTGACAAGATCACCTGCACTAAAGTGAATGGACAGTTCGTCACTGATAACTACAGAATCCAGTGTCCTCCGTTCAACATCTCCAACTGTCAGCCTGTATGTCTTTTAAACACACACTTAAATGAACACAAACATTAATGAGGTCATATGATTCAATCACATACATACGTTCTGCTTGCATCATCCTCTCTACAGGGTACAGTTCAGCTGATGTCTGATAGCTGCTGCCACGTTTGTGAGTATTTTAAAGAATCAAAATCATAATATGTTTAATAACTTGAATTAGACTCTATCACTTGGCACGTTTACAGATGACCTTTCCCCTTTGGCTATGTTTGTTAACGTCCTTCCTGTTGATTTTAACTCAAGACCTGATTAATGTGTCTGGATTTTTTTTGTCTGTGTTTGTAGGTGTGGACAAGATTAAGGGCTGTCAAGTACAGACTGTTCAGGATTACATAAATCACAACCACTGTCAGTCAGAGAGAAAAATGGACCTGACCTTCTGCGGCGGAGATTGTGCCAGTTACAGCAGGTGAGTTTACACACACGGTTGTTTAAATTGTTCTGATATTTTCTCACTTATTAACGTAAACATGTTATTTTTACATTTTTAATTAAACTTTCTTAAGCATGATGAATAATAGGGCAATCGTAATTAAATAAAGTGTATTTACATGACAATGTCTTCATTATCATCATCCTCATAAATCATATACATAAGCCATATACACCCATGCTTCATGCAGTGACCTTTCCATTATATGAATTTTTCTCTCTCTGTCATACGCAGGTACACTGAACCTGGGTTGTCCGCCTGTAGCTGTTGCCAGGCATCCCTCGCAAGTAATCGTACAGTGCCTCTTAGTTGTTTAAATGGAGACATAATAACCCACACGTACGTCCACGTCGAGCAGTGCGCCTGTAGCAAAACGAACTGCCGCGGCACTGGACTCAGCCAGCACACCCTTGAAAACTTCAGTTTTAAACTTCCTTGAGTATCCAGAGGTCTCCAATCCAATGTCTCTAAAAAAGAAACTGAGTAAAACTTGTGATCTGAAATAATTAAAATTGCAATGCTGTATGTTTAATATGTCTTAATATGTCAAGCTTTACATTCTTGCTAAATTGAACTTTTGATAAATGTACTCTTCTGCTTGTGTATTAAATTAAAAGCAATGAAAGGCAAACTGAAATGTGTGTGTGTGTGTGTGTGTAATACATATTCATTCAGAGTACAGTATATTTAGCAAAATGTCTGATTGAGTTTATATCAATTAAATGCCCCAGGACTGTTTTTCCCACTACATTACTTTATGTTTGCTAATAGACACTTGATGAGCTTCCATATTTCAACCAACACTGGTCAAGAAGCACTTCCTGTTTCTGGTTAAAACTACACAAACATTAGAACAAAATACAACAAACAGAACATTTAAAACTGAATCAAAACTTCTAAATCTAAACAAACATCTTATTATTTAATAATATATATGTGGAAAAAACACAACAAATCGAAATCTGGAAGCCATTGCCTTATACATATAAAACTATGTATTAAAGAAAATACTCTTGAGCTAATAGATATGTGTATTAAATGTACACAGATGTGAATGACACGGATGTCAACTGTTACCTATTGTTTGGAGTTGAGTTTTAACTTCATTGTATGCCAAGTGTTTTGAACTTGATACTTGAAGTCTGTAGAGAAACATAGAAACATAACAATTCTGATACAGGAAAATACTTCATTTGCAAAACCGATAACTCAGTTTTTAAACATTTTCAAAAATCATGTTTTTTTTTATTGTGCATTCCAATTAATATCAATCAAACTGCAGTTGGGTTGTTTTTATTAAGTAATAATAACTCAAACAAATACAGCTAACTAACAATAAAACATAACATGATTTTTGATCTGTTTTTTAAAACAGAGTTATATGTTTTTGCAAATAAACTCTTTATTTTTTGTGCACAAACCATTCAATGATATGCCAATTTTCACTGAATACAGTATGCTGTATTAATACAGTATGAGTTTATAGATCTCAGAAGTTTATAGATTGTAGGTAAAGAGGTATCTTTTTTCATGTGAATTTCATCAGCGCTGACTGTGTTTGCTAAGCTTTGAGTACATTCTTAAAGTTAAAGTTAAATTGGCCTTATATTGTAAAATTACCTAAGTTATGAAACGTCAATTCCAAACAAAAGTGTCATTTTTTACATGTCCAAAAGTGCATATGTCTACAGAAACACCTATGCTGTATGCTCGCAACAGAGGAAAACACTTGACAAAAAAGCTCAAGGATATGCTGGCTGACAGATAATGAGCAGTTTATTGTGGCATTCAGAATCTTAAGACACACCTGAATGGATGCTCAACACCTAACGCTCTTAATCACATGTGGGATGTTCAAATTTCACATGCAATCAAATATACACAAAGGTCATCGCAGCCCTTAATAATAATGTATCTGCCATTATAAATATTTATGATCATCTAAATAAAAAAAATCGAAAGGTCTTTAAATATGAACCCATTAAACTAAAACTGCTATATTAATCGCATATATTTATTTTGCAATTTTAAAATGTCATATCTCATCGTGCTAAAACAAATACACAGACATTGGAAATTACCTACCATTAATGCAAATGTAATATATTGAATGTGTTTTTAACCATTGTTTAGAGAGGCCAAATAACTACCACCCACACAAACACACACAATAATGCAGGCACTGAAGTATAAAAGTAGATTTGAACAGAAAGTCATGAACTGCTGGAGCTCCTGTAGACCTCTCTTACCTCCAACCATGGATTGGAGAACATCAGAACTCTACACACTGCTGCTGGTACTAACCTGTGGCATCCAGCTGAATGCAGACATGAGTAAGAGTCAATAACATACTTTAAAAGAATGAAAGAAATCTGATACGAAGATCATCTGATACATTTAAAGCAAATAACATTTATAACTAGAAATAATGTAATTTATCTTGTTGTTTTTCTTCAGTCTATGTTAGTGACCATGTGAACACCATCTGTAGCATGTGGGGTAACTTTTACTTCAAGACATTTGATGGGGAGTTTTACCAGTTCAAAGGCACGTGTGAATATAACCTGGTGTCTGACTGTCAGAACCTCATTCATCAGTTCTCAGTTCACGTGAAGAGAACACAAGACCCCGATGTGTCAAAGATCAGCAGAGTGTCGGTTACCATCAATGACATCGCTGTCGTGATGACCGAGGACCTGGTGATGGTCAATGAAGAAAAGTAAGAGACCGGTGACTTGAAATGCTTATATGTGGCAAAAGTCAAGTAAGTGAATTGTCTCGTATTTACTTTTCCCTCTCATCCAGTGTTACACTACCCGTCCACATCGCAGGGATCCTTGTCGAAGAGAATTCGATTTATACCAAACTCTATTCCAAACTGGGCATCGGTGTCGTGTGGAACCGAGAGGACGCTGTCATGGTAACACTATATTTTAGCTTATCATTGGCTAATGTGATACCAGCAAAACCCTAAAAGAGATAAAAAATAAAATTCTGACATGATTTTCATTTCAATTTCATTTCAATTCGAAGAGTTTGGTTCCAAAACGCTATAAACCCATTTTCAAAACTTTTCAAAAAATCATGTTTTTTGATAGTATACTCCAATTAATATCAATCAAACTGCAGTTGTTTAGTTTTGATTTAAGCCATAATAACTAAAAAAAATACATTATAACTAACACAATAAAACACTATAAAAACATGATAACATAATAAAAAACATGGATTTTGAAAAAATAAAAAAATGGATTTATTGCATTTTGTAACCAAACTTTTCATATGTTGCTTGCGCAGGAGGAAACTGGTGGCCAACCTTTCAAAATCTTAGTTTTTTAATCGGTTTTGTAATGTTTTTTTAGGTGGAGCTGGACCGCAAATATTCCAGAAGCACTTGCGGACTATGTGGTGATTTTAATCGCAATCCAATCTACAATGAATTCATCCAATCAGGTGCGCCACTATTTCATCACTTGTGTTCTTTTGTTTTTAGAATTTTAAGGATTTCTTAAAAGATCAAGTATCTTGCTAATCTGTGTCTTATTTAACACAGGGCGACAGATTGGCTACACAGAGTTCGGGAATATGCACAGAGTTCCAAATCCAAACCATTTTTGTGAAGACCCCTTTGAAAACGTAGACCAGGAAAATGCGGTGGACTCATGCAAAACACATGTAAGTCACAAAAACTGTACTCACGATCAAACTGGAAATCACTTTTGTCATAACACTAGGTTAAAAGTTAGAAATCAATCATGTCTGTGTCTTTACAGCGGGCATTTTGTGCAAATATTTTTAAATATGAGGCCTGGTCTTCATGTAGCGGGGTTCTAAACCCTGATCCATACATCAGTGCCTGTGTGAGTGACATGTGTCAGCATCAGTCTGAAGATACCTATATCTGTGTGAGTGACGTGTGTCAGCGTCAGCCTGGAGAAACAGACATTACATCGCTCTGCTCGACTCTATCTGAATACTCACGTCAGTGCTCGCACGCCGGCGGAACTCCGCCCACCTGGAGAACAGACAACTTCTGCCGTAAGACATCACATCCACAGCCGTGGTGCAAATCACATGTGGACTCTTCCTATAAGAATAAAAATATCACAAAAAATGTTTTCCTAGACAGTAATGAGATAAGTGGAGACACATTTGTGATTATTCTTGGCTGTTAAAATTTGTAATTCTCTGTAGCTGTGAAATGTCCCTACAATATGGTTCATTCTGAAAGTGGCTCGGCCTGTATGGACACATGCTCATACAAAGACACAAACACACTGTGTGAGAAACACAAGGTCGATGGCTGCTTCTGCCCTCCAGGTCAATATTTAATCCTAGCAACATAAATAACATTTTTAATGTATGAGGTTGATAATGGACCAATATAAGAAGTAATGAAGTCTGATGAATATGATCTATCACAGGAACTGTGTTTGATGATATCTCAAACACGGGCTGTATCCCACTGGAACAATGCCAATGTAAACATGACCGCATCTACGATGCAGGAGAGATCCTCTGTGAAGGCGGGGAGGAATGGTATCACAACAAATTTTACTCTGTTTTCTTTATATTGTCTGACAAACATCTGTTTAATGTCTGTTGCATCTGTCTACAGTTTCTCATGCTAGCATATTCCTTCATGCCCAGCAGATTGGGAATTTCAAAATATCAGTCCACGGGCCAACCTTCGGTCCATTTTTAAATGTCTCAACCTGTATACTGTATCTCTAACAATACATTGCATTGTGTAAATCAGTGTGTGTTGGGGTGGAAACTGGATTTGTAAGAGTCTGCCCAGACCTGGCCTGTGCGCAGTAGAGGAAGGATCTCACTTCATCACCTACGACGGGAAAGAATTCACTTTCCACGGAGACTGCAACTATGTGCTTTCTAAAGTAACATCATTGAATTATTAATGCACTTAGTTTGCATTTAAAAATTTAGTATGTACTTCAAGTTGAAAGGAATTATTAATGATTGAAATCTGTGTTTCTGTAGGACTGTGAGGAGTCAAAGTTCATCATATTGGGGCAGATCGTTCCTTGTTTTAATCACGAAACCGACACCTGCTTGAAATCTATAGTGGTGCTGCTTAACAACGACAAGAAAAATGTGTGTATGGCCAACAATAATCGGAAAAAGAAGTGGCACATGACATTTAAAGTAAAATCAAAAACTAACAACATTTGATGTTTCATCCTCAGCCTCTGATTATTAAAGCTGATGGCACGGTGCAACACAATGCTGATGTTTCTCTTCCATACAGCACAGGTGGGGAGGAATTCACTAAACAACTTTATACATTTCCACACAATATTTCAGAGCAAATGTTTATTCAATAACTACCCAGAATGCAGTAAAACTGGCATTACCTCTTTCTCTCCCAGTCGACTTCAACGTCTTCAGGCCGTCGTCGTTTCACATCATGTTTCAGACATCGTTCGGTCTGCAGGTGCAGGTTCAGCTGGTTCCTCTCATGCAGGTGTACATCACTGTGGACCAAAGCTTTCAGGGGAAGACTTGTGGTGAGAACTAAAAAGCAAAAAAATGATAATTTCTGTGATAACATTCAATGTTTTTTTCCTCTTTAACGTCCACCATTTCTTTTGTTTGTGAAGGCCTCTGTGGAAATTTTAACAAAAAGTTGTCTGATGACCTGAAGACCCCTCAGGGTATGGTGGAGGGTACAGCGGTTTCTTTCGCGAACACCTGGAAGGCCCAGTCCAACTGTCCCGACCGTACCAAGAGAATGGACGACCCTTGTTCCTACAGCAGTGACAGCGGTGAGAATGTCTTAAGTCTTTGTGCTCTGAGTTCAGTTTTCATATAAGCTTTTATTTCTAAAATAGGCATTTTTTTATAATGTCTTTAGAGCACTTTGCTGAGCACTGGTGTTCAATAATGAAGGACAAAGAAAGCCTGTTTGCCAAATGTCACGCCTCTGTCAATCCAGACAGCTACTACAAAGTATGATCTGAAACACGATTACATGCAGCTTTATCTTAACCGTTGACCTTGATCTTTTAATGTTTTTCAAATCCTACAATAAACAGAGCTTTTTTTGTGTGAACTCTTAGAGATGCAAATACTCCAGCTGTACTTGTGAGAAGAGTGAAGACTGTCTGTGTGCGGTGTTCTCCTCGTACGCCCGGGCCTGTGCGGCTAAAGGAATATTTCTCCAAGGCTGGAGACAAATAGTGTGCGGTAAGATGTCTGCGAAAACTGCTTTGGTAGACAAATAAATGTGTATCATCTAAGCTGGAAGATTTGTTGTTTATATGATTTTGCTGGTATATGTTTCTAGGAAACTAAATGCTATCCCTCTCAATCTGATCCCACAGAGAAATACACAGAGAACTGTCCCGCCTCACAAAACTACACCTATCAGCTGCAGAGCTGTCAACACACCTGTCTGTCTCTCAGCTCGGAGCGTCAGGGATGCAGCGTTGACTTTGTGCCCGTAGACGGATGTGCCTGTCCAGATGGACTCTACCAGGATGAGACGGGACTGTGTGTACCTATGGAAAAATGTCCATGTTACTACAATGGAGAAAAAATCCAAGCTGGCAGATCTATCAGCATTAAAGATGAACACTGGTACGTGTGATATAATACTGGCACTTATTCCTTAGATTGTAATAAAATAGCTACTTTACACATACAATCTGTTTTTGTTTTTCTTATCAGTGTTTGCATGAATGGAAAGCTTCAATGTCAGTCATGGAAAGCTCCTGTTACGGGTATGGAAGAAATCCTTTTTGGCCATTGCTTGATGTGATATTTACACAAAGAAAATAGTCAATCATTGTGTCTTAATGTTTCTAAATAGTTTTCCAGTGTTTGGATACATACGTTGACAGTAGCATAAATATGTGATATATGATTTTCAGATTGCTCACCTCCAAAGGTTTTCTTCAACTGCAGTACAGCAGGCCAGAATGAACATGGGCTGCAGTGTGCGCAGACTTGTTTGCAACAGGAAGTGGATTGTGTGAGTCCATCTCTCTTCTGCCTCCCATAGATTTTGTTTGAATATATTATCAGTACTCTTTCTCTTCCTCTGCCCAGTTCTCGCTGGACTGTGAATCTGGGTGCCAGTGTCCTACAGGTCTTCTGGATGATGGCAGAGGAAACTGTGTTAGGCCACATCATTGTCCTTGTCCACACGATGGACAGTTTTACGCAACAGGAGCGGAGATAACCAAGGACTGTAACAAATGGTGCGCCAATAACACCCTCATTCATGACTATTAATCTCTTATACATTATAAACAACAGCTTCCAGTAATAACCCTAATAGTATATACATAACTATAAACACTTTCCTCTATTTACAGCACTTGTCAAGGGGGAACATGGAAATGTACAGAACATAAATGTCCTGGTGTCTGCACTATATATGGAAGTGGACATTATCAAACATTTGATCAACAAAGATTCGGCTTTAGGGGACACTGCAGTTATATAGCTGTGCAGGTATGTACTGTAGCATTGTTTAAATAAAATCATATAAACCACTTCATTTAGCAGGCAGTAGGAGAGAATAGACAGTGGGTATTGCATGCGTTTTGTCGTTTGTCTTTTGTTCTGAAGGACAAGTGTGGAAACATTACAGGTGATTTTCACGTGGTGACCGAGAATATACCTTGCGGTACAACAGGAACCACGTGTTCAAAATCTGTTGGGATCATTTTAGGGGTAAGTGCCAAACTATGTACAATTTGTTGTATAGGGTCTTGAAACAGTGTAAAAGTCTTGGGAACGTGAAAAAACTGATATGTACATTTTGGATAAGAATAACACACTTCTTTAACAATGGAAACCGATAACCGATATATTGGCCGATATACAGTATCAATATACATATATACAATATTAGTATACATTTTAAAACAAAATGATTTTATTATTAGTTTACATAAAAAATGACCATTTATCAGCCGATACCGATATGGCCGATAATATATTGTGCATCCCAAGTCTTCACTAAATAAAAAACTCATAATATTGCCAATAATGTATATCATTCAATATTATATGTTAGCATTGTGAAAATGTTGTCTAACTTGACTCACCCGCTTACAAACAAACACAGAGGACTAGACTGGATTTTTCTGATGGCAAAGTAACAGCCACTGATACTGGAACAGGTCCACTGATCGAGTACAAAGAGAGAAATGTTGGTATGTACCTCGTCATTGATGCTAAAAACGGACTGACAGTTTTGTGGGACCGCAAAACCACCGTCTGCATCATTCTGCAACCTCGGCATATGGTGAGTTAAATTAAATATTAGCTAGCTGTTTGTTATCGACTGTAATTGGAGAGAAAAACTTAACACAAATTATAAAGAGGACATGCTAGGGATTCTGAAGGTTTGAGTATTTTGAATTCACAGGGAAATGTTTGTGGCCTTTGTGGAAATTTCAATGGAAACGGCAAAGATGATTTCACCACTCAAGGAAATTTACAAACTACCAATAAAATAGAATTTGTGGACAGCTGGAAAGCATCAAGCAACTGCCCCGATTCAGAACCAGACATTGACCCGTGCATGTTCACCCCCAATCGACACAACTGGGCCAAAATACAATGTAGTATCATCAAAGGAGATACTTTCCAGGACTGCCATAGTAAGGTACAGTTCTACAAGGCATTTCGGTCCCATATCTGGAAGGATTTTTTTCTTTCTTCGGTAGTACAAATAAAAATGTCAAAATGTCTCATTTTGTGTTATATTGAGTAAATATTGATCATAAGCGTGACCTATTCCTTAAATAATGTGACATACAAAAATTCCTTAACAAGTAAAAACATCTGTTCACACAGGTGAATCCAAACCCATATTATGAGAATTGTGTGAAGGACTCGTGTGCGTGTGACACAGGTGGAGACTGCGAGTGCTTCTGCACAGCTGTGGCGGCTTATGCTCAAGCCTGCAATAAAGCAAGTGTTTGTGTGGCCTGGAGAACACCTGAGATTTGCCGTAAGCATCTGTCAAACACACAATTTAGATTTACTTTGAATGTGAATTTAAATCTGTGATGTGTCATTTTATTTCTGCATAGTCATGTTCCTCAATTTGATCTCATGTGACAAACCCATGACCTTTGTGGCACCATCACAATGCTCTATCAGTTAAGCAAGAGAAACATGTTTCTGCTTTTAATTTACTTGTAGTGATCATATTTTGTCAAATTTTTCTTTGTCAGCTGTGTACTGTGACTACTACAATGATCCAGGTGACTGCACATGGCATTACAGTCCCTGCCATACGCCCTGCTACAAAACCTGTCTTAACCCTGAGAATAACTGCAACAACACACTACCCAACCTGGAAGGTGAGTTATCTACCAGTACAGATACAGACGGCACCATATATTTATTCTTTACAATTATTCTCTCACGATTCTTAAGTTTAGGAACAATGGTGTAAAACTTACAAATGTTCATAAAGCTACAAATATTTGACATAAGTACAATATTTTAAGATAACATATATATTGTGCAGGATGTTATCCAGAATGTCCAGAGGACAAGCCTATTTTCGATGAAGAAAGTCAGATGTGTGTGGAGGACTGTCTTATTTTAACAACATCATCATCATCATTGTCAACAACAAATACTGCACCAAGAAGATTTACTAAAAGACCTACAACAACTAAAACAACTAAACCACAAAAAAGTAAAAAACCTACTAAATCATCATCAACCTCAACAACAATTGCTGCAACAACAGGAAGTCCTCCTGAAACTACTGCAACAACAGGAAGTCCTCCTGAAACTACTGCAACAACAGGAAGTCATCCTAAAATTCCTAAAATACCTAGAAAACCTAAACCACAAAGTAAAACAACTACTAACTCATCATCAACCTCAACAACAATTGCTGCAACAACAGGAAGTCCTCCTGAAACTACTGCAACAACAGGAAGTCCTCCTGAAACTGCTGCAACAACAGGAAGTCCTCCTGAAACTACTGCAACAACAGGAAGTCCTCCTGAAACTACTGCAACAACAGGAAGTCCTCCTGAAACTGCTGCAACAACAGAAAGTCCTCCTGAAACTACTGCAACAACAGGAAGTCCTCCTGAAACTACTGCAACAACAGGAAGTCAACCTAAAATTTCTAAAATACCTAGAAAACCTAAACCACAAAGTAAAACAACTACTAACTCATCAACCTCAACAACAATTGCTGCAAAAACAAGAAGTCATTCTGAAACTACTGTAACAACAGGAAGTCCTCCTGAAACTACTGCAACAACAGGAAATCCACCTGAAATTACTGTAACAACAGGAAATCCACCTGAAATTACTGTAACAACAGGAAGTCCTCCTAAAAAACCTAGAAAGCCTGAACCACAAAGTAAAACAACTACTAACTCATCATCAACCTCAACAACAATTGCTGCAACAACAGGAAGTCCTCCTGAAACTACTGCAACAACAGGAAGTCCTCCTGAAACTACTGCAACAACAGGAAGTCCTCCTGAAACTACTGCAACAATAGGAAGTCCTCCTGAAATTCCTAAAAAACCTAGAAAACCTGAACCACAAAGTAAAACAACTACTAACTCATTTTCAACCTCTACAACAATTGCTGCAAAAACAGGAAGTCCTTCTGAAACTACTGCAACAACAGGAAGTCCTCCTGAAACTACTGCAACAACAGGAAGTCCTCCTGAAACTACTGCAACAATAGGAAGTCCTCCTGAAATTCCTAAAAAACCTAGAAAACCTGAACCACAAAGTAAAACAACTACTAACTCATTATCAACCTCAACAACAATTGCTGCAAAAACAGGAAGTCCTCCTGAAACTACTGCAACAACAGGAAGTCCTCCTGAAACTACTGCAACAACAGGAAGTCCTCCTGAAATTCCTAAAAAACCTAGAAAACCTGAACCACAAAGTAAAACAACTACTAACTCATCATCAACCTCAACAACAATTGCTGCAACAACAGGAAGTCCTCCTGAAACTACTGCAACAACAGGACGTCCTCCTGAAACTACTGCAACAACAGGAAATCCACCTGAAATTACTGTAACAACAGGAAGTCCTCCTGAAATTCCTAAAAAACCTAGAAAGCCTGAACCACAAAGTAAAACAACTACTAACTCATCATCAACCTCAACAACAATTGCTGCAAAAACAGGAAGTCCTCCTGAAACTACTGCAAAAACAGGAAGTCCTCCTGAAACTACTGCAACAACGACTGCAGCCCACAACACAACTTTAACAACGACTGATAAGACAACCACCAGTCCTAGGCTTACACTCTGTTTTTGTGTATTTAATGAAAAGCAGTATAAGCCTGGTTAGTATTTTAATAAATTAACCTGATATTTTGGTCAGTTTTCTGGGGTAGATTGTATTTCTTTAACAATTTTATATAGTACTTGCATTTTTGGTTTGATTTTCTTTTCTTTTTTGTAGGAGATATATTACTCAGTAATGCGCATAATGTATCGGGGATATGTCTGACCATGGTCTGCTCTGACATCTGTAAAATTCAAAATACAACAAAACCATGTGCAACATTAACGCCTACTCCACACTATGACTGCCCAGAATGGAGAAAAAACGTACCATTTAAAATATTTTCATTTAAATAATTATTCACCAGTCATTAACTCTAAATATCTCAAGTTTTTAACGGTCTAATGCCACTTAATAAATCAAAGAAACCACACTGAATATAATAAAATTTTGCATTAATTAACTTCTCTAATTCAAGAACCTTCTGCATTATTACCAGACCAACGAGACTTACAACTTGTGTAACTGCACAATGGCGAGGTGCATTAAGGACAACATCATTGAGATTATCCCATATGAATGTCCTCCACTCCAAAACATCACCTGTGCTAACGGAAAGAACCCAGTTCTGGTATACGACGAGAACTACTGCTGCCAGCATTACGCCTGTGACTGTGAGTAACCTGTCTTGTTTAGTCTCAATATCTGAAACTGAAATAATATAATAATAGTTGCTCACTGGAATGCATGGAGTATAATGCACAACATCCATTTTTATCTTATTGGCAAAGTTTTCTAAATTTTAACATAAACCTCACTGTTCATAACATTTAATATGTAACATCAATATATGCATATAACTTACAGCATAATTTTTCTCAGGCTTTTGTGAAGGCT
Organism: Oreonectes daqikongensis; assembly: GCA_026939265.1. Classification (NCBI taxonomy): domain Eukaryota; kingdom Metazoa; phylum Chordata; class Actinopteri; order Cypriniformes; family Nemacheilidae; genus Oreonectes; species Oreonectes daqikongensis. The sequence goes on along the minus strand of JAOTQM010000036.1, from coordinate 8,100,035 downwards.
GGGGTGACCCTCACTACATCACATTTGACGGAAAGTTCTACAGCTATCAAGGAAACTGCACTTATATATTAATGGAAGAAATACGGCCTCGGCATCATTTAAAGATCTACACTGAAAATGTCTATTGTGACCCTATTGAGCATGTTTCCTGTCCCAAATCAATTATTGTATCTTACAACAAGTTCGTCATTACACTCACAAATCACAATTCAATAGGAGGTGCAGACCTAGAGGTGAGCCTCTCTATACTTATTGATTCTGCATATGGCTGATATTTGTGTCTGTCTTTAAAACAGTATAAATACCTTTTCTCCTACAAGGCTTCGATGGACAGTGAAAAGCTTACAATACCTTTTAGCAGTAATGGAGTTAAAGTGGTAAGCTCAGGCTTGGATTTGTTCCTGGAGATTCCACAGCTGGGTGTCATCATAACTTTGGGAGCCACTGATTTCAGCATCAACCTGCCATTCCAGCATTTTGGAAACAACACACAAGGGCAATGTGGTGAGTTATATTGTTTCGCTCTGAGCAGGATTTCAATCGGTGCGGCATGCAGGCACCCCTAACAAGACATGACAGCTAAATTATTTCACATAACTCTCTAAGGAACATGCAACAACAACAGAGCTGATGACTGTATGCTTCCTGGAGGGATGTTGGTGGATGACTGCGCAGTCATGGCAGATTACTGGCCGGCTAACGGTGTGAATGGTGAAATATGCCCTCCACCAACTGCGTTACCTACAAAAAGATCAAGAATGAATGGCTCGGTTAATCCATGCCAGGCTCTCTCAGACTGTTACTTCCTGAAGAGCAAGTAAGCTGATGTGTTTTGACAGTAAACTCAGGAATACTTTGTGTGATGAATTGCTTCAAAAGAAATGTATGCTATTGTCCATTCTTCATTTTCCTCAGGTTGTTCGAAGAGTGCCACCGCCACTTGTCTCCAGATAACTTCTTTTCAGGTTGTGAATATGACAGTTGTCATATGAGTAACCCCGCCGTGGTGTGTGCGAGTCTGCAGACGTATGCGAGGGCTTGCTCTCAGATTGGAGTCTACGTACACTGGAGAAACTACACCAGCCTCTGCAGTGAGTATGAAGATCTAGTACAGAAGTACAATTTGATCTTCTGTGAGCACATTCTGTGTAAACATAAGAAATAATAAAAATAAAAGCACTGAAAACCTAATTTTTATTAGTTTATAGTTTTCCCTCATATTTGTTTTTACTAAAGCATAAAAGCATGCAATTTATTTCAAGGTTTAAATCTGAGATTTTCAATGTGGTTTCAGACTTTCAGACAGCACTGTATATAGATTAAGTGTTGCATTTACCTTCTCTTCCTCAGACATTGAATGTCCAGCAGATAAAATCTACAAGCCATGTGGTCCAGCTGAACCCCCAACCTGTGAAGACCAGTATGTCCTTTTATCTCCAAATTTATTTAGACAAATGTAAAAAAAACATAGTTTAAGTATTGGAAATATAAGGGATGAATCAGAGATGCCTGCATTGTTTGTAACACACTCATAAAATAATTCGTTTCATTTCAGACCTGAACAGAGGAGTCTTGCAGTGCCCACTGAGGGCTGCTTTTGCCCAGATGGCATGTTGCTCTTCAACAAAGAGTCTGGAGTCTGTGTGGACAAATGCGGTGAGAAGCCAATGAATCAAGTGTGTTTGTGTGAGCTGCATCTATCTGCAGAGACCTAAATGTTTAATTTTTTTGTAGGATGCCTGGACCCGTCTGGGACCCCGCGTGAGGTGTGTCACCTAATGTGGCACCAGCTTGTTGCTAAACCATTCATGAAGTTATAATTTAGTTATGATGTTGCTTTCTTAAGCAAATTCCAATGCTTGTTTTTTTTCGTGGCAGTTTGGTGAGATGTTCGAGTACAACTGTGAGGAGTGTGTCTGTGATAAAGCCAGCAAATCTGTCATCTGTAAGCCCAGACAGTGTCCTGATTTTATCCCCGAGAGCTGCACTCTGCCCGGCTTCGTGTTGGTCAATGTCACCAATCCTTCAGACCCGTGCTGCACCAAACAAGTTTGCAGTAAGATTAATTTATTTACATTACGTTTTTGATAGGATTCACAGCATCGTTCTTATATATCTCTTCTCTCCCTCTTTCATAATGTAGTTTGTGATGTATCTATATGCCCACCTTTGTATAAAAACTGTAGCGCTGGATATTCTCCAGAACTGGAGATGCATGAGGGAAAGTGCTGTCCGGAAATCAAATGCGGTATCGCTACACACTTACGTTCCTACTTTACTGTACTGTAATATATCACAGATTAACATTGTTCCATATTAAATATTATTCCATACTTTATTGTTTTGTTCCAATCGCAGTTCCTAAAAAAGTATGTGTCTTCAACAACAATGAGTTTGAGGTAAAGTGCTGCTAATATTTAAATAGTAATATTTCCTTGTTGAAGCATTAAAAATAATTTATTTTAAATGTACTACTGTTTGTTAAAGATTACACATCTCTCCCCTCCCAGCCTGGTAGCGCCATTCATGTTGTCGACTGTCAGGAATGCACTTGTACGTGGAACGTGGATCCTGAAACACAGTTACACCAGATCAGCTGCAGACCGGTGATGTGCAATGAAGACTGTGCTCCTGTAAGTTGAGTCGCAGCTTCTTATTGGCTGTTCTCATTCAGTTTTTGATTGGCTCATCACAGGACTGTTTGTCTTTACTTATGTCATTTAGGGTTCTGAATATCAAGAGCCTGAAAGCTACAAAGACTGCTGTGGGAATTGTGTGCAAACTCACTGTATCGTCAATGTCAACGACACCCAACATATACTGAAGGTGAGGTCAAAGGTCACTTCATCTCCAGTCACCTTGACATATGCCTGTAAAGTAAAGAAAAGCGCAGATTAATATCTGGTCTAAAAGCAACCCAAAAGAAGAGTTTACCTGAAAACAAAAAGAAGTTGCAATAGCCTTTTACGTTTTTACACAATTGCTCATTCTGCTCATAGGAGGGAGATGTTTTGCCCACAACAGATCGGGGTTGTGACAAGATCACCTGCACTAAAGTGAATGGACAGTTCGTCACTGATAACTACAGAATCCAGTGTCCTCCGTTCAACATCTCCAACTGTCAGCCTGTATGTCCTATAAACACACACACACACGCACACTCAAATGAACACAAACGTTGAACGTGGAGTAAGCAATTTCCTAAGAAACTGTTGATATTGAACATTAATATGCAAACAAGCACAGCCTTACCCAAAAGGAACACACTCATATCTTTATACGCCATAATAGACATTCAGCAAATATTCACATAATTTTTGTTCGAGTTTGGATTTAAATTCCCAACACTGTTTCTTAGAAATCACCAATATGGCCTTTAAATGTGATTGTGGTTATTAAATAACATACATACCACATTCTGTTTATGTAACTTGCTCCACAGGGTACAATCCAGCTGATGTCTGATGGCTGCTGCCACGTTTGTGAGTATTTACAAAAATCCTTTGCAGCCAATTTAACCAGGCACAGTTTTATAGTAGTTTTTTTTGTCTGTGTTTGTAGGTGTGGACAAGATTAAGGGCTGTCAAGTACAGACTGTGCAGGATTACATAAATCACAACGACTGTCACTCCGAGAGAAAAATGGACCTGACCTTCTGTGGCGGAGATTGTGCCAGTTACAGCAGGTGAGTTTACACACACACACTTGCCCTTTTTTCTTTAAATCTATCTATAAAGCAACCTTAAAGTCCCAGTGAAATTTAAAAATAACAATTCCCATTTTGTCATGAAATATCGCAGCGTTTATTGTAAATAACTTATCAATGTTGGTCATTCACTTCTTAAAATTAATGTGACCTCATAATCTTAAAACCTAAAAATGCACTTCCGCCCTCAAGTGACTTTCCATCACAAATGACGCAAGTTAGACGGCTTGGGTAGAGCATCAGTTAACTCCTCCCCTTCAACTGTCAGTCTGCTGCCAGATCCATTGCAAAATGCAATGGTTGTTTTTATACATCCAATTAATTTGCAGTGAAAAACGCAAGCCACGCCCATTAGTTTGAAATTCCGCTTCACTCGGAAATGCGTCAAAATACAGAAGTAAAAACGATCGTTACTTCCGATTCACAGGGACTTTAAATTGGTTCCTCATAAATCCTACATAAAGCATACCTGCACAAATTATAAAGATCTGTATTATATGAATTTCTTTCTCTCTCTCTTTCATACACAGGTACACTGAACCTGGGTTGTCCACCTGTAGCTGTTGCCAGGCATCCCTTACAAGTAATCGTACAGTGCCTCTTGATTGTTCAAATGGAGACATAATAACCCACACGTACATCCATGTCGAGCAGTGCGCCTGTAGCAAAACGAACTGCCACGGAACTGAATTTAGCCAACACACGCTACGTAAGAAACGCAGCTTTAAACTTCCTTGAGCATCTGATGACTCCAGAGGTTAACAAGCGAAACATCTCACAAATAACTGTTTGAAACTTTTTAAAATGAATTTAAATTGCATTGCTGTATGTTTAACCCACCTTAAGCACTTAATTTCTTTCTGAATTGATCATTTCATACTCTTCTGCTTGTGCATGAAATAAAAAGCAATTAAAAGGCAACCTGAATTAATTGTGTTAAGAATATTTATAACAGATTACCAAAACACACCACATATCATCACATACTGTAGCTCCTAACACAATAATCTTCACGGTTATAAAAAACCAAATGATCATTTAACTTTTGCTATATTTAGGAAAATGGAAGAAATAACAAGGAAGCAATAATCATTTCATTCTTAGCCAACCTGTATTCACTGTGATTGATAACCAGGAGTGTTTAATTTTGATGTTTGTAGTTCTGATATTATAGTTTTATAGTGAGTTTTTTTCATCGATACCATAAAAAAACATAATGCCTCATATCTATTAGCTCGGAGTAGTTTTACGTATATGTACACTATACTGCCAAAAGTATTGGGTCACCCTATCTAATAAACAGGTTTGATGACTTTAGTCATTTCCATGAGTACAAATCTTAATGCTGCAGCATATCATGATATTCTATGAAACTGTGTGCTTCTAATTGAATAGCAACAGTTTGGGAAGAGCCCTTTTCTATTCCATCATGACAATACCCCTGTGTATGAGACAAGGTTCAGAAAGAAATAATTGATTCAGTCAGTGTGGAAGAACTTGACTGGTCTGCAAAAAGTCAAGTCTTGAACCCAGCTGAACACATTTGGTGTGACTTTAAATGCAGTCTTTGAGCCACTTTGAGTCATTTTAATAAGTAATTGTGGTACAACATAATCATATAATGCACTTTATGAGATGTATTGTTCATGAAAGTCAATCACAAGCTTGCCTCTAACATCTCAGGTCAGCTTAATAACTGTGTTCCTGTGAAGAACACCACCAACATCCATGTAAAGGACTGCATCTCTATCGAGCCTATAGAAGTGACTTCCTGCAGTCCACTGTGACATCCAGTCAATGTGAGAACACATTCACACTTGTTTCATGATAAACAAAGTTCTCAAATAAACTTCTTAGTGCTGGCATATCATTTTACATAGCAACATACATATTTATTAGAACCTCAAATGCAACTCAGTGGAGTTTATAGCACCAGTTAGTAGCAACATAATGGAGTTATTTCTGTTATATCAGAATCAAATAAATGAGATCACACTCACTTCCCTGGTGTATATTCAGTGGAGGCGAACAAAATGATGCACAGCTGTTCTTGTTGCCGTGAGCGGAAAACCAGCGTTAAGAAGCTGACGTTGAGATGTACCGACAACAGTGAGATCTCTCACGACTTCGTCTACATAGAGAGCTGCACCTGCAAAAGTGTGAAGATAAGAAGACCAGATAAAAGATCAAGTTCACTATCTGCTAGTCTTTGCACTGATTTAACAATTACCTGTCACATTGAATAAGAAAATAGATAAATAAAAATGTAGCAGATCATGACAACATTGATGGTTGTGAAAAATTACTTTAATCTTTTTTAGCAGTGTAATACAGTATAATCTTTTTGCCTTAGTTATTTATTCACCTTAGGATTTACAACCTGGCAGACTGCTTGCTTTCAAACACGGCAACATTACACACTGCATGAAATGTAATTTTGATGATCTTGTGGAAACACTTAAGAAAGCATAAGAAAACATATACTATAAACAATAAAACAATCTTTCCAGTATCAAATTATAGTTTATAACGGTGTTACATTATTTGATTACTTTTCCAAATGTTTCAAAGTGATGAAATGTTAATTGACCAGATTTTTGCTATTTTTAATTTAAGGTGGGCTTTTTGGATATGGGCCACAGAACAACATCCCAGAACACGGATCAGCATTGCGGCTGATTTTTGCATGGACAAGCTCCACTCAAAATTTCTTTTGACATTGTCAAAAATAACAAAACTTTTACAATTTAGTGCCCTCCCGGTCAGTAAAAAACATTTATTTTTAAAGGTAATGAGTAATTTGTAAATAACTTTAAAAAAGTATTTTAGCTGAGCTGACTGACAAAGCTTCATCAAAACCGGTTTGACATCTTTGAAATCCATTATGAACAAGGAACTTCTCGAATGCAACAGCAAACAAAAAAGGTCAAATATTTGAATGTTTAAACATTTTCTTTCCATTATCCATTTACTATATCTTTCCCATCTTGGTCTTACTGAAAGACAAATTTGTAATATGATTAGATGAAGATATTATTAACTAATAATGTGCCTGAAATTAATTAATAACGGACCATGAAATGAAGCAACTAGTAAGTATAAATGCATAAGGATACTAAATAAGATACAGGTATAAATCATACAGTAGAACCAAGGTGCTTACTAAAGGTTTACAAGGGTTGAGTAAACTAATATTTACTCAAAAAACTGGGAAACACGAAAGAGAAGGAAACATGAATAGAAGGAAACAATCTGAAATAAACTGTGTTTAGTACTATTAATCAAACCAGCCAAGCCTTATCTCACTGGATATCCCACAAGTGGGGCATGACACGGTTTAAAAACCTCGGATTTACATCTGTGACCATTTTAGACTAACAACAACAAAAATCCCTCAAAATGTAATAATTCATAATTTTTACTTCAGCATTCTGTCTTTTAGAAGCTATTTAACAATCGGAAACTCAAACTAAATTCATATTAAGTAAATACTTAAACTGGCATGTTGAGTAGGAAGAGGAAGATAGCATTGCACAGGGTAATGGGGAAAAATGTTCAAACAATCTTTGTTTGCTGTGGTATTTGACAAGATCCTCAATCCCTAATAGGTTTCCAAAAAATTAGTCCTCATACATGTCGAACAGGCAGAGACAAACATGTACACTGACACAATTTGTGAATCAATAACATTCATATATTTGTTTGGACTATTTTGTAAAATATTGTTTTGACAATCTTCTTAAAAAATATCACACTTTTATGATATGCTTCTTTGTCATTTATATAGTAAACAGGGTACAGGAAAAAATATATTTTGAGAAATGCCGCGGTGGCTTTGTGTCCATAAAGTTGAAGTTAATGGGGGTCAGTGTTGTTTGAAAATTATGAAAATTATGTCATCATTTACACACCCTCAGGTTGTTCCAAACCTGTATACATTTCTTGCTTTTTCTAAACACAAAGGAAGATATTTAGAAAAGTGTCTGTAACCAAAAAGATCTCATCCCCCATTGACTCCTATGGTATTGGTTTTTCCTACTATGGCATTTAATGGTGGATGAGATCTGTTTCTTTCTTCATGTTCTGCAGAAGAAAGAAAGTCATACAGGTTAAGAATTACATAAGGGTGAGCAAATGATTAAAGAATCTTAATTTTAGGTGAACCATCTCTTTAAAAAAGCAAAAACCTGATCTTGCAAGCACAACTGACATCAGCAAAGTGGACATTAAGGGCGTCAGTAAAGTTCTCCTTAAAATGGTTGAATGCATATGAATGATTCACATCCTTGTTTAGTTTGAGATGATAACTGCGATAAAAGCAAAGCCGTAAGTGACAGGCGACATCACTGGGGTTTGCATACAGTAAACCTTGTTTACATAGCGTAACATTAAATGTTTATTACATAAAAAAATAACATAACATATTAATGCATGTCTGGGTTCCACCTTCTGATCACAGACCACCTTGTTCAGCAAACTAAACGACCTTATAAAAAGGAAAGGACTTACAGATTGGGACACAATACATCTTGAGCAGTACAGGGAGCTTTGTCGTCATGGGGACTGCAGGGATGTCCCAGATGTGGATGCTGAGATGGGCTGTTTTATTCATAGGGCTGCAGTCAACACATGCAGGTTAGCTCTAAAAAAAAAAAAAAAGAAAAGAAAGAAAATTATTTCACTACTTTTTCTTATTTGAAAACATATTATGTATCAAATAACTTGTCAAATATTATATCTTTGTATCTCTGACTATAGACTATATGCCTGATTTTGGTGCTATGGTAAATCCTACAGATGTTGAGTGGCAAACAACAGGTATTAATTTTATTGATTCATGTATTTAAAGTTACTATACTATAAAACCATAGATCTATATATGTCTGAATGTATCTTTATGGACAACACTTTGATTGTAAAAAATGGTGGTCATTATGACAAATAATATTTTAAAAGGTGGGTGGTGAATTTTTGTTGTTTAGCAGATAATTCTCAGATTAGACTATGATTGCCAAAATATTAGCCACAAAGCCCCAGATTCACAACATGTATATCAGGAGCAAAAATGCATTTTATTTGCAGTTTTGCCATGATTGAGCAACAGATAAGTGGGGTGCATGCCTATCTACTTGTGTATGTGCAACCAAAACAAAGAAACACCCACAACGTCTTGGTTTTTTCTTTTTCAGTGTTTCCTACACCGCCTGTGATGGTGACCACAGGTATTGTCCTTTATGTAACTGAATATCTTTTAAATTTGCCTGTTTAAAAACAATTTCACAAAACTTAGAAAATGTTAATTACTAATACTACAGAAAAGTAGTAGAGGGGTAGTTCTCCCCAAAATGAAACTTACGTATACCTTCAGGTTGTTCCAAACCTGTATACATTTCTTTGTTCTGCTGAACACAAAAGAAAATATTTGTAAGAATGTCTGTAACCAAACAGATCTCATCCACCATTTACTGCCATAGTTGGAAAAATCAATACTATGGGAGTCAATGGGGGATGAGATCTGTTTGGTTACAGACACTCTTCCAAATATCTTCCGTTGTGTTTAGCAGAAGAAATAAATGTATACACGTTTGAAACAACCTGAGGGTGAATAAATGATGACATAATTTTCATTTCTTTATCACTTTAAAGGTGAAGTGAACAGTTTCTTCTATGTTAAAATACACCTTCCAGGCTCAACTAGATAAGCTCTGTGAAGCTAAAACATTGATCTTTGCAATACTTTGGTGCTAGTAAATTACACTTCATCTTTAAATGTGTATTTTGTTCATTAAAAATATAATTGAAATCATATATTAATAAACCCTCTCTCTTGATTCAGATAATCCGAATTATGGTCATCCATCCACAATCTGCAGCACATGGGGAAATTTCCACATCAAGACATTTGACGGTCATCTCTTTCAAAAGCCTGACACGTGTATCTACGTTCTGGCCGTGATGTGTGACACCACCGCTAGCGATTTTAACATCCAGATGCAAAGAAAGATTGTGAATGGCTCAGTCACTTTTAAATCCGTAACAATACAGATGGAGGGGACTGTCATCAAACTAAGCGATGGCAACATCGTCATGGACGAGAATGTGTAAGTTTATACATTTGATCACAACAGTTTAACAATTCTATACATTGGGGCCCCGAAAATCATATATTTAAGATTCTAGACTGTTTAATGTTCATAAATGAGACAAAATGTTTTGTCACATTTTGGTCTTTCATATAACAAATAAGGTTGTAAAGTTCAGGCCAGCATGAGTGCACATAACCAAAAAGGAAAAATAGTAAGAAATTCTAAAATGTAACCACATTTTTCAATTCTTGTATGCTGATAATATATTAATTTGCAAAAAAATGTTTTTGTTAAAAAGGCAAATAAGAATGCGCTTTTCCCCAAACTTAAAGACCCCATAGTATATCACTACAGAAAAGTGTAGATTATCCTTGTATTTTTTTATGTTTTGTGTTATTTTATGAAAATTTCAGGTTATCTATTCCAACCTACATGAACGGCATTAAATTTGAGGGAAGCTCATCAAGCGTAAAGATCTCTAACAAAGGAGTCACTGTCTTTTGGGAAGACGAGCAGTCACTACTGGTACGACTGTGTTTTTGTCTCTCTTTTTACATACTGTGATGGAATTGCTTCAATGACAGGTAGTCAGTTAATTAATTTATCATAAAAGGTAATGACATCGCTTATATTATGATGTTCTCCAGATTGAACTTTCAGAGAAATACCAAGGTCAGACCTGCGGACTTTGTGGAAATTTCAATGGCAACATGGCTGATGATATTAGTATTAATGGTAAATCGACTTTTTGATACAATCAACTCACTGTTCAATTCTTAGTAATAATAGTGATAAATGTCAATGTTTGTAATAAAAAGAGTTAAATAAATAAACAATATTTATATTTATAATATATTTATTCATTAAATAAATAAATATCTGAAATAATACTCTAGATATTTAATTAAAATTTTGAATCTAAATGACAGTCTGAAAAAAAAAATCAAAATTCTTCTCAGGTCTGGCCGAATGGAAAGTGTCTACAGCTGAATCCTGTCATGACATCACACTTCCCCAAACTGATGAGTGTGAAAAACAGGTATCAAATCAAGAGTGCTAATAAAACAAATCTTGACACTTCATGTTTTTTAAAAACAATTGTTTTATAGTACCTTTGATAGAGTCAGCTAAAACTATTTATTTGATCCTCCAGGCACACATCTGTCAGCTGTATCTCGGCGGTTCAGGGTTCGATGACTGTCGTCATGTGTTGGATATTAGCTCATTTGAGAAAGCCTGCGCAGACGACCTGTGTCAATGTTACGGCATTCAGGAGTGTGTCTGCAACACGCTCACAGAAATATCACGACAGTGCGCACACGCTGGTGGCAAGCCGGGATCATGGAGAACAGACCAACTCTGTCGTGAGTATGATTTCTGGAGGAACCCTGTAAAAAACAATAAGTACAGGTTCAATCTGCTAATGTTGGTTAATGCATTATTTGTCATGAACTAAAATAAAAAAAATACAAGTCTCTATACATGTAGTAAATCTCTAAATAGTGCTAACATACGTCACTACTGTGTGTGTTATTGAGCAGCAAAGAAATGTCCACTAAACATGGAATACATGGAGTGTGGTGGTCCGTGCAAAAACACCTGCTCAAATCCAGATGGAAGCCGGTTGTGTACAGATCACTGTGTAGATGGCTGTTTCTGTCCTGACGGTAAGAATCTGTTTTTAAAATAACACCAAAAGATGTTTTCTTAGACAAAAACATGATAAACAATAAGTTACACTACATTGCCCTTGAAGAAACAACTAGGCAGATTTACTATAAACCCTTTACTTGCCTTGACACTGTTCCCCCCCACCAAAATGGTAAAAACATTATTTTGCTTTCTCTTTTTACAGGCATGGTAGAAGACGACACTGGGACAGGTGGTTGTGTTCCCATAAGCGAGTGTCCATGTGTGCACGATGGCACATTATACCAGACCGGAGAGTCATACGAACATGCATGTAAATCATGGTAAGTCAGTAACACACTCATGTATCTGTCACTCAAATGTTAAAGATTTTACAGTAGTAACATTGTTACCGTACCGTGACAGCGTGTGTGCTGCTGGATACTGGACTTGTACGGATCTAGAATGTCCTGGAATCTGCTCTGTTGTGGGAGGCTCTCACATCACCACATATGATGGAAAACGTTTTAGCTTTGATGGCAACTGTGACTACATCCTTACTAAGGTCTGTGACTGTCAATACAACAAATGTACCTCATCTAGTACTTAATATTCACTCGATCACAATATTCCTGTTTTTTTTCCAGCACTCTCATGACAGTGATATTGCAGTTATCGGAAATCTGGCAACGTGTGATTTGATGCGAACAGGCACATGTCTAAATTCTGTTACCCTTGTCATCTCTGGGAATACTGTAAGCATTTTTTCATCTTTAATAATATTGAAATTTACTTTTAAGAACATACCTGAAATACATTTTAAACTAAATCATGTGTACGATTAGATTTTCTTACCTCTTGCCTTGCCTGCAGGGGGTCACCTGCTTTTAAATCTCTGATAATGTAAAAGCAACATAGTCAAAGTAAAAATATAAATACAATACATAATTTAGTTTTCTTTTCATTGCTGCTTTTTTTTAAACAGATTAGTATTTCCTCCAGTGGGACTGTCACACTAAATGGAAACACTCCATATGGTCTTCCAGTATTCACAGGTGGGTTGTCAAACTGTACATTGTATACATTATCAGCATTAACATGCATGGTTAAGAACGTTGACAAGTTTGATGCATTACCTGCTTATTTCTTTGTCACAGAGAATATAGTCATCTTCCAGCCCACCACTACCTTCATTATCGCTAATATGAAGGGTCTTCGTCTAGAGATCCAACTGACTCCAATCATGCAGTTGTATATTGTAGCCGGCACTACAGAAAAAGGCGAATTAAGCGGTGAGTTCATTTATAATGAAATTAATAATTATGTGCTTGTGAAATCAAAATTAACTGGACATAATTCATATTTTTGGTTTGATTACTAGATATTGTAATTTGTGACCCTGGACAACAAAACTCGAACTCTTAAGACTTGAAATTGAGTTTCTTTACATAATCTGAAAGCTGAATAAATAAGCTTTCTATTGTATATGGTTTGTTAGGATATGACAATATTTGGCTGATATATAACAATTTAAAACTCTGAAATCTGAGGGTGCCAAAAAAAATCGAAATATTGAGAAAATCACCTTTAAAGTTGTTAATTAGAGGCGCTGTAGCAGGCAGCTCCTAAGATGCTAAGTTAGCATTGCTAACGCTCTCTTTCGGCTTACCGCTGTAATGACGTTGTGGAGAATATATGAACCTGAAAGCTGAAATTGTAAACTTCACCTAGATACCAAACTTGAGTGGGTATTTCCCAAAAAATTGCAGCGAGTTTGTATACACTCACAAAAATAGTGTTTTGAAATACTTACGGTAGGAAATTTACAAAATATCTTCATGAAACATGATCTTTAAGGCCTACTTAATATCCTATATATTTTGGCACAAAAGAAAAATCGATAATTTTGACCCATACAATGTATTTTTGGCTATTACTAAAAATGTTTTTGTGTTACTTAAAGCGTACCTCCGCCCAAAAATGAAACTTATGTCATTAATTACTCACCTTCAAGTAGTTAAACATCCATAGGTCCTCTGTTTTTCCCCAAAACGCAAATTAGTGTATTTCTGACTCCTCCATAGGTGGCAACACAACCAAACTTCAAAGTGCTGAAAGTGCACAAATACATCGTAAAATAGTCCACGCGACTCCAGTGGTTCAGTACTAAGTAATATAATGTGACGAGGATACTTTTTGTGCAAAAACAAACAAAAATAACGACTATATTCAATTATAACATAGTCTGTTTGAATACTCGATTCTGATTGGCTGGAAGGTGTGCATTAAAACCATTTAATCAAATCAATAACAGCTTTAACTTGGCAAATGACCAAGGTATAAGTGGTATAATCCACGACTAGCCGAGCATTAAAGGATTTTAATGCACTTCGCAGAGGCAACCACCCTCCGCTTCACGTCGTGCATTAAAATCCTTTAATGCACGACTAGTCGTGGATTATCCCTTACATAGCGTGCGTTCCCTGTTTAGAACGCGCATGGGTCGAGCAATGCTGACATCAGATGTCATCGCCACACGTATGCATCGTGTGGCTCTCGGGAGTGTGTGCTGAAAACTAACAATCAAATCAGAAAGTGTTTGAATATAAACGTTATTTTTGTTTGTTTGCTTGAGGGTGAGTAATTAATGGGTGGAGAAGCCCTTTAAGAGACCTTTGAGGGTTTTGTGGTCCAGGGTCACATATTGTTTCTAACTATTTTGATTTGTATTCTATGTTTTATTCAGGTCTGTGTGGGAACTATAACGATATCCAAAAAGATGATTTCAAAATACAATCGGGCATCATTGAGGGAACTCCAACAACCTTTGTCAATTTTTGGAAGAAAAACCTATTCAGTTGTCCAGACATTAATAACACACTTGACAACCCCTGCAGTCTGAGTATGGACACAGGTAAAAACAACAGCAATAACTAAATTCACAACATCTATGTTGCATTTAGAGAATCCTATTTTTTTGTTTCAAGTAAATGACCCATTCATTCAAATGAAACAAACAATTCTTCTTTCAGAGAAACTTGCAAAGGACTGGTGCTCAAGTCTCACAAACCCAAATGGAACCTTCTCTTCGTGTCATTCAGAAATATGTCCTATGACTTACTATCAAGTGAGTCCTTCTGCCCAAGACAATATACCTTCAAACTGTACAACTGCATACCTTCAACATGTTCAATTTCGGTTTCTCTGCAGAGATGTGTTCAAGACACCTGTAAGTGTGCTGATATCAAGAAATGTATGTGCGCGGCGCTATCCTCCTATGCCCATGCCTGTACCGCGAGAGGGATCATTCTCCAGGGCTGGTTGGATTCATACCCCTGTGGTACGATTTTAATTTTAATTTTGGGTTGTAGTTTCTTAAGATTGCTCTGTTGAAAGAGTGCTTTTCTGTCTCTGTACAGACAAAGTATCCGAGTGTTCAAACAACATGAAGTATTCATACCACGTGACCAGTTGTGGCAACACGTGTCGTTCTCTCAGCGGGAAGGATTACTCCTGCAAAGCATCATTCACACCTGTAGAAGGCTGTGTTTGTCCTGAGGGCACCTATCTGAATGATGCAGGCACCTGTGTGCATGCCGACCAGTGCCCTTGTTACTATAACAACCAGGTCATAGACCCATCGGGAACAACAAACATAGACGGTTTTAAATGGTACTTTAAAGTCCAAATTTCAACATATTGTCACACACATTATTGAAAAAACCCTCTCTTAATTGTGGATTTTCACTATTTTGTCATATTACAGCACCTGCACTTTAGGAAAATTGCTGTGCTCCAGTCACAAAGGTGAGCTCCAACTTACTCCTCTAAAAAACAACTAGCCAAAATCAATCATGTTTGAGACTAATCCTCCATGTACCTGTTCTGTTGTTAGAGTGTAATGCTCCAATGGTCTTCTTCAACTGCTCGAATGAACCTGGACAAAAAGGCACAGAGTGTCAGAGGACATGTCAGAACCAAGACCCAAACAAATGTGTGAGTATATAGCTTAAATGGATGAATAGGTTTTAGTTTTGTAGATGGCTAGATAAATAGATGGGTGGTTGAGTGACTGAGTAAATGAATGAATAGAAAAATGGGTTGGTAGTTGGAGAATGAATTAATGAACGAACGGTTGATAGTTTGGTGTGCAGATGGATGGAAATACATGGACAATGCATAAATACTATTCTGTAGAAAGTCTTAAACAACAACAAAGTTTATACATTTTTTTGCATGCTTTGGCTATAGGTGAGCACAGGGTGTGTATCAGGATGTATGTGCCCAGATGGTTTTCTGGTTAATGGTAAAAATGGCTGTGTGGAGAAGAAAAACTGCCAGTGTGCCCACAATGGTGTCAACTACTCACCTGGCGATCAGGTTCAACAAGACTGTAACAATTGGTAAACCAAAAACCCGTTTTATTACCCATATCCACTTCTCTAAACACTTCATTTTGTAAGAAAATATCAATTGTATTTATGTATAAAACTCTTTAAAAAAATGAGTTTGACATACTACATTTGGTTACTACAGTATGATCCAAATTTTTCGTTTTGTGTAACCAAATAGTATTTAGGATTCCACTATTATTGCAAAAAAAGCTAAAAACAACAACAACAAACAATAAATTCTTGTCCAGAACTGTTGAACTGTTGGTATACTGTCGATGTAAAATAACAAGAACAGGTGTTTAGTATCATCACACGCTGCATGTCATGTTCTTTATCGGTAAATTGTTTATATTTCAGCACATGCAAAGATGGGATGTGGGATTGTACAGAAAAAGATTGTTATGGCACCTGTACAATCTATGGGGAAGGGCATTTTAGGACTTTTGATGGCAACAGATATTCTTTCAATGGAGCTTGTGAATACATCTTGGCACAGGTCTGTTTTTTCTTTGCTGTATATTAAGACATGAAGAAATTCAAAATTATAGATGTTTAAAACTAGAACATTATTTATTTTAAGGAAAGTATTCCTCTGTTGTCGTATGTAAGATTAAGTAGATAAAATAACTATTTCAAATATCTAAGAAACAAAAACGGGCTTAAATTGAAGAAAAATTGAAGAAAAATGTAAGACATATATTTTTTCTGTAACGAACAAACATAAATGTGTTTACTATAGTACACTTACAAACAGAAAATGCGAAGCTGTTATTTATTGTTAAATCCTATAGTTACAAATAAAATGTTTTTACTTAAAGTAAACTCATCCAAAGAAATGCTTTGTGCTGAAACAACTTTTCTACATGAGAAACTATCCATATGTAATTCTTGAGAGAAATATTTGTACAATTGTAAGTAAACTCCATGTAAACTGCCTAAAACTCAGTTGTGTCACTTGTTCCTTCGTGGTACTGTGCAAATACCAAGACAATGTTTACAATTGTGAACAAGTGGAAAAGTTGCATAGTATACACATGTTTCACTTCAATTTGACCCCTATAGGATTACTGTGATGTGCAGAGCAGTACCTCATTCCGCCTTGTTACCGAAAACATTCCATGTGCGACCACCAACTCTATTTGCTCCAAATCCATTGATCTCTTTTTTGGGGTAAGGTTATGTCACAGCTTTAGAAAAAAAGTATTATTAAAATATCTTAAAATGCAAAATCAATCAATAAAGCAATATCATCAATCACTAAATCCACTGACTATTCAAATCATGTAGAGATACAAGGTCATCTTATCTGAGGATGGGGTCAAAGTTGTTGAAGGCAATGGAACTGAATACAGATATCAAATCTATTCTTCTGGGATCTACACAGTCATAGAAGTCGAAAAGCTTTTAAACTTAATCTGGGATGGCAAAACAAGTCTGATGCTCCAACTCCATCCAAACTTAAAGGTATACGTAACCACTACATACACTACACAAATCCACCCTTAACCTTTCTTTACCCACTCACCTAAACGTCTATATGATCTCTATGGCAGGGCAAAGTTTGTGGACTGTGTGGAAACTTTGACGGTAACGCGAATAACGACTTTGTGAAGCACGATGGAGAAGAGGTCACAGATGCAGTGGTGTTTGGAAATAGCTGGAAAGTTACTTCCAGCTGCCCTGAAGTGGACAGTTTGATGAAACCTTGTGAGAAAAACCCACACCGGAGTGCCTGGGCCAACAAACAATGCAACATCATCAAAAGCAGTGTCTTCAACGATTGTCATTCACTAGTATGTACATTTTCAACTTTGCGGTACCACGGTAAAAGTTCTGTACCACTAATAATGTCTGCTTTTCTTGTTCTAGGTGGACTTTACACCATACTATGATGCCTGTGTGTGGGACACGTGTGCATGTGATAGTGGAGGGGACTGTGATTGTTTCTGTACTGCAGTTTCAGCTTACGCTGCCGAATGCCGGAAAAGGGGAGCTTGCGTGGCATGGCGTCGCCAAGATGTTTGTCGTACGTCCAGGCATTCCTTTAGTTTATTAATCACATATACATAACATACAGACATGATTAAATGATTTGGTACCTACTTTAAATACTGTCATTGTGCTGATTAAGATGGTTGATCTTGCAGCTTTATTCTGTGACTACTACAATGCTCCTGGAGAATGTGTGTGGCACTATAAACCCTGTAGCTCAACCTGCATGAAAACCTGCAAAAACCGTCAGGGAAAATGCTCCACAAATGCTGATCAAATACCTCCACTTGAAGGTAAAAAAAAGGAATTAAGCCAAATATTCTGTAGGCGTTCACCACAGTGTAAAAACACATTACAGTGTGTGCTCAACAACATTGTGTTATTTTGATGTCTATACCTAAGAAAATAATAAAAGCTTTTGTTTATGATCATAGGATGTTTTCCTCAGTGTCCCTCAGAGAGTCCATATTTGAGGGAAGAGACAAAAAAGTGTGTTACAGAGGAAACATGTAATTATTGTTTTTATGATGGAAAGTTATATCCTCCTGGGACTGAAATTTACAACACTCCTGATGGAAGCAGTGCATGCTTAAGGGCTGTGTGTAAAGCAAATGGAACAATTTACAGAGACATAATTAATTGCCCACCCTCACCATCATCAACAACAACAGAGACACCTACGACCACAACCACCACAACTGAGACACCTACAACCCCAACTACAGAGACACCCACAACCACAACCACTTCTACTACAACTACTGTAACACCTAGTACAACACCTTACACTGATTGTAAGTGGTCAGACTGGTTTGACAGCAACAAACCCAGTGAAGATTCTTATGGTTTTGAAACTGAATCCATCAGTAAATTGTGGAATTCAAGACAAATTATCTGTCAGAAACCTGAAGCGATTGAATGTAGGGCAGTAGATTACCCAGGAAAATCCTTAAAGGATTTGGGACAAAGAGTAAACTGCAATACCTCGTTTGGATTGTCATGTTCAAATGAAGAAAATGCAGATGGTATGCCACCTCTCTGTTATAATTATGAAATTCGTGTAAGATGTTGCAAAAGCGATTTTACTACAACCACCTCTACACCTACAACCACAACAACTACTGAAACACCACCATCCACAACAACAGAGACACCTCCAACCACAACCACCTCTACCACAACTACTGAAACACCACCACCCACAACAACAGAGACACCTACAACCACCTCTACCACAACTACTGTAACACCACCATCCACAACAACAAAGACACCTACAACCACAACCACCTCTACCACAACTACTGAAACACCACCCACACCAACAACAGAGACAGCTCCAACCACCTCTACCACAGCTACTGTAACACCACCATCCACAACAACAGAGACACCTACAACCACAACAACTACTGTAACACCACCATCCACAACAACAGAGACACCTCCAACCACAACCACCTCTACCACAGCTACTGAAACCCCACCATACACAACAACAGAGACACCTACAACCACCTCTACCACAGCTACTGTAACACCACCATCCACAACAACAGAGACACCTCCAACCACAACCACCTCTACCACAACTACTGTAACACCTAGTACAACACCTTACACTGATTGTAAGTGGTCAGACTGGTTTGACAGTAACAAACCCAGTGAAGATTCTTATGGTTTTGAAACTGAATCCATCAGTAAATTATGGAATTCAAGACAAATTACATGTCAGAAACCTGAAGTGATTGAATGTAGGGCAGTAGATTACCCAAGAAAGTCCTTAAAGGATTTAGGACAAAGAGTAAACTGCAATACCTCGTTTGGATTGTCATGTTCAAATGAAGAAAATGCAGATGGTATGCCACCTCTCTGTTATAATTATGAAATTCGTATAAGATGTTGCAAAAGCGATTTTACTACAACCACCTCTACACCTACAACCACAACAACTACTGAAACACCACCATCCACAACAACAGAGACACCTTCAACCACAACCACCTCTACCACAACTCCTAAAACACCACCACCCACAACAACAGAGACACCTACAACCACTTCTACTACAACTACTGAAACACCACCATCCACAACAACAACAGAGACACCACCAACCACCTCTACCACAGCTACTGAAACACCACCATCCACAACAACAGAGACACCTACAACCACAACCACCTCTACCACAACTACTGTAACACCTAGTACAACACCTTACACTGATTGTAAGTGGTCAGACTGGTTTGACAGCAACAAACCCAGTGAAGATTCTTATGGTTTTGAAACTGAATCCATCAGTAAATTATGGAATTCAAGACAAATTACATGTCAGAAACCTGAAGTGATTGAATGTAGGGCAGTAGATTACCCAGGAAAGTCCTTAAAGGATTTAGGACAAAGAGTAAACTGCAATACCTCGTTTGGATTGTCATGTTCAAATGAAGAAAATGCAGATGGTATGCCACCTCTCTGTTATAATTATGAAATTCGTGTAAGATGTTGCAAAAGCGATTTTACTACAACCACCTCTACACCTACAACCACAACAACTACTGAAACACCACCATCCACAACAACAGAGACACCTCCAACCACAACCACCTCTACCACAACTACTGAAACACCACCACCCACAACAACAGAGACACCTACAACCACTTCTACTACAGCTACTGTAACACCACCATCCACAACAACAGAGACACCTACAACCACCTCTACCACAACTACTGTAACACCTAGTACAACACCTTACACTGATTGTAAGTGGTCAGACTGGTTTGACAGCAACAAACCCAGTGAAGATTCTTATGGTTTTGAAACTGAATCCATCAGTAAATTATGGAATTCAAGACAAATTACATGTCAGAAACCTGAAGTGATTGAATGTAGGGCAGTAGATTACCCAGGAAAGTCCTTAAAGGATTTAGGACAAAGAGTAAACTGCAATACCTCGTTTGGATTGTCATGTTCAAATGAAGAAAATGCAGATGGTATGCCACCTCTCTGTTATAATTATGAAATTCGAGTAAGATGTTGCAAAAGCGATTTTACTACAACCACCTCTACACCTACAACCACAACAACTACTGAAACACCACCATCCACAACAACAGAGACACCTTCAACCACAACCACCTCTACCACAACTCCTAAAACACCAACCACACCAACAACAGAGACACCTACAACCACCTCTACCACAACTCCTGAAACATCACCCACACCAACAACAGAGACACCACCAACCACCTCTACCACAGCTACTGTAATACCACCATCCACAACAACAGAGACACCTACAACCACAACCACCTCTACCACAACTACTGAAACACCACCCACACCAACAACAGAGACAGCTCCAACCACCTCTACCACAGCTACTGTAATACCACCATCCACAACAACAGAGACACCTACAACCACAACCACCTCTACCACAACTACTGAAACACCACCCACACCAACAACAGAGACAGCTCCAACCACCTCTACCACAGCTACTGTAACACCACCATCCACAACAACAGAGACACCTCCAACCACAACCACCTCTACCACAGCTACTGAAACACCACCATCCACAACAACAGAGACACCTACAACCACAACCACCTCTACCACAACTACTGTAACACCTAGTACAACACCTTACACTGATTGTAAGTGGTCAGACTGGTTTGACAGCAACAAACCCAGTGAAGATTCTTATGGTTTTGAAACTGAATCCATCAGTAAATTATGGAATTCAAGACAAATTACATGTCAGAAACCTGAAGTGATTGAATGTAGGGCAGTAGATTACCCAGGAAAGTCCTTAAAGGATTTAGGACAAAGAGTAAACTGCAATACCTCGTTTGGATTGTCATGTTCAAATGAAGAAAATGCAGATGGTATGCCACCTCTCTGTTATAATTATGAAATTCGTGTAAGATGTTGCAAAAGCGATTTTACTACAACCACCTCTACACCTACAACCACAACAACTACTGAAACACCACCATCCACAACAACAGAGACACCTCCAACCACAACCACCTCTACCACAACTACTGAAACACCACCACCCACAACAACAGAGACACCTACAACCACCTCTACCACAACTACTGAAACACCACCATCCACAACAACAACAGAGACACCTACAACCACTTCTACTACAACTACTGAAACACCACCACCCACACCAACAACAGAGACACCACCAACCACCTCTACCACAGCTACTGTAACACCACCATCCACAACAACAGAGACACCTACAACCACCTCTACCACAACTACTGTAACACCTAGTACAACACCTTACACTGATTGTAAGTGGTCACACTGGTTTGACAGCAACAAACCCAGTGAAGATTCTTATGGTTTTGAAACTGAATCCATCAGAAAATTATGGAATTCAAGACAAATTACATGTCAGAAACCTGAAGTGATTGAATGTAGGGCAGTAGATTACCCAGGAAAGTCCTTAAAGGATTTAGGACAAAGAGTAAACTGCAATACCTCTTTTGGATTGTCATGTTCAAATGAAGAAAATGCAGATGGTATGCCACCTCTCTGTTATAATTATGAAATTCGTGTAAGATGTTGCGAAAACGATTTTACTACAACTTCCTCTACACCTACAATCACCACAACTCCTGAAACACCACCCACACCAACAACAGAGACACCTCCAACCACAACCACCTCTACCACAACTCCTGAAACACCGCCCACACCAACACCAGAGATACCTCCAACCACAACCACCTCTACCACAACTACTAAAACACCACCCACATCAACAACAGAGACACCTACAATCACAACTACAGTAACACCACCATCCACAACATCAGAGACACCACCACCCTCAACAACAGAGACAACCACAACTACAGTAACACCACCACCCACAACAACAGAGACGCCACTACCCTCAACAACAGAGATGCTTACAACCACAACTACAGTAACACCACCCCCCTCAACAACAGAGACACCGACAACCACAACTACAGTAACACCACCCCCCTCAACAACAGAGACGCTACCACCTTCAACAACAGAGACACCGCCACCCACAACAACAGAGACGCCACCATCAACAACAGAGACACCTACTACAGTAACACCACCATCCACAACATCAGAGACACCACCACCATCAACAACAGAGACAACCACAACAACAGAGACACCACCACCCACAACAACAGAGACAACCACAACTACAGTAACACCACCACCCACAACAACAGAGACGCCACTACCCTCAACAACAGAGATGCCTACAACCACAACTACAGTAACACCACCCCCCTCAACAACAGAGACACCGACAACCACAACTACAGTAACACCACCCCCCTCAACAACAGAGACGCCACCACCCTCAACAACAGAGACACCTACAACCACAACTACAGTGACACCACCCCCCTCAACAACAGAGACACCTACAATCACATCTACAGTAAAACCACCACCCTCAACAACAGGGACACCTCCAACTACTTCTACCACAACTACTGTAACGCCACCACCCACAACAACAGAGACACCTACAACCCCAATTACTGCTACCACAAAAACTGTAATACCACCCTCAACAACAGAGACAACCACAACTACAGTAACACCACCCCCCTCAACAACAGAGACACCTACAACCACAACTACAGTAACACCCCCCCCCTCAACAACAGAGACACCTACAACCACAACTACAGTAACACCACCCCCCTCAACAACAGAGACGCTACCACCTTCAACAACAGAGACACAGCCACCCACAACAACAGAGACACCACCCCCCTCAACAACAGAGACGCCACCACCCTCAACAACAGAGACACCTACAACCACAACTACAGTGACACCACCCCCCTCAACAACAGAGACACCTACAATCACATCTACAGTAAAACCACCACCCTCAACAACAGGGACACCTCCAACTACTTCTACCACAACTACTGTAACGCCACCACCCACAACAACAGAGACACCTACAACCCCAATTACTGCTACCACAAAAACTGTAATACCACCCTCAACAACAGAGACAACCACAACTGCAGTAACACCACCCCCCTCAACAACAGAGACACCTACAACCACAACTACAGTAACACCCCCCCCCTCAACAACAGAGACACCTACAACCACAACTACAGTAACACCACCCCCCTCAACAACAGAGACGCTACCACCTTCAACAACAGAGACACAGCCACCCACAACAACAGAGACACCGCCACCCACAACAACAGAGACACCGCCACCCACAACAACAGAGACACCGCCACCCACAACAACAGAGACACCGCCACCCACAACAACAGAGACACAGCCACCCACAACAACAGAGACACCGCCACCCACAACAACAGAGACACCGCCACCCACAACAACAGAGACACCGCCACCCACAACAACAGAGACACAGCCACCCACAACAACAGAGACACCGCCACCCACAACAACAGAGACGCCACCACCCTCAACAACAGAGACACCTACAACCACAACTACAGTAACACCAACCCCCTCAACAACAGAGACACCTACAACCACAACTACAGTGACACCACCCCCCTCAACAACAGAGACACCTACAATCACATCTACAGTAAAACCACCATCCACAACAACAGAGACGCCACCACCCTCAACAACAGGGACACCTCCAACTACTTCTACCACAACTACTGTAACGCCACCACCCACAACAACAGAGACACCTACAACCCCAATCACTGCTACCACAAAAACTTTAACACCACCCACAACAACAAAGACTACCACCCCATTCGTTGTACATACCGAGTCAACAACCACTACCACAAAAAAATCCCCAACACCTCAAACTCATTGTTGCATGTACGCAAATGAAACATACCCACAGGGTAAGTGATACTTTATTATACTCCGTTACATTGCCTATAAATTTGCCATAACTCTTTTGTAATTACAGTTGTTTTGTGATTGAACTGATTGTTTAATCTGTGCACATTTGCATATTATCTTGACTTGTCATTCAGTTATACTTTAGTCACTGACATGATGTTACATGAACATTTCCTTATATGTTTAAATTACAACATTTGTTTCTAATTACAGATTATATCATCTACAATAAAACAGACAAAGCGGGTTGGTGCTTCATTACTTACTGCAACTCCTCATGTAAAATTCAGCAATGGAATCAACCATGCCCCACATCTACACCCCCTATACACCCCACCACACCCCCTTCACCAGACTGTAAAAGCATCAACCGTAAGGTATTTTACATGTACAGTACATTCATGAGTTTGGCAGAAACTTTAATCCCAAGTGACTTTCAAGCTTGGGGAACGCACCAGGAAAGGCCTTCCAATCCTGCCCCTGGGGAACCATTGTCCTGCACAGTTTAGCTCCAACCATAGTCAAACTCACCAGCCTGTAAACCTTGATTAGCTGGATAAAGTGATAAGTTAGAGTTGGAAATTCTGCAGGATATTGGCACTTCAAAAGCAGGATTGGACACCCCTATACTACAGGAAAATAGAATGGCTGTAAATTCTTAAATTGCTACATTGTTTGTAATACTATAAGAACTACATTACCAAAGCACTACTGGATTACTGCATTATATTACTTGTAGTACACCTAACATGATAACCTGCAATAAATATAACCAATTTTTTCATCTCTTTTTATCTAGAATGGGGAATCCTGGACCGAAAAATGTAGTAACAATATCTGCAATTATGGTAAAGTTATCTCAAATCCTACACAGTGTAACCAAGCCAATCACACAACATGTTCCAATGGACTAAAACCAGAGCTGGTGTATTATAACAATGGCTGCTGTGCCAAATATGAATGTCCATGTGAGTTTAAAGCGTGCCAAAAAAGCATGCCATTATATTACTATTAATCTTAATCCTCCTAACACCACAACCCTTGTTATCTAGTGTAAATGGTATAACTTTGTTTGACAGGTAAATGCAGTGGCTGGGGTGACCCTCATTACAAAACCTTTGATGGAAAATACTACACTTTCCAAGGAAACTGTACCTATGTGTTGGTCAAAGAAATCATCCCAAAATACAATATCAGTGTCCATGTTAAAAACTATTACTGTGATTTACAAAGAAATCTGGCCTGCCCTGAGTATGTGATAGTGTATTATAAATCCTATCAAGTCAAGATGACAAGCAACACTAATGAAGTCCAGGTATGTATGAAGAGAAATAATTCAACATTCACACGCTAAGCATTTATAAAGGCAAAAGAAACTGGTAGAAGACACAGACAAGGTATCTAAATAAGACAATAAATATGACCCGGACTACATTAAATATGAATTCACTTGCAACAAGATTAAATAGTTAAAGAACAATGTTTGTTTCATGAATTATCATCTGAGGGCACGAACACTAAATATTTGGGCACTTTTTGCGTGTGTTGTTTACTGTAGGTCTATGTTAATGATGAAAAGAAAATACTTACATTCATAAATGAAGCCTTCACCATCACCTCATCCGGCATGGCAGTGGTACTAAACATCTCTGAAATCCAAGCTCAAATCTTAGTGAATCATCAAGGTTTTGAGGTGAAACTTCCATTCTCCTACTTCCATGGTAACACAGAGGGACAGTGTGGTGAGTACAGATCAGAGATCCACAGAACATGGTGATGAACAGATTTTCTGACCATCTGACCAAGAAAGCAAAGTTACTGTTACAAACATACATAAAGAAATAAAATAATGCCACAAAAAGTTTCGGTAATCATTTTGGAACACAACAAAAACTTTATTACACTGTAAACACAGATATATTTGTAAGCATAGACAATCTTTGGGTTGCAGTAAAAGCATGAGAATGTTTCAGATATATTCAGCATTTAATTCACTCATCATTCTGTTGACATATTCAGGTGTTTGTGACAATAATACCGCAAATGACTGCAGACTTCCCAATGGAACGATTCACCAATCATGTGAAGACATGGCAAGACTTTGGATGGTACCACCAGGTTGCAAAATCCCATCACCTACGCCAACACGTCCAACTCCTCTTCCCGACTGCGAGAAAATATGTGACGTCATCAAAAGCGAGTAAGAAAAAGAAATAAGGAATTTCTGTTTTTATAGACCATTTTGCTAGACACTGGTCCAAAAGCACTTCTAGTTTCATTTTGTTTCACCAAATTTCACATATATAATTAAATCTTCAGTTCTAAATGATCTGTTGGTTGTATTTTTCCCAAAGTGTATGTAGTGTTAAACTGAAACAGGATGTGCTTCTGGACCAGTGTTGTTTACATCTTGAGAAATGGTCTTAAAAACGTACTTTTTCTTTATCGATATTGCCCAAACAAGGCGTCACTGTTTTGTACTTTGTTCACAGTGTGTTTAAAAGCTGTCATAAGAGTGTTCCTTATGAAAGTTATTATGAAGCCTGCAAGTATGATGTGTGCAACATGAGAAATGAATCGATTGCCTGCTCGAGTCTGGAGGCCTACGCTCAGTTGTGTGGTCAGGCTTCTGTCTGTGTCGACTGGAGAAACTCAGCTGATCTTAAAGGACTGTGTGGTAAGACAGCACAATGAATCAAACAAAACACTATTTTGTATATATTTAAGGAACATAAGTGACGACAGTAAATGTTTTAATTGTCATTGTTTTTATAACAGCATATAAATGTCCCAGTCACAAAGTATACAAGGCTTGTGGGCCTAAGACAGATAAAACCTGCAGTGCATGGTAAGTGCATCAATAACTCTCCATATCTACCATACTACAAGTTAAACTGATGTTTAGAAAACTAAATCATCACTTTTCTTCAACTGTATTTGTTTTTACTCACAACTAGGTACAATAATAAAATTGTGGAGCAACCATGTCAAAATGCAGATTGTCATCCAGCATCTATGGAAGGTTGTTTCTGTCCTGATAACACATACCGGGTTAGTTCAACGACAGATGAATGCACATCTTACTGCGGTAAGAACTTTTACCTCTTTTAGATCCTGTTTGATCAATGCACCTGAAGTCCTTTGTTTATATTTTTGTTGGGTTTTTATTCCTTCCTTATAGACTGCATTGGCTCTGATGGATTACCTAAACAGGTATGGCTCTATAAGTAGCAGATAACTGTTTTCATTTAAAACTACTTTACTCAAGAACTACTGTAACTGCAAAACAAACTAACTAAGGTGACTAACCTTAATCATCTGAACATTTACATAACAATTAATAATTTTTCTGTAGCCCGGGAGTACATGGATTTCAGACTGTACCGTATATACCTGCTCCAATGAGACTTTTGGTCTTGTGAAAAATCCTGTTGTTTGTCCTGTTGTTCATTCCTGTGCTAATGAGTACAAAATAGCTACTGAAAACTGCTGCCCAACCTGCGGTAAGTAACAAAAATTTGTTATACTGTAGTATCTATGCATCTGGATTCTCTAAATCATAATTAATCTAAATATATCTTGACTTTAAATTCCTCAGAAATTTAGTAAAAGGTGCAACTGTGAGACTCATTGAGAAAGTAAATGACTAATGTCTGTTGTTTATATAGAGTTATCAAGCATAAGCTGAACTGTAAACACTTAATGAATTAGTATCACCTGAACAACACATTTGCAAAATCATGTAAACAAATATACAATAATAATCTAAAATGACTACATGCTCACTCCCCGAAAACAGTTTGTGATATCGAAGCATGCCTTACAAAGAAATGTGATGTGGGATATGAGATAGCAGCAAGTAAACCTGAGGACAGCTGCTGCCCACCCTGTGGTAAGTCACAGATTTCTCAGTTTTATTTCCTTCTAAAATTTTACCTGTATCATGTCATCAGGACAACACACTTCAGGACCAAAACACTATCACTAAGAGACAGGTTGAAATTATTTTCATCATGCCACAAATGTTCTTTATTCAGCATAACTTGTATTGAACCACAAACACTCCTTTAGCCTAAACCTAAGAGAAGATATTTTGTGTTGTTCTGCAATTTGGTAAATTATGATAAGTGTCAAATATTATTATGATTGAATGGACTAATAAAACAATTTTACATATCTTTTTCTACCAGTGCCCAAAGATGTTTGTGTGTACAACAACACTGAGTACCAGGTAAGTAAACTACTGGCTTTTTTTATTCATTTTTACGTTAACTAAAATGGAAAAAGCCCTTTAAGCGATAAAAAATTCAACTTAAAAAACGTTTTTAAACTAAATTAAATCAAATTATGTTTACAAGTATTGTGAATACAAATTTAACTTGTAAACCTGAAGTTACATAGCATAAAATGAAGTTATATGAAATATAGTTATAATTTTAAAGAATTTAAAATAAAAATGGCAGCTTTTAAATTCAAGTTTTTAAGTTGAAAGAAGTGAATTTTTTACAGTCTAGTATTTATCGAGAGCAAACGGGAAGTCTTTGACTGACTTTCACTGTCCTTTTCTCTAGCCTGGAGTTAAAATCCCCACAGATCCTTGCACTCAGTGTACATGTGAAATGGAAATAGATCCACACACTAAACTACATACTGTACTTTGTGTCAGTGTGTCCTGCTCTCCTTGCGATGAGGTAAATCCAATTTATTCTTGTGATGAATTAAGATTGCTTTATAAAAAGAACATTAAAACTATGAATAGATTAACTTTTATCAAGTCACGTTTTTAAAAATGCACAAATGTATAAACTTGCTTATGCCTTCCAAGGGCTTTGAAAGAGTGACAGTGGAAGGAGAATGTTGTGGAATATGTGTGCCAACAGGCTGCATTTATGATGCACCAGACAACACCAGGAAAATTCTTAAGGTACATGTTCAGATATTTTGTCACACAACAGCACATCTGTTCTTCAATCCCCATGTAATCTGTTTTTCTACAATTTAGGAAGGAGACGTGTATAATGACAAATGTGAGAGCGTTTCCTGCCGTCAAATTAATGGCAGCTTTGTGCTAGAGAAGACAATAGCAAGCTGCCCTGCCTTTAATCCAGATGAATGTGTCCTTGTGAGTAATTATCTACAGCAAGACAATGTCCTGTTTGTATTATCTAAACCTTTTTTAAATGTTAAATGCTTTTTTAATGTGTAGACATGTGTCAATACATTAAGTGTAAACACTGCAGCTCTTCCTGTAAGCCTTCAGGGCTTTGAAAACATTGCTGTTGTGTAAATGAGGTGGGACTACCTGTGATGTTACTTACAGTAGGTGGTTTTCTATCGAAACCATTCTATATTTTTGTAGTTGCATTTGGTGTCACTAGTAGTTCAGAAATGACAACTCACCTTTGTTTATAAAAATGTCTGAATGATGTATGAGCACGCTTCTATTTGCATCCTTGCAGGGAACTGAGACACTTGACGCGAGTGGATGCTGCCAGACATGTAAGACGAGAGCTGTTTCCTTTTCCAAGAAATACCTAGATACAATAGAAATTTTGAAAGAAACAAAATGTCATTTAAAAATGATATTAAATTATTATGTATTGTTCATGAAAGTCAATTACAAGCTTGCCTCTAACATCTCAGGTGAGACTAAGAACTGTGTTCGTGTGAAGAACAGCACCCGCATCCATGTAAAAGATTGCATCTCCATCGAGCCTATAGAAGTGACTTCCTGCAGTGGACATTGTGACACCCAGTCAATGTGAGCGCACATTTACACCTGTTTCATGAACAAACTTCTCATGAGTTCTCAAATAAACATTTCAATGTTGAATTTAGTTGCTTCACATTCCTTTTTATTAGAACTTATGATATCAAAAGCAATACAAATATATATTTTATGCTAATATCTGATGGAGCACTATGGAATAGCAACACTTTGGAGTTATTTCTGTTATACCAAGATCACATCCGTTTATGCTTACTTGACTGGTGTTTATTCTTAAAAACAGGTATTCAGTGGAGGCGAACAAAATGATGCACAGCTGTTCTTGTTGCCGTGAGTTGAAAACAAGCATTAAGAAGCTGACGTTGAGATGTCCCGACAACAGTGAGATCTCTCACGACTACGTCTACATAGAGAGCTGCACCTGCAAACCAACAGAGTGTGAAGATAAGAAGAACTCTGGATAAAAGATCAAGTTCACTATTTGACCATCAGAGCATAAATGACAAAAATTATTTTGGTGAAAGTTTGCACTGTCTGTACTGTTCAGCCTTCTGTTTATATTATGATTTAGCATAATCTTTTTGCCCTTTCCCCAATGGCACTCTAGGGTGCTTCAGGGTATTTTGAGAATTGCATTTCCTTTTCTGCTTTATCCTGTACGGTGTTGCAAAATATAATGATACTGTATGTTTTCCTAAATGAATGATGTAATAAATAAAGCAAATTAAACAGCAACAACAGCAGTCTTCTTGGGGGATTCTTCAATTCAGAAAACCTTTCTTTGCCTAGAATGATTTTTGAATAAAACAGAAAACAAACATCTGACCAAACTGACCATCATTACACTATTTAAATCTAATACATTTGCACTAAATAACAAAAAAAAGGTATTTGGTATTTTTGTGTGTAGCTTAATATTTTTTATCCAGAAAAAGTCCTATCACATGCCATCACCACATCAGACATCATTGATTTTTTATCATATATTTATAATATCACAATATCATTAGCATATCATTATACACGGATCATGCATAACATAATGGATCTTGTGGATGTTCCCAGTGTGCAGTGGTCAGTATCTATCAAAAGTGGTCCAAGGAAGGAACAGCGGTGAACCAGCAACAGAGTCATGACTGATGCATGTGGGGAGCGAATGCTGATCTGTGTGGTCCAATCCAACAGACGAGCTACTGAAGCTCAAACTGCAGAAGAAGTTCATGCTGGTTCTGATAGAAAGGAGTCAGAGTGCATCACAGTTTGTTGCATATGGGGCTGCAAAAGGGGGACCAACACAATATTAGAAAGGTGGCCGTAATGTTATGCCTGATCGGTGTATATATATATATATATATATATATAAAAATAAATTAGCATGTGGCCATTACAACTAATTACATAACCAATTGCATAGTTGGGATTTCTGAATCAGAACTACCATACAGTGAAAACACAGTTATGTTTATATGCTGAAGTTATAAAAATCCACTGTACTATGTCCCTATATAGGACTGTTTTTTAACCAGACTGTCCTCACCATGCAACATGAATGCTTAGTAATAACCTACTGGTGATTAAAGAATAAGTGTTCACCATTTTAGGACATACGGTAATGTTTTAACAAAAAATGTCAACATTTCCTATAGTTGAACTAGTATGCGCTGTGCCAAGATGGGTTAGATTAATTGTTTAGAAGACTAAACAAAGTCAGCACTCATCATAAATGTATATTATTTTACCTTTTCTGGCACAAATACGATAAATTGTAAAAAATTGTGTAACATTTTATTTAGAATTAAAAAGTTGACCCTACTGTAGCTGGACCATCACAGTCTGTGCTTGCTCTGGGTCATTCAACCGCTCTCACTATTGAACCCTGAAAGATATGAAATGTTCACCATAAATGCACTGCTTTGCTTCTTTTGATATAACCACCAGCCATTATAAAGCAGACAGTGGCCCGAATGAAAAATTCACCTGCATCAAAATCATTTTATGGTAAATACACTTAACATTCTAAAATGACCTATAACCAATACCCACACACACCCATTGCATTAATGTCACAATACGTAGTCGGTTGTTTAAAGAACGTTTTATAAACAAATAACAGTATTTGGTAATAGTATCAAGTTACCTTAGTATGACAAGATAAAATGACATTCATCAAATACACATTTTAGGATGCTGATATTAAATAAACAGAATATTGATGCGCAAACATTCAAATGTTTGCCACACATGTTTGCTGTTGTATCTAGAAAAATCTACAACTACAATGCGAAACACGCCAATACAAAGTCTCGCAATTAATTCAGCTAACATCATAGTAATGCAGTGCTGGATTATTTATTGATTCAAATAAAGAAAATCTTCGATTTTCTAAATATGGACAGAACAAAGATCTCTAACATGATATTATATGATAATATGAATAATTAATTGGACATTTAAAGGGACACTCCACCCAAAAATGAAAATCCTGTAATCATTTACTCACCCTTAGATTGTTCCAAACCTGTATACATTTCTTTGTTCTGCTGAACACAAATAAAGATATTTGTAAGATCGTCTGTAACCATTTATTTTCCCTACTATGGCAGTAAAAGTGAGATCTGTTTGGTTACAGACATTCTTCCAAATATCTTCCTTTGTGTTAATCAGAACAAAAAAAATGTATACAGATTTGGAACAATCTGAGGGTAAGTAATTTATTTTTGGGTGAACTATCCCTTTAAGTTTAATTGATATTATGTTAACAAAAAGCAAAAATAATTCTTACTAAGGAATAGCAAAAGCATGTTTAGGGTTTCACGGTACAAAATGTTTTTGGGGGTTAACTTCAAAAATAAGTAACCTGGCTGCCTTAAAATTTTGAGTTCATTGAACTTAAAAAATATTAGTTGAATGAATTTAATGCAAACTCGTTCTGTTAAACTCGTTAGTTTTAAGTTTAATTAATTCAAAATTTTAAGGCAGCCAGGTTACTTATTTTTTGTTTTTAAGTTGAACCGACATTTCTTAAGAGATAACCATGGTTGACAGCTACAGTATCTCTTTGGAAAACAAGACACTGAAATGTCTGAAAACTACTAAAAAAAAAATGGTACAAAAGTTCAAATATTGTTTTACATCCACTCAGAGCAATAAATAAACAAACACACACACACACACACACACACACACACACACACACACACACACACACACACACACACACACACATGCACAAATGATGGCTGAGGTTGACATGAAAATGGTTAACAAAAACAACTCTTACATTGTTCAAGAGTCACATCCTTGTCCAATTCAAACACACATGCACAGAAACAAACGCATAATTGTTGTGTGACAGGACATGTTACTCACTATTCAAATATACTGTTTAACCTCAAACACCACCTAAAACATTCAATATTTGTTTGTTTCCCAGCATTTACAAGACCCAAGGCAAAATTCAAGCTTCGGTTCCCACCTTCTGATCACAAACGTCTTTCCTCCAAAGCAAACTGAATGGCATTATAAATAGGTAAGCACTGATGGATACGACATGTTCGCTCAAGCAGAACAGACACGTTGTCTCCATGGGGACCGTGAGGATGTCCCAAATGAGGATGCTTAGATGGGTTATACTACTACTGGGGCTGCAGTCAACACAAGCAGGTTAGAAAACTACAAAAAATACAGCTCATTATAGTTTAAAGCTCAACTTTCTTGAAATAAATAAATTCACTTTTTAACTTTTTTAACTAAATAACAATTTTTCTGTGTAAAGACTTTTTCCTCGATGTTGCGGATTCGACAGAGCCAACAGATGTTTTTTGGTCAACAACAGGTAATTCATAGTGTGTCGCGAATTACAAGACAAACCAATTGTGTTGTTTTGTAATGCAAAAAGCTCTTTAAGAGATATCAGTGCTTTACAAACTAGGTCTCAATTTATTTTTAAAAACCTAAAACTTTCAGTGTATTTCTAGGGTTAAAGATGATGTTAAAATCCAGAACAGAATTTCAATGTGGTCTTAGACCTATGCGTCCCACTGTTTGTCTAAATTAAACCAGAAAACTGGAAATGAAATACAAATAATTCAACTTTAATAGATTTCTTCAACTTTTTATAAAAGTCAAGTTTAATACGTTGAGTTTCATTTATGTCTACAACTGCACAATATACTCTTATAACATTATTATTGATAGTATTAATAGTAATATTAGCAGCTTTAAAAAAATGAAAATTCTGTCTTCATTTACTCAAAATTACAGAGACCAAACAGTTCTTGGCCACCATTGACTACCATAGTAGGAAAAATTGCTTTATAAATTTCTTTGTTCTGTTGAACACAAAAGAAGATACTTTGAAGAATGTAGGAAAGCAAACAGTTCTGGGGCACTTTTGACAACCATTGACTACTATGGTAGTCAATGGTGGTCAAGAACTGTTTGGTTACAAGCATATGTCCATCAGAACAAAGAAATGTATACAGATTTGGAACAACTCGAGGGTGAGTAAATGATGACAGACTTTTTATTGTTGGGTGAACTTGTTTTTAAGTTTGACAAAAAATGATTTTGTTTTCTGCTTTTAGTGCTCCCGACCACACCGAATCTATTGATAACAACAGGTATTTAAAATAAAAACTATTATAGTTTATACAATTATTTGAGAAAAACTATTTTAGCAATCACACATTAACAATCTCTCTTGAATCAGCTGAACCAGATTTTGGTCATCAATCCACAATCTGCAGCACATGGGGAAATTATCACTTCAAGACATTTGATGGCCATTTCTTTCAAATGGCTGACACGTGTAACTACGTTCTGGCAGTGATGTGCGACACCGCTATTTCTGATTTTAACATTCAAATGCAAAGAAAGACTGTGAATGGCTCCACTGCTTTCAACTTAATCACAATACAGCTGGAGGGAACAGTCATCAAACTAACTGAAGGCAAAATCTTAATGGATGGCCAAGTGTGAGTTTTTCTTTTACTTAGCCATTGAAAGGAGTAAGAAAGATTTTTTAAATGTTTTATTATTTGTAATGTTAAAAGTAATCAATTGAATCATGCAAATTCTACTTTTCTTATCATGATGTTAGAAACAAGGTCATGGGTTTGATTTCCATGGTGTTCACTTATTCATAGAATCTATAGCTTCAATGCACAGTGAAAAATCATTTAGAAAATGCTGTCACCACGTAAAAACACTTTTACAAATATTATACAAACCCGAACCAAAACTCTGATTAAAAAAATTGAATTGTATACTACTTACATATTTAGTTCTCAATTCATAATTTTGTTTGCACAACAATTAGTTACACTTTACAGTATATACTGTAACAGGAATAAAATGTAGCTTGAAAGAAGACTAATAATAAAGCGATTTCATTAATCTGACATATATTTTCAGTAACTATTTAAACTTGCAGTTTGAATTGAAACTATTTCTTTTTCAGGGTGTCTATTCCAATAAATCAGAATGGAATTAGAATTGAGGGAAGCATATCAAGTGCTAAGATCTCCAGACAAGGAATGATTGTCTTTTGGGAGGATGCAGACCAGTCTGTAGTGGTACGCTTTATTATTTACTGTATCTCTTAGAAGATTAATAATAATCACAATCGACAAGCCAAACAAAATCTACTTATCGCAGTAATAGAATATTAACAGTTTGTTAATTGTCAACTAATTACTTCATTATGATAGACCATAATTGTATTTTTTTATTTTAACATTATTTGATTTTCTTCCCCCAGATTCAACTTGCCGAAAAGTACCGAGGCCTGACATGTGGACTCTGTGGAGACTTTAATGGAAACAAGAGAAATGACATTGCTCTTATTGGTAAATCACCTAGTTAATAATTTTTACATTTAGGGCCTAATAAAGACTTTACATTTAAGCATTTACTAAATTGGCAGATGCTTTTACCCAAAAGTGACTAACGTTCAGGTTTTTATCTGTACATTCATCCCATGTTTATCAAACCTGTTTTTCTGGTGTTGCTAACCCCATGCTCCTGTGCCATATTCTCATATTTACAATCAGTTTAAAATGGCTAAACAAAAACATATTTTAATATGTTTAATACTTTGCAACCGTAGTCTAAACACCTCAAACATGTAACATGACGTGATTATATGAACACATCTAAGGTCCAGACAAATGGAAGGTGTCTATATCAGCTGAACCCTGTGAAAAAGTTACACTACCACCCAACGATCAGTGTGACAGCCAGGTAAAACATCAAGACTTTCAAGTGGGACTGCATTTCTGCATATATGAAATAATGGGAAATGTTACCTTCGTCGGAGTTCTATAAAACTGTTTATTTGATACTCCAGGAACACATTTGTCACGAGTATATCCAGAGTTCAGGGTTCGATGACTGTCGCCGTGTGCTGGACATGAGCTCGTTTGAGAAAGCCTGCGCAGACGACCTGTGTCAATGTCAAGGCAATAAAGAGTGTGTCTGCAACACGCTCACAGAAATATCACGACAGTGCGCACACGCTGGTGGCAAGCCGGGAATATGGAGAACAGACCAACTCTGTCGTGAGTATGATTTCCTGGACATATTATCACAGTATACTGTACTTGCTATAATTATCTTGACTATCCAGAGCAGCAATAATTGAGTTTTCTGACATACTGTTTTGTTGAGCAGCAAAGAAATGTCCACTAAACATGGAATACATGGAGTGTGGTGGTCCGTGCAAAAACACCTGCTCAGATCCAGATGGAAGCCTGTTGTGTACAGATCACTGTGTAGATGGCTGTTTCTGCCCTGACGGTAAGAATCAGTTTTTAAAACAACATCAAAAGATGTTTTACACTGAGTAACAGGGTACTCACCAACTGGGATCATTCTGCTTTTTTCAGGCACTGTGGAAGACGACACTGGGACAGGTGGTTGTGTTCCCATAAGCGAGTGTCCATGTGTGCACGATGGCACATTATACCAGACTGGAGAGTCATACGAACATGCATGTAAATCATGGTAAGTCAGTAACACACTCATGCATCAGTCACTCGTGATAAATATTTTACAGTAATAACACTGTTACCGTACCGTGACAGCGTGTGTGCTGCTGGATACTGGACTTGTACGGATCTAGAATGTCCTGGAATCTGCTCTGTTGTGGGAGGCTCTCACATCACCACATATGATGGAAAAAGCTTCAGCTTTAATGGCAACTGTGACTACATCCTTACTAAGGTCTGTGACTGTCAATACAACAAATGTACCTCATCTAGTACTTAATATTCACTCAAATCACAATATTCCTTTTTATTTTAGCACTCCAATGACAGCGATATTGCTATTCTCGGAAATCTGGGGAAGTGTGAGGCAACCCGAGCAGACACATGTCTAAATTCTGTTTCGCTGCTCCTTTTTGGGACCAGAGCGACCACTGTAAGTGTTTTTTTATTTTTTATTTTCTTATATTTATTTCAGCATGTCATGAATTCGATAATTGTCCAATTTCAAACTCACAAAATATTTGTTAACAACATAATGTTGCCTAATGTTTTATATAACGTCGCATTATTTGCTATGTAACATAAATGATTAAACAAAATTAGCAAACTAAATTAGTTTTGCAATTATATTTATGTAGAATTATTGTGGGATACTTAAATAGCCGGTCAGGTGGTTATCACATGTATGTAAAATTTGCATACTGGGCATTTTGTGTACATACTAGTTCACAAATAGTGAGGGTGATGGTAGCATGCTATTCTAAACATAATCTAGTCTAAATACCTATATAATAACAATCTTTCTGCTCTCTGCTTCTCAACTGCAGTCAAACAATTTCTTTTACTTATAAAACAGATACATTTTTTGCCCGGTGGGTCTGTCACAGTAAATGGAATCGCTTCGAGTGGGTTTCCAGTCTTCACAGGTGGGTTGTCATATATAAGAAACATTCTCTAACCTCAATGTAAGACAACAAAAAATTATTTTCTTCTCTGAAATGTACTTAATTTTGTTCTCAAGTGTTATTTCTTACCTGTGCATTTCTGTCACAGAAAGTGTGGCCATCTTCCAACCCTCCTCTTCCTACATTATCGCTGATATGAAGGGTCTTCGTCTAGAGATCCAACTAACTCCAATCATGCAGTTGTATATTGTATCTGGCGCTACAGAGAAAGGAAAATTAAGTGGTGAGTTGGTTTTGCTAAAGAATTCATATTTTCTTTTTTGTTTTAGAGTACAAATGTGTACGTTTGAACGGGAGTGTCAAAGCATTATGGGAATTCTTGTTTAAAGATGACTTTATTGTATGCCATGTTTCATTCAGGTCTATGTGGGAACTATAATGACATCCAATCAGATGACTTCAAAACACAATCAGGCCTTACAGAGGGAACACCAACAACCTTTGTCAACTTCTGGAAAAAAAACCCATACGGTTGTACAGACATTGAAAACACATTTGACAACCCCTGCAGTCTGAGTGTTGAAAAAGGTACTTGACAAATATTACATTAACATTATGAGAACATACTGAAAAATCCAAACAACAAGCATATGGGTTCAAATCGTGTGTTAAATATTGTGGACTTTTTATTATGTTTGTTTAGAGAGACTTGCAAAGGACTGGTGCTCCCGCCTAATAAACCCAAATGGAACATTTTCCACATGTCATTCAGAAATATGTCCCAAGACTTACTATCATGTGAGCTTCACGCAACACTTATTTACTTAAATTTACTGCACATGTTTACATGCCATTTACTGACCTTCACTTTCTGCAGAGGTGCATTTATGACACCTGTAAGTGTGCTGACATCGGGAAGTGTATGTGTGCGGCGCTATCCTCCTATGCCCACGCCTGTGCCGCCAGAGGGGCCATTCTCCAGGGCTGGATGGATTCACACCCCTGTGGTGAGATATTTTATTTACAAAGAAATAATAACATTACAAAAATGTCTTATTTTGTTCTTGCATCATTTGTGTGATTCAGATATTATATACCATTGGAAAAATAAACAAACATACCTGTATCTCTGTCTGCACAGTCTCCGAGTGTTCAAACAACATGAAGTATTCTTACAACATCACCAGCTGTCCCGACACCTGTCGTTCTCTCAGTGGGAAGGATTACTCCTGCAAATCGTCATTCACACCTGTAGATGGCTGTGTTTGTCCTGAGGGCACCTATCTGAATGATGCAGGCACCTGTGTGCGAGCAGACCAGTGCCCTTGTTACTATGACAACCGTGTCATTGCTCCTGATGGGTCTATCTACGTAGATGGTGCTAAATGGTATGAATTCCACATTTAACACCCCTGATGCATTGTTGACAAAAACAAAAGCTCTTGATAACATTAGTATATAATAATTCATTGTTTTGTCACATTTTAGCTCTTGCACTTTTGGCAAACTGCACTGTTCCGGTCAGAAAGGTGAGCTTCAACCACCTCTAAATAAGACCAGTCAAATGTATCACTAAGAAAACATGTAAGTGTGGAGTATACATACCATTTTTGACTCGTGTGCATATTTTGTTGTTAGAATGTGTGTCTCCGATGGTCTACTTCAACTGCTCGAATAGTGAACATGGAAAAAAAGGGACAGAGTGTCACAGGACATGTCAAAGTCAAGATCCAAACAACTGTGTGAGTTAAGATGTGTTGATAGTTTGGATTGCATAAAGAAAAATTGGTGGTTTGATGGATGGACAAAAGTGATAAAATCTTAAGTTTAAACTAAAGTTTATTGTCCATAATGTATTGGTTCCTACTGAATCAGATTCTTTAAAAGCAATACTGAGGAAAAACATTTTACCTTCTTGCTTTCTTCGGCTACAGGTGAGCACTGGGTGTGTATCAGGTTGTATGTGCCCAGATCAACTTCTTGCCGATGGTAAAGGTGGGTGTGTGGAGATGAATGATTGCCCTTGTACACACGATGGATTAACTTATTCACCTGGGGACCAGATTCAAGAGGAATGCAACACATGGTGAGCCATTCATTGCATCAATGTAGTACAAATGATCATCATGCAATGTAAACACAGAGAAGTAATATGACAAGAATACTTATTAACCTGCAACTGATATTTGCCACTTCCCAAAACTTTATTAAAAGATTCACTTTTTATCTATCGATTGTTCTTTACTTTTAGCACATGCACAAGTGGGATATGGACTTGTTCAGATAAGGAATGCTATGGCACCTGCACCATCTATGGGGAAGGTCATTTCACAACTTTTGATGGCAAGAGATACTCTTATCATGGAGACTGTGAATACATCCTAGCACATGTATGTTGTTATCAGTTTGGACATTTTCTATTATTTAAACAAATAGTTAAAATTGTTACAATATAGTTTAAAATTCTGTGGTCATTGTTCCCCTCTCAGAAAATGTTTTACAAATTTATTTAGAAAAAATGTAAAAATAAAAATTCTAGATTTTTAATATAGCATGTAAGTTAAGCATATGTATAGCAAATTTGTGTTTTTAATATGGAAAACTGTCAATATGTTTTATAAATAGTAATTATAACATCTGACCTGAAACACACTTTATCTGTAAAACCCCTCCAGGATTACTGCAATATCGAACCGAGTCAATATGGGTTTCGTCTTGTAACAGAGAACATTCCCTGTGGCAGCACCAGCTCCATTTGCTCCAAATCCATCAATCTTTTCTTTGGGGTAAGGCTACTTTATACATTAACAATTTAGCAAAAACTTCGATTTTAAATCTACATGATTTACTAGATACCCAACTAAAGTCTTATTGATAATTTGATACAATTTATGTTTCAAATCCTGCAGCGATACAATGTGATTTTATCTGAAAATGATGGAGTCAAAGTTGTCGAAAGCAATGGAACAGATTACCAATATCAAATCCATTCTGTGGGAGCACACATTATCATAGAGGTCAGAAAGCTTTTAAACTTAATCTGGGATGGCAAAACAAGTCTGATGCTCCAACTCCATTCAAACTTAAAGGTATACGTAACTACTACATACACTAAACAAATCCACCCTTAACCTTTCTTTACCCACTCACCTAAACGTCCATATGATCTCTATTGCAGGGCAAGGTTTGTGGACTGTGTGGAAACTTTGACGGTAACGCGAATAACGACTTTGTGAAGCACGATGGAGAAGAGGTCACAGATGCAGTTGTCTTTGGAAACAGCTGGAAAGTGACTTCCAGCTGCCCTGAAGTGAACAGCTTGATGAACCCTTGTGAGAAAAACCCACACCGGAGTGCCTGGGCCATCAAACAGTGCAGCATCATTACAAGCAACGTATTCAAAGATTGCCATTCACGTGTATGTAAAGATATGATATTCCTTTGCCTTGATTGCAAACCCAAAGTCATCTAGTATTTATAATTGAACTTCTCTGATTTACATGGATCCTTCACAATCATTAGCCATTGTTGATTCATGCATGTAATAAATGACAATATTCTACTGTTTTAAAGTTCTTGGGATCTCTTGTTTTTAGGTGGATTCTGCCCCCTACTATGATGCCTGTGTAAGAGACACCTGTGCATGTGACACTGGGGGGGACTGCGAATGTTTCTGTACCGCAGTGGCTGCGTACGCTGGTGAATGCCGTAAAAAAGGAGCTTGTATCGCATGGCGGAGTCCTAACATTTGTCGTAAGTCCCAAAACTCTTGTCCCAAAACTAAGTCAGTCCCAAAACTCTTCTTGGCTGTGGCTACTTGCTGCACAGGAAAGATGTTACAGAGCCATGTCTTGAAGATAATTATAGCGATAGCAAAAATAAAATTCCAATACAAAATCTGCCTAATAAAATAACACCACACTTGCTAAAACTTCAAGGTGTCTATACAGAAGCTTGCCCTTAAACCTTATTTATATGATTTTCCTACATATGCCATAAGTAATATTTTGACAACTACAAATGACAATACTGACTGAAATAATTGTTTTTGCAGCTTTATTCTGTGAGTACTACAACAACCCACCAGGTGAATGTGAGTGGCATTATAAAACCTGTGGTTCAACCTGCATGAAAACATGCAGAAACCCATCAGGGACCTGCTCCAATCAAATTCCTCTCCTAGAAGGTATGACTATTTTAAAATCTCTAAAAAGATGTTAATGTACAGAGCTTCTGAAAGAATTATGCATAGATGCCTTTTTATATGACAAGTAGTGGATTAGTACATAATTCAATAATAAAAATACCTGTGCAATCTATAATTTAAGTCTAATCCTTCTGCCCATTATATTATTAGGGTGTTTCCCTCAGTGCCCTTCAGACAGGCCATTTTTAAAAGAGGAAACCAGAAAATGTGTTCCAGAGGCAGAGTGTGCTCCGGTATGCATTTATGATGGGAAAGAGTTCAAAGTTGGAGAAACAGTGTACCACACTACAGATGGGTATGGCATGTGTTTCATTGCTGTGTGTGGACCAGATGGAACAATAAATAGAACTATTGAAACATGCACAACAACAGCTCCACCATTCACTTTTACTATTCAACCTGAACAAACTACACACCCCTTAACACAAGCAACACAACAACAACTGGGAAAAGCAACAACACAGTCATCTACAACCACTGTAACTCCCGGTAAACCTCCAACACAACCCACTACACAGCGTTCAACAGAAGCAACCACACAACCGTCAACAACCGCTGTAACTCTAGGTACAGCTGGTCCAACACAACCCACTACACAACCTTCAACAGAAGCAACAACACAACCATCAATGACCATTGTAACTCTTGGTACACCTCCTTCACAACCCATTACAGGATCTCAAATAAAAGCAACAACACAACCACCAACAACCACTAAAACTACTGGTACACTTCCAACACAAACCACTACACAACCTTCAACAGAAGCAACCACACAACCATCAACAACCGCTGTAACTCCTGGTACACCTGGTCCAACACAACCCACTACACAACCTTCAACAGGAGCAACCACACAACCATCAACGACTACTGAAACTACTGGTCCAACACAACCCACTACACAACCTTCAACAGAAGCAACCACAGAACCATCAACAATCGCTGTAACTCCTGGTACACCTGGTCCAACACAACCCACTACACAACCATCAACAGGAGCAACCACACAATCATTAACGACTACTGAAACTACTGGTCCAACACAACCCACCACACAACCTTCAACAGAAGCAACAACACAACCATCAACGACCACTGAAACTACTGGTCCAACACAACCCACTACACAACCTTTGCTAGAAGCAACCACACAACCATCAACAACCGCTGTAACTCCTGCTACACCTGGTCCAACACAACCCACTACACAACCTTCAACAGAAGCAACCACAAAACCATCAACGACCACTGAAACTACTGGTACAACACAACACACTACACAACCTTTACCAGAAGCAACCACACAACCATCAACAACCGCTGTAACTCCTGGTCCAACACAACCCACTACACAACCTTCAACAGAAGCAACAACACAAACATTAACGACCACTGAAACTACTGGTACAACACAACCCACTACACAACCTTCAACAGAAGCAACCACACAACCATTAACAACTGCTGTAACTCATGGCACACCTGGTCCAACACAACCCACCACACAACCTTCAACAGCAGCAACCACACAACCATCAACGACCACTGAAACTACTGGTACAACACAACCCACTACACAACTTTTACCAGAAGCAACCACACAACCATCAACAACTGCTGTAACTACTGGTACACCTGGTCCAACACAACCCACCACACAACCTTCAACAGCAGCAACCACACAACCATCAACGACCACTGAAACTACAGGTACAACACAACCCACTACACAACCTTCAACAGAAAAAACCACACAACCATTAACAACTGCTGTAACTCCTGGCACACCTGGTCCAACACAACCCACCACACAACCTTCAACAGGAGCAACCACACAACCATCAACAACCACTGAAACTACTGGTACAACACAACCCACTACACAACCCTTACTAGAAGCAACCACACAACCATCAACAACCGCTGTAACTCCTCGTACTCCTGGTACACCTGGTCCAACACAACCCAGTACACAACCTTCACCAGAAGCAGCCACACAACCATCAACGACCACTGAAAATATTGGTACAACACAACCCACTACACAACCTTCAACAGAAGCAACCACACAACCTTCAACAGAAGCAACCACACAGCCATCAACGACCATTGAAACTACTGGTACAACACAACCCACTACACAACCTTTAATAGAAGCAACCACACAACCATCAAGAACCGCTGTAACTACTGGTACACCTGGTCCAACACAACCCACTACACAACCTTCAACAGAAGCAACCACACACCCAACAACGACCACTGAAACTACTGGTACAAAACAACCCACTACACAACCTTCAACAGAAGCAACCACACAACTATCAACAACTGCTGTAACTCCTGCTACACCTGGTCCAACACAACCCACCACACAACCTTCAACAGGAGCAACCACACAGCCATCAACAACCACTGAAACTACTGGTACAACACAACACAT
This sequence comes from Oreonectes daqikongensis, assembly GCA_026939265.1. NCBI lineage: Eukaryota > Metazoa > Chordata > Actinopteri > Cypriniformes > Nemacheilidae > Oreonectes > Oreonectes daqikongensis. The sequence continues at coordinate 8,055,044 of JAOTQM010000036.1, read as the reverse complement.
TACACAACCTTTACTAGAAGCAACCACACAACCATCAACAACTGCTGTAACTACTGGTACACCTGGTCCAACACAACCCACTACACAACCTTCAACAGAAGCAACCACACAACCATCAACAACCACTGAAACTACTGGTACAACACAACCCACTACACAAACTTTAACAGAAGAAACCACACAACCATTAACAACTGCTGTAACTCATGGCACACCTGGTCCAACACAACCCACCACACAACCTTCAACAGGAGCAACCACACAACCATCAACGACCACTGAAACTACTGGTACAACACAACCCACTACACAACATTTACCAGAAGCAACCACACAACCATCAACAACCGCTGTAACTACTGGTACACCTGGTCCAATACAACCCACTACACAACCTTCAACAGAAGCAACCACACAACCATCAACGACCACTGAAACTACTGGTACAACACAACCCACTACACAACCTTTACTAGAAGCAACCACACAACCATCAACAACTGCTGTAACTACTGGTACACCTGGTCTAACACAACCCACTACACAACCTTCAACAGAAGCAACCACACAACCATCAACGACCACTGAAACTACTGGTACAACACAACCCACTACACAACCTTCAACAGAAGCAACCACACAACTATCAACAACTGCTATAACTCCTGGCACACCTGGTGCAACACAACCCACCACACAACCTTCAACAGCAGCAACCACACAACCATCAACGACCACTGAAACTACTGGTACAACACAACCCACTACACAACCTGTAACAGAAGCAACCACACAACCATCAACGACCACTGAAACTACTGGTACAACACAACCCACTACACAACCTTTACCAGAAGCAACCACACAACCATCAACAACCGCTGTAACGTCTGGTACACCTGGTCCCACACAACCCACCACACAACCTTCAACAAGAGCAACCACACAACCATTAACGACCACTGAAACTACTGGTACAACACAACCCACAACACAACCTTTACTAGAAGCAACCACACAACCATCAACAACTGCTGTAACTCCTGGGACACCTGGTCCAACACAACCCACCACACAACCTTCAACAGAAGCAATCACACAACTATCAACAACTGCTATAACTCCTGGCACACCTGGTGCAACACAACCCACCACACAACCTTCAACAGCAGCAACCACACAACCACCAACGACCACTGAAACTACTGGTACAACACAACCCACTACACAACCTGTAACAGAAGCAACCACACAACCATCAACAACCGCTGTAACTCCTGGCACACCTGGTCCAACACAACCCACCACACAACCTTCAACAGGAGCAACCACACAACCATCAACGACCACTGAAACTACTGGTACAACACAACCCACTACACAACCTTTACCAGAAGCAACCACACAACCATCAACAACCGCTGTAACTCCTGCTACACCTGGTCCAACACAACCCATCACACAACCATCCACGACCACTGAAACTACTGGTACAACACAACCCACTACACAACCTTTACCAGAAGCAACCACACAACCATCAACAACCGCTGTAACTCCTGCTACACCTGGTCCAACACAACCTTCAACAGAAGCAACAACACAACCGTTAACGACCACTGAAACTACTGGAACAACACAACCCACTACACAACCTTCAACAAAAGCAACCACACAACCATTAACAACTGCTGTAACTCATGGCACACCTGGTCCAACACAACCCACCACACAACCTTCCACTGGAGCAACTACACAACCATCAACGACCACTGAAACTACTGGTACAACACAACCCACTACACAACCTTTACCAGAAGCAACCACACAACCATCAATAACTGCTGTAACTCCTGGTACAACACAACCCACTACACAACCTTTACTAGAAGCAACCACACAACTATCAACAACTGCTGTAACTCCTGGCACACCTGGTCCAACACAACCAACCACACAACCATCAACGACCACTGAAACTACTGGTACAACACAATCCACCACACAACCTTTACCAGAAGCAACCACACAACCATCAACAACCGCTGTAACTCCTGGTACACATGGTCCAATACAACCCACTACACAACCTTCAACAGAAGAAACCACACAACCATTAACGACCACTGAAACTACTGGTACAACACAACCCACTACACAACCTTCAACAGAAGCAACCACACAACCATTAACAAATGCTGTAACTCCTGGCACACCTGGTCCAACACAACCCACCACACAACCTTCAACAGAAGCAACCACACAACCATCAACGACCACTGAAACTACTGGTACAACACAACCCACTACACATCCTTTACCAGAAGCAACCACACAACCATCAACAACCGCTGTAACTTCTGGCACACGTGGTCCAACACAACCCACCACACAACCTTCAACAGGAGCAACCACACAACCATCAACGACCACTGAAACTACTGGTACAACACAACCCACTACACAACCTTTACTAGAAGCAACCACACAACCATTAACAACTGCTGTAACTCCTGGCACACCTGGTCCAACACAACCCACCACACAACCTTCAACAGGAGCAACCACACAACCATCAACGACCACTGAAACTACTGGTACAACACAACCCACTACACAACCTTTACCAGAAGCAACCACACAACCATCAACAACCGCTGTAACTCCTGCTACACCTGGTCCAACACAACCCATCACACAACCTTTAACAGAAGCAACCACACAACCATCAACGACCACTGAAACTACTGGTACAACACAACCCACTACACAACCTTTACCAGAAGCAACCACACAACCATCAACAACCGCTGTAACTCCTGCTACACCTGGTCCAACACAACCCATCACACAACCTTTAACAGAAGCAACCACACAACCATCAACGACCACTGAAACTACTGGTACAACACAACCCACTACACAACCTTTACCAGAAGCAACCACACAACTGTCAACAACCGCTGTAACTCCTGCTACACCTGGTCCAACACAACCCACCACACAACCTTCAACAGGAGCAACCACACAACCATCAACGACCACTGAAACTACTGGTGCAACACAACCCACTACACAACCTTCAACAGAAGAAACCACACAACCATTAACAACTGCTGTAACTCCTGGCACACCTGGTCCAACACAACCCACCACACAACCTTCAACAGAAGCAACCACACAACCATCAACGACCACTGAAACTACTGGTACAACACAACCCACTACACAACCTTTACCAGAAGCAACCACACAACCATCAACAACCGCTGTAACTCCTGGCACACCTGGTCCAACACAACCCACCACACAACCTTCAACAAGAGCAACCACACAACCATCAACAACCACTGAAACTACTGGTCCAACACAACCCACTACACAACCTTTACTAGAAGCAACCACACAACCATCAATAACTGCTGTAACTCCTGGTACAACACAACCCACTACACAACCTTTACTAGAAGCAACCACACAACTATCAACATCTGCTGTAACTCCTGGCACACCTGGTCCAACACAACCAACCACACAACCATCAACGACCACTGAAACTACTGGTACAACACAATCCACTACACAACCTTTACCAGAAGCAACCACACAACCATCAACAACCGCTGTAACTCCTGGTACACATGGTCCAATACAACCCACTACACAACCTTCAACAGAAGAAACCACACAACCATTAACGACCACTGAAACTACTGGTACAACACAACCCACTACACAACCTTCAACAGAAGCAACCACACAACCATTAACAAATGCTGTAACTCCTGGCACACCTGGTCCAACACAACCCACCACACAACCTTCAACAGCAGCAACCACACAACCATCAACGACCACTGAAACTACTGGTGCAACACAACACACTACACAACCTTTACCAGAAGCAACCACACAACCATCAACAACTGCTGTAACTACTGGTACACCTGGTCCAATACAACCCACTACACAACCTTCAACAGAAGCAACCACACAACCATCAACGACCACTGAAACTACTGGTGCAACACAACCCACTACACAACCTTTACCAGAAGCAACCACACAACCATCAACAACCGCTGTAACTACTGGTACACCTGCTCCAATACAACCCACAACACAACCTTCAACAGAAGCAACCACACAACCATCAACGACCACTGAAACTACAGGTACAACACAACCCAATACACAACCTACAACAGAAGAAAGCACACAACCATTAACAACTGCTGTAACTCCTGGCACACCTGGTCCAACACAACCCACCACACAACCTTCAACAAGAGCAACCACACAACCATCAACGACCACTGAAACTACTGGTCCAACACAACCCACTACACAACCTTTACTAGAAGCAACCACACAACTATCAACAACTGCTGTAACTCCTGGCACACCTGGTCCAACACAACCAACCACACAACCATCAACGACCACTGAAACTACTGGTACAACACAATCCACTACACAACCTTTACCAGAAGCAACCACACAACCATCAACAACCGCTGTAACTCCTGGTACACATGGTCCAATACAACCCACTACACAACCTTCAACAGAAGAAACCACACAACCATTAACGACCACTGAAACTACTGGTACAACACAACCCACTACACAACCTTCAACAGAAGCAACCACACAACCATTAACAAATGCTGTAACTCCTGGCACACCTGGTCCAACACAACCCACCACACAACCTTCAACAGCAGCAACCACACAACCATCAACGACCACTGAAACTACTGGTACAACACAACCCACTACACAACCTTTACTAGAAGCAACCACACAACCATCAACAACCGCTGTAACTACTGGTACACCTGGTCCAATACAACCCACTACACAACCTTCAACAGAAGCAACCACACAACCATCAACAACCACTGAAACTACTGGTCCAACACAACCCACTACACATCCTTTACTAGAAGCAACCACACAACCATCAACAACCGCTGAAACTACTGGTACAACACAACCCACTACACAACCTTTACCAGAAGCAACCACACAACCATCAACAACCGCTGTAACTACTGGTACACATGGTCCAATACAACCCACTACACAACCTTCAACAGAAGCAACCACACAACCATCAACAACCACTGAAACTACAGGTACAACACAACCCACTACACATCCTTTACTAGAAGCAACCACACAACCATCAACAACCGCTGTAACTCCTGCTACACCTGGTCCAATACAACCCACTACACAACCTTCAACAGAAGCAACCACACAACCATCAACGACCACTGAAACTACTGGTCCAACACAACCCACTACACAACCTTTACTAGAAGCAACCACACAACCATCAACAACCGCTGTAACTCCTGGTACAACACAACCCACTACACAACCTTCAACAGAAGCAACCACACAACTGTCAACAATTGCTGTAACTCCTGGTACACCTAGTCCAACACAACCTACCACACAACCTTCAACAGGAGCAACCACACAACCATCAACGACCACTGAAACTACTGGTACAACACAACCCACTACACATCCTTTACCAAAAGCAACCACACAACCATCAACAACTGCTGTAACTTCTGGCACACCTGGTCCCACACAACCTTCAACAGGAGCAACCACACAACCATCAACAACCACTGAAACTACTGTTCCAACACAACCCACTACACATCCTTTACCAGAAGCAACCACACAACCATCAATAACCGCTGTAACTACTGCTACACCTGGTCCAATACAACCCACTACACAACCTTCAACAGAAGCAACCACACAACCATCAACGACAACTGAAACTACCGGTACAACACAACCCACTACACAACCTTTACTAGAAGTAACCACACAATCATCAACAACTGCTGTAACTCTTGGCACACCTGGTCCAACACAACCCACTACACAACCCTCAACAGAAGCAACCACACAACCATCAACGACCACTGAAACTACTGGTACAACACAACCCACTACACAACCTTTACTAGAAGCAACCACACAACCATCAACAACCGCTGTAACTCCTGCTACACCTGGTCCAACACAACCCATCACACAACCTTTAACAGAAGCAACCACACAACCATCAACGACCACTGAAACTACTGGTACAACACAACCCACTACACAACCTTTAATAGAAGCAACCACACAACCATCAACAACCGCTGTAACTCCTGCTACACCTGGTCCAACACAACCCATCACACAACCTTTAACAGAAGCAACCACACAACCATCAACGACCACTGAAACTACCGGTACAACACAACCCACTACACAACCTTTACTAGAAGCAACCACACAATCATCAACAACTGCTGTAACTCCTGGCACACCTGGTCCAACACAACCCTCAACAGAAGCAACCACACAACCATCAACGACCACTGAAACTACTGGTACAACACAACCCACTACACAACCTTTACTAGAAGCAACCACACAACCATCAACAACCGCTGTAACTCCTGCTACACCTGGTCCAACACAACCCATCACACAACCCTCAACAGAAGCAACCACACAACCATCAACGACCACTGAAACTACTGGTACAACACAACCCACTACACAACCTTTACCAGAAGCAACCACACAACCATCAACAACCGCTGTAACTCCTGCTACACCTGGTCCAACACAACCCACTACACAACCTTCAACAGGAGCAACCACACAACCATCAACGACCACTGAAACTACAGGTACAACACAACCCACTACACAACCTTTACCAGAAGCAACCACACAACCATCAACAACCGCTGTAACTCCTGCTACACCTGGTCCAACACAACCCACTACACAACCCTCAACAGAAGCAACCACACAACCATCAACGACCACTGAAACTACTGGTACAACACAACCCACTACACAACCTTTACTAGAAGCAACCACACAACCATCAACAACCGCTGTAACTCCTGCTACACCTGGTCCAACACAACCCATCACACAACCTTTAACAGAAGCAACCACACAACCATCAACGACCACTGAAACTACTGGTACAACACAACCCACTACACAACCTTTAATAGAAGCAACCACACAACCATCAACAACCGCTGTAACTCCTGCTACACCTGGTCCAACACAACCCATCACACAACCTTTAACAGAAGCAACCACACAACCATCAACGACCACTGAAACTACCGGTACAACACAACCCACTACACAACCTTTACTAGAAGCAACCACACAATCATCAACAACTGCTGTAACTCCTGGCACACCTGGTCCAACACAACCCTCAACAGAAGCAACCACACAACCATCAACGACCACTGAAACTACTGGTACAACACAACCCACTACACAACCTTTACTAGAAGCAACCACACAACCATCAACAACCGCTGTAACTCCTGCTACACCTGGTCCAACACAACCCATCACACAACCCTCAACAGAAGCAACCACACAACCATCAACGACCACTGAAACTACTGGTACAACACAACCCACTACACAACCTTTACCAGAAGCAACCACACAACCATCAACAACCGCTGTAACTCCTGCTACACCTGGTCCAACACAACCCACCACACAACATTCAACAGAAGCAACCACACAACCATCAACGACCACTGAAACTACTGGTACAACACAACCCACTACACAACCTTTACCAGAAGCAACCACACAACCATCAACAACCGCTGTAACTCCTGCTACACCTGGTCCAACACAACCCACTACACAACCTTCAACAGGAGCAACCACACAACCATCAACGACCACTGAAACTACAGGTACAACACAACCCACTACACAACCTTTACCAGAAGCAACCACACAACCATCAACAACCGCTGTAACTCCTGCTACACCTGGTCCAACACAACCCACTACACAACCTTCAACAGGAGCAACCACACAACCATCAACGACCACTGAAACTACAGGTACAACACAACCCACTACACAACCTTTACCAGAAGCAACCACACAACCATCAACAACCGCTGTAACTCCTGCTACACCTGGTCCAACACAACCCATCACACAACCCTCAACAGAAGCAACCACACAACCATCAACGACCACTGAAACTACTGGTACACATCCAACACAACCGGCAACAGAGTTTACAGTGCAAACAGAATCAACTAGACCACAAACTCATTCCACCTTAGCCCAAGTTTCAACATGTTCTTGCACATATGCAAATCAAACATTTGCACCAGGTAAATACCCCTTTCACAAAATGTTCTCCTTTACATTTGCTTTTGGTATTTAAGATTTTTTTTTAAACATTAACAATGTTACTCAGTACACTAATTTTTGCCATCTTTTATATACAACCAGAGTCTGTCATATACAACCACACTGATAAAGCAGACTGGTGTTACTTTGCTTACTGCAGCTCTAGCTGTACTAGTCAAGTAACGCAGAAACCGTGTCATGAAACCACTACAGTTCCACTTTCAACAGTTGCCAACGATTGTAACGATGTCAATCGGAAGGTAACCTAAAAAACAAACAGCCATTGTTATGTACAATTTCCATAGCATTTGTAATATACACTGCAAAAAAAAGAAAAGGCTACATAAAAACTGTAGTAAGGTAATTTGATATCTAAATATTTCCACACTATTTGATACATTTTTAACAGAATGGAGAATCATGGACTGATAAATGTAGCATGAAAACATGCTTAAATGGGAATGTCACATCAAGCGCTGTACAGTGTGACCAAAATGATGCCCTAATACCTACATGTGCCAATGGACTTACACCTGAGAAGGTCTATTATAACAATGACTGCTGCTACAAATATGAGTGTCCATGTAAGTTTACAAGTTTTTTTTCATATGAATGATAATGGTTCCAACCAAACAAATAACAACCATTGTACTTGAAAACATATTCTATTTACTTTATTTCCAACAACAGGTAAATGCAGTGGCTGGGGTGACCCTCATTACAAAACTTTTGATGGAACATACTACACTTTCCAAGGGAACTGTTCCTACGTACTGGTCCGAGAAATCGTTCCAAGACACGATATCAGCATCCACGTTAAGAACTATTACTGTAACAGTGCAAGTAATTTTGCTTGTCCTGAGTATGTGGTTGTAAATTACAAGTCCTATAAAGTCAAGATTACTAGCGACAGTGAACAGATTCAGGTGAGTAAAAGCTTTAGCTTACCTGGAACAGAAATTGTTGTCAACATTTTGGTCTACACACGTTCAGCTTTCTTCTGTTGAACACAAATCTATATGTCATGTCGGATTTGCCACACTGCAACATAGTTTTAATTTCATTAAAAATACTTACAGGTTTATGTCAATGATGTTATAAAGATCCCCACCTTCATGAATGAAGCCTTCATCATCACCTCCTCTGGAATGGCAGTGACTTTAAACATCCCTGAAATCAAAGCTGAAATATTAGTTAATCATCATAGCTTTGACATCAAACTTCCATTCTCTAACTTTAATGGTAATACAGAGGGACAATGTGGTGAGTACCCATTAGAGCTCCCTTCCCACAATAAACATAAGGGTGATGTACAATTCTACCTCTGAAGTTTTATTTCATGTGTGCGACTACAATAACATTCACAAATTTAAAAATATTATTTCTGTTAGTTTTCTATATATATTTCTTGATATATCATAAAATGGCCTTCTCACAATTTACCCAAATATAACTATCATGCTTTGTGCCTGTCTATTCAAAAAAATAAAATTCTGTTGCCGATTTAAGGGGTTTGTGACAACGACTCAACAAATGACTGCAGACGTCCTGATGGACAAATTGACAAATCATGTGAGCATATGGCACAACTGTGGGCAGACACTCCAGGATGTCAAATACCACCACAACAGCCAGAAGTCCCACCCACCTGTACAGCAGAAGCCTGTGAGCTCATCAAAAGCGAGTAAGGCAGAGATGACCTTATATTTCACTATTTAGAAACTGTTGAAAAACAAATTTAGAAAAAATATTTAGATGTAACAATCTACAGTCCAAGCAAACCGTAGGCAAGCTTTGCACAGAGTGACGCAAATCAGTCACGGAAATTAAATTAGAACGTCCGACAACTCATTAAAGTGAATCAGAGTTGATCAGAGTTTTTTTCCAAGCCAATAACTTTGTTATTTGTTCACTTTCTTCTTTACAACTTGTCAGACTGCTTACATTCACACACTTTACACACTGCATGAACTGTAATTTCAAGGATACTTACTCTTTAATACTAATTTTTCCAGTTTGTTTAAGAAGTGCCATGAAGTCGTTGCATATCAAAGCTTCTACGATGCATGTAAATATGATGTGTGCAACAAGAAAACTCCCTCGATAGTCTGCACCAGTCTGGAGGCCTACGCACGGCAGTGTGGTAAAGCGTCCATCTGTGTCGACTGGAGAAACGCAACTGTACTCCAAGGGCTCTGCGGTAAGAACACTGCAACAAACCATAAGCAAAGGTCTGAAAACAGTCAATTAAAACAACTTTAAACTCAATTCACTTAAACTGAGGCAAACCTTTAAGAATTATTGTTTTAGCCTGTTTTAACTAAATGTATTGAACATACTATTGTTTATATAAACACAAATTGTTGCATATTAAATGACAAACCATTAAGTCTTAATGTTGGTTTCCATAATAGACTACAAGTGCTCCGAGCACAAAGTCTACAAGGCATGTGGGCCTGAAGTGGAAAAAACCTGCAGTTCAAGGTAAAACAACTGAATATCTATTAAACAACAGTCCTCAATACGTTGTGAAAATGTAATAGTGCATACTGCGAAACTGACTCCTTTTAACAAATCTGAAATGTGCTTCTATTTCAACCTACAACCAGATACAATGAAATGTTTGTTGAAAAAGACTGTCAAAGCAATGATCCAAAGTTTATGGAAGGCTGTTTCTGCACAGATAAGACATATCTATTAAGTTCAACGTCAGATACATGTACAGCTAACTGCGGTAAGAAATGCTACTTCATGTACTTTCTCTGTATTTAAGATTAATGCACCTTGTTTTAATATCTTTGTTGATGTGCTTTAATCCCCTGTTTGTAGATTGCATTGGCCCTGATGGACTACCTAGGCAGGTATGACTTACATTTGTTAGGACTGTGTTTTTTGTAGCAACTGAATGCTAGTCCTCTCTCCAAATAAGAATGAAATCACAGACTTTCACTAATTTTAATACAAAACAAATAGGATTTGAACAGACTTCCATCTTACGTCTACATATTTCCCCTTCTCTAGCCTGGAGATACATGGACCATTGGCTGTACAACATATAAATGTTCTGATGAGAGCTTTGGTGTTGTGAAAGAGCCTGTTACGTGTCCAACTATAAAGCCCTGTGGTGAAGAATACAAATCAACTATAACCAACTGCTGTCCAACCTGTGGTGAGTTATCAGTACAGGACCTTTAGCTACAGACCTAAAAATGAAGCAAAACATTTAACATTCTTTTTTTAAAATCCCCCTTTCTCTAAAATCAGAGTGCAATTTTGAGCTGTGTCTTAGTAAGAAATGTGACATGGGATACGAGTTTGCATCAAATGCATCTGGGGACAGTTGCTGTCCAGCCTGTGGTAAGTTCATTTTATATTCATTCACTATTACTTTTAATATACCTTTTTAAACATCAAGGATGAAATAATTGTACTGCACAACCTTTACATTGTTGGTATTATGGTATTAAATAAATAATATTTTAATAATATTAAACAATTTCTAACACTATTTTTTTAAACAGTGGCCAAAGATGTCTGTGTGTACAATGGCAATGAGTACAATGTGAGTACAAGAATCTTTCAGAACAACAAGATGTGTATAACCAACAAACCAATCTCCACACATCAAACAGTTCAGGCGTGCTGGGTTTACTTTTCCTTTCTTAACTTTTTCTCTAGCCTGGTGTTAAAATCCCATCAGATCCATGCAACCATTGCAGATGTGAAATGGAAAGAGACCTGGACACTAACTTACATGTTGTGCAATGTTTCCCAATGATGTGTGAACCTTGTGGTGAGGTAATAATCACTATTTATGCTTCAAACGGGTTACATCAATTTATGACGAACAATACTTAAGGAAGGTGAATTTAGAGGAATATGGAAATTCTGAGTCTTTAAACTTACAGTAGTATATCGACTTTTTATTAAAAGATCAAAGATCATTCAATGGATGACAATTCATTAAAAAATTTTAATGCACCCAAAGGGTTTTGAAGAGGTGAAGGTGGAAGGAGAGTGTTGTGCAACATGTAAGCCATCAGGATGCATCTACCAAAGCTCAAACAACACTATACAAATTCTCAAGGTACACTTTTTTCCTTTCTTAACATTCCTATTTCAGTCAAATAATCTTCTCTGTTCTTTAGTCCTCATCCACCCTGACTTTTTTGTTAGGTTGGAGAAGTCCACAGATCTGCATGCATGACTTTGACCTGTCATGAAGCCGATGGGTCATTTTTAATAGAAAAGATAACAACACAATGCTCTAAATTCAGTGCATATGACTGTTTGCCTGTAAGTAGACTGTAGCTTGTAGGCCAAACATGACATACTTATACTGCATTAAATTTGTATGAGGTATTACTTGCATTTCACTGAGGATTAAGAAAATGTGTTTGGTTGTGATGTCTTATACAGGGGACTGAGAGATTGGATGCAGATGGATGTTGTCAAATCTGTAAGATATCCATTTAATCTTTGACCACTAACGTGATTTATTTAAAAAAAACAGCACAGACCCAAACTATTATATTACAAGCGGGTATTAAATTGTTAAACAATAAATAGTCTCATTTGTTTGCAGATACCAGATTTGAAATTTACAATTAAATTGACGTTACAAGCCTATCTCTATTAATTTAGGTGACCGCAAAGACTGCAACCTCATAAAGAACACCACTCATGTGAATGTAAATGACTGCACATCCATCAATCCTATAGAAGTGACGTCCTGCAGTGGCCACTGTGACACCCTATCAATGTGAGAGCACGTGCACAAAAAACAAATTTTGCTAATGTTGTTTTAGATTTGACTATCACAGATCAATGGCTCATAAAGTACAAACATGCACACACAGCTGCAAATGCATTTGACACACATTTTTTGTACACCTGCACAGGTATTCAATGGAGGCAAACAAAATGATGCACAGCTGTTCTTGTTGCCGGGAGTTGAAAACCAGCATGAAGCAAGTGAATCTGAGGTGTTCTGATAACAGCGAGATCACGCACGAATACGTCTACATTGAGAGCTGCCAATGCGAGCTAACCAAGTGTCAGGACTGAAGATGGGACAACAACTGAATTCAACCCCTACCAAACTTCACTTTGAATGTGAATCCTATAACAATTTAATTTTTTTTGCAAGATTAAAAGATAATGGTGAATGAATAAAAAATGCTTTCACTGTAATGCTTTAACATTTCTCTAATATGTCTTAACTGTTTTCTTCAATAATTTTGATTCTTCTGCAATGATAATAAAATGACTTCAATGCTAAGCACAATAAAAAAATCAACCAGCAACAACAAACTTTTCTCATTTTACACTTCACCGCACCAGTGGAAAACAACCACTAGGGGCGCTACACTATTATGCTGTGTGTAAAAACTTAAAATATTGTTTACCATCCTTCATCCTGTCTTTCTGCCCTAACAATTGTTTACAACACATATGAATACTGTATAACCAAAATAATTAACAATGCGTAATCTTTCCCATCCAAATACGTTAATTTAGTAAAAAATATAAAGCAGTGTCACACAGACTGTGGCCAATACAAAATATTGTAAATATATGTACGCCTACTCACCTGTTGAAAGTTGATCAAACCACTTTTTACCTCCTTATGTTACTTCCACGGTGTTCGGTCATACATGTAACGTATACTTTATCAATGTTGTGACTTTAATTTTATTACTTAGTGTTTAGTTTTAGTCTGTCTAATAAGCACGCGTGTAGCATGCGCAACAGTTAATTCATTACGTTTAGTTAATAAGAAAATAAGCAATTTGTATTTATTTTCTTCGCTTACAGTGGTAAGAAATTGACACAATAATGACAGTAATCATTAAATGACAGTAGCGGTAAAATTGTCGTTTTTGTTTAGAATAAACGTTTTTAAGACCGTGTGCAGCTACTACCACAAAACTGAGGAAAAGGCGGATTGATCCTTAAGTAGGGTTACAGTAACCTCCTCACATGAAAAATAGACCCGTTTTATTTTTAAGAGATATATTCTTAACTATTGATTTGGTGTGAAATATAGCGAAATGAATAAGGTATGAATAAACTTCAGTGAAAAGAAATATGTGTTATGAAAACAGGAATTCCACTGACCTTAATGTGTCTGATAGGAACTATTTATCCTTCCGCTCATTTGAGAATAAGGAGCTGAGGAGTTTAAGGACCGCTACTATTTGACTCTTAGTTGATGAAGTGAGAAATACCAACCTGCCCCCCGATTCATTCATGTGAATATTAGATGATTGATTTTAATTTACCTGTTAATGAACAGGTTTAAAAATGTGATATATAAATACAAAGTACGTCTGAGCCGGTAAGTCCCGCCCATCGATGTGAACAAGAGCCAATCATTTGTGCAGAAGTGAATGACGTAAGAGGAAGCGTGTATCTACGCACTGGCGGGAGACTTTGTTATGAAACTTTTTGTGACGGGCTACAAACAAGAGACATAAGACAACAGTCTATAAACAGGTTCAACATTCATGAAACACGTAAGTGTTTGTTATTGTCAATATTACACCGCAGTTTATCTGTATGTTTCCATGTTGAATTGTACGTCTGACAGCTGCTGTTATGATTTGTTGGCATGTTTACATTTATTTTTTTGTATACACAGGGCTGTGTGCATATGAAACAATGAAAGTTACGGTGGAAAAAATTATTTCGTTATCGGAGGAAGATGGTATAGACGAGCTTCAGAAACATCTTACCTTGCTGTCTGACGATAAGGTTTGCATTGGTTTCGTGTTCTGTACTCACATATACATATGATATAGTGTTGAATCATTCAAATTGTCATTATGTTAAATATAGCACCACCAAATGTAAATCACATTTAAATGTGCTATTTAACTTCATGTTCTTCTGGTCTTGTTGCTTAGCTCACAACCATGGTAACAAATAGTGCATTAAAAGGGAAAGAGATAGGTGTCCTGATCAAAGCCATATTTAAAGGTAATTGTGTCTGTTGGATCTGCCAGCAAAGATGATCATTGTGCACCTTTATTGAATAGAATGTAAGCTTTGATGTACACAAAAATGTACATATTTGTGTGACGCATCAGGATCACCGGTGAATGAAACCAGTGGTGCAAACCGCAGGCTGCTGGTGTACAAGCACTGTATTCCCCTTTGTGAGTCTGGTGACCTGCAGCCAGAAGTTGCCTCAGATATCATTGGTCTCCTGATGTTGGAGGTGAGGACTTGTTACACACAGTAAACAAAGCAATGCGGATGTTGTGATGCAGTGATTTCAAATCTTTTTTCCAGACACACAGTCTGCCTGGTTCTGCATTGGCAGCGTTAGGGTCTCTGTACGTGGAGGCCATTAAGTTGGGCGAGATGAACAGTGGGAGGTCACTGGAACTCTTCCCTACGGTCCTGACTGCTCTTGCTGCTACCGAAGCATTGGCTTATGGCAAAGGTGTGATGCTTAAAATAGAAATGTAGTTTAGTGGTTTATACACAAGATTGTAACACAACATTGATTGTGCTGTTAATTACATTGTTTATTTCAGGTGAGCTGAGTGGAGATGAATACAAGAAACAGCTGATCAACAGTCTATGTTCTAGCAGGTAAAATACTCTTATTTATTGTTTTAATAATTGCTTTCAGACAGTATTCGTAAAAGGTTCAAGGCTTTCGTTTGAGGATGTGGACTGATAATTTTAATTTGAATCAATGACATTTCGTTTTTAGTAGTCAAGCTTACAATTTTACACTGGCTGCCTTACGGGTGGTTTTAGTAACAGACTTACTATAATGTGTACAGATGGGATCCAAAATGTGTAATCCACCTTTCCACCATGTTCAGGTATGTTGAAATCTGATTTACTTGCTGGCCAAATATGTGAAGCAGAAAAAAAGCATGTTTTGTTGTGCCAGGGATGTTCCATTATCTGCAGAGGAACTTCAGTTTTTGATTGAGAAGATTCTCAGCATGTTCCTCAAGTTGGACCTGCAGGAGATCCCACCTCTGGTTTATCAGCTACTGTTGCTGTCCTCAAAGGTCTGACATGAATCCATTTCTTGGTGTAGAAGTACTTCACTTTACAGTGTGTTACAGTTCAGTTTCTAAAAATGTTTAATTTCTTAAACAGGGTTGTAAGAAACTTGTTCTGGATGGAATCATCAATTACTTCAAAAAGCAAGACCAGCTACAAAAAGAGGAGCAGAATAAAGGAGAGTGAGTTATTACTTAGGATATATTTTTTATGATTATTATCCAATTCATCTTTGCCCAAAATTCTTGTTAAATCACCAGCTGTTATATAGCTTACTTAAATGAGTGATTTTGAAATGCTGGTGTCTGTATTCTCAGGATTGAAGATGTGGAGGTGCAGACCATCCCACAAGATCAGCTGCGGCACGTGGAGGGAACCGTCATCCTTCACGTCGTTTTTGCCATTCGTCTTGACCATGAACTTGGCAGGGAGTTTTTTAAAAGCCTCAAGGTGAATGTCTGTCATTCTCATATGAACACTTGCCTTTTTTAGAAGTAGATCCTAATTGGCTGATTGTTTTTCTGTAGACTTCCCAGAGTGATCCGTTGTGTCCCTTCAGTATTGCCCTACTGCTCTCGGTGGCCCGCATCCAACGATATGAAGAGCAGGTGCGTTATCTTAAGTTTCTCTGTTTGTCTCTATGCGTTTCATTCTTGCACAAGCTGAGGTTTTTTTAGGCATTTGGCAGATGCTTTTATCCAAAGCGACTTACATTGCATTATACTATACGTTTGTTTCTGAGTATGTGCAACCCATGACCTTGGCATTGCTAGCGCCATGCTCTAACCACTAAGCTACAGGAAAACACAAAGACATCTGTCTACATAGACACTGGCTCATACCTGTTATATTGTGTTGTAATATTTTTAGGTATTTGAATTCCTGAAGGGTGCCATCACCAAGAACTTCAAAGATGATCAGATTCAGCAGAGCTCCAAGTTTTTGCAGGACCTGCTGCCTCAGTGTAACAGTGTCTCAGACATGATCCTGGACACTGTGAAAAACAGGTAAAACACCACAAAAACAAAACAATTCCTCCTGTATTTCTTATGAAGTTGTTTTTCAATGTTTGTGTTTGTAGTGTTTTTGGCTGGGACCACGTCACTCAGGGTCTGGTGCAACTGGGATTTATGCTCATGGATTCTTTTGGGCCTAAAGCCGGAGTGTTTGGAAGGGTCACAGAAGGAGCGTCCACTACAGCTAAAACACCAAACCAGCTAGCATGTCGACTTGGTGGACAAGTTCTCTTAGAAAGTTTCAAGGTATGAGATTTTGGTTGACTCATATGTATCCAAAGTTTGTTTCATGGAACTCAAAGCAAGGGTCTGTTTCATTTTGTACAGATGCATGAGCCAATCAGAGGAGAGATCCTAGAACAGGTCTTAAACCGATTGGTGACCAAAACGGCGTTACCTGTCACACATTTCATTGGTTAGTGGGAATTCTGTATTTATTGCTCATTTTGATTATAGATTATTTATATTTGTTTATATCTTGATATTTTCACAGACCTTCTTTCCAGCATTGTGACGTCTGCTCCCATGATCCTCTTGGAGTCCTCTTCCAAGGTCACAGAAACATTTGACCAGCTTTCATTCTTGCCCCTCAGCACAGTACAGGGTCTTCTCAAAGCTGTGCAGGTAATGTTACTCTACCCCCTCTCTCTTTAAATGTACACACACAATTTTAACATCCCATAATCCTCCAAGTGTTTGATGTTTCCTGTGTTTTCAGCCACTGCTCAAAGTGAGCATGTCCATTAAAGACGCCCTTATCCTGGTCCTCCGGAAGGCCATGTTCTCTAGGTAGAGCAAGAAAAATGTTGGTTGTGTGTTTAGTGACGACTGCGTCCTAATGAAACGTCTCTTTGCAGTCATTTAGATGGGCGGAAGTCAGCTGTGGCCGGGTTCCTGTTGTTACTGAAGAACTTCAGGGTTTTGGGGAGCTTAGCTTCTAGCCAGGCTAGTCAGGCCATAACATCCAGCCAGGTAAGATGCTGGCATCTGCCAGTTTCAGTTAAACCGTCTATTTGTGCACGTTAACGTGATTCTTGTTTGCAGATCCAGGCTGACGTCCACTCGCGCTACAACGCCGCAGCTAACGAAGCCTTCTGTCTGGAGATCCTGAGCAGCCTGCGTCGCTGTCTGAACCAGCAGGCTGATGTACGGCTCATGCTGTACGAGGTCTGGAGAAAACAAAAGTGGAATACTGCTTTATTTCACTGGTCCTTTTTTCTGTTGTCCTCTGCTTTACTGAAGATGTGATGTGTTTTTATTTTAAAGGGTTTTCATGATGTTCTCCGTCGTAACTCTCAGCTGGCGAGCTCCATCATGCAGACGCTCCTGTCACAGGTGTGTGTTGGTTGTCATTTTTTATGAAAGTAAATAATATTGTAAACAATATAAATAAAAAGGAAGAAATTAAATAAAATGGTGCGTACTGTGTTTGTGTGTGCCAGCTGAAACGATACTTCGAACCTGAGCAGGATCTTCTTCCTCCCCTGAAGCTGGAGACTTGTATCGGTGCACATGGCGATCAGGTCTTCCTCCAAGAGCCTCTGGTACAAATCCACTATTTTGTCGTCACGATTCATTTGAACGTGTGAAAATTCACATGATGAATGTTAGATAATGTCATCCAGGCTCACCTGCTGTGCTGTACGGTTCACTGCCTGCTGTGGTACCAGAACATACGCTCTCATGGCAACTTGAGCGATGATGAAGATGAGGAAGATGAGGAGGGCGGAGTTCAGAACGAACTGCACACCATTCTGGAAAGCATAACAAAACGAATGATTAAAAGCGAACTGGAGGATTTCGAGTTGGTATGTTATATAGCAGATGGGTGGTGACTAATGTAGTTTGCCAGATATCATACAAATTTGCTAATTTGCAATTATAACTGGAGAGACTGTAAATAACTAAATTATCTGGTGCCAATGCAAGTTGCCTCCATGATGTTATAGTGTTGACTTATTGGGGTCTGTAAAATACCTGCTACTGCATGCTTATAAGACAGCGTTTCATTGTGTGGGTGCGTTTTAGGATAAGTGTGCCGAATTTTCAACAACTTCCAGCGTTGGTGTGAAGAACAGCATCTACGCAGTGTTGGTGATGGGCGTGAACGAGGTTCTCATGGAGTACAACTTCATCACCGCCAATTACAGGTTGTGTGCTTGCGTCTTTGTGAACATCTTGTAAACAGTCTTAAATTGTATCTAATCTGCTTTTCTGTGTTTTGCAGTAAGAACCGTATTGAGGAAGTCCTGGAGCTGTTCAGACGCTATCATAAGGTGTCCGACATCCTGCGGGAGAAAGCGGGGAAGGGCCGCACGTCGTCCAGCAAGACTCCTCGCAGTCTGCTGTCTCTGAGCTTTGTCTCAACACTGCTCACTGCTCTATTCAGGTAGAGTTAACGTAAGAGAGAACATGTTTGTACTTGTGCTTATCAGGTGTACCTGAATGTTTCATTATTGTTTTTTTTAGAGACAGTACTCAGAGTCGTGAGGAGAGCCTGTCGGTGCTGCGCTCCAGTGGAGAGTTCCTGCGGTACTGTGTGAGCGTGGCCTTGCAGAAGATCCAGCAACTGGAGGAGACCGGACACACTGACGGACCAGAGGGGCAGAGTGCCGATAAGACCTTCCGCCATCTTTGTGACATCACCAGGTCTGACCTTTAGATCACATGAAATAGACCAAAGAATTTGATTTTGTACATGAATGAGAATGTGTTACCTGTATTCCCTCACCTACAGTGTGCTTATGTGGCGCTACACCAATGTGCCGTCGACTGTGGAGGATGCTGGAAAAAAGGAAAAGGGCCAGAGTGTGTCTCTGCTGTGTCTGGAGGGTCTTCTGCGAGTCTTCACTACCGTGGTACAGCGATACCCAACACGAATGGGGAACTTCCTGTCTTCTCTTGGTGAGAGTTTCACAACGCTTGGCTTCCTGAAACATCTCTAACTTCTGAATACAAAATGTTTATATGCTGTTTTGGTGACAAAATGTTTGTTCTAAAGATGTTTCAGGGGATACAGAGAGCGAGAGGTCAGATCTGACAGAGCAGACTGCTTTCTACATCCGCCAGTTCCAGGTGCCACCTTTATTTTCAAAGTTTGCCGCTACAGTCGGTCACATTTACCTGTAAGATCATTGTATTTGGCTGACATTTTCTTCATTTTTGTACAGCGAGCTCTGATGACCCAGCTCAGCAGTGGAGAGGAGGAGTTTAACAGTAAAGAAGCACAGTTATTGGTCAGCATCCTCAGCGTGCTGTCACGGCAACTCAACCCCGCCTCTCAACAGGTAGTCAAGCTAAACAAAATTGTCAAAATGTTAGTGGCTGCTGTAAACTTCAATGTACTTCTGTTCTTGCACGCAGTTCATCCAAATGATCACCTGGACCGTGAAACTCTGCAAAGAAACCAATTTTGGTAAGCAGACAGATAGATAAAGATTTAGAATTATTATGCATTAAAGTTGTTATAGATTCATAAACTCTCACATCTAATGTAGATTCTGTCCCTCCTTTGCAGTGTAATTCAATGTTACATTGTGTGTTTCAGAGGACATATCGCTCAGTAAAGGCTTGCTGTCGCTGCTGTTCAGCCTGCACGTTCTCTATAAAAGTCCAGTGTCTCTGCTCTGGGAGATGTGTCAGGACATACACAGCCAGCTGGGAGATATCGACCAGGTACTGTAGGGTTTCATTTTGATGTCGTGGTTAAAGCTCAGAGATGTTAACCTGAATGTTGTTGCTTCAACAACACAGTAGTTAACCCAAGGTCACTCAAGTTGTTTTAAACAATTCGCCCCCTCTTTCACTCACTCTGTTTCCGAGCAGGATGTAGAAGTAGAGAAACAGTCTCACTTCGCCATCATCAGCATGAAGACAGCTCCATCCACTACCGTAAGAATACTTTACTTTGTTCAAAAAAGAGCATTTAAACCTTCACACAGACTCGCATAACAGCATCTGCTGCCCCTGTCCAGCTTTTAGTCTCGTCTCAGGTTGGAAAGGTGTTGGATGAAGTCGACTGGCTGATTGCTAAGAAGAAAGGTCAGATAAGTTCGGACAGAACCATTTCAGGTAACACACATTCCAAACATCTGCTCAGATTGATGTATATGATCATGTTTATGAGGACTTTCTTGTATTAGCAAATACCCAGCAGCCACTGGTCCAGCAGGACCCAATTGAGAAAGCCGTGACGATTCAGTTGGGGACGCTGTTGACGGCTCTGCACGAGTTGGTTCAGACCGCCCTGCTTCCAGGACCCTGCACAGACACACTGATGCGAGAACTCAGCCGGACATACAGTATTCTCACTACACTCACCAAATATGTGAGTTATGTCCGGTTTACTTTATTGATATGCTTCATAGAGTCAACTCTTAAACTTTGTGGCTAACAACAACAAACATAGTGTGTAAGTCTTTAAAGACTTGCGTTTACTTTTCAGTATATTCAGCTTTGTGCGACCCAGCCTGGCCAGCTCCCTGCACGCTTGGAGAAACTGGTAAGCACAAATGTCCAAGTTTAGTATCGGCTGAAGTGGACCCTACACTTAAATTTGTATGCCTAAAGTACACCTGCATAGATCCTATCCTTTTTTTTTTTAAACATTGTTAAAATTCTTTTAAATTACATCATGCACATTTGTTTTCATTCCTGAATCGTCATCTTTTCAACTTCTCATATGTTCAGGTGAAGCTGTCAGGATCTCATCTTACTCCTCAGTGTTACAGCTTCATCACGTATGTACAGGTAAGCTTGTGTCTGGTCCGTTTCTTTTCATCATAAAATGTTTACCACCGTGTCAAATCAAACATTCCTTACGAATAGAGTGGAGAGCCAACGGTAGGAGGCTCGGAGAAGACGAAGAAGAAGAAAAAAGAAGACGAGGCAGTTGCAGCTGCTTCAGTAAGAACCAGTTTTACTTTTAACAAATTCTTTGTTGATAATATAATGCCAACAGGTTCAAGAAAACAATTGAAAAACGGAATTATGTCTGATTTATTGTGCTGTAATCAGATGTTTGTTTTTTAACCTCAAGGCTAAAGTTCTCCGTGAAACGAAAGCCATACCAAACCTCATTTTCAACATTGAACAGTATGAGAAGTTTCTCATTCTTCTCTCCAAGAAGTCAAAGGTAATGTCTTTGTTTTTAAGTTAACAATTCTAGGCTATATGCACAGCATATAAATAACTTGACACATCCGTGAATGTCCACACCGGTGGTGCCCTCTACAGGTCAATCTGATGCAGTACATGAAGCTCAGCACCTCCAGAGACTTCCGAATCAACGCTGCAACTCTTGAAGCTGCACTGCAGGAACAAGAGCAACAGCAGGATGACAGCCAGCAGGTGTGTGTCTCTTTAAACGTTCATGCAACACATCCGTGGGTTTGGTCTCAATGATGTTACTTCTTTTATAGACTGAAAGTTCTCAGGCTCCAGAGGGAACTCAGGCTCCCAAAAAGAAGAGGAGAAAGCAGTAAGAAGAGACGATGACCTTAACCTTTGCACTTTTTGTTTCAGGTGGTGTTCATTCTTTGTTTTATGCCACAGATCTTATTTTCCTTTGGCCATAGATCCTTTGGTGATCTCTATAATCTGGTAGATATCCAATGCTTCACCTGATGATATAAAAACGTTCAGTTCATTTTACGTTCAGTGTAACTGCAACTGTTAACAATTAATGGAGCAACTACAAACCCGACTGTCGTTTTATTAACACTTTAAATGTGAATTTGTAAAGTTCTTTTTGTTCAAAAACTGCTGCTATAATCTTAATAAATATAGATCCCCAAATCTGATCTGGTGTGTTTCTTAACTTGGTGGGTACAGTCCAGGCCTAGGGCCATGGTGTCAAACATTTCTTTGTTTTGTTATATTCTGTTGAACCAGCTAATCTCACCTTGCACTAGGCCGTATCTTCGCTCCACTCCTGAAGGGTTCGATGGAGTGACACAATCCATGGTGACCTCCTTACGTAAGCACTGATCGATATCCACAGCGCTGAAGAAAGCCACTGACTGTGGTAGATCCTTTATGCCCAGTTTATAAGCAAACATACATCTGAAGACAATCAGAACAGAAGGTTCAGGCATTCAATTTATGTCAAATGTAAGTTTTACAACAACTAAAGGAGATTTTTACCTAGTGAGCAGGTTGGTTATTTGTAGGGCCAGCGCAGCTCTGTAGCGATCTTCTCTTCGCACAAGGTATCGCACTTCGTCGTGAATGCTGATGCAAAAGCGCCCGTCGATGTCGTACTCCTCGAACAACCACCGCATGACCACCAGCATGAGATGAAGATAATCCACAGCTGAACTCTGCACCGCCCAGTTCACCCTGCTGGTAATGAACTAAAACAAGAAGTGCAAATGCTAAAAAGTGATTAATTGAAGACAGGTAGTGCACCCTAAAAATAAAAATGTCATTTATTCACCCTCATGTGGGACTTTCTTCTGTGAAACAATAAAGAAGATATTTTGAGAAATGTCTCAGTGTTTTGTGTTCATACAATGGTAGTGAATGTGAGCCAATGTTTGGTTACCAACATTCTTCAAAATAACTTTTGTGTTCTGCAGAAGAAAGCAAGCGACGAACTGTCCCTTTTAATCCTTAGAAACACCTTTCCTTACCTCATCCTTAACAGCAGAAGGTTCCAGAGCTCTGGATATCCTGCAGCTTAGCACTGGAGTGGCTGGTTCATCAGAGTGAGCGATATTTTCCAGTTTATTGAACATTTCTGATTCCGTGCCGCCCGCCCACACGCGCTGCCCTGCGATATTCCATTTCCTCTTCCTGTGCGTGCTGAAGGGATCGAAACACAGGAAATACAGATATTTGTCAGACGGACACAAACGGGTTGTGATAGGAGGTCAGCTGACCTTTGAGTTGCCAGTTTTGAGATCCTGCGTAGCTCCTTAAGTGAGATGGTGTCGTCGTCATCGTGTCTTTCCACATCTACTTTTAGCTCCTTCACCAACCACTCGCCTTCTTCTGACAGGTGATACCTGCAAATAATCAAAGTTATGACCTGCTAAGACATTAACTAGCAAAGGAGAGTTCAGTGAACCAACTACAAATTTAAAGGGATAGTTCACCCCAAAATGAAAATCACCCTCATGTCATTTCAAACCTGTATGACTTTCTTCAGCAGAACACAAAAGAAGATATTTTGAAGAATGTTGGTAACCAAACAACCCTGACCTCAATGAGTACTCATGTATCTCAAAACCACCGAGACATTTCTCAAAATATCTTCTTTTGTGTTCCACAGATTTGACATGAAGGTGAATAAAACAGGAAATCAAAGGCCCGTAGGCTTAAAGAAGGTGTTCAGCACACCTGCGCAGTCCTTTCGTTAGTGCATACATCTGTCGAGCTTTGCTAGCTGCTTCCTGTTGGCTCAAGCGATGATTGAACTGCATGAGCAGTCGCTCTGCGAATGGCTGGCCGGCTCCATAAATCCTGCCGTAGTTGAAGACCTTAGCGTGCTCGCGGCTGATCCCAACAGCATCTGCAGTGCGACTGTGCAGATCCGTGCCTTGACTCTTCTTTCCCTGGAGCGTCATCCACCCAAACGCTGTGCACCCTGGGAAACAAAGACATAGTTTATTACGCTTTAATTTGTCAAGTTAAACACTGAGCTGCATTTTTAGGAATGAGCAATTCAGATACTGGCAACAGAAATCCTACCATGCATCCCAGCAAAGTGGGCTTCTCCCAGTACGGCAGCGATCCACAGCTCTTGGGAATCCACATCTGCTCCCACCAGGTGATAACCAGGTGGCACCTGCACCATGGCCTTTAATTCACTGCCCACTCGATCTTTCTGTACACGCAAAACGTTTCGCATTAAGAGACATTTATCAATACCCAAGCATCTATTTCTACAGAATGTTTCACACACAAAAATGAATTCTGTTATCATTTACTTTCATTATCAAAGGATAATTAACTCTTTTTTTAATACAAATTTCATCATTGTAGTCGTCATACCCGTGCGTTGCTGGCAGTCAGCCACGTCGGCTCTACGGCTCTGCGTGTGACCGTTCCAGCCGTGACGACCTGAGGTAAAATAGCTCCATACTGTCCTTCATCATCATAGTCTACATGTCTGATGTCAGTACAAAGATTGGGTCAAAAAATTGTGTTTATAAACACATGGCTGTATTAGACAAGTATCATACCTGCTGACAGTGCGTGGCTGCTCTCCTCTCCGCAGCCATACCACCATTTGAGAGCTGAACAGACAAAATAAATACATTTACATCAATTACCATCAGTCCCCATTCACTTTCATTATATAAACAAATAAATGTTTATATTTTCTTCTCATTCTTTTAATAAATGTTCTCCTTCAGGTCCATAACAGGTTTCTTAACAGAATAATACTAAAGACATTTGCTAAAATACTTGCATATGACACTGAATGTAAAGAAGACTCAAACCTGATGCGTTTTTGAGCGTTCCTCCAGAACGAGATCATCTTGTTGATCTCCAGGGCCCGCGTGCCGTTCGTGCCCCCTCGCCTCGCCTGAAGAGTACCGTCCTCCATCTTGGACAGGAAGTCTTTAGAGAACGGGCTTCCCACGTTGTTGTCATTTCCATCCTGTGGAACCAAAGCCAGCAATTTGAATCAATTTTGATGAAAGTTTGTGTTTTGTATGACAGGCAAGGAAGACGTTCAGCACCTTGTGTGGCAGTTTAAAGAACCAACAGCCAGGGATGTTGACATCATTGTATGGTCCATTTCCATGATGATAAGGGCAGTCACTATTCCCATTCTGAACAATCTAATGAGCAAACAAAAGTATTATCACTTGTTACTGAAAAAAATTGAAATCTCCCCCAAATATTTTTTTTATATTAAATTAAATTAAAATGTTTCACAAAATATTTTTGGAAGACAAATTAATTATATTAAAGCTGCGATCCATAACATTTTGGGTTAAAAACAAACAATAATCTGTTATTGAGAACATATGCACAAGTACATAAAATCTGTGTTTTTTTATGCTACTTATTGTAACTTTAGGGTTATTTTAATGTTAAAATAAATCTAACCTTCGACCTCTTGGATGAGACTGCTGTAGTATGCATTTCATCATCAGGTACCTCCAAACGACTAATTTCTTCAACCTAAAACACATAAATAAACATATTAACTTACATCAAAAATGGGACTTTTACAAAAAATACAGCCCTAAACCCTTCATAGTTTGTGAGCAATTCTTACCGTCTGCCACACAGCGCTATCTGTCAACATGAGTCCATCAGAAAGTGGGATGTCGTGAGGCTTCGACTGTTCCTTCCCTTTCCCCTCACAGTATTCCTTATAGACTTTCTCAATTTCTCTAAAAACCATCAGAACCACAAAAGTGTTGTTTTTTTGTAGAGTTCCTCACATTTTATGAGCATCTTAATATTACCTGTAGGGACATACGGGTCCCTCGCTGTCTTCTGAGATCTCTAGGTTGTCTTTGCGCCCCGGTACCAGGTAACCCCATCCGTGCTGGTCGGTGTAGTGAAGGGGAAAGCCGTCCCAGGTAAGGCCCATGAGTTTGGGTGTGACCCTCATCTGTAGACTGATCAGACTGGCTCCGGGAGACCAATCTTTGGCTTCAGACATCTTTACACACAGTTTACGATACCATCTGCAAAAAACAATGAATAGAACGTGTGTATCGCTATATAAGCCGTTTTTTTTTATGAAGCTAAGGGGCGGCTCTCACCCGGGGTGGGCGGGTAAGTGCTGTCTCCTCTTTGGCAGGCAACTGATGGTCTCCTTTAGTTTCTTTAGTAGTTCTCTGCTGTGATGTGGAATATTCTCCCCCTCTTCTGAAGGAGGACCAAAGTCTGAAAAAGCAGGTATACGATTTAATCCTTCCTCTTTCAGGTAAGAAAACGTATATGAATCTTAAATAAAATACATACCATCATCCCAGTAATAGGGAATGTCATTATTTACTGGTGCGGTTGGCATCTCTTCCTCCAGTTTGGCTTTCTTCTTAGTAAGAGGCACTTTTTTCTGCTTGAAGTCTTGAACATCCCAGTCCAAATCCCACAGCCAGGGGTCATGTTTGTATCTGAACAGCAAACCAAATATGCGATTATCAAGAACAAACCATGTTTCACTTTTTTATCTTTAAAGTCTTTAAATCTATTTGGATTTGTATCTAAATAAATACCAACATAAAGACAAAATGAAATAACCCATAGTGCTCGTTTACCGATCATCCTCCAATAACTGACAAGCATCGTCGGCCAAAATCATCAACGATTTCTTCATCTCCCTCTGCAGCTCCTCATAAGTGTCCTGAGCATCCTCCAAGTACCGCCCCCAGCTCTGATTGACAGGAAGGTAGCACATGCCCATTTCTAGCATACCTGCGAGCGTCACGGGGTGAGGACACCTATGGATATGCAAAATTACAAGTCCAGAGCGAAACATGGGTGTGGGGTTATGGGCCGAGTTATGTAAATGAAAATTCATACCGTTCTAAAAATAATGGCAGCTGGTGAGTAAAGACCTCATGAGTGGCCTGTACATCTAAAGCACAATACTGCATCAGCTCCTAAAACATCAAAGACACAAATGTAACAAATTGATATGCATAGTAGTTATATCCATTGATGCTTGACACACGAAATAGAAATAATGAATGCATAAATGAAAAAGAATTGAGGTAATACATATTAAAGAGCAAGAAGCACAAGAATTGCACATTGCTCACCTGAAAGTTGGTCCTAACGTCAGACATTTTTCCCTTAACAAAAACATCTCGGGCTTCTTTCTTCAGCGGCTCTCCGCCAACGTACAGAGCGTGAACATCAGCAAGATTATTAATGCTGCTGATATCAACCCATTCCCAGGATCCAATCTGTAACATTACAAAACACACATTTCCGCATGTCACGCATAACAAAGTGTGTTATTTTTTGTTAATTATTGCATTTTTTTATAGTTTCTTATGGTTATGCAGATGGAGCAGAAATGACTCATCACTTTTAATATACTGACTCAAGTCATATATGGAAACATTGAGTCCGATTTAAAAACAGCCGAGGGGTTAACGCAAACCTTTGGCCCCTCCGGCCGCCGGCCGAGTCGCTTCATATGCTCCTTAACTTCCTGCAGACCTTTTCTCTTGCCGTACTTGCTAGCCATCCAGAGAGAACGCTGAAATCCCGTCAGCCCCGAGACAGCCATGTGGAGACTCATAGTGTCCAGGAAACGCAACTTTGAGCCCTGCAGGACCAACACACAAGGGCACATTAATACTGCAGAATATTCAGATCAAACAGCCGAGAACATTTGAGAAACAAGTATCGTACCTTTAGTAAATACTGCTCTTTAATGTGCGCCCGATCAAAGCTCACGTTGTGTCCAACCACAAGCCTTTCCTGCCATTCGCCGCCCGGTGTTCTGGTGGAGTTTGTGGGGGTCTCCAAAGGAATAAGATCAGCCAGTGTCAGGTGACTGGACCAGGTGTATCGTTCTTCTATCAACCTCTTACTACACCACGAGTACCTGAAAAATCCAACAAACACACAAATGAATTTTACATCAGTATTATGCAAAACACTAAAGAGTTAGCCTCACCAGCCAGTTGGAGAAACCGCCACGGCCAGCGTCGGACAATGTCCTTCCTCCATGCACACTTCCACATCAAACACGAGCGCCTTCTCATCCGGAAAATCCACCCTGTTGCTTTTTCCGTCCGCCCCGTAACGCGTCCACCCCACTTCCCAAGCCCATTCCGTGGGCATGCCGGGTAGCCGTGCGCCCTGAAGCTGGCTGGCCGCATCCAGATAAGGCAGGCTCTGCTTTTGGGCCAGGGTGCGAAAATGTCCGTCGATGTCATCGCCATACATGTGGGGTAATTTGAGTTCTACGTCAGGCAACAGATCCGTCTCTTTCCCCCAGAGTTTATGTTTCTCCAAGTGTCTGATGCTGCGCTCGATGTCGTCTTCTGCGTAGTCCTGCGTCCTGCCCCGAAAGATCTGCTCCTGCAGGTTCCTGGACAGCATCTGGATGTTGAGCGGGTTCAGGCGGGTCTGGTCTGAACCCTGATGAGATTTGGGTTTTGCTGAGGTGGAAGAGCGTCTCACCCTGAAGGTTTGCCATCGGTAACGTGATATCAGACGATGCATCATCTCAGATGCATCATATCATAATAAGCACAATGCACCTCACAATCTACATCTAATCAAACCTTTTAAAATGATTGAGATTTTATAATTAATTAACATTAACGCTAATAAAATAATTGTTGTAAAAATGGTATAACCTTATAATAAAGTGTTATTAGTTATCTTAAGAATTCAAATGAAATATTAGCCTCTACTCTATCCAGGTTTGTCATACTCACACTATGAATTGAAAGCCGAAATGAATAATACTGTAATACTCTGTTTGGCTACTCATGCTACCGTAAATACAGACAGCTGTCTGACAAGTCAACGATTTGGTTTAAAGTGTTGCAAATAAAGCCGTCCGTCACTCAAAACACTTACTGCAAACATTGCACATGGACTTGAGCTCCGTTCGAAGAAAACGGATTGTGCATCTCTTGCACATCTTGTCCTACAGTGACATCTAGTGGTTTGGTTCAAACCCTACCAAAGACTATATAACTTCACAAGACACTGCGATTGAGAGCACAAAGTCCTGCCTCCTGTGTTTGCGTGTGCGCGGTTTGGCGTTTAAGGAACATATTTTATGGTACACTTGATGTCAGGTTTAATTGATGGTCGGATATAAGTATATTTATTGTGATACCAGCAAGCGATTTTAAAGAAATCCGTTTTCCTTCGTTCAAGTAACGTTAGATTGGGCCCGGAGGAGTTGCAAATATGATCGCCAAGTGCGGAGACTTTGCTTTAAGGGACTTTGAATAAACATACATCAAAATAATATGCCTTCTACATAGTTTATTTTAAACTAATTAATAGTGAGTGGTTAATGTGACTAAAAAATTACAATACAACTGTGCTACGCCGTTGCTTAAAGACTCGCAATTAAGATTGATCTCTAATATTGTTGTCCGGAAAAAACATGCGACGTCTCCAGGAATATACCTGAAAAATAAGGTTTCCGACAGTTCAGACTTAAATTAATATAAATCTATATGTAAAATGATAGTTATAATTAACGAAAGAGCACAAGTAATAAGAAAGGATGTTTCGAAGTTACGTAGCGAAGGCCTCGTGGCCTAATGGATAAGGCGTCTGACTTCGGATCAGAAGATTGCAGGTTCGAGTCCTGCCGGGGTCGAAATTTTTCATTGTTGCAGAACTCTGGAATAAATGAAACACTGACTATAAAAGGTAGACATATAACATAATCATATGAAAGCATGTACAATATATGATAACAGACACGTAATAAACAAGATAAAACACTTTTGAGTGGATTTTTTAAAGATAAAAATGTGGCATACTTCAATTTAGCACATGATTTGTTTCCAATGCTTAGTGACTGAAAGACACCCTATACACAGTTAAAAAAATGTTTTTCGTATAATCGCCCTAAAATTGCATTACATTTACTTCGTCCAAATTTCCAGTGCATTGTCTCATTTTTACCATAAGGGGGCGACAGCGTCACAGGCCAGAAACAAAAAGGCATAAAGAATGTTTCATATTATAAATAGCTCGTTTTCTGTTTAAAGATGACAATAAACACGTTAATTGTAATAAGAAACTATAAGAATAAGTAAGGTTTATTTATATGATTAGATTACAAAAATGCAAGCTATTTAATTGCAATTTCAGTCACATCATACGCTGTTTGTGGTCCTAATTTGTATAGCCTATGTACATTGTATATGAATACAAAAGCCTGTATGTGTTTGTACAGATATGTACTCATACGGAAAACCAATAAAATAAAATAAATCAGAGAAACTGTAACAAGTTGCAGATAAATTTAGACATAAAACTGTAAATGAATAAATTCAGATAATTAACCAA
The DNA here is from genome assembly GCA_026939265.1 of Oreonectes daqikongensis. Lineage (NCBI taxonomy): Eukaryota > Metazoa > Chordata > Actinopteri > Cypriniformes > Nemacheilidae > Oreonectes > Oreonectes daqikongensis. The sequence goes on along the minus strand of JAOTQM010000036.1, from coordinate 8,023,791 downwards.
AAAATACAATGTATAAATATTCCCTATACATTAACTGTTAAACAACAATAATGTATTAAAGGACTATAATGTATTAATGTAATTTACACTCAAATATCACCTACACATTTTAGTTGTTTAGTTTTTTGTAAGAACGTTTTAGCTGATAAACTAAAATCTGTATTATTTAAATGTTGATAACAAATAAACCTACGTTGAAAACATTCATTTCTTTTTTTGTCAGGCACTGAACCTAAGAAACAATTTGAAAAAAGCCTTAATTTAAACATCCCATGTCTCTTTAAAGACCAAATCTAGTGTTCAGACTACAGAAGTTATGGAGTTATTTCAAGTCTCTGGTGCCTTCAAAGGTCCATCTGTCTATTGTAATTATAATAAACCTCACTTCATTCTATTAAGCAAGTTAATGCCCACAAGATCCGGGATGTATACATCCAGCTATAATATATTTTTATATTCAAAAGGCCATTTCTGACACCTCCAATAATGTGCAGATTATTATGGGCTCAGATTAGGTAAATGTTTTTTCTTTCCTTGTCTGTGCAGCCCTCGAAGCCAACTGAAAAGAAACTGCTTTTCTCAGTGAATGAAAGAGCCCTTGTTAGTCCAGACCCTTAATTTTGCCAAGTGTGCAGCTCGGAGAAAAGAAGGGAGGGAAGTTTGTCTGTGTGTGTTACTGAGAGAGACAGAAAGAGGGAGATATGAAGGCCCGTCTTTAAAGGGGGTTGTGTCTTAAACAAACTTCTGTTCGTCTGGGCGAAAGGAACCCAGGGGGGTGAGGATACATTAAATCATCATGTTTAGGAGCTTAGGCACGACTCTGGTGGCTGAAAGGCCTGTCCGGGCCTTCAGTGATGCTATTCATGTTCCAGGGAAGGAGGTCAAGGGGTCGGCGGGGTTCACAGGCTCCAGCGCTATTGGTATGCAAACGTGTTGTGTATCCTCACGAAAAGACAGAATCTTGCAAGTGAACGAGATTAATTCTGTTGACTATCAGCTAATAAAGTTGATACAATGGTGGTATAATGAAAGTGGTGGTCTTGAGGTTTTTTCTATCAAATAAAAGAATAAATGTCTATCTGTCTCAGATTTGTCTTAGATTTAACATGAATTCTCGAAATTTAGTCTGAATCTGATTCAATTCAATTCAATAATTCTCTGTTTTATTTTTCTTACGTCATAGTGTGTTTGGTGTCTTCATTGACCCCAGTGTCATCTCTGCCGACTGGCCACTGGGGAGAAAGCGGAAATCGCCACTCAATTAGCAGTTCTTGACCCGTCACTCTGAACTTTGACCTCTGTCGAGTTTATTGTCCTCCAGGGAGCGACCAGTCGGTCCCCGTCCATCTAATCCATCGAGTATTTAGTCTGGACTAAAGAAGTCAAGGTCATTACCGGTAAAAGACCCAAAGTCCTTCTGACATATATTTTTATTTCCGTTCAGTCAGTAAGGACACGCGCACGGGTATGATCACGTGAAGCCAGATTCGTTTTAGCGCGAGGATTTAATCAAATAACTTACACATTTAAACATTTTACGAATATAATGGAATTAAACGAGTGTGTACAAAATAAAATGTCTAAAATGAAATGTTATATAATATTAAAATGTTAATGTCGATTTTATAAACACCAATTTGTTTACGATTTCATGACATAGGCCTATTTATGTGATCTGGGATTTGTCGGTAAGGATTTACATTGTTATGACTACACCCCATATAAGATATCCTTGTGATTTATTTATTTTAAAAAATATGGCCATTTCACATTTTTCTGTTGTTTTGTTTGAAAAGATTTTAAAAAACAAATCTTAATATAAAATGATTTTTATGTTGCTTTTTTAAAATCTAGGCTATCAAGGATTGAAATCTTACACAATAATTTTCCTTAAAATTACACGTTTGATTAGCTATTATTTATCAATGTTTAGATTTAATAAAAATACTAGGCCTAACATAGATATTTGGTTGTGTGTTATGGGTGTGTTATTTATGTAAGATCATCGGTTTTAGAGTTTTTATTCAATTCTCTTATTTTATTTTTACCGTGTTTTTTTATGGTTCACATTATAACCCAGTTTATTTTATAAAGCGTTTGTGTGGGAAATAAAATACAGAATAACGAATCCTACTATAGGAAAACGAAGTTCTTGAATATTAATAAGGTCTCGATGACGTTCCTTGATAATCGTCCAATGGCGATCGTTTACTTCTTGAATATTAAGTAAGAAATGATGACGTTGCTTAGAAACGAAGGCTTGACTCATAAGTAATATGCGACTATCCTTTACCATAGTAAAACGGGGGTAATTCGCAATTGGGATTCCCAGCATGATCGTCACATCTCCTCCATTCAATGGCTAATTAACACTTAAGAGTAGCCGTCTCAAAGGTCACTAGGGACTTTCTCACAAGCATTTGCTTGAATCTAAGAGGTAGCCTACGCCTATTAGAATATAAAAATAAAGTAGGCCTACACTGTCCTCCGCGCTATAATTTGGTTTAATGTTATATTTAATAAGGAATATAGTGTAAAGAAATACAGACATCCCTTCAATATTTAGTAAATTGAATAGCATAATATCTCAGTTCTTATAGCTAAAAATGTGTGAAGGTTATTTCTCGTTGTTTGTGCCTTATGTTATTCTTTAAATAATTAGATTTTAAATTAAAAATACATTTATTATGTGCAGTTTATTTGTTTTCTTAAAATATTTTCAAACAATTGTAATTGTAACAGTAAAACAAAAGATACGAGTGCTGTCCAAGGTGCTGACCAGATCATAAACATGTCGTTTTGTTTTATAGCCTATAAATGAACATTAAAATCATAATAATTGAGCACAACGCTATATATGTAGGCTATATGATTTTTTCAATTCTAAATAAAAATTTCTAAACCCAACAGATTTTTGTAAATGACCAGAACAATAAAATATAATATGTCGTTTTTATTTACATCATTAGCATGTAAAATACTAATATCATTACAAGGGGAAAGAATAAATAAAATAAACATTGCATTTGAATAAGCAGATGAAATAATCCACAAACGAATTAACAAAACACTCGTGAACACATTACATTACATTTACTGTACAAGTTATCAAAACACACTGCATATGTATAAGTGAACAACAGTTTAAATAAAAAAAACATAATTCACAGGATCAAACAATACAATAGTTGTTTGAATGCAAGAAAAAATACTGTTCTTCAGTCTCTCTCACACACACGCGCACACGCACACGCACACACACCAACATGATTTTATGTGCCTCTTAAACTTTAAGGTGCTTGTTTTTTCTAGTTCTAATTACAGTTGATTTTCCTGCATTTCATCCCGGAAACCGTGTATCCAGTTCAGTCCACTGTCCATTCTGTAAGACAAACACATGAGCACTTTAGCACGAGGTTCATTATCACATCCTAAAATCCTGTGGACATTATGAGGAAATGAGGCAAATGATCAAAGTAAAACATGGTCATTGTACCTTCCTCTCATAACACAATCCATTACATCTTCAAACAGAGGCCGCAGAGCGATGATGATATCATTTTAATATTTCCGCGTGTTTCGCACTCATCAAAAGCGAAATAAATGATCCGTAATCAATCTCTTTCTCTCTTCTTCAATGGGCCTTTGTAAACAGTGTTACAGCTCTGTCACAGTTTTGAAATATTATGCATGGAGCCGGTTCCTGCTTCTATTCAAGCCCGCAGCTTCATGTCTTTCTCCGTTCATTTCCACCCTCTCCCCTACCCGAACTCGCTTTTTCTCTTTCTGTCCGCACAACGTAGGATTTGTGCTTTTTCTTTTCCTTGTTTTCCTCCGAACACCCTCTCTGGGCTCCATGCAGCTTATGTAAATGAAGGCTTTTATTACAGCCTCCTCCCGGCCGACAATCGCACGCACCCTCAATTTCTCACACACGCATTCTTACACGCAGTAATTCTGTTTCCGACTCCAACAAACACCTTCGGTGCCAAAGCACAGGCAACCAATTACGAGACTGCCAACCGACGTCGGTAGCACTTGGCAGAGATCCATACGGACATTTTCATTTCTACTTACGGCTTGTGATACACTTCGCGCATGCATTAGGTCGCAATTACAAGCGACATCACATGGCCAGGTGCATTATGGGAGTCGGTCTAGATCTGAACTCGAGCTTAAAGTGAGACCGCAGCCCCGCAGATGGTGGGGTGCGGGTACGGCTAGACTGGAGTGACGGGGAGGGGGCACGTCTCGGTGGGGGGTAGTAGGTCTAAGCTGGCGCTGAGATGTCTGATGAATCCGGAGCTGGAAGATTCCCAGGCTCCGGGACTGTGCCCAGCTGCGGTAGGAGGCGGGGAGGGGGCGCACCATCAGACGGTCCTGACAGCACCGTCTTTCACGGGCACATTACTGAGCCCTCTCGCCTCCGTTCCATAGCAACTTGCTCCCAGGTCAAAGGGCGACGGCCCCCCTCACCGAATGCAAAGAAAGAGGGGAGCAGAAGAGGTATAGAACGCACCGTGTCTAGACATCTGCGTAGCTGTGAACTTGAACTTGACTTTCTCACCATCGAGATTTATACACTGCTCATGGGTTTGGGTATAAAATCTCATTGAAACGCGCATCAAGTCCCAAACATGCTTTTCTTTTCCTACATTATCCACATCTTCATCAGGTTTGTCTTGTTTTTCACCGCGGAGGCTCAATTAAACTCAGGCTTGCAGACGCTTTGCATCAGCTAATGAGCATCCTAATAAATAAACTATAAACATCCCTTTCAACACTCGGCTAATTGACGCTTATTTGATCATAAACAAACCAGCACTTCTGAAGAACGTGCGCCTTTGCTCGACTCCGTCCCCGAAGACGTTGGACAACTGAATTATCCCCCCACCAAACGCCTGTACAGAATCAGGTCAGATGCTTCGTTGTTGTAAGATCAACAGCTTGTTCGGTCTCTGCTTTTGTTTCTCTGACTGTAGGATGCTCAGTTTGAGAAATATCCGTTGAAACTTAAGATGTCTTGGCTGTGTCATAGATTACTTCTTGGTTGCATGAAGAGACCAAGATTAAGTTTGACCTACATTGGATGTTATTAAAGACTCAGAATGGTAAAGCATTGGGAATATTTGCCAAAGGTTATAACAGATTATTATTTTCTTGCAATGTTCCTTTTTTAAATTGTATCACACGATTGACAGGTTTCAGTACAACATTATTTCTTTATTTATTATTTCACTTTTTATTTGTCGCTAACGTTTCAACAAAGGTCTTACTGTATAAGTGTTAAAATGTATAAGTTATAAATCATTCTGGTTATCGTTTATAAGCAGATCCAGTTAATGTCGAGCGAAGCTTCATCCCAGATTAACAGGACACAATCACAGATGTATTAAGACAGACTTTTGCTCCTGGCTCTTGACCTAAATACACAGCAGCCATGATCTTGATTTAATCTTCCTGGATTCTGTTAACAGATAACACGCCATCTTCAACCACTGAATATCGTTTTGACTTGTAAATAAGTTTGCAAAAACAAACAAAATGTGTATGGAAATGCTCTTGTTCACCGTACACTTCTATTGTAAGGACATAATTGCACATCAGCGTATTATTTGTTTGTTTTTACAGACTGGGGCACTTTTGGTAACTGACAACATCAACAGATGCTGTAGATAGATCTTAAATTATTAGATTATTGAACTTTAATATAAATGTAATCCTATGTTTTGGACAGTGGATTAAATGATGGCATCGAATCGATGATTTTATAAATGTTTGCGTCGATTCTTTCGAGTCAATTCAACTTATTTGTAACATTTGTAAATTATGCTTTTTTTTAGACTGACCTGCGTTTTTCAATCTCAGATTAGAGTCAAAGCCGTCATTTGTTTTGCGACTTAAACACTCGAGTTGTGATCTCTGATGCACATTTCTAAAACGTTCATGGTTAAAGCTTCAATAATTTTACCCTACTGTGTTTTAATTGGGTCAAATGAACTTATTTCAAGCATATAAAGGCAAATGAAATCTAAATCCAACCAGGATGAGCTACAGGGCATCACTGCCCTCTCTTCACTTTTTAATTCTTTCAATGCCCTTCTGCATAGACGCCCGATAACAGACACAGAAACACGAAAGCACAGAAGAAATCTTTACCATCTGCATTTGACGGAAACGTGAAAATAAATATGGTTCCACATCACGTGAATCTCATCTGACGTCACATGACCTTCATCATTGTGGTGATGTAAAGCGCAGACTATTAACTGTATCAGCAAACCGTGGTTCTGTACTGTTTAACATTGCTTCTACATTTTTTTAATAGCAGATGAACCCAATGTATTCTCAAACCTCATCAGACTGAATAAAGAAAAGACTTAGAGCTGTTTTTCTTACAAATTGAAGTTGCAGAATGTAATAAATACAAGGATGCCATTAATTGAATGTATTAGATAATTTTTTTCATCATTATTTGAATGAAATGTTGGAATTTGGTAGATTTTGAAATAAAAGATCAAAATGAGAAACAATGCAGATTTATTTTTACAGCCTTCTTTGCTCATGTTTACCAAGGGTGCCAATATTAGTGAAGGGCACTGTAAAAGTCTTAAAATGTATGAATTTAAAGTATCGTGACAGGTTTTGAAAATCAGATCTTTTTGTATTTGTGGTTCATCTATTTGATATAAATGACATTTATAAACCACTGTATGCACATTTTGCAAAAGTTGTTATATGGGTAGTTGACAAATATACCGTCCTATGGTGTGACATAGGTAAAATTGTTTATCATTTTCTATTATTAATATGTATATTTATGGTATAATTTACTTCCATTGTTGTTTTTGAAAAAAACTAGCTGTCACATTTTCTTTCAACTACCCATATACTGTATGCTGCATATTATATTTTTTTATTGTGATGCCTTCAAGATGACTTGAAAATAACCTTCCACAAAAAGCATGCATTCTGTAACATGCTGCTACGGACACGCTTTGCGTTTACATCTGCATCTCGCTCAGACACGTATTAACTACACGCAGACTCATTAAGATGATCAGGTGGCCTGTAGCCTCCGTCTGTAAACATACACACCCCTGTACACACAAACACACACTCTGCCTCACAAAGGCCCTGCAATCTGCATAACCGTCTTGTGTCTTTGGCATCTGGTGGTGTCTGGTCTGCATCGCCGTTTCCCACCCTGCCCCCTCTCTGGTGGTGATGCAGGAGCAGCGCCCCTGACAATGGTGGGAAAGCGGAGCTCTTTATAAAGGCAGGGGGGCCTCCATTGAGTGAGAGGGACCAGCCGCGAGCTGGGCAGAATATTAATGGCCGACACCACGTTCTGTTCATTAAAAGCGCGCGCGCTGCAGCTGCCGGCCAGGCCCTACGGCGGCCCTCGTACCAGCCTCGCCCTCTCTCAGCGTTTCAGAAAACCTCGAGCCAGATCGGCAGGGGCACGCCGTGGCGTTTTTGCCAGGGCCTTGAGCACGAGGGGGTGATTCACGCTGTTTGGAAAATTGCGCGGCTTCTGTGTGAAAGGCAGAGAGCCACATCAAGCCAAGATAATGTGACTTTCACAATTGAACTTGTAATTGGGCAGCTAATGCATAATGTGTCCATATACTGTAAGATTTTAAGCGGACATTTATATGAATATATAAAGAAAATTCGGATGTGAATGCTAAAGGCTTCTTTTAAAGGGACAGTTAACCCAAAAGTCGTTCACTCACCCTAATGTCATTTCAAACCTGCATGACTTTCTTTCCTCTGCAGAACACAAAAGAAGATATTTTGAAGAATGTCAGTAACCGAACGACGGCGGTAACCTATTGTACGGACACAAAACCAATGCAAGCGAATGGGCACAAACATTTATCGATATATCTTCTTTTGTGTTCTGCAGAAGAAGAGGGTGAGTGAATGATGACAGAATTTTCGTATTTGGGTGAACTATCCCTTTTAGAATTAGATCATATTTATGTTATTTTTGGCTTTCGGTAGTTTTTTGTATTAAAAAGTATTTAAAATGGTTTAAATCTAGTTTATCTTTACATTTGACGCAAAGTGTGATAATCCTATATTTACTGTAAGAGCAGATTGATGGTGTTATTCAAAGGTCTCTGAATTGCTTTTACTCATTCAACAATTCCGCAATAAAAATTCAAACCATTCTTTCATTAATCGAGTGATTCGATCATTTATCCTGCAATGTTTCCAACGGAAAATGTGTTTGTGCAAAAAAATAGGTTCAACACCCATGAGAAGATGTACACAGACTTTAAACCCAACACCAGCTCTGCTTCTATTCACTGCATCTGTGTCAAGAGATTCTTAGCTTAGCGCCACTCATTAGCAGCCCTGGTTTCCTTATTTTCTTCTTTTGATTCCCTCCCTCGTTATCCGTTCTCTACAAACAATTTGCTTTAAGGAAGAGATTTGAATTGTAAATAAGCCCGCAAAAGAAGAAAACTGCAATGCTGTTAGGGGATGAACAATCATACGTGTGAATAATAGTTTCAAAGTTACTGAGGATAAAATGGATGCTTGTATAGTTAACAGATATTTGATGTGGGCCTCAAGTTTGACACTAAACCTCAAAATTATGATATTTCTGTATTTATGCAGATATCCTTTATTGCTTTATTGATATTAAAAGCATCCAGCTTATTGAAAATGTTTAGCTTCATCTTTTGGTACTGAATTAACCGAATTCTCTCTTAATATACCAGGTCGCACTGCAGCATTAACAAAGGAAAATAGCAGTCGCCGCTACAGTCGTTCAGTTCATTTATTTTCCGTGCCCACCCCCTCCTCGCCAAGCCCCCCGCCAAAACCCTTTCGCTAATTAGTGTAGTGAGATCAGATAGGCTACGAGAAGCAAATTAAGGGAAGCGTAATATCCCTCGTAAACACACGCACACACAAAGTCCATGATGCAACTCACCTCATGTGTCAGCCCAGCCATCTTAGCTTCTCGTGAAAGATCTCTGTCAAGATGGCCTCCCTCAGCAGCCCGTGTTGGCGCTGACAATGTTCGCTTCGCCGCTGGCGCTGGCACTGGCATGGGTTCTCCCGAGCCCCACGGGGACCCAGATGGCACTGGGGGTTTGCGGGTAGGCGGAGAAGGGAAGATGTAGCTGCCACGTTCCTCCAAGCATCTCTTTCACGGTTGTGGCCTTGTTGTTGCTTTTTGTGCCATTTTGTGGATGGAGGCATGGCTCTGTATGCCGCAAGATGGAAGAAGGAGTGAGTATGAGATACATGAGAGCATTAAAAATACTCTGTTATTATTGCCAAGCTGATGCCATGGCAACCGCCTCTTAGTTTGTTTCATGGCTTGTTACAGGACGGGATTTTATTTTATTTGTCTGTTTATTACGTTAACGTCAGGACTAAAATGCTGGGTTAGTTTTCGAATTCACGATCAAGAGAGGGTTTTTTTGGTTTTACAAACTAGCCATTAAAGATGTGCATGCTTGCCTCTAAACAAGCAGCGAATAGCCTTTATTTTAAAGGCAAATCCAGAAAACCTACGGCAACGCATGGGAACATCCTCGCGTCCAATAAAACATACTCCACTGAATCCAACCAATTAGCCAGCACAGTGTATCATTAAGCGCCGCAATAGAGTTCCGCTCCGTTCTGAGCTTTTCCAAAAGAATTAAATGCATCTTCATTTAGGGAAGAGCTGGTTTTGTGCAATGATAGGCTGCTCCCCCTGCGTGTGTACACACAGGGCATGAATAAGTGTTTGTACTGCTAGCATTGTTTCTGTCTTTCACACGGGAAATCCAGCACAAAGAGCTTAAATGGGACTACAGGACAATCCTAAGGCCTCCCTTTAGGATAGAGACCCCAACAAATAGCACTCAAGTACCTCTTTTGTTTGGTGAACTGGTGAGTATCTCACCTGCCAAAATCTCATCTCTTTTGCTAGATATAATCATGATACACTTCCCACAAAATGACATTCTCTTTGAAATATGAAAACTTTTCACATGTTTACAAATCGAGGCAGTCAATAGATAAGAAAAAGTATTAAAAGCTATTATGCAAAAGAAAGCCACATATTTTTAGAGTTCTGCAATGTTAAGTGCATGTGGATTTAAGATGGGAGGAATTTTGGATATTGGCTTTCAATATGTTTATCATCACAGAACATCAGATATTTTTTATGACTTTTCTTTATGAATAAAACTAAACAAATAAATAAAGGAATTACCTGGTAAGTTTGGTACTTTCTGGTCTCATGCCCGTTTTAACAGTTTTTGAGAATTATTTCTACTTTCGGTTATCTAGCTTTATGAAAAGTGTTATAACTCATACAGCTAGATAACCAAAGACAGAAACCAACCCTCAGAAAGAGGCTTTGGGCCCGAGTGGCGCTCTTGATGCTACGACTGCAGTAGCACATCTATATAAAGAAATCACAAATCATTTGTTACATAAATTATACTAGTTAAAAACGTGGTTAAAGGACTTACATGTGAACTGTATTATTTATCAAAAAATGTCAACATTATAATGGGTCATACAGTGAAATAATGAATCGAGAAATTTCGTTTTCTATTTATTCCTTATCGGCCATCTAACCTGTTAGGCCTGTGTGTTTCCTCGTGAAAAAAGAGGGAAAGATCAATTACAAAATTAAAATCTACAAAATGGAAGCTGAAAATTTATTATTATTAAATGATAGGCTATTAGATATGTTTTTCGCAAAATAACACTTTACTGTAAGGCATGTCGTGTCTTTGCTGGTCAAATTTACCAAGAAAAGACGTATTTTATTCTGACAAAAATCCTGTAAACCAAAATACCTGTAACATTAGTTAAAAATACACATACCATTATAAAATATATAACAAAAGAATGCTTCTAAAATAATCTACGGTTTCATGATCAAAAAAATAATATTAAAGTACAAAACATTCTTTCACATTTTGAAGCACGTGCAAGAAAAAAACTTTACACCATCAATTTCACAGGTTATTCACCTTTAATTGTTAAAATGCTATCATTTACTGTACACGAACGGCATTATTTAACACTTTATTTAAGTTTAAATAATGCAAAAATAGCATAATGTTATGAAATACATAAGTAAACCTCTGTGACAACTTTAGTTGTGTGAGACATTAACAGACTTTCAATTCACGCTCAGCGAACTTATTTCTATTTAACATTATTTTAAGAAAATGTGCTTGAAAATAGCCGGTAGATACATAATCATTGATTTCCTTTCTGAAAATGAAAATATTCTGAACTAATACATAACGATTATTAACACTAAACCTTCATAAGTTCATCTAAACGAAAAGGCACGTGATGGTTAGTGGCTGAATGGTCAAGGATGAACGACACCCATTGGATTGCTGCCCTTTTTCTGAACGAATATAAAATTTTAAAGCATTTTGGAAACAAGAATACACATTAACATTAAATATAATAAATTCGTATTTCAATAGGCCGCCTGCATGACAAATCTATTAAAGAGAACTGCATTTAATAAAGACATATCTTCATTTATTTGTCTCTATAGCTTTCTCTGAATCCAACAGCATTCCTGAAAACAAAGCACATTTCACATTTACAGTTGTGTGAGTGTAAATCGTACCTCTTGAAGCCCTCCGTGCATAATGGGATCACCATCAGTATCCTCATGCATTGCACATGGAACGCATAAAATGTACCGATGCGTTGCAACATGCAGCATGTCTGTAATCCACAACGTCTTCTTTGCTCCCTACAGGCTCTCAAAATAATGGCTTTTTCTCCTTTCTGTCTTAAAATAACGCGCTCTGCCCTTTCTGGACCCGTGCCGCCTTAATCACTTACAACAGGTGGCAAACTCTCCAAACCACCAACGATTATATCGATTATGATGATGATGATGATGCTGGTGGTGCTGACGCGCGTCCTCTCCTCCTGCTCGCGCAGCTTTGGTACCAGTCCTCAGCTTCCTGCCCAGTATGTTCTCTACTGCAGTGACGTCAGCGGGGAACCGACCAATCCCAGATGTAGGCGCGCCCTGTGCGGTGGACTGACCAATGGGAGCGCAAGGACGCGAAGCGCTTTTGTGCGCTGCAGTTGTAATGATGTGACCGAGCGTCAGCCGATGGCAAATTTCTTAATTAACACAACTGACTGCAGGTCAGTGCTTTCATGTGTTTGTTGACTCATTTACTGATTTTGATAGTTTATAAAATATGGTTAGGAGGGACTGAGATAGACAGCTTATAGGCTACAACAAACGAATAGACAAATGGGATTTTAGGATGATTCACATAAATAGCCTACCATATAAAATGATAAATTATCATATAAATGTTTATCAGAAACTATTGGTAGCACAATTTGGAAAGGTTCAAAAAGTTTAAAACAGAGTTTAAAACACGTTGTGACATATTCATTTAAAATAACAAAGCGCAACATTCAGACAGGTTTGTTATAAAAAGATTACTTTAAAATCAATAAGAATTAGTGACAAAGTCTGTTTAAATATATATATATATATATATGTACTGCTAAAATAATGAAAAAAGAACATACAATTGTCAAAAGATTTGATTTGGTTTGAATTAAAATAATTGTGAAAGTTTGTCTGCATTCATTGTCTGCCATCAAGACTATTCACAGATTTGACAATAAACAAAACGAACGACGATGCAAACAAGTGTGAACTATCCAAGACTATAAACATTTTTACAGAATTTCTTTCTTGTAATTGTTAGTTGTTGCACTCTTATTTCTATAATTAATATGAAATAAATCATTATAATGATTAGACGCAGAAGTTTATTTTAAACACAATTGTTTTGCTTTAGTTTACGTCATAAGTGAGCGTGAAGACCCAATACGAAAGAACAGCAACAACGTATATAATAAAAATGTCAAAAAATGAAATAGCCTACATTTTAAATATGCACCTGCTAATATTTAAAAATACCAATAAAAATGGCCCTACAGATGTATTGTTGACATGAATTAATTTCTGTGAAAAATGCACAAGAGGGTAAAAAGAATGAAGATACTTTACATTACCTAATGTGATGTGATGTTTTAAAACACATTTATCGTTTTTTACACATATGAAATATATCTAATTGTGCAGAATCTTGAAGTTTGATTCTTAGTTTTTAGGACTTCTATTTATTTCTCATCTACTTATTTTTGTGTAGTGTATATATCAAAGAAATTACATATATGTTTACATTCCACTTTCTTAGACTGTTGGACTTGACTGAACAAAGGTTTGTCAGATGAATCAAGGACTTTGGACTTGAACTTGAGACCCCAGACATCTGCCCCGCCAGAAGAATCTGTTGTCATTTCAGAGCTATTTAAGACATCAAAATAAACATTTAAACTTACATGTAAAAAGATGTATTTTATAGGTAAAATATATATATTTTAAAAGATCAAACAATTAATTCAAATGTCACATTTTGTGCTGTTGCATTGGTTGACTCTGTCCGGTCAACCACATCTCTCACAACATTTAAACAACATCTTAAAACACAACAAAACACAACAAAATACTTGACTAGTAAATAATAAAAAAATACTAACCCTCTCTCTCTCTCTCTCTCTCTCTCTCTCTCTCTCACTCTCTCTCTCTCTCTTTTTCTATCAATAGGTGTTGTTCTGGCTTTGGTAGTAACTTGGTGTTAGCATTTATTGTGTTATTGCGCCTGTGTGACATATCGCTTTATTGTTTCCTAAGCTCTCTGTATAAAAGCGTCTGCTAAATGACTAAACTCAAATGTAAAAAGCCATTTTAAAAAGATATTTAATGACAATGTGCTATCGTTTTCATTCACATTCTTTTAGTCTCATATATAAACGAAATGAAATGAAATTTGTTTAGGATTCTCTGTCCCAAGGAATGTGTGTCTACATTCCTGCATTGGTAATCACAGCCTTAATGCAACATTGACTCGTGCTGTGGGGTAAAGTGACAGCTGGTCTTGACCTGTGACCCCCGCTGTCTGGAGAACAGCCACAGCAGAGGGGGTCATGGTTCTCTCAGCCCCTGTAGGGAGGGTGGCTGTCTGGGAAAACCGATCCAGACACTACTAGAACACGTCTGGGTAGGGAGGAGAGCAGAGACATGTTTGGGACAATGTGGTACCCATATATCCCAAAGTCTGAGGGTGTCTGCCCCACCTCAGGGCCCTGACTGGGGCGTGGGGTCCAGACAGAACGAGCGTGTGATCAGCATACACAAACACACGGGACACGGAAAGCAAGCAGTGATGCAGAACCACAAATGGCACATGAGCTCAATTTATTCATGGCGTATCATATAACGATTCATATTGGAATATGAATGAAAGGCATTCAAATACAGTATGTGTCTTACACGGATGACTTTATATATTATGTGTTCCCTTAGCATAACTTGTATGGAACTAGGGTTCTCAGAAATGTACAAAAACAGATCGAATGCGTGTTGAATGCAAAACAAATGTTTACATGAATTGTATACATAAATGTATATGTGAACTATACATAAAAGAGAATATAATTGGGAGACTATTACAGTTCATTTACATTTACCGTGGTAATGTATTCTTCTAGATGGTGTTAAGAAATCAGTCTCAAAATAAGTAATAAAATGTGACCCAATATGTGACTGAAACCCAAAGATAATCCAATTCTGAAAGTGTTGGATTAAAGATCAAAGTTTGATTTGAACCATTTATTTCACCAGAGGATTTCAATCTTTGACATGGCATATTATCAAAATGATCTTTTTTTACATAATGTTCTTAACATTATGGAGGATGACTTTAGGTAGAAAACAGTAAAACAAAAACAAAAAAAAAACTTTTCAGGGTTTTCACAAACATATGTCACGAATTCTGTAAAAATTCTAAAACTGCAAAAATGGATGATTTATAATTAATGTCGAATGTAACCAAATTTTTGAATATGTTTATAATAAAAAATGTAAGAAAGGAAAGGAAGAGTTCAGGTCACCCTGGATTCTTAAACTGTAAATAGTCTAGCTGCTCCTTTATTCTCCTCATGTGACGTCTCACTGAGAGAATTAGTTTTACAAGCAGGGCTTCCAACACAGAATTAAGACATAAAAGTCATAAAAGTTCTTTAAAAATTGTGATCTTAAAATTTACTTGGATGCATTTACAAATCTAAACATTTTTTGGGGAAAAAATCAAATTGGTAATTTCATCTTTTACAAAAGTGTTACAATTTCATTTAAAGTTTAGTTAATGCATTTGTAAGCATGAAGTAACAATGAGCAACATATTTTAACAGTATTTAGTTAATGTTTGGTAATATAAATATTTTTTTATTGTTCATTCATGTTCTTCATTGTGAATTATAATGTTAACTGATACAACATTTAAATAGGTTAGTGTATAAGTAAATGCTAAAATGAACATAAATTAATAAATGCTGCAAAAGTATGTAATGTCTTGTAAAGTTATAGTGAGACACAGAGGACTTTATTGCTTAGAAGATTTGATGAAGTAGTATGAACTTAGCCTCAGATGTTTCTCCTGAATTAGGAGAAATAAAAACAGAAACAAATGAGATAAATATTAAAATACGAAATTAATGTAAATTGTAAAAATAAACGGGATTTGGGTAAAGTTGATGGGAAATTCAGTTCATATTGAGATCTTCAATAATATAGACTTGACAAATCTGCGCTCAGTTTGTGACATTGTTAAGATCTCTTCTGAAACTCTAAGGAGACATTTGTGAGATCTTTGGATACACATTTGAGACACATGAGACCTAAGCAAAAGTTTTCATTTGCTCGCCATTTGATTGTATTGTTATTTGAGAAATTAACGAGATCTCAAATAACGTTTCTGTCAAGAATGACTGCATTTATACTGCAATTCATGACGCTTTACACACAAGCATTCACTAAACAGACTATAGATCGATTATTTCACTGAAACAAAATGGTCTAGCATATATCGCATTTACAAAACCACGAGGGGTGTAAACTTCCCACGTATTTCCCACAATTTTTCACGTCTGTGCCACAAAAGCAACAGCCAGGCTTTCGAGAAATGATGCACTTTCACAAAGCATGATGGGAAACGCGTCTTCCACACCATCTTCATGACGAACAGCGCAACGCGCTCTCGAACAAACAGGTGCCTGCGCGGTCCGGAGAGGCGCGGGACCCCGTGTTCACCAGAGCGCGCAGCATCACGTCAATCAAACGCTAACAGAGACGTCTTACACATCCACAGTGGCATCCTCATTTATTTGCCTTTCTTAGCCACCACCGCACTGTGAAAGAAAAGGCTTTGTCCATCGAGAGCACTGAAGAAGCAACCCTCCATAGTCACCGTGTTTCGACGCATGTTTTCAGTATAGGGATTCCAGCGTTGACCCGTAAACCACAGCTCCTCTGGGCGAGAGTAAGTAAGGGGGAGGTGGATTGGATTAAAGCTAATCTCTTGTTCCTCACCGCGGTGCGTTGACAGGGGCACTTATCGACTCTTTGACTCGGATACCTGGAGTGTGCGAGGCGCGCAGCCGGCAGCGGGTCGGAGATCATGACAGGTGGTGGTGGGGGGTGAGATGCTCAGGCTCGAGGTGAGAAGGACAGCCGGCCACTGTACAAACAAATAAAGAAGTTACACCTTGGAATCCCAAATTCACGTGTCTAGGAACTGCATAAATATAGTTCAAGATTATTGGGAATTCTATTCAATATTATATTTTAATATGTTGAAAAATGGCCAATTATTGCTAGATTAATTTGTCTAGTAGCCAACACATGGTTTCATCAAAAAAAAATATGGTTATAAAACATCCCAACAATATCAATATCCCTCAATATCACCTCTAAAGTAAAATGTAAAGTGATCAGTAAAAGGTTTTACAGCAGATACCATATCCATTCATGAGTCCTCAGACTACATCCCATAATAATAAGAGAACAGTGTTTGGGTGCTTTGTAAACGTGTTTATGGACCTCAGTCTCACAGGCAAGACCAGATTTACAGGCGTGTTTATGGACCACAGAAGCACTTGGTACCTCATAACGCCATCTTACACAATACACATGACACCAATAGAGAAACAGAGGAGCACATTTAAAACACACATAAAATAGGATCTAAATCTAGTTTAAATATGTCAAAATTGAATTATTCACATATTCTTATTCTATGACAACTTCACTGTGATTATTTTTTTTGAGGACTTTAAAAAAAAAAAAAACAATGGAGTGCAAAAACTTTGAAGCTCAATATCTCAAAACTGCTCAGAATGCAGAAACCTTATCATTCCTAAGCGATGATATTACACCAAATGGTTTCTACAACCTAATGATGCTAAACATTGTTTTAAAGTAACTTAACACACCATCTTAAAGGGACAGTTCACCCAAATAAAAATTCTGTCATCATTTACTCACCCTCAAGTTGTTCCAAATCTGTATAGATTTCTTTGTTAAAAATGTTTTGGCACCATTAGAAAAAATGACATTCTTCCAAATATCTTTCTCTGTGTTCATCAGAACAAAGACATTATTACAGATTTGGAACAACTGAAAGGTGAGTAAATAAAGACAAACTCTTCTTATAAGGCCAGTTTCCCTCAAGTAACCACAAGTTTAGTTTAACACATTGATTGAATAAAACATTGTCTTACTGTATTAAATATAAAAAAATGCAAGATAAGATAATGGCACATTTAAAACAACACAGTTTCAGAAATTAAAAAATATATAACCACAAGAAGGCACTAAACTAAAATACAGAGTGCATCATATCTATTGTTATATAATGTGTTATATCCAACATTATGATACATTTGCATTTGGAAATGCATACTTGTGAGAAGTGCAAAAGACATTTACAAGACATTCATCTATTTAAACTTGATTTAAATCAAAATGTGAAAGAATTTTACTGAACTCTTTTGGCAAATTGACTGTAAATTATTTTTAAAGATTTTACTAAAATGTCAGTAGCTTGCATTCCTGAAAAGATTATTTTAAAATATGATTATTATTTTGTTACCTAATTCCATGACATTCAGGCATATTGTATGTATATAAATGCTTTTTAGGAGCCCTGAATATAAAAAACTTGTTTCATTCCATTTCATCGTCTCTAATCTTTGTCCAACATAGATTTCAATCAGAGGCAGACCACATATGTGACAATAGATTTTAAGTAGCATGAGAGCATTTGTAGTAATAGACAAAAATATATTGTATGGGTCAAAATTATCACATTTTCTTTCATGCCAAAAATCATTAGGATATAAAGTAAAGATCGTGATCCATGAAGATATTTTGTAAATGTCTATACCATAAATATATCAAAGCTTCATTTTTGTGAGTAATATGCTAAGGACTTCATTTGGACAACTTTAAAGGCCATTTTCTCAATATTTCTATTTTTTTTGCAAAATGTAATTTTGGCAAACTGGCTTTATAAAAAATGTGAACAACTCAAATGTCGCTTGCATCCCTGTCTACAAAATGTTTTCCTTATTTTTTTTTGCTTCTTTGAGTAGTATTTTGCTACCCAACTCTATGATATTCAGGCATTTTGATGTATCCAAATACTTTCTGTATACAATAAACTCATTTCATTCTATTTGATCGTCTCTAATCTTTGTCCAGCATTGATTTTAATATTCAACATGCTAAAGCAGCTACAATGGTCCCAGCTAATTACAAGCACGGATATTCTCACCGAAGCCCCTCTTTTCACACACAATGTCTTAACCTTTATTTCTCACATCAACCCCACCCAGAAACACACTCCCAATTTTCCCACCCTTTGGCTCGACACGGCCTGTCAATCAAAATCCGGGCAATCAGTCATCATCCATGAAAAGAGCCCTCTCTCTCTCTCTCTCTCTCTCTCTCTCTCTCTCTCCCTTCCCTCATTCTCTCCTAGAATCTCTTTATCCCACTCTTTCTGAATGGGTGTGATATATTTAATCTCCATCACGCCTCCTCTACGTTCCCGCCGTCGTCCGCCATTGGCTGGCCTAATGACCGTCGAGGCAGACAGTGGTGTCTTTTTTAGGGGGCTATAGGATCAAATCAAACCCCCCGCCTCTCCCCCCTGCGTGTCTTCAGGGTCAGGGCCCCCCTCGGACCGAGGCCCTTTGAGCGCGGCAAACAGGATCATGTCGTGAATGGGGCTTGATTTAGTTTTAACAGGGGGTTGCGTCCGTCAAATAAGTGGTAAATGAATATACATTAGCCGCGAAAGGACCGCGGGGAGGAGAGAACAGAGAGGCACAGATCTGAATGCCGAGGAGGGGGAGAAGGGGTTCCCACTTTCCTCCGCAGGGGCCCTAAAGCAGTTAATTGGAACGTTTGTTTGTTCCTTACCGTCTTCACTGAGATGGGAGCTGAGATCTAAGTATGTCACATGCTGAGTTCCCACAGAGTGGAAATTAAAGGCTTGCGTCCACAGCTTCAGATTCAACAACTATTTGTTTGTGCCTTTGTCTGTGACTAAATGTTGTAAACCGTCAGCGTCCTGCACTGCGAGCTGAAAGTCTGGCATTTTTATTATTAGAAACCATCAAAAAATAATAGAATAATGCAAATGTTTGGGAATTACGCAGTGATCTTACCAGTTTTACGTCGTCTGCATTACAGCTCTGAAAACGTCTCCACGTTGCTGGCTGTTTAGTCTTTACTAGCCATTTTATCTCCTGTATTAAGAAACAAACAATTTTTTAGACAGTTTTAATTTAAAGAGAAACATGTGTCCAACTTTTGAGTACATTTAAATTATTTTTACATTGTCCAAAATAAAAAATGAAGAATATGTTAACATGCATTCACCTGTAGCGTGCATCTACCCTTTGACCTCCAACATCCAGTTATCTGTTTGGTCTCGTTGTTAATGGGACGGACATGTGGCATGGTCACCTCTGACATCATCCAATTGACCCCCGACAAGCAGATGTCATGCCCTTTCACCCCAACATGAGTCAGCGAGGGACATAAACATGGGCACTGACCACAGAGGGCAGGAATTCTCAAGAGGTTCAAAACGTAATGTTTACACAGACGTGTTGGTAAACCAAAGAAAGCGCTTAGAGTGCTGAAAGAGATTGCTGTCCATTGCATTTTGTTGGATATTTAAAACATATATTCAATATACTGATGTTTTTACATATATAAACCATAAATGTAAGACTTACATGATGTATTTTGTCATTTCTTATTTAAGCTTAAAAGTATATCTAACCGATGCTAGTGTAGACTGTAGAAAACAACAATGTAACAATTAATTCAATAATTTAATCTGGCATTAAACAATCGATTTACAACTTTTTTTAAAACAATCTTACAGGACAATGAAAAACTAAAGGTACAGTACCGAAGAAAAGAGAAGATATAGAAACAATTACATCTGTTTAAACAAAAAAAATATGATATTTGCTTTAATATATGCATACATGCAGCAGATTAACAGGAAAGCAATAAAAAATAATGGGAGACAATAAATCTGTAAACAAAACATTACAGAATTGAGCTTTTGTTGGAATGTTTGCATTTCTTGTCTGTTATTATAAAGGTGAACACAATGTTGCTGATGTAAAACAGACAAACTCTTGAAACAATTAATGATCAACAACGTCTAAACCAAATCTTACACATGTATTTATTTCTATATAGCTCAAATTAAAACCTACTCGGGGGTGTTGCTTTTGTCACATTTTCTCTAAACATGTCATCATCAAATCAAGTTTTTTTAAAGAAATAAATTAGTTTTTAGTAACCTGATAATCCTTGTGATATACAAATATATTAAAACAGTATTTACATCTCATTTAGGAAATAATAAATGTATTCCCAAGAAGATTTGTGCTTCATACAAGCGAAAAGCACCGTTTCATTTTAGGTTTGGCTGAATAGTTGTTAACAGAGAAAAGCAGCATGAAATAATTGCCATTCACACAGATCACATCACTGCACACGTGTTGTATCGTGTTAACGCTGCTCCACGAAATTCGTCTCTGTCCTGCAGAAGAAAACGTGCGTCACTTTCAGCGTTACAGACAATAAACTCGCCCGTTAACTCAACGCGGTCTCCATGCGCCACCATGTGGCGGAAAGAGGTAATACAGCACCTAACCGCAGCGCTTAGAAACATTTCATATTAAAACTTTTACACAATATATCCACTCGCCTTTAAGGAATAATCTTTAAAACACGTAAATTTTACAAACAAACTCAATATTAAAGTGTAAAAAAGCTGAGAAAAGCTCAAATTATCCTGAGCTGGTTGGTTGGGTAGATGTCTCCAATCTAAGTAGATTTATCTATAGGGGATTTTTAGTCAACAAGTTTAGGCAGGTTTTAGACGTTTTCAAATCTTTTCAGCGAATACCCAAGATTACCCAGATCATGGCTGACGTCATAGCTTTGTAAAAAATAACCTAAACACGTTTATAATAACCCAATAATTATATATAATTATATTATTTATTAAACTATTATAATAAGATCGATTTTGAATACGGGTCTAGGGAGGATTCAGTGCGCATGCGCCCCCCCGGTGGAGAAACAAATACTAAAAGATTTAAAGTTAAAAATAAACAATAAAATAAAAAAATAAAAAACCATATCATTTTGGTTCATTTTACTCACATGTCTGCATGTTTGTTGGAGACCATGTGATTGTTGTAGGTCAAGTTGGGAGGAACACTTTCCTCATCCTCAGGAACCTTTTAATAAAAGAAACATTTAATAAAATTAAAGGCAAATAGTACAAAACACGATTATATAACCAAACAAACAAACAAACAAACAACTCACCTCCCAGTAGCATTCATCATCAAAGCAGTTCTCATCCGCTGGATCACCCCAGATGGGCAACTTCAGAATACAGCCTGTGTGTAAAAGGCAACTGTGGTGTTATTTGGTAGTGATGTAAATATCACAATTTGCATATATGAACTTTAAAAAGTCGCCGTGTACCAACAAAAATGCCGCCTCCTATTCCAAAACATAAGGCCACACAAAGTCCGGCTGCCTGAAATCCTCCTTGGACAGTGGGAACTCGCTTTTCAAAATCTCCAAAGAAGTCAAATGTATTTTTCAAGCTGAAATAGAAAAAAACATCATACACTTTCATACATGTGTGTACTTCAGATTTGTGCTCTATATATGATTTAGAGGTTTAAGTTCTATGTATTTTTTCTGGCTCACCCTAATGCCCCATAAACTGGCTCGCTGGCAGCTGCGGCCGAGATGGCACCCACGATTCCTCCAATGACCCCCGGCATGGCGTGCAGGTTATGAATGCCACAGGTGTCTTGAATCTTAAGTTTCTCCTCCAAGAATGGCTGAAAAACACAAATCACAAGTTTTAAAATAGAAACGCATTTCACTGTTATAAGAAACAGTTTCTGTTGATTCCAAGAAATTCAAGAAACTAAAGGTTTACAAAAGATTAATAACTAAAATGGGATTATTGAATGAACTAGTTTTGTATTCATTTTTGGTTATTCTGAATTTATTACAGAAATATTAATACCAGCAAAACAGATGATTTGTCAGCGATCACCGAAAACAATTCAGGTACTCACCGATATATAAATGTATCCCAGTGTTGATACAACTCCACAAAAGAAACCCACAATCAAAGAACCGTATGGTGACAACATAAATTCAGCTGCTGTTCCCACAGCAACTCCTCCAGCCAGTGTGGCATTCTGGATGTGAACCTGAAAAAATATAAAATACTATTAATTCCAGCATAGTTTAAATGGTTTCCATTAAAATCATGTTTTAAAATTTTTCTCAAGGGATCTTTTTTTAAAAATCCACCACTAGAGGGCAGTACATGTGGCAGAATGAGTTGTTAAAAGCAACCACACTAAAATGTTTTGACATAGAAAATGACCAATGATACCATGTCTAGTTTTCCCGTTTTCTCAAACAGGCTGGACATGGCGACTGCAGTCAGGACGGTGGAGGCCAGGGCCAGGTATGTGTTGATGGCCGCCCTGTGCTGACCGTCTCCATGATCAGCAATGGCAGAATTGAAACTGGGCCAGAACATCCACAAAAACAGAGTGCCTACAGATTTGATAACAAAACCATCAATATAGGAATATCATACTTAAATATATATACAGTTATGAGAAGCTTACCAATCATGGCAAAGAGGTCCGAGTGATAAACCGAACCGTTCAAGTGTTTACTCTTATCCAAGTTCGGTCGATATAGAACCCATGATATGGACAGACCGAAATAAGCTCCGAACGTGTGGATCACCATAGAGCCACCAGCATCTCTAGCCTGATGGGAACATCATACATTGTAAGCACATGTCATTTTCTTAATTTTTAAGAAAAGTTTGTCCAAACAATGGTAGACAAGGGAGTGCTGAGGAAACAACCAAGTTCTCCTTTAATAGGCATATTGTGTCTGTGTGTGTATAAGTGATAAAACTCACATGAAGAACACTAAGGATGATGAATTCTTCAACAGCGAACAGCGTGACGCCAAACAGGGTCATCACCAGGAGTTGAACTGGGCTGACCTTCCCCAACACGGCACCGTAAGCTATCAGACAACCCGCCACGCAGAAATCTGCATTGATTATGCTAGAAAAAAACATTAAAGACAACAATTAAACCCCAAATCCTCTTTCTCAGCAACAATAATAATAAGAATAAACATACTTTTCTACACCGATCTTGATCTTTCCATCGGTGTAATCCAGAGAATGAAACCAGCCCTGCATCAGAAGCGCCCACTGGATGCCGAACGCCGCCACCAGGAAGTTGAATCCCACGGCACCGAATCCGTAGCGCTTCAGGAAGGTCATGAGGAACCCAAAGCCAACGAAGATCATCACATGGACATCTTGAAAACCTGTAGGTGGGATTTACAAAACTGCAGAAGAAGTTCTTTGGAGATCAAACATGTCAAAACATTCTTGATGGAGATTAGCTATGCGTGTTGGTTTCTGTGTTCTTTGAAGCACCAGTTTTGTTTTGATATAAAGGAACAATTTAGATATTTTAAGGACCCGTTAGACAGGCGCCATAAAGAGGACAATTGAGTGACAATGGTTCCATGTAACGGCTCATTTATGCCCTTTTGGAAATGAAAAGAATCAAATCTTCTTAAAACCACCATGCCCTGATGTTGATGGTCAAACATGCACTTTGACAGATGTATGTATGTAACCTGAGGTCGAAGTAAGCAGCAGGTCATAGTAAATGTAGCATATCCGAACGCTAAATTAGTTTTTGAGAACAGGACTGGGATGGGCTGAGTTTTCCCCTACAACACAATCCAAGGATGCGACAATGCCGCCGACGCCGCAGACCTGCTTATGTCAAACGTTAATAACAACAGACAATGCTGTGGTTTTTGGACAAGCCCTTATTTGCACAGAGAAATAGAGTCTGCTGGTCATTGTTACCGTAAATCAACTGCTAGAAACCAAAAACAGTTCCTTTGTGATGATGCTTGACCTTGAAATCAGTGTCGACCAATGATATCTGATCAACTGTACTATATTCCAGGTTAAGTTTCAAATGACTTTCACTGTCCGGATTGCTCTTTTTTGGTAACACTTTAATTTACGTTGCTCTTGTTACACATGTTACATGTACTTACTATAGTATTTATTATAAATTATGCATAATTACATGCAACTTATCAAAAACCACACCCTAACCCTATAGTAAGTACATGTGGTTAATTATTATTACTCAGTACTTAAATATATAAGTACACTGTAACACGGACACCTTAAAATAAAGTGTAACCCTCTTTTTTATTTAAAGTTCATTCAAGTATTCTATAAAGTTCTTCTTTTAAACTAAAAATAACAAGCAAAAAGTGCACTAAAATACACGTAAAGTGCTTTATCTTCACGCACTAATTTTGTACTTGATATACAGAAAATCTGAACTTTTGTAATATTTCACTATCAAATTAGTACACCAGATAAAGTATATAAAATATTCTTCAAGTATCCTTCAATAAGTGTACTTCAATTATCAATTATAAAGTTGTAAACTGAATTTGTATACATATACGCCAGTTTCATTCTGAAAGGCAAGCATCAGGTGTTGATACATTTGTCTTGTCGACACATTAGTCGGTATCAGATCTCACACTGCTAACAAACACTACACGCACATCATCAACAGCAACGATTGTTTATACAAAACACCCCACCCTGTTTTTAATACTTCTGCTGTATCAAAGAGGTTTTCCATTAAAACCCTCCTGACTGACTGCCCCACATCCAGTTCTAGAGATGAACAGTTACATTTTAGTTTAGTTAGAGTACTCAAAAACAGTTATGTTTGAGGAAAGTCACACCTCGTTCAGGACAATTAAAGCAAAACACTTTAACGACACCCGATCACCCCTCGACAATAGATCCAGGTTCACAAAGCACCTGTCATGCAAGACCTGGATCGAACGGTCTGACATGAGGACCAAAGCTCTTTACCTCGCACCTTCAAAGATCCTAAAGCTAACAAATGACACGATACATAAAAACAAACAATCCCACACACGTTTTGTTTTTTATTTTAAATTGCTATGCTTTCCTGCAGCTCAGTGGTAGAACTCGGAGCATGGTGCTACGCCAACGTCATGGGTTCAATCCCAGGGGATACTCGGAAACAAAAAATGTTTAATGTGTAATGCAATGTAAGTCACTTTGAATAAAAGCGTCTGCAAAATGCAAAAATGTAATGTAAAATATCATTATGAACCATCAGCTGTTTACTATTAAAACCATTATGAAATGTCATTACGTGATGTGTTTTAGGTGATTTAATGGTGTTCTATTGGTTTCCATCTGCCAGGTTACAGCCCACCAATAGAACTCAACAAATTACCAGTAGAGACCCACAAAGACCATTATGGTTTCCATTCCCTGCTGAAAAAAACAAACATTAAAGAGGTTGTAATGGTTTAAATGGTCTTAAAGGGAATTGTATTAGTTTTAATGGTTACTATAATGGTGTCTACTGGTATGTGATGAATTCTATTGGTCGGATTTAAAATCCTATTGGAATAATGCCCAAAACACACTACAAAATGGAATTTTGTAACGGGTTTAATAAAAAAAAACTAATGGTTAATAATGGTATTTTAATAGAAACCATTAGAATTTCTGTGATGGTTTATATTGGGTTTCTATGGGGATTTTCAGCAAGGTTAAAACGTTATAACTATTAAATCCATTAGAATTTCTAGAATCGCTAAAAAAACATAGAAACTTAATAGAAACCATCACAGAATTCTAATGGTTTCCATTAAAATACCATTACCTTTAGCTTTTTCCAATTTGTAGTGTGTTTGGGCATTAATCCATATAATCTATCACATACAAGTAGACACCATTATAGTTTCCAATAAAACAATACAATTCCCTTTAAGACCATCCAAACCATTACAACTTCTTTAATGGTTTCTGTTGTTTTTTCAGCAGGGAGGACTGCACTGAAATTTTTGCAATACAATATTTCAATACAAAAATTTAAATCACATTAAAAATAAAATATATAAATAGAGAACTTCCACTTACTGGGATATCTGAAGTAGAAGTCATTCTCAATATCACTCGTGATATTTTTCTCTTTTCTGACATCGACCCAGTGGGCGTCTGCCTCCTCATTGTACCTCACAAACACCCCAAACAAAATAATCATAGCCAGTTGCCAGACCAAACACACGATAGGTAAACTTATTCTCACATTCGTGTTCTTGGGTCGGTCGCAGATGCTCCGCAGGCAGTTCCCCATTTCTGCAAGTTATTAAAGAGCAACCTGCTGATGCTGTTAACCGCGTGAACGCGCATTAGTGCCACTTTTAAACACACCGGGAGCGCGGAGGTGTGTCTGCTTCGCCATACCTGCCCCTCAAAAACGTTGACACAAAAATGTTTATGGATGAAAGGGCAATAAACGTCGTGTTACATGTTTCTGATTGATTCCAGTGCATGTGTGTATTGTTCTTCAAGGTGTGGTGACGTTTTAATTGGGGAAACCCTCAATTAAACGTTGTTTTGTTATTAATGTCATAAGCAGGAATAATACGGCGAAAAATATAAGTAAAACAAGACAATAAAACATAATAAAACCGCGCCCTTTGCATTGTAATGCGTAAGTGATGATGTAGGCTACTTACGTTGTTTTAACATTTAGCCTATATTTAACGTTATGCATTTGGCAGACGATTTTATCCAAAGCCACTTACGTTTCATTATACATACATTTGTTTCTAAGTATGTGCAATGCCTGGGATCGAACCCATGACCTTGGCGTTGCTAGCGCCATGCTAACCACTGAGCTACAGGAAAGCAGATAAAATAACGTAAAACACGTATTTGTAATGCTTACTACTTTCTTAATACTGTGCAGTACAGTATAAATGACTTTAAAACATAAAAACATTATTTAACAATAAACGTTTCACACTGTCCAGATTCCGCGACAGCTACAGGTCACCATTCGCACGTTCAATTCGTTAAATCAAGCGTTTTAAAAGAAAAACAATCCGAAACGATACGATTTTGTGGAAAAAATATTGCTGTCCAATCAAATAATGATAAAGATGTTAATAAATGAGCTGTTAGTTTTTCTCAAGAAACAGCCTAGGTCAGCTACAACGCATTGCATTATGGGTACTCGCCGGTAATATTTAGAGCAAAACTTCTGCATGTTTTTGTTATATTATTTTATAATAAAATTATTATACATTTTATATGCAACATTTTATATCATCTTTTGATGCACATGCACTAAAAACTGTACTGATGTTCTGCAGCTGGGCTAGCAGTTTTTGCTATGTAATTGTGCCTGATTTATAGGTCTATTTATGGACCCGTTTTAAAACTCTTCCAAGTTCATATAGTCCGAAAGTACATCAAGTACTCATACGTTTCTGTGCTTTAACGTCTTTCTGTCCACGGGCGATGGCTGTGCACGCTGGTCATTCTGGATATTACTGAACTTAATGACCTTATTGTTACTGATTCATTAAACAGAGAATGTGCCTGTACACATGAGTGAAGACATGAATGAACTTTCGGCTGTTTCCTCTTGTAATTGCTTGTGGTTACTAAGAAGTTGACATGATGGTGTAACTCCAAAGGGAACATATACTGTGGATTGTGAGGAGAGGGACGTTCATAGCTCATTTCTTTCTGTCAGTGACATCAATGATTCATCATGACCCCTGCAATACCAGCTATTTAAACTCCCAACATTGACCCTGACGCTATTAAGGGCCTTTTCTTATATTGACAGTAAGTGTGGGATCTGCAGATGATTCGATACAGTATGCTATACTCTGCTGCAGGGAACCATCATGGTCTCTATAACCTGAGACATCGAGTTGACTTGGCAGATTTAACCTCCATTAGATCCAGACTGATGGTTTTAGGACTTTCGGTGGAGGAAGTAAAAATTCTAAGCAAAAGTCGAGTCGAGGCTTGCGTCACTCGGTGTACTGATGTTACTGAGATGAAGTAACGTGTTACTAATTTATTTGGTGGAGTATGTATCTGAATGCATGAACACTTTCTTTAATATGCATATTCACTAGTGATATAAATTGTTTGCCTTATTATTGGATTGAAATATACCCCCTAAACATTTACTCTCCTCTCTTGCAAAGACTAAGACCAATGTATAGACTTCAGATCATTTTCATCGGCTCATAATTGAACGATTTCTAAAGTTTTGTAGTTTCAGTTAAATTAAATGGAAAGAAAGCAAATGTTGAGAATTAAATGCATCGAAAATATGAAACAACACTTTAACCACATGCAGTGAACCATTTGAGTTTTGCTTTATACACACACACAACGTTTGAACTTGTCCTCTGTTTCCGCTAGTGTTAAAAGGCCACCTTACCCTTATTTTACCTGCTAATGTTTAGCCATTACTGCCTCATTGAATTCTGCTTCTCAGTGAGTTTGATATCACTTCAATATATGACGTTGAATCAAGTTCAACCGCATAAAGTTAAATGCCTTGTGTATCTTCTCAAGGTGTGACCACATCACACAATAAAACATCGGTATTTGTATCCTAAAGCCTCCTCGCATATTTCGCAATACAGCAGATGTTGGTATGACCGTGTTTCTAGTGCCAGGTTAGATGGCAGATAAAGCTATTGTATACAGAATGCACACAAGGACTCTTGTTGTTATGCGAAACAGATGACACAGGTCTCCTCAGACTGGTTTAGTGTTAGTTACAGCAACCATCACCTGGAATTAATGAGTATTCGAGGCCACAAGCCCAGGGAGCATTTGAACAACGGCAGAATGCTTTTTCATTATGGGTCAGATGCTGCATCGAGACACGGGAGAGATATTCTAGCAATGAGAGGACGAATGTTAAAATGGTGCCACAATAAACATACACAAGAATAAATAAAATTCTTGAGGTGTAAAACAGCGACCCGTAAATAATAAACACGCTAGCATGCAGCTGGAGTTTGCACAGGCTTTCTCAAATTTTCCACAAGCACAAAGCATCATTTCGAGGTGAAATTCCTAGTGTTGAATAATAATAATGAGCCACAAGTGAGGATCATATGTTTCATTCACCGTTATAGCTTGTGTCTGGTCTCTTTTGTAAAGAAGAAATCGACACCAATGACCGTTAGCTAGGGAGGTGTGTATGTCATGTGGCATACAATGTTCTGTTCTCTTCATCACGATCAGATCTGATCCTTTACACGTTTTCCGTGAAATACTGAATCACACAGTTCAGCTGATGTTACAGAATCATTGTGTTTGTTTTGGACGGAACATTTTGTAATGGAACTGTGAATATTAGCTATCATAAATCATGTTTTTATCTAATTTTATCTTCCATGTATTGCAGTTTTCTCGTGTGGCGTTTTTATCCTCCACGAACCGCTAGAGGGCGACATGAAGATGAACTGCGATGATAATTCAGAATCTTTAGAAATAGGTACATACCTTAAGGTTGTGTATTTTCTCATTCCGCATTTAATGTAAACAAGAATCTGTCTAAATATCTCATTCTTCTCTTCTCCTCGTGAATATTGCTTTACTTGGACGAATCGCTTGCTGTTTTTCTCAATTGTAAGTCACTTTGGATAAAAGCGTCTTCCAAATGAATACATGTAGCCTAAATGTGAAATAATAAATAATTTTTACAGTCAAACATTCTGACAAACTCATACTGATTTCGTGTCACAGTATCAACATTGTAATGTAGATGCAAAAATAATATTGCCTTTTGAAATTCTACTTTTTAAATTCCATCGCCTGTTATTATATTTTAATATGTTGCTTTTAATGTATAAAAAAGTGGAAGTGTTTTTTATAAGCATTTACTTTTATCTTATCTGAAATGTTCAATCTTATCTTATTAGAAATATTGATTTATAAAGAAACATTAAAGCAAGAAAGAAACAAGAAAAAAGATTGGGAGAGTGAAAAATACATCGAAATCACCATAAATAAAAACCTTTTTTAGTTTAAAGTAAAGATTGATTTTTTTAGTTTAAAGTTTTAGTAAAAGTTTAAAAATGAAGTGCATATTAAATACACTGTGCACAAATGAATGTACTAATCAACATTAAAAGATTTCAGTTTTTTTAAGCATATAACTTTTTCATGATATGTTTTTGCAATTCACTGAATTCGTCTTCAGACAACAGATATTTCCTAATGATAGCTAGAACTTCCTCCTCAGTAACAGTTTCATAGTCCTTTTTGTTTTTAAAAGGGAGGTGCCCGGCGAGCTCACACAGAGCGACATTAAAAGCGGACTCTTCCTTCGCCCCGAAACAGGACAATCTGGGCCATATGACAACCCTCACCCCATTTCGGGCTGAAGACGGGTCATTGTTCGGAGGGCAACCTCGGGTGATGAAGAGGTTGTGTGCTATGTTCTTATCAACCATTATATCAGTCAGTTTACATACAACATTGACTGTCAGTGTCAGATCTGGGCCCTGGGTGTAAAAGAGAAACCCGGTTGGAAAGTCCATCAGGCGGTACAGGTTATATTTGGGGTGGATCGGTTCTGTCGGGGAGCTTTCAAGCCTCATTCGGTGGTTGAGGTAGTAAGCATGGAGGTGTAGATGGTTAACAGATGCAAATCCACCTAGGCTGTTAAACCCAACTCTGAAACCTGGATCAGCACTGAGCAGAACCGCCTCCATCCCTATTTGGACGGCCAAAGGGGTCAGTATCTGAGGGTGGCAACGGTCCGGTTCAGGAACGAGCAGACAGTGACCGAATTCTAAAGGGCTGACGTTAATGATGATTTTGCACTTTTTATTTGTACCATTTGTGGGTTTAGCGTTAACTTTCCGTAATTCAAACAGCAGCTCGTTGGGGTTGATTTTGTTGAAATGGAACTGATTCGGGTCAAAGTTCTGTCGGATGCTCACGATCTCTTGCGGTTTTCGTCTCTCGACGCCTCTCATGATGTTCAGCTGAGCGATGAAGCCACGCGGACCGGGAAGGATCCGCGTCTCCAGATCACCCAGATGGTAGCGGAACAGCCCGGCGTTCATTTTCTCGGTCCATCCGGACCGCAGTGTGATGTCAAATCTGGACTTGCTTTCACTCGGCGAAGAAACATCACTAACAAAATCGTAGTCAGTGTAGGTGAAAACAGCACTGTCATCCATTGCGTCTGACGGTTAAGTCCGGATATCCTAAAGTTGTCTAACGTGATAAATAGCAGATTTTTCTCAGATCACAACAGATCTGTCGTGATTTATATATTATAAAACCATTTAACTTGTGTTTCTCCATTCCATTCAGACGGAAAACGGCGGTGTAACACGTTGAACGTCTCTGTGTTGCCAGATTGGGAGTTCACTAAACCCCGCCTACTCCAACAAAAACCCGTCCAATATTTTAGTTGCCAAAATAACGTGATAGAATTTATTGCCATGTCAAGGACCATTTTCATCTCCTTAAAATTAAATAATTTTGACATCAGAGAGAGAGTTAGACAATATGACTATCTGTCCAGAAACCATTTCAAAGATGCAATCACGAAATTAACAAAAAAACAACAAACAAACTTGTAAGCAGTAATAAACAGAAAGCTAATTTCTGTGCAAAAGTTCCCAAAGGAATAATGTGCTTACCTTTGAAATGTGCTTTATTTTCTGTCTTTTGTGAAGTATACAATGTGGAAAATAGCAATGCACAATCTTTATTAGT
Source organism: Oreonectes daqikongensis (assembly GCA_026939265.1). NCBI lineage: Eukaryota > Metazoa > Chordata > Actinopteri > Cypriniformes > Nemacheilidae > Oreonectes > Oreonectes daqikongensis. The sequence continues at coordinate 7,991,587 of JAOTQM010000036.1, read as the reverse complement.
AATACAGTCCGCCCAATCTGGCAACACGGGTAGCTGACTGGTCAGATGATGAGTCGGTATGGGAAGCGAGAGGAGTCATACCGCTTGTTTAATCGCGATTTGTAGTTTTTTTTCTCTTTTCTGTTTAATCGGTCGGACAACTTTATAATTGTTAGACCCTTGTTTTGTCAAAACGTTATTTTACAAAATTAATATTAAACGAAAATGTATATGAATAAATAATAATAACACAAATGATTATATTATAAAAAATACTCTTTTTTTTAAAAATAATATCTAGATTATAAAATTAATACTCTTTAAAATGTAGATTTTTATATATTCAACACATTCTAAAGGCAAAACTATGCCAACATTTAGTGTAAGGGTAAAGTAAGGGAACAATGTTTCTGGATTATGAATTTTAGAAGAGACCCTTTACAACATGCTAATCAAATCCATTATAATATACAAAGTTTATATTAAATCCTAAAAATGTATTTTTTAATATTCAGACAATAGAACTGAATAAGGCATAAAAATAAGGCAACAAGACAACCACATTTCAAACAAAAGTAGTGTTTATATAAAACCAGAATATATAATTTCACATTCAATAATTAAAGACTTGAATAGAAATGATGAGGTGATATCAAACAAAAATAAATGCATAAATATTACAAGGTCAATACTTTTGTGCCCTCAATCACACAGAGGAATACATTGGTGGAAATCTGTGTATAATGTCTTGGAATGCAAAAATATTTCAAATAAATTGTTTGAGTGCAAGTAAAAGTGAATTTATCATTATTTGGTGTCTTTAGGCGGTATGAAATGTGTGCTACCTTTAAATCTTTAAGAATATCTCACATGGATACATTGTTAGAAATCAACCACTGGGTCCTAACCGACTTGGGATTCTTCAGACCTGCTGTTAATTCCTCCCTCGTTGCTGCGGATAAGTCCGTACTCAAGAGCCAGATCCAGGCAGCGCTGGGCGGCTTTGCAGACGGAGGCCTGTTTGGGGTCTTCTGCTTTAGCCAGAACGGACAGGATCTCCAGGGCTTCACTCTCCATCAGTTTCTCCGCAAGACATTTGTCAGCCTGCATGATGTTCATTGCGATGACAACTCCACGATGCCTCAGGTCCAGAATTTCGCTTAGCAATAGAGCCTGAAAGATCTCCATCCAGTGGCTGGTCTGCAGAAGATGATGAATAAAGGACTGCATGATGTCTTGGAAGATATCTTCACATCTTTTTTGCTTTATGTACAGAAAACCACAGTACTCACCGTTCCAGGAATACGTGAGCAGAGTTCGGGCATCTCGCCGGTCAGCACGGCCAGTGTGCCCGCTGCAGCCTTCCTCAGTCTCTCATCATCTTCTCCGCTATAAAGGACCAGCAGCTTAAACCGGTCATTGTCTGTAGCCGTGTACAATTTCTGCACCTGAAAAACCCAAAATGTACATATAGGTCTCTGATAATCTTGACAAACACTTAAGAAAAACCACAGCCATGGACGCTTCAAAAGAAACATACTTGGATGAGCTGTCACACTAAAATACCAACTGAATGTCAATGCTGAAGCGTGAAGCATGCTTTAACATACCTCAGTGCTCAGGGTCAGATTACACATACATTCAGTGGCTGCCGCACGGACCATATCATGCTCTTCAAACATATAGCCTTCTATTTTGGGCACTGCTTTCTCCTTTATGATCTTCTGCCTGTATAAGATGGATAACATATTCTATAAAAAAAAATGGCAGTGTGTATTTATAATTTTTTTTTACAGCATCTCAGCTAACCTGAGTCGCTCGCTAATGCCAGCCAGGTTGGTGAGGGCCATCAAAGCCTCAAAGTTCTGCAGCATTGTGCAATCCAGTGCCAGCAGACGGACCAGCGGTCTCACCACCTCATAGACCTACACATGGATAAATCATGACATTACACAAATAATAAATCAAGAAACTAAAGTTTAAAAGAGGTTAAGCGAGATGCCGTCTCACCCTCTCGCCCGGAAAGGCGATCTCAGGGTTGGATGTAATGGTGATCTTGGCCAGAGCTTGTGCTGCTTTGATCTTGCCTTTATCTGTGCTCTCGGACACCAGCGGCAACAAGGCCTGAATCAAAGGTGAATTGAAACTACATTTTAAAACAGACTTCTGGTTTTGGAGATATTTATGACATATGTACTTACTTTTCCTCCACCCTGTGCTACAACTAAACCCCTGTCCTCTTGTCTCTCCACCAAAGCCAAAATAACCCTGTTAAAAAGAAAAGATGCATTATTTTATTGAAGACAGATGCTGATTTCTTGCTGCAAGATCCATTTTGTACATCAAAATCAATTTTCACGGGAGCTCCCTTGACAGAGTAATTTAATCTAGGTCTTAATCTGAATTCGGGAAAGCAGCCTTGCCAGCACTGGGAAATGGCTAAAACTGATTTGCAAATGAATTACTTTTAAACTGGCGGCATTTGAATATAGACAGAAGCTTCTAAACTAAAACTCAGAGGTGTTGACAGAATTTCCCTGGCAAGCATCAAACCTAGCAAAGTGGTAAGGGTGAAGGTGACACACCTGGCGATACATTCCCTGCAGGCTTCGGTGAGGGACGGACTCTCTTGTTTCACCATACACACCAATGCTGACACCACCCCAGCTTCCAGAACCTTCACCACTCTCTTCTCCACAAATGACTGGGCATCCTACATAAAGTCATTATTGGCACAAAAACGTTAAAGGAACAGTTCACCCTCTTAATAAGCTCCACAGAAAACAAGTTTGCAATAAAGCGTTTATGTTTGTGCAAAACGGTCAAGTGATTGAAAACCTCATTCTCATAGCTGTTGTTGTGTAACTTCTGGTTTCTACCTTTGGATGCTCTTCAGGCACATGCTGTTTTGCGTATTTAGCGAGTTCCACCATCTGCTGGTCGGGCTTCTCAACATCATAGCTGTTAGTGCAGTTGACCAGCGTTGATCCAACAGCAAACAACACCGTCTTGTCCTCAGACTGCAAAGATCGAGAAGAATGTAAGAATTGTCACAGATTGCCTATATAGGGCATCTAAACCACTGGCCATAAGTTTGGAGAAGTACATCTAGACGTGGTGAGCGATACCTTAGCCAGCTCGAACATAGCTTGAAGGGCTTTCTTATCCTCCACCAGGTCTTCTTTAACATCTGCGTCCAGCGTGAGGTAGGCCAGACCCTCTATGGCCCAACGGCGTGATGTTGGCGGCAGCGCTTCGTTGCACAGCCACCTGGGAAATAAAGAGACAGTATAGTGACGTGGCCACCTGCACCTTTGCATTTAAAGAACGTTCTGCCCCTCTAATGACATCAGATGTTGATATGCATACACATGCAAAAACCGCTTCTGCTGCATATGCACAATGAATGTCAAGTTTTCATTTCAAACCTGTATGACTTTCTTTCTTTGACAGATAAGAACACAAAAGAAGATAATTTGAAGAATGTTGGTAACCAAAAAACATCAGACCTCATTGACTTCCACTGTATGTACACAAAACCACTTTTGTGTCTTATCTGTCAAATACAGGTTTTGAAGCACACAAGTTTCACACAAACAGAACATACTTCCTGCACTGCTTGGCGAGTTTGAGTGTCGAACCCTCTGCAAACTGCTTCATGCTGAAATCTGTGCCTCCCGCTGAACCAAGTTTGCACAACCCCTACAAAACACACAAACACGATTGTACCCACAATACAATAAACCAACCAAATGTAGATTTTTTCCCCCCCCACAGGTCGAGTTAACATTTTATGTGCAGTCGCTCAAATACTAACCACCAGTGCTCGCACACGTATCCGGTCGTTTTCGCTTTTCTTGTAAAGATCTTTCAGCAGAGCGACGCCATTGGCCGTGATGAACGATGCCCTCTTGGCTTTGCCTGCAGCGTGAATGAGCGTCTCTACTGCCACCTGCTGGTGGTTTATGTTCTCTGAGGCACAGAGCGTAATGACAGCATCCATGACACCGCTAAGCTCCAGGGTACGATTACCAACGTCACTGGGACCCTGAAGCAGGACTGAGACTGTCTGAATCGCACGTAGTTTCCTCTCCATAACTGAACTGCCGAAGTGATGCCTGCACACACAACAAGACAAAATTATATTAATGATACTAAGATGAAAGATTTTAATTTACTTTTGAAAAATTGTAAACAATAACTTCAACTATAAAATAAAATAAAACTTGTTTTTCAATTTTCAACTCGTCACATAAGCTATGTTAGATCTCACTTACTGGATATATTCTTCGCAAAGCTTGCTGAAGTTTTCTCTCTCTTTATCACTCTTCAGGTCATCATAGAGCTTATTGAGGAGAACGGAGCAACTCATTGGTGTGCTGTCTGTGAGTGGTGGCCCGTCTCCCATCTCAGGAACCGTCCCTGCAACTTCCAGAATCTTCTTCAGCCCTAAAAATAAATAAATCATAAAAGTCCAAATGCATTGGATGTGGTCCTGTTTTGGAAAGATATATTACTATATACAATTCTTAGTAACACCAAAGTCAGTGGTTTGAGAATACACTGATTCTAATTCTGCCAAATACATAAATGTTAGATAACATTTAGATAAGGGGGGCAGTTGTGGCCTAATAGTTAGAGAGTCGGACTCGTAACCAGAAGGATGACTTCTGCATGACGTTGCCGGTTCGATTCTCAGTACCGGCAGGTAACAACTGACGTGCCCTTGAGCAAGGCACCTTACCCGCGTTTGCTCCTGTATGTGTGTTCACTATTCACTGGTTGGGTTAAATGCAGAGGTCACATTTCTGGTATGGGTCACCATATCTGACAAATAGGTCACTTTCATAACAGGATTTCTAGCTACATGATAATAAGGAATAAATTGGTCTACAAACACATTTAATCATAATGAGAAGAGGTTTTCTGGTCATTACCCTGGTCGATGACCCACAGGGTGAGCGAGTTGTCTGGGTTTTTCAGAGATTTTCTCGGCACCTGTTTGACGAGCAGGTTAATGGCGTTGTCACGTCCCGGTCCAGACACGCTAGATGCGGGCAGCATGTCAATGAGATGACGCAACATGGAACGCAGCTCGCGGGAGGGTTCTGCAAAACACACGGAACAAAACATCCTATAATCTGCATGACGTCTATTTTACGTTCTCAATTTATGACTGCTGAAGACATTTAACAGCCAAAGGAGATTGTCTGACAGTATCAATATATCTAGGGCTGATGTGCATGTCATTACACCAACTTCTTTCAAGTTCAAAAAACTCAGAGAAAGTTTGGGGACTGACTGATTGTAATTTATCATAAATTCTAGTTTCACATTTACTATAACCCAAAAAAGTAGAACAGAAATTCTCTGCTGGAAACTATTTCTGGTCTTGTTATAAAGTAGGTCGCTAAAACTAGCTCTAAAAGTGAAGATGGGTCTCTCACCTGGCAATATGGCCTCATCTTTTCCACGAATCTCTTTCTTCATGCCTTCCGTAAGGGACTCAAACATCACTTGGACCAGGTGGCACGCCGAAAGAGACACAGTAGAGCCACCAGACCCCATGACACCACACAGGCTATCCATGCCAAGCTCATTCACAATGGCCATGGTCTACAGACAACAACAGCAAGGATAATACATCTTATTAATGTGATGCCTGTTGGCTAGAATATCTACTGGCTTTTGCTGGGAAGTAGATTCTGATGTTTGCTAAACATTTACCCTCGACTGGTGTCCGGTACACAGACCAACCAAAGTTCTAAGAGCAGAGAGAACCAGTTCCTCCTGTTGGGACTCCAAAAGTTTTTGGAGAAGTTTTACTCCATCGTTCCTGAAGATCTGCTCAGCGCCTGCATCCTCCCGTGAGAGCACCACCAGATTTTGAGCGGCCTAAATAAAAGATTGCAAAGACTATAAAACACTCACAGTTTTAGCAAGTTTACTACAAGTTGTATGATTCTTCTTGCCCACCTTCTGTCTGTCTGATGCCTGCGCCGAGCTGTCCAGGAGGAGTTTGAACATCTGTTGAACTCGTGAGTCTGTGGAAGACAGTTGTGTTGCCTACAACACATAAACCAATCACTCAAAAAGCAAACAAATTCACACAGGGTGCTCTACTGAGATACGGTTTTGTAAAAATAACTACTATATTGGCTTGACTGGTGTTTGCTTGTATAAACTTCATTTCCAAAATGTTTATGTGGGTGGTTGTCGACAGGGTTGTCTATTCTGATTCTTGGATATTTGGCTCTTGTGCCTCATTCATCTGAGCAAAAATTAACATTCTTTCACAATTTGCTCACTCTCATTTCATTCCAAACCTACAGAACACGAAAGATGTTTTGAAGAATGTTGGTAACCAAACAACTTTGGCCCCATTGACATTTCTTACAATATCTTCTTTTGTATTTCATGAGGGAGTATAACTGATGACATGTTTTTATTTTTAGGTGGACTATTCCTAATTACTAAAATAACTCGCCTTCTGCTGGATCTGTGCTCCTAGCTGTCTGAGCAGATCTTGGAAAGCTTTATTCTTGGGCTCCAACTGTGCACATTTCTGAGCGTCCAGAAACGCCTGGTCCAGCCGCCCGAGCTTCTGCAGAGCCTGTGCTCGACGGAACCGGGCCTTAATGTCACCCGGGTCTACGTCCAAAGCTTGAGAAAAGGAACCAAATCAAATAACACATAAGCATAACAGTTAGACTGATGACTGGCTGCTCCAATATCACCTCAAATTCTCCTTAAGATGTTTTCATGAAAACCGCTTCTTACCCTTGGTAGCATCTGTCTCTGCTTTGGAATAGTCCTCTAGTTTGAGGTAACATGCAGCACGGTTACGGTACAGAACAACACTGTCAGATTGACCATCACTGATCTTTAAAGCTTTAGTGTAGCAGCTGAGAGCATTTTGCACATCACCAGCCTTAAAATAAGTATTCCCTTCCTCTCTCAATGCTGAGGAGTCCTGGGACATCTAAACATCCATAAAATGTCTGTTAGTACACAATACTAAACAATCATACTGCAGTTGAAAACACACATTACCAGTAACTATAGTGTAGTTGCATTGGGCTCGTAATACGTGCTGACTAACGTTCTCACCTTTCTTTACCTCTTTGTTTTCGCTTTTCAGATAAAAGTTGTTATTGCAGTTTGGTTGTGTTTCTCTATAAAACGTATTAAATGTAGCGATATATTCTGTAAATGTAGTAAGTCTGTACACTCCCTTCTGGACAGTTCTGCCAGCCTTGTGTGCTTCCTGGTCTTGGTGATCGAAGACGACGCCGACGATTCCTATTGGTTGAACGTCACACGGCGTCAATAGTCGCTTCAAGTCCCGCCTCTTTTTCCTGCGACAATTGACCATATAAGTCCAACTAAATCGAGCTCTACCACACAGGAATTATTTAGATCTCCGTGGTATTAAGTGGTACAGGATAATACAATGGACAGGGAATTTGTTTACTCCTATTCTTTTTATTCAAACAGATTAACCGTGATTTCAGAAGGAAGTCTCACAAAAATAATTAATTTTATTATCTTAGTGCACAATGTGATCCACACACTGGCTGCTGAGTGAACTTTCTGGAGTCAAAGCGCTCCATGCCTCATCCAGCCTGGAATGTGTGTGTTTGGATTCGGTCTCCAAGGGAACGTGTCTATGGTCTTCCTGGTGTAGTATTTCCCTTCAGGAAACTCAGTCAAAATACTCAGTGAAGTGTGATGGTTGATGTTATTACGGTTAAAATGCACTACAACCCTGAAGGAAACACAATAAATAAACAGGAAGAAGCTAGAATGCATGATACTCTTCGGTTCCTTGTAACAAGTATAAATGGGACAGTCTGCCCTCCCATGATAGCACACAAAGCCAATGTTTACCCATCAACCATTGCAAAAAAATGCTACTGGGATTTTAATTTGTAAGACAGAATTCAAGTTCTTCTCATTAACCTCTCCGTTTGACAATTAACCTCCATCGCTCCAGTTTTAATATAACCGTAAATCATCCAGCAAGTTTATGTGCATCCTTTGACATTTAATAACCCCACAATAATCTAACCAATCAGCGAACAGTGCGCCTCGGCCCACAACAAAACTCCATATCCCAGAGTGCTTTGCGCCACTCTCAAGCTCTAGCACAGGATAACAGACGTCTTTCAGGAGAATATAACGGGTAAATATTTGATGTCCCGGGACTGCTTTCGCTTTAAAAAGCCGATGCCACGTACAGGTCGGTCGTTGCAAAAACGATAGAAGTGTCGTAAAACGATTTCTAAGCTAAGAAACGGGTTTTTTGAAGCTTGAACGCGTCCGAGTGATCGCGGTTGTATTAAAGAAGGGAAGAGACAGACACTGTTTATAGATGCTACACGTATAGATAACGTTATCTTACACACAGGTATAGTATATAAACTCTTCTTTTGTTTTATTTTGAGTGGTATTGCCTGTAAGACACAGAAAGATGGGATATACCGCTTTTAGGCTAGTAACTTGCATGTATGGGCAGATATAGGCTAAGCTTTGCAGTGGATATCAATGGAAATGACAATTGCAACCAGCTTAAGGGAGAATAAAGCTGGTTTAATGAATAACTATGTATGTACGTAAATGTTCTGATCGTGTTATCTTTCTGTATAATAACTCATGCCATTATTTCATACATATTCCTGGAAAGCATGCTAAGATTTTGTTGAAGTCGTGTTAGGATGCTGAAGGTCTTTAACTGTATCAGACTGCTTAAGTTTCTACATACTAATCGTTTTTTTAGAGATCCATTTAGCTGCGTTTTGTTTAAATTTATATTTAACTGTTAGTGATTATGATGGCATATATTTCAACATGTCTATTGTTTTAAAACAGATAGTGTTCACAGCTACTTAAACATTATGGGATAATTATTTTATTATTTACTCACCCTCATTCCAAACCTGTATGACTTTCTTTTTTATGCAGAACACCAAAGAAGATATTTTATAGAATGATTATAACCAAACAATATTGGCCCTCATTATATTGACAAAACAACTGAGACATTTCTCAAAATATCTTCTTTTGTGTTACACATAAGAAAGAGTCATATACTGGTTCTGTATGACATGAGGGTGAAAAATAATGAGTTTTTATTTTTGGGTGTATGGTCTCTTTAAATAATCAATAATAAATAAATATTATACTTTAGTTTATTAAATTTAGATTTATTATTATTTAGATTATTGTCATTGGCCATAACTGTGCCTGAAGCTCGCCATATTGTAAACCACAGCATGGAAAATAAAAAATGACAGTACAGTGTATATATAATATAGTACAACTGTATTTGATCATATTTTAAAATACTGTCATTATATTTATCATCACCCACCTTATTCTCATTGTTTGCAATTGAAAAATGCATTATTCTCTACAGTTTATCATGCTTTTTGTGAATAATAGAGAAGATTAATAGAAAGAACCTTTGTTACATGGAAGAGAATACGACTATATTCCTAAATTTTGGATCAATAGCAGTAAACTCTGATATTAAACCTTTCAATAGCTTTCAATATTGACTCGGCTATAATAGTTTAAAAAAAAAGATAACATTGGTTGTTATTGATGTCACAGTTTTATTGTGAATCTCTACTCTGTATTTTTGCAGTGGGAATAATGTGTGTTTTGTTGTTATTTTGTCAGGTTTGGTGCTATTGAGCGCTCAATAGTTGCATATTATTGGTCCGTCATTAGTTGGCTGTGAAAACCATACGATTTTGTTTTCATAGGTGCTCGAGTCACATTCCTAATGTTTGCTGTGGACATGGGAGCTTGACAAAACAACACACGGACCTTTAAAGCAACACTACTCTTCAAAAACTTGCTTTCTTGTTTTAAGCAATTTTAATAAGCAATTCTCTTTGTAGCCTTTTCTGCTCCATGTAGCTGTTCGCACAACGTCTCCGGTTTGGATGTGGGATGGTTGAGCTGTTTACCAGTATTGGAGGAAAGACCCTAATCCCAAATCTTTCTGGAGGGCGCTAAGACACTGCCTGACTCGAAGCTGACAGGATTAACTTCATATTAGATTTGGGAGACAAGAGAGGAAGTACACCTGCTTGAGTTTACATGCAAATCCAGGCCACGCCGCTCCGAGTTTGTATGCTTTTCGGATCTCGTATGCGAGACACCACCTTGAACTGTCAAACTTGGCACGGTTGTCGCGCCACCTGACTCGCCTCTTGTTGTAGGACTTTACAAATTTGAATCCATTCAAAATCAAGGTCGATCGTCCTTGGCTTGGTCGTTCGTGTCTGGCTCCCAGATGTTCACGCTAAAGACTTTACATTTTTATGTTTGATACAGTACGACCATGAGAGGATAGTGGGAAGCCAGTGCACGTGGAAATCTGTATTGCAAATGCCCGAGGAGGCCTCTCAGACGGCTGGAAAGGAGAGGAAAAAATCTTTGAGAGAGAGGGGAACTGAACTCGGCGGTTCTCATTCAGGTCCTGTTCTTTTTTCTGTATTGTGGAAGCGTGCATTTATGTGATTGCTCGGTCGACAGGAGCAGCCACTGCCGTGTGAAGGTCTACGTGCAGCATTGTGAGTGAGTAAACACACACACACACACACACACACACACACACACACACACACACACACACACACACACACACACACACACACACACGGTAGTAATAAGATAGGGGATTGGGGGGGGTTGTATACTCGTACTGGTTGTGATGTCACAAAAGGTGTAGCTCATGCATATTAAGTGAAACAAGTTTCAATGAGATCTATGGTATTTCCTCAAGTCAAAGTAAGATAATATTTTTTATAAATATCCCAAAATCATTTGAACAGTATTGAGTTGAGTTAATATTTAACAAGTTAGCCAGTGATTTCACAAAGCAACACAACAACAAGTTTTCTCTGCATTTTACTATTTTATAAAATGTTGGAGATCAAATCAGGCACGTCCCATTGTAAATGACCCTTACGCACGCACATAGAGGGGCTATGCCGGAGGGACAGTAGATTCCCTGTCTGGGCTCCCGCTGTTTAGAACCTGTGTTCTTTTTTCCTTGCCGTCCCCTCGGGTTTGAATGCTGGAGGACAAGGGCCACTTTGAAAGGCTGAAACTAGCTGCGGTTCGGTTGCAGTTCACAGACTGCTGGTCAGATCTTGCTGATCACCGTCCCCGTGTACACCCCCCCAATCCCACAACCCCCTGCTCTAGAATCTGGAGCTCTGTGGGGTGGACTTTAAACAAGCCCTTGACACAGGCTACTCTGCACTTTTTGGGACCTTTTCTGTCAGTTAAGAGACCGCAAATGTAAATTCTGTCCTCTTTCTTTCCGCTTCTCCTGCCCTCAACATTAGCATCGGTCAGATAAGCAGCGCAGGATGAAACTGAAGAAGCAGGTGACCGTGTGCGGAGGGGCCATCTTCTGTGTGGCCGTCTTTTCTCTCTACCTGATGTTGGACAGAGTCCAGCACGACCCGGCGAGGAGGCAGAGCGGAGGGAACTTTCCGAGGGTAAGCCTATTATAAATTCCCTTTGTCCTGGGTTATTTTTTTTTTTGCCTTTGGTATTGCTGTGTGGGTTCGTTTGAATGGCTCCATTTATCAAAGCCTTTGGGTTTTTTATTTTTTGCAGTTGAGTGTAAAGCTAGCGATGTGGCCAATTTGTTTCTGGCTGACATTAGCTACTAATTAACTACTAAATTAGCAAAAGAATATCTCGCTGTGTGCATTGGGCTTTTTGTGGCTTTGGTTAATATGAAAAACGAATTATTAAGAATATATGGTGTTGTTGTTCTAGAAATGCCTTTTAGGATGGGATGTAGTTGACAGTGTTTGATGCAGCATAGTTTCCGTACTTATCGCAAGCCTCAGGGGAAATAAAGCACATTATGCAGATGCTGTTTATATTCAAAGCATGAAGTAAATGAGTAGTCACTCTGATTGTAAGCTGGCTTTGTACCAATGTTACAGAAATTTAGCATTAAAAGTAAAAAATAAAACTTGTAAACACATCCTACAACAACATTGGCATTACTATTTCTATTGCTCGAATTTAAGTTAAGCAGGATTTTGATGTCTCTGAGATTCCCTCGTACATATGATAATATTATACATATTATACATATAAAATTGAGCATTGTAAGCATGGCCCATAGTAACTTTGGGATGATGCAGCCATTCACTTTCATTGTATGTGCACAAAACAAATGCAAGTCAATGGGTGCCAGTTAACAACATTCTTCAAAATATATATTTTTTGTGTTCTGCAAAAGGTTTGAAATGACAAGAATTTTCATTTCTGGGTGAACTATAAGTTTATTTGAAAGACTTGCAGTACAACCACACACCCCTAGGGGTCACAGTCCATTTGTGCTATAGATATGAATGATACCTCAAGTCAAGGGGCTTGTTGAGCTTAGTTGTGCTTTTAGTTTTCTAAGCATCAGATTTACATTTTTTTTACATATAAATAAAGTGTCTAAGCCGTATCTAGTGAACAGAAGCTCATACAGATTTGCATCAGAACATCCTAACAACGTAATAAAAACAATTTGTAAATCTTTCACACCATGGCAACCACCCACAATCCCCCAGCACTGCGGCAAAGTTTTGTACGTTTCAACAATGTAAATCCATAGTTTGTATGTAATACCGTAGAAAAGTGTGTTCCCTGGAGTGCTGTCTCCTTTAGTCTAGAGTGATCAGTGTTGATCAGTGTTGATGTTGTAGATCGTGGTGGTGTAGATGACCCCTCCTTCCCCTTCATTTTTCAGAGCCAGATCTCGGTGTTACAGAACCGCATCGAACAGCTCGAGCAGCTCCTAGAGGAGAACCATCAGATCATCAGCCACATTAAAGACTCGGTGCTGGAGCTCACAGACACCGGGGCCGTCTCTCCCAGCGGGCACCTTCCTTTTCGCAGTGCCAACGGCTCCTGGGTGTTGCCCTTTGACGGCAGGCCCACTTTTCTATCCGTCAAGCCGCAGGACTGCCAGTTTGCGCTGGGGCGCAGAAGCCAAACCGACCTGCAGGTGAGAGTCTGAATTAAATCTTGGAAATTGGAAATGAAATTTGTCCTGTGTCAGCCACTGTAGTGCTTCGAATCAGAGGGATGAGGGGTGAAGTGAGCCGTTGGTTGCAATTTACATACTCGCTGCTAGATGCCGCTAAAATCCTCACACCTCTAAAGTTTTATAGCATTTTTGGAATCCTCAGATTTTCAAGGCTAAAAATAAGGACATTAATATTTTTATAATGTAGAAAAAAAAGACATGACATGTTTTGAAAAGTCACTTCTAGTCAAAGCTTTTCCATTGGCTATGTTGTTTTGCTTCGGGCTGTCACGCCTACACTAAATACAGTTCTTGTGTCGTCTGTCAATCATATCAAGCTGTCGTGAGATTTCGCTTGTTTACCGAAAAGCTCCACGACATGACCAGCATTGTGGAACAAGCGGATGTGATCTCTATATTAAATTTCCGTGTCAGAACCTCTGAGGTTCTGAAGCTTTCAGAAAGACAGCTGTGGAACTTTGAGAATTGCGGAACGGTTATAAAGCCGGCACGACAGAACCCTGCGAGAGACCATCTGAACATTTTCATTATGTGTCTCGCAATTGATCGGTGGATGGCACTTGTGTCTCTCTAGATGCTGGATGTTTACTCGCTGCTCAACTTTGAAAATGTGGACGGCGGTGTTTGGAAGCAAGGCTTTGAGATCACCTATGACCCCAGCGAGTGGGATGAAGAACCGCTGCAGGTGTTTGTGGTCCCTCATTCTCACAATGATCCAGGTACATAAAGTGTTTAATATGAAATATGTTTGGTGTACTGAAGAATTTATAAAGGTTGTGAATGATTCATTCTAAGCAGGAAAAAATTAGCCCAGGCTATTTGAAAAACATCTTAAAGGTGCAATGTTTAATATCAAGGAGTATCTATTAACAGAAATGCAATATAATATACATAACTATGTTTCAGAGGTGTATAAAGACCTTACATAATGAAGCTTTATGTTTTCATTACCTTAGAACGAGCTATTTCTATCTACATACACTGCAGGTCACCTTAAATGAAATTCATCATGTTGTTTCTACAGTATCCTTAAACGGATAAACTGCTCTACAGAACGTATTTCGTAAATATATTATCTCCTTCAGCAAAGAAGCGAAAACGTGACGGCATCTTGGTCCTGTGTCAGCCACCGTAGTGCTCCGAATGGAAGGGGGGAGCGGTGGAGTGAGCCGTTGGTTGCAATTCGCAACCTCACCGCTAGATGCCGCTAATATCACCACATTGCTCCTTTAAGCTACCTTAAACAATAAATTGTTCATTTATTTTGTCGTCAACGCAGGTACAGTTTAATGAAAGATTCATGCGGGTAAACTGGGTCATTTGCTCGCCTTGCCATTATGCAGCGTTGGCACAATTTACTCAGCATCTTTGGAAAACCTTCCCAATAACTAAATGAGATCCACACTTCCCGCAAACCTCTCGTGTTGGCACTTTTTCTGCCGTGATAATCGGATGACCCATAACGTCAAGTCGGTGACCCAATTCCCTGTTGTTTTGTTTGGGTCGATACCTTGTCGTCTGGCTTCGTAGCGCTGCGTGTTTAATGGAGATTGAGTAATGCAGAACTTTTAATTCACCTTGTAAAGTTTGAAATGTCTTTATGTCAGGCCGAGAGTCAGAACCGTTCTGTTGTCGTGGTGTTATTTTGAACAAGTTGTTCATAGGGGAGCGAAATGCTCCGTTGAAAGCTTTTTACTGTAGACGTGACATCCCTTTGTAGGCCAACCTGAAGGCTGAATCGCCGTGGCAAATTAGTTTTGGATTTATGGTCTGTAGCTCTTACCTGAGACTTTCACATTTGTTCTACAACATAAATTACACATAATTATATGAAGTCTTTTTCAGCTACTTTTTTTAAAGAACTATTTTATTCTGTTGTGACAGGATGGATCAAGACGTTTGACAAGTACTACAATGACCAGACCCAGCATATCTTCAACAACATGGTGGTGAAGCTGGCGGAAGACCCTCGCAGGAAGTTTATCTGGTCTGAAATTTCATATTTCGCCAAATGGTGGGAAAGCGCCGATACACAGAAGCAAGAGGCAATGCGCAGGTCAGTAATGTTTATGTTTCACGTTGAATAATCAGATGCTTAAAGGAACAACTAAAAATAAAATTCTGTCTTAATTTACCCTCAAGTTCCAAATCTGTATACATTTCTTTGTTTTGATGAACACAGACAAAGATATTTGGACGAATGCTTGTAACCAAACAGTTCTTGGTCACCATTGACTTCCATAGCAGGAAAATTTGCTTTATAAATTCCTTCTGTTGATTACAAAAGAAGATATTTTGAAGAATGTAGGAAAGCAAGTTGGTACTACTATGGTAGTCAATGGTGGCCAAGAACTGTTTGGTTACAAGCTTTCGTCCAAATATCTTTCTCTGTGTTCATCAGAACAAAGAAATGTATATATAATCTTTTTTCAGGCTTGTTCTCAGCGGACAGCTCGAGATGGTAACAGGAGGTTGGGTCATGACGGACGAGGCCAATGCCCACTACTTTGCCATGATTGATCAACTCATCGAAGGCCATCAGTGGCTGGAGAAAAATCTTGGTATGACTGCGTGGGCTGATGTGAATTTGTAGTTAAACTTCCTGCAAAAGACTTTGTGAATAGACTGTAAATCCATGTTTGGTGTTTCAGGTGTGATCCCTCACTCAGCCTGGGCAGTTGATCCTTTCGGTTACAGTGCCACAATGCCTTACTTGCTAAAACGGGCCAATCTGACCAGCATGCTAATCCAGAGAGTCCATTATACCATTAAGAAGCATTTCGGTGCCACGAGGAGCCTTGAGTTCATGTGGAGGCAGGTCTGGGGTGAGAGCAGGTCTTTATTATTACAAAACCAAAGTACATTTCAGATTGAAATGATACCTTATGTCATGTGATGCCCTTTGCTATCATTGTTTAAAGGATATTAGAAAGTATTTAAATGTCTAATGAAGGTTGCAGAAACACAAACATTTGCCAAATCCCTCTGAAAGCTTTGCCAAAAAGTCGAGCCAAACCCAATTCTGTGGCTTTTCCGGACCTTCGCACACATCAGCGAGTATTTATTTTCCTTTATTTCCAGATCCTGAATCAAGCACGGATATGTTCTGCCACATGATGCCCTTTTACAGCTACGACGTGCCTCACACCTGCGGGCCTGACCCAAAGATCTGCTGCCAGTTTGATTTCAAGAGACTTCCAGGCAGTCGAGTAAACTGCCCGTGGAAGGTGCCACCCCGAGCCGTCACGGACGCCAACGTGGCCGAGAGGTGAAGATTTGATTTTCAGTTAAGCTTGAGAATGAATGTAGGTTAATTTCCTGTGTTGATTAATAAGATTCATTAGTCCGGCACCCAGCTGGGTCTTGTTTGAATTGGGATTAAACCCAAATCCATCTCGCGCTTTACACGGCAGATCTGCAAAACCATGGTGTTATAAAGCTTGTAGCAATTAGTGTGCATCTGTCTTTATATTGCAGAGGGCATGCTGGGATAGGCACAGGGCATTGTGGGTATACCCTGAGGTTGCATGCGTGGTTTCATTCCAGATGTTTAGATATGTTTTCCTACACACAACTAGAGATCGTCAGGGATTAAACTGCTAATCTAAGGATTTACTTTATCATGTTTTGCCTTTCAGAGCTTCGGTTTTGCTCGATCAGTATCGGAAGAAGTCCAAGCTGTTCCGTAGCAAAGTGTTGCTGGTTCCTCTTGGAGATGACTTCCGGTACGATAAAGCGTTGGAGTGGGACCAGCAGTACATCAACTACCAGAAACTATTCGATTACATGAACTCTCATCCAGAAATGCATGTGAAGGTATGTTTACACATAAACAGGCTTTGAACTTAAACTGACATTTATAATAACGTTTAGGAACGCCATTTTAGAAAACAACCCTATTGGGATCAAAGTCAGTATGTTTTCAATCAACCAATCACCTTTAAAATGGTAACAACAAAAGAGCAAATGTATTGATTTTGTAAAACAATGCATTTTATCCTCAGGCTCAGTTCGCAACGTTGACGGACTACTTCAACGGCGTATACAAGGCTAACGGAGTTGCCCAGGGGACGCGACCTCCCGATTACCCTGTGCTGAGCGGTGACTTCTTCGCCTACGCAGACAGAGAGGATCATTACTGGAGTGGATACTACAGCTCACGACCCTTCTACAAAAACCTGGACCGCGTGTTAGAGTCTCATCTCCGGTTGGTTACTAATGTGTCCACCACCTCATGATAATACAGCAGGTTTTACATGAACGATTTACAAAATAGCTTTCATAAAAAATATCTGTCTAATAGGTTTTGTGGTAGTGCTTGTTCATTTATTTTTAACGGCCTAACGTAATTAAAATAGCCCTGACAGGCTATCAATTAAATGGTGTATTTTGGCATCTTTGTGCCAAAGTGTTTAGCTTTATTTGCCAGGATTAAATTATGTTTTGAATAAAGCGATTCTCTGTGGTATTATCAGTGAATTGTTAAAGCGGCTGGTCTCAGTTGCCATGTTGTGGACGAGCTTTCCTCATTAATACTTCATTGTTTTCATTTTTGGCATAATGTCATTACCTGTTATCATTATGCAGTGCGTTAACACTATAGCTATCATACGTTAGATGAACGTTTTTTGTACGTTGTGTTTAATAACCAAAGCCTTTCTAGCAGTTTTCATTCGTCTAGCTGTTTTAAAACGCAAGGGGACGTCTTGTGTGAGCGGAACGTAGAATAAAGAGAATTTTAAAGGCACACTGACAACTTGAGCTTTGTTTTTTATGTTGCCAGCTGGTGTGTGAATGTTAAAGTGGGTGATAAAAGAGGCCGTATAAATTCTTAGCATGAGTGATATAGCGCTGCTTTACTGAACAATGTCAGGTTTGTGCAATAGTTGAAGTTGAGTTTTTTGTGTCCTATAGAGGGGCTGAGATCCTTTACAGTCTGGCGGTTGCTCACGCGAGGCATGCGGGCATAGAAGGACGTTACCCCACCTCGGATTACTCTCTGCTCACCGACGCCAGGCGGAACATAGGGCTGTTCCAGCACCACGATGCCATCACGGGCACTGCCAAGGAGGTTGTTGTCATCGACTACGGAAACAGGTCTCTGGAAAAAAATTTAAAGAAGCCTCTTTAAATGCTTCTTGGGTTGTTTGGTGTGTAAGTGACTCTTGCTGTTCTGCAGGTTATTGCGTTCTCTGGTCGGTCTGAAGCGAGTGATCATTAACGCGGCACACTTTCTAGTAATGAAGAACAAAGATGTATATCGCTTTTATCAGACTGAACCTTTCCTGGAGACGGTGAGCATCACTATTGGTTTAATCTGACACACGAGATCTGTTTTATGAAAACAATTGACCTTTGATCTGTTCTGTCAATACACATGGCTGCAGGACGATAGACGGGCCACACAGGATTCTCTTCCGCAGCGCACGCTTATTGAGCTGGAATCTTCTCCAAGGTCAGTTCCTTTATGCACACAAAGATCACTGCGAACGATCCTAGTAAATAATGCTCATAAATAAACATTACATTTCCAAAAAATGTCTTCATCCTCAGGTATCTGGTGTTGTTTAACCCTGTGGAGCAGGAGCGTTTGTGTGTGGTTACTGTGTTGGTGAATTCAGTTAAAGTAAGGGTGCTTACAGAAGATGGACAAACGTTACCGGTGCAGCTCAGTGCTCAGTGGGTGTCCGCCGCCGAAATGAGCGGAGAGGTTTACCAGGTACGCATTTTCATGTATGGCACGTTCTTTGTGAACAAAATGAAGCAGAATAAAACAGAACACTGGGGTTATGAGGAGTGAAAGTCAAATTATCCAAACCTTGACACATGCTTTTTACTCAGGCCTCTTTCATGGCACGCCTGCCTGCGCTTGGATTGGCCATTTTCCACCTGTACGACTCGGCCGACTCCCCCATGACCCTGCGCTCCGAAACGCTGCTGAGGATTTCCGGCCGGGGCCAGAGCATACGAAGTTTGGACCCTTTGCCCGTTCGGTCGCAGACGCCGGATTCTCAACCATTTTACATCCAGAGCCAGTCTCTCACTCTGGGCTTCTCTGGAACCACAGGCCTGCTGGAGGTGAGATGATTTAAGAAAAAAACAACAACATCCAAAGTCTATTGCCACATTTGCTCAAATGAAGTTCTTCACTCATGCACTTTTCTCCATTAGAGTATTCGACGCAAAGACGACCCCCAGGAGGTCAGGGTACAGATTCAGTTCCTAACATACGGCACTCGACCCTCAAAGGACAAGAGCGGAGCTTATCTCTTCTTACCGGACGGACATGCTAAGGTATCTTCCCCCGACCGCACAGTCCGAGATTAAAGGTAATTTATCACACAGCGCTTGAAGAATTAACACCTTTCTCTCTCTCTCTCTCTCTCTCAGCCTTACTCGCAGAGAGAAGCTCCAATAGTACGTGTGCTGGAAGGTCCGCTGTTTGCAGAGGTCGTGACTCACTACCAGCACTTTGAACAGACGGTCCGAATTCATAATGTTCCAGGTACTCCCTCGATGCTTTAGCCCTCCATCTGTCTCTCATAAAAGCATGCTTGTGTTCTCGTCCCGCCTTATCACGTCGACATATCTCTCTCCGTCTCGCTCTTGCAGGAGTGGATGGTCTATCTCTGGACATCACCACTATGGTAGACATCAGAGACCATAATAACAAAGAGCTGGCCATGCGCCTGGTGACCGACATTCAGAATGGAGACACTTTCTACACAGACCTCAACGGGTTCCAGGTAAAACCCTTTTAGTTTTGTGTATCTGATCATATTTCTTTGTTGCTTTAAAAAGTATGTGTTAAAGTATAAAGAGTCTCCAAGATTACACATGATTCTTCTGTTTTTACTTTTCCTCAGATCCAACCACGGCGGTACTTCCAGAAACTTCCGTTGCAGGCTAATTTCTACCCGATGCCCACCATGGCGTACATTCAGGACAGTCAATACCGGCTCACGCTTCACACGGCCCAGGCGTTGGGGGTTACCAGCCTGGCTAGTGGTGAGTAGGAATGGAAAATAGTTGACACATATACGTAAGTGCAATATTGCAAAATTTTGATACAAAAATTATTAACTAAATATTTTATGTAGTCAACATATTGCGCAATAAAGGCCAATAAATAACTTGATGAAAATTTTAATATAAAAATGATATAATTTTTATATAACTAATGATAATTTAATGTACATTTGACTCATCACTTTAAAAAGGTTCTAGCTCGGTGACAGTGTGAGCTAAGACTTCACCCTACAGTCAGATTCAAAACCACTTGCGTGCCAAATCGAGTCGATATCACCAATTCTGTTGAAAAACCGTATCATTACATTGTTTTAATTTGGTATCGACTCGGTTCCAAAGTACCGATACATTTTCAAGCCGTGGCGGTGTGTACCCTGAAAAAGGTTTAATGGATCAGAGATGGCCAGAATAAAAGCACAAATAGTGAAACAACGCTCTGCTTCTCCATTGATTCGATGCAATGTATCCGATAATGAAGATGAAGTGAGTGAAACGCTAGTCATTCTTACTTTACCTCTTCCTCTCTCATGTTTCTGTGTTTTACAGGTCAGTTGGAGGTGATTCTGGACCGGCGCTTGATGCAGGATGATAACAGGGGTCTGGGACAGGGGCTTAAAGACAACAAACGAACGGCAAACCGTTTCCGCCTTCTGTTGGAAAGGAGAAGCAATAACGGAAAGGTACGTTCAGATTGGACATGGAAAAATAGTGTTGTTTTAAAGTAGACACACAATTTATGTTACGGTTGTTTCTGTTTGTCTTATTGAAATGTGAAGTGTCCAACCAGAGATTTAGTTTTCTATAAAGATACGATCGATTATATCACATGTAGTTTGGGGAGCAAAACAAATATTTTACAGTTTCACAATAATGTGAAAAGCTTTTCAGATATTTGCCTGCAATGCTTTGGTTTAGAATTTCAGTCTGTTTAAAAATAAAAAATAGCAACTGTTTTACAAGCAACTCAAAAAGCAGAATATACAATGGCACTTATGGATATTTTATTTACTTTTAAGGGCTTTAATGCTAAGAACCTTTTCAAAAGTTTGTCAAATCCAGATCATTGTTCTTCCTCAGAAGCTTTCATAGTGTCAACATAGTATTTTCTTCACAACTTTATTACCCAGGAGACCCATTAAAACACTGTTTACTCAGACTACCCCAATTTGCACAGCAGTCAGTGAACAAGTAAAGTCTTGTTATGCATGTCAAAATGTATGAATTCATCAAGAAAAAAATAATATTAATAAAATACTTTTTTGTTCATAAACAAAATGCATGCTAGTTTAGGTGAACATTATTTATTTTCTAGAAAGACTGCATACCATGACTTAAGCTGAACTTTATTGACATATCTAAATAGTTAAATACATTTGTTTTAAATAAAATGTTATTATAGTTTCGTTTTCAGTTTTATTGTAGTTAATATTTTGAATTAGGTTTTATTTTTACATTATTTTTAGTTTAATTTTAACAATTTTGTTCTGTACTTTTGTCATATTTACTTATAATATTGCTATGTAATATTGCTATAATGTTAAATGTATTTTATTTTATAGTTATTGTTTTAGTTTTTTATATTTAGTTTTAGTTTTTATAATTTTAATGCCTTAACTTAAATGTATTTTAGTTTGTTGCTTTATTCAGTTGAAATGTTTTAAACAATATATTTTGGTTTGATTTCTAACTCCTGTCACCTGTAGGGGGCACTCTTTTGTTTCTCATGAGATGTGTTTTACTCAAAGGCTCCAGGGAGAATATTATCCTGAGACTAGTGTGTCTAAAAGCTGTCAAGTGTGTAATAATACTTAATGGCTTTTGGAGCTTTCACACGCCTCTCCGCTGGCTCAGATTAATTTGAATAATATATATTTTATATTTAAATCAAACTGAGCCGTCTTTTGTAAGATTATAAGAAATACTGTAAGTAATCGTTTATTGCTGAAAAGAGGTGGGGCTCAACAGGCCGCCCCCTGCTGTTATTCATAATGTTAGGCACCATCATGCATGTCACGATCACTTTTTTCCTGTTCGTCCATTGTACTCTTCTCTCTCTCTCCTCACATGCATGCAGCTTCTTGGTTCCTATGCTAAAGTCACCCACATGCTTAGCAAAATCATTGCTGGTATTTTAGGAGAGCATAAAAAAGAGGTAACACCATCGCAGTGCTGGACTCCAGCAATAGCAGTTTTAAGACCCCTTTTTTACCTTATGTTACCATAGCAACTAGCGACAGGTTTCCTGCTGGACCGAGAGGCCAAAGGTCGTTTCCCATCCACTGTGTCCCTGTCTGTGCTGTTATGCCCCCAACCTTTCACAGTACTAGAGGATAACAGGCTGTAGAGTCTTGCCGATCGGTAGTTTTGTCCATTAAAGTGACTTTTAAAGGGATAGTTCACCCAAAAACAAACACGTTACAATGTACTCACTTTCATAAAAGAAGATGGGAATGTTAATGAAAGTGAATGAGGCTGTCATCCCGTCTTTTGTGTTCGAAGAAAAAATATTTTTTTGAAACAACACAATTTTTGGGTGAATTACTTCTTTTAGTTTTGTATAGCATCATGCTTATTGGGCTTGTTCTAGTATGTCAACAAAGGGCAAACGTGTAAAGTCATTTCACGTGTAAAAATGTTTACTGACCCGTGTCTGTATCTTCCAGATGGTGGACAGCAGACCGGTCAGCTTCCCATCGCTGCTCAGTCACATGACCTCCACCATCCTGAACCACGAGGTATTGGCGCTGCCCGTGTTGCCCAGGAAACACGGCGTGCCCCCCATGCGCACCTTCGCCCCATTGGCCGGCGCGCTGCCATGTGACTTCCACTTGCTGAACCTCAGGAGCATCCAAAGCTCGGTAAATAAGCGAGCGATGTGTGTGTCAATGTCTCCCGCTGTGAGAACTGATGAAGGCTTGAGTTCATGATGTGCGGTGAAATGTGACATCATGCGGTTTCGGTGTGTTGATATTGGATGTGTGCTTGTATCTTTGTCTTCTGGTAGGTTTTGTTGACATTTATTTGGTTTCTCAGCAGGACGCTCACTCTCCATCTCCCCATATGGCTCTACTCCTCCATCGCCTGGGACTGGATTGTGGTTTGGAGGCTCAGAACCCTGGTTTCAACTGTACAACCACACAGGGCCAGGTCAGTGTCCTTTGTTATTGACAAAAATACTTATTTTATATTTCTTATGACAAAAATGTCTCCCATCTTTTCCCCAGCTGACCGTTTCTGGAATGTTCCGTGGGCTGGACGTACATTTGCTGCAGCCTGTGTCTTTGTCCTTAATGCACTCTCAGCCTCCGCTTTCCAACGACTCCTCCGTCCATCTAGAGCCGATGGAAATATCTGCTTACAAGCTTAAGCTGTGCTAGGACAAAGTTGCACCGGAGCCGGGCTCTCCATTTGGACCCTTGGAACCCGTGTTAGCTAAAGCAGAGAGCTGGATGAACCGAGGACTCTGTCGCAGTTTGTTTATCCAGAATTAACGTTTTTAAATCTACATGAAGGCGCTAAACCCTCTCGAGGTGAAAAGGATACAAAGACTCGAACACGAGAATGTTCCAGCCAAACGTAGAAACTTGGTAGCCGCCCTTGGCGCAAAAATAAAAGATAATGTCCGAGCGTGTTTTCATTGGACAGAGCACAAATTGGTCAACATCTTTTTATTCCATCTGACCATTGTTTTTAATCTTTCGCTACACCTTACTTAAAACCCATGCTGTCGACCCTGGAGTTTGTACTGTATGTAAATATGTCAAAGCTATACGACTGGATCTATACAAACTTGTGGGACTCGGTGCAATATGTGATGCTTCACTTGCCGTTTCTTCGCTCGATTCGATTTTCTACTCTTAAGGCCTTGGAAGCTATGCTTGATGATCCACGTCACTGTCGTTTAAGCTTGGTTTATTTCTTCGTCTCAATCTGTGCACGGCGGACGCATGATTTCTATGAATGTCGGTCACCGCAGATGGCCTGTGAAGGCTGTCGGTGGTGTAACATTTAAAAAAAAACTTCCATAATCGTCTACGATGCTGCCCAAAGTAGTGGCCAGGTCTTTAGCTAGCTCTCTCATTGGTCAGTTATTCGTAAGTTACATCGAAGATCGCTCGAGCCGACATTTGTACGCATTTTTAAGCTGAATTATCCTCCAACGTGTTTGTACGTTATTTTATTATTTGCCATTTACGTAACGAGTTGTCATTGTGTTTGGCATCAAACGATTCGTGAGGCGCCGTATGTTTGTTTATACTGCTTTGTGTCGTCTTATATGGAGGTCTGAGCCATTTTTTTCAAAGCAGTTAGCCCGTAAAGACTTGCAGTATTGTATTATTTCAAAGCATCTGAAGATCAGTCTGAGAGCTTTTCGAAGTGCGCCTAGATCAGAGCGCTTACCTATACATCAACACACATAAGAAAGCCTTCTCCCATTACTTTCAGGTAAATGGAATATTACTTGTATCCAATTGTAAAGGTACAGGCCGGTACGGGCCGCTTTCACATAGTTACGCGTTCCTGCATTTGCAATAAATTGTGGTTTACTTTTAAAAATGCGCTTTGTTCAAGAACCAGGCCTTATGTGGATTCATTTACATGTCAGTAACTCTTTTGTGTTGTGTAGCAAATCCGTCCTTGTCTGTCACCACAGTAGCTTGAGTCAATTCTGAACATGAGAAACCGTCCGTCTCGTATACGTTGTCTCAACCAGGAAAACCTGTTCCACAATCTGCCAGCTTAAACAGTCTCTCGACTTTTCATTTAAATTACCAAAAAAATCATTTTCAGCATTTGATTATCTCTCCGCGGCGTGTCCACTCCGATAAGTCAGACCACAAACAGACTTTCCCGGCTAATCAGGTTTCGCAGTAGCATCCTATCGGAAACACAGTTTTCTGCGGGAGGAAGCCCGCTTGGGTGTTGAGTATGAATGGCGTGCGTGAGCCGAACGTCTCACGTTTTGTTTGTTATTCCAGAATGTTTTTCTTCCCTAATTTTGCTTGTTGTAATTCATACTCATTCTGTCTCTATCACTGCCATTCTCATGTTGTGCATACACTTGTCCAATCTCATTGTTAGATGTCCTTTATTTGTGTAGTCATAGAAAATGAAATGACGGTGTATTGAAAGATGAATTTATTATTTTTTGTTTTGCTTTCCTAGAAGTGTGTTAATGAAAACGACTCGTACAAAGCATAATGCAAAGACATTAAAGTGGACGTTTAATAAAGATCAGACATTTAAAGAAATGTAGGAGTTTTTCTTGTGTTGTGTACCTGCACAAACTTTAAAGAACAATCGTTCTCAGATGTTTCTTTTTCTCCATAGTTTTTACAACAAAAGTGCTCCGATTCAAAGACAGGGGGCAGAAGGGAGTCCTCTGCAGTTTGGCTCCTGCAGTGGAGCATAGAGTTCAGTTAACAAGAGTTCACAAGATATTCTGCTTTTATATCGAACCACCCACGATAATGGCCAGAACATCAGGTACTGATTCTAGCAGACACTGTGGTTTGTACCCATAGAGAGGACAGAAAAAAACAGCTGACCTTAATCAGAGCTGACAGGTCTCTGGAAGTCAGGAATGGCCTTTTTTTTCGATGCCCTTTAATGCTCAGTTGAGACCAGATCTGGTTTCACCTACAGCAGCAGAGATTGTGCGTTAGGTTAAGAAAAAGGCTGATTTCCTCTCTTAGTCTGGGCGTTTGAGAAAGAGGCCATTCCTCTTAATAAATCTGCCAGGGATGTGGGCTGAGACGGCAATAAAATTCAATCTCACAACTAAGGGCTTTAATAAGACGTGAGAGGTGCTGATATAGATTGAGATGTTTTTTTAAAGGATTAGCGCACCAAAAATACAATTCTGTCATCGTTTACTTACCCAAACGTCTATATGGGTTTCTTTTTTTTGCAACACCAAATTCTGTCTTTTATTCATCTTAATGTCATTCACAAACTGTACATGAAGAGATTTAGAGAAATCTGTGGTTACCAACTGTGTTCCGCAGAAGAAAGAAACTTATACTCAGGTTTGAAAAAACATGGTGGTAAGTTAATGATTACAAAATATAATTTTTAGGCGAGTTATTCCTTTAACTAAGATCAAAGCTCTGAACTAATGTTTTTTTTTAGAGAACTGAGTGAATAAAGGATATTACACAACTAAGAGCTCAATAGCTGCTCATCTGATATTCTCATTGAAGTGGTGGGTAAACATATTTAATAATGCTCTTCTGAAAATGTCTATGTATTTTACTTAGGATGTCAGCCAAGCCTTATCTCAAATAATCCATCTACTCGTTCTGAATGTCAGCAGAACTTTTTATCCAAAGGGCACATTGAGGCTTCTCCTCTAAGAACACGATGACAAACTTACATCACACCAGGGTGAATTCAGCTTAAAAGAATCATTTCAGAGAACAGAAATAGCATCTCGTCTCTCAGGAACTAAAGATCCGCGCCAATTGTTCTGCCCATTAACAAGGCAGATAAAATCAATTAAGTTATAGTGGAACATCTGAGTAGGATAATAAGGAGCCCTGCAGATTTTTTGTGGTAAAAATACAACCGACGACAGCGCCGGCTCTTGTACTATTAGTCAAAGACGCAGCTGGTACATTAGTGGTCGAATGGCAATTCAACCAAAAAAAAAACCCCAGCGTGATGGAAATTAATTTTCAATATTCTCTTAGAAGTGCACGCTGAAGAGAGAAATCAACATGACACCTCTCCCACAAGTAGCTGGACCATCCGTCTTTCCGTCTTATTGCTCAATTAGTATGTACGTGGCGGCGGCAATCTCACTTATAATGCCAAGTAGGCAGAAGCTTCAGGCGTTGAATACGAGATCCCATTCCTCCCAGCTGAACTAATTATGGAAAGCATTTTAAATGTGCCATTTCCATAAACTGGATCTCTTCTCCCTCTTCTGGAAGGAAAAAGAACGTGGACGTTTTTCTCCACTGTCGTAAGGATCGGCCTCGTATCAAGTACACATGAAATATTTATGACACCCACTGCACACTTTACTTAGCGAAGCGTATAATATGTGGGTTATTCATTAAATATAGGCAAATGTACTTGCATTATGGGATGGAAGATACGTGATACAAACTGAGATAGTAATGTATCAACATAGATATTGAAGTACTTGTAAAAGCTTTTAAATAAACACAGACGCAACAGATGTTTGCAATTGATTTAATTACTGCAGTATTGACAGCAGTTTAATAAAACCGGTAAATGCGACGCTGAAAGCTGTGGAAACAAAATTGACGTTTATTATGCCTGCATTGCTGATGTTGCATTTCTATTCGAAGTTTGAAGTATGCACACTTGAATCTTCATCTTGACCTACTTTGACTGCTGTCAACGTCACTTACCACTTTACACTCCTCTTCAACTGCTTCATAAACATTATCTCACAGGTATCATGTCATTGTCTTGGATTTTATTTTATTTGCTTAAATGTATTTTCATGTTTAACCGTGAACTTGCAGAGATAAATGTATTGTAGCATCAGATTGGTACTGTATGTGGTACATGAAGTAAAAGGGATAAGTTACCCCAAAATTAAAATGTTGTCATTATTCATTCACCCTCATGTCATTCCAAACCTGTATGACTATTAACACAAACGAAGATATTTCGAAGAATGTCGGTAACCGAACTTCCATTGTATGGACACAAAACCACTGAAGAACTACATCTTAACAAACAGGACTTCACGTCTCAAGGCTGCCGATGACTTTTTTGGAAACCAATTTCTTCCTGAAAGCTATTTTGTTCTAGCAAGAACAAGTTTTAGAGTCAAATGAGACCTAAAAATCAATAAAACGTCCTCTGGGACAAAGATTGTTTTTACTTTCCAACACTAATATTGAAAACTCATTATGAAAACATCGGAGGAGAAATGTGTGAGGGAACATGTTCATTAAAACATGAACAGACAAACCAACATGATCTAACAGGGAATCTTAAAAGTCTTGCGACGACTGCGCTCTAAAATAGCTTAAATAACCAATGCATTGAATAGAAATGTGCTTCTGATCAAAGGAATTCTGATACGATCAAACCCAGTATTACCAGATTATCACTTACTGGATTAAAAAGATCTTTTCCAGATTAGTGTGAAATACGCTGTATACCGAATGGGCGGTCTGTAAACTAAGACACTGCTCTATCTAGATTGATAGACAGATGAGGTGATCTCTCTGCCATGTTTCAGCTCAATATTTCGACTGTCTGTGTGAGATCCCTGCCACTCCAAATCCGTGCCGGGGGCTCACGGCAGACTGTAGTCTGCGTTATGTTATGTTATCTCCTTCCGTGCTGCTATGATTCTCTTTGTTGCCGTCGTTGCAATCGTTTAAATTTATGCACGGTTAAATCATCCCTGATTGAATTGCTGGTTATATCCCGGAGCTGAACGCTACCTAGCACAGAGAGCTGTACGTTGACTTTATTGCCAGGTTTTAAGGGCGCATCATGTGAATGTTGAGTGATGCAATGGCAGTGTGCTATAGGAGCGCTTTGAAAAAGTTTTGTGCAGTCTGAAACTTTTTATTAAAAGTTGACTGGAACAATTTTCAGCCCTTATTCTTGTTACAAAGTAAAAGGTTGGGTTTGCACAAACCTTGCACACGCACAAGCACAACACACACGCAAACAAACACAAACCCACATGATCTTATTGATCTTGCTTAGTGGTTTGAAACTGAGACCACTGATACACGAGTCAAAATAAAGGGAATCGTTGAGTGTAGCTGTCCTGTGTTTGATCAGATATGAGTCAAATTAGTGAATAGCTCATATATGGTGATCTCTCGCTCTCTCACACACACACACGACACAATCCCAGTGGCTCTGAAATTAGTTCTGTATCCCACTATAAGGAAGACAGATGTATAAAAAGCTCCAGGAGGCACTAAAGAGCGCTCTGGGTCCGTATAAAAGCAGTCTTTTCGCTGTGATACTCCAACTCCTCGCTGTCCGACTCGGAGTTTATCCCCCCTGTTGCGTCGTCGTCCCCCCACACAGTGGGGATCCCCCGGTACGATACCTTCCCTCGTCTGAGTCCGAAGCCAAACCCTACTCGAATCCCCCCTCCGCTAGAGTCTGTCACCGGCAATTTGGTCCTCCTAAAAAAGGGGGTGCCGGCTGCTCCCGAATGCAGCTGCAGCAACACGAAAACAGCTGCGAAAGTAGCCAAGATGAAGGCACAGCTGAGCACCGCCACCAGCGCCGGCAATTTCGAGGGCAACCCAGGCTCCCGCAAGAACCCCTCTGATGGTTCTCCCTCGCCGGTTATTCTATGCTGGAGCACAGGGATGCTGGGAGATTTTCGCTGCACCTGGTTTTGGTGCAAGCAGGAAGTGACAGCGAGGTGACTGTGTGGAGGGCACGAAACACATTCGTTTTCTCCCGGCCCGGAGCACGTCAGGCAGGCCGGGTGGCAGGGCAGGCAGGCCTGCACGGTGGAGTGCTCCACCCAGTTGTCCAAGGACAAGTTGAGGACCTGCGGTCCGGAGCTGAAGCCAGGAGGGCAGGACTTCACGCAGCCTTGTAGGAAAAGCGAGAAGCCCGTGCTGCATTCTGGAAACAAACAATGTCATCAAACACGTTACATTGATATCATTAAAGACGACAAGAAATGACATTCAAAGTGCATTCGATATTCGTAATGTGATGCATTTCCGTGGGCAAAAAAAGTTTAAACAATGTAGGAAACGTGAGTTTCATAAAGATGTGATAATATTGGCCTTGGTTATGTCAACAGAAAATAAAAAAGTTTCTTCAGAGATGGGAAAAGTTATTAAATAGTCATGAAAATAAAAGGCTTTTTCTAAAGAATAACGACATGCACTTATAAACCATGCAAAATAAAGCCAGAAATAACAACACGGGTGAATTCAAAAGCTTCCAAATGTGCAAGGACAGAAAGTAATTCATGCAGTTATTGTAATGAACACCACTAAAACTGGGGAACCACAAACTTGCAATGTATAAGCATCTGCATCTGCCTGAGGTGCCATAAATGTTCCATTATAAAGAAAGTTCATGTTGGTCCCTTATTTTGTGATCTGATGTATTATATTTAGTTTCACCTTGTACAATTCAGGACTATCTGCAGTAACACCTGAGAGCACATGAAAAATGAGTGAAATAACTTTAGGTTCGTCCTTGAGCACTGCAGTTGAGACGCTGTCTGCACCGTATGGGGGCCATGATGGAGAAATCCATCATCACAGAGGAACTTTTAATAGGCCAAACCCTAAGCCTTCTAATTAAACAAACTAAAGTTTGTTTACTGACCTCTAGAGGCTAAGAGGAAAGCGCGACCTTCCGTCACGAAGTTGCAGAGATTTTGAAAACTTCTCCCTTCTTCAATAATGCAAACCTCTTTGCACCACAGTGTTTTGCAATATTCATACTCATAAACATATATTAATATTCATAAGAACTGGGGGTAGACACACTGAGACAAAAGAGAATTTCTATATGACACAGAATTTAAGCCAATTAACTACTCTGTGTGTGTGTGTGTGTGTGTGTGTGTGTGTGTTTGTGTGTGTTTGTGTGTGTGCTCCTTGTTTTTATATCCCAGTACCTGAATGCACACCAACTCATGGGGACTCGTGTCACCGTGTGGACCAAAATTGAGGTCCCCACAAGCAAAAAAGCTTAAAAATTGTGCAGAACAATCATTTTTGAAAATCTAAAAATGCAGAAAGTTTTCTATCATCTTTAGCTTTAGGGGTCGGGTATAGAATATACAGTTTGTACGGTATAAAAATCATTACGCCTAAGGACTGTCCCCACAGAGATAATAAACCAGACCTCTGTGTGTGTGTGCATAAATATTTTCATGCCATTGAATAACTAAATGAATAGCTTGTTAAAGGAATAGTTGACACCCAAAAATATACATTTGTTTATTACCTGCTCACCTTTCTAAGCTAAATAGTGTTTTATTCAGTAAATACTTTTGAAAGCATAAAGCATAAAACATAAATGCCATATTCCAACTCATTAAAAACTTCACTACTATATAAACAATAATGCAAGATCACTGAAAAATAGCATATTTAAACCAAACATTTTTCATTTTTGGGTGAACTGTCCCTTTGAAATGGTTTGTTGGCAAACACTATTGGTTGTGAATTGTGTGCGTCTTACCGATGCAGATCTGCTGGGTGTCAAAGGTTTTGCAGCTATTGTTTGAAGGTCGTGTGTAGTCTGAAATGTACGGATCCGTGGCGCTGGAGCCGGTCCCGTACAGAATGAGTGTGAACTGAGACAGAACACCTGTGGAGAAGATATTCAGCCTTGAATTTTGGTCATTTTACCAAATACAACTAGTGCATTTTCAGAACAGTATTTGTAGTACCGTAGTCATTAAGTCCAGCCACGTTCTCAATCTCCAGTGTCCATTCTCCCCGAGGGTCCTCGTCCCAGGAGTGTGTGGTCATGAACGCCCAGTCATTAAAGCCTTCGGCTGAGTTGTCCTGAGGCCTGAAGAGAAACCGAAGAGAAGTGTGATTCAATGAGTTTGTGTGCCTAAATAAAAGTGCGTACATTTTCAGCATTGCCTACTGAGAACCGATCAAGAGTTGATTTTTAAGTGTCTGTATGTATTGATTATATGTGAAAGTGTGTTTGCTGGAGAGCATCTGGGTGAAAGGGCTTCCCAGGGGGCTGATGAGATGACAGATTTGAGTGCGTGTTTACCGTGGAGCCAGCAGGGTGGAACGAGTCCCGAGTGGGCTGATGAGGTGAAATGCCAGGTTCCCCCTGTGGTTATAAGACAGCGTGAGTCTGGCCTGCACGTGTTCCAGAGAGCTTACGAAATCCTGCTGTCCAGAGCAGGCCTCCACAGATCTGCTGAAGATCAGGTGGTTTTTGATATCCCTTTCGCAGCAGAAAAATCTCAAATCAATTCATGTCAGTCATGTCACAGTCATTTTAATATAGAAGAAATAAACTGCAGCTAACTGTAAATAAATGGTTAGTAACCCAACAACACTGCCCTCCATTGACTTCCATTGTATGAACACAAACCACTAAGACATTTCTCAAAATATATGAAAGAGTCATATACAGGTTTTGAATGATATGATAATGAATAATTAACAATTTTTTAATTTTTGTGTGAACTATCCCTTTAAGATTGACCTCTGGCTCTGGCTGTCATGTAGTTGACATTAGCTAACTGTTGTACTGATGTTCTGCTGGTGATGCATGAGGTGTTTCATCGTCCTTACCTGGGCTCAGTAAGCATATTAATGACACATTTGTGCTGCGGCCCCACGCTGCTCCAGTTTTGGGCCAATGTGACCATGGCACTGGCATCCAGCAGACCATAGCCGTACGAATGGCTCACTGCCACATAGAGAGAGGCATGAGGTCAGACGTGTACACCAAGCAAATAATTCAGCTCTAAAATTCCAACCTCTGATTGGATATTCAAACCGTCATTTACCCAATCGCCCCACACCATTGGTCCTCCAGTCATTAGTTATCAGGTGGGCGGGACGCGAGGTTCTCACAACCAGATGCTGCATATCTCTCCAGGTCAGGTTCATGCTGTGCGTGGCACAAAAAGACGAACATTCATATGAATATTACACAGCGGCGGGCTGCAAATTTTTCATATTCAAATGATAATTCACATATAATTATTCTTTTGGATGTGACAGGATGTCTTTCTGAAAGACGCGTAATTAAAGCTTTTCTTTTAGGCGAGTCACAGAAAATTGCAAATGGAAACGTTCCGTCCTGGGGGCCGTGCATCATTTTGTAATTACACGGGCGACGGGGCCTTTTTCAACTAAAGACCCGAAATTGTACTCCCTGAAAAGGCAGCGATATCAGATTCAATTTATAACTGCGCTTCCATGGTTCACATCTAGAGCTTATTAGGTTCCTCATTGGCTGTTGGTGTACATGGCAGAAACAAGTGGTTCGGGGACTTGTGCGGCCCATAGGCAGGGCTGAAAAGCCCTGTTATCGCTCAACAGCGTTTCAGGGAGAACAGGTGTGGAATAGGGCATAATAAAGCATGATGGTTTATACCTGCGAGCCATTTTCGCCAAAAAAATCAATATGGGGTAACATACGGTATTGCGCTGTAAAGCTACATGAAAAGACCTCAGTTTGCATTGACATTGATAATTAGCACCTTCCCGCTTCACAACACGCGTTTGCATATTTTTCAAGGTGATTTATGAGGAAGGTGAACCAATTCATACGCTTTGCACATTTTTTGACCTCAATAAACGACTTAGCGGGGAAATTCATAATGTCACGCGCATGATTTATAAACCTGTGGCCGCGTCACAGACGGAGTGAGTTGCACACTGTGATTAATAGGCGTTAGACTGTTTTAATTCCATGTTGGCTTACATGTGGTGGAAAAAAGGGTGGAAACAGAATTTTTTGCATGGATGCCAGGGGGCAATATGGTTTGATTTTGCACATTTCTGTCGAAGAAAAGGTGGTTTTGGGGAAAACCTGGCTCGGCACAGGTCCCAAAGTGACATCACTGCAGAACATCTAGTCTTACTATAAGTGTATTAAATATGGATTGAAATATTACACGTAAATAAAAAATAAATTTCTTCATAATAATAACAACAGTCTGAGAATAGGAGCTGCAGCTATTGGATCCTTCAGCATTAATAAGGTATCATGTTAGGCATGAGTGACTCCAGCAGAGGACAGTTTGTAATATAATATCTCCAAGAGGGAACACAGCCAGTGTTTTATTGAGAGATTATGAAGTGATGTCCAATGTTGGTCTAATATCTTTTTGCAGCATGTATTCCAGCTGAAACTTTGCGATCGCTCATGTGAAAATGTGCATCTTCACTCAAGTTAAGAGTGAGATCTCAGCACAGACCTCTTAAATATGCTTGCCAGAAACTATTTTCTTTTTATTGATCTTCACAAAGTTCCTTGCTAGGAGCAACAGTTCATAGTGACAGGTTTCTTGTGACAAGAACCATAAGTGTACATTTCGGCTGTGATTTCAGAAGCCCTAAATTACATCACAAGTGTCATACAGACATTTTATCGCATT
Organism: Oreonectes daqikongensis; assembly: GCA_026939265.1. Taxonomy (NCBI): domain Eukaryota; kingdom Metazoa; phylum Chordata; class Actinopteri; order Cypriniformes; family Nemacheilidae; genus Oreonectes; species Oreonectes daqikongensis. The sequence continues at coordinate 7,957,415 of JAOTQM010000036.1, read as the reverse complement.
TCATAGTGACACATCGGTCACTACGAACTGTCAAAATCTTCAATTGTAAATGTGTCTAGTTTGAAAGAACACAAGATTGAGAACATATTACTGGTGTGAACTTTTCTTTTAATTGATCATTATGACTCAATGTTGTCTAGAGGTCTGCCGTTCCACAGGTGCAATTTAGCCCCGGACGAGAAATAGGGAAATGACAGCCGTCACCCTTTCTCGGCCTCTCTGTATCTCTCCTCGTGTCAGGGCGATGTCGGAGGGCTGAAAATGATGTGTGCGAGGTAATGAAGTCTAACTGACGAGGTCGGATGACTGACAGGAGCGGTGGGGTGTGCAGAGTGTGTGTGTGTCCGTTGAGACAGGTGTCAATGTTGTCATCACTCACTTGGCCTCCAGAGCGAGAGCGATGATTCCGGCAGCCAGGGGAGCTGAGGCGGACGTGCCCGTGTGCGAGTCCGTACACTTCTTCCTGAGGTCTGTCGTCACCTGAAAACACAGACGGACACAAAGATGGAGAGGTCAGATGTGTTACTGGTGCGTATGTTTTTGGGGGGGTGCGTCCATCAGCCAGAGGCGCCTGTCAAAGAGCCTGATGAGAATGAGTCCGAAAAAAGGAAGAAAAAAACTAATTCACTGCTGGCTCTGTGATGAAATGTGTGTGCGCCGGGCAGACTCATAATAAGGTGCACGAGGATTTGGGGTTTTAATCAGGGCGTAAGAGACTCAGGGACGTGCCGGAGTGATTGACAACGGTCAGGATGAGAGAAGATCCAGCCTAAGGCGACAGAACCATCACAGCACACACAGGAGAGCATCTGTCACACACCCATACACACTAACACTCTTCCTCTTTGACTTTTTATTATTTGCTGTCACTGGCGCTGTGATACAAACACGTACCCCTGTGCGAAAATCCCGCCCCACCCTTGTCGGCGAGAATGCGTCCATTTTCAAATTGAATCTGTTATTGCCTTTGTCACTGTAATGGAACGGAGGTCTCGAACGAGGGAGGTGGGAGCTATCACAGTCAAACGCGCCGAGAAATACTTGACATCAAACAAACAAACACTCTGAAGCCGTCCGAAGAGTCTCAGAAGAGCTTCAATGAGCTGGCACGGAGATCAACCTGCATGCGGAATCTGGAATCGCTTTCGCCGACACGGCCCTAGCGCAGAATCAAACAGAATATGGATAACTACCCACGGCACGTTTTCCTCACCGCTGTTCACTAAATCTACAGTGACATTGCAAACAGAACCCGAGATTAACTGAATGTGAGTAGATTAAAAAAGTGGGAAATGAAAACAACTGAAGACAAAGTCTATAGCCAGTTTTTGAGGGAATCTGTACAAAAACAAACTCAAAGGTTAATGAGTCTAACAAATTCTTATCCCAAGGATTGCACACAGAAACAAATGTATAATGTATAATGCAATGTAAGTCGCTTTGGATAAAAGCGTCTGCCAAATGTATAAAAATATTCAAATACAAATAAAAATACTTTTTCTGTTATAAAACAAACAAAATCTGTTTTTCTGTTTATATGCAACAGAGCTATATTTATAATCTTTCTTCATTAACTTTCCTAAAGATTAGGTGATAAAGCTACTTTGCAATCCTTATATCACGTGTAATATAATAATAATAATAATAAACTTATATAAGTGTATAAGACAGATGTTTAAAAATAGCAAAGCCTCTCAAAGCACAAACTAACAGCACAGATGCTCATCATCAAAGATGATCGTGATGTCTCTTCACAACACGTGAAGGGCATCTCAAATTATTTTTGGCTGTCTTCGGCCCAAATATCTGCCCTAATTGAACAAATATGACACGTGATCTAAAGAATCTGCAATGCAGCATGTTTGGTATTCAAAAATCGCTGTCTCTGGGTCTTTTGCACCTTTGCTTGATCAAATTTCTCTCTTTCCTCTCTCCCTATCTTTATTTCCGCTCTCGGAGGAAATGACCGGGACGGAAACAGATGCGTGTGGCTCGCAGCATCACCTACGATGGAGAAGTTTTCAGTGATTTTTTTGCCTCCCACGGGCACGCCACTCACCGTGCTGTTTTACAGGGAGCCCGCAGGAATCACAGCGGCAGATGTGAAAATCATTTCATTGGCTGACACTTCATCTTCACAGCACGCGGGCCGCCGCGCCATCGCTCACTTGCCCGTGCGGTCGTGATGTGGCCATTTAAACCATGCGGCAAATTTGGCAGCTACTGCTTGTTCGATTTGATGTGAGCAGCGCTTACAACTGGAAATGACTTTCTTTGTGGTTGTGTAAGGGCGTGAAAGTCTGTGTTCATGCTGCTAGTGAGTAAAATAGTATATTTCCTTTCATCTATTTTTGGTGCCATTAATGAGAAACAACAAAGTGTGTCTATGTCTGTGTTTGTTTGATGATAATGAAACCTTTTAAGCATTTGCATATGTAAATGCATATGTGAGGAAAACAGATGAATAATCATTTAATATCTTTAAGCGATAGATGACCCAAAAATGAAAATCCTGTCATCATTTACTCATCCTCATGTCATTTCGAACCTGTCAAACCTACCCAAAATGATGTGCGTGCATGTGTCTATAATAAACACCTGTATTTGAACATGAATGTAATGCAAGTAGTAACTAAATACGTACAATCTGTTTCTCGTTGAGGTTTCCGCTGCTATAGGTGGTGGCGAGGGTGGAGGAACAGGCCTCGCTGTACCACGGGACGTTACCGTACTGCGTGGTGCTGCTGATGGAGAGGGTGTAGATGCTGTTGGTGTATCCATCGCAGTTGCAGCTGTCTCTCTCACGGCCTCCGTTACCTGATGCCCACACGAAGATAGAGCCCAGCCCACCTCGACCCTGTGGCACAAACAGCATGCACATACACTCAATGCCTGTCACTTCAATGCAAAAAATGCATTATCAATGTGTTCATCCTTTCAGCTCTCAAATATAAAAAATGTTGGTTTAATAAAAAATGTTTTGGATTTAGATACTAAACAGCAAGTAAATTAGAGCAAAACTATGTGTGCATTCCTGTGTATGTATCATTGAAATATTTGTGTAGCGTCCATTATTTCCTGTACACACGGACCTCATCTATAATACAATAGCCCACCAAAATCCAATTGAAGGAGCCAATTATGGCTGTCATGATTAATTTAAAACCGATACGGTGACCTCTGCATGCTGAAATCTTCTGCATTTTACGCTTTATTAAAATTGGTTGGACACCTGACAAAATGCCACTTTTCCTTTTCTCATAAATCAGTCTCCTCTCTCGCCGCAGTGAAGCAAGTCTGCAGAATTTGATTAAAGTTTTCCTTCTATCTTCTGCCTTCCATATGGCCAATATTCACAGCTGACTGAATCAGGATTATTGTGACCATAAAATGGTTTGTTTGTTTGTTTGCGTTGCCGCAATCTGGTTCGCAATTCTATAAATGATAAAATCGCAAAAAAGGACTAAAGCGCAGAGAAAAAGACCAAGGAGGACTCACACTGCTGAGACAGATGTTTATGTGAAGAGTAGGCTAATTTGACTAAATTACTCGAGGGAGAAATCACTTTTACATGCTATAAAAAATGATCACTGAGTCAATTCCACATGAAAACGAGGGATTCATTCTATTATTTGATAACACTGACAAAACATTGTGTGTAATTACTAAAGGCACGTTTACCGTAGAACCGTGTCACATCTTTTGCCTGTCAAACACGACATACTCTTTCCTCTCTGTGTCGAATCGGATAATAGTATCTAAAGCGTGAGGCGAGCGCAGGTGATTTGGATTTAATTCCATTAAAGATATCTCCCAAAATAACTCATGGAGGAAAATTTGAGCTTTGAAAACGTCTGTTCTAAAAGGCTGTCAGAACGTGTCACACGTGAACACGAGGGGAATCTGCGCTGAATTGCCGTTCAGTACGAGGTCACCGAGATGGGAAAGGAAGTAGGGGGAAGACTGCGAGCATATGGTTTGAAACACTCGATGGCACAAAAACACACGTGGGAGCTGATTAACATTTATGAAAGGAAGCTGAATAAATAGAATATTGAGTAAGATGGGTGTAGAGAGATTTATGTTGTGTGCTCATGCAAAACTCATCGCCAGAATGCTTAAGCATCGCCAGGGTGATGACATATGGTTGCTAAGATGTCATGAGTGGATATTGACCATAGATTATTGGTTATTGCTAAGTTTCTGATACTATGATATGCAGAAAAGACTCGAAATAGACAACACGAAATAGTATGTCTGACTGCCTAGAAAAGTAATAACCCACCTCTCCTCAACAAGCCGTATAATTTGAGGTATCATTCATGACCGCAGCGCAAAACTCTTGGTGTGTGATGAGTATTCAAATGCCTAACACTGCATATAAAGAATATTAATAGCAAGGCTTGCCTTACAAAACACCACTAAAAAATAAAGAATGATTCTCAAAGAAAATAAGAAAAAGAATATCCAGGAAACAAGACAGCCTAATGCTCACATCACAGAATGTAAAACTCATTTTCGCATTCACTGCGCAACGTGTCTGAGCGCCGAAACTCTATCAAGGTAAAAAACTGACAAGAGATAGACGCCACGCAAGAAAAATTACCATATCAAAAACGTAAACAGTAAACAAATGCTTATCTCTTCCAAGATCTCAAAAATCTCAATAAATATAAGCTCTGTTACGAAACTTGTGAGCTGCTTTGCTGCCTGGTGCCTACATAGGCTGTCTGCTAAGGCACCATCCTAACAATCACAGAACTTAATAGGTGACTATTTGAAACACTACATAGGCAGCCTAGATAGGCATCATACAAATAATGGAAAAGAGACTTAAATTACATGTTAAAAACGGTGACGTGAGATGAACGAAGCAGAAATGTTTCATGAAAACTTTTGTTCAGAATAGTTTCAAATTGTTTTGCATCAACACTTTTTTTGTATTGAAAGAATTCTTAAATATACACAGACTACACAGTGGTGGCTAAAACAAGAGCATGGGCAAAACGATTTATCTTAGTTTGGATCGAGAGGGCACATATGTTGGCTTAAAATACTGCCTATGTAGGCAGCCCACTATGACTTAAAACAGAGCAGCTTTTCTAATCCTCAATACTTCAAGTCTTTGTAAAAGTGCACTTCCTTCTCAATTCTCTCTCCATAAACGCATTTAAACAGGCGATGACATCTACAGCTCATGACGTCAAGTCCTGTTCTTCTCTGAGAGGTGCTGATCAGAGCTGACAGCGACCGTGGCATATTTAGCTGATCTGAAACCTGCCTGGATGACCTGACGGAAGTGCCAGACTCACCTCGGTGACCCCCTGCAGGAATGCTTCTTTGGCCAGCTTGGCAGGGCCGTCCACCGTCTTCCCATCGTCCTCGGGGCCCCAGCTGGCACTGTAAATGTGGATGTGTTGGGAGTTCAGGCTTAGAGACTGAGCCTCTACAACATCTGTTACCTCTCCGTCCAACATCCGCACACCTGCGTGGAAAACAGAGAGAGAAGGAAAGCGTGTGTGTGTGTGTTAATGAAGATGTCAGAGTAAAAGTGGGAGGTTTCGTAGAAACCTTGTCTGTTAATGTAATGATGTATTTAAAGGGAAGACAAAAGCAAACAAAAAAGTAGAAATAAACTATGACTCACATCCTGGCTGGAATATAATGCTAATTGGACTTCATGTTGCTAGTCAAAATCCAGGCTATGCAAAACTAGAAGTTATTGCTTGCCGTTTTATTTTAGTGTCTGGTTAGAACATGGTGTGAAATAGAGCAGAGATGCAATTACTAAGAATGATTCTGTGGCCATTTTTGTTTGATTAATAATTCCAGCGACAGGATTCATAGTCATATCACCCACCCACAGAAACACACATACACACACAACCCAGTGGCCAATTAGATCAGCAACATCTGCTGTCTCGTGTTCTTCACACATACACAGACACACAAGGGCAGAATTATCTTTTTATTACAAAAATACACACACACACACAAAAACGGATATCACATGCGGCGTGGACTTGCCCTCTGCCTTAATCACCACAATTTACAGAATGTTTTAAAAATATTTCTCTAAAAAGACAGCATTAAAATAAAAGATGGGCAATTTGTTTTATGGCTGTCTCGCCAGAGCGCTACAATGTGTCTGCAATACCAACGATATTTCCTAAACCCAGAGAAAAAATGTAAAGGGCTAGTTCACCACAGAATCATCATTTACTCCCCCCCTTATCATTCCAAACCTGTATGACTTTCTTTCTTCTGCAGAACCTAAAAGAAGATATTTTGAAGAATGTATGGTAATAGAAAATCGTAGGTTTTCATTAACTTACATTGGTTTTGTGTCCATACAATAGAAGTGAATGGGGACCAACGGTTTTTGTTCACCAACATTATTCAAAATATCGTTTTTGTGTTTTGCAGAAGAAAGAAAGAAGAAAAAATTAATGTGTTTTATAAATGAACGACAAAGCGTTTCAGCACGGCCGCATGATGACATCAGCCATTACACGTAAAGAATAGAAAGTGAGCGTTTCATGACTTTGATTGACATATGCAAATTCCCACTTGCCAATCAACGCATGGTGTCCCACTCACCTCCAATTTTGGCATTGTAGGCCACGCCCACTCCGCAGACCCCATTGTTCGCCGCAGCCGCAACCTCCCCGGCGCAACGAGTCCCGTGCCTGGAGAGACAAAGAAAGAGAGATAGACATGTTGGTTTGGCTGCGGTCTGATGGCTTGCTAAGGCTTTGTGCTCCGGTGTGCCTCTGCCCAATTCAAATCCAGTTCACATTCAGTTCAGCTCGATTCAAATTCAGTCCACGTTTGCACAGATAAAGTCTCGGAGGTGAGACGCTGTGCTGTCACCACAATTGAGGGGCAACTCTCACAGCAATCAAACACAGATGCATTATCCTTACCCTACAATTAAAAACTCATTAGAGCCTCGCCGGAAACTACAACAGATAAACAAACACCTAAACGCCTTGAGTTGGCTTGTCACTCGTGTGTCTGAACGTTCTTGCGATACCGCGGGCAAACCTCAAAAGCTCTACGGTGGAGATAAGCGTCACCGTCTAAAGAAATGGCAGCTGGGTTTGGGTTTTGTATATGCACCGCAAGAGCCTTTCTCTCCATTCAGCTGCATCCTATTGGAGCTCATTGTTTCCTTCAGACAAAGTGGAAAAGAGGAGCCTAGAGACCCCAGAAGAAGACTCGGAGGAGAACACTGATGTTTCTAGGCAGCGGGGCATTTTTGCCACAGTCGTCATTGCTATTTTACACACACACAAACATATAAGGTTATTAAACTGAAATACGCATGAACATAACTCACAGACAAATAAAAAAAACTTTCTCAGTCTTCTCAGCTGTCATTCACAGAAAACACAAATCAGACTTTTACAAAGACCTATACAACGTGAGAAATGACAATAGCTTTCTCACAGCTCTGCGTTATCATGACAGCATTGCAACATTTTTCATAGTTGTGACTCAGCCGTAGTGCTTGTAAGCCCTTGTAAGTTCTCAAGCTGAAATAAAAAATGTCTACATTGTGATAAATATACACACCCGAAGAGACCTACTGAATATAGATGGTAAGGAATGGATCATTCGAAAAATTTTGTCTTTTGGTGATATTTATTATTTATAAATGTACCTTGAAGTGTATTAGAATAGAAGAATCAGAGGAAAAATGTGTGACCAAGCTATTTTTACTTAAACAGAAAATATTACTTAAATAAATTAGCACTGTAATAAGAAAAGATATTTCATCATAAATAATAAGATAAAAATGCCACCGAGGTAAACATTTGTGATCAAAGATGCAAGTGAATTTTTTAAATCTCAGGTTGCCAACAAAAGCGTCTGATTAAAGCTTTGTGTGCGTTGTATTTTATCAGCCCGACAAATGCGCATCTGCTTACCGAGCAAATACCTGACATATAAAAACACGTTTGCTCTTCAATGGGACCTATTAGGTGTCAGTGCTTCGAAAATGCACCCAATTATGCCTGAATTTATTTCTCTCCGTAGCATTTTCTCCAGGGCATATGGAATTACATACATTCCCTGGATTTTCTTCTCTCATTATATAGCGAAGGAAGGTGGCGTATACCATTCTGATACATTCATCAGCGCCTATTACAAGCATCAAGCTGTGAATGAAATTAAAACTATTTAATGGTAACAAAGCTTTCAGCCAGTTAACCTGGTGATTTTCCCTCCTTCAATCTGCAAACAATTCAACCAGCGTATAACCACATTTTTACAGGTGTTCATATACAGGGCCTCGGCATTGAATTGCAGCAAATTCCTTTCATGCTGTGCATGTAAACCCGTCATTTGCAATAAAACATCATTTTCCACATTCGTCTTGTGGGAGGTGACGGTTATCATGACAAATGGCCGGGAACACCCTCATGAATAAACAATGCAGCTTTTATATCTGCTCATTTTGCAGTCATTTACAGCTCCAGATGCAATGTACAGAAGAAGGTAATCTCTACATTCAGTACACAGGGCTTTTTTATGTGCATTCATTTATATTTACATGATACTGTTTGAATAGCCTTCAGGCTGACTATGAGAGCACCTAATATCATTAAAGTAACAACATAAACAAACGTTACTGTGCATGCACGCTTTTTTTGCCCAAACTTAACGTCCAGTACACATCCGCAAAGAATAAAGTCCCTGAAGATTATTTCTGCTAGCAAGTTAAAAGTATGTCTAGTCAGTATTATTTTGGGTTACCGGTAGAAGAACCATTACTTGGCTAAGCTTAAATGTGACAAAGTTACATAACCATTCAACAAACTGTTTATTTAATACAAATATTATACAATAAAATATTAATATTAATAATGTTTATATAGTAATATTAGTCACTTGCCAGGCCGATCAACAAACACAGACCGGATGTTAATTTCGGGCCATGCGAGTGCATCCGATGAAACCGTCTGTAAAACAGTTGACTAGTTGGTGAGGTAAACAATTAGAATAAATACAAATTCTCATGAAAGGCTAAAAGCCTCTCTAAGATGTTTTGTCTCTAAATTCCCCTTTATACACATTTTACTTTCCACTCGAATAGCCAAGACAATGCTCACTTTATTATGTATAATCTGCAGATATCAATACCCAACTTGTTATTGGTTAAATATCTCTCAGTCACCCATGCAGTGACTTTCCATAAAAACACACAGATGGCACTGCTCACATTAGCACACAAAGTGATTTAAAGTGTCTGTTTAAGTATATCTAATGTTAAAACTGTTGCTTGAAACGGCCGCCGTAAGAGGTGGGATGCATAATGCCTCATTTGCATATTCCCATCTCCGACTTTCAAAGACACCCACATGCAGTCAGAAAGACATATCATTGGCCCTCTCCTGAACTCAGGGGCTTAATGGCTATCATTATGGAGTGTTGGCACAGTTGAGCGTAAGGTCAGTTCGCACAGTGAATCTTAAAAGAAGCTATATGGCCGCACCGCAAGCTTTCTCTCCGAACGTAAACAGACGTCTTGACAAACAAATGAAGTGCCTTTCTTTCAGAAAACAGATCAAGGTCGGTTTTCTGGCAGCCACTCAGGCATAAAAGCCATCGAGCTATCATTTGCTCCTAAGTGTGGACAGTACAGCCTGTGCCTGTCTGTTCGCAAAAGTCCTGTCTGTTCGCAAAAGTTTGTTCTTGAAAAGTTGGAAATGCAAAACCGGTTGTTTGATCACAATGCATATGGAGGGTTTTTACAAAACACTGATTTCTAATAGGCACGTCACAATATACCGGAATTGACAATAACTGTGAAATTAATAACCAAGATGATTGATATTGTGTTAATTCTACCAACATTTGGTGAATAAATGAACTTTGTATGATAAGCGTGGAACTTGCAGGATCGATTAAAATGATTAGAATTGTGAGCAATACCTGCTCTAATTTTCAGTTTCACAAGCAGATTTTACTCTTTCGGCACCCTGACCAGATTAAATTTTAAGCTATATGAATCTGAAACCTTATTCCGGATGATTAGTGCTCCTTGGCTTGCACAGAAATGCTGCATTCACCTCATTTACCTTTCACAGCTCAGCAAGGTAGAAAAGCACTGATTCTGAATGAGGTCTCTGTATTTTTAAAGTGCCAGGATTCACAATAAAGCAGACAGGCTGTTGTACCTAACTTAAAACCCCGAAATGATGTGGAAAAGTGTGCTAATGAAAGCCGCAAAACAATCCTTGTCTTTCCTTACATAAGCTGTCGTTTCTGTCCCTCATGACTGAAGTATATTTACTACAAAGTGTTAATGGCCCGGATAACACGTCAATGCCAAACAGACCGAATGTCATGACACACCTACAATACATTCATCCTGCTTTATTGAAGCTTCCATTCACACCTATAGATGCAATCTTCTGCAGACAGATTCATTGGAAATAGTTCAATAGAAATGAAGCTTTTCACACTGTGACAGTCACATAACGTGGCATTCTCACAAGGTTTATGGTATAAAAGCAATGGCAAATGACAATGGCTCTTTAAAAACGCATGTCTGCCTATAGTAAGTTGTTGTGCCAATGTATTGATATCAGAGTTGTATTCAACTGCATTCATTTTAGTTCATTACTTGAAATAAGTACACAACCTTTACGTTCCCATCATGACCTTCATGTTTATCCCTACTAATATTCAATGGTCATATTTGTGGTATCTGCATGTTTACCCAGCTCTGCAACCAACTGCTCACTATTCTGTGTAGGGGAAGGGTATGTGGATAGAAATAGCTCATTCTAAGGTAATAAAAACATAACGGTTCATTATGTAAAGTCTTAATACACCTCTAGACATAGACATAGCTATGTATATTATATTGTATTTTTGTCAATAGATCCTCCTAAATATTACACATTGCACCATTAAACCTTCTACATCAAGTAATTCATTTTTGGTATCATGACAATATTTTTTAGCTTTAAAAGGTACATTTTAACACAGATGCCTCTGTTCTTAGAACAAACAGCATGTTGGACAGGATTATACTTTATCTTCTTCTCTTCCTGTCCCACATCTATTTAGGTGCAAAATTACTAGCAATCTTTTCCAGCCTTCCCTGTGGAGACCACAACAATCTGTCTAAGCCCACCAGGGAGAGAAAGAGTGGAGAGTGAAAATTAACTCAACACAAGTCTTTTCTTCCAACCAAGCCTGCAACAGTCCTACAATCTTGAAACCGGAGGCAAAATGGAGGAGACGTGTTCTAATTCTGTCCATCTCCTTGTTTTTTAGCCCTCTATTCGTCTTGTTTTATGTTCCCTTCAATTCACTTATTCATCCATTTACAGCTCCCCTGCTCAGAGGCATTGGGTGCCCTTGAAAGCTCACGATGAGTCTGTACAGTACGCTGTTGTGTAGAGTAATGGAATCCGTCCATGTGTTGTGGAGAAGAGTAGGATCTCGATGCCTCCCTTCAATAGGCTTGGATTAAGAAGCGCTCTAAAAAGGATTAGTGCATTTTCCGGCCAGCTAAACCCAGCCCTCGGGCAGAGCCTCGGTAAGCCACATGTCCTGGATGAGAAAGGGGGAGAGACATAAAGAGTAACAGAGAGACCGAATCCCAGATAACGGAATGAGAAATGAGGTATACGGAAGTCATGATGAAACCTCCGCCAACTCTTTGACGTGTCTGCAAAAGAAACCGCGGCACATTCCAGAACTCCGAAGCCGAAAGCCCTGTCACGGTTCTGACTCCAGCTTCAATTGCTTTCTCCCTCCGGCTGGCGTGGAGAGGTGTACGGTAGGGCAGATTTCCAGACTTTCTGATGAGGATCCAAAGGCCCGATGCTGGTGGAAAAAAAGCTGACAGGTTTGGGTCACGTGAGGTGGGGTTGAGTGGAGAGCCGGCCGTGTTATTTACAGGTCTGACTGACAGCCACCTAACGCAATCCATCCATCACCAGTGCTATTAGAATTAAAGTGAGAAAGAGAGCGGAGGACTTTAAAAGTCTTGTTTATTGACTCTATAAAGCCAACCGGACCCGGATATTTATGCACAATACAAAGGCTGGAGTCTGAGCTGACCTCCACCCAATATCAATAATTCAACACTTTGAACAGCACAACTCAGTGAAATGGTTTTGGAAGTAAAATTTCCATTTACTTTCTCCATAGAGAAGAGCTTTTTTAACCTTTTAAGACGGCTTTAACTAGAGATGCACCGATACTACATTTCTCCACCGATACCGATAGTTTGGTGGTTATATTAACTAGCATTAACTAAATTCTGAAGAATAAATTAATATTTCTTAACTTTCTGAATTTTATCATTTGAAACATCAAACTGTTTCTCAACATTTTCGATACACAGAGCACAAATTTATTGCATTTTCCATCGGTACCAATTATTGGCCGATATATCGGTGCATCAGTGTTAACTGATGGTATATGTTTCTGTAATTTTTTTTTTAACGTATTTATGTTTGTAATTCATCTTAATCAATGGTATGGTTTATGATTTAAAACTCTATGTGACAACAAGAAAACATTAAAAGCTAAGTGTATAAAATCCAGATTCTTTCAGTATGCTTATTCCAAGCATGTAGGGAGAAATGTCTAAAAAAAACAAGGGAACCAAATGGTTGCTAGGACTAGCTTGGAGGTTGCTATTGTGTTGTGGGTGGTTGCTCACTGAGTCAAAAGACTCAATGACATCTTTATAATACTGTGGTCCTGAAATACGGCCTCTTACTTCAATTTAAATGTTTTATTGTCCATTAACCATACTCCAGGTGAAAACACAAGCAAATTCTTCCTCAACAAAATGGCATGACACACCTACAATACATTCATCCTGCTTTATTGAAGCTTCCATTCACACCTATAGATGCAATCTTCTGCAGACAGATTCATTGGAAATAGTTCAATAGAAATGAAGCTTTTCACACTGTGACAGTCACATAACGTGGCATTCTCACAAGGTTTATGGTATAAAAGCAATGGCAAATGACAATGGCTCTTTAAAAACGCATGTCTGCCTATAGTAAGTTGTTGTGCCAATGTATTGATATCAGAGTTGTATTCAACTGCATTCATTTTAGTTCATTACTTGAAATAAGTACACAACCTTTACGTTCCCATCATGACCTTCATGTTTATCCCTACTAATATTCAATGGTCATATTTGTGGTATCTGCATGTTTACCCAGCTCTGCAACCAACTGCTCACTATTCTGTGTAGGGGAAGGGTATGTGGATAGAAATAGCTCATTCTAAGGTAATAAAAACATAACGGTTCATTATGTAAAGTCTTAATACACCTCTAGACATAGACATAGCTATGTATATTATATTGTATTTTTGTCAATAGATCCTCCTAAATATTACACATTGCACCATTAAACCTTCTACATCAAGTAATTCATTTTTGGTATCATGACAATATTTTTTAGCTTTAAAAGGTACATTTTAACACAGATGCCTCTGTTCTTAGAACAAACAGCATGTTGGACAGGATTATACTTTATCTTCTTCTCTTCCTGTCCCACATCTATTTAGGTGCAAAATTACTAGCAATCTTTTCCAGCCTTCCCTGTGGAGACCACAACAATCTGTCTAAGCCCACCAGGGAGAGAAAGAGTGGAGAGTGAAAATTAACTCAACACAAGTCTTTTCTTCCAACCAAGCCTGCAACAGTCCTACAATCTTGAAACCGGAGGCAAAATGGAGGAGACGTGTTCTAATTCTGTCCATCTCCTTGTTTTTTAGCCCTCTATTCGTCTTGTTTTATGTTCCCTTCAATTCACTTATTCATCCATTTACAGCTCCCCTGCTCAGAGGCATTGGGTGCCCTTGAAAGCTCACGATGAGTCTGTACAGTACGCTGTTGTGTAGAGTAATGGAATCCGTCCATGTGTTGTGGAGAAGAGTAGGATCTCGATGCCTCCCTTCAATAGGCTTGGATTAAGAAGCGCTCTAAAAAGGATTAGTGCATTTTCCGGCCAGCTAAACCCAGCCCTCGGGCAGAGCCTCGGTAAGCCACATGTCCTGGATGAGAAAGGGGGAGAGACATAAAGAGTAACAGAGAGACCGAATCCCAGATAACGGAATGAGAAATGAGGTATACGGAAGTCATGATGAAACCTCCGCCAACTCTTTGACGTGTCTGCAAAAGAAACCGCGGCACATTCCAGAACTCCGAAGCCGAAAGCCCTGTCACGGTTCTGACTCCAGCTTCAATTGCTTTCTCCCTCCGGCTGGCGTGGAGAGGTGTACGGTAGGGCAGATTTCCAGACTTTCTGATGAGGATCCAAAGGCCCGATGCTGGTGGAAAAAAAGCTGACAGGTTTGGGTCACGTGAGGTGGGGTTGAGTGGAGAGCCGGCCGTGTTATTTACAGGTCTGACTGACAGCCACCTAACGCAATCCATCCATCACCAGTGCTATTAGAATTAAAGTGAGAAAGAGAGCGGAGGACTTTAAAAGTCTTGTTTATTGACTCTATAAAGCCAACCGGACCCGGATATTTATGCACAATACAAAGGCTGGAGTCTGAGCTGACCTCCACCCAATATCAATAATTCAACACTTTGAACAGCACAACTCAGTGAAATGGTTTTGGAAGTAAAATTTCCATTTACTTTCTCCATAGAGAAGAGCTTTTTTAACCTTTTAAGACGGCTTTAACTAGAGATGCACCGATACTACATTTCTCCACCGATACCGATAGTTTGGTGGTTATATTAACTAGCATTAACTAAATTCTGAAGAATAAATTAATATTTCTTAACTTTCTGAATTTTATCATTTGAAACATCAAACTGTTTCTCAACATTTTCGATACACAGAGCACAAATTTATTGCATTTTCCATCGGTACCAATTATTGGCCGATATATCGGTGCATCAGTGTTAACTGATGGTATATGTTTCTGTAATTTTTTTTTTAACGTATTTATGTTTGTAATTCATCTTAATCAATGGTATGGTTTATGATTTAAAACTCTATGTGACAACAAGAAAACATTAAAAGCTAAGTGTATAAAATCCAGATTCTTTCAGTATGCTTATTCCAAGCATGTAGGGAGAAATGTCTAAAAAAAACAAGGGAACCAAATGGTTGCTAGGACTAGCTTGGAGGTTGCTATTGTGTTGTGGGTGGTTGCTCACTGAGTCAAAAGACTCAATGACATCTTTATAATACTGTGGTCCTGAAATACGGCCTCTTACTTCAATTTAAATGTTTTATTGTCCATTAACCATACTCCAGGTGAAAACACAAGCAAATTCTTCCTCAACAAAATGGCATGATTGAAAGTAACATTTACGTCCGTCGCAGGATGCAAAACAACCCATGCT
Organism: Oreonectes daqikongensis; assembly: GCA_026939265.1. NCBI lineage: Eukaryota > Metazoa > Chordata > Actinopteri > Cypriniformes > Nemacheilidae > Oreonectes > Oreonectes daqikongensis. The sequence goes on along the minus strand of JAOTQM010000036.1, from coordinate 7,942,057 downwards.
ATGCACTTCTAATGATCTAACTAAAGCTCCCAAAAGCAAATTTGCCTCTCACTTATCGCAACTACAACACAAAGAGAGAGAGAGAGAGCGAGAGAGACAGGGACAAACAGAGATGCAGAGAGAGACCATTATTGCCTTTCCAGCTTTCAATTTATGCCAAGGGATGCCAAACCATTTCTGCTACCTCCATTTGAATGTGAATAGACACTTTACAGTCCAATCGTCATTGGCAGCGATCACCGTCTAAATGAACCAGACCCGGTGAAATTAGTTTAAAAGCCTCGTTTCCTGGAGATGTGGACGATCTGAAATGTACGAGTTTTCTGATTACAGCAGGTGTATTCAACTGTTGCTGTGAAAACAATGACGTATGTTATCCTCCTCGACCCTCTTCATTTGCTGAATCAATATCTTACATTAGCACAGCGTTACTGAAATGAGGCCGGGCTTTAAGATCACTTGCGCTGCCTGTACGGAGTTGCTTCAAATAAATGTAAGCAGCATTTGCATATATTAGAGATTATGAAGGACATGTGAACTTGAAACTAAAAAAAGCCCTGTAAAGAAGCATACAAAACAGAAAACTGCCTCTCTCTTTCTGTGTTTGCTTCTGTTTCTCTGTAGATTTATTTTTGAATTGTTTCCTGGTACAAAGCTCTGTAAATACTTTGCAGAACTGCAGCTGTCTCCGGATAAGAGCACCTGAAGATTTCCTGTAGGAAAGGAAAACCACCAATGACATGCTTGATGTCTCAATTCTCTCTTCAAGACTCTCGAAGATTCAATGGAGAGGGCATGGTGACTCTTGCTTTTCAGATTTTGTAATGCGATTGTCAATTTTATTACATTTACTGTATGTCAATAACTGTTTATATTTTATAAGCATGTGACACAAACATCAAAGCATCATAAAACACTTAAGCAGTCCATTCTCCTTGAAAAAAAATATATAAATAACTTTAAGTAGCAACACAATGAAAGCTTTTTCTAGGGTAGACAACCCCTCATCCTGACAAAACAATGAAAAGCCTTTGAAACCGACAGATACGCTTACTCTAATACCTCTCTTACCACTAATGCATGTCAATACACAAGCTACACAAAAATTGTTTTGTTCAAAAGATGAGTTAATGCTAACCTGCCAACACTGGTACCATCTCCCATTTAATCACAATGAAAATATTTGATAACTCCATGTATGTATATTTGATAATATCCAAGATGTCGATTCATCTCAAGATCAGATTTTACAGAGGATTTCAAGAAATCAATATGCTTTTAATAAAGACCAAAATGTCTCAGCTGCCTGTTTATGAACCCAACTCATAATTTTGTTGAAGATCCATAATGTTCATCGCTCTTTGCTCCACAACCATGTATAAGGAAAAATTCACTTCAGTTTTCTCAGACTACCTCACCGTTTCTGGCTATTGACACAGACATGCACTTTACCTCTCATTTCACAGACTCAAACCGATTCAATTCAGGATAATGGTCTTGACAGTAGATGTGCTACACTTTCTGTTCGCAGGGTTGCCGAGGTGTGGCAGACCCGACGGGGATGGATTTCCCCTCTCTTTTTCCACATTCAGCTGATTGATCTTAATATGCATTTGTCTGGGTGCCGTGAGCGTTACGAATGCTTGTTAGGGCTTCGCTGTTGCTGCGGAACGGCAGTCACGATTCAAGCAGTTGCCGTGGGTTTTAGTAGGAGTGAAGACTGTAACTTCCACATGTCAGTAGCAAAGGTGCTAAGGCTAGACTGGTGGTGTTAACAGATTCGTTAAAGACGATTTCCTTCCGTTACTTTGTAAGTTGTACTGAGTTGAGACTTCCTCCTGCATCCTTCTGCACACTAGAATAAAAACCAAGACAGAAAGCAGTTTTGGCTGGAGGCCCAGAGTGCAAGATTTGAGGCAAATCCCCCAGACAATCTAGCACCGTAGCTACGAGCTGCTTGGAAATTTCAGGCTGAAAGGGAAAGGAGAAATTGTCCAGGGGTTTAAAAGAAGGGACCGTTCTCCCTCCATTATAGCCGACCTTATTACGTTTAATGCAATCAGTGAAAGGCCACAAATATATGAGGGTCTATCAAAGAGAGCGAGCAAAAATCCAGATGTCTTCAGTGAATTTAATCACAGCTGATTCAGGAAGGAAGAGGAGAAGACAGACAGAGAGCAAAACAAGAAAAATACAGCTAGATTGTAGATTGTGCATCTAAATAGGCCTGCGCACGACGGTCCTTCAAAAATCCTCTTCAAACATAATGGTGCAAAAAATGCTATGGAGATTGAAAGACAGATAGATATAGGAGGGGGGGAACTGATCGGCTAATTTCTACCGCGCTGCCGTAGGCGACTGATTACTGCAATATGATGGTCTGACAGATAAAACTAAGAGCAAGAGCGATACAGACCGAATAAAACAGTGGGAGGAAGCTCTCTCTCGGGGAAACCGACGGCACGTAGGAACACGGTGCAGTTATGAGATTTTCTATAAAATGCATTTTTCATGAGTATTTAGGAGCTGTTAGCGCACATCTCTGAACGGCAGGTGCTCCGCAGACTGAATTAAACCACGGAACGACGCGGCTCCAAACCACTTTATTCTCCTAACAACACACTAAGCGTCCCAGTTACTGTCAGTACATCACAGCTTAAAGCTAAAGAAGAGAGAAGCTGTGTCAAAACCTGGGTATACATTATATTTTTGGCCATCCAACTTGTGTAAAAGTTTATAGACAAACAGATGCTGGCTTTCGGTGCTTGTCTACCTGCAGGAACCTCTAAAATATTTACAATCTAAGAGCTTCTGCAATGTGGCATTTTTGTTGCAGCCCAACAAATCTGGCAACCCCGCTGTGGATGTGCTGATTGGAACGGTAAGGAGAGATACAGAAGATGAGATGGAAAGAGATTGTTACCTGTTGTCATTCAGCTGTGTGTATCTGGGCTGAGGGTCTGGATCTCTGTCATTCACATCATAACTGGCATCTGGATCCTTAAAATAAAACATAAAAAAGGAAGGGCTGTATTTTGACACTCAACATTCAGTTTCGCTTGCATTGCTTGAATGCACAATGACTGCGTTTCAAACCTAGTGAGCTGTCTACCCAGACAGAATTTTCCATAGACATTATTTTTATAACGGGCTAGTCAGTCTTTATCAGAGGAGTCAGTTCTTACTGATAATTTAAAATTATAGTGTAAGCATTGGAGTATTGATCACAGCTGTCCAGGGATTTATTGTGGAATATGGCTTACATAGTTTGTGGCGATATCGGGGTGATCTTTCTCGATGCCGTCATCCAAAATGGTCACGACCACTCCTTTTCCTGTAAATCCCTGAGCCCAGGCCTCCCTTACATTCAGGTCTCCACGACTGGGATTGAGCTGCAAGGTAAAATATATTTTACTAGATAAATTTCCCATTCAGTTCCACAGGAGACGGCCATGCTGTGTAGAAAAATTCTGGAAAGAGAAAATTATTCCTCAGTGCTTTTATAAAGAGACACCCCCTTCAGCAAGAAAAAGGCAAATGTTGGACTTGGTAAAGCTCTTGTGTGTGGCACAGAAGCACAGAACAGGGGACGCTGTGTAAAACATGAAGCCCCCGAGCTGTTTTGATGGGCTAAGTTAACCAAGTAACACAATTTGACCAAGACTTCCCAGTAGGGGAAGACCCACCTGCAGAACTACACACACGCACACACACACGCGCGCGCACACACACACACACACACACACACACACACACACACACACACACACAATGATATTTTACCCTTGTCACAAAGGAAGGTCCAGCAACAGGAGCTAAAGCAAATGAAAGATGACTGTTCACACAATGCCCTGCACATTTTTCTCTCCCAAATTGGAGCATGTCGGCAGGACGATCCCAAATAGGTGTTATCCTTTTTCCCCAACAGCTTTTCCCTCAACAACAAAACTATTTCTCACTTCTCTTTCACTCTTTCAAGGTGTTTTTCTTCCGGCGTTTCATTAGCTCACACTTTCCTTTATGTCCGACGCCATCTGCTATAACATCACAGCTAAATACGTTACACTAAACTTAGGACATAAAATGTAAATGTGGAAATTGGGTGGAGAAACACAATGAACAATTGCACGTCTTTGGATAACTGGTCCTTTTACAACCTTCCCTCCCCAGACAAAAAAATGCACATAAAAACAAACCGACAGAATCGAATCGCTCGTCTTTCTGTGCTGCTTCTTCAGTGTAAACAACTTAAAAAGCATTCATTCCCTTGTCAACAATAATACAACCTCCATTCTTCACTATAAAAACACAGAGTATGTGTGTGCGTGTGTGATGTTTAACACGGGAACACACACAGACGTGGTTTAAAAGGGGCGTCGGACAAGATGAAACTTTAACAGATTAGTATGCTAATGCACAACGACAGCTCTCGCGCTTGTGTTGTCGTTTACGGCCCACGAAACTCTTTGGTCATTCAGTTCACATATTAATATGTTTTGAACTTGAAGCTCGACGGCTGAATACAGAACAGGGCTTTAAAAGCATCTACACCCAACACACACACAAATCTGTGTGAATGTATAAACCCACATCTACACACATAATTTAATTGTTTGTATAAAAAATAAACTCTGATTGCTAAAGCATTTGTTGTGTTATTAGGGTAGATAATTATTTAATGTTGCCTTGCACTTAAACGCTGTTTAAACATTTCAGAACTCATATCTGTATGGGGATTTAGCATCGGAAACTATCGAAGAACGTTCACAGATCAAGCGCAGATGGCTTCCTGCTGTAAAAGCACTTAATACAGTTTACATTCATAACAACTGCAAAATAAACAAACACAGATGCTGTTCACGTACCAGGTACCACTGCTGAGGGAATTTTGGATCTGTGGGTTCGATTTGAACGTCTCTCTTGTGTCGTCGTTTGGCAATCTGCTGTTCTGCCCAAATCACCTAAAAAAACACAAATACACAAACATTAGAGACAAAAACAAAACAAACACAGTATTTCATGTTAAACATTTAGATTTCAGTAAACTTATCTCCATCTTAAACCTCTATTAAACTATGCAATATTGCAGATTGTAAGAAATGTATAAAAAACAAAGACAGAAACAGAAACAGCACAAACATTAGCATTTATACCGACCTAGAGGTATTCGAAAGCGCAGTGAAATCTAATAAGGTAAAGATGTATGGACATCTCAAATGCATTCTCTGCAAAACAATTGTTTATAATGAACTCAAAGGTCCACGGGGCTCCTGCTGCAAATACAGGGATCGTTTTTCACTTCATGGGGGACAACCAGAGGACCTACAGATGATCTTGTTCTCATTATCTTACCTCTCCCCGACTGCTTATTGCAGTTTGCCTTACAATTCAATTCTTTTCTTTCAAACAAACAAGCCAGTTCTGCAAGCCTCCCAAAAATGACCCGCAGATCATGGTTCGAGAAATCCTATTCCTTACAGTTTAGAAGCACCTGAACATCAGGTGCCTCAGCGCAAATGTATGTTTACATAATTACATGTGCCTGGAGGTGGTAATTTCCTCTTTTTTACATTTTAGTATATGTAGGAAGAAAACGGACCATCTCTTGGATAAGGGATGGGTGGGTGGACTGGTGGTAATACGAGAATAGAGTGATGTGTTTGTTTTTTTGACAGTGTCACAATCTGTATAGCAATGCAACAATATATTCTTCATGGCTATATTATCAGATTATCACATTCATACATTAGATGTCACCTTTAAGAGCACACAGCATGCAAAACAGGGCACAACATATGGTGCAACTTATGAAATAAATGCTTGGTGTGCCTCCTTGTGATTAAGTAGATCTGTTTATTTTTTGTGAAAAATAATCATGGTTCTTGGGCAGGCTGACTACACAATCCCCTATAAAAAAAAAAGACCTGCTGAATGATGTATTCTAAACGAAACCAGCAAAACAATTAGCTTAATCCTTTCACAGCGTAGAAATGCGGTTCATTTTAATATTATTCCCTTCTTAGCAGCAAGCTTTCATAGTGCATGTTCTTTTAAAAGACGAGGGTGATTCACACAATCACCACACACACACACATACACCCCCACACGCTCAAAATCCTTTGAGTAAACCGTCCTTAATGCCCTTGTTTTTCTGTAACCGGGCTAAATTTATCCCAAACGCAGCAAATGCGCAGCAAGGCCGGGTCAGATTTTAAGGATTTCGTTTTCCTGTTTCTGTCACGTCTTGCTGCCCTCCGTTCCGTAGAAAACTCTGCACTGACTTTCCGAGCGAATGAAATTGTGGCAAGTGAACGAAAGAAGCGACCTGCATTACATTTCGCGTATTCTGTTAGGAAACATCGCTGGAGGGAAATGTGCTGCCTTCAGAAATCTGCTTCTTTAGCATAAACCTCGCTGACCTCGGCATGCAGAGCGGGCTGTGTGTTGTGTACGTTTGTATATTGTGTGTGTGGGACTTGCACCAAAACTGAACTCCTAGCAACGTGAACGCCTGACCCGGTGCGATACAAAATGGATCCAGAGCAGAACCCTGATGCTGTTAGCCTCGCATCAATAGAGGCTAGCACGCTGGGGAGAAATAATCCGGCTTGTATCTTCTCCTGTTGTGTCTCTGCCTCTCACTCCCGTTCTCTCGTGTCACAGATCTGTGTTTGGAGTCATCCGGTGTCTTCTGCCAGCGTCTGGTGGGCAGGTGGGGTCTGGGAGGGCATCGGTATTAGGCATGTAGTTGGATCTCTGGAGAGTGCAGTGGGTTTTAACTAGCGGCTGAAGCTTCAGAGAGTGAAGATAAGAGGCTTGTCAGTGGGAGATCTATGGAAGCCTGCAGCCAGCGGCCCAAATATGCAGTCGCTCGGGACGCCTCTGCTGCTCTCAGATAACTTATCGGCTGAGCCAGGGTCTTACACTTTAGTACCCACACAAACACACATGCGCACACGCTTAAAAAACTCCAACACCTACACACATATACCAATCCGCCCGACCATTTGAAGCTATGCTTGCTAATAACCTCTCCCATTTCTTGTCTTCAAACGTATTTGTGATCGTGTGGCTCAACTTTACCTGTGGCTCGGTGTGCAGTCGGACGTGAACTCCGCGATGGCCAGACAAAGATCTCTTCACCACACCCCTGTGCTGGAAATGATAGTAGTCCCCGAACACCTGTGGAGACGCACACACACAAAGAGAGGTGATATATTAGAGTGCTGTTCCAAAAAAGCCCCGTCCTACCCAATGCACAAGGTCATCTGGTCTAACACTCCAGAGGGAAACACACTCATTAACTCCAGCACCTGCACACAGACCTGGCCATCTCTCTTTCCAACACACCCACAAGCCGGCGTTGCAAAAAGGCACAGCCGCGTGAATTTATCTCCCATAGTCCTAATACAATATCTGTGACTGATCCAAAAACAAACACATCGCGGGTAGACATTACCACAGGGAGAAACATTCTGTGAAAATGATAAAAGAATGATTTCTTTTATGACACACACACACACACACATGCTGACACACGTTATGCATTTTACTTGAATTTCTTTGTAGAAGACTCGCGGTACGGCGAACACGCACATCAAAAGGGTTAAGTATAAAATGTCTGGTGCAGTGCAAAAGGGGATGGAGATGAAAAGAGAGCGTGCTAGAGATCTGACTCCTGTTTCCATTAATTTTGATCCAAGGGGAAGTTGTGATTTTGTTGTCATGTGTTTCAGCTCTGCAAACCAGCACATAAAAAGCTGAAATATCACTGCTTCTGGACTGCCACATGCCACACAGTAATGTGTGGGTAGATGCGGCGCTCTGCTGGGCGGCTCGCAGCCCTGTGTTCTTTGAGCTTGTGTGTGTGTGTGTGTGTGTGCGCGTGAGAGAGAATATTTGGACAAAATCATGCCTCTATCATTACTCATCTTGTGTTTTTCCCAGCAGAACACGGAAAGTTCTGCACGCCTGGAATTCCACGCAAACACAAACAGAAATGCTCACGTATTCTGTCAGTAGAGAGGTGCTTCACCGACTAGATTTGGGACTATACAGTAAAGTGTCTCTTTCCTCTAAAATGACGTTCATTTATCAAAAAGCATCCCTGCTGGGCTTCTTCTCCCCTGACACTTTACTGCAGACGGTCTCTTGGTTTCCTATGCTGCCTCTGTCTCCTTTTTACTCAATATCCCCTGACTGTCTCCTCGTGATCAATAGCATGACCTCTACTGCCATCTTCTACCTGTCCGCTCCTGCAGATCAACGTTCCTGGAAGTTTGGTTTCAATGACACTCTATCCCACCTGCCTGTAATTTTCAAGTAAGCTCTGTTATTAGCTGGCTCAGGTGTTTTATTAAGGTTTAGGTTTATGCGCTTCAGAGCAGGATCAGCACTGCTCAGAATCTGAGGACTTGTGAAACAGTGATTTAATTTAATGTTGTTCCAATACAATTTGACGCTAGCATGCTAAGCCAACATTGCAATACTGCAATAAGCTTAAAAATACATAAGGTAAAGTAATCCTATCCTACTGTACAATTTTTGATTGACACTTTTCAGTATTTAATGAAATTCCTAAGTTTATCGGCTTTTTACGCTGTGCTCAGCGCAATGCATTGTGGTATGGCTCCCTCAGAAAAGAATACGTGGAATGCTGCCTTAATATTAAAAAAGTTTACAGATAGAAAATGTCACTGTTCTGTTCATATATTCCAAGATATTAAAGTGAGAGATTTTAATATGAGCACATTTGTCATCAAACTATGAACAGACCAAATTATATGAGAAAATGCCATCCACTTTCATTTTTATAGCTCTAAACTCTTATTGCATGTCAACCAGCATTTGCTGTGATGCAACATCATCAACACCACGGCAAAATAAATGACATTTTATCTGAATTGTGAGTTGGCAGTCTGCAGCACTGAACGTAAAGAGATAAAAAGACTGAGAACCACTAAATATTACTAAGACGACAATAAATAGACAACACATATTTATACTTGTGTATTAATAAATGCAAAAACAAACATGTAATTAAATTTAGAAACACTTAAATGAGCTGCTTGCTTTAATAATTCTGTCAAAAGAGTTTGAAATAGAAACTATTATTCACTAACTCCCTCAGAGCGGTTACCGATTTAACATCTGACTCACTGGATGACATTGTAGTGAAAGATTCTCAAAAAATAACAGCAAAAAATATATACAGTAATTAAAATATAATGCCTTTTGGTATCTAGCTCAATGTGGATCAGGTCTGAAAGGGTTATGTAGCACATTCTCAACTGGGAGACTAACTTTAACTGTTCAAATCACATCACACCGCATGTGCCGTCAGATGAGTCACAGTACTAACACAGACGCGTTTAATTCCCTCTCCGTCTTTCTACTTTTATTATGCTCTTTGAATCATCGGTCTTTCACTTATACTCAAGATTTTAATATAAAACCTTGGTGTAGAAGCTTGTTTGTGAGTGTAAACTTGCAGGTCAACGTAAGCGAAAGAGAAACAGAAAGTAAGAAAGCAACGATCTAAGTTTGATCTACAGCAGAAGTGAAAGCGAACATCATTCCTCTTTTTGGCCTGATTGTATAATTCATGAACTCACAGGCCAGAGATCTGAAAGAACTCATTTACTGTTCTCTGTGACTCTGTTCATCTGGACATGACGACACATACTGAGATATGGCGAGGATGCTTTAAATGGACAGTCTACTAAAGCACAGCACACTCAGATGGGAGTTTATGGTCTGCTAGTTTTTGTGTGTGTGAACTCTCCCCCAGCACTGCACATTTTAAATGTCTCCCTTATTTAAAACATCAGAACTAATTTATCAGCCGATTAGTAGAGAACACCATGACCTAAACCGGGGGTGTAAAGTAAAATTACATCTAGCATATGTAGTGCTAGGAAAAGGAACGGGAGCCGTTTGAAAACCTATAAAACAAACACACACAGACATACACGTGCACTCCTCTGGGAGGTGAGCGATTTTTGTTAGCAAAGTTCTGAGCTGTTATATTTATGACCTCCATTAAAAACCATACATTTAAGAGCCATATTTTCAAGCGGTTTTAAAGCATTTTATTTCCATTTAAGAACACCTTTAGTGTCAGTGAAGGTTTCTTACAGTCATAATTTAGCTTTACGTGATTATTTTTTACATTTCCTTCAACCCATAGAATTAAACAGGCTGTTATACAGATGTAAATGGCCTTGGTTATCACTGGCTAACTTCTAAATACTGGCGTAGTTCATATGGTAAGACTGGGGAGGAAGCTTTTGCATAGAGTATATCTCCTCAAACTTGGAATGAGGTTTTATTTCAACAGAGCAAAATATATTTTCCATTATACAACCCAAAATGTCTGTCTAAATAGGGCAGCTATTTCAGAGACAATAATTTCTGAGTATCTAATATAAATTTTGAATTTATTTTCAAGAGATGACACCTCTAACTTTGGCAAACTTGCAGCTTTTTGTTTTATCTAAGAAACACAATTGAATCGATGAGGGCTGTGCTTTTATGCCTATAAATAGCAGCTCAAGGGAGTTACCAACATGGCCACTGAATAAACGGACGTTGGCAGTGTGCATCAAACAGTCTGTAAATGAACTTTTTCATGTTTTGTGGGGGTACCATTTGATGCAAAGACTACTGTAGGCCCATCTGAAAATACACCTACAATTACAGCCACACAGAAAAAAAAAACCTCATTAAAAACACAGCAAGGAACCCTGGCTCACATAAAAAGAAATGAAATCGAGAAGGAGATAAAGAGAGTATTGCGAAAAGTTTAATTAGTTTTACTTCTGCATTTGCCTTATTACACTGGCAACATTTCTTGAAATGTAAATTTTAAACCCACAAGCATTCTCTTTCACTAAACATATTTTTCCTGATCTTAAAATTGATTTTGGGATGAGCAGCTTCATGTTTAGCAAGTCAAAGTTGAAATGTTTCCATTGCAGTAAGCCACTTCATTTATTTATAACCAGCTTTCAAACTGAATGCTGCATCTCATTCAAAAAACATGCGACAGCTATTGATCATGTGACTTACTGCATCGCTGGTACAGTTGCATAATTGGTTTGCATAATACACAAGTCAATACAAATCAATTTTTTATAATTGCCAGAGCAGTGAGTGGTAATGAATAGATTCACGTTAGATGCAGGGACGTGTTCCAAAAGAATTCTGGGAAATGATCAAAACAGCCTTTGATGCCCCACTGGGCTCCACAGTAAGCAATGGAGCTGACGTTGTGCTATTGATGTTTCACAGCTAAATTAAATTCAGAAAAGGTGGCACACCTCAAGAATACAAAAATGTTCCACAATTGACCTTCAATCAATAGGAATCTTATCAAGTATCCTTCTTAAAACTCTGGTTTTCAATGAATGAAGTCAAGGCTTGGGTGAGGATGGATTTAGGCTGTGTACTTGTGGTTTCTGTTCTTTAAACCCAATGTTTGAGCAGCTATCTCAGCTATCATATCTTCTTTATCAGTTCATGTGGGTTCAAGTCTCTCATCATGTTGCTTGTGAGGTTTATATCAAAGATGCATGAATACAGATGTTTTGAATACAGTACACAATTTTTTTATATATATATATATATATATATATATATATATATATAGCCCAGCCCAAGGTTGGAGGAATAACGTGTCTTATATATTGACATGGTTTTTATTTACATTTACATTTATGCATTTGGCAGACGCTTTTATCCAAAGCGACTTACATTACATTGTACTATACATTTGTACATTTTGTATAGTAAGCAAGTGGGGGTTAGGTGCCTTGCTCAAGGGCACCTCAGCCGCTACCCGCCAGCCCTGAGAATCGAACCAGCAACCTTCTGGTCATGAGTCCAACTCTCTAACCACTGGGCCACGACTGCCCCTTTTATTGACTATAGATGCATTTTATCTTGAGGGTTAGTGTGTAAGTCTCTTCGTGCATTCGTGTCGCTTTGAAGTAACAGCAGATGCACATTACTGTATGCAATGCATATGTATGTACGGCAAGAGTAAACCAGAAAGAACATAAGCTGCATAACTGTGACAGCAGTTACCTTCAAAAGGATCTATCTGGATGAATGTTAAGTTATAAATCTCCCAGTGGGCTAAAAAATATGTTCGCTAAATTAGTATACACTGCATATTTCCTCCGGTCCGACGATGCATAGAATATGAATCTGCTGGCAGCGTTTTTTTAGTTTTTCCTCCCTACACACACACAGATCTAAAAGCAGTTCTATATAGTGTCTGACAGAGTTGACAGAGCAGCATTTCTGTCCCAACTTTGCAGTCATGGGGGAAAGCATTAGTCTAACTGGGATAAAAAGGAATTTTTTTTGACCTTATTCAACCATGAAGCTTTTCTTTGATAATATTTCATTTTTTATACAGAACGAACAAAACAGGGAAAGAACGGGAGAGATAAAAGATGGCGGCAAATTAAAACAGCTAGGTGTGAATCAGCCGGGGCCATGTACTAACACTCTGCTAACAGATGAATGTCAATGACAGGGCACTTAAAAATGATTTGAATTTGCATGTATCTTTACATTCCCCAGATACGAAAGAAGGATTTGAGGTCATCTGATGTGGCTATACACAACAGGCACAGATGGATTTTCTCTCATGCTTTTTTCCTTATTCAATTTTGATTTATACAGATTTATTCAGCTTGGGATATTCTATATACCAACTGGAATGATAAACAGACATTTTGGGGCTATTTAGTGAGCCTACATACCTTGTAAGGATAACCAAAATGAAAATTGATGCGCATGTATGCTTATGGCTTTCTGGCCTTTGATTTGTAAGAAATAAAAAGAAAATAGCATTTGGAATCATCTGTAATTTTTTAAGATCTGGTAAACTTAGGATGCAGGTGTAATGAGTTTATTGTGCTAGTGGGGCTACCTGGTGGTACACTGCAGACACATAAACCAAACAAAACATGCTATTAAATTGTTTTGTTGTAGCTGGTTAGTAATGGGGGAGTGTGTTCCAATTACTTTATGTTCAGGAAAAAAAATGTACAGCTTATTAAAAAAAGTGCATTCTCTGTGGTGTGGAACTGACCCTTGTTAAACCTTACCCACCTAACACTGGCAGGCTTTCCTACTAGTGCTTGTTCAGAATAAAATTCAGGCAATTATCTCTATAAAGCACTGCTGGGAGTGTTCATTCCGGTCAAATGTTAAACTAAAAAAAAGAATTTTTAGTTTTGAGAATTATTTATTTTTTTTATTTAATAGGTTTGTATGTTTGACAACGTATATTTCAGTGTGCTATTAAATAAAAAGAAATCAAATGTTTATTTTATTGTTAAGCATATATGAATCTGGTAAATGCTTCGAACCAAAACTCCAGTCAGTCCATGAGTTAAATAAAAACCACGACCTTGGCTACCGCCACTGCTATTCTTTAACAACTGAGCAACAGCAAAAACTGATACGAATATTTGTTTTTTTCGCCCACTCCTACATACAGGATCATACTCTTTCTACCTCTGCCTCTGTTCCTCCATAAAACAACAGTTCATCTCAACAGAAGCCTTTTTTGTTGGCTCATATAGCTTGCAATACCAAAAAGCTTTTTACAGAGTAATAGCTTTTTGTGTTTCATTCTTTCTCTCTGTATTACACAAACACAGTATAACCACTACTTTTCTTTTATACAGTCCATAAGCTTTTTTCAGTTTCTCCAATTGTTTTTCACTACTGTTCCCATTCGCACACACACTCACTCAGTCTATATCCCCATAGACTGTGAGTCAACACACAAGCTGCACACGCTCCTACATCCCTCCGCCAGTCTATTTTCCTCTCTGTTCATCCATCCCAAAAACTCACTTGTCTCTGTGTGAAAAAAATCAAATCGACAGGCATGCCGTGTCACTACAGCAAAACTCTCATTTGATAATGAGCTCCCTGGGAGCAAAAAAAAATGAGGCCATCATAAAACATCACGGTTGCTTTTACCCTCATCTGACCCCAGATCGGATGATTGGAAGTAGCCAACGCTATCACGACTCAATTCCATTTCACCTAATTATCTGTGTCATTTTAGGCAATAAGTTCATCGGGTAAGTTTGATTGGTTATCCATAACAGTGACCCCAAATCCCCAATGTCACTGAATGCCCCGATGCGATTGTAACAGCACGAACGATTGTGAATAACAGTTAAAATTTCATCTAGGCTGAAATTGGAGAGACCAGCTCAATGCAAATCAGTCACCGTTGAGAATTCACGATAGAGAGGTTTGTAGAGAGCGAGTTAATTTATGACTGTAAAAAACGGTTTTGACTAGGAAATACGAAAATTATTCAGAATGAAAGGAGGAATAATTAAAATTTATAGCTCTAAGATATCACTAGGGATGTAAAAGTACTGGTACTTCTGTAACAAGTCGAAACTAAAATTATATTGCTAAAAATGTAATGATATCAGTCGACTCAATCTGATATTGAGTTACCTAAAAATGGACAAGAAAAGATAAAAAACATAATATTACTTCAGTAGCATCTACAACGGAACCACAAACTTGAGCTAAAGAAAATATTACACAGCTAAATTTTACATTAACCGAATTATTTCATAATTTAAAAATTATTATTAAATTATTAAACATTACATTTCTTAACACATTTTTCTAAAATTAAATGGACTTATTTAACATAATATTCAATACAAATTACAAGCAGACCAATGCAATACAAAACCATGAGAGATTTATCTGCCTTACTGGATATACAGTCAATCATTATTTTTAATTGAAGTCAAATTTCAGTCAGTCAGCATAAGCATTACAATAGCAAAAAAGTAACCACTGGCATCACCTACTGGTATTGACTACTACAATTTAATCTTTGTGATAACCCCAAACCTGACATTACAAAACAAAGCCAAACTCTTATTGTGAAGACAACATAAATCACGAAATCCTTCGATTTTTCAGCTAGCAGCAAATTGAATCTGGTCGAATGATTCTCCAAAACAATTTTTTCACTTCAAGGGCATTAGTATGATTCAAGGTCATGGCCAACACGGCACAATCAAATGGAAATTACTTTCTGAAGCTAAAACCACTGAGAGAGCGAGACTGAGAGAACGAGAGAGCAGGAAAGATACAGTCACAAAGTCAGACCGCTGCCAAAGGGAAAAGGGTCATTACCTAGGAATCGGAGACAGAACTAATGACACGGAGAGAAAGATTCGAAGTTTGATACACACACACCTATGCAAACACGCGGGTACACACCGGTGAAATCATTAGCACTGTGCTCAGCGTCATTCAGATGTGAGGGAGGTTTGGATGTGCACAAACACACGCACACATGCGCGTTAATCTCGCAATGTATTATTCATAAGATGCCGTTATTACTGTCATTAAAAACTGCTTTTGATTCATTGAAATGATCAGTGCAACGGTGAGATCTTCACCGGCTTCTGCACCCCACTGAAAGGGGTGACTGAACTAATCTGCTAGAACAACTCATTATATGAAGCGGGTCTACCATTAGTGATTTCCACATGAAAGGACTATGGCATACAGTAGCATCATTCCAAAAAGACCTTCATCAAGGCTTTTAATGCTCATCAATAGGTCTGTCCTGATAATATAAAAGAGAACGCGCTCAAGGGCGAATCAGTAAATAATTTACTCTGGAGTGACTACATTTATTCATACCGGCCTTGTCCCAAATGGTGCTCTTCATGTGGAGTGTCATGGCCTTCGTTGCACATGTCCATTAAATCCACAAAACCTCATTGTCATTTTATTCAGAGTACTCAACAACTCCCCTCATTGTGCCAACTTCATCATGACTCCCGCCCAAACATTTGAAACTGCTAAA
Organism: Oreonectes daqikongensis; assembly: GCA_026939265.1. Classification (NCBI taxonomy): domain Eukaryota; kingdom Metazoa; phylum Chordata; class Actinopteri; order Cypriniformes; family Nemacheilidae; genus Oreonectes; species Oreonectes daqikongensis. Next base: position 7,926,174 of record JAOTQM010000036.1, on the reverse strand, counting down.
CAAACGCTACACCCTAATGTGCCAGGTGATATCTGGTGGGATATTTCAATTACACTTAAAATATTACCTTCAAAATTCAGTACGATTCTATTTATAAACCTTGGTAGAAATGTCTCAATGTTCCAACAAAACCATATTATCCCATCATCTGACCTGGTGGAATCAAGCATCTACTATTTACTCCTTGCAACAGCATTTTAGATTTAGGTACAGCTTTCCCTCCCCAAATCCAACTGAATGGCACCGTAAGACTGATGTCTACACTGACTCCAGATCAGCACTAACAGGATAACACTGCTCCCCTAAGCAGGTCAGATTTGCAATAAAGAAATGAGGAGATGACTGAATCACAGCACCATTTTTCATTTCATGAAGCAATTTCTTCCTGCTGTCTCACAACACACCCTTAAGGCTGACAGACAAAAGACTTTATTCCATTCTGATGTTGACTAACAAGGCCTGTCATTTCAGTGTTTTACGGAAGACAAGCGATTCTCCAAATTTTTAATCCAAGGGCCACTTAATCACAACAATGTTCCCTCTAATTTTCATAATCACGTTTAAGCAAATTAATAATCAGCACGGAGCAAACTGACATGTCTTTAAGTGCAAGATTAGAGACTAAGCGGCATGATGTCATATTTTGATTTATATTGATATTGCTGCAAATTACGGGCCTGCAAGACCCTCAACGTCTCATGGACTCTTTAGGTGAAATAACTCAATCAGGAATATTTTTAACTATGACGAGTGCATGAAAAATGCCTCCAGAATTACATGCCAAAATTCCAAATGAAACATTAATTATATCTGCCTAATAAAAATACTTCTGCAGAAAATATTTATCTGCGTCTCCGGAGAACCATTACCTGTTCCCGAATCATCTATGAATTAACTATACTGTGAATCATCATCATGGCTGTAATGACAATGATTCATTCTCTGTGCGCTTCACCATATGACACGCGAGAGCTTCGGTAACAAATCGATGGGCCTCAGATGTCCGTGACTAAAGGTTAGTAAAGCCCATCGTTTCTCCACAGCAGCCTGGTGTGTGAGAAACCCTGCATGTTGATATTTTGTTAAATGTAAAACCTGTGATGTAAGGACTGACGGCTGCCACGCAGAGGTTAACTAGATTGGAGGCTTTCAAATTATGTTCCCCAACAGAGTGATGCCAATTTGAATTATATGAAACATTTCTTAATAAACGTTCTGCTCTGTGCCGTTAAGGTGGCGACTCCAATTAAGTTGATGACAGCAAAGTCCGCTCCTTTACATTATATTAATGGTGTCAGATTATTGAAATGACTTGTTAATGAACCCTCCGTATGAAACCATTCATTTAAACCTCACTTTTGATAATCGCTGTGGAAGACGCTAGCTCTGATCTTAAGCGGTCAGTGTCTGACTTCCTCCTGTTGGTGGGACATGTTTATAAGCATACATAGACATCCAAAAGGAAAAACCTCAAAGTAGCAAACATCATTCTCTCAGTAGACCAGCCAGTCGAAGATGAAATGCTTCTGTGTGCATGTGTGGGAATGATATAGATAGAGGACCACATCCTTCTCACTTTAGTGTTTGCCATTTCAAAGATATTTTTTTACTAAGAAGAAGAGGGTTTCATCCGTTCTCTCGCCCTCTTTCAACCAGACTCTTGCTTTTTCTCCCTCTGTGGACCAGCAGAAAACAAGCTCAGCATGAAGGAGTTGGGAACGTCTGTCTTGCCCCAGCCTGTTTGTACAACCTGTCCTGGACTTGAAAGCAACTGGAATGGTGTTAACAATACACACATAAACACTGATATCAAACAATACCATAAACAGTATAACACCAAGATGTTTCTGAAGATAATCTGTAAAGGAGTTTGACCATGGGTGTTGCCAAGGTGTTGCTATGCAGTTGCAAAGACTGATGGTTGGAAACAGATGATCACAGCATCATCAATCATTTAAACACAATTTTTACCCACACGGTAATGCTCTTAATGTAGAGCCCTAAAACAATCACAGCTGAGAATACCCAGCATTGAACAGTAAACACAAGTCACAAATCAAACCTCACAGCTCCATTTGTAGCCAACTGCCTTTGAAAACAATCTGTGACACACTAAAAGACCACAAGATTTTCATGGATGTGACATTTGAAAAACAGTAAATAACCATTATGTTTCTGAGGAAGTTTGTGCAAATAAAACATGAGATCAACCATTAACAGATGCCCTTAAAAGTCCACAATTACAACTATAACCTCGATTTATCATGCAATCCATCCTTTGTGCCTTTGGACCAAAAAGTATCTCCAACCTCAATTTCACAGTATTTTTTGCAACAGAGAAAGGGAAATCTTCCCTAAAGCTTCTGTGCTTATCATGACTGCTTTTACAGCAGAGGTAATGACCATAATAACCAGCCAGTGCATTTATTTCAGTCTTTCTTGCTGTGTGAAATGCCCTGTAGTTGAAAGACGACAGCTCTGGAGGGATTTCTCACTTGGCTGAGCTGTAATAAGACTGAAAACGTCCTCTAACACTTCATGTTTCTATGGAGACTTTCTCTGTCGTAAATGTATGGCTGACAGTCTTCTCAAGAAAAGCATTGAAAGACATGTTTTCTGTATATTTTCAGGGAATGTGATTGCATTTATCTGTCCAGAAAAACTTTGTGCATGGACGGATGAGGAACTTGTTCTTTGCAAGCTCTGGGAGAGATTTACTGAAGTGAGATCACTGTACCATGAACAAGCGCCCATGCACGTTCAAAAGCAGCTTGGGGCAGTTTCTCTAACCACTGCTGTTGTACCCCAGAGCAAAGAGCTTAACCCCCAGGGGTGTTTTCTTTTGACTGTGTGCAATGTGCATCAACTTCTCACTTTCTCACTCAATATTATTATATTTGTATCATTATAAACATTACATAGTTGGCTGATAACAAACATTTAGTTGGAAAATTAACATTATACACAGAGAACACTGTAATGCTTTTAATAAAGTATTCAATTAGCCATTGAGTTTCCTAAAGACTGCAGCAGTTTCATGTCTGCTCATTTGTAAGTATGAGAGCACTGAAACCAAGATTTCAATAGCATTTATAATTTAAACCTCAGAAGCAAAAATGCTGATAGTGTTAGGAATTTCTCTGAATACATTTTGAACTGTGTGTTTCAGTGATTCATTTACTATTTATCACTAAATCCACACATGGCTTTTATTCATCTTTTAAACTTTAATATACAACATTTTCATTTAATCAGCATTTCTAGATGTATTGTGACCAGTGTCTGTTGAATTTCAACAAAATCAAACCTCAGGATTAACAAAGTCAATGTGAAAGACTCTGATAACTCTGATAAAAATTGAGGTTATCACATAGAAAAATTATTTTTAACTTTTCCTAAATGCATGTAGCCTACAAATATTACTGTTGTATTGCATAAAAGTAAATATGAACTTGTTTTCTTAGCAGTATTTAAGGTCTGAAAAAATACAGAGCATCTTTTCTGTTATTTTGACCTGTTTCTCCAGTTTTCATTTTATGCAAATAAATGCCAAATTTTTATTTGGAAATTTGGGAGAGATAGCCCACAGAATGAAACAAAAAATCATTATGGCTTAACACATACCTATAAATAGTTAATAGTTAAAAACTGAAATAGTAAATACCCATTTATCACTATATGCAACTATATTTTAGACGTATTGTTGCACTGGTGCGTATAAATAAAAAATATTATACATTATTCTGTTCACTTATTGTTAATTAGCTGTTAAATTACCATTCACTGTATTAAAACCATCTAAATCTATTCACCAGCAATGGCTTTTTGAAATAAAGGCTTTTGATTGGCAGAATAAAAACACCCTTTTAAACAATACTAATACACGCCAACATAACTCAAATATCAATATATGATTTATTCTCTATTCCCTTGTTTCAGCAAGCAGATTAAAACTGTTGAGGAAAGACTGAAAAACAGACATAGCTTCATAGTGTGAGATAAATAAATAAAAGAAAAAATAAATTATAAGAAGGTACAGCAGAAAGGAGAGAGGAAAAGGACCATGCAGGGATGGTGAAAAGAGAGAAAGAGTGAAGGAGCTCTGTGGAGAACAGAAGCAGTAGGGGAGTAATTATTTAGCAGTCTCCTGCGAGGAACTCCACTACAATGGCAGAACACTACCCTATAATCAGGCATTATTCACTTCACATTGTTAACCTAGTACATATCCACCATGTGTGCATCTGTGAGCATGTTGTCTAAATAACAAGCTTGGGATACACAAATCCGTCACAGAAGACAAATGGCAACCCGTCTGCTCCAGACAGGGCACAGTGCCTTTGCATCTGAAACCAAAGACGGACGTGCAGAAATGAACAGGATGCGCTCTAGCTACTAGCCTAAGAAGCAGCGTGTTATAAATTCCTTTTTTTAAATAGAGGAAGGACATAGTGTGCTACCAACTTCTCACCACATCCGTCATTTTGTCGAGGTGAAAAAAAGCGGTGAGAGAGGCTCTTCCTTAGGGGAAAGGCGATTTAGATTTAGAGTTGTGATTGTTAAGTGTCAAAGGATCAATATTGGCCATGTGGAAATGTACTTCTGCCCGGTTCAAGGATAAATCGAAACGCAATTCAATTTCACTCCAGGAATTCAAAGCAGATTTTCTTAAATGAACTGAATTGCCTGCTGATTTTAATTCAATCTGTGGAGATGGCTAAAATGCTGTTCACTGCTGAGACATTCCTGAGGCAAGAACAATCGGAGGACAGTATGGCATAGACAAAAAGCCTAATCAGAAGGGTTTGGTAACACCTAAAATACCCCATGAAATCGATGTAAAGTATCATTACTAGCCGAGCAAACTATTAGGAAAGCCATTACTATTGGTGAACAAGAACATGATAAACAGTGGGCTGTCTGAACAAAGATGTCCTGTATAATTAGGCACTTTAACAGTCAATATATAGGTATGAAATGTTAGTAATTGTCTTGCTTTGTTGAAGATGGTGAATTAGTTTGAAAAGAAGAATCAATATAGAAACACAACTTGGACTTCAGCACACTAATTAAATTTTTTCCTAATTCATTAAACACAGAAGGTAAAAAATGTTAAAGCTGAGACAATCATAACCCTTCGCTACACAACAATAATGGTATGTGAGTCCCTATTGGCTGGTTAAAAAAAGGCTTTTGATGTCCTTATGAATATTCATTAACCTCCCTCAACTATGGTGTGACTCACTCACCCATAACAGCTCTAACTGTGCTCTGAATTATGGGAATAACGATACCACAGAGAAGAATGAGAAACATTCATCTCCTTTTATTGGGGAACGCTAGGACAGAGAGACCACGTAATAGAATGAGTGAAGATGGGCCAAAGACAGTGACGAATTGCTTGACGGAAATTTTTCCTAATAAACCGTTCTTGAAAAAGGTGCAGCCAAGTAACAACATGAACAAATAAGACCAAGCAGATCATAAATAAAAAACGGTGGACAGATGATTGATATTAAGCGCTGTTAACAAAACCTTTGCTCTGTGTTTAGGGAATACTCTTTGAAGAATTTCATGAATTTTTTACAGTCATCAAAATGCATGCATTCTTTTTCAAGACTAAAATCTCAGCTCTGTATGCAGTCATCATATTCCTTGATCAGAACATCATTCGATAGTGATGTCGGCCAGATGCTTTGGGTTGCTGCATTATTTATGGGAAATAAATTCCATTTGAATCTGGGGGAATTCACAATAGTCACAACCCTGGGTTAACGTCTTTTTATACCCTAGGTTAACAACAATTCACACTAGTAATTTGAAAGACAGCAGGCACCACTTTTGACCCTGGCTTATGAAACTCAATGGTTAACCCACGAAAGGTATACAAAGAAATGACTTCAAAGAAGCTACACAATTGCACAAATCAATACACACGCACACATAGCTTAAAACTTAAGAGCAATCTCTCTCTCTGTCTTTCCTACACATTGACTCCCTCGTTTTCTGTGTCAGACTGAGCGTGCCACACTTGATATTTCACATTCCACCATCTCTGCTGATCGTATCAATCTCCCATCGACCGCCTGCAGAACTTCAGACAGTTCTGTCTCCAGCTGCTAGATAGATACTCCTCTACTCTTCTCAGAGTCTACAAGGCTTGAGAAACAACTTTTTTATCAAGTGCTTGTAACTAAAGTTTCTCTTGTGTGCTTCTGGCAAAAAGATGTTCTCTGAAGATTATAGGAAAAGCTGCTCGCGGCTGATGGATAATTAGTTAAAATAAAATGACTTTCTCCACGAGATGAGAGATAATACATTATAAAAGGTGGTAGCATGCCATTACACATACTTCTTATTTTAATCTAATGCATTCAGGTTGATTTAGCTAGTTAATAAAACAAGATGTTAACACATTTTTCTGATAAAAAGCCTTCATTGTACATTCAAGTGTCATCTTCCATCAATAAATAATCAGCTCTTCTAATCAGCTGGAAACCGAGTAAGAAACAGACAACCATAAAAGCAATATAAGCTCTGGGACACTGAACCAAATCAAAGCACACTTTCTCACCAACCATCTAACAGATAGCACAATCCGGTATTCTGCTCTATTACCACTCTGCCAGGATAGATCAAATGTTCAGAGACAATACAGCAGACTAAGGGCTACTCGCACAGGAATCGTTCTTGTGTTAAAAAACAACTAGATGGAGCACAGCAGAAAAGAACAGAATGTGTATTTTTAGTCACACTGACTGCCTTATAATATAACTTATATAATCACCGAACATACTCGTCATCCAAAAACCAGAGTACATTCAACATGATAGGGTCGTAAACATACCAACAATTGAAAACAATTTAAAGGAGATCTGTGTAAACTGTCCCTTAGATATAAAAGTATGTGCATGTGACACTATAACACAGACAGCTTAGCTCCATCAGGGTAGACCTTCCCTGCAGAGCTGTCCTATCAATGTGCATTCCTTATACTGAACTAAGAGACTTCATAGGAGAGAGAATAGTGTCCAACTTTGTCTACCTCTCCAGGAATCTTAAAATAATGATTTCTGAAAAGTTGGCAGAGAGACAAAGCTTTGAACAAAAAGAGAGAGAGGTGTTTTGGCAGCAGACAGGCAGACAGACAGAGAAGTTATTTCGTTTTCAAAGGTAGAAAGACACAGGCTGGCAGGCAGTGAGAGCTCATGAAGCGGAGAGCTCTTAATTTGAGATCTGTATGTGAATTACGTCAGCGTAGGAGGGGTGTTCTCTGGGGATTTCTGATTAGTTAAGATAAAAGGATTTGGGGCGGAGTCAGTGTGAGGGCAGGAACAACTACGTATATTTCAACTTCATCTTTGACATGCAATGATCAGCATTCACATACTATATATAAATAAATAAAAAACCTTATGTAGTAAGTGACCAGGGGTAAAAAGAATACAATTTGGAAACTTTAAAATAAAATGCACCTCACAAAACAATTACAAACATGTTTAAGTTATAAGGTTGAATATCTGTTATTTTATATTTAATATAAATACAAATGCAAACCAATTGGGGCGGTTTCATCGGACGCATGCGTCTGGCCCGAAGTTAACTTCCGGTCTGTGTTTGTTGATCCGTCTGGCTAGTGGCTAACAATTCATATTTTATTTTATTTATATTAATATGAATTAAAATGACTATTTTATTGTATAATAATTGATTTTATTGGATATTAAGGTTTATTAAATTAAACTTTGTTGCATGTAAGTTTAATCAAGTAACAGTTCTTCTACTGGTAACCCAAAATAATACTGGCTTGATATACTTTTAACTTGCTAGCTAATTTACTTGTTATTTCTTTTGCTTGTTATCAGAAATAATCTGCAGGGAGTTTATTCTTTGTCGATGTGTACTGGAAGTGTGGGCCACAAAAGCGTGCATGTGCAGTACCGTTTGTTTATGTTTTTTGTTTTGAAACCATCTATAAGCATTGACAGCAATGCACCAAAAATGGAAGTCCACAGCAACCTTACATAAACTATCCTATAGGCTTCCATTGTAAGTGCATAACAGTCAGCTGTTTTGCTTGAATTTTTGTTCGTGCTAATCGACATGCCGAAATAATAATTTTCCTAATTTGAACTCTTATCATTTCCCCCTTGGGACACAAAATGCTTTCTGAAAAGGTTATAATTAGTTTGATAATATTAGCTTCACAGCAGATGGATCAACCACTGCCTAATCTAAAAACATGTTTGAGTCATTTGTCGTACAATATTTGTGACTTTAGAAAAGTTTTCAACATAAACATTTACTTTAGTTCTTTAGTACAAAATCATTGCTCCCCTTTGGGTCTTATGTGCACTGGTGCTTTCAGCTGTTAGACAAACACGAAGAATAAGCACGGGTGGAAAAATACACAAGGGGCGCGTAACGGTTATTGCTACCCGCAGAACCCCAGAAAGTGAAGACTTGCTCTGTGTACCTTATTGTCAGAAACTGTCTGATTCAAAACAAACAAAAAACAATGACAGCGAGGAGCTGTGGCAAATGCAATCAGCCCACAATACACCAGCCACCAGCAGCTCTAAAAGCAGAGAGGCCTTTGAGAGCCGTGCTCGGCGATGGGAGCAATCACAAGTGTTTTGTGTGCGCAGACGGGGAGAGGTGGGGACAAATGCGTCACTGAAGTGTGCTGATCAGCTGCCTGCTAAGCCGTTATTTTCACACACGCAAGCTGAGCATTAACGAAGAGAAATCCAAAAACAACACCAACTGCAGTCAGGACACAGAAAGCTGTTGAAATCCTGTTGAAAGCTGCACAAATGTTAGAATCCATTTCCAGATCTTAATTCCCATCCCAATGGAAACAATGAACTCAGCTAGTGCTGGCCAGAATGACAGGATACAACTGAAACATGTCAGACTCTAGATAAATGATGTATTCTATAAAATGTTTTATATTAATGTTTAATATAATGATACCACTACAGTAAAATAAATTAATCATGATACAAGAGGTGGTCATACTTCTCACCTACAGCATTCATCATCAGCCCAGTATAATACTTAAAGTACTAAAAAATAAAATCATATACTTTTTGGCACAAGCTTTAGGGCCAATAAAAAGCTAATCACTTTGGATGAAAACATCTGCTAAATAACAACTTTTAAGACGCAATGTTCCCTGGTTTCTAAATCTATGGCCACATACCATGCTTATGCTAAAACTAGCATATGGCTGCAAATTATTTTCTCTCTTTTCCGCTGAATGAGTTGAACAGCTGTTCATAACTCTCAGGTTGAGGATTCATTTCAGCAAAATCCTCCCTAAACTCATCCACTTCAATTCTAGTGATGAGCACCTCGTTCCTCATTTTTAGATTCCCCGCCTGAACTTTCATGTCCTCAGGTGCGCTCATTACAACACTTGAAGAGAACGGTGGCAGGTGTGTGGACAGTAGGAGGCCCTTGAAATGTGTAATAGTCAGGAAGTTGGGGACGTCAGACTGCCAACAGACTGCTCTTATGTGATATACTTTGAATCGGCGTATCCTCGCTAGCAGTGGCTCGTAAATTGGTGTCGGAAATGACAGGGAACAGGTCAAGACTTACTTAAATTAACTCTGCAATTACCTGCTCGGCAGGGGTTTGACTTGAATTATCACTCGGGTTTGGTAAAATGTGGGAAGGAGGCTTAAGGGACAATGACACACACGCTGTTCACCTGTTCAGTGACATTCACAGCCTCTAGCAGGAGGGTGTGCGTGGCTTCATCTCCCCCCCTGGGTCTCCTCCTCCATCCTCCATCTCCTCAGAGAAACATCCTGTCGCTCTGAGGGATGACAGCTCAAGCAACATGACATTTAAGTCACGCACTCCCTGCTTTTATCTTCACCTATCCATCCATTCTCGCCTGTGAACGAGCTGAAACCCTCCCCACGAGATTTGGGCCGGGCAATCAAGTAATTATGGGCTTGGATAAATGTCTCACACGTCCCATCGTTCCCCTGTGGAGAGTGGCAGACGCTTTCAGAAATAAATAAGGCACTTTCTGTCGCTTGAAATCGGGCAGAGCGCAGTGAGTCATTTGTTGACCTGATGTCACTTTTGTCTTCCTTAATCACTATTCCAGACTATTGAGCATCCAGGGTGACTTAAGACACTATGGACCAAAAAAATGACAGTCTTTCTATTTTGGAATATGTACCCTCGCTGCATCAAAGTGACAAGTGTTAAATTCTGTCAACTCAGTTTCAAAGACTATACATTTTTATGCTTTTAGAGGTAAAAACACACAGCAAATGTATATAGCTTAAGTTTAAGTTAAAAAGCTTTAAAAGTATTGTTAGTTTGTGCAATTTCTTTCTTTTGATGTTCTAATAGTGTGCAATTTTAATTTTTAATTCTAAAAATCTATATATCCTTGTTTTGCATAATATTTTATATTTTACATATTTTATATTCATTTCTTGGATTCAACCCTTTCAATTATACCATTTCTCCTTCCTGCATGCTCCATTTCTCTCTCTATTTCTCTCCCTATAATACATTTTTGAAGGATTTCAGCGTTGAAGGATTTTTGGTGGATTTCTGTGAGGAAGCTCCACGACTAGACACGGCCGAGATGACGGCACTCCGGATTAGCGTGCCACGCCTCCTCACCCAGAGACCCGCATCTCAAAGCTCTCAGCTCAAGTCACAGTTTCTGAGCGGAAAAAACTACATCAAATGAAGAGAGGTGAAGACGAGAGAAAGCACCATATGGCATCAAAAATTCAACTCGGAACACAGGAATCCTTCAAGGACTTTCACAATCTGCCTGAGAGTCTGAAATGAATAATGAAAAATCAATCCGTCGTGCAGGGTGTGAAAGTGTCCCGTGTTTGACTGACAGGTCAGTGTCATGCATAAATCAATGGATGCAGGAAGAGCTTGTTCATTATGCCACACTAATGAACGCCAAGAATTCTGGGCATTCACACAATGTGCGAGCACACACACATTTTGTCTATTGTGATCCACGCTTCTTAACAAGGATGCTGTGGAAAAGTTCCCAAGCTGTTTAAATCAAACTTTAAGGTCACCATGAAACAAGTGGGCATAAAAAAATGGATTAGGAATTACTACAGAGTTCAGAAACATAAGACACAGTATACTTGCGTAACACAATTTCCTTGTTTTCTTAGTATTTCATTAAAATTTAACACAGCTCATGTGTTTGGACACACATAAACAACATGGACAGTCTCACATTCTTATAGAGGAAACTGACATACACGGAGTCACAGAAATAGTGAATCAGAGCATGAAGTTCAATCCTAGTAATTTAAAATGTTTGTTTAATTTCTAACACCGAACAAACAGAAGAATTAAAACTAAATGAGCTAATATTGCTTCTTTCCAGCTTGTTATCTTATCAGTAATGGATGTCTGAGATGTGTGTTTCAGGATCACTGGTTTGTATCAGTGGAAAATGAGTGAGTTCATTTGTTCCGCTCTGTCAGTTCACATTAGCAAGGAAACTCTTAAATCAGGAAAAAGAAACAGAAAGTTGGACTACAAGTAAATGGACTGAGCTGACAATGACAACGCTGCACCAGCTACAAACCAGCTACCACATAACCAACCTGCCCAGCTTTTTCCAGCTGGCTTCAAAATTTCGGTAAATGTGTTTGTAGAATCTGATTTACAGTAGGCCAAATGCAAGGAAGGGAGAGGAAAGCTTTATTTTGGCAGCTATTTCTTCTCCTGTCCTCCCACACATGTGCTATTCACAGACTCCTCATAGCGAGCTCAGAGGGCACTGCACTCACAGGGATTAATTCACATACAATAATGCTTCAGCTGTCAGATACATTCCTGCTTTTCGGCTCTCAGCTTAGCGTTTAATTCCATAACAACAGAAGCGGGAACATCTGGCGGACGAGCAATACAATGCGGGCGGCGGGGAAAGAATACAACATAAGCCGAAATTAATTTCTCCAATCACATCCGACACATCTCCGTCTTAATGAATTGAATAGTGACAGGTGCAAGAGATTGCGACTCGACAGGCATCTACAAGGACTCGTTCGAGAGACTTGCGTGTACGTGCGGGGGTGTGTGTTTGTGCAAACGTGCCTTTCTCCAGAGTAAAGCCGTGCGGCTTGACAGCAGAAAGGTAAATGATGCTTTGGAACACCAGCCTCATTCAGCATTATCTCCACATACACAAATGTGGCGACACAGAACAGGGGATAAATCTTTGATAAAGAACTGATCCCACTCACCCTCCCGTGACTGATGAAACCGTGTTTGCGTGCGATTCTTTCTGCCTCCTCAGCTCCCCCTTCGATGTGGACGGCCCACGTGTTGGTGTAGGTGCCTCGGTCAGCAGTCGCTTGGACCTCAGCATTCTTGAGGACCAGAAACGCGCCCAGCAGCAACAACAGGGTCCAGCGGCCCTCCATGAACAGGAGTGCTTCGGCTCAGAGCCCTCTGGTCTTCTGGATTGCTTGACTTTCTAATGCATTTGTGGTGCGTGTCGTGAATTCAGCACTAGAATGACCTAAAGGAGATAAGACAGAGTGTCAGCAAAGAAATACTAGCACACTGAGAGGCCTATCTTCTTCTATAAAGCTCAGGTTAGCTGAACATAACCGTTCTGTCAGAAAACATTCACAGAGGGACCACGGCAAGCCATACATTTTCATGAAGGTGACTTGAATGCTATTGATAGCTTTACACTAGGGGAGAACTGGGATACAAACAACACTTAGTGGAACAAGGAGACAAGGAGGCTGTGCGACTCACATCATGTACTTACTTGTTATATTTTGTATCTAGAGCAAGTCTGCAAATACATAATCCACATCCTAACTCACAGAGTACTGCACAAAAACATTCCAACCATTTTTGGTACAACGAGACAATGAAGGTCACAGAAACATTGTTTTATATAAAGATTGACACTGTAAAGACACTGCAATGATGACCCTGTAGCTTTCGAGTATTGCATCATTTGACAGAGAAGCACTACTGTACAACACAAAGTGAGAGAGTCCTGTGAGAGTTGAGCAGCTCCTTAGAGACAGCTCAGTTTTTGCTGATTGTGAAATTTCAAAGTTTGGCTCACGGCTCAATGTATAACCTCAGACAGCCTCTACAAAAGCACAGACCATAAACAATGTTAGTCAAACGCAGGGGTTCTCAACCTTCTTGACTCCAAGGCCCCACATTGTATTCAACAATATGTGACCCTGGATCACAAAACTTATGGGTCAATTTTTTTTTTATTTAGATTTTAACATCCTCTAAAAGCTGAATAAATTAGCTTTCTATTAATGTAAGGTTTGTTGGGATAGGACAATATTTGGCCGAAATACAACTATTAAAAAACTCTAAGGGTGCTAAATATTGAGAAAATGGCCTTTAAAGTTGTCTAAATTAAGTCCTTAGCGTAGCATATTACTCACAAAAATAAGGTTTATATATATTTACGGTAGGAAATTTACAAAATATCTTCATGGAACATGATCTTTACTTCATATCCTAATGATTTTTGGCATAAAAGAAAAATGGCTAATTTTGACCCATAAAATGTATTTTTGGCTATTACTACAAATGTTCTCGTGCTACTTAAGACTGGTTTTGTGATCCAGGGTCACATATTCGAAAGCCCCACTCACAAAACCATAATATCCTGTTAAAGTACACGCTTTTGAAATATGAAATTAAGAAATCTGGAAACTCAAGGTGTTAAAAACTGCATAATTCCCTTTAAAATAAGGTTTAAAAAAACGCCATTAGCAAAACTACTCCATAGCATATGACGGCTACAATGCTGATTTTTGCATTTAAATAGCACCGCGTGGTAGGAAGGAGCGAGGATCTTGGTAAAAGGCCTGGTGAAGAAACAAACAAATTGTCACGTCTAAATTCTGCATTACAGAGCTCATTAAGGGCTGGCACAGTGCAGTGAGCTGGAGAGAGAAGCGAAGACAACCATGTGTGTGTTTCTGATGGAACCAATAAGAGTCACACCTCCACAAGCAACAGAGAGAGAGAGAGAGGAGGACAGAGAGTAATTTCCGCACACTTTAACACAACTGTTCACCACACTGTAACTGCCGAAAAGCAACCTCTGTCATTTCTAAACTCAAATCTGTTAATGTTCAAATACATTAATGTTTATTATTTTAATTATGATAATTTCACCCAGATCAACTTTCAAGATGGATCGAAATTACACTAAAGTTCTTATAACTTCAAGCCATTTTAGCATTGACAGATAATCGCTTTTAAAGTTAACCATCCCTCATATCTTCGCCTGTCCTGACAAGACTAATTTAATAATGCAGTCTCTTCTGAAAGCTTCTTCTAATGGATAAATGTCAGGGGTAATGAAGGGTTTACCTTTAAAACGCTACACTCGTAATATGCGCCTGTAGACTGTCAATGTCTATTCTGACACACAAGTGACAGCTTCTCTTTACGTTGTGTATTTCTCCTTATTTGATCTGCTAAAGTCTTGGGATGGGTCTGGATTTTATAAGAAGGAAACAAAGCAGAAGAACATTTTATACGGGGCAGAAGATACAAGAGAATCTATGGCGTCATCTTAACTGAGTTTACAAGCAAATGGAACCTGGCCAAAGGGGGTTCTGGTAATCGTTGCATTAAAAAAATCACAACATTGACCAGAAATTATCTTGTCAATACTTTCTGGAACTGAAAAACACATCACTGAGGATTATGAATAATTTGCAAATGTCTGGGCTTCGGGGACAGGTCAAATGGAAGTCATTCAAATGGAGCGTGTTCAAGAGCCGACCTTTTTTTGAGGATTCGGTGGAGGTCAAACTATCAATCTTCATTCTGTCCTTCAAACGATCTGTTTTTCAAATGGAATGACTCATGGGCCATCATTAAAGTCAAAATGGAAAAAGATTATCTAGCTCTCACCGAGGATCTAACAGATTGTTTGCTCGCAAAAGTCCTGGGTGACGCTATCTTGGCACGGAGAGTCAAATTTTTATGGCGTGTTCTCTAGGGAAGAGAGAACAGTAATTACTATGCCTTAATAACTCCTCATCAAACACAACTACAACTACTAAAGCTTTAATGACCCATGATGGCTTAGTAAGGGCAGGAACTGAAAAGCTTAATCACTCATTAGAAACAGAAAGACAGCACACATATACACTGCACTTATCTCTCCTTTCTGTTATCCTGTTTCTTGACAGGACAAGAGATAGAAAATGACCACACTGCCTGTTCGCAGGAGCCTTAAGGCAAAAGCCAATTTCATAGTCAAACCTGCCAACAAAACCAATGTCTCAAGACAGTTAAAAGGACACTTATAATGTAAAAAAAGGCCAAACACTGGAAGACACAACCCGTACATTAATCACACAGCAATAAATATATGCTTTCTAATATGAGTCTTCACAATCTCGACATACATTTCTGAGGATCATGACATATTGTCAAAAACTACACGAGACACAGGGTATAACACAAGTGTCTTTAATCCACTGGGGTATATGATCATGGTAGTTTGCTCTTTGTTGTTTTTATTTACTGTACTGAGTGAGCGCATTCAATATTTCATTAGGTTTCATTGGATTTACACGACAGAGACGCTCGCGTGCACCGTAAACCAGTCAAAGTAACGCCTGTAAAACCACAAGGCGCATCACAAAAAGTATTCGTTATAATGATTTTAATTAAGCATAAGTAATAAATATTTGTAGCAATAATAAAACGTCGAGAAGTAAAAATACTGCTTGTTTTTTAATTCATGTTTTGATAAAAATATTTTCGCCCCACCATTTCTACAACATCTGCATGTTACTTAACGTTAACGTTACATGTTTGAAGACGTAACGTTATTGCTAAGTTAATATCTAAAGAACGAGCTTAAATTAAATATTGTAAAATATTGAAAAACACGAATCGATAACAAAATACATTTTGTTGGTAACCTTACGTAGCCATGTTATTAACATAATTACAAATTATACAAACTACGTTTTTAGATTATATGAAAAAAATATCACTGTGTAAACTAAATGATGGTACAAAAATACACAATTAAATACAATACGAGTTTGTAAATATAAAATACCGCTAAACAATTTGCTGCAAACAGTTAAATCTCACTCAGAGGAAGCATACAAATCTAACCGCTCAGTATGACAGCTCCAAATTCAGACAAAGGAAATCTCCACGTTAAACTACATTTGCCTTTTATATTTTAATTTTGGTTGTAAGACAACCATAAAACAAACACAACAGCTGTCATTTACCTCAGACATGAGACCGCTGACCCTTCCTCGAGTAACGGCACAGCATACCGACCTGTCATGCCGCTTCACACAGCCTCGAATTCCGGTAAACGGGCTTACATTTCAGCTTTCCGCTCCGGTCTGAACTCCACACATCACGGAAAAGTAAAGTGCTGCCGTTGTGAAGGCAAAGAAACCGTTAACGGAGCGCCCGCGCCGCTGCTCGTGTGACGCGAGACCCCCTGAACTCACTCAGCATCACGCGCAGAGAGAGCGCGCAGATCGATGAAACTTTCAGCAGCACGCGTCTTCCTGTAGTCCTCGGTTTTAATTATTTATTATTCTTTTGTCTGTAAGCCTGAGAGATTTACTTTATAAATCATAATTGCAAATAATGTTAGCCATTAAATAGCCGCCTGTGGTGTAACGCGTCATACGTAGCGTTTGTTTATTGTTCGTCGGGGCTCCGTAATACACCCGTGCACAAATCCGGGGTAATTACAAATGGCCTACAATTCCCAGGAAGTACGTCATGTTTTGAACATGTTTGCGGTCTGTGATTCACGGGCTCCATCTGCAGGATTCATACCATCAATGTTGTTAAAATCACCTCTTACCTGTCCTTAAAAATTTGGATACGAAGTAGAGCAATTGTAGAAGATATAAAGGCGTGTATTGTCATGCAGATTGAACATATAGAAGCATATCTAAAAGTTTCCGTCTCTTATTTGTCAGATTTTTCTAATTATTGTAGTAAAAGAATGCCCATTATATTATGGTCTATCAAAACAGCAATGGTCTGATCAGCATCATATTCAGGACCAAGGACAGCAGCATCATTAACGCGGTTATTCAGATTACAGGGTGGATCCTGTTCAGTGGAGAAAAAGGCCAACTGCAATCTCTACAGGTTTTGATCTGTAGACAGACGTAAAATAAAATCAATAGTTTCGTCAATATTTGTACTTCGAATCCAGGTAGAATTGCGAAGGCAGAATTTCCCTGACGGTTTCCTTTTCGCTGCTCTACACCTGATTTTGTTGGTCTCTGCGGCATCTTAGGACAAGACTTTGCAGCGCAAATAACCATCAATGCTTTAGCATTGAACTTTCAATTACATTTAAAAAGGAAAATATCACTTAAAATACAAAAATTAAATGGTGATTAAAATTAGACTGTTATGTCGGTAGACAGATACAATAAAGTGAATACAGAAGTGAACTTCTACCCATTGATGTCATTTTTAAAATACAATCCTGAGATGTCTCAATCTCATTCTGTAGTCTATAATGAATTTAGTGCTAAATTTAAGTAATGGAAAAGGATACACATGATGGCAGATGACTAAGCTTTCCCCTAGGTAGTAATTTAGAAGATGCTTTTATCTAAAGGAAATGACAGTACACTAATTACAGAACAATCCACCTGGAGCAATCTCGAGGGTGCCGAACCAGCCTTAAGCTGTATCCGCTAGGCCACACCACCAATCTAAAACTAACAAAGCAAAATAACTTAACACTGGCAAGATAAAAAGGCGATATGTGGAAAGTCAGGTTATATGAAAATGCTTGAAATGAAAATATATCAGAACAAAGGGAACTATATTTTGCTCAATGAAAATGCAGCATGTTTTTGGACAAGGCACCACCCACACAGATCACATTTTACTTATTTGGAAATGCAAACTGCATAAAGTAAACATTTATATCAGGTGGTCCTGCCTATGGTTTTACCCATGTGTTCATGTTTTTTCAAAGGTTATTTTAATAAAAGTATTTGGTGTATTTTCCTGAATTTTTTTACTGAAAGGTGAGATATTGCATTATAATGCCAAAACAAACAACAACAAAATACCTTATTTTAATTGTAAAATAATTAGACTTATTATTAGTACTGCACATTGTATGGCATCTAATAAGAATGCATTATCCTATTATTTTAAATAATATCTAAGCAAAATCCTGGTTCTATATAAATAAAAATATATGTTTTATATGGCAAAGTGTACCCTGTTTTCATTTACCCTAGCATGAAAAGATGCAGATCTGCCACCTACTTCTAATAAAAAGATACTTATGCATTTTTATTGATGAATTTCACTGTCAGATACATTAGATGGTTAACAGTACAATAAAACAGTACTGAAATGTCACATAATATGCAAACAAATAAATCCATGACATGCATGCACATTATTATTTAAAACACTAGAGGGCGCACCCACATTACAATTGAGCTGTTCTCTGGTCTCTTGCCAGCTTCATGTTCTCCTTTCAGCGCATGCGCAGCGCCGTTCTTTGTTGTCACGGTCCAAATTTATCCCGGAATAAGGACAGCACGCATGTGCCGTGAACCCGGATGCATCTAGACTTGAATAAAGAACAAAAGCGACGGGTTGAAAATGTATCAGGGTTCTTGCTGAAAAGTAAAGGATTTAACGCGTTCTGGTCTGGGTAAAGTACTTGTGCACTGGTTTGATGATTGATCGTTTTAAATAACGTGTTAAACAACAATTACGTGCGCAAACGCTCTGCCGTATCCATGCATGAACACTGGTAGCGACCGTCAAACATCAAAACAACAATTACAACACACATTGTATTGCCGCGATGCATTTAATTCACGTCTACGGTAAAAAGTATGAACGCGGCAGCAACTGGTCCGAACCAGAAGTGCTTGAACTTTTGCAAATCTGGTCAGACGTGACGGTCCAAACCGAGCTGGTGACATGTCTCCGAAACCAGCATGTTTTCAACCGGATCGCGAACACTCTTCGACAAAAAGGGATTAATCGGACCGGCGACCAATGCAGGGAGAAGATCAAGAAGTTGAAGTTGGAATACAAGCAAAAGACGCTCAGATCCGCCCGCTATTATGAGCTTATGGAAAGAGCGCAAAGTAACCGCTCTGCCGCGTCCTCCGGCACTTTTCCCGTTTGGGGCGGTCCCATCACGAGCCAGGTGATCGGGGTTCAAGACGCTGCGGTCGGGTCAGAGGTCGCGGGAAACCCGCCCAGAGCGAGTGAGATTCTGGAAATCAAGACAGAGATCTTGAGCTCGGATGATGAAGCGGCGGACCCGCCCGAGATGCTATACGAGTTCGGACCCGTGGACGATGATGATGAGGGGAATGAAAACAAACACGCGGGTCCGAACGCACAGGAACAGACGGACCTGGATGGGGATCAAGGAAACACGCATATGGTGTGTTCCCCATCAGGTATAGTGAACAGTTTACAGTGGAAGCCTGCAGAAATGTATCAGAAAATACCCGCTGAATAAAGCAATAGAATTTCTAATGGTTTACATTACAGATAACGTCATGAACCATTAACTGTTTACTATTAAACCATTACAAAATTCTGTTATGTGGTTCCAGTAGGATTTAATGGTGTTTTGCTGGTTTCTATCTATTCCACCATTAGAACCCAAAATGTTACGAAAAGGTTGAGACCCACAGAGACTATGATTTCCATCAAACCCAGTTTAATTCCCATTATAAGCATTAAATCCATTGGAATCACTGATATATATTGTCTTTTCAGCAGATACTAGGATTTAACATCCGACCAATAGAATCCATTACACCATTATAGTTTCCATTAAAACCACTCAAACCATTACAACTTCTTTAATGGTTTCTATTTTTCAGCAGGAATAGTATTGCCTTGTTTTGTTTGGGAAACCTTGGCAATCCAATGGCATGGCCCTTTACATTATATTACAATTTACAGTTGTCTACTTGAAAACCATTAAATATTCAAACCTTGTTTGTGGAGGTATTTAGTAATAATCTACCACAGCTAGATGCTGTTATTTTTACTAGTTCACCCCAAAATGAAAATTCTGTCATCATTTAGTCATCCTCATGTATTTTTAAACCTGTATAACTTTCTTTTTTCTACAGCTGCTTTTTATTATATTATGGTCTCAATAATGCATTACATTATTGAGTTGCACTGGCTTACTGTTTCTAGCTGATGTTATCCGTAATTATTTGGCATGTGTGGTCAGTTTGGCAGCGTGAAGGCATTATTGCCATATTCATGCCAGCTGGAATGATGTTCATTGCTTTTTCTCTGCTGCTGGCATTATTCTGTCATCCAAAGCATTGTTTCCTTCGCCACAGATGTTCCTTGCATGTTTTTATGCCAACTGTCGCTTTACATTTCAACATAATTGTTTTGAAGCGTGTTTTAAGCTTTTAATACTCAAACACAAGACATTTTTAAGCCTAATCTAACGTTTGATTGAACAATCTTTTCTGTATCATCGCAGATTTTAGTGACCAGAATATGACCGGCTCCTCCGGTGCGGGTGTATCCCCGGCAACTGCTCCCATGACGATCAGAGATGGAGGTAGCCATGACGACCAAGGCGGCCACGGAGCTTCCGGATCGTTTCTTCAGAGGAAGCGTCGTAGGGTGGGGCGAAGCAGCGATGGGGTGTTGACGAACGCTCTGGCTGGGTATCTCAGCTGGCAACAGACAGCGGAAGAGCGCTTTCTTGCTTTGGAGGAGGCGCGGTTGCGTCAGGAGGCACGGGCTGAGGAGCGGAGGGAGCAGCAGGAGGAGAGGCGAGCAAAGCAAGAGAGAGAACACGAGTTTCGTTTGATGTCCATGTTGACTAGCGTTCTGGGCTCGACGCAGGTGATGGAGGACCAAAAGCCCACTACTAGCGAGGCGCCCGACACCAACCCTTTACTTTCGCCTAGTTCATTACAAACGTTGTTTCCTCAGCCGTCATTAAGCAGTGCCAAAGTACCAGCTGTGCCCAGCATATTTTGGGGTGATGAGACATCCCAGAGCAGTCCGTACCTGTCCTGCCGTGGCAACAGCGTGCGAATGCAACAGGGAATCTTGCAGGAAGGCTACGCCCAGTATCACGCTAACAGATACGATGAGAACACAAACCCAAATGTTAGTCTTTTTGAACACAGTATTGCAAAACATTTTCATAATTTAAACCCTAAAATTTCAAAGTTTAAAAAAGACATAGCTTCATTTCATAATTTACTTATCCTCAATTTCAAACCTGTATGGCTTTCTTTCTTCTACACAACACAAAAGAAGATTTTTTATGTTGGCAACAAAAACACATTGGTCCCCATTGACTATTTTATGGACACAAAACCAATGACAGTTTTCTTCCCAACATTCTTCAAAATATCTTTTGTGTTCTGCAGAAGGAAGAACAGGTATGAAACTCCAAAAAACATTTGTTTCTACATAATAGATCTCCGATAAATTAGAGACCCAAAGGTCCTTTGTGACCGTCAGGAATTTTAGTTGCATGTCCGTGTGGCTTTTCTCATTTTAATACACTTGAGAAGTGCTGTTTTCTGTTTGCCCAGCGTCTGCTGTGTTGTAATTTTCTCTGGTTTATGTCTTTTTTTTTTCTCAGGGCATCATCAACATGGGAACCAGTGAAAACAAGCTATGCTTTGACCTCCTGCAGAAACGGGTACGATAAGTGATTTTCGTTTCGTTATTCACAAGTTAAGGGCCTTGGTATGAAAAAAGACGAACAAACAATCGGTTTACTCTGCGATGAAAGGTAGAGAGCACTTTGTTGGTAATACATCAAAACACATCCTGCACCGTTTGGACTGTTGACATCTTGAATTGTGTGGTTTGTTAAAGAAATTGTTGTGCTTTTAGTTTTCAGATGTAAAATGTCATGCATATTGCAATGAATGTTACATCTGACCTCTTGGTTTCCACAACAGCTGACGCAGCCCGATATGCTTCACATTGAGCCGGCTTTCTTACAATATCCAGACTGGAAAGGCCACAGCTTGTAAGCCAACATTTACCATTCATTTAAATTCTTTAAAGCATGTTTGGTTTCATGTGATTCTTTGAAAACCTCATTTTGCTGAGAATGTAAAACTGAGCTTCATTTCACAGTATTGTTAATTTTTATGTATTAAGCTTAAGAGAGGAAGTCGCAAAGTTCCTGTCTGAATATAGCTGTTCTCCAAATCATCTAAAAGCTGAGAATGTGAGTTTTTCTTTTTTTAATCATCATATTCATATATTTTTGTTAATCATTTATTCTTTACTCTGATGTGCACACTCTTATGTGTCTTGTGTCGCAGGTTGTTGTTATGAATGGTTGTGGCTCTATTTTCTCAGCTTTGGCAGCTGTGCTCTGCGACCCAGAAGGTATGAGACCATCTGGCCACTACAAAATACAACAGCTGAATCTGCAAATATTTGGCCATTTTACGATAATTGATATTTACTTTATACCGTGTTTGTGTGTTTTACAGATTCCATTCTCATTTCCTCTCCATTCTATGGCGTTATTAAAGAGGATGTGGGATTGTACAGCAATGTCAAACTCCGACATGTGCCTCTTGACAGTCAGGTGCTTAACAAAAGCTCTTGTTATGCTTGTGTTGGAAATTGAATTGTTTCCTGTGAACAATAAGCACTAAGTCATTGTAGCCTTATGCTTGCATGAAAAGATTTTTTCAAATGTGCTGTTAAAATACTTTGAAATACAGACAAACTTTCAGTACTTCGCAGAAAGATGTTTTTCAGTGGGACAAAACAGTATGTCTTGATGAT
Source organism: Oreonectes daqikongensis (assembly GCA_026939265.1). Taxonomy (NCBI): domain Eukaryota; kingdom Metazoa; phylum Chordata; class Actinopteri; order Cypriniformes; family Nemacheilidae; genus Oreonectes; species Oreonectes daqikongensis. Next base: position 7,903,338 of record JAOTQM010000036.1, on the reverse strand, counting down.
AAACTTTGCATGAGTATACTTAATAAAATGAACGTAGGTTAACTTAAGTATACCTATTTTGTAAGGGTGGTTTTTGTAATTATTCATGGCTACTATGTTTGTTTATTATGAGTATTATTTACGTTTCTTGTTTACATTTTCTGTTTGTGTATGTTTTTGTTGGTACAGCCCACAGGAAATGATGTCAGACCGTTCCAGCTAACTGTCGAAAAACTGGAAAATTCTTTCGAAGAGGCGAAGAGAGAGGTTCATTTTTTATTTAAAGCATATACATGTAACGTTTTCATTCTGAAACATGTTTATCTGAAATTTAAAAACGTATCCCTAGAACGCATTTTATCTATAGTTTATCGCCAAGAAAGAAATCTTGTGCTTGTATGGCATTAAATATTAGCTATATCACACAAACATCATACAAACTTTTTAAATAATTATATACATATTAAAATATTTGTATATACATATTGTTTGGTTTTATTATATAATATAATTTCTAATTTATATATTTAATATTTGTTTTTGTTTTATAGGGATTAAATGTCAAAGCTCTTACTTTACTAAACCCCCACAATCCACTGGGAGAACTATATTCATCTGAAGAAATGACCAGCTTTCTAAACTTTGCCAAAACGTGAGTTTAAACAATCTCACAGCTTCTAAATCTAAACCACCAGAACATGTTAAACTGTCCCTTTAAGAGATGTGTGACAGCAGTCTGTTTTTCAAATGTTTTCATACGCATATTAAAGTTGCCTATTACAGACGAGAGAAATTGTGTTTGTATTCAAGTCTCCCCTCGGCAGCACTCATGTACTCACTCTTTCATTACTTCTCTCTTGTGTGCTCCAGGCATCAACTTCATGTGATTGTGGATGAGATTTACATGCTCTCAGTGTTCAATGAGACGGACGTGTTTCGCAGTGTTCTCAGTCTCGACGGGTGAGAGACACTAACGCAAACACTCTCTCTCTCTTTCTCTTCTCTCATTTACTTAGTTTTGTGCTAAATTAACTAACATGCCCAAAGCTGAAATTGAAAAGAACGACAGTTCATTAGTCGTCATGGAAAATTAACAGTCGGTCTGTCGCGTGTGTTTAATGAAACAAAATCAATCTCATTCATCTCGCCTGTAATGTTCTGGAATGGGCACTTCCCATGTATGCGACAATTTAATTATAATACATTGCCTGTAAAATTCATTATAAAGTACATGTTTCAACAGGTTGCCAGATCCACAAAGAACCCACGTTTTGTGGGGAGTCAGTAAGGTAAGACCAGTTACACTGAGGCTGGAATGAGACTGTCAATCAAAAGGATTTGGATGGATTTGTACATGTGCATTTGTGTGCATGTACAGGATTTTGCTATGGCAGGGGTGCGAGTGGGTGTGGTCTACACGGAGAACAGAGATGTGGTTCAGGCTTTGGATCAGCTGGGCTGTTTTCACGGAGTCCCGGGACCCGCACAGTACCAGATAGCCCAACTCCTCAGAGACAGAGGTGTGTTAACCTTGTCCATGAATTTCTCCAATACACACAATGTTCTGATTTGTTGTCGTTTTATTTATTTTTGAATACACATTTCCATGTTATACATCGTCTAAAAGTGTTTCCCGAATCCTAGTCGAAGAATGATATACTGATTTTTGTTTCAGGTTTTGTATTAAGAAACACAATGCCAGTTGAGAATGTGAAATATAGCGCCATTGGCTTAATTCAAACATAAAACTGCTCAAATATTCAGTGTGTACTTAATATTTTATTTTCTATAATATTTCTTATTAAATTTGTTAATATTAAATAATATTACATTTTGTTCGAAATATTGGGGTACTGTCCCAGCATTGTGTATTGGATTATAAACTGAGTGTATTGTTACACCCCTACAAACATATAGACCACTTTGGAATATGTAAACAAGAACTTGTTTCAGTTTTGAACACTACACAAACATTTGAAGAAAGCACAACCAACAGATAATATTAAAAAACAAGTCAAGGATAATATACAGGCAGCCGGTTGTTATCGCAGAAATAAGCCCTGACAGTCTTGTCAGTCACTGTCACTGAGAGGGGGTTATTTCGTGATAACAGCTTATTATACAGCTACTTGCCACATGAGAAACAAACTGGACATGAAATGTGAAAAAAGGTAAAATGTCACGAACAGGCAATTTGGTTTGTAAATATGTCATATATGTTATTAAAAGACATATTTATATTTATTTCTTGTAATATTAAACTACTTGTCAAAATGATTTGCAGCATTCGGGTTACCGTGTGTTATTAGTTTTGAGTGGTTGTTATCTGGGAATAATGAACCTGCAAATGTCATGACTGGCCAATCGGAATCGAGCATTCCAACGAGCCGTGTAATAATATTAAAATAAATGAACCAGTCTAGACCAGTGTGTACATCTTGCAAAGTGCTTTATAGATTTTAATTCAACAATTCTTTCTTGGTATGTCATTAAAAGGTAATTAGTTAGTTTGTGAACAAAGTGCTTTTCTTGGTATTTTCAGACTGGCTGAATAAAGAGTTCCTGCCAGAGAACAGACGCAGACTGCGAGAGGCTCACAGCTACCTGACAGAAAAGCTGAAGCAGTTGGGAATTCCTTTCCTAAACAGAAATGCAGGATTCTTTATCTGGGCTGATCTCAGCAAGGTTAAACCCAAGAAACCGCATTACGCTTCTGCATTAAGACCCAACACTTTCTAATTCATATATTCAAGTTAATATTTGTGTGTTTGACGGTGTGTGTATGTAGTATCTGAAGGAGAAGACGTTTGAGGAGGAGCTGTCCGTCTGGAGGTGTTTCATCAAGCACAGGGTTCTCCTCAGCTGTGGTCAGGCCTTCAACTGTGTGTCATCAGGATGGTTCCGGATCATCTTCAGTGATCAACAGCACAAACTCAAGCTAGGTGTGTTTTTCTTGTGATTCAGGGTACATTTGGATATTGCCGTTTATTACTTTTAACATCTTTGTTCTTCAGGTATGCAGAGGATCAGAAAGGCATTGGAAGAACTTCAGGGTTCCACCTTAAGTGAGGTGACGGGATGCAAACAAGACAGTGGGACAGTGAAGCGGGAAGACACTAAAAACACAAATCACGACACGTCAGCCGAATCGACACAAAGCCAACAGCCAATCGACACAAGTTGCATAAAGACAGAACCAGTCTCATTGGCTGATGAAGGCTTTCTTAACGGCCAATCGACTGATGGTTCGGAGAGTCTGGGCTCGCTGATCGGTACTCTGCGCCAGCAGATCCACGCGTCTGATTGGCTGGAGAAAAACAAGCCTGAACTAGCAGCTGGAGAGGACCCAGCACGATTGGATGTTTTTATAGATCTGCTAAACCGAGCAAGGAAGTAGTGTAATATGATGCAATGTCTCTATTTGTATAGGTATGGCCTGTAAAAAGACATTCGGGACCCCCACAACGTAAATGGATTGTGAACTTAGTTGTGTTGAATCACAACAGCTGTATATCAAAGTGTTTTAATAATATAAATAATATTATCTTGGCAGTCACATTTATTTGAGACGGCTCTTGTACTTTTATGCCTCGTGAATTAATTCGTAAAATTTTGTAAAAGCAGTCGTATCAAACAATCACATTTCGCTTGGTCTTTTTTTAAATGTAAAGTTTTACAAAATTTTTACTGAAACTTAAGGTTGAAATGGTTTGGATCTTATATTTCTGATATCAGATATGCACATATATTCGTATCGCTGAACTTTGTGCTGTTTCTTGTGTATAGATCCGAATGGGTTTAAGCGACACATTAAATGGCACATTGTTGAATCTCTTACAACATTTAAGTTTAAGGGATCTGACAGGAAACTGTAACACATTTGTGAGCACCGTTACATAAAGGCCATAAAGGGATATTTCGCCCAAAAATGAAAAATCGGTCATCGTTTACCCATCCTCTTGTTTTCAAACCTGTATGACTTTCTTTCTTCCGCAGAACACAAATAATATATATTTTGAAGAATGTTGGTCAGTTGGCACTCATTCACTTGCATTGGTTTTGTGTCCATACAACAGAAGTGATATGTATTGCGGTTGTTTGGTTACCAACTTTCTTCCTTTGTATTTTGCAGAGGAAAGAAAGTCATACAGGTTTGAAATGACAAGAGGGTGAGTAAATGTTTTTTGGGTGAACTATCACTTTAAAGGCACAGTGGCAAAGAAATATTAATGCTAAAGATCAAAAATATGACAATTTTAGCCCCCAGTTTTTTATCTGACAAAATCTTTATTTATGTTCTCAGTTATGAGATAAAAAGTGGATGCGGTTTTGATTAAAAATGTGTTTCTTTTGCCTTTCTTACACTTATCTTTAAATGAAGAACTTGTTCTATAAATGCCTTGTTTTTGACACCCACATGGATGTTATCTTCAGTTTGGGACCCTGTGTACGTTTTTTTACATTTTCGTGGTTGTCGAGTGTCCTGACTGAACGGATGAATTTAATCGTACATTAAAATATTTTCTGTTCAATACAATTTTCCCAGCTGTGTCATACTTCTTTTCTGTGATCATTATCTTTTGGTTTCTGATAGCTCTGCAATGATCTGGGAACAGCTTCTGTTGTCTAAACATGCACCTGTTTCAACCACGAGCACAGCAAAACTGATCTCAGATCTGGGACGAACCACGAGTCACAGGAAGTAACCATTTGCAGGGTTTCCTGTCAGCCCACCTTGGTTTGGAGAGGAGGGTTGTTTCTTTCCTTTTTCGTATAGCCGTGACAGTCGGCCTCCAGTACTGCTCACCGCGATAACACCAAAAACTAATCCCTTAAAGAGACAGTTCACCCAAAAATAAAATTAATTTATTCACACTCTTCAGAAAGAAGATATTTTGAGAAATGTCTGTTTTATGTCCACACGATGCAAATCAACAGGGGTCAATGTTTGGTTACAGACGTTCTTCAAATGATCTTTTGTGTTCTGCTTAAGAAAGAAATTCAGGTTTGACATGAGGATGAGTGAACGAATTTTCATTTTCAAGTTTGTTCATGTTCGCCACATCTGGACGTTATTGCACGTGTTTAGAACGCTGAACTGATTTTATACATCATTTTACTTTCCAAACCACAGCGAGTGTTTCTAGGGGAATTTAACTACTGTGTGTGTTTGTGTATGAGATAGGGGGAGTTTCCACTTCAAGTAGGTCTTTACTGTGGGCAGAGGGAAATCTTTACAGTGTGGAGGAAGCGAGAGATCTCGCTTGTACGTCCTCATGCTAACCTCACTGTTGGAATTCACTTGATATTTCAGCTTGGTCGTGTGATAACATTGCGTCTGTTGTCAAATCTCTCATTTAAATTCAACATCGCTCATTGTTAAGGTAAGAAAACCATGAAGAATTAATGTTTGATGACTCGACATGTTAATAATAACCATTTTCTCTTCATCAGAATAATGAAAGGACCAGAACTGGTCGACTCGAGGAGTCGTTTTCGATTCACTGAATCGTGCGTTGGATTGATGGGTTGTTTGTGTATCAGCTATGCCATCTGGACCACTCGGTGGCTGGACAACAGGGGTCTGTGGTTCTCTGGGAATGAGACGAGCTCAGATGATAGTTGGACGACTGAAGACATCGCTAAAGGTAATGCGGGATTCCTCTGACACAATAAAGATGTTGTGTTTGAGTTAGCTTTGAACTATATATATATATATATATATAAATGATTTAAAAACTACACAAGTTGGTTGTGTGTAGCCCATGTGTGAGTTTCTCATATGTAGAATGTACGATAGTGTATTAATAGTACAAAACATTTAAATGAGTTCCTGTTTATAGATCTTAGGAATATAGATAACCAGAGGGTCTAATGGGAACCGAAAGCTTAAAAGGAATTTTGCAAGTTTTGACCTGCGCATGTAAGACAGACCAGCTAGCCAGATGCGAGGGATGTTTCTTCTGTGAAAGTGTGGCGTAGAAATTCCTGAATGTCAGATGTCTCAACAGTTATTTAGCTCGAAATGTCATATTGTGATTTAGTGTTTGTGTTGGAGGGGTTTCTGAGGTCGGGTGGGCTGTAGCAGACAGGCCTTGACATGCTGCGTTTCTTGCATGTTTTATTAGTTGTAGCCTGTCTGGTTTCCCCCAGTGTGTTTCTTTATAGTCATAACATGATGAAAAATTACAATTAAGAGGATGATCTCATATTGTACATCCTTTTACAGGGAATACAGAAGTGTATGCAAATTATATTATATTCTTAAAGGGACAGTTCACCCCAAAACGAAAATGCTCTTGTCATTTCTTCACCATCATGTCATTGAAAATCTGCACAAGACTGTGGAACACAAAAGAAGATATTTTGAGAAATGTCAATACAATGGAAGTCAATGGAGTCCAACATTCTTCAAAATATCTTCTTTTGTGTTATGCAGAAGAAAGAAAGTCATACAGGTTTGGAGTGACAGAAGATGAGTGAATGATAAAAGAATTAAACATTTTTTTAGGTGAGCTGGCCCTTTAAATACAACCTTAGTTAAGTTGGTTTTAAGTTCATGTATTAAGTTACTTGAGTCCTTGATATTCACTTTTTGCTTCCTCTCTTGTTCAAACAGTTCTGGAAGCTGAAAAGGTCTTTGCAATAGTCGCCTTTCTCATGTCTGTGAGTTCTGGAGTGCTGTGCCTCATGTTTGCCCTCTGCTGGACGTCTCAAACTGTGCGTTCCTACTCGAACACCCGCTCTCTGCTGATGGCGGGCCAGTCGCTTGATCCCACCACCATGCTGCTTTTCACACTCGTACCTACAGGTCAGTATTTTAGCTTTCACTCGCTCGATTCGCCTCCCAGAGGACAGATTCAATATCCACATACTTGTTTTGTCTGTTCCACAGGGTTTTTCTTTTTTCTTACCTGGACTCTTTTCACCCATCATCACATCGGTGAGATCCAGGACGACGTCACTCGACTCGGACCGTCTTATTGGATGGGGGTCGTCGGCTGGGCTTTGCTATTGGCTGTGCTGCCTGTGATCTTCCTGGTGGAGAAGTTGACGGTTCCGGACATTTTGCCCGATCTCATAAAGTCTGCAGATATGTGGTGGAGGGCCCCGGAGGTTGCGTACGCAAGATCTTTAAGTGAAGGTTGTCATCGTTCCGAACACAAGCCTCATGGTTATAGAAGGTTTATGTCAATGCCCTAAAAAAGGGGGAGATTGTGATGGGCGCTCTCTAAAATGCTGGAAATCTGGAATGTCGGGCCAAGCGGGTAACTCACAATGTTGTGTTAAACTTCTCTATTGGCTTTGACCGTTGCCACTGTTTGACACCGAGGACGGTGCAAAAAAGTGGTTGTGTCAGATCGACTCCAGACTCTTATCGCTCACTATCTGGGTGTGAAAAATGAAAGCAGAAAGGCTCTTCCAGTTGCAGTCGGACTCTTAATGTTTCCTCGCGTTAGTGTAGTTATTCTCCATTTCATTTTTGTTTTATGGACAAGCCTGACTTAAAGTTACAATGCACGTTGTACGTCTAGCAATTCATATATGAGGTATTAGTTCAAGGTGCTAATACTGGATTTAACACTATATGTTGTGAGCGGGCAGTCGTGGCCCAGTGGTTAGAGAGTTGGACTCATGACCAGAAGGTTGCTGGTTCGATTCTCAGGGCTGGTGGGTAACGGCTGAAGTGCCCTTGAGCAAGACACCTAACCTCCACTTGCTTACTATACAAAATGTACAAATATATAGTACAATGTAATGTAGTTTGCCAAATGTGTAAATGTAAATGTAAATGTAGTCATTTTAATGCTACAGATTTGTTCCTAATTTTCTGTCAAACCTCGCCCTCTGCTGGTCGTGCTTCAAAGAGCAACGTCTTCTGTCTTTGACCTGACCATGATTTCAGGCTTAAGATGCAGAAGCAAAAATAATAAATTTTATCAATTTTATCATCATGTGATGGTTTTGTGTTTTTACAGATATCAATAAATACAAATATAATATATAAAAATTTGTTAGAATCATGAGTAAATATTATAATACTTCATCCTAACATCCTAACATGATGTTTTAAGGATAATGATAATGGAGTAATACACTGTAAGGACACATTTTTGTCCTGTTTTCTAGTAAAAAATATCTCAAACTTCTTAAATCAAGATACATTTTCTTGACAAGAAAAGTGACCTAAGAAATTTAGTCTTGTTTTATGAAAGAAAATATAAGAATTAGGGAAGTTTATGTTAAAAATAAGCACAAAGATCTGCTGATGGGGTGAGAAAAATAAACTTTTTTCAAAGTTTTACCTTAAGTACCTAATTCAATGGTGTTTTTATCACCCCATTGGCAGATTTTTTAACATAAATGTTTCTAATTCTTATATCTTCTTTCATAAAACAAGACTAAATATCTTAGGTCACTTTTCTTGTCAAGAAAATGTATCTTGATTTAAGAAGTTTAAGATTTTTTTCTAGAAAACAATACAAAAATGCTTATGTAATTTTTTTGCAGTGTATTTCTTGAACCATTTTACAAATTTGATCACTGAAAAGTTAAATATACTGTATATATAAAGCACCATAGGTGTCATTAAAGTAGGCCACTTCAATCCTACACTATATTATAATAACTTTAAAGGCCATGTAATAGCTCCGTGACAAAAAATCCGACATCTGAATGAGTATAGGCTAAATATTGACTCTTGTGGTTTCCTGGAGAGGTTCAAGCCTAGTCGGAAACTTAAACTTGCACAGACTCGAAATATAAGTGCGATTGCTTTGTATCAAAATGCACACAGTAATGTTTTTTGTAAAGTATATTTTTAACTATTTTAAAGGTCTTGTCGTGTCTCAATTAATCCATGTCCTGGAAACCGCCCTGTGTGATTTATGCCTATATTTCAATTCAAAACAATTCCTCTGTATTTTACATTTATTTATTCATTTATACTTGAAATCATCATTTTTCATCCTCTGTAATGACAATGGAGACAAACGGACAAGGAGAAAGATGCCAAGAGAGACTTCTCAACCCATAGGGTTTCTTTCTGATGCCACCCAGGTGGAGATGAATGAAGTGTCTTTGTTAATTGTGCATTAATCAGATGCAGGTCTAATTAAAAGGCACTTCCACCTTTTTAGCGGCGCCTAATGAGTTTGTTATTAAATCCACAGAGAGCTGCTTTTTGTCACTTACTATCAGAAAAGCTTATAATTGGCCCTCAGATCACAACTCGAGTGTCCTTGAAGCCTGTGACGGCAGGGAGTCTGAGGGCGCATCGGTTGACATTGCCTCCCTGCCCGATGGGAGTGTGAAAGCCATTCTGTGTGTGTTCTGGATGTAAGCGGGCCTCTTATATGATCGTTCGAGGACATTTTTCAGCGGGACACAGCTCTCGGAGGATCCCGGCTGTCCACACAATGCTGACGTGCAGGTCTTGCTGTGCTAACCTCTTGCTTTTTTCTACAGAGCTCACCGTACGCTTCATTTAAATAAGTATGCATTATGCAATGCTAAATACGTCAATGACACGTTGTTACAGTACATGACTGTATTATGCATTATAGCAATCAGTTTTTGTAGGAATGTTTTCACTTTTAGCACTAAGAATATCATTTTTAATCTTTTTCTTTCCAGGGCATCTGATCAAAACATAATAAATTGTCAGATGCCATAATATGAATCTCCACACTGTAAAAATGTTTTTTAGTAGCCTATAATCAAAATTGCCCATACGAGTAATTTCAACTTACTTGAAATGAAGTTAAGAAATGTATAACATAGCCTATATAACATTTCAAAAGTGATAATTTTTTTATGAGTTAAAAATAATAATGTTAATATACGTTTCCATGACCAAATCGTTTTCTTGCAGTGTAGGCCTACCAAATCATCGCAGGGTTTCAAGCGCATTGCATTGTGGGATACAGAGATTATCCAGGTATTGAAATTATTACTGTACACCAACATACTATAGGCTACTATTGTGATTTTCAATCTTTATTTGACTGTTATATCATGTTATATTATAGCATGTATTGCTGGTTTTGACATGTGTTATTAATATGTGTTCTTCTCTATTTAAGTAGCCAACATTTTTGTGACACTTGAGCGAAAAGTTTCTCATTATTTAAAAAAATAAATATATGTTTGCTGACATATCTGATATTAGTTTACTAGAAAATAATATAATTTTCCAAACCTACGTGTTTTTTCATGACAAAACTAACATTTTATTAAAAAAATTTTTAATGGTTAACTTTGAATAATAAAGAAAGAACAGCCAATAAGAGGTCAAAATAGATAAAACCATATTTAATATTGTTTAAAAAGCATCTCAGGGTGAGACCTCGAGAAGCTGCTTGAGAAAATGACATGAAAACATTTCTGCAAATTCTAGTCGAAAGGTGACTGAAGACGATCAAATATGACATGTTTTCATATCTTTTTTATTTTTGTAATTACAACATAATTCCCATAGTCCCCTTTGTTTTATTTCATAATTTTGATGAGTTTATTATTATTCTAAAATGTGGAAAAAATATGAACACATGAGTAGCCTAAGTGTCCCAAAACATTTGAGCAAGTGTATAATAAATAAAGCTAAGCTCCTCCCAACCAAATTAACGGAACACTGTACTCTCATAAATAGAAAATATGAAAAGAAAATATGTTTAGTCAAAATAAACAGCTGGTTTTGTAAATGATGCCTTTCAGAACAAGATGGTGTAATTACGGCGTCTACCAGCAGGGGCACAAGGGGCCCATTGAATGAAATAGATTAGCAACTACGCGGAGACTCGGGCCTGAGGTGGCCACTTTAATGGCGATCCGTGATTGATGGGCAGCGAGGACACGCCCACTCGCTTGTTACGTGAAGCCTCGGCCCTGGCGACACTCTTCATATCAATTAAAGCCCAATTAGGGAGCCATGTTGTGCTAATTATGCCAGTCTTCGCATTCCCAGAATAAAGTGAGCGCGTGTTTACTGAGATAAATAAATAAAGACACGGGCTGCCAAGGCGAACCGACCTTAATCAGATTTTCAGAGCTTTTTTGTGTGCGCGTGCATGTGTGTGCGTGCGTGAACTCTTGACTGAAATGAAGTGTAATGACATGAGTTGGCCGTTTGGTGGCAGTGTTGTAACGTGGCGCCAATTCTCTGTATCATTTCTTCTTATTTGACAAATAATGAAATCAGGGAGAGTTGTTCATGCTGGGAGGTTGTTTGCGTGCGTGCGTGCGTGCGTGCGTGTGTTAGAGATGAAGAAAAAAATGTGCACGGCTGCATGTGTGGACTGTTTCTGCTCAGGCGTGTGAACAAAGTCTGATGAAATGGTATCTGAAATCCAGACAGTATTCGGCGTTGTGGAATATTATAAATAATCTAGATTAATGTGCTGTGTTTTTATCAAATGTTTTCTCAGTTTGTTTAACTGAATGACATTTTTGCAGCTCTAACCATATGAAACTGACATGACAAAGCTGAACGTCAAACAAAATCGTGTGACAACTCATATTTAGATACACGACCTGTCTCTCCGTGCCGTCGTCCCGCCGCATAAGATGGTCTTCGATCCAAGTACAGTTGGCTTATAACTGGCGAGACGATCCTCTTTTACTTCCTCTCTGGTTCTATCGAAGCACATTATGTGTGACAGAGACAGAATTAAGACTAGTTTTTCACTGCTAATGGTTAATCTTGTCTAGCCTTGAGTCGAGATCAATCTGCGCTCGGCCGCTATATTGGTCATTTTTATGGCTAGTCTTATGTAATATGTCTGACTGATCATCTGCACCACTAGCGGCTGGTATTGATCAAACTCTTTCTTTTTAGCACACCAGAGTTGTATTATCTGTAAGGGAACCAGGAGAAGTGCTTTGGGATTGAGCTGCGACTAATCCACCAACAAAGCCCAGATCTGTCACCTGTATCCTCTATCGTCTGTTATGCAATGTTAAAAGGAGATGGTTGAGTTGCCCCTGTTTGTGTCGTAGAGGGATTCGTTTAATGGTGTCAAATTAAACCGCTATCTGTGGTAGCTAAACTTATACAATATACTCAAAAGTAACTCAATTTGATTACAAATGCAAAACTTTGCCTTAACATACATACATCTGGGAGACGTCTATTTCATGTCTGCATTTACTTCTGCAAGACGTATCTGAGATGTTTATCAGATGTTTTTACACAGCCAGATCTCTAGCAGACATCTTACAGACGTACCTGCACTGTAAAAAAAAAAGCTATTTACAGATTTTCCACGTATAATGAAGAAAACTGTTTTTTTAACAGATTTTTCATGTAATTTTTTAAATAGGTGAAACAACAAAATCGACAAAAAAATGGGGAAAACAGGTAGTTTTACAGGGGAAACTGTTATATCTGGTGCACCAGCTGCCGAATTTTTTTTTTTTATACAGGATTTAGCTTATTTTTTTAAATTTGGTCAAAACCCATAAAATTACACAAAGACCGCAAATTTACAAGAAAAACTGTGTGTGCTATCTGGGACATAATGTAGTCGAAAGAGTCTTCATCCGTTTCATCATAGATCAAGTGGAAAATGCAACATCAGTCTCCATATTGTGCACCTCCGTATTTGAGGTATCATTTACATCTTTACATGTTGAACTTCAATATTTTGGATATATCAAATAAGGTGTAAGGTTTGAGATGAGTTCCAGGTATAAGATGCTTCCAAGATGCTGATAAAGTGTTTGCGTATAAACAAGTTTACTAACAACTGCTAGTATCGAAGTGACCTAAATCATTCCCGTATTTTCAATGCATGCCATATTTACATTTGTTTTTTTACATTTATTGCCTTTTTGATGGGAATGTAGCATAGCAGAAAAACCTACACAGCAGAAAAACTTTCTAAATTGTGTAACTTTGACAATTAAGTTTTGACCTCGTAGTCTTAGGTCTGTCCGTGAACATTTCGTATCTCATGTAAACAACATTTTAAACATATATTTCTAGGGATTGGGGTCCGTTTATCATACACATCTTTTGCAAACAAACCGTAAACGTTTTTGAGAATGGGATCCTTTTTATGCTATACGTTTGGTAATTTGTTTGACAGATTTTTCATGTATTTTTGAAATACGGTAAAAAAAAGGGTAAAAAAAAGACCGCAAATTAACAAGAAAACAGGGGAAACGTGTCATTTTACAGAGAAACTGTTATTTTTTAACAAGATTTTTTTTTTACAGTTTATTTTTTAAATATGGTCAAAAACTGTCAAATTACAGAAAAAGACAGCAAATTTACAAGAAAATGTCTGAAGCAACATTTTGTTTTTTTACTGAATGTTTTTTAGGGATCAAATCAACAAATATAAAAGTTAGTATTTTGTGCAAGGCTCTACAAAGAATGCTGGTCTCCATTCACTTGTATGGACACAAAACCAATACAAGTCAATGGGCACCGATGGTTTTCGTTTACCAACATTCTTCAAAATATCTTCTTTTGTGTAATACAGGTTTGAGAGTTTTTGGGTGAACTATTCCTTTAATCTAAAGACTGAGTATCATGTTTAACTCTGACTCCGGTTCAGTTATCGAAATAAAGGCATTGAGGGACGACACTTGCTGTGTGCTCGACAGACTGATTGCCTTAAATTGGACTGATCTGTGGCTGTGGAAGAATGGCGACAACACACAGCAAAATAGGCCACTTATTGTGATGATAAAAGGAAATACCCTTCCCCTCTCTATGCGTTTTCCGTCCCTTCCTCTCTTGGCACCCCGGGGAGTGTATCACTCTAATACAAATGGCTTTTCATTCTCTTCCACTAAGCGATCTGTGGACGGATGAAGGGGTGGAAGAGGATAGCGCGAGCTGTTTATTTCGTTAGATGCAGAGATGTGGCCGGAATAGATCTGATTTGCGGTAAGCAGCTTCCGAGATCAGGCCAAAGTGACACGGCAGACACAATGTTGGACGCAAGGCCAGGAGCGTACGCTGGCCATGTCGCAGGCACTTTGAAAGTCAAGTTACCATTTAATCTCTGGCTCGCCTTACACTACTACACATCAAATCCTTTTATCACCTCCCCTAGAGACAGAATCTAGAGAGAGCGACAGGTTCTTCCGACTACCCCCAGCCCGTCTGTCCGATTAGGACTGCCTGTTTGATAAACCGTGTTTGTCTTAAGACCCGTCAATCAAAGCAAGTCAGCGAAATGTGGTTTGAAATGTTTAAAAAAAAATCCAGATTTGCCGTCAAGCAGATGCGAGTACTGTATGTATAGTATACACATCTGCAAGACAAGCGACACGTCGTAGAGCAACAAACACGACGGCGAGCTGATTACCAGAAACACACGTTTGAAAAACACACCCACGCAGACTCGGCGCGAAACGCCCACTTGCTGTCGCGACGCTGTCCTTCACAATTAACAGCAGACAATTCCGAAGCGCGTCGACTCGGAATAGAAACACCCGAACCAGCTGCTTGGGTAAAGGAGGTTTTTGCACAGTATATACGAGAGTGTTGCGATTCATTTTTTTGAAAAACATATTCTTGTATTTACGCTTAATGAGTCACGATACAATCTCAGTTTATACACATGTAGTATCAAAAATACATTACACAAGTAAATAAATGTTTCAAGCTGGCGTAGCACAAAATGTGAGCTGCAGTCTATATGTGGCCACAAGGGGCACTATAACGGCACTAGCTTTAATCGTCTTCTTTTATGGTTCGTTTTGACTTTTTAATGCAAGCTCAACCTAAATAGGTATTTATTCTGTTCACGTTTACATTTACGTTTACTGTTCATTTCGCAGGGTTAGTTAGTTAAACTTTCAATAATAACTGTATGTTAGAATGGACACAACAAGGCTGTGCATGTGCTCAATGCATCGAGCTATCATTTGTGTCCACTAGCCTACTAAAAATATGCGTAATGCAAATAATATAAAAAATATATGAATGTAACCGTTTTTCTGCATCTGAACGAGTAAAATATACTTTAAAATAAAATAATTTACTGTGAAAAATAAGAGAAAAATTCTGTAAAATTATATTTTTAGTTGAGATTTCGGGTGGCGGTTGAAACCTCTGGTCTAAGGCAAAGTCGACACTTAAACGTAACATAAATGAGAACTCCATTAAGTTTCACGAGCCATGAAAGAGCAACATCTGAGCGCTAAAATGTTCCTCCGGGGTGCCGCAAAGCTCCACGTTCCCGAGTCCTTCGCTCAACATCTGCTCCGCGTCTGATCGACTGCCACTCTGTACCCATCAGCGGCAGCCATATGCTATCCCAGCGGCCATCTCCTGCAGTAAACAAACCATAGATTTTGACAGATGTTCACCGGCCCCGTCCGACCGTATCGCTTTGCGCTGGACGCAGCTCTCGATCTGACAGGTGGCCCCTCACCCCTTACCTCCGTTATAATTACAGACTGAATAGATTTAAAGATCAGACTGTTTAAGGCGGCCCTGAATCAACGCTTGTGTCACGGGCTCTATTGTCCTCGGGGCTGCGGTGTGCTGAAAAGGCCACGGCTACCCTGCCATTTCTCATAATGGACTTTTTAGGTAAAGGACAGGAAAATAATAAGCGGACTTCACTGCGGAAAGCGGACGCCGTTCGTCTTCGCCGCCGTCTCGACGTTTAGGGGAAAATGAGGATGAGATGTGATGGAGTGAGACAGAGAGATCTGCTCTTATCTCATATACGCCCAATCTACTCAATCTATTAAGACAGATATTTGAGTTGACACCGAAATATATTTCTAAACACTTCTTTGGAATAAAACAAACCCGGTGGAAAGAGAAACTTCTGCAAGGCTGAGCATCTCCTGCGGCTCACTGATCCCGCGCCTCGCTCGGGGAAACCGCACATTTAATTAAAACAGAATTAAAGAGCATTGTTATTCTGATTGAAGACACCCGGCTTTTCCTCATTCTCGACCGTCCCGGATTCCAAACATCTCCGATGGTTTACTTGAGTACATAGCGTGCATCTGGTGATCCGTTCTCCCTATAACAGAACACAAACGCCGTTTCTTTGCTGTAAAGATGGAGTCTATATGCCGCATTATTGCACAATGAGAAAAGCCTCATACGAGCGGCACAATATCACAAGTTAATTAAATTTCGAGTGGCAGAAAATAACGGGGAATGTGTGAGGGACAGAATGTCACAACCTGAGAACCACAAAAGCCGGGAATGGCCTTTTCTCCGGGCTCCGTTTATGGGACGAGAGGGCCCGGACACAGCTTGAGGGAGAAACGGCGAGAGAGAAGGACAGTAATAAATAGCGTGTGTCCTGATAATTGCATTAATGATTATTAGGCAAA
Organism: Oreonectes daqikongensis; assembly: GCA_026939265.1. Classification (NCBI taxonomy): domain Eukaryota; kingdom Metazoa; phylum Chordata; class Actinopteri; order Cypriniformes; family Nemacheilidae; genus Oreonectes; species Oreonectes daqikongensis. The sequence continues at coordinate 7,887,042 of JAOTQM010000036.1, read as the reverse complement.
GCTCAGGGGAAGGTGATGAGAGGGAGGCAAGCTGTCAGCTAACTTTGACAAATGGCTCAGCACCAGGGGCCAATGCTTGGAATATTAATTTACAAAATAAACTTTGAGTAGGAAGAGAGAGAGGGATATAGAGTCTTTGAAGAATAATGAAAAGCTAAATCTGTTTAACCTTATGAAACAGGGCTTCACCCACCTTGGAGAAACATAAATATGTTTTGCATATTTTGATCGTTTGTCTAATTGCGTGACATCACCTTTGGGAAGTTTCATCCCACAATTTGCTGTTAATCTATATCACTGTAAACAATGTTCAGCCCTCTTCGACTTCAAATGTTCTGTTGACAAACTTAACTTCCCGTAGGCCTCGGCAAAGAATCAATAACTGTTGAGTATAGTTTAAATTTAATACAATTAAAATACAATCAAATATTTATATAAATTAATATTAATATAGAATTAATTGGGTGCCTGGGCCAAAGTTAACTTCCGGTCTGTATTTGTTGATCGGCCTGGCTAGTGGCTAACTATTTTTATTTTATGTATATTAATATTAGTTTTATTAATATTTTATTTTGTAATAATTGTATTAAACAATTTGTTGAATGGGTTGTGTAACTTTGTCGCATTTAAGTTAAGCCAAGTAACGGTTCTTCTACCGGTAACCCAAAATAATACTGACTAGCTGATGTCATTTACTTGTTATTTCTTTGGTTTGTTATCAGAAATAATCTCTTCTTTGCGGATGTGTACCGGAAGTTAAGTTTGGGCCACAGAAGCGTGCATGCGCAGTAATGTTTGTTTATGTTGTTGCTTTGAAACCGTCGTTTCACAACTTTTACTCCCCGACGCTGCATTGCATTATGGGAATTACGTAAAGCATTTTAATACCAAACTCAGCGAGTGCAGTGAGCGATCGTGTGGAGAAGTACCGACTGACATCATAAAAATGCCACACAAATGTCAAAGGAAGATGACAAGCTCTTTAAACACTTATTAGTGCCCTTTAAAAGACGGTGCGTGTCTGCCATCCACCTTTTCAGTCAAATAATAATCCAGATCGCTGCGTAGTTCACCTCAGCCCTCTGCGATGACGCCAACATCTTTGACCCCACGTACCAGGTGGCCCCAAAGCTAATGATAACAGCAGTGAAACCGCCTCAAAAACAACCGCTATATGGAGAATAACACCCAGCTCGATGCCAGGTGCCTGTCGACCGAAGACATTTTTCACATAAATCAAACCGCCGTTGGGCTTATCAATAACAAGTCATTTAGCAGGCGGAGAGTGGCGCGGATCTCCAGGGGTCATCGCTTGTTTGTTAGATGGACATCTGCAGCCCTGTTTCCTTCGCCATGGCAACGGACCTCTCGCTTTCTCTCTTCGTGTTTCTGACGCTTGCTGCATTTCTCTCATTCCTGTGCGCTGCTATGATGGCAGGCTCTGCTAGACCTAATTGCTGCTTTTAAATGACAAGTTATTAAAAAAATGAAATTCTGTAAGCATAAATGTATAATTTCCGTCATGTATATGCACCCTGTTGAGGAAAAAGACAGCCTGATCTCACGGGAAGTCGTAAGTATTTTACGAGGTGGCTAATTCATGCGTTGTGAGTCGTACAAAAATGTACAATTAAGAATTACTGAAGGCCCGCCCCTGGTGCGAAAGCAAACCGTATACTAAAACGTACGAATTAGCTAAAATTACCTCGTAAAATACTTTTATACTTTTTGAATAGGAAAGGAAAATGCACCATGAAACTAGTTTATGATTTGTGTTATATATTACATTTTTCTGAAGGCATAAACTAGTAAAATTTACTAGTTAAATTAGCATAAAGGAGTAATTCATCGAAAAACAAAACTTCTGTCATCATTTTGTCATTTCCAAAAACCAAAAACCGTTGGTCCCCATTGACTACTATTGTAAGAACACAAAATCAATGCAAGTCAATGGGGATCAATGTTTTCTCTTTCGATCTCAAATGCAGTCACTTTATACTCTGTGGTGTGTTTGTTGTGCATTTCCAAATTAATTAATGTGGTCACATTTTGTAGATGTTTGTCGAGTTTTTCACGATTCCTTCGATCTGATGTTTTCTAACGGTTGGTGTTTTCATATACAGGATATAAAACAGCAAAGCTGCAACATGTTGGTTTGGACCACCTGCTGGAGATGAGTTTCAAACAATGCAGAGCAACAGCAGGAGGATACGTTACGTCTGTATCCTTGTGCCCTGTATTGACAAGTGTTTATGATACAAAATGTGTATCTGTGTTTGAAGAACCCACGGTGTGTGTTGAGTATTGTGAGTGTGTGTGTGTGTGTGTGTGTGTAAGTCTAATACAGAACTTTTCAATAAAGTTGTGCAACTCCTGGTGCGTTTAGAAGGACTTTGATACGCTGTTTATATTTGGTCCATATAATTTTTGTCTTTTTTTCCCCCAGTACAAATATCTAAAAATTGTTAAACCAAGATACATTTTCTTGAGCAGCAAAGAGACCCGATATATTAACTTGAATATGTTCTGAAAGAAAATTGAAAAATTAAGTAAGTTTATCCTTAAAACAAGCAGAAATATTTTCCAATGGGGTGAGAGGGATTTACTTGAATTAAGGATAAAGAGTTAAAACTTTATTCTTTTTTTTACCCCATTGACAGATGTTTTTGCTTGTTTTTAACATAAACTTAATCTTAATCTAAATTTAAACTTAATTCTAAGGATTTTTCTGAAAACAAGGCTTAATATATTAGGTCATATTTCTGAATGTATCTTGATTTAGGAACTTTTATATTTGCGTAGTTGACAAATAAACTGCACGTATTGTATATGGTGTGACAGAACATTTTTGGAAAAAAATTACATTGAAAATAAATCTCTCTTATGTTATTTTATATTTTATATTATATATATATGAATATAAATAAAATTATATTAAAAAAATTTTTCTGTCACACCAAAGGACAATAAATTTACAGTTTATTTGTCAACTACCCATATATGTACTGCAAAACAAGATAAAAACGTAATGGAAAAATATACTTCTTGCAGTTTTGCCATCATATTTGTATATAAATGTAATGTATATATTTTCTTACATATAATCAAATTGGCTTTACAAGTCATTTCTTACTATTCAAAACCTTGGCTTGTGATCAATTGCTGTAAATTAAAATAAAAAAACATGTCGCAGTGTTAATCGCATAATTTTTATTTAATTCCATAAAAGGATGATTTTTCTTTTTATTATAGAGAAAGAAGAGGAACTTATTTGAAGTTTTAGCTTTAAATGACAGTTTTACAATAGATGGCCATACATAAGATATTGTGATATCAGAACTTTTAAATGTTTTTTTTCCGATATTCTCCATCATTTGTTTTCTTAGTTAATAATGTACTGGCATGCTTTTTCTAAAGTTACTTTAATGGATTTTTTCCCAGAATATTAATTATGATTCAAGTGAATATTATGTTACGATACATAGAGTTCCCCTCATATTTCCATCAGGTTAGTCTGGCTTCTGACAGAAAATAGTAGAAGAGATCTGACATATGTTGTCTAACATTGATGCATGTGTGTGTGTGTGAGTGTGTGTGTGTGTGTGTGTGTGTTTGTGGTTAACCCCACTCCCAGACTCTTCCCTGCCTCTCAGGTGCTAAACTGTGGCAGTTGAAGGCCTCACAGGGAGGTATAAATAAGACATTCTTCCCATGGAGAGGTGCAGTGTTTTATTGGAGCACCAAGTGACTGAGATCCAGAGAGGCTGGAAGACAAGCAGCAGCGAGCAGAAATAACACACCAGGCTACCCCTGTGCCCCCATGCGGAAAAAGCCCCAGGGGAGAATTTGCCAGCTGAGCTTCGACAACAAGGTAGGACGACCCAGCTGACTGCCAGACTGACTGCTCTCAGCTGTTTGTGCGTCTCAATAGTTCACTTCAGAGATGATAGCTGGAGAGACTCAGGGTGCGGTACAGAGATACAGAGAGAACAGGCCAGCATGCGCTCGCCATGGGAGTGTTATGGTAAGCGCCTGTTCATTTATTGATCGGAAGGGGACTGCTTAGGGTTGATATCGCATCCAGACGCAGTTGTTTTGAGACTGCAAGGATTTGACAGCAGCTGCTAGTCCAAGCAATGTGTCTTCTGGGTGACTCGCTGTTTCTATTTGCATTTTTAAGTAGATCTCTGGCCTCAGGAAGGGACGTGGTTGAATCATTTGTGAATCAGGATAGAATTTGATTCATAGTAGCAAACATTACTGTTTTCCTCCATCTGATTTCAGTTGTGAAAAACTTGTTTCACATTCCTAGATATCTCTCTCTCTCTCTCTCTCTCTCTCTCTCTCTCTCTCTCTCTCTCTCTCTCTCTCTCTCTCTCTCTCTCTCTCTCTTCTTTTTAAATGTCATCGAGCTCCACAGACTCAAAACTCCTGTTTCAGCACAGAAAATGACTATTATAACTGATTGACAGCCCTAGAGGTGTCCATTTTGCGAACTCATGGTACCCAAGAAAGGAACAATGGAAAAAATGAAATTAAAGATGAGGGATTGGAAAAAGGACGCGCCGAGTCCCTGAGCGCCAGTGTTAGGGAGGAGAGAAATTAAGATTTCAGGCGCGGATCGATTGGCGAATGCTTGTCTCATGCATTTTACAGAGCCGCTAAATGCCACTTATGGTATAATGTCGTAGTCTGGGTCAGACCAAAGCTCTCTCCCGTTTGGGCCGGAATTTCACAGCGCTTTTAACAAACCGCGCTTGTAGACTTGGGTAAATCTCTCTGATTGTGTTGGAAATAAAGTTGTTTGTGGATTTGCGAGTCTTAAACCCCTTTTCTATTACACCTAAGAATGTTCTTTGCTAGTCAGACTAATCTCGTGAAGTTTTAACCTCATTGCGTCTCGATTTCTTTTGAAAGCAGGAGATACTAAGCTGACGCCATGGAGAATGGGAGGTGGAGTGGCGACGCTCCCAGAGCTTCCATGCCAGATGAACTGTCTCATCCCAAGTTCTCCGAATGGAAGTTTAAGCTCTTTCGGGTCAAGTCCATGGAGAAGGCACCCCTGCCGAATGAAGCGCCGGAGGAGAAGGAGAATCTGCCTGAGGTGGAGATGGAGATGGTGGACTCACCTGGCAGCGTGATGAAGCTTTGTTTTGGAGGGAAGAGCAAGGAGAATGTTGAAGGAGCTCAGGATAGAGTGGACCTTAAACTGCAGGAGATTGACACCCATATGAATCTTCTGAAGTGAGTCTAACAGTAAAGTAAAGAAGGATTAGTTCTCTCAGACAGCAATGAGGTGAAATAAAGAACAGGAAGAATGTTTTTTTTCCCAGATCTTTCTTATGAGTAAGACAAAAGTTTGAATTTGCTTCTCATTTAACGTCAATGCTGTCTAAGAGAAACAATTAAAAACTAAAAGAGATCTGTGATTTTTCTTTTTAATAGAAAGTTGTTTTTCGGTTCTCCTTTAATACTGACAATAAAGTTGAATCTAATCTACTGTGGTAGTAAGAGTATTGATTCTACCTCTCTCTGGGTTTGTATTGAAATGCTGCAAGCTATTAATATAAAAGCTAGTAAGATATGAGCTTGCTTCAATGATCTTCAATCTATCTGAATGTTGATTATATTTGTGTACATTACAAACCTTATGATCTTATGATGTTAACTGCAGAATTGCTTAGTTTTCTTTTTTTCTTTGCCCTTGCAGAACCCTATGTCGCCTGTGTGGACTGTCTATACGGAAAGCTAAAGGTCCAGCGCACGAGGTCCAGGGAGACTTGGACGAATCCAGCAGATGTCCCTTGCGCAGGATGGGCTGCAAGTTGGCGACCTGGCCGGAGGTCATCTCCAAAGTCTTCAAGGTGGATGTAACAACCGACATGGAGACAGTCCATCCTTCCAGGTTCTGTCACCGCTGTTGGACTGCTGCCATGAGAGGCGGAGGTTTCTGTACCTTCACCAGAACCACGATCTCGGATTGGAAGCCCCACACCTCCCACTGCAACGTCTGCTTTCCCAAGAAGACCTCTTTAAAGCGGATGGGAAGGAAGCGGGCCAAGCCGCTGAAAAGTTCACACATTTCAAAGAGATTCAAGCGTGACTCTCTAACATCATCCAATAGAGTCTGGAGACAGACCCCAGAGAGTCTAGAGACATCAGGTGGGAAGGAGTGGATCAAACCATCAGTTCAGAGAGGACAATGGGTAAAAGACATCACACAATGCCAGAGGGACCATCTGAGCACCAAGCTTGTCTCCCAAGACCTCCCAACTGACCTGCTGCATGCCTTTACCTGTCAAGTGTGTGATCACCTGCTTTCCGATCCCGTCCAGTCGCCGTGTCGACACCTGTTCTGCCGTGTCTGCATCGCAAGGTACAGTCACGCTTTGGGTCCCAACTGTCCAACCTGCCACCAGCACCTGAACCCATCTCACTTTACCAGACCAGCTAAGTTCTTCCTCACGAGCCTCAGCTCTCTACCGCTTGTCTGCCCCAATGAGGACTGCTCTGAGTGGGTCAGATTTGATGCCTTTAGAGAACACTGCCTCAACCACCGTGCCAAAGAGTCCCAAGAAGAGCAAACGTCTTCAGAACAAAACTTAGAAGGTTACCTGCCAGTCAACAAAGGAGGGCGTCCTCGGCAGCACCTGCTGTCGCTGACCCGTCGAGCCCAGAAGCATCGACTGAAGGACTTGAAGAACCAGGTGAAGCTGTTTGCTGAAAAGGAAGAAGGGGGAGATGTGAAGTCGGTCTGTTTGACGCTCTTTCTTCTGGCGCTGAGAGCCGGCAATGAACACAAACAGGCAGATGAGCTGGAAGCCATGATGCAAGGTACTGTCAAGAAGCATGTCACCCACAGTGACTGTCAAAGCAGTCACACAAATTTAACTAGAGAGAACACATTATGAATTATTGACCTGCTTGCTTAAGCTTGAGATTGCAAGGGCACTAAAAAGTATTTGGACACTTAAGAATGTCTTTGCCAAACTGTTCATAGTTAAAGAAATAATTCACCCAAAAATAAAAATTCGTGTATCTTTTTCTTTTATGCAACACAAAAGAAGATATTTTGAGAAATGCCTCAATGGTTTTGTGTCCATACAATGGAAGTCAATAGAAGTCAATGTTGTTTGGTAACCAACGTTCTTTAAAATATCTTGTGTGTTCTGCAGAAAGTCATACAGGTTTAAAATGACGTGGGTGAATAAATGATGAAAGAATTTTAAGTAAACTGGGTTGTGAGTACACACTATTATATTTTCATTCATTATTTTCAAACAGATGCGTGAGGTGAACTGAACATGCCCGAGATGCTTCTACATCAAAAAATGAATTCATTATTTGCTCGTACGGTCGACTGTCAGAATGTAAATAGATTATTTACCACACTGTTAAACGTGTGAGTGCACATGTGAGACTCTTATACACAATAACAATTCTTGTAAAGAGCCTGTTAGGATGAAAACAACATCGGTAGCCCTTGTATCTGCAAATGATACAGCTACTGTCTTCAAACCCCAGGGGAACCGGGCCCAGCTGGTGTCTGTTTCCATCAGCAGCCAATAGATCAGTATTTCCAGCCCAGCTGAGTCACCTCTCATCTGACTTAAACATTAATAATCTCACTGATCTAGAACAATTAGGACATATTCCATGCGGCAGTCAGGATTCGAGAAATTACAAAAACTCATTTGGTGGGGGAATCTCATGAAGCCTGTCAAGGTTGATATTTCATCTCATAACTATAATAAAGAAAGGGTTATATTAGGAATAAAGAATTCCTATTATTTTCATTAATGATTCACATTACTGTAATACAATTAAACTGTTAAACATTTTTAACAATTCAATTATACAATTATTGCAGTTTCACAATTATTTATCATGATAAAAATTGTTAATGGGACACTCCACACCATTCTGTCATCATTTACCCACCCTTAAGTTGTTCCAAACCTGTATAAATTTCTTTTATTCTGCTGAAGATATTTGAAAAATGTCAGTAACCAAACAGATCTTAGCCCCCATTTACTGCCATAGTAGGATTAATTATATACTTTTGATTCGGTCTCACACATTGTTTATCTTCTGTTTCCCCCAGGCAGAGGATTCGGGCTACACCCTGCAGTGTGTTTGGCCATAAGGGTCAATACCTTCCTGAGCTGCAGTCAATACCACAAGATGTACCGCACCGTCAAGGCCACTAGCGGCCGCCAGATCTTCCAGCCTCTGCACACCCTCCGCAGTGCTGAGAAAGAGCTTCTCCCAGGCTTCCACCAGTTTGAATGGCAACCAGCTCTCAAGAATGTGTCCACCTCTTGGGATTTGGGCATCATTGATGGCCTCTCCGGTTGGACAACCTACGTAGATGATGTCCCTGCGGACACCATTGCCAGAAGGTTCCGCTACGATGTGGCACTAGTTTCTGCGTTAAAAGACTTGGAGGAAGACATCATGGAGGGCTTAAGAGAGAGAGGGCTGGACGACAGCGCGTGCACCTCTGGGTTTACCGTGGTGGTGAAAGAATCGTGCGACGGTATGGGAGATGTTAGTGAGAAGCATGGATCTGGCCCAGCGGTGCCTGAGAAGGCAGTGAGGTTTTCCTTTACAATCATGTCCATCTACATCCGACTTGATGAGGACGACGACGCAGTCACGATTTTTCAGGAACCAAAGCCAAACTCTGAGCTGTCTTGCAGGCCTTTGTGTCTCATGTTTGTGGATGAGTCAGATCACGAGACCCTGACGGCCATCTTGGGACCCGTGGTGGCAGAGCGAAAAGCCATGCTGGAAAGTCGTCTAATCCTGTCTATCGGCGGTATGCAACGTTCCTTTAGGTTCTTCTTCCGAGGCACGGGCTATGATGAGAAGATGGTACGTGAAATGGAAGGTCTAGAAGCCTCAGGGTCCACTTACGTCTGCACGCTGTGTGACTCAACTCGTGCCGAGGCCTCGGAGAACATGGTGCTTCATTCCATCACACGCAGCCATAGCGAAAACCTCGAACGTTATGAAATTTGGAGGACGAATCCCTTTTCGGAATCTGCTGATGAACTCCGTGACCGAGTCAAAGGTGTTTCAGCCAAGCCTTTCATGGAGACCCAGCCCACCCTGGACGCCCTGCACTGCGACATAGGTAATGCTACGGAGTTCTACAAGATCTTTCAGGATGAGATCGGCGAGGTCTTCTTAAAGAGCAATCCGAGCCGTGAGGAGCGCCGGCGGTGGCGTTCCGCCCTGGACAAACAGCTGAGGAAGACACTAAAGGTCAAGCCCGTGATGAGAATGAACGGAAACTACGCCCGACGGCTGATGACACGTGAAGCTGTGGAGGCCGTCTGCGAGCTTGTCCCTTCCGAGGAACGTCGTGAAGCTTTGCTAAAACTGATAGATCTCTACCTCCAGATGAAGCCTGTGTGGCGGTCCAGCTTCCCTGCGCGAGACTGTCCAGATCAACTTTGTCGATACAGCTACAACTCGCAGCAGTTTGCCGATCTCCTTTCAACCACGTTCAAGTATCGCTATGATGGAAAAATCACAAACTACCTACACAAGACTCTGGCCCACGTGCCCGAGATTATCGAGAGGGATGGGTCTATCGGAGCGTGGGCCAGCGAAGGCAACGAGTCCGGGAACAAACTGTTTCGCCGTTTTCGTAAGATGAACGCAAGACAGTCCAAAGCATTTGAACTTGAAGATGTATTGAAACACCATTGGTTGTACACCTCCAAGTATCTACAGAAGTTTATGGAGGCACACAAGAATTCAACAAAAGCTTTGCAAGCCACATTCAACCCAGAAGAGGCTCCAGATGATGTTGACGTGACTCTTGAAATCCCAGATTTTTAAGTTTATTTCCATTTCCTGGATTGATTGACTTTCTTTAAAGGACATTATTTACTTCTTAATGAAAATTTTGTTCATTGACTTTATTTCTTGAGAGCAGATGCAATATCAGGTGTAATAGTTTTATTCTTTACTTGATTATGTTTTTTAAAGCTCGTACATAAAAGCGAGCAAAATTGTTTTATGCCAGAGATAAAATAGTATGGGCAGGATGATATTTTTCTGCTCCGCTTTTACAGGCAAATTTTCTCCATTTTATCTCTCGCTGCTTGTGCAATGTGAGAGAGTTTATTGTATTGCCAGGTTGACACCTTCATGAATTCATACAGAGGGGTTATTTATAAAAACATATGAGGCAACTGTAAGTCACTGAGATTGTGTTACATTTATGATGGCTATATTAATATATCACACATGGAAAAAAAATGGAATTTGGAAATTGTGTTTATTGCAGAGATTATTTTACTTTTACAGTATTTTCATGGTGCTTCAGTCAGCCCAAGTGATTTCCATAGACACTATATTACAGTATTTGCACGTTCATGTTGATCCTGCCATATAGCCTACCTCAAAAATATTCAGTCGTACAGGCACCAAAGGACATTTCGTTGCCTTGGAATTAAAAGGTTCAGACATTTTCGTCAGAATCGACACACATTCTTATTCTGTGTTATTTAGATTGTGAGGTTTTTTTGGTTTTGTACATCTTGGTTCTTTTTTTAGAAAACAAAATGTTTCAAAAGAAAAAAGAAACTTCGAAGCTCAATATCTCAAAACTGCTCAGAATGCAGACAGAACCTTATAATTCCAAGGAGGCAATTTGCTGCATGCATTAACACAAACACACTTTTAAATATATCTGAAAAATAGCATTTTGTGCATAACCTCCATTGACATATCAGAATTTTCTTTTTTGGTTGTGTGTAATTATTCACCTTTAGAAATTTGTTATAAATGATGATTTTGTTTATTTGTGTGAAATTGGTTTGATTGTGTTAATATTGTGCTGATCCACTTTTTACTTCATAAGTATGTTTTATTTTTTGACTTGATTTGATTGATTTCTTTGATATTATACATTGTATGACCATTTGGTTCAGTAACCTTTGGGTACTAATTTCAGGAATTCTTTTGAACCCAAAGAAAGCCACTTGTTTTTATTCACAGAACATTGTTTTTATTGTTTATTTTTCAATGAATTGATAATAAACACTTTGAATTCTTTATTGTGAAATAATAATGTTTATTAGACTTGCACAAACGCTCTGGAGTTGTTCCTGACCTGAAATGTTATTTCTTTTCATTGTGTGAGAATGGTTTTGTTGCAATTACTGAACATTTCATTATTGAATAACATTGTTTTGAAATAGATTACATTTTACTTATCATGTGTATTTTAATAAAACAAAATAAACCAAAACACCAATTAACAATGTCAGTTATTTTATCTGATTGTATGTATGGATTTATATAGAATTTGATTATTATGACCCTTTTATAAATATGACCCTTGTTAATTATCAAGATAAAAACAAAGGAAAAATATAGTTATATTTCATTCCTTTTATTATAACAGACAAACACACACCACATTTTAAAACCACATCACTTATTACTGTAATAATTTCATTAACAATACATTTCAATTAGTTGCATTTTATCTTAATATAAAAAACAATCACAATATGGCATTTTAACCAAGTCTTGTCTACCAGCCAGCAACTTTTAAACAAACATTTGTTTAATATAAGATTTAACAGACATCTCAGTCGAAAAGTCTCCTGAAGAAGGTTTTCTTGGCCGGTGTCATCTTCAGTGTGACCGGAGTCTTGCGGTGGGTCATCTTCAATGGCACTCTCTTCAAAGGCAACGTCTGCCGTGGTGGCGTCATCTCCTGTTTGGGCAGGCCTCCGTGATCCAGGCAAAAGTACTTGCAGTTGTCTTGCGAGAGGCGAAGCAACAGGCTCTCAGGGAGCTCCATGCACTGGGCATGAACCCAATGTCCACCTTCACCCCTGGAGCAGAAGATCATGGCAGGTCGGGTAAGCTCCGTAGAGTAATATGGCTCCCAGTTGTTGGGGTCTACCTGACAGGTGAGGCAGCACTTCATCCAATAACCTGTCTGAGATTCATCCTCTTCGTCTTCTTCGTTGTAGGTGTCACCTTCTCCGTCGCTGCTGTACTCAAGCTCATGAGGTTCTCGGCCAAAGTAGAGCTCCTCCGAGTCTTCCAGCGGTGCCGAGTCCTCCAACTCATTGGACTCCTGACTGCAACCTTGAGTTGTTTCTTCTTTGTCTCGTTCCTGCCGGAAGCTCACCTGGTAGAAGTGGTAAGCATCAGGTGGAGCTCGATTTCCTTCTGAGGGAACAGCGATCAAAGTGTTTCCTTTGCTCAAGCAACCGCCGAACCAAGTACGGCTCTGACTTATCTCGCTGGTCCATTGTGGGGGTTCATGTGGCTCCATGTGTACTCCGACATCATCGAGTCCAACGTATGTGCATTCCATTCGCTTCTGGGTCTCAGATTGGTAACCACCAATAATGATATACTCATGATAGCCAATAGGAGTGACTATAGCGCTGGTTAAAGCCAGACCATCATTGAGAATGCTACAGGTCAGGACCGGGCGTCCTAAGAGAAGCTCCACACGGAGGCGGATAAGACGAGGGGGTCGACAATCAGAATTGAGAATGTGGCCGCCCAGGAAGTAGACGCAGTCCTCTCTTGCCAGGGCCACGTGAAACGATTGGCCGTCCGTGAGCTCGGGGAGAGTGTGCGCTGAAACGCAACCGAACTCCAGGTCGATAAGGAAGACTTGAGGTGGACAGTCCACCACGCTGTTCCAGTTCTGCGTGGTTCTCTCGGCAGGCGGCATGTAGGATCGACCGCCAAATAAAATGCATGCAGTCTTCCCTCTGCTGCGGATTGCGCTGATGGTGTGGCCATATCGAGCGCTCGGGACCTCTCCAACCAACTCCTTTTCTGTGCACCGCAACGTGACCTTACGGTTGCATCCCCTGCTGTCCACGTTTAGCATGTAGAGACTTGGGGATAGCTCGTTGTTGGGCGTTCGCCCACCGTGAATGAGGTAACATTCAGGGCTGTCATTGAGGGGTTCAAAATGAGCTATTGCTGGGCATCGCAGGGGAGGGAGATAACAGGAGGTGCTTGAGAAAGATATGGGTCGGAGCTTAAGTTCTCCTTGTTTGACACGCACACCAAATATCCCAGTCGGACACGAGCGTTTTGGCCAGCCTTTTTGACCAAAGAGATAAAGATCACCCTCCAGCTCGAGCAGAGAGCAGCCTGGTTGAACAAGGCCAGCAAAGTTTACAGCAGTCAGAGATTGTAAAGACATTCTTCAGGGGCCTGTATAAAATATATAAAATATAATCAAAAAAACTATTTCATTGTCACACACACACACCAATATTTATTAGGTAGAATTTTTTTAAATGTAATATTATTTTATTATAAATAATGTAGCCTATTTAAAGTATGCATATAAAGTAACAATTCATATAAAATATGTGTATAAAGTAATAATGATAAAGTTCGCTAAAATTGTAAAATAGGTACAAGTTGGGTTTACAAAACAGCGGAACACTTTTGCCATTTCCTTGTTTCCCTAAAATAGTCATTCATCCCTACAGCACAAGAGTTGTAGTTTTTCTCTACCCCGCTTTCCTTAGACGCTGTCGTTAAGCTTGTAATAGGAAGACTACATTACCCAGCATTCAGTGCGACAACCGGTTCCTCTCTCGCTCTACATTCAAATGGTAAGTGTGAGAGCTTCTGTTTATCAACTCGGAACGCTCACATTTGTTAAAAGTCTTTACTATCAGACAACATCGTTTCTTATTTTTAAAACTTTAAACGCGTTTATGTCATAAAATACACTAAAGAACTTACATTAGCTACTACGTTAAGGGTTAACGCAAGCGTACAATAACACGGTTGAATCGAATCGGATGGTTTGAATAGATGTTTTTGTATAAAGTTATTGTAAAAAATGAATATAAAATATATTATATATATATATTTAATAAATTAATTTATCTTTGTATTCCACATTACACCGCATCAATTGCAATATAAGTGTTGGTCATTTTTTATATTGACCCCCTAATAACGTTGTGTAACTGAAGTTCTTACCTGCAACGCAGTCCTATGTCCTAGAGAGCTGTACGGTGCTGGTGTCTGAAATCTCTTTTATTTTAGATATATGAAAAGAAATGGTTTAGTGATAGTGTCTGGGGCTCAGTGTTTGTGAAGGTTGACTGGCTCATCTTGGGGTTAACTGCCTGTAACTGCTGTTTTCAACAGGTGGCTGAACACATCACACAGAGTTTGAATGAAAACAAGCACAAATTCACTGCATCATAGGTTGGTGTACTGATGTGTATTTTAGTGGTCCACAAGCGGGTCACGATTCATTCATTCATGATATCAATTTGTAATGAATTGGATCACTTATTACATTTTTGCTTGACATTTTACAGTTGGGTCGTATGATGTTGATATGGTTTATCCAGATGTACTTGATGTATGTTATGGGACATATGAAATTGACTATGTTAAAGTGCTGTAGGAACTTGAATAATGTTGTATTACCACATTTCAAAATAACACAAACACAATATCACAAAACAGTGAAATTCGTATGCATTTCTTTATGGCTTTTCACAGGTTTGTTGTTGTTGCAAGTTAGGGTTAACTTTTTAAAGAAGGCATTTAGAGAACAAAAAGATGTCATCGTAGAGCTCATAGTTTCCAATGCAGTTTTCATGATCCAGTAGCCGAACACTATTCCAATAAAATAAAGGTGGGCAATTTTGATATGATTATCCAATAGGACTTGTTTGATCCCAGTACAAAACATTTATAAATATTCCAAAATTATGATTCTATTGGAAATAAATTCTCCTTCCTTTTGTAGTCACACAACCTGCAACATTCATGCAAAAACATGCTCTTCTTTATGCATCTGTAACGGTATATTATCTCACTATGTAATATGTTGTTAAAATCATTTCCTGGGGTATTTGAATGGTTTCTGATGCCAGGTTGGCGGAGCAACTGAATGATTTACTCGCATTACACCAAATACAGAATGTGAGTCACGCATCAGATTTTGGCAGGGGGTCGTACGGATCCATAAAGACACTCCTTATTTCCCGTAGGCTTATTTTTGCATTAACCGTTTCTGCTTGGCGGCTCCTTAAAGGAAAGAAAAATTAGGAGACTGCTGTTGAAAGAAGAAAGAGAGCGAGAGAGAGGACTGGGGAAACATCTGTGTGTGCTTCATTAGCATACTGTTTTGGTGTTTTGGGGGGTTGTGTAAAGGTGTGTGTGTGTATATGTGTGAGTCTTTATGCAATTGCGTATTTGTTTTGAAGGCCGAGACATTGTGTGTGTGTGCGAGGCGACGAAAGCGGGTGCAAAACAAAGAGCTGTAACCACGAGTGCCTGAATGAACATTGAAAAACACAAACAGAGGTGCACCTGTGTTTGTGAGCCGGTGCTGAAAGAGGAGGCTCTTCGTCTCTCCTGAGGCGTAGCAGACAATAAAGAATTCCTCTGGTGTCTTTCAGCACAGTGGAGAGCTCTATTCTTTCGTTCAAGCGCACTTACATGCCAGCGTTCACACTTACAAATGCGGCAAAATAAACCTGTTGAGTCCAGGAGGCGTTCGGCTGTGGCAAATGAATATCGCTCATTGCCATGTTTGCCGAGGAGGAGTACTGAGACACCTGTAAACACGGGTACACAAACGTGACTGTGACCTGCAAAGATGTTGCGCATTTGCGATGTAGATGGCTCCAAATTATTTTGGGGGCTTATATTTTTGTCTTTAGTCAACGTGAATATGAATACATACACAATTTTATACACATTTCTTGTGGATGACTTATAAGTGTACATTATCAGTGTAGATCAGTGAACGCCAGGGAATCCTGATAAATGCAAATATTAAAGATGGTGCACTACGGGATACCATAAACAGGTGTTTTCAGACGTATTATGGGCCTACAAGTGCATATACTGTATGCTACAAAAAATTGTGCAAAGTATGCTATTCTGAACACAGAGATTGAGAGAGAGAGAGTGAAAGAAGAGGGCCAGTGGTACAGCTGACGCCCAGGGCCAAGTGAGGATTCACGCTGTATTATTGATGGAGCGGAGTAATTAGACTCTAGTGTAGCACCTGTTTCTGTCCCCGCTAATGTTGTGCCACCTGAAGACGGTGCTCCCTTGGGCGAGTTCGTGATGGATGACACGACGACAGCTCGGAGGTTCTGACGATCATCGTCGCCATTTTTCATTCTTTTTTAATGTCACAGCAATCACTGTCCGCCCCCCTTTCCAGCCGCCATTGATTGTAATTAAGTTGAACTTCAAAGTCATAATTTTATTCCAATTAGGGCTAATGCTGCTATAACGCATAATGCAGAGTTATGAGTGACCTGGTGCAGCCTTGCAGAATTCAGTTTTAAAATTTGTAGATTTGTTTTTTTAATATAAAACATTTCTCATAACATTATTTCCTTATTCATTTAAACATGGTTAAATGATTATGCTCTTCAAATCACAGTTATTTTTATAGATATATTTTTATATTTTATTTTATTTTTACATTTTTAACCCCAAAATAGAGAATTCAATTCAAAATAACAAAATTCATTTGATTCACTTGATTCAATTTAGATTTATTTCTATAGTGCTTTTAACCACATTGCATTTTCAAATTCAGTCTATTCACTCCTGTCTGCTGTTATCCTGTATAGACATTCCAATAACATTAATTTGTTTTATTATGAATGTGAACAGATTGGACATGATGCCACATTTAGTTCAGGGTTCAGATGTGGACGACCATGACCTGGCCATTACCGCCAATCTCGAGCGGTTTTGCAGCGCCGCCGAGCAAACATATGAGCAGTTCCTGTCCACTTTCACTTACCTGACCCCAGGTGAGCCACACCGAAGCCTCGCAATGAACTCTTTGCTGTGATACATCCTCGCACCTCTAGCCGTGACCTTCACTGTCCATTCCGTTTCCAGAGAACGTGAAGGATCCGCGTTTGACTGACCCCAGAAGACACGGACACTCGTCCCACAGTGAGATGGACAGCCGAGAGGAACAGAGAGAAGATGAAGTGTCAGAGATAGAGGAGAACACGTTCCACAGCCGCCGCTCACCGACTGCTGATCAGGAAGAGGTCAGTGCATTATAGATCTGTGCCTTATAGATGTGAAGCTCATAGATGTGAAGCGACAGCCGTTCTTATCAGGCAGATTTTTTCTTTTTCAATTCAAAGTCTGCCTTAGACCTTGCTCTGTTTATCACAAACACACACACACACACACACACACACACACACACACACACACACACACACACACACACACACACACAGAGTCCGTTTGATGTTTTGATTTTTTTCTTTGTCTGTTTTTTGCCCTTTCAGGGATGCTTAAGAAGGCAAACATCAATTTTACTATTTAGAGGTTAAAATCATTAATACTTAATATTAAACTTTGGCCTTAAAAATAGTCTAAAAAATGATTTTTAGCATAGCAGATTTTAAACCGCTACGTATTTAGAAAGCAGAATCGATGTGGGCCTGTAAGCAACCACTCACACAACCTTAGCAACCCCTTAGCAACCACCCAGAACGCATAGAAATCTCATAGCAACCAATCAGAGCAACCTATCATCGTCGTCATGGCAAAACACTCACATTTCTTTACAATCCATCTGCAAGCAAAGCCCTAGCAACAACCTGGTAAACCTAGATCAACCTAGATCACCCTGGCAACCCCTTAGCAACATCATAATGGCACCTCTCAGGTTTTTCTCTGAAAATGTAAATGCATGCTCTATCATCGTATTCTATTTTCAATTTTCCGCTCTCTCGGTTTTGGACGGCTTCATTGAGATGTGTTTTGTTATCCGTCCGCGTGTCAGCGTGTGAACGCGCTCTGCCTGGCTTGCGTATTGATCTCAGCGGGTCTCTGACGAGCCTCAACGGCGGTTACTGTCAATAACACAAAACACATCGGCCGGTCAATGCTAAAAGAGCTTCTGCCATATTTAGATCCCACACCACCGTTGTATCGATCGCAGTGTCATTTTGATCGTAATCGCGCTAG
The DNA here is from genome assembly GCA_026939265.1 of Oreonectes daqikongensis. Classification (NCBI taxonomy): domain Eukaryota; kingdom Metazoa; phylum Chordata; class Actinopteri; order Cypriniformes; family Nemacheilidae; genus Oreonectes; species Oreonectes daqikongensis. Next base: position 7,869,036 of record JAOTQM010000036.1, on the reverse strand, counting down.
TTCAAGTGGGTGCCGCTATTTTTGAGCATCATTAGTTGAAATGAGATCGGGAGGGTGAGTTTATGAATCTGTTTGTGTTGTAGGTTGTGCTGGATGCCGGTTGTGTGGGAGGACGTCTGGGCAGCGCAGACGGGCCCAATCCAGACAGACCTGTGAAGGTAAACAGTTGGACATAAAACAGACTAGATAGAGCAGGAACGTGAAAGCAGGTTGGGGGGGTTGAACGTTTGAAAGCGACAAAGAAAGTATATACTCATTTTGAAAAAAACTATTTTTTAAAGTAAACTGTGTTTTATATGTATCATTATATTTTTGTACAAGGGCTGTCACAATATTAGATTCTGACTACATGATTATCGTGGCCAAAAGAACTCAAGGTAACTATTATTGTGATATCCTTAAAAAAGGCTATCTGTAATGTTCATCTTTAATTTTGCTTATTTTTTTGGGCCAATGAATTACACTCAAAGTATGAGTATAGCAACATGAAGAGAGAGTTTGTAACTGTTGTGGCTTTTAAGGCAAAACAGGTGCAAAATCACCACCTGTTAAAGTATCAACAAGATACTGGTTTTGAATTATTTGTGTATTTTGTGTAGTATTAACAAAATATCAGTATTCAAAGATATTAATATTGCGATTTATGCCAATACCGGTATATTGTGACATCCTATTATTTATCATGGGAAATTGTTAAACCCCCCTTGGAAGTTTTAATGAACAAATGTAAATTGGTTTTCAATGTTAGAAACCAGAATGAAAACCATGAAAAAGAAATTCATCATCTGATCAATATTCTTAAAATGTAATCATTTATATTTGTCAATGAATTTATTTGCATGTTTTTTTTACTCTTTTCTGTGGCAGTTTGATAACTATTTGGAAGATTCAGAGGATGAAGAAGAAACCACTGACGCCACAGGTGTTCATTTTTCTCAAACTCATAAAATGCTTTTCTTAAAGGGATAGTTCACCCAAAAATGAAAATTGTGTCGTCTTTTACTCACCCTCTTGTCATTTCAAATGTGTATGACTTTCTTTCTTTTGCAGAACACAAAAAATCTTTTGAGGAATGTTTTTAACTGGCACCCATTGACTTGCATTGATTTGGGGTGGATGGGGACCAATGCTGTACTTTCTTCAAAATATCTTCTTTTGTGTTTTGCAGAAGAAAAGGTCATACAGGTTTAAAATGACAATAGGGTGAGTAAATGATGACTCAATTTTCATTTTTGGGTGCACTTTCACTTTAAATATATTACATTGCTGAGCATTCATGTCTCTTTGTCAGGTTTTGTCAGTTTGTAAAGGATTAAAATGAGATTTGATGCTGCAAATCATAGATTCTCATGACGTTCACATAACACAGATTCACATTTTGCAATCACCTGCTCGGATATATTTAAAAAATGCTACAGAATAATCCTCCCATAAATATACTTTGTATATAAATATGTAAGGATTGCATGAGCTCACCTCACCTTTAATAGAGTTTAGTGGATATCATACACACACACACACACACACACCATTTTTTGTAATTAAAGTTGTCGTACAGCTTGATTTACATGCATTACCATTCATTAAACGTATTCAATGAATGCAAATTCTATCCCGCTCAGAGCCGGGGGCAAACGCTAGCTGTGCGAGGCTTAACGCTCACTGTACAGGCTTGTAATGAGACGGCACATGTGCCAACTCCTTTCTTCTGCTCCAGAGAGCCTCATTTATACTCAAATGACCAGTTTAACACAAAAATAAACGGAGAAGAGGAAAGGAAAGGGAGGCCCTACCTATTTATTTTGAGAGACCTGCGACTTGTTGTCTAAACAGCTATATCGTGATTTAGTGTAATGTAAGGTATGTGAAAGTCATTGGGTGTCGTATTTAGAATGCCAGTCAGACGGGCTGCATAACAAAAAGGTGGATGGTGAACTTTAGCATAATTAGCATGAATAATCACGCCACTGCTGGGCTTTGCAAATAAGGAGTGAGAGAGAAAGCGAGGGCGAGCGCATAACTCAACGACAACAGCAATAATTGCCTTTACGTCTGGGTTTAATGACCGGCCTTCGCCGTCCAGACGAATCTTCACGGGGTCGAGGGGAAGGCGGCCGCGGTCAAACCCGATCAAGGGCCGCTGTCTGATCGCGGAGTACCTGCGGATTTAATAGAACGCACCTCTCCGTGCCAGTCGAGGGGCTTACGGGGTGGCGTAATGGCAACAGCCTTCAGATTCATTAACGGTGTAAATCCCCCTTTCTGGGCTGCTTAATGATCTTGTTTTTGATAGCACTTTGTTTTGAAAACCGCCCTGAAAGGTGCTGCTGATGGGGGACGGCTTCATCGGAGGTATGCAGATTCCACATGTCGACTTGACCACACACACACACACACACACACACACACACACACACACACACACACACACACACACACACAATGTTGTACGTTCTCAAGCTCAGGAAAACACGCTATGCCCCAGATGCCTGGTCCTCACTTGGCAACTGAAAGTATGAATTTCACTGTGCTGGTAATGAGCTGTTTAATTAAGATCAACGTCAGTCAAACCCCTGCCAAACCTGATGTCTCTCTCAGACACAAACAAGCGCAGAAAAAGCACAATAAAGAATTTTCTCGTATATTGATTTTATTAAATAAACAATTTGTTGAACGGGTCGTGTAACTTTGTCGCATTTAAGTTTAGTTAAGTAACGGTTACATGCCCCTAACATCTCATTCTGTTATACACGGATGAAAGAAAATAGGGTTGGAATGACATGAGGGTGAATAAATAATGGCACCTACAGTATTGAGCTGTGGTTCAATACAGTAAACTGCAATAAGACCATTGAGCGTTGAGAATCAGTGTTCATACTCATGTCTGACGTGTAGATTATATTTAGGATGTTTAGGGTTACACAAATGTCTGTCTAGAAATGAAATCATGCCGCTTATGCACGTCTGCATCTTTTTGTGTAACGCCTTACATCCCGCTGTTGCCAGGAACACGTCCACTGCCGGGTGAGGTTGAAGAACCGATAGCAGCATCATCTTCTTCCCTATGTCATCACACGCTGCTGGAGATGTGCTCTACTTCCACAGACCAGAAAACACAAACTGAAAATCAGGTACACACCAGCTTTAATGCCTTGAAAAGTCACTTTGGATAAAACCCAAAGTAATAATCTGTTAAATGTCGTTTCTCGTCTTTCTAGGATAAAAGCGACGAGGTTGTTCCTTTCCATCTGGATGAGAACTTTGATTACGACACCGTCGCGCTGGCTCGCAAATATTCCATCCAAGAACAGAAGAGCAGACCATCTTGAGCTGTAATTGCTCGTAGAAAGATTTTCTACATCTAGTAGGAGAAATCCTTGTCAAGAGGGTCGGAGGTGATTTGTATTTGGGCACTGAATGAGGAGGAGGAGAAAAAAGTGGCTGTTTTGAGTGTAATTCAGGAGTTTATTGTGGATGTCAATGTGTGAAGCACCAGTTTGAAAGCTCTCTAAGTAAAGTCTGGTCTATTTGAGTCATTAAAGCCAAATTAATCACATCTGATCCAATCGTAAACCAACAACGGCGGTACCCATTGGCTTCTATTGGATAAACATAAAATCATTGCAAGTCAATGGCAACCAACATTCTTCAAATGTTCTGCAGAAGAAAGAAAGTGATGACTGTCCCTTTAAATAAGGTCAGGATTAATGTTGTAATCACTTTAAAAGCACACACTTATGCCAAGTTTAATATGCATATTATATACAGACCAAATCATGCATATTTGTGAGGGAGTCCAAATCAAATCTCATTATAGTTGTTGTTGGTATTTTTTTGACTAGCTAGGCCCAAGTGCTTTCATTTTTTGACTCGACGGCTTATGTAGGAGACCTGTGGCGTAACTCTTTCCATGAACTTTTGACAAAGTAATTAATTTCACATTTCTTCAGTTTCTCGCTGTGTTTTATTCACAAGAACAAAGCGTTTCAGGGAACAACCTCATTGCCTGAAAAAAGGCCAAAACACGCTATAGCTTTTGAAAAGAACAGTTTTTTTCACTCAATCATTTATTTTGACATTTCAGAAAATGTCCGAATGTACGGCGAAAGAACGTTCTAGCTGTTTCCCAGCATGTTTTCTCTAGTTTCCAGCACGCCACTTTAATTTCTCTTTAGTACCCCGTAGGCCGGAGTTTTAGAAGCGTCAAGAAAGAGTTTTCTTTCACGCATTACTGTTCATTTACCTGTTCTAAAATATCAAGAGACAAAGTGTGCATATTTAAACTGTCCTTGGTCTCGGCGGCCATGCATTTTTAATATCTGCTTCTGTCATAGTGGAAGTAATTGGTGGACGGGGGGTTGAAACAAGTCACAGAAGAGATTAGACCTTTTCAGGGCAATGCAAGAGGGCTGTTACTGTTTTAAGGTGATTGTGCAAATATATAGCCGACACAGAGGCTTGAATTAATACCACTGCAATTTAAAGCTGTTATGGGGGCGTTTATGCTTCTAGGGAAAATATCTAAAGTTCAGGCTTGTGCTATTTTCAGCATATAGATTTTCACAGAAGTGTATAAAGTGCATCTGTATTCATCTATGTCTTTAAAAAAAATCTTTATTCACATTATTATTATTCCTAACCTACAGCATATATACATTTTTCAAACATCATATTTTTTATTGTGCATTCCAATTAATATCAATTAATCTGCAGTCAGGTTTGATTAAGTTTACTTTCTATGTCTTTCTATGGGAAAAAGCAGTGTAAAAAAAATAATAATAACAACACACTGGTTTAAAACAACATGAGTGTCAATAAATAATGACAGAATATTTATTTATTGGTTAAAAACTCAGTACAGTAGGTCAAAGGTTTTTATTACTCATTCATATTTTTTCCCCACAATGTAGAGTAATACTAAACTCATCAAAATGATGAAATAAAGCAAAGGGAAGTATATTGCAACTATATTTGAATTATGTTATAAATATATTTTTTTATATTTTAGCACCTTTACATTTTGCCCAGAATTTGCAGAAATGTTTTCTGGTCATTTTATCAAGCAACTTCTTGAGGTGTCACCCTAAGATATGAATATTGTTTAAAATTCTGAGCTCTTATTGGCTGTTCTTTCTTCATTCTTCAGGGCCCGTGTCAACCAAGCGCTGGCGTTTGGTGTGTTGTTTTTCAATTGATTTTAATGGAAGCGCCGGTTTTTTCCACGCTCAGCACCGGCGTTCGACCGGACTCCCAGAGTTGAAAATTCCTCAACTTGAGGCAGAACGCTCAGCCTGCAGCGGCCGCGTAAAAGCTCCTCAGTGGATCTGGACCCTCAGTGAAGTCATTCATTTAAAAAACATTTATTTTTAAATCAAATGTAACAAAAAACATTTATGTTTGCAAAATGACGTTTTTGTCTACGAAACCAATTTCATACATTTAAGAAAATATCAATCAAATAATTGTGCCTGTCTAAAAGTCTCTGCTTTTTGTCTTTGGGAAATCTCTCAAAAGACTGAGACTCTGCCTCCTTGTTGCTAAGCAATAGCCGAGCGATGAAACAAGCGTTTGGAGCATGGCAGACCACTCTGATGACTCTTTATTTGGGCTCAAACCATGCCCGCAGCTCTGCATCTGTTCAAGACTCTTTTCAGTTTCGCCCAAAAATCAACCTGTTTCTGTCGCGTGTGCACGATGCATTTTTCAAGCAGGGTTTTGAATGCCCTACCAGGTGGATGCTCCTCTTTGCCAGGTGGGGTTCCCTTTGCGGTGTGTTTGGCATCGTAGATCACGACCGCGACTCTTTCAGTTAGAGAAACCAGAGAGATAGCGAGCGAGATAAAGAGGGTAACCCCGATCTCTCCCCCGCATTCAGAGCCAGGTGTGTGTGTGAGAGAAAAACTGCACCAACAGTCTCTTCCAGGTGAAGTTCAACAGAATCTCTTAGAAAGGTTAGAAAGATGTTTTGTCAAACGCTTGCCATGTTTCAGGCTGGCTGCCAGAACCCCGAACCTTTGGCCTGTTCGACATCCTCAGAAATGCAGAACTCGATCATGTCGCTAATAGCTCATTAATAGGCTGTTTAAGATTTGAGTATTCATTAATTCAATTAAGGATTTATCAAGGACAAGTTCTCCTGCATAATGAGAAACCCAGACAAATTAAAAGTTTTCAGAGACAGGGCAGCTTGTTTGGAATTGGTTTCAACGGGCTCACTTTGATATTATTGACTTTGGACTAAAGAGTAAAGTGAAATAAAAATAGGTTTCCCATGGTCATGGAAGATCTAGATAATATTAAAGAATTTGGATTTCCATTCGAAATATTTTTATATTTTTTAAACACAGATGGGTGACATTTCAAAACTTGAAATATAAATTCTCAGAGAATGTATTTATTACCAATATATTGAATCATATGTTTATATTTTACTAAACCCCTGATGATAGAGACCAGACATCAGAAAAAAATCTGTCTATGCACACGTTTTCTATTTTAAAAGAGGGAAAAATGTACGTTATGGATGTGACAAAAAAGGACATTTTTAAGAGACAACGTACTCTGTAGGATTTCTGTAAATTAAAATGTACAAACAGAAGCAATAATACCCAACAACTGGCTCTTTTTTAGTACATCAAATATTATCTTATATACTATATTTTCATTTGCTCATTTATGAGGAGTATGGACCGTTATGGATGTGACAATTCATAGAAAACTGTCCTTTAAAAAAACAAAAATAACATGCTTTAAAATCTTTTCTAAATCACCAAATATTGACATCTGACAATATTTTGATATCTGTTACATAAAGTGTTTCATTTTTTATTTTGCAGTTGGTTTAAATGTGTCTGTTTACATTCAATGATCTGAGGTCCCCTTTGTTTTTGTGCCAAAAATATGGTTTTAATTACATTTGATTTTCAAGATATGACTCTTATTAAATATTTTCACGAGCCACTTTTATACAGTACTTGTAGTGTATCTAACCGCATAATCTATAAAGCATTTCGACTGTAGTTAAAAAGCAGCATTTGCAACACTGGTATTTTTAACACGGGTGAGAGCGACCAATTACGATTTTACCTTTCACGATCCCTTATGAATAGATTTTCCTGAATCATTAAGCAAATGCTAATCGACGTCCAGTCATTTTACCTGTTGCTTTAATTGAACATGTCAATCATTTCTACATTGCTGGAGGAGATCGGAGCAAGCATTCTTTATGCACGTCCATATTTTTTTTTTTTCTTGCGTGTAAAAGGGAAACACACATTTCAGCTTTTCTCTCCTGATGGTGTCACTATTGTGTCACTGGTTGCTCTCGTGGCTGTTTTTGTCCGTCTTCCAAATGCATCATCTGCAGTGTGGAGCTCAGGCAAAAATCCCACAGTCACAAACACACATTGCATATTTCCATAAATCTACATACAGAAAATGTACAATTCCTTTGTATCTTTGGTTAAAATTACCAGTGAATTCCAATTGCCTGGTTTCGTCCGCTGTTGAAAATCAACCATCCAGGGCTAACCAGGTCAGTACAGAGCGCTCTTAAATTCGTGCCACCTGACAAATCCATATACAGTATAAATGCTTCCTCTGGGGCCTTGACTGCCGTTCAGTGCCCTTGATGAATCGTACCATTGCAGAACATGTGGAGTACGCCTGGAGAAAATCTGCTGGCGGAGGCTTATTCGACTGAAATTTCGCTCTGATAACACGCCGGCTAGTGGGCAGCCCGGTAGCACTGCTGGAACATTAATTCAGACGGATGTAGACACCAAAGATTCAATTCCCTCCCATTTTCTGTCTCATTCTTCTGCAGAGTTGAAGGATGTGGGGCCTGCCAGGCACAGACGCCGCTTTAGCTCAACACGAGCCGGATTAAATCACGTTTTTATTCGTATTATTTACATACTTAAGACTGACGGTTAAAACGCGGGTAAGCATGTACACAACAGCATTTGTCAAACAGTAATGCCTTGTTCACGCATTTTATTGGGAGGTCTGAACCTGGATGCCTTAAAGGCGATTCTGTCATTGTTTATTCACCTTGTTGTCATTTCAAACCTGTATGACTTTCTTTCTTCTGCAGAAGACAAAAGAAGATAATTTGAAGACTGTTGGTAACCAAACAATGGTACCCATTCACTTCTATTGTACGGACACAAAACCAATGCAAGTCGATGGGTGCTGCCGTTGTACGGTTACCCACATTTTTCAAAATATCTTCATATTGAGTTCATATTGAGTTATAATATTACTTCTAATGGCAGATTTTGCAAAAATAGTTGAGATGAAGGACACTTATGCAAGGTTTCCGTATCTTTAGTCTAGTATAGATATTAAAAAGTTCTCATCTGTCACTTTTCTTTCTTATGGGTTTCTCACTGAAGCTGGAACAGCAACACTTATTACAAAAAAAATCTGCAAATCGCTTTATGTTCGAATCCCTCTCAAGACCAAGTCGTTTGGGGAACGGGCATTGTGCATTATCTTGACTTTCACGCCTTGGCCAATTTGCCACCATGAATAAATAATCTTCCAGGAACATCAGGAGAGGCAAACCTTGGCCGGCTCAAGGTTGCTTGCTCTTCTGAACTCCAATATTAAGGGTGTTGGAAGAACAATTGCTAAATTAACACTGCAGCCTCTGAGTATTGCGTTTTCTCCATCTCCTCCTCACTGCATTATTGCAGTAATGGGTCATGGTTCCAAGGCGCTTGATGGATTCCTGTGGGAGAAGTTGGATTAATGGAACGGCAGGCGCTGAAATTTATGCCGGTTTCATCAGGTTTACAGTGAAGGAAAAAAGGACTTAACACCGTCTGCGTGTTATTCGATTGTACCCTTCCGCGCACGTCTCTACGGCGATGTCCGGCGCTAAGGTTGCATTGATTTACAACAGGCGAAATCACGGCATAATAAAAGCCTTTGATAAAAAAGCATGGTGCCGCAGGGGAGTGAGTGAGAGAGAGCGGGAGATCAGAGCTAGGAAAGGGGAAGGGTTGATGATCTCCAAAGCAGTTTATGTAAATTCTCTCTCATCCCCCTCAGGGTTGCCAGTCACCTTGCCAAGGCCCAGTTAGTCAGCGCTGGCAACGTTGCTGTCACACTGTTGCCCTCCACAGCTGGAGAGAGAGAGCGACTGGAGGCTCAGCCCACCGTGAGCTGGGATTTGGTGTCGGATCAGTCCCCATGAGCCAGGGGAATGCGTCACGCTGTATGTGGCAAACTACTGAAACACTGGCCAATTTGACCCTGTTTTCTTGTTCCTTTCCTCGCTGCCTCTTTCCCACCGTCCTCGAAGGTTCGTGTCATAGCGAATGGATGACTTTGAAAAGTTTGGGGAAAAACAGAATCACGCAAAAGCACATCAAATAGACTCTGAAAATCTTCTTCAGCACTAGTTTGGTAAAGATAGTATTATAAATATAACAAAAATATTTATTTTTTACAATATTTAAATAATGAGAATTCTGTATTATCATTGGCCTAAATCAGGATTAATTTTTATCTTGCATATCTACACTGAAAAAGAATGTAATTTTACAGAATTTTTCGAAGATTTTTCATGCATAATGTAAAAGAAAGAAAGAAAACGTTACAGATTTGTCATGTATTTTTTGTCAAAAAACGTACAATTTTCAAGGATAAACAAGGAAAACACAATTTTGCAGGAAAAAAACGGTTATTTTATGGTTTATTTCCTCAAAAAATGTTTTCTTACAGTTTATTTCTGAAAATAGCGTCAAAAATGTAAAATGACATAAAAAAAAAAGAAAGACTGTGAAAACATGTAATTTTACAGGGAAAACTGTAAAAAAATGGTTGTTTTATGGTTTATTTCTGCCAGAAAATTTCCTTTTTATAGGATTTTTTTTATAGCGGTCACCATGTTTACACAAACACAACATTGGCTGGTTAGCTTATGTATATAATACCATACACAACACAAGTACGAGTCAACTTCTTACTATTCCTGAGTGATCTCACTCATTCATAATACAATTATTAAAAAACACATATTGCCTCTTATGAACCTCATGAAAGGGGCAGAGGTTATTTAAAACTGCATTAGGCCCCCGAGCTTAGCGATATGTATCATTCACATATCACCCGAAGCACCAGCAAGTCAGGGTGCACCGTAGTGCGACGGAAATGAGATGAAGTTCTTTTTTCATTTCCCTATTTCAGGAGACCCCTCCTCCAAACTCAATATAGTCTGTGTTGAGCCCGGCCCTTCGATTAGATCTCACTGTCCCGGTCCCGGTGAGGCGGGTCCGACTTCGTAATCACACATCTAATCTGTGTCATATATTTTATATGTGTATGTAATATCTGTTGGTAAATGCCAGGCTCACAGACTGCGTGACTGAGATCCGAGCCGAGAGGACGCCCGGGTGATTGATCTCTGCCCTCGCCATGGCGACTGAATGATTATTAGAGGATGTGATTGACAGTTGAGGGGTTTTTAATGGACCGTACATGAATGATACAGGAATGAGGGGGATGGAATGATGAAATTGCATCAAGCTGAGAAGAGAGAGAGAGAGAGAGCCTCTTGGTTTAACACCTTGCTTTTGTCATTCATTCTTCTCATTCTTTCCTTAATTAACTTGCTGTCTCTCTTGTTCTCCCACACGGTATCCAATATAGTGGAGGCTGTGACGGTCCTTATCTAGTGTAAGTAAATATAGAGTCCTCTCATCCATTGATTTCTCTTTCTTTACGTGGCAAACACACTGGCTAGTGAAGGGCTGCTCACATACGTCAGAATGCAGAACTGAGGTGGAAGATGAAACACTACCAAGTTCCATATATTATTTATAATGTGAAAAAGACATTTGTGAAAAGAACTAAAGCCACTTGTCTTCAATCGCTCTCTTTCACACACTTGCTTTGTGTCTTTCTCACTGTTTCGGTTAAGCAACCTTTACAGTAGAAGAACAGTATTCATGGATGTTTCTTTATTACATAATATTGAATGTTTTTTCATAATAATGGGCACTTTTGGCTTTGGTGAACTTTTAGAAAATAAACTCTTTTAAAACTGTTTTCGGGCTTAATAGTTTATTTAGGCCTAACTTGGCATATCCGCACTGTCTATGAACATTGTGTTTTAAATGGCAAAATCTTCCTGTAAAATAAACCGAGGTCCTGAAGGGCTAGACACAACTAACATAGTGCCATCTAGTGGCGTTTAGTAACAATCAATGGATTTTATCAGAATCAAAATCAGAGAGCTTTATTGCCAGGTATGTCTGCACATATGAGGAATTTGTTGAGGTGAAAGAAGCATCCTGTGCACAGAGACCATAATATAATACCAATAAAAAAAACGTTTTTTTTCCGCATAGACAGGGTTGAGGTTGCATTTAAAGATTTTAATGCGACTTAATTGTAAAGAAACCGGGATTGGAACTGGATTTTGGTGCAACAGACGGTGGTTATTTATCTCTCTTGCTACGTTAACCACAAGTCACTTAAATAATCATGAATATGACATGAACTTGGAGATCTTTTGTAAAGAATTGCAGGTTCTTTCATAGAGCAGATCTTGGCTTGTTTCACATCTGAATAAATCCAATTGCCTGGCTTTGTCTATAATAAATGCATAGCTCATGTGAATTTATTAACATAATCCAAAGCCATTAATGTAGTAATTATTGGTGTACAGTCATATACACATGCACAAGTATTATATTGTAATTTTATGTAGTCTAGTTCCTGTATCTCGCCTCTTGTGTTAGCAGCATAAAGACCATTGGTTTGATTCCTAGTGAACACACTTACTTTCCATCAGTGGGTTGTATGGGCTGTATATTGTACTGTAGCATAATGTATATTTATATTGTAGACCACAGCAGAAATAGTAAGAGTATGGTAATATAGCCAAGGTTGATACTTGAACTTTTTAGATTAATATACATACACCCACAGGTAATCTGTCGTTGCTGAGTTTCTGTAAATGAGGCAGAAAGGAAGCTTTTGGTTTTGTGTGCTGCTTATTAACCTTTAAACTGACTATGAAAAGGTTACCATGTTCCACATTCCCCACGCTGTGTTCTCGTCACTGTCTTTTAGACCTGCGTTTTTTTTTACATATGAAATAAAGCTTATCTGTCAGAGCTGTAGTGCGGCGGGCCGTGATCGTGCTCAGGAGGACACGGGTTCGAGTTCAGCTGGTGCCAGTATTATTCTCTTTTGTCTTAGTAATTAAAAATGAGCAAATGCATAAAAAACACATTTGGGACCCTGGTCTTAAGGGTCAATTGTTTGAAATTGGATAAGACAATATTTGGCTGGGATATAACTATTTAAAACTCTGGAATCTGAGGGTGCAAAAAAAATCAAAATATTGAGAAAATGGCCTTAAAATTGTTAATCAGAGGTGCTGTATCAGGCTGTTTCTAAGAAGAAACAGGTTTGTTTTAACGCTCTCTATTGGCTTACCGCTGTAAAGATGTTCTGGAGAATAGATGAACCTGAAAGATGAAATTCTAAACTTTACATAGATACCAAACTTTGTTTGTAGACGTTCGTGATTTTGCTGCATCCACTCACAAAAATAAAGCTTTGATTTATTTTCGGTAGGAAATTTACAAAATATCTTCATGGAATGACTCACTTATTGTGTTGTTTTAATATACACAAACACTTCATATTCAATTTATTTCTCTGATTGATACGCGTCAAGCGATAAGGTGATATTTTGGATCAAGGCTGAGACCGTAGAGCGGAAAAGGCACGGAGGAAGAAAAGCCATCAGGCACACAAAGCAAGCAAAGAAGCAGGACCCTCTTAAGGACCTGATTGAGAACAGGAGAAAATCAATCAACTGAGCCACTGTGATTGACAGTCTGGCGAGGGGTGTTTTCTGCAAAGGTGTCAATCGCTGCACAATGGCATCCCCCCGTCTCTTTAGTGTCCGTCACCCTTTTATTCGCATATCATCATTCCTTCCATCTCGGCCAAATTACTCTTCTATCTCCTTCACAATGTCTCCACTCTCTGTACTTCCACGGCTCTCTCTCCCTCGCTTTCCTGCGACCGCCTCTTCTCTCTCTTTCTGGAGAAAGTCTCTCCCATTTAAGACCGCTGACTGACACTCCTTTAATCTTGCTGCTCTACAACCTTTATGGAAGAGGACGGGACGCGTTCCTCGCACACACGTACTAACAAAGAACCTCGCCTCCCCTCCGCTCGGCTCTCCTATTTGTTTTCCGTAATATCACGCTGTAGCGAGGAACAGAAATGCCATTGTGTTGCCTCGGGATTCTGCCCTTAATCTTCAAATAACACATAAGAAATGTGACATACCGTTTAAATTTAGTATCCAAGTTCTTGGGCCACTTTGTAGTACACTTTGTACTTGAAGAAACTTTTCTCTCACATTTCTTTTGTCCTAAAGCCTTTCTCTTGCTTTGATCCTTGCTTAGAGCAATAAAGGAGTATAAGTTACATCTTCTGTTCTGTGTTCAGTGCCGGTCCTTGGTGGACAGATCTTCAAAAGCCATTTTTAATCATTCATGATGTTTCATCCAAAATCTGGCTTGACCCTTACCCATAATTCAATGCGACATATCATCGTTTTCGACGTGAAGCTTTAAACTTTGGCATGTACAGACCTCACTTTCTTCTGTTTCTCTGTTAACTTTCGCTAGCGACATCCACAAACAACGTGCCCGGGCTTTTACCGCGCATTTATCCTGTCAGCCGCAAATGGCAGACTCCTCTGAGCTTGTGCTTTTGAAACCGAAGGACATTGTGCATGCTCGGCTGTTGTTGCCAACCTTTCTTTCCAGCAGCCTTGCTCTGTTTAGAATGGGATGGAAAGGGATTCTGGCAGCTGTTCCGATTGTATCGTTTGCATGAGAGACCTCGGTGCTTGGCATCCGAGGATAACAGCTGTCACTCATCCAGCACTTTAAGACAATGACTACCAAGAAGACATATTGATTCTGAATGCAATGTGCCCTTGCTGGCCGGACACGGAACATTTTGCCTGATGGTGTAACGGGAAGAAAGAAGAATTGCCAATGAGATCTCTTCAATGTTTCAGCTGTTTTGAGAGATTAGAGAGAGCAAAGGAGATGTTTGGAATAGTTCAAAATCTAAATTTTGTCATCATTTATTCACCCACATGTTAATTGAAACATGACTCTGTGAAACACAAAAGAAGATATTTTGAGAAATGTCTCAGTGGTTTTGTGTCCATAAAATGGAAGTCAATGAGGGCCAACATTCTTCAAAATATCTTCTTTTGTGTTCTGCAGAAGAAAGAAAGTTATACCGGGTTTAAATGACATGAATGTAAATAATTGACTCGTACTGTCCCTTTAAATCTTGAGGCCATCTCGCATTTGTCTCTTTTTAGATTTGCAAAGATCTCAGCAATGTCTCAAACTGTGCTCAAATGCAAATTTCTTCAATATAAATTAATCCCATTCCCAAGTCATTTTTATAGTTTTATTGTTTTACTGTATGACAATAATTTATAATTTGTGTCTATTTTTATTTATTTAGAAACTTATTTATTTAGAAACAAAGTTTATGAAACAATACTCAAAAATATCTCCTAAATTGTAAAATAGCAGTGTTGTTCTAGGTTACACAATCCTGTATTTAATAAAAATTTGATTTTAATGTATTTTATTAAGTTGTCATAATGAAAACATTGCGTTTAAGAAGCCTAGATTTTTGGGTTTAAATTGACAGTCACCCAATTGACAGTCAAGCAAAAGGTATAGCTTTCAAAAGGCACAACCTTGCCAAAAACTTCCTACTTTCCTGCCAAGGACTTATGGCGTGTATCTTTTTTTCATTTAAGCCCAACACAGAGATGTTATCCCGCAGAGACGTGAAACCATAGAATATCGTGCTGCTGAGATTTTAAGGGCTGAATGTGGAGAGATATAACTAGGCCACTGATGTGGTTTTCTTTCAGAACGCATCTAAGGTGCGACTTACAGAAGAAAAAAAATTTCCTGTATTTGTTTTTCTAAAATCTCTGAAGCCTATTTGACATTTTGATAAAGTTTTGATAAATACTTTGGGGTGAGGATAGCGGTGAGGTGTGACATCTCGCTTTCCTAAAATGGATCAAAGGCAGCAAGTTTTCCTTATGAGCTTCCTGTGGCTTTTTGTTTGTGTTGTTCGTAAGTTCAAGGGAAATGAAATATGAGAGACGAGTCAGTTTTTTCGTTTTTAAAGATGTAAACACCAACAGTAGCATCTGGTCCATGGTGTGTGACTGTACTTGGACCTATTGCTTTTCTTTGGTAGATGAAGCTCTTGTGTTTTTGCACCGTCCCCGAGAGAATTAGAATGATAAGAGAATGTCCCTTTGCCCGTGTGCGGTGGCACTTTACTGTGAAATCGGGAGGCTTTTTTGAGTCACTGTTTTACATTTACTAGATGTAGAAGCTCCGGGGTGAAGTGAGTCAGTTGTACAACCCAGTTGGGGGAAGATACCTCTTTTCAGCTTTATCTAATGTGTTTAAAGGAACAGTTTATGCAAAATGAAAATTCTGTAATCATTTACTGCCATTTTAGACCCATCTGTGGGGCACAAAAGGAAGATTTATGTTTTCTTCCAATAAGAAAATTCTGTCATACTTTACTCAACCTCATGCCATTCCAGATCAGTCGCCCTTTCTTGAGCTAAACACAAGTTTTTGTATAGGTCCATGTACACTCTTAAAAATAAAGGTGCTTCAAAAGGTTCTTTGATGCCATAGAAGAACCTTTTGGTTCTATAAAGAACCTTAAACATCTGAAGAACCTTTTTGTTTCACAAAAGGGTCTTTGTGGAACCAAAAAAGGTTCTTCTATGGCATCGCTGTTTGGGAAAATATTAAACAATATTAAAACCAAAACAAACACATAAAAACGATGTAAAATTATGACAGAATCTTTATTTTTTGGGTCAACTACTGCTTTAAAAAGAAAATGGACAACCCAGAATGAATGTAACAGATTTAAGTGATGCGATTAGCCATGATTTTTGGTAAACAACATTTCTTTCTTGCATTCATGACACATGCTCTAAAATGGTAGGAAATTTGAGCACATCAGTTTATTTTTATTGTCCTAGGTCTCTCATTTGGCCTGTGCTCCTATTAAAGAGCTATTTTGTGGAGTCTGCAAAGTGTCGTAAGCTGATAACATGCTCCGAAAAGACAAAAACCCAGAACAAAAGATGGTCGCATTTCCGCTGATTTGAGCTTCTCGGGCTGGAAAGTGCAGGCGGACAGAATGTTGCTACATTGACAGAGAGAGAAAGCTGTAATTTTGGAGCTCTTTTCACACAACCGTAGCTGCAGAGTAACAACAATGTCGAAAGTCTGTTTGACACAGAGATGGACCGTATCAAGAGGGATACATTTCGATTTTGCACATTTTTTCTTGAATTATCAAGGGAAGGTATTTTATTATAAATTAAATTACAGTGGTCAAGTACATTATAAGTATATAAGCGCAGGCAGATAAATAAAATACGTTTTCTTAATGTCTGGTTTATGGGAATCATAATGTACAATAAGCTGATCACTTATTAACACCATTTATGATATTTTTTTGTGATAATGTAAATTGAACTTATTATACGGATGCTTATAAATACATCAAATATTGATTAAGCAGTCCATTTTACTGTTTGTATGTTATTTAATATTTAAAGCTTTTTTGGGGAATTGTGCAAAAAACTATTGACCAATCAGAATCAAGTATTCGAGACTGTATATAATTGCAATTAAAATGGGGAAACTGAAAAGGAAAAACGTAATTATTCTTTCCAGACTTTATGCTTTTCATTTTCTGTGTTAATAGCTGTAGGTGGTCTGTTTTGCCTCCATCGCTTATTAAATTAGTACTCGTCGGAATAATCTGATACAGTGCATACGGTATTCCTCTAATTAGTTTGTCGCGTGTCTGTCAACAGTATGCGTTTCTGCAGATCTGTTAGTCATTGAGATTAGTCATTTGCCGTGTGCGTCCTCTTTGCTTGCCTATTCACAGACTGTTGCGCGATGCATGTCGACAACTTCAGACCTTTTAATTTGACAGGGCAACATGCAATTTTGTTGCATTGTTTTTAGGCATTCAAAAACATTTATTATTATTATGTTGTCAAAGAGGAATTCTTCCTAATAAATGACAATTTTCGTTTTCAGCAGTCTAACAAACAATTTCTCAAAAGCATTTGTCTTGGGAGTGAGCATGTGTGGCCACAACTGCTGAAGCTCTATTAACAATATCAGAGATCTAACATCTTTGCATGAGTGAGGATTTCAACGCTATTAGAAATTCAACACAAAGCAAACAGCTTATAAGCTATAAATAGCTATTGTAAGCGTGTCGGCGGGCAACATTTTCAAATTAATGTAGACTTAAAATGCGTGATGCGGAGTCCAAGCATCTTTAGGTTTAGTAGTAAATAACAGATGTAAATAAGTTAGACAAAGGTGGAACCCAACATCAATCCAACAGTGCTTTTTATTATTGACATTCCAGGTTTTCTTGATGCCGTGATTTGTGGTTCACATGTCGATCGAGTGATTTGGACAGATCTGCGTGGGTCGCGTGTTCTTTGTCTATAATGTGGGTTCAGACTTCAAACCGTGAGGCCAGGGTGGTCTTTATGGTTCGAACGATCGCTTTAAATAGTCTTTTTTCATGCCTTTCTAATCAAAACACTCAAATCAAACCTACAGTACAGCCGTTGAAAGCCGGGAAGCAATTGGTGGGTTGCTGGAATGAAATGTATTAAAAATAACATATAGATATACAGTATAATTATGTCATTACTGTATGTGTGGCAATTAGGAAATAATAATAATATACAAACTGAAAATGTATAATTAATATAAAAAAGAATCATTGCACCCATATCTCAATTTTTCACAATTATTATTCCAGAAATTGTTACTATCAGTCATTCTATATGTTGTCTATGGGTTTTGCGAATATTTAACCAATAAAAGTATAAAAATATCTTGTTAACCTTGACAACACATTCATTATCATAAAAAATATTGTTTTTATTTCCTGAAAAGTAGCATATTTTTGTAAGTAAGCTTCATTTGACAAATAAGTGTTTTTTGTTCTGTTCTTACATCATCAGTCATGCGTGTCCAATGACAAGGACAGACTCCTGACTGACAGCCCTCCCCTCGTCTGAATGAGTGACATTAAGATCACATTGTGGCTCATAATGTAATTTATGCTTTTCATCAACTAATGCAGTGCAAATCCATTTTCCCCTCCCAAACTTGAAGGGCCACATTATACATTAACTTGATGCTGAGCCAGAGTCACCGGGTCCAGCTAATGAGGCTAAATGTAATTAGAAATCGTCTCCCCTCAACAAACACAGCAGCTCGGGGCTATCCGACGCACTCCAGCAGAGGACTAACGTGAAATGAAACTTTAAAAGCCTAAAACTTACCTAAGGTTTTATATAAGTAAAGCACACCCACAGCAGCTGTTTCTTCGTGGCATTATGTTCCCGGGTTTCTCTGCAGAGTGACTTCATAAGGCTCATTGGGAACATGTTGTACAGAAACTGGCATACCATCGTGGAAAGAAGCTGACTGGAGCCCGTCTCTTAGGGTACAGAAGCTGAACATTAGGGTTGAAGTGGAATTCTTAATTTAGACTTTTTCGTTTTTGACGGAATGTTCGTGGACGGTCCCTAATCTGACCTTTGCGTTATAAATTGTTTTGCAATGCATTCTGGGTAGAAAGAAAGAAGACGCAATAGATCTTAAGATTTTTTAATTATTTATTGTTATGAAATGCTTACATTTTGCCTGGTGAAGGATTATAGTAGAAAATTCTTCATTTTCAAGTGTACTTTATCAGAGCTACTGTAAATAATGTATTTTTTCACACGCAGAATACATGTGAGCGAATATTAATGCATGAATAGTCAGCTAATGTGAATATATAACTAAACTGATTAAATAATCGTATCGTATTAAACAGGGAAACAGAGACGTCTACACACACACACACACACACACACACACACACAAATCCTGCGAAAGGGTGTTTGTAATTACTGTTTGAAGGAGAGAAAGGCAGGGATGGGGAGGTCTTTATCACAACAGACACGGGTGCCTCAGGTGCCTTTTGATTCCCAAAGTCTTTGTTTGATCTGTGGTGGAGGCAGTACACAATTTCCAATTACCCGATTCTCTCGTTTCCAAAAATGGCAACTGTAACCTAACTGCTTCCCGTAACTTACTTCAGATTGATGCTTATTCCATAAATACTTGGTTTGAAAGAAGACCTCTGACATCCTTTAAAAGCCCAGGAGGCAGATGTTGTTGTTGCTTGAATGTGACCTTATGTTCCCTGTTTTGTTTATCACACAGAGGAATTTATGTGACCCGACAAACATCTTCACAGAGTGTGCGGTCTTGTTCTGTTCTTTCTGTACTGTAGTAGTCGGGAAACGTTGAAGAGGGTCAACATTGTTTTTAACTAAACGATTATTTACATGACACTAGTTTTGGAGACCTCAAAACGCCAACTTTTCAATGCAAGTTGTAAACATTATTGTCTCCATGTAAACTACAAAAATGCAAGTCTTAAAATTATGTTTCGTGTTTCTTTTTGTGTTCTGCAGGAGAAAGTCATATGGCTTTGGAACAACATGAGGGTGAGTAAATGGTTACTGTTAAGGTGACTTATTGATTTCTTTTTTAAATGTAAATTTTTCACTTTTGGTTTTTAAAGAGACAGTTTAGACTAAGATGAAAATTCTGTCATCATTTACTCACTTCAAACCTGTATGACTTTCTTTCTTCTGCAGAACACAAAAGAAGAACATTGGTAACCAAACAACATTGACCCTCATTGACTTCCATTGTGTAGACATTTCTCAAAATATCTTCTTTTTTCAGAATCATATACAGGTTTTGAATAACATTAGCGTAAATAAATGTTGTCAGAATGTGTATTTGTAGGTGAACTATCCCTTCACTATATGGGTATTTTGATGGCGTTGACAGCACAGTGTTATACAATAGATGTACACAATAACAAAAATATTGTAGGCCTATTTTGCAGAATATGGTTTTCTGTGATCGTTCTTGAGCACAGGCGAAACAAAACAAGATCCGCGCTGGGATTTATCTCACACATAGTTTGGCATGTGAGACAATATGCATCCTGTTTGGGGGAAAGCAATGTCAGCCAAGAACCGGAACGTGCCGATAATATGGGGCAGTTGGCAACCGCTACTGTAAGTGTGTGGCCTGTCTTGCATTTGAGAGCAAGACCGTATCGACAGACCCATTGTAGATGAGTGGGAGTGGTCCTTACAGCACTTACGATGTCATAATGGGGGGTGGCACCTTCATCGGGCAAACAAAACTCCTGATTGGCTAAAAGAAAGAATCCTTGTCTGTCCTCTGTTTATCTCTCTTTATTGTCTACCTTTCTTCCGCTCCTCTCCCCGTCCTCTCTCTCTCCTGCAGAGTGGGCGTTGTGGTGGATAGTGTCAGCACACAGCTGTCAGAGGTAAGAATGTTCTGCTGGGCTTCTTTACAGGAGATGACAGTCATACTGTGCAGCCTGGGTTTCAGAAGCATGCAAACACTCCAGTCCCACAACCAATTCACACTCGTCTTCACACCTTTTTCTTTTTCTGCACATATACTTAATGAGATGGGAATGAGCGGAAGGAATTAGTGTAATCGATATCCATTCCGCATAATGGTTCCGGTCCCCAGCGATTACCAATCTATTGTATATACAATAACAACAAGTGTTTATTTAATGTCTTTATATGAGCAATCAGTCAGTAATTACTTAAACAGTAATTTGATTTAAACACTTCATCATTTACTCACTCTCATGTCATTCCAAACCTGTATGATTTTCTTTCTTCTGCACAACATAAAAGAAGATATTTGGAAGAATGTTGGAAACCAAACAACATTGACCCCCATTGACTTCCATTGTATGGACACAAAACCACTAAGACGTTTCTCAAAATATATTCTTTTGTGTTACACAGCCATATACTGGTTTTAAATGACATGAGAGTGAATAAATGACAGATTTTTAATTTTTGGGTGAACTATTCCTTTAAATCTCAAAAGCTTTAAAATACCGTGCTGAGTTTTGGTTTAGCGAAGAACCATTGTGACAAGATTCAGTTGTAAGCGAGTCTTCAGACCAACTCTTGAATTCATTATACAGAACTGATGTTTTAGTGTTAAATATATAGTTTAGAGAATTTTAGTAAAAAAAAAAACTGTTTTGAAGCTGATAAAACGATAAACCGCGGTATACATCGAATCTGGCCCATGCCTAGGCTGTGTATTAGTTTGTGATGTTGTTCCTCACTACCATCGCATTCAATTTACAATCTATTATTTTATTTATTTTTACATTATGACCACATAGAATCAGTCAAGTAAAAAAGAGTTTCATCTGAATCGATAAAAAACAACAAAAAAATGTTACCGAACCAAACATAAGATCAATTAATCCCCGACTTTTTCTTCTGCATAAGAACTGGTTTCACACATCACTCCATTCAGCACCGCTGGTATAAACCGAACTAATTAAAAATAAAGGTAATATCCACTCTTCTTTTCTTTCTTCCCTACCCTCCGGGTATCAGATTGCAAGTTATTTCCTGTAATTTGTGAAGATATTGGCCAAGTCTTTGTAAGTGTTGAAGTCTGTCCTCGTCCCGCTGAATTTAGAGACGTAATCCTGGGTGGCATAAAACCCGCGAGCAATAAACGAGCAATAAATCTGACTAGGTATCTGTTCTGAAAAGGTTTATGTTTGGCCTCATACTCCCATTTCACCAAAATACTGTCAGTCTGGACGTTTTTGCTTTACAAGGAAGGCCAGCTTGAAGCTAAATGTGAATGTAACCGTGCCACGTTATGTTTCCTTCTGGCGGGTTTCTGTGTGTTTATTGGCATCTTTCATTGCAGCACTAAATGCATCTGAAGATTATTTTTGGAGTATAATGACACAATATGACTTGCATAGATGTATACTGTTTTTGAAATTCAACAGGTAAAACAGCACTTAGGGATAGTTCACACATAAAAATGACTGATGGTAACGAAACAGCATCAGCCCCTATTGACTTTCATTGTACGACACAATGAGACATTTCTTAAAATATCTTCTTTTGTGTTACAGTTCTCGAGAAAAAAGTAGAATTGGAGTAGGTTTTTTTTGGCGAAAGATGACATTTTGTTCTTTAAAATAAAATACCCGAATATACCGCGCACAATAAGACCAGCATGCACGTGTATTAAGAAAGGTCACTTCACTTTCAGATGTACTCCAAGTATAAGTATAGAAACTGAAGCAGACGGGATGTCTGTAAGCTCATTAAAATGAAGGTGAAGTAGGGGCCCTCTCTGCCTGTTTTCCGCACTAGGATGGGCACTTGGTCCTCGGAGGCACCAGAGGGCAGCGCCGCCGCGGGGAGTTTGGGCTTTCAGAGCGGAACCCTGTTAGCGAGAGAAAGCGGAACCCTTAGCCGTCCTAAAGTGGCGGTTTCAAAAACAGAGCCGCTAATCACCCGTGAATTCAGATGAGGAATCCTCGCGGAGGTTTTGGGAAAAAGCCCGGGAGAAGCTATAAATATCCATACGCCGAATGGTTTTGTTGTCGGTCCCCTGTTGGAAAGAACAGCATTGCTGGTCACCATCGCACATCATGTTGTGTTTTAAAACTGGCGTGTTGCTTTCAGCCTTCATTTATACTGCTTAACAGATACTATGCACATAGAAAGCTTATTATTTAAAAACCATCATTTAGAGTCTACGTTAAACGGATGGATCGATCGGTATCAGACTCCACGGCCGACCGCTTCCTTGAAATTCACCTTAAGTGTGCTCGTGATATGGAGGGATGCTGACATCACTTAACGCTCGACCGCTGAGAGGAACTTAATCTCTCCAGACAGCTACTGCTAACACACACAAACACGGAAAGAGAGAGAGAGAGAGAGAGAGAGAGTGTGTGTGTTATCCTGTTAGATTAGTTGTGTCATTATGCCGTACGTGTTAGTGAAGGTGACAAAAAGTGTGCTTTACGATGAGAGCGCTGTCATAAAAACAACACATTTTCTTTAAGTTAACCTTGCTTTTTCTCACCTTTCTTCATTTAAACTCACACGTTTTCACTCCGTCCACACTTTTTACCTTGGGCCTGAGAAATCAGTCAGTTCACCACAGGAGCCGTGGAATAATGGAAAATCCACACCGATCCCGAAGCCGGTCGGCCCGAACGGTGGTGATCTAGAGCCAACCTTACGTTTGTCTGATCTGTGGTCAGTAATACGACGGGCCTTGAATGTTTTGAGGCTTCGGATAAATACGGCTGGTTTTAGAACAGCATGTGAAGTCTGAGGAGGCGGTGTTGGCTGTGGTGATGTTTCCTCAGCCGTGTCTGACAGGAAAAAATGGGAGCGATCTGTAATTAGGGCCACTATATTGTGTGCGACGCCGGTGGTGACTCATGTGACAGGTTGGAAACACAGTCGGGTAACGGCACGGAATAACACGTCAACGTGCAATTTTCTTGCACTGTGAATATCTACCGTAATTTGATGGATGACGGAAATTCAGACAGCGAATTGTTTTAAATATGCATTTTTCCGGCCTTGCCGGGTATGAGGTGGTCCGACTGAATGGCCAGTATGGGTACAGAACAGTAGTCGAGTTTTGAGTTGTGTTTTTCGGATACTACGTTTTGATCACTTTGTTCGACAAAAACTCGCATGCACAAAGTTTGTTGTGGTGTTGTTTAGATGGTACACGTAGGGGTTTCGTTGGCCCCGTGAAATGTGTGGTTGAGTATTTTGCTATACCTGAGAGAGCCTGTTTTCTCAAATTGTCTCTTTAAATGAGTTTATGAATTGACCAATTAATACAAGTTAATTCAAATATAAGAAGTCAATAGCTTACTGCATGGCCAAAAGTTTGCAGACACCCAAACACTATATGTATGATAATTATAATGAGCTTAATTAAACGAGTTCAAAAGTTTATTAATTAAAAAATAACCATCTGTAAAAGTGCATTTATTGTAAATATTGAAGCGTTTTACGTTATCTGCTAATGCAAACGCTTGTTTATGCAACTTCAAATTTGTCTCATCAGTTTTGTCCTTCAGGTCCTATACTGCAGTCACGACCGAGCAGCAGTTTTAAGACGATTTTAAAGATGATGTGAAAGACTGACAGCATGACAAGACACATGAAAACTGTGATGAAAATCGAGGTTTTCACATAAGAAATGAATTTTGAACTTTTCTGAAATACACATACAAATATTACTGTTGTATTGCTTAATATAAACTAGAGTATATTTTCTGTTATTTTGACCTCTTTTTCCAGTTTTCTGCAAATAAATGCAAATAGAAACAATATTTTTATTTGAAATTTGGGAGAAATATTGTTATTACTTCACAGGAGAAAACTATTATTTTACCCAAACACATACATCTAAAAAAAGAATCTGAAAATGACTATTTATTTAATTATTTCCATATACTTGGAAATCCAAATTTGCTATTTTTCAGAAAACAGGAAAATATTCTATTTTGAAATGATTAAAAACTGTGTTGTCAAAGTTGACAAACATTAAGGGTGCCTAATAATAATGGTTTATGTAAAATAAAATTAAAATCACGAAATATGGAGATACGAGGTTTAATAAGGAATGTTTATAGATGCCTGAAAAATAACACATCAGAGTTATTAAAAGTTAGCTTTAACATTTTATTACGTTTTTAGGATTGTGCCACATTAGCACAAAAATGGCTATTAAAGAGCCAGACGTTAGCATCTGAGTATCCGTTTCTCACCCGAACTCTTTAGAAAAGTTCCATCTCCCCACCTGTACACGTTCCACGTGCTTTCGCCTCGTGTATCGATTTTCTTTTTGTCAAGGTCTGTAAACACAGCAAATGCACAACAGAATTCCCATTAATTAAGCTTTGCTTTACCGTGAAAGTCAATTACACAGATATCTGAATCCGAAGCGGGCGAACGTTACAGCAAGGCCAGAACCTAGCCAAGCGCTTTCTTTTGTTTACCTTCGGTTTAGTCTCAAACCCGAACTCTTGCACCGTGCCCATAAGACATTTTCTTTGCCATTAATTCCCATTGTTTCCTAATAGCGATCAATTTGTTTTGCGCCAAAGCTCGCTCTTATTGTCGTCGTGCCTCGTACGTTATCTCTGGCGCGTTCAATTAGCTTCCATTCAGTGGACGTATGAAAATTAGAGGTCCGTAATCCATTTAGCGTGATTAATCATTGTCTCCGCCAGTACATATTCTGACCTTGTTGAACATGGCGTCTAATGTAAAGGCATTAGCGCGGACCCCGGTTTTGCTGTTATGACAGGACTGAGGTCTTTTCTGAGTCTGTACGTGGTGAAAAGGCAAGATATTAGCATTGCTTACAGCACTCATGCCCTTCTTTTTGTTAAAGTCTCCGTTTCTCCTTGTCCTCCAGATTTCTCCCCACCGAGTTGTCCGTGTGTGTGTGTGTGTGTGTGTGTTTGCGAGGGTGTGATTAATGTTTGTCGTGTGTGTAAGCAATCACTTCTCAGCTGTGCCGGCATCTATGTCCGAGAGTGACAGCAGTGGACCTATAGATGTTACCCAGCGATGCGTCCCGGTCTATAAAGATGATTTTAAACGGTGCAGGCGTCAGCAGGACTGCCATGTAAGCACACTGCAGTGGGTTAGTGAAGTGAACGGGCTAAATAGTCTTCTTGCGCCATCTTATCTTTCTCTTGGCCATCATTTCTCCACAGCACATTCTCCTGGAGAATTTCGTAATGAGGAACTCTATAAACTCTTGCTATTATTTCTTTCATTTTTCTCAGAAACGAGCCTGGAGGCTCTTTTGTGTGACTCGCAATGTGTCAACGGTCCCCGGTGCATTGAAGTCAATTGAGCGAAGCGTCAAACATACAAGGCACCGTTGTTGGCCTTTCAAAGCACATTCAACGGTTACCAGATTGTTTGATGTGTCAAGGTTGTCCAGCCTAAAATCAGTCTATTTGTAAGCTAAATTTGATTTGCTATATGCCCAGAGACGGGACAGTTCACCCAAAAATGAAAATTCTATCATTTATTCCCCCGCATGTCATTTCAAACCTGTATGACTTTCTTACTTACGATGTTTGGAACAACATTGGGAACAAAACAATTTTGACCCCCATTGACTTCCGTTGCATGGACACGAAAGCACTTCCTTGCTATTTAACAGCGTTGTGTGATGCTATCCTATTTGAAAAACAGCCCAAACTATCTTGAGATGGTTAAAGACTTGGAAAACCAGTTAAGACCAACCTTAAGACGTTGTTTTCAGCAGGCACTTTCTCTCTTTCCTTTACTCCATCTCTGCTGCCTTCTCATGTCTGATTTCTATCTTTTCTACAGCTCATAATCCGACACCCGCTCGGCTCGAGAGGAAATATGGTTTGTGCTCCGAATCTCCAACGAAGATCCTTTCATCAGGAGCGGCGGTACGGTCGTAAAGAGCTGAATTATTGCACCCCAATCAGTTTTAAGGGAAAACATCTACAGTCGGTACGGCTCACATACCACGTTCAGCGCATTAAACAGTCATAGACTGCCGGTCATGTGTCGTGTGTTTTAATAAGGGTCAAGTTCAACCAAGTCTAGGATGAGAAAAAAGAGCTTTGCGGCACACCGAGCATATTCCACCAAAGATCAAACGTCATTGTGAGCCTCTTTGTCCAGTATCCTCAGGAGCCTCAATGTTAGTCCCGAGTTAATTGTCCACTTGATGTATGTCATGCAGTACGATTGATCCGCTCTGAAGGGTCCTAATGCAATGACATTCACCCAGGGAGAAGGGACACAGACGGAATGAAAGACTCTCACTTAGCGAGTCATCAGAGGCGAGGGAAAACAACAGGCTTTTTTCCACTGTGAAGTCGA
This sequence comes from Oreonectes daqikongensis, assembly GCA_026939265.1. NCBI lineage: Eukaryota > Metazoa > Chordata > Actinopteri > Cypriniformes > Nemacheilidae > Oreonectes > Oreonectes daqikongensis. The sequence goes on along the minus strand of JAOTQM010000036.1, from coordinate 7,842,062 downwards.
TGGACGAACGCGGAAGGCCCATCTGTTGCTTTCCTGTGTGAGAGAAAACAAAGTGGGTTTGGAGTCCGTGGTGCGTTTCGCAGATTGAGCTTTTGTTTGGTGTTAAGATTCTAAGTTGTCGGTGCGCTTTTAATGGGCTTTTTGTTCTCTTAGATTGGGACGTATGAAGTCATGGGTTGATGGAGAGACGTTTGGTCTTTGAAATGATTCAAACTTCATGGTCATCTGCTCATAGACTTCAACCAAAAATAAAAATTCTATCATCATTTACTCCACCTTTTGTCATTTTAAACCTGTATGACTTTCTTTCTTCTGTAAAACACAAAAGACTGTATTTTGAAGAATGTTGGTAACCAAAAAACTTTGGTCCCCATTCACTTCTATTGTATGGACACAAAACCAATGCAAGTCAATGGAGACCAACGGTTTTCTGTTACCAACATTCTTCAAAATATCTTCTTTTGTGTTTTACAGAAGAAAGTCATACAGGTTAATCAATGATTCAGATTCAGGTTAATCAATGAATTTCTATTTTGGGGTGAACTATCCCTTTAAGCAATTGCGTTCAATTCAAGTGCTACTTAAATATTTTATACTATATTTTTTTCTCTCACAGTTACTTGATAGCTAAAAATTCTCACCAGATTTTGTCCCTTTCTCGAAAATCCTCTCACCCCTTAAGTAAGATTTATAGTCACTGCTAGCAGTTTCTCATTTATGAGGTAAGATTAGGATTTAGACAGGTCTGAAAACAGCCCCTGCATTACACCAAAATCAAATACTGCCCAGCGGTGGCTTTAAAAAACCAACAAAAAAACTCTCCCTTTTCCCGTTGGCACTCACTAAGCTAGCTAGTCCCTCTAAGAGTTATCACATTCTCTCTGCTGGTAGTCTAATAGATACGGATCAGGTCTGCTAACAGAAAGGTTGCAAGTTCAGCCCCGGTTAGAGCGTCTGGAGCGCTCCTGAGATCGCAATCCATCGCTAATACAATTTTTGCCTTGAAGCAAGGCACTTAACCCGAGGTTCCTCCGTTGGGGCTGTCAATGAGTTTGGTGTACAGTAAGTTACTTACGGCGAACAGCATTGCCGTCCACCCCAGTGTTATCGATTGGGGTCCCTTAGCTGTGTGTGCTAAAAAAACAGGCCTTTGTTCTTAACTAAATTTGTGTTTTACCTGGCTTTAACTCAAATCCTCAGAATACTGTTGTTAATGGTACAGGTTTGCCATCCTTGCAGCTGGGTTCCTGCTGCAAACTTGGAGATGTGCGTCGGTTTCTTCCAAATTGATAATGGCTGTTTAATGCATTCAGTGAGAAGAGAACGAGTGGATATAGTTGATTGTTTTCTTCTCCATTCTGCAGCCAGCGTTGCAGTACCCAGCAGACCTGCTAAGGGGCAGCGTAGCACTGTGAGTAGTGCAGTGCCAATGAGGAAGAGAAGGTCTGCATGCTGGCATGTGCACACCAGAGAGATAATGTGCTGCCTTTTCTTTAGTGCAGAACTTGTGAGAATATATTCTGAACATGTTGGAAATTATTGCATAGCTCATATTTTCAAACATATTTACTGCTTAATATTTTTGGACAGTTTTAGATATTTGTGATCATTTGTGAACCCACAACCTTTGAGCCACAAACACAATGCTCTACCAATTGAGTTACAGGAACAGATTTGTTAATATACCTGAAGCTCTACAGTTTATATGGCTAACCTTTGATGTACAGGTATTGTGATATCCAGTTGTGCTCTCGTTTGACTTCTGCCGCTTGCTTTAACCTTTGACCTCTGAAACAGAATCACGACCGGGTGTGTTTTTTCTCATTGCCTTATTTTGCCATCAGGTTATTAATCGACCACACATAAAATACATTTTGAAGAACGCTGGTAACCAAACAACATTGGCCCTATTGACTTCCATCAATAAAACACAAATATTTTAGGAATCCGTCAACCTTGTAAAACTTTTTAACTTGTTTTAGTTTAAAACTATTGTATTGTACTAATGACTAATACTAATTGTATTGCAAAATAAAAGTCAAATAACATAACTAACTAAACTAAATAAACAACTAAATTTCTGTTCCCAGAAGTCAGAAATGAATTAAGCCATTAAAACTTTTTGCTGTACAGTTTAGGGCAAAAACCTTCCATCGGGTGGTGGTCTAATAAATTTGTTAAGTGCTGTACATGACATGAAGTTAAATTAATGCTGACAGTATTTTTAATTTTGGTTTTTGATAAACGAATGCAAGATGATCGCAAAATGCATAATCATCTGTTACTCAACGGTGCATCTATGCTTTTCTTGGAGAAAACACGTCAATTAATCACAGCGTGCGACGTCTTAAATTTGGTCTTTTTGGACAGGCTTAATATCCACTCCATTTCCTTCAGCTCTCATTGCAAGCGTAACTTGCTGCTACTGATATATCCAGACTTTAATAGCCGAGAGTAGCATCGGCCTGCAGAGCGTTTCAACATTTGGAACAAAAGCACTTGGACCGCGTCCCTCCCGTTACACTCTGCTGGTAATCAACGCACGGACAGGCCTGCCAATTATCGAGCGGCGCAGCGAGAGTGGATGAGTCAAACCCCCCCTGGAGGGGACGCTACACCACCTTTACTCGCATCTGCGGCCCTCTCCAACCGTCCTTGTCCTTTCTTGGAATCGTGTCACATGTTCGAAATGCGGTGCTTGAAAGCTGTTTAATGTCTGGTTATTCTTGCCTAGTTAATGTCAGGCGCCAAAGAATCCTCACGCTAACCTTTGATTAACCCCGACCGGTCACGAACAAGGTCCTCACATGACCTCATCCTCCATTCTAATTTTACCGACACCAGTAACCATTAGCTGATGAAATATATGGCAATCCTATGAAAATGAATGATGAAGTCATTTCGAGAGCACGCGTGGCTGCAGTCGTCCCGCCGTCTGCCAGATATCGAGTCCAGCTGTCTTTGTGCTGTCGTAGAACTGTGTTAAAAAAAGTTTGCACGCTTGAACGTAACGCAAACACGTTCAAGTTTCATTGCATTATTCCTGGAAAGCTGTCTCCCAGATTGAGTACGCTACGAATATTTGATTTAATAAAACTCTTCCTGTATTGAACTGTAACTGATTTATAGTGTGTACGATAAATGCACAGCATTCTTTAAAGACCTTTCATCATCACTGAATTGCTTGCGTGAATCCACAGTCATCCCTTTCATCTCTCCTCGAATGTTTTACATTACAGCTGTGTAGTGCCCCCGAAATCTGTAGCTTTCGACGGAGTCTTGCGGTTTTGCTACGAGTAAACAATTTAGCGACTGGGGAGCTGAACTCTTGCCTGCCCTCTGGCCATTTCACAACAAAGCTGTTAGCACAAAGCGCCAAACGAAATATGACTGACGCTGACCCCCTGACCGGCAATAAACAGAACAATTTCCCTTACACTGCAACATCACGATTCAATCCTGAGCTACAAAATGGACAATTACATTAGAGCTTGTTGGAAGAGTGTGCCAACTAGCATGCTAACAGCGTGAATTAGCCAAACATCAAAAGTTTGCTTTGGATCGACATCAGTCGAAGTCTGACTAGACCCGTTCAGAAGGCGACACTCGTATTAGCTTATTTATAATAGTGGAGAGTAACTAACTAAAAGATTTTAATGCTAATAACTAGCTAAGTTATCCCTCGAGTGAATGTTTAGCGCAACAAGACGCTTTATGTCGGTGTATTGTACGTGTAGCTTTAAAACTGAGTGAACCCCTAAAATCCATTTTCTTTCTCACTCATGAAAAGCGTTTGAAAATCTGATTCATGTCAGTGAATTGGTTCATTTATTTGGCTCATTTAAACGGACCAAAATGATTTACAGATTAATTTGAGACACCTGCTTGCCTTTTTATGGCTTCTTCCATTATGCCAAATGTTATTATACAGTTTTTAGTAATATTTGGTTAAACAGCATTTCACGTTGTTACGCTTTCGACTCCGTTATGTAAATTATGTCATTTTCTAAATGATGTCGCGTTGTGTTATTGATCAACCTAAGTGTTGTTTTTTTTGTCAGATTAAATACTTGCAAATAGCTTGCATCTCATACTGTAGATTTAAGGAACGACTGCGGTTTGCTAACAAGGACACATATTTACTTAAGCTGAAACCCTGTCGCCTCAATTACTCGTGGCCGTCCCGGTGGAGTGGGAAAGGCCGGATCGGACGAGTGTCAAGTGCTCCTACTGTCCGTGGGGAATGTTAAATCACATCACAGACTTCACCAGTGGCAAACAACTAAGGAGAGCAATTAGCATCAATGGCCCTATTAGTTACAATGGAACCGGGCTGCTACTAAAGGCCTCTTCCCCCCCATCTAATTTATTTGAGTTCTGCCCAAACTTAAATACTCTCCCCAGTGTTTGTGGATTTAGGCGGTGTAAATCCGATTCAATCCAATTCTGAGTCGAAATCACACCGTTTGGTGACTTACACGCTTGGCTGAGCAACTATGACATTGAGATATGGGCGTAAAGGAACTTTATTGATCCACGAGCAGCACAGGGCACATAGCTTTCTCTGTGTATATGTATAGATGTGTCTTCTACTTTTGCTTCAGTTGCTCTTTTAGTAAGCAAAAGATTACTTTAGCTACAAAGTGATAAGGTTGCAATAACATTTTTATCTTATTCACTTAAAAATGATGTACAGTATTGAAACTGTATGACCTTCTGTTTACAAAAGAGAAAGATATTTTACATTTCTTTGGACACTGATGCTTTTTCCTCTATTGAATTAAAGTGAATGGGAGCTAAAGCGATCGGACAGACATTCTGTCTAACATCTGCTTTTGTGTTTTACAGCATGAAGAAAAAGTCATGGTTGTATGAAGCAACATTAAGAGGAGGGTGAGTAAGTAATAAACATTGATATTTATTTCAAATCTAAATGAAATGTCCCAGGACTAGTTTTGTCTCTGTGGCTAAAATATGTTATATGAATGATTTGTGGCTGCAAAATGTATTTACAACATTTCTAAAGCATTTTTAGAACGTTTTTAGGAACTAGGTCTTTTTTAAATAAACACTGTATAATGAAAGTTAAGCTTGATTTTCTTTACTGTTTTATGTTTGGAGTGCTTATTTTCAACCACACAACAAACTTTTTTTGTCACTCACAATTGTTTTGAACACTAGGTGTTTTGTTTTCAATGAATAAATGTTTTTTTTGTGTGTGTGAACTGCAGGTAGAAAAGCATGTGTCACTACGTTTGTGCTGCGACATTGTGACGTCTTTTTCAATTTCCCTACATACAGTTTCCTCAATGGAGATCGTAACCCGCTTCTCCTGTGAAACGTGAACGTATGCAAATACACTTACAGTATAATGGAGTCTGCTGAGGGACCTGGCGCTCGAGTGACAGTGGGGTCACATCTCTGCTGTAGATTACAAACGGTGTAAACAACATGCAAAACATTTGCTTGTGGCTTGTTCTTATTACAAATACAACAGGTTTGTTTGTAAAACAAGAGGCAGTGTTATTTCACACGATCTGTCGGAAATACCCTGCAATCTTTTATCGGGATTATGCTCGTTTCCTTGGAATCTTTGTCGGCGTAATTCGCTGCGATGCTTGAATCAGCCTGTAGATTGTGTGCGGATTTGCCCGACCAATGAGACTGATGTACGTTTTTATGTTGGTTTTGACATTTATCCGAGTGAAGCAGCATTCCTGCTACTTAGCTGTGTGAGAATATATTTGTTCCTCAATGCGGTTTGCAGATCCATTGTGGCAAACAAGCCAAGTGAAGTATTTCATGTTCCTAATGGGTTTCCTGTAGCTTAGATTTAGGTCAGTATGATGCTCAGCGCACATCTGTATCTAGATAAAGCCTCATGCATAGATGTAAATGTAATAATGAACTGTTTTAAATGATTAGAACAATTCTAAAATACATCGAAAACAATAAATATAATAATTGGGGTCTGACATGACCTTTTATTGCCCATTCTTTAGTTATTAAAGATTTACATCAGTCAGAATATAATAGGAAACCATTCCATTATAGAAAACGTTTTAGGGCAATTCAATTACATTATGTGAACAAAACATCGCAGACTGTGAAGGAATCTCACAGCTGACCCATACGGCCCCTTACACCCTGCAAATTACATCGGTACACATTGAATCGCTATTATATGCAAAAATAAAAGTTTTCAATTAAAAACTCTTTGCTTGCTGATCTCTAATAGTATGTAACACAGCACTAGAATGGTTCATTTTTAGCCATGACTTGTATTTTTGCAGACTTTTTGAAAACATAGCTGATGCATTACAGGAGAAAATGTGAAACCCCAGCCTTCCTCTCTGTTGATGTTTGTCGGTTTCTTGACTCTGAGAGAGCGTGAAATGCTAATTACTTTTCAACTCCAACTCCGTGGAGAGATGTTATATCAGCAGTAAATAAACTATGGAGATAAATAAGATGCTGTTTACATTTCTGTTTACATGTTTTCAGTCTTGGCTGCACATGCTCTCGGTTTCGATAAACACAACCGTAGCCGGATCCTTGATCTTGCGTAATTAATCTTTGTCCAGGTCTATAAATCTAACTATTCAGATCAGTCTGAGTTTTTTTCCAGCTGAAACCTGATCACCGGCGGTCCCCTTGAATCCTTCGTCCTCCCCAGTGGTTCTCAAATCTAGTTGCTCCATCATTTCTCCACCTGTGAGTGACAGGTCCAATGCTGACTTGGTAGTTTTTAGCGGCGCCGTTTATTACATCAGGGTGGTACTGGGAGGCAGAGCGTGGTACCGTCCCAATGGTTCTACCTTCTTAATTTGCAGCTTTTAGTTGTTCATTAGCATCATAATTAGGCTGCTGGGAGATGCATGAGGCAAAGTTTCTACCTGACAGTCTTACCACACTCCGTGTGATGTAGTGGGCATGCATGGGGGCTTGCAGGCAAAACGTGTGTGTGTTTTGTGTGTGTGTGTGACGGGGGATTGTGTTTCACTTCTTCTAATGAAGCAACATTTTTGCTGAAGACTGGCTTCCATTAATGGAATTTGATGCTAATTATAAGATTGCATTACTAACAAACATAAGGGACCTTTGTTCGTAGACGCTTCCTGCCATTAGGCCTCTGTTTATTTGTTTGAGGCGGCCTTGCTCTGCTTTTCCCGTCCGCTCATTACGTGCTACATCAACATTATCTCTGGTGTCATAGGACAGACGTATTGTGTTTGAGAGCACAGCACGGGTAGCAATGGCCCGTGATGATGCCAGTAATTAGAATGGAACTGGTGGTAATACTTATAAATATGATCACTGACAAATACATTTGTTCCATATTAAAGGAATTGTTCACCTAAGAATGAAAATTCACTCTCTTGTCATTTCAAACCTGTATGACTCTTTATTCTTGCAGAACACAAAAGAAGATATTTCGAAGAATGTTGGTCATTAAACAACGGTGGTACCCATTGACTTGCATTGGTTTTGTGTCAATACAATAGAAGTGAATGGGTACCGCCATTGCTCGGTTACCAACATTCTTTAAAATATCTTCTTATGTTCTGCATAAGTCCTATTAAATAATCCTTCCCTAATATGTTTGATAGTTTTTATTGCCCAAATGGGAAATGCATTTTATGGACATTTATTTAATAATTTTACGTAGGTTTTTTTACGGAAAGTGGACGATTTATAGTAGTATTTTAGCTAGTGAAAGTATGACTGAGAGTCTGAGCGGCCAATGAGAATTTTGATTGGATTTATTAATATACACTGTTTGTTGCTGTTGCACGTTGTGTTTCGTAGACTGTTTTGAGTTCTTTTTGACTAACCATTTACGTCCACAGAAACTGTAATGTTGTCCGAGCTCTGTATTAATTGAAAACCACTGCAGCAGGTAGAAGATTGGTCGTGACATATCTGGAGTTTGAGATATAACCGAATAAGCCCAAGCGTGGGCCCTCGTGTACACTAAAAAAGAAATAACATCTTATTTTGCGGTGGAATAATGAAAGCATCCTCAAACTCAAGAATTTGTCTTTCTAAACCGAATTAGATTCGAAAAATGAAAAGAACCACTAGGGGAGTAAATTTACCTTGTAATTCTAAATCTTATTAAAATCACAGACTGAAGGCATAAATATCGTTTATACACTGATAAATCTCCCCTGCAGAGGGTTTGGGATTTCATCCAGATATCATAAAATATCTCACTGCTCTTTTCTTTCACTGCCTGCTCCGGTAAGATAAGTTGTTAGCCAGCTCATCTTTTGGACCGCCATCTTGCACCTGTAGATTGTCCCTCCTTTGATGACCATAGCAATAAGGTTGTCAAAACAGCCTTTGAGCTATTTCACGTTCCCGGCGCCCGGCCGCAACCTCACCGATAGCTGAGCCGAGTGCTCTGCACGACGGACAAACAGATACAAATGCCGGACAATGCCGGAGTGTAGGGGTCTGAATTCTGACAAGGGGCCGATGGACGGCTTTAAGTGGCAATTTCCATATTTTTCTGCATGGTTTCCCCTCTGGCTGGGTTACCATGGCGTTTCTGTCAGTGCCAATGATAGAATCTGCCAAAGACCTCTTGCGAACGCACCGGAGAGGTAATTTGGGGGACATCTGCTCTGGGTGAGAGAGGCTTGGCTTCATCGATGTGGCTTTTGCACAAAGAGCATCTCTGTCCCGCTTCTGAGGTAAATAATTATTCCACAAATGGATAACGGTGCTTTGCAGAATGTACAACGTGTGATATTACATGATTCGCCAGGAAACTACGCGTATACAGCCGCGGAAAAATGAAGTGACCACTCTAGAAACTCTTCTGTGTCCATACAATAGAAGTGAATGGGTACCACTGTTGTTTGGTTACCAACGTTCTTCAAAATATCTTCTTTTATATTCTGCAGAAGAAAGAAAGTCATACAGGTCTGAAATGACAAAAAGGTTTATAAATGATGACAGAATTTCTATCACTATCACTATCACTATCACTGTAACTTAATTTTTAGATTTTAGCGCTGCTCTTCTATAGAAAGTTTCTTTCGCAGGAACCCATCTGGAAATTTGTACTCCCACACGTGTGTCTGCGGGTTAAAAAAATAGGCATACGGGGAACGTTTGATGTCATGCATCATTGACAATGACAAAATGTAAAAATTGTTTGGGAGAGCGTGTTAAATATTCATGAGGCGGGTTTCTCAAGGTGGGCAAAGACAGGGGAATCCATCATTGCCTTTGAAAAAGCAGTGATGCTATTAGGAGATAAATATTTATTACCGTTTCTTGTGTGCAGAGAGCTACGCAGCCAAAAGACGGCGTGATGCCGTTTGGAGTGAGAGGAGCAGATTCGCAATCTCATCCCCTGTTCATTATCGCTGACCACCCGTAGATAACTTTTCGAGAATATGCGACATGTCCACTTTCGTTAAAGTAGGTGCCGGTTATATCTGTATAGTCTGGTGAAAGAAAATTCCTTCTATGTAGTGGCTGATGTACTTTACTTGAAGGTTTGATCACGTCTTCTTTTCTATCTCTTCTGTTGGAGTGGAGAGCTGACTCTCTGTTCATCAGAGTCTCATTGTGTTCTCTTCTCCTCTCGGCTTTCTATCTTGACCGCTCTCTTTCGGGCTTTCATTACACAGGCTGTCCAAGTCTGAAATTGAGGTTACTTTGGACAAGGGCACAATCATTCTTTGGAAGCACGCTGAACTAGCGGCAGGGCCCGATCTTCTCCGTTTGCGTGTTTGGCAGGTCTCTGCACTTGATGAAAGACCCCTGGACTTCTTCTGAGATGGAATAGGTCTTCTTCCCAGAGTGTTTCTTTGCTCGCGCACCTAGAGCCGGAGTCCCGGAGCAGGAGGGGCGCCGGCGCCTGCCGAGAAGCTGTCAGCTGCAAAGATGAGAAATTTCGCACTCCCGGAGAGATCTCTTAGGTAAGTGGAAATGTTTTCTGCTCTGCCTCATCCGCGCGGGGCGTTTCATCGAGATGTGGGCCGCAACATCCGTTGGCCGACCTTCACGGAGAAGAGATAATGGACCCGTCTCATCAGCTCGCAGCTGAAAAAGTTGACTGGCGAGTTGGGCGAGGGAGCCGAGCGGTGGAAAGCATCTATCACGGCTTTCTCGCGTGTTTTAAAACACGTATGAACGGTGACTGATGGTTCTGCCGATATTCTGCTCTTCACTCGGCTGTCATTGACTACGGCCAAAACTGCGGGTTATATACCCGACCGTGTCCTTTCAGAGGTTTATAAAAATGAGTAACGTTAAGCCACAAATAGATACGACCGTGCCTTGTACATCAGCAGGTGTGGGGCGTCGGACGAAAATAGATTATGGCGATAAAGAAGAGAGCACTGAAAGGGTTAGATGACCCGGTAATGACCTTTTGATTAACCAATGAAAGAGAAATAAATACAAACTTGGGTAGGACATAAAAACGTCTGCTCAAAGAGGAAAGATCAGTAACCTCTACAAATTCGGTTTGTCAGGGCACCGAAGGGATTAATATGTTGCTTTCCTTGTCAAGATTGGCTTCATTTTCAGCTTGTGTTGCCTCGAAGTCCACAGAGGGAGTTCATGTAATGTTTTTCAAATATGGATCGCATCAAGAACTCTTCGATCTTGACATTTTAGTGTTTCCCTTTAAAGTAAGTCAAGAATACAGGCAATTTAACGCCACGACCACAGTGGAATTCAGTTCATTAGTTGCACATATACACTTGAGGCCTTTTCCCCTGAAAGTAATTATAAACTGCTATCGATTTAAGTCATTACCTTAATTAATTCACTAAATTTATCATGGTGAAAGATTTACAGAAGATTAGAGATTTACGCATTTGCTCGGTGGGGTGCAAAACTATTGTTTTTTTAAGGGACTGGGTCACCCAACAATGAAAATGTTGTTTTTATAATGCTTTTTACAGATTTGCACACCCTCAAAAATTATGTTAAATATTATACTTTGTGTTAAATAATACATAAAAGGGATAACACAAGGCTGAGTTAAAAGTAAAACAAAATGAGTTGTCCTTAACTAGACACAGAGACCAACTTTTAAGAAAAGAAAGGAAATATAGATGTAGAACAATAATAGAAATAGGAAGAATATATGTGACCCTGCAAGTGAAGTCATTTTTCTCTGATATACTTTTTTCTACATAAAATCATCTTACATAATGTATAGAACATGCTGTGAAAATATAACCTTGATATCTTTATTTACTGAGCAAGTCCATTTCAAACATTTTAATAATAATGAAATTAATGCTTGAAATCATTTTTTTAGTACTTCTTAAGATAATCTTAAGAACATAAGTGTACTTAACTGTGCTATTTTGAGACATCATGAACTAAAATGTGCTTTTAACATACTATCTATGTATTAAAAATGTATTTAGTTACCACTTTTTCATACAATAGTGTGTTCAAGTGGTAACTAAATATGTACATGTTTTAATACAGACACTATGTTAAAAGCATATTTTAGCTTTTATTCATGCTGTCTCAAAAAAGCACAGTTGAGATTTTTTAGCTGTTTAGATGTTCTTAAGATTTCTTGAGAAGTACTAAAGAGTAATTTTTAGTATATAAAGTACAGAATTAATGCGTGAAAATAGAGCACTTTGAGTACATTATGGAAGTGCACTTTGGGAACAAAAAAGAAGACATTTTGAAGAATGTTGGTAACCGAACAGCGACGACACTCGTTGACTTGCATTGGTTTTGTGTCCGTACAATAGAAGTGAATAAGTGCCACCGCTGTTCAATTAACAAATTTCTTCAAAATATCTTCTTTTGTGTTCTGCGGAAAAAAGGAAGTAATACAGGTTTGAAATAACAAAATGGTGTGTAAATGTTGACAGAATTTTCATTTTTAGGTGCACTATCATTTTAAGTAATTTAATATCTGCTGACCAAAACCGACTGCTAAAATCTGTTCCGTGCCGTTCGTCTTTGATCAATGTTAAATAAACAACATGTAATAGCCAAGAAACAGTCTGCGCAGGTACCAGCCTAATAAAACAATCAAATGTTATATTTGTCGTGTAGATCATAACGTTAGCTTACTGTAGCTGCTGGTGCATGAAGCTCTTCTCCAGTCCATGCTTGGCTTGCCAATTCCCACAGCCTTCAGGGAATCGATAGCATTTGAACCCCTGCCATCATGGCAGGCCTCCGCCACCACACACAGTACAACAGATCAATTCTCCTCTCGGCCTGCACAGATACACGGCCGATTTGATCCTTTAGGGCATATCATTTCATTATCTTCAATGGGCCTTGCTTGAGGGTGGCTTCTGTTTAAATTGGTGGACAACATGTACAGTATACCATATGACCAAACCTACGTGGATTCACAGAAAACGGTTAGATTTGCAAAATTGGAAACACAGTTCTCCATAATGTCATTGTATGCCGTAGCATAGATTTGTATTCACTGGAATTACGGAGCCCATGCCAACGCTGTTAAATTGAAAGGGGTGACCTCATACTTTTGGCCATGTTGTGTGCGTCCGTGTTAGTCGCTCAGCGGTTTTGTCGGTCGGTAATGCAGTTGCGAGTGCTGCATATACATGAGCTTATTTGAGAACAGAGGGCTTTGACCTTCGTCTCTTGTGTCTTTATATTATGAATGTGTTTAAGCACAAAAAATAGGAATTCGTTGCATTACATCTCAAAACTGATTTGAGCTTTTCTTGGTCATTGGAATAGATATTTTACTCTTTTAAACCCTTTATTGTTTTGGTACCCTCAAATAAATGCATGCATTTGCCACCTTTATACAAATTGACTGCATTCAAGGCCATTCATCTTCTCATTTTGTGTGCTCCACAGGAATGAAACCCATGGTCATGCTCAACCAGCTGAAATATAGGAACACCCAATAACAAAGAGCTTTGTGGAAGATATCTCAAAAGATATTTTGAGAAATGTCTAGTTAATGGGGCCAAATCCTGGGCTTCTGTAAACATGGGCGTCTGTGGTTGCCATCTTTCTCTTGTAACCTCAGGGAAAAGCATGGCAGAATCAACGGGGCGGGCTATGACATCACGGCCCTCCCTCTCTGTAGCTGTATTATTGGACCAGTAGAACATGGGAGGAGAAAGAAGGGTAGAAAAGCAAGACTGAGGAGGCCATTATGGTACGAAGAATGTATCCTCATGAGGAGGCAGCGGGGTCGGAGACGGCGCAAATGAGGGAGCCGGCATGGCCATTCCTGGGGCCTCATTAACTTAATGGAGAACCATCGGTTCTGCTAGGGTTTCTCGAAAATCTCATGTGACACGATTGCTTTCCTCTCTCTGCTCAGTCTGGCGGTGTCAGATGAGGAGAGAGAGAGAGAGAGAGAGAGAGAGAGGCAGTGGTTTGGTGAATTGCAAGGGAAGATTTGTGCGTTCCGTACAGTAATAAGGTCCTGATTGGGCCTGGAATCCGCTGTCGCACCTTATAAAGTCATATCGGGTTGACACCGCAGCTACAGCCGATGGAAACCTGAGCAAAGGTTTAGGATTAAGATAGGGTTTGGGATTGAAATGTCTCAGAGAAAAGAAAATCTGTCATTATTTCCTCACCCACATGTTGTTCCGAACCCATTGATATTTCATAGAACCAAAAAATTTGATTTTTTAATTTTCTGCCAGTACATTATCCGTTAATTTTAGGGACATTTCCGTTGACACTAAAACACAAAGCAATGCAGTGAAAATTTTTAAGTACAGGTAAAACTAAAAAAGAAATGTAATTTTTTTTTTAATATTTCATATAATATATTGTATTGTGGTCTATATAATGATTTATTTTTTAATATTACATTTTATTAATGTATTATTCATGTATGATTTATATTAATATTAAATTATGTAATTATATTAAATATGAACACATTATTATATATTTTATTATGTTTAGATTATTATTTATAATTATAAATAAATATAAAAATAAAAAATAAATATACAGTATATTTGAATTTATAAAAAAATATATACAGTATGTATGTTTTTTTGTTGCTGTGATTTTTAGGAGCATGTTCCCATCTGGTTATTACTCTGTATCTAAAAATTGTGACATGCTAAATAGGGAAATTATTAAGCAGTATTCGGCAATTGGAAGTGCTGTTTACACTAACCTCAAACAGTGATGCAATGTAACTCTTTTTCTTTTTAGAAAGCGTACATTCATGCTCTCAAAGCGCGTGAAATACATAAACGACACGCTGTGGTTGACTGTCAGTCAGCTGCGTTCCTGTAGGCATCTTCATCCGCATCTGCCGCTGCTAACAGGGTTGGTAGATAACTGCCTGTTATTAGGTAACGGCGAAATAACATCACAGCACGCAACAAAGCTTTGATTCTGCCACACAGTCTTCGGGATGTTTTTGTTTCCTCGCTTAAATCGTCAAGGACGCGTTTTATGTCGTTATCCGAAGCGTTTTTAGCGCACCGTTCCGCCCCAAAGCTTTAAACTCACGCCCGTAAAGAACGAGGCATGTGAGGAAAGATATAAAGTAAGAGAGAATGTGCGAAAGAACCTTGGGAGTGCTGTAGAAGTCCTTGAGTTCTCGCTGTTCATTTCCTTGTGGGAATTCAGACGAGATAACAGGAAAGTACTTCGCGGGAACGAGTTCTCGCAGTTTAGCAGTTTATAATCAGCGCTAATGAGGCATTGCGTCTCTTACATCGCCGTAACTATGGAATCATTTCAGTCATAATGCATGTAGGCTATTAGGTAACAGACAGTAACCTTGGCAACTGTGATATATTTTCGAGAGTATTATGATTTAGGACGTGAAACCGAAGCTAATTAATGGCAGTTAAATTGGATTATAAGCGTCATACATCAGCGCAAAATAAGAATGCAGTCACCTCGCGTCTCTCGCCATTGATCTGAAGCTTCCGGATTACCTTCGGTTTGATTTAAGCCTGCGAATATGACATCACACACACACAGGCGGGAAGCGGGCTGATAAATCAAACGCGCGGTATCTTCGGTACCTCCAGGGGGTGTCTTGCGATTCAGACCGGAGCCCGATGGCCCCATGCTCCTTCTTCCTGAAAATTCGCGCTCGCTCTCATTACGATGCGGCGGCATCATCAATAGTCATTTATAGGAGGGACGCTTTCCACGCCGATAGATGCAATGAAGATTCATAGGTGCCATTTGAATGCAGGGAAAGCAGGTGCGAGTGTGCCGGAGTTGAAGATGAGAACGCAAATGACACGTACACACATTTTCTGTCCTTACTTTTTGTAAAGTGGCCTTGCTTGTCCCGGGAAGTGAGGGAGAAAGGAAAGGAGGTAGAATAAATCTGAGCTGGGCCGTACAGGTGCGTCACAGGATCCAAGGGGGATGTGGAGGTCAGGTAAAGGTGGTTTTGTTTAGATGCAGAAGGCCGTAAAAGTTTTTTTTTTAAAGATCTTTAGAAGTTCAGTATACAACACTTGCATTTCTGTGTAGTAGCCTATCTAAGGTTGTTGGGGATATAAAGCTTTACAAGTGGATCTCAAGGTAAAAATGTTAAATGAACAGCGAACACACTTTCAAGCAATACTTTTCTTTTTACTTTTCCTTCAATTACTTTATTATTCTCTTAAATTAATTATATATTCCATATCCTATATGAACGGTAACCATGAGTCATCTATGAGCAGTTAAAGGTACACACCTGGGGCTCCAATGCCAACGCAGCCATAGACGAGGTTTATTTTTGTATTTTGCCGAAGGCTTTATAGATCTTGAAATATTCACTCGGGGTGAGTTTAGTGAGGGGAAATCGAAATTGCCTTTTTAAGGTAAGAGATATTTCTCGCCGTGAAGGTGTCTTCATTGCATTGTTTTTTTATAAAGTAATAATGTTTAATAATGTAAACACACACATCTGTATACACTAGCCATATGTTCATTTTACCGTGCAGCTGGATGCAGGCCTAAACAACAGAGCTCTCGATATTGTTTTCCTGCTGCTTGGCAAACAACATCCTTCCACAACATTTCCAAATATTTTCCCAGAAAGCTTTGACATTATAATAAGAAGAAAACAAATATGCAAAGCCATGTGGATCATAGATTACTGTTCTTGCCACTGTAACTTAAACAAAAATTTGGCCAGCACCATTTTTATTTTAACAATATAGTTTGAAAGAATGCCAGCTGGAATCTGTCTCAAAAGTGTCCTCCGGAGCTGCTTTCTACGCCTGGAATGAAGCCGAGCAAAATACAGTTTTGAACTGGTTTCAGGTACAGCGTGAATATTTGTTTGGATTCTTATGAACAAAGATACCTGCTTGCACTTCAGACTGAGGGATATGGGCTGTGTTTGGAATGGATTGCTAGCACACTGCACAGTTTTCTCGGAGTATAGCCTAGAAAGTTTTTACATATTAAAGATTTTAAGCAATAGGTATTTCAAACAAATGGTAAATTTAAATGTTATTCATACTGTAAAAATTGACATAATTTTTGTATTTTTTCTGCTTTTCATTTACACTAAATGTAGCCCACTATTTTTTTTCATAAGTTGGCAAGCGCTGTTTAATACTTCCTATTGGTCAGATATTTGCAAAACCCAGTGACAAACATAAAAGTTGACTAATAATAATGATTTATGGCAAAACATGAATGAAATCATGAAATATGGAGACAAAATGTGTTTATTGTTGAATTGGTAAAATTGTATTGTTTGTGCATGACATCAATTTTATATTTATATCTAGGCAAATATTACAATGACTCTTGGCAAATAAAACATCACAGTGAACATAGTTGACTATTTTTGATGTAGGCTAGTAGGCATTTTAAACTATAGATCACATAAATTGTTACATTTTTTATTGGAATATCTTTGCATTAATATCATAAAAAATAATTGTTAATAATATTTTCTAGTTTATTCTGTGCAATGAAAAGAGATGCTCAAGTTGAAACACAGTGCATTGTGGGATACAGTATTCATACATTTGCTAAATGTCTGGGATCATCTACATATTTCTTCTATACTACACACTGTGTATATACAGGTTACCCTGGTAGCCATTGTGTGTAAGAAATACCAGCACTATATATTTCCTGTAGCTCAGTGGTTAGTATGGCGCTAGCAACGCCAAGGTCACGGGTTTGATCCCAGGGATTGCACATACTCAGAAACAAATGTATAGTACAATGCAATGTAAGTCGCTAAAGCGTCTGCCAAATGCAAACATGTAAATCTATAGTGTAGTCTAAATCAGCCTTTGGTTTTAGTAGGCCTGCGAGTGCTAAGCATGTGTGTGTGTCAACGGTTAGGGATGGCATGAGTTCTACCGGCTTTCATTCGCTCTTTACAGCACATGCCACGTAAGCGCACCAGACAGTCGGGGCACTTCATCACGCCGCTTTTCGATAAATGCAAATGCTGGCTCGATTCTTTCTCCTTCAGGCGTCATCTGATCTGTGAGTCAAGGTGAGGAAAGAGAGAGATGGACAAAAAAAGGAGAGTACATCAGCATCTATCTATCTATCTATCTATCTATCTATCTATCTATCTATCTATCTATCTATCTATCTATCTATCACATACGTTGTGATGCATGACAACAAACACAACAACTGAACATAAAGTAACTAAAGCAGACAATTCATAATACTTCCTTATGTAGAATGCATAGACATTGCTTTAACTGACGTTTGGCCTACGTAGACGCTCTCCATTTCCCATCATCCTCCTGTGTGTGGGAACGGTCTCATCATCTCACAGGGAAATGAAGCAGTCAAAGAGCAGATTGTATCTCAATCAAGTCTTCAAATCGATTTTTCTATTCATGGCACAATAGCTTCCCTTTCATGTAATCAGTTCCTGTAACATCCGTGTGATGGGGAGCTATTATGTCACTCCAGCCTCTCTATTGTCGATTTCACAGTTTCACCGATTGGTCAACGCTCTTTCTTGACCAAAAGAACGCTTCTCTGATTGGCCGCCTTGAAGGTTCCTTTCAGCAAATCAGGAATTCAACTCACTGGGAGGTTCTGCAATAAGAAAGGTTAGTGACGATTAGAGTTTTGTTACGAAAAGGTCTAGCTAATACTCTATCAGACGTCAAAGGCGACATAACTTTAAAGAGCCGGCTAATGTAGTGCTAATCATGGAAGATTTAGTGGTTTTAATCGAGTTTCAATGGATTCATTAAAAGCTCATTTAAGGAGGCAGAGACAATATGACAAAGTGCTGAGGATAAGAGCGAGGGAGAAAAGCCGTGGCCGTCGGGGAGGTCATCGGGTGTGGGCCAAAAGGCCATTTTTGCTGATCTGAGTTCAGCTTTAAGGTTAGTTTTATAGGTGGTAAGGTTAAGGGTTGGGGAAACTGGTCTTAGATCAGTGCAGGGGGGGGTCAACGATAGATAATGGTTTCACTTGCTGAAAGTGCATGGTGTCTGTATTCTGCTCTGGTGTGAGAGTGCCAAACTCAACCCTTGTGTCTATTCTGAGCGAGTCACCTTTGACCCACCTTATTTGATTTTGCAGAATGTGTCCAGTGGCTCTGACTGATACCTGGAGACCTCTTGATCTTCTCGACGTCCTGCAGAAATTGAGGATGATTGAAAGTGAATGAAAGGCTGGATGTTTCGAGGATGGGAGAAGGCAGGTGCATTTGTGAAAGGTTTTTTTTTTAGATTTGGCCTTATTGGTTGAAATAAGTTTGAACTATTATTACAGGGGATAATTCACCCCAAAAGAAAATTCTTTCATTTACCCTCATGTAATTTAAACCTGTATGACTTTCTTTCTTCTGCAGAACACAAAAGAAGATATTTTGAGGAATGTTGGTAACCAAACTACACTGGCCCCCATTGACTTCCATTGTATGAACACAAACCCAATTCTCAAAATATTTTCTTTTGTTCTCCACAGATCTTCATTCTTCTCTGTTTTTTCACTCCTGTATCCTCCTTTTTTGACTTAAATCTCATGATAATACGCTTTCATATTCTGTAACGTTAAGGACGGACTCATCTGACCCTTGCGTCTGAAACTCAGTCCCGTGTAGTTCTGAAGTTATCTTGAGCCTTTAGTCATTAGAGACTTGTTTTTACAACCCCTTTAATCTCCTCATCGCAGCTTGACCTTCTTCAGCGCTTCTGTCACACACCTTTGATGCATCGAAAAGAGACGGCAAAAATCAGCCGAAAACGCTGCTAAATCATATGGAAGAACGAGGAGGGGTGAGCGGAAGAATTACAAACCGCCTCTCTTGACATCTCACCGCTGTAGAATCTGCGGAGGAGGGTTTGTACATTTTACTGTAGAGGCCGATCCTTTGCAATGCGGATTTACATTTTGTTCTCCGACCTTCTGTAGTGCAGTTCTAGGATTGTTATTTTGATTTGCATTCAGATGACCAAAATCATAAACACAGTTACAGCAGTGATGAGAATTCAGAACGGTGAGAATTTGACATATTTGTTATTCATAGTCATTTGTTCTTTTTTCTTATTAAAACATTTGGTTTTGTTAGCGTTTAAGTTTTGTTAGCATTTTGTTAGTTAAGATTAGCAATGACTTGAAATCTGTGGTGATATAGGGTTGTCATAATTTCACGTAAAATCTGTGCTTCGTATATTTAGGTTTACATCCCACACATGAGGTGTTAGCATATGTGAACATTACGCAACCTGTCGTAAGTCTCCAGCCGTGGGAACCTCTACCGGGTCGACGGGCCTACGCCGCGTATGTCCGTGACACAATTTCATGAATCTGCATATGAATTATGAGAAGTAACAAGACTTCAAAGAGCTTGTAAATCCTTGCGGCGGACGGCTGATTTATCGATCGCGCGTGGTAGAGATGCATCCTGCCATGTCCGTGTAAGCTATAATGTTATTGCTAGTCATTAATCATAAGTGACACAAACAAACTGCATCCAAAAATCTTTTACTCAGAGCTAAAGTCAACTACAGACGGCGAGACAAAGACAGATAGATCTAAAAAGATGAAACCGAGGGAGATAGAGGAAGCCGGCGAGAGTGAGCTATGACTATGATGAAGTGCTTCTGTCGGGGATAGGAAAGAAAAATCAAGGTCTGGAAATTTGTCCCTCTTTTAGATGTACAGTAGGGTGGTGAGAGAGAATGTTGTTTTTATATCGCTCTATCAATCTGTTACACATCCAAGTGCACTAGTGTCTGCTGTCTACATGGGGAGGTGCTTTCCGAAGGGGCGTTCGGAGTAACAGCGGTGTGCAGCGATAAAGCGCCTCAAAGTCGTTTGTTTTCTGGGAGAGAAGTTTTGGTGACGTGAGCGATTGAGTTTATGCAGAAAAGCATTGACACGATGTGTGACTACCAATGAAAGTGCAGACAGTGAGCCGTGGACTGATGTAGTCGGATACAGCAGACAGAACGCCTGCTGTCAAGCGACAGCACATGACCTCCAGTGATTTAATAGTCAGCGTAAACGCCCCATAAGCCAGCAACCGAACTGAAATGAAGTGAACGGGTGCATGTTTAGGGAAGCCCTACATAGACAAGAACAGTACATTTAGAGTACATAATACAGTTAAAGGGACAGTACACCCAAAATGAAAATTCTTGCATCGTTTATACACCCTCATGTCATTCCAAACCTGTATGACTTTCTTTCTTTTGCACAACACAAATGAAGATATTTTGAAGAACATTGATAACCAAACAACATTGACCCCAATTGACTTTCATTGTATTGACACAAAACCACATTTCTCAAAATATCTTCTTTTGTGTTCTACAGAGTAAAGAATCATACACAGGTTTTGAATGATAAGAGGTTGAATAAATGGGTGAACTAAACCTTTAAAGCTCATAAAAATAAGTTACATGCAATTGGGTTGAATGTAATGCATTTATCTTTGTCTGCCATCCTGTTTTTTACAGTTTGTTGCAGTGCATTCTGGGATTGCACAATGAATGTGTGTGGTATTCAAAAAGAACTTCAGAGGTCAGTCATCTCTCGTTGCTATGATTACCATGTTTATGAAAATCAAAGTTCAACTTATTTTGAACTTTGAGTATTTATTAAACTCCCCGCTTAGGATAGTTTGTGTACTAGATCAAATAGATGTTAATTTCTCCACATTGCTGCATTTTTAATGTTTTTAAGACCGCATTCCATTCCGACTCGTAACAGGTTACGACCGAGCCTTTTGATTTGCTACTCCGTTAATTTCCATGGAAACCCTTCCGTTACATCACACTCTTGTATGTTGCTTGATCCGCACAGTGTGTGTCCATTCAAGCGGTGACCGGCGTGCTGAGTCGCATGTTTTTGTAAAACCACATCTGAAGATAGATTTGTGAAGCTTTGATAGGAAACCGAGGGCAGTTTTTGATCGATTCACACATGTGGTTGTTACTTTGATGCCGTGAGCGAGAAAATTAGACGGGGACAGCAAGAAAACCTAAATTTGCCAAACTGAGAGCAAAAGAACTAATGAACTGTTTGTAGATTGAAATTGATTTCCACTCACAAGCGTTGAAAAAAATGGAGCGAAATTGTTCGATGAACTTGAGTCTGCAGAGAAAAGAGGAATTAATGAAAAGCTGATAAAGCGAATGAATCAAAGTTTCAATCCTCATTGTTAGTTAAAATAATGCCACGCGCCGTCGGTAGATTGGGCCATTTTGAGCATTCGGCTGGTTTGAGCGCAAATGGAAACGCAAATAACCCTCAGATTGTGTTTTCTCTCAGGAAAGTGAGGGGGTGTGTGGCATGTCATGGGTTTCTACATATTTACAGATGAGCTCAGAGGACATATTTTTCATTAGATGTAAATAAAAATGTCTTCAGGTCTCCCTGGAAATCCGCTGTTTTTAATTTACAAATTGGAAAATGCGTCCCTATTTTTGTCACTCTTGTACTATTGTGATATTAGAGAGAGAGAGAGAGAGAGAGAGAGATTCAGTGAAATAAAAGCCTGAAGGATGTGTGATTATATCAAAAACACGCCAACAGAGAATTACGTTCGCCATACTAGCGCTTTGAGTTTGAGTTTTGTCAATCGACGCCCGAGGCTGAGACATGAGTGGTGGCCCCATCATGTCACTCATCACCTCCTGGAGCCAATCAGAAAATAACTCTTTCCCCTAAGGACCAATGGGATGGCGGGGTCTCAAAAGAAGCCAATCCAGAGAGCAGGTGTAGGTTATCTAGGACACGGAAGTCATTTACCGCTTCGCTGAAAATCGAACCCTAGCACATAAATGTGAGAATGAAAGTTATGCTATTGCTATGCTTTCTTTACAAAAAAATATGTTGAGTAAAAAAATGCAGCAAAAACTCAATCTGAGTGTGAGTAAATAATGTCAGAATTTTTAGTTTTTATTTTCATATTTTCTACTTCCACAAAAACATTCATCATTCCTTTCACTCTTCACTTTCGTCAAGTTTCCGTCCCGAAGTCCTGACGCAGGCCTGGAGGCTCCGTGTGCCTGAGTGAAGGACGGGGAAGCGCACAGGAGTGTAAAGCAGAAGACGAGACGTTCTTTGTTCTCAGCGGGTGTTTTTGTCATTTTTGTGAATATTATTAGCACCTCAATTGAGGGCGAGCGAGGGATGTTCCGTTTGAAGCCCCCGACGATGACTTCCGTATGACCTTCAGGCAGACGTCTTTCCCTCTCCTTCCAGAACCTGCTCTTTTTTTAACAGGTTTCAGTCACCGGCACATACATATTGGTCATTAGTTAGCAGCAATTACTGTGTAATGGGGTCTTCAGACGGGCTGGCTAGTGTATTCGGTTGATTCTACTCTTCTGAAAAACCTTTTATGTTTCTATTAAGTCGCCGTTGCATGCTATCGATCATCTTTTTAAACCTTTCACCGTCCGGTTTGGGTCCATCAATAGTTTTGGATTGGAATTATGTAATTATGTAGAGTGATTAGGAGTGAGTTTATCCCTGGAGTACATCAACGAAATTGCGGTTGTTGGGCCGTAGCAAAACTGATAAAACGTTTTTATTTTTTCAATGCAAGATCGGAATGCAAAGCTTTGTTATCAGGGCAGTGCGGTTTTCGGTTTGCAACACATGTAGTTAAAGCATCACATAATAACCAGTGGTTATTATCAAATTGGGGTGTGTCTACTGTAAGGCTGCTTGATGGGAAAAAAAATGTGATACTGTGTGCGATAACTTTCTTAATAATGCGATATACAACACACTCTTTAAAATAAAGGTGCTTCACAGCAATGCCATAGAATAGCCATTTTTGGTTCCATAAAGAACCATCTAATTCCTACCTTTTTATAATCTGAAGAACCTTTTTCAACCTTTTATGAACAGAAAGGTTTTTCAGATGTTCTTTATGGAACCATTTATGGCATCATGAAGCACCTTTATTTTTAAGAGTGTATTAAAACTAAAAGTTGTATAAGCAACATATGTTTCATATTTGTTATGATAGATGATCATGTCCCAGACTTCACACCATGCACATGCTCTCATGTAATGCACAAAGGCATTCACATGTCTCTTTGCTGTCTGCAAAAAACTACTTATTGAAGTATTAAAAGAATTGCTATATACTATAAAACTATGAATATGCAAGTGTAAGTTATATATAACATTTATGATGCACTGGATCTTCTGTGTAGTGAAATGGATATACGGTAAGTAGACTAAATGTGAATGTTGACTGTTTAGTTTTTATTTGTATTCATTTTGTCAACTGTTAGCAAAGAATAGGGATCAGGCCAGCAGGGATGGTTTATTTTACTGCTTATGTTCTGTCTTTTGAGATTTAGTATATTGCTTACATGCTGTGGAAATCCTTTTTGAAGTTTAGTGCCTTTTGTCCCACGAGCTCTTGAAAATAGCCATGATATAAAATAATATTTATTATTATTGTTACCATTATTGTTTTTTCTACTTAGTAACTCAATTTGCAAGACATATCTGGTCACGTGATCTAAACAGAATACAAGCGGGTGACCCACAAAGTTTTTATTACATTTTCCTGTTCTGTAAAGCTGACATGACTGTCTTCATGCCAGTCTTCATAATATTTCAAAACGACCATTAATGTTTTGTGTAAGACCACGAAAACTAATTCATAAAGACATCCTTTATACTCCAATCAAAATCCACTAAATCATGTTGTTTTTATGACTTCAGAGCTTGTGAGTTGAGACTTCCCTGGAGAGTTTGTACTGTATGCATCCTTGGATCAGCAAGTAAAAGATTTCATATACCATAACCCCATTCTGCTTCATATCAGTCCTGAGAGAGATGAGCATGTGAAAGACATGAAACCATTCTTTTTATCCACAGTGGCTTATCTCATCTGAGCTTTAATCAAAGTCACATGAAGAAATATCAGCACAGGAAGTTAAATGCTATCGGGTCAGGTGACGGGGACAGGAAGTCATGACGAAGCTTTGCTTCAGAGAAATGGAAATACTGACACCGCAGAGCCCCTGTTCTATCGCTGAGAATGCAGACGCTTTTCTTAGAGGTACGATTTCAGTGCATTACATTTCTGTCACACTATTGGAGGAGCAAAGAAGGAAATGGAACTGGAGGATTTTTGATGGCACGCTTGATACGCAGCTTAGGGATGAAGCCGATGATTTACTTTTGAGTTTGGACTTGGGCAAGTGCCATTGAAGTAAAACATTATATATTATAATCAAATATTTTTCATATTTTCCTGGTGTGCTGCAATGAAACGAAGGCATGTTCACGAGTAAAAGTTCATGAAAAGTAATTTCGCTCTTGGAAGACGAAGAAAAACAACTGGGGATTAGATTTGGAAAAAGAAACGTATCTCATCAGGCACAGTGAAGTGAACCCAAGAACATTGTTTTAATAACCGAGTCGTACAAAGCATGAAAAAGAAAACATTGAAAAATTACCCAGAGCGTTGAAATCCATAATGCCAGCCAGCCATTAGTGTGTAAGCACTGGTGCGCACAGATCCTGCTGGAGATTCCATCCTCGCAAATGAAAAGTAAATAAATTGCCATTTCTTTTGAAGGAGCATCACAACGGACTAGATTTTCTCTAAAATGAAATGTTTCGTTTGACTGAATATATCACGTTTAAATGCTAGGCTGGGATTTTTGTAACGTAAACGTTTGTCCTTTCATAAGTATCTGTTGACTTGTTTAACAGCTGTTGAGATGATCTCATGACAATAAACACTGACATAAAAATAATATTCAATTACAAAGCTGAATGGATGTAATCATTTTATAGGTAACCACATAGGAGAATGGAAACAGGGCTGTTCAAAAGCCTCTCATGTATGCATGCATCTTACAGAGAAAAAAAAACAAATACATAAATAAAACAAGTGTATGTTCCCATTGAACTGAATTGAATTGATTGAAAAGCCACTAAAATCATCAGGCCACTTCAGATTCAAGAAATGATTGCAATTTGTGAGCATGCTTACATGGGCTGAAGCTATTTATTTTATTTTTTCTAGTCACTTGGGTTTCAATTACCATGTGAAATGATCATTAAAAATGTTCTTATTTACTTCAGGGTCAGAAGTAGAATTGAAAGTGACAAAACTGCCTCAGAAATTTTAAATATGCAAAAGTAAAATGTATACATTATGTATTTAATGTATTTTAAATATAACTACTGTAATTTTACCCTTAACCAAAATGTTGACTGGTATACTTTTATTGTCAACAGGCCAGCGACACATCAAGCTGAAGTTTCTACGAAGAGACTGAATGACTGTCGAGTCAAGGATCAAAGCCAAATAGACTTCAGACTCACATCCTTAGAAAAGCCCACGGGGTCGAGAGTGTGTGAACCCGGCATGAATGTGTGCCTCAGCCTTCCGAAACAACAGTAACGCTCAAAGGCATACAGAGAAAGTGTAAAAGGACCACGGTGTGCCGGAGCGTTCGTACGCAGCCCAGGTAATTACAGCATCTGTTAAGAGCTTTACGGATTGTTTTTCATCTCCACATGGCCGCCACTCCTGAAAACCAATTACCTCGGGTGCTGTGGGGTTTGGGGGGCTGTTTGTTTGTGGCAAGGGAAACGGGACGTTGCTGAACGTGCTCTATTCTTATTTGTGACCCTGGACCACAAAACCAGTCATAAGTAGTACGGGTATATTTGTAGCAATAGCCAACAATATGAGGTATGGGTCGATTTTTCTTTTATGCCAAAAATCATTAGGATAATAAGTAAAGATCATGTTTCATGAAGATATTTTGTAAATTCTTTATTGTAAAAATCGAACAAAACCTTTTTTGCAAAATTGCTAACAAAAATGGTCGGAAACACGTCTACAAACTTCACTCTTTGGGAATTACCCACTCAAGTTTGGTATCTATGTAAAGTTTAGAATTTCAGCTTTCAGGTTCATCTATTCTCCACAACATCATTACAGCGATAACAAAACCTAGTTTTTTTAGCATTTGCTCCATTTTATGCACCCTCAGATTCCAGAGTTTTAACTCTGTATAGTATCTCGTAGGTATCTCGGCCAAATGTTGTCCTATCCTAACAAACCATACGTCAATTGAAAGCTTATTAATTCAGCTTTCAGATGATGTACACATCTCAATTTCTCAAATTGACCCATAAGACAGGTTTTGTGGTCCAAGGTCACATTTTTCTATCTTGGCCGAGCGAATCAATGGCGTAATTTTGGCATTGCTTGATATATGCACACCAGAATCACTTAGAATTGATAAGGTAATGTGATAAAATGTAATTGTGTGTACTGTACTGTACGTCGAGCATTAACCCGGTCAGTGAGGCATTTATTAGCTCAATACTGTACGTGTGATGCAAGATAAAACCTCATACTGTAATGTTTGGAAACCCTCTCATTGTTTAGTCATTAGCATGTTAGTCAATTTTTGTGTATCAGATTATGAAAACACAGATAGGGAAGCAGACAGTCAAATTGCTGTTCATTATTCTAGCGCACTGGATCGTAATAAGGTTCTGCGAAAGGCCAGATAGAAATGTTGTTTTCCTGCGAGACCAGACACCTTATCAGGGTCAAATAACCACCCGTTCATTTATGCATTCGCACTCCTGAATGAAACGCTATTGAGCAGACGAATAAATGAGAAGAGGCCCCATTAACCGGTGATTAATTGATCTCATTTGCGGCGAGCACAACACTCCCATCTTCTTCCCATGACCCCAATCTCGGATTGTCCTTCGGTATCAGAAAGATGACTTTGAGGTTTCTCGTCCCCGCCCTCTTTCCCTGCCTCCATGTTTCCTCTGACTCGCAAGAAACATAAGCGGATTTGCGCTTATAAAATTGAAAAAAGATTTATATTGGGGGAAATGTACGGCTTTATTCTCCTGGAGCGCAGCCCGATCAGCTTTGTAACAGAGTCGGAGCCCTTTCGGTTTTGTGTGGCGTTTCCTTGAAAGTGCCGTGTCTAATTGCGATGGCGTTTTTAATTAAAAGTCGGGCATGTGTGGTTGTTTGTTCAGAAAAGAATGATCCATTTCTTTCTCGGCTGCTCTCGGTATAGTCGTATCTTCCATCTATCTGGCTAATGAGAGGCGGGGAAACCTGCTGGAGGACTTGTTGATATTTGTGCTTTATAAGTGGCTTTCTGAGAGTTTGCGATTAGCGCCGGCTCTCTATTCAAGCGCAAGGATGTTAGCCTTACTGGAAGAATAATGATAAGGTGAGATGGGGTTCCTCAGCTTGGGTTTCTCCTACAAAAAACAACAACAAAAAAAACCAAAGCGGCTTTGTTTCTGTACGTTTTTAACATTTCATTTATGAAACTTTGAAAGTTACCTTGTCTTTTGATGTGCTGAAATTGAAAACCCGGATGGGAATTTTGTTGTGTAAATCCGGGAAACAAGGATATCAAATGCTGTATTTTCAGTTATGTACATGTAGCATGAATTAAAAAATTTATTTTGCTAACTTATTTTCTGTGCTTTATTAAACATATTTTTACGCTCTTTAGTACTTTCTAAGTGTAGAAAGTGTAGTCAACTGTGCTATTTTGAGACACCATGAATAGATGTACTTGAAGACTATATATTTTTTTTCTTTCTTCTGCAGAACACAAAAGAAGATATTTTAAAGAATGTTGGTAACTGAACAACAGCGATACCCATTTACTTCTATTGTACGGACACAAAACCAATGCAAGTGAACGGGGGTACCGCTGTTGTTCGGAAGTCAAACTTTATTTTATTTTAATACATCCTTAAACACTAAATTGATGAAAATGAAAGATTCTATATGAACATACGTTTCTTTTCAGTGTACACAGATCTGGATACAATCACGGAGCCAGATACTGTATCACAAACCTGAACATCCATTCCTGCCAAGAGTTTTCTGGGTATGTAGTTCTTCTCTCCCCTAATGAATAAACCGCAGCGAGGAGAATCAGTAGTTGTCCAACCATGTGATGTATGTGCGTGTTTTCATGTGTGGGTTGGTAGAAACAATCCCCTGACATTGAAACAGCTGAGCCCTCATTTGGGGCCGTTTGGAAGGACATCAGGAGCACCAGGTGTCCCCTTAGCACCCAGCGCTTTGAAGTGTGCACGTGTGGATGTCTGACCTGGACCTCTTCTGTCAGAGAGATCAAGAACTGGGCACAGCATGCCCTGCACATGTGGCTCTTCATTTTTGCTCGTATGTTTTTGGGTGTGTTTTAAAGTTTGAGGGAATGATTACAATCTCAGACTGAGACGTTGACTGAAAATGCAAGAAATGGCAGCTGGTGGGGAGTGGATGTTTCTATTTTTGGTTTGTTGTTTAGATCTCAAAAGCTTTTCAAGAATTCTGTTGAGAATTCAGGACATTACTAACAACATTTTTCTCGGTTTTACTAAAATGTAAACTTTAGTTTTGCCTTTTTAGATAAATTGGCTTTAAAATTTTAAGTGAATGAATTATTGCAACTAAGTTGAAATTGCTTTACATTACATGTATAAAATGTAAAATTGTAAGTTAAAATGACTTAAAAACTTAAGGTAGCAAAAATGTTTTACAGGGTATAGAAACTTTTTTTAAATATATATATATATATATATATATATATATATATATATATATATAAATATTATAGTGAAACCATAACACAAATTTACTATGGTCTCTGCACAATAACCAGAGTTTTACCATGGTATTTGTAGTAAAATACGTTAATACAAATGCTAAAAACATCATTCTGCAAAAAAAAAGACTTACTATAATGAAACCCTGGTTAATTTGTTAATGCTTTGCTGACAACATGTATAATATCTTATGATTATATTTAATGAAACAATATTTTAATGCTTTATAAAGCATTTAATGTTATAAAGCAGTGATGTGGTATATGGGTCATGTTAGGTCATAATGTTGCTGCCGGATCAAGGTTTGACCGCTTAACTTCGACAAGAAGCACTCGCTGGTAGATGTGAAACTACATTATTCGTCCGTCAGGATCTCCTGTGCCTGTTGATACTATCCAGAGTGATTTACAACTGTCCAATTGCCTTTCCCTTGGTTTTACTTGGGGTATAAGTGGTTTTCTCTAAGGTTAATAGCGAAGAAGATAGGTTGTAATCCCAGTATCACTCCAGTTTCTGACTCACTTTACTGCTGACAAAATCAGCTTAGACCAGCATGATCTCTCTGGCGATGCTGGTTGACCTTGCTGCTTAAGCTTGTTAAAAAGCCTGATGGGGACGCCAGCCTCCAAACACAACATATGCACTTCTCAGCACACTGGAACTGAACCCCTATATTTGGTTGCTATCTACTGGTTTAGATTTGCCAGAGAACAATTACATTCCTGTGTTCTGGTTTATCAGTATCACATCTGACGTAAAACATGACATGAGAAACTGAAGCTGGTTACGTGGCACCCGACAGGCTGTTGTCAAACGCCAGTCCCATCATCGAGACTGCAAACGGGTGCTTTTCGTGCTGGAGGTGTCACATTCACAGCAAGCTTGTGTGGTATTCGAATTCAATTAAATTTTAATCTCCAAATCGTAAAGCAAATGTTCGCTTTTCAGGTAAAGACATTTGCTTTAAAGAGCATGAAGATATGATCTTCAGCAGTTTTGAGGTTTTGTGGAGAAACTTTAAAGTACAGTGAAAATATAACAATGAATATATAAGGAGAATATTCGACAAACCTATCTATCTATCTATCTATCTATCTATCTATCTATCTATCTATCTATCTATCTATCTATCTATCTATCTATCTATCTATCTATCTATCTATCTGTCTATCTATCTGTTTTCTTGCAGTATTTGAGGTCTGAAACAATGCAGAGCATCTTTTCTATTATTTTGATGTGTTTCTCCACTTTTCATTTTCTGCAAATAAATGCAAATACAATAATATGTTTATTTAAAATTTGGGAGAAATATTGTTAGTATTTTTTTTTTTTGGCGGCTGTATATACGCTATATAGTTACATATCAGAATAGATTTAGGTAGATGGTTTGGGTTGAAAAGAAACACCGTGACATCAGACGAAAAAGCGGTTATAAAATGTTGATGAAAGATTATAAAAACAAACATTATTTTGAATGAAGTAAAAGAACATGCATTATAAATGTCAACATGTCAAAGTTGATTTTTTTTGTTGACTGCAAAGTGACTTTGAGGACAAACAGACCTCATTACTCTTGTATTTCATCATTGCATAACAGGCATAACAGGATATGATGATGTCAGTCACCTTGAGAAAAGAAGAAGAAACGTCGACTTCAACAATTTAATATGTAAATAAATCATAAACAAATCAACCTAAACAGAGTTTGATGTCACAGTGTATTTCAGCACAGATGAATTCTGTGTAGTGTCTTGCCAATACGGTATTTCATATGCAAGTGGTTTTTAGGGTGAATTCAGGCTGATTTCCGGCTTGAAGCATGCAGTGATTCCATGCTATTATGATGTAATTTTAATGCCATTACGATCCCATCGTGTTCCATTTTAACTTTCTAACTCGTTTTCACGGTCAAAAAGAAACTCTTATTACGCTTAAATAGACCACTGATGTGCCCGAGTACAGAGGCTATAGCTGTGATCACACACGATCTTCAGTTTTATATTTAAAGCTCTTTTCTTTGTACTTTTATTCAATGTCCTCGGAGTGTCTCTGCACATTAATATCAAGCTAATGTTCCTTTGTACTTTCTGGGGGAAGTATCATTTATCACACGGATCTTTAGGAAAAATCCGTCATGAAATCTTCTGGGTGTTAACTACCTACACGTTCCACCCAGTCTGTTGTTGCTGTAGGAAAATGACCCATCCTTCATAGACACACACACAAGTTTGTTTCATTATATTGGCAAGGACATCTTACAGTCTTTCATTGCTTTCATATCAATTGTAGCTCTTTTCACAAACACTTTGAATATCTAGTTTATCTTTTAAACATTTGAAGTACACATCCCATAAACACACAATGGTCTGATATGTTTCATTGTTTGTAATCAGAATCTGCTTGTCAAAGCATGTCGGTGTGAGATGTATGAAGGTTTTTTCTGAGAATACAGGAGAGTGTATGACTGATGTAGCTTTAAGCCCCGGGGGTCTGGAGTCCAGCCTTTATAAATGAAGAACGGGAGAAAGGGTTCAGCTTTAGTGCACGTCCAGAGGCTGTGAAGGACAAGGTTAATTCAGTTCATTTCACTCCCATGTACAGATTAAAATAAGAAGAATTGGTGCTAAAGATTTTTATTTACCATCAAAGAAGAATTAAAGTAGGGTCATAATATAAAAATAATGCCATGGCTGGTTAGCACAGTATATACAGCCACGGAAATAATTAAGAGACCGTTTTAAACAACCCAGTCTCAAGGCAGTGCGAAAATTTGCAATCTATTAATTTGTGTCAAGGACACGGATTTTCCCATTTTTTTGTGTCAGTCAGCACAACACTCAATACACAGAATGCGTGTGTATGTAAATTAATATATTTATAACCTGATATCAAACGAAATCGCAACATATTAAAATACTTTAGAAAGTTGTGCTGACTGACACAAAAAAAGGTGAAAATTTGTGTCCTTGACACAAATTAATAGATTACAGTTCGTGACAATATCATGAATTATACCTTGAGATTGAGTTGGTTTGATTTTGTTGAAATTCAACAGTGGACTGGAATTACCACAATAAACACTATATTGCCAAAAGTATTGGGTCACAGGGTATTTAAAAATGGTTAAGACAGTTATCATATCTTTTACTGTAGTGTTTGTGTGTAGGAAATATCAGTTTACATTTCCAAACATTTATTTTGCCATTATTTGTAATAATCCAGTAAGATTTCTGTATGCACATAGACTCTGAAGACAGCCGGTGTCATAATGTAAATTGTAGGTAGTAAAATTAAACATCTTGTTCTTAATGTTTTATTTAGCTTACTTTTGAACTAGCTTTAATTCTAACATATCATTTAATGCTTTTATTTGACACAACATATACAGCATATTTAGCTTGCTACAAGCTAATGCAGCTTTGGTTAGCCGTAATGTGCCATGTATACGATATCATTGTCAACTACCTAAATATGACCTCAGTCAAAATACCATATCGTTGCTGTCTTGAAACCTTGTATCTCCATATTTCATGATTTTTATTTTTTGTCATAAACATTTTTATTAGTCACCCTTCATGTTACTGGGTATTGCCAATAACTAACCATTTAGAAAGTATTAAAAAGTGTTTGTCAACTTTGACAACACAGTATTTAATCATTTAAAGTGTTTCTTTAATTTCCTGAAAAACAGTGAATATATGTTAAAGGAGTTGTAAAAATAGCACCAAAATACCAAAATATATCATTCATTGTATTATTTAGTTAAAATGAACTGTTTGTGGTTTTTAAAAATCCTGATAATTTTTTAAGATCCAGAAGTGTTTTTGCTCATTTCACATGTGAAAAATGAATTTACATACTGTAGAAGTCTTAAAGCCAAAAGGAAAAAATAATGTTAGGGGTCAGAGAAAGCAAAAAATGAAAACAAAACCCATGGACCACAGGGAAAATGATTAGGGTTAAACAACAGCCAACATTTATTCACTTTATGCCCAAAAGACGACAAATATTCACTTTATCTTTCCTTGTTGTAATAAGGTGCCATCTGAAAGCAAAACCATTATTCAATTTGTGAAAGTTGAATGAAAGCATGTGAGTTATGAAATGCTGGAATTGTCTAACAGTGTTGAACTTCAATTACAGTTTCTCTCAAACGTTCTTTACCTGGAACACGTCAAACCGTTTGAGAGTTCCAAGGCTGTGAGGCCGCTAAATGAAGTGGAAAGCTTTCAGATGCAAACAAAAAGAAATGTGTGTGAAAACGGAGAAGAAAGAGCAATGAAGATCTATACTACGCAATTTCTTTGTCCTGTCTCAATAGGTGAAGGAATGACATTACGGATTACAAACACGATCCAGAAGTTGAAGTCTTTCCATATGACTTCTTGAAATTCTTCTTGGACAGCCTATTAATGTTTCGATTTCTCACCTACAAAAGAGTTCTTTGAATGAGCACAGAGGACAGTTGGAGAGGTAAGGTAAAGCTTAACAGGGAGCTGGGGATTCTTGAGATATTTTACACTTGTGAGAACATAACTGATCTGACAGATGCTTTAACATGTGATGATAAACTCAAAAAATGTTTTCACTAGGTCTAGCACTCGTTCCCATGAGAATCTCACATGATTTAAGCTTTTTACAAAATTTGCAATCGATTATAATCTATAAATATTTTATTGCATAATCCCTTTCTGCAGTGTTCTGTAATTTTCTTAAAGGACTTAAAATATTCAGTCATATTTCATTCACCCTCGCAACATTGCTGTGGAACACAAAGATGACAATTTTGAGAAATATCTTGCTTTTGTGTCCTTATAATAGAAATCAATTAGGGTCGGTGATGTTTGGGTACCAACATTCTTTAAAAATATCTTCTTTTGTGTTCTGCAGAATTTTCTTTTTAGGTGAACTATCCCTTTAAGCTTGTACTGTTGCACATTTATCGAGATGAGATGAATAGGAATGATAACAGATGAGCTTTTTCCGATAATATAGACCTCTTTTGCAAAGATGAGGAAATCGGATCAAATTGCAGCCTATCACAAGTAATGCTGGGATTGCATTTGCATTATTGCGGTCGCAAGATTGCAAAACCCTGAAGGAGTGCAATAAACAAAGACAGGAAGCTGTGTGTGTGTGTTAAGGCGAGATAGGGAAAGTATAACTTGTATGGTCGCCTGAGGTAAACTCAACTTGTGATGGAGATCTCCAAACTCTCACGGAAACAAATTAAAAAGGTCGCATAAATCAACACAATCTGGATCCTGACACGGGACCTCAGAATGAGAGACAGATACGGTTAGGAGGAAAGGCACAATAAAACAAATCGAATAACTCATTTTCCTTGGTTTCTTCCTCTCGCTATAAACACGAGATTGCTAGTGGGAAAACAGCTATCAGTTTTTATGTGAATAACACAGTCGAGACGCACTGGGAAATAATTAAAAGTTCTCTTATCCTTTCTTTTTTCCAGCGCCTGGTCTCTGGAAAACGCCACTTCAGACGCCTGCTGCGTTGATACGTACGTCATAAGCGTTTATGAATCTAATTATTGGACCGATTCGAATGAAATGAGCAATGCAGTTATTCAGACCCGCCAGGAGTCAGTCTTCAGCTGCCCGTCATTGAAAAACAAACTGCGTTGGTGGAATTTGTCGTTTTTTTACAAGAGGGGACATAAAAATGTTCTGACTAATTATCCTGGATCACAGCGCTGGAGTGTGAAATGAAATTTGATTACTGACAAAGCGTTATGCGGTGCGCCGGAGAAAAAAACGTAGGCGGATGGCAAACAAATAACTCCAAACAAGTAAAAGAATGAGGGCGTCGTGAATACATGATGGCACTTCTGATGGCCGCGGTCGCGGGCACGTGATGCGGCCGCTTCGGTCCGACAGCCCCGGACGAACTTTTTTGGTAATATCAATTCTGTAATTTTCTTAAAGGACTTAAAATATTCAGTCATATTTCATTCACCCTCGCAACATTGCTGTGGAACACAAAGATGACAATTTTGAGAAATATCTTGCTTTTGTGTCCTTATAATAGAAATCAATTAGGGTCGGTGATGTTTGGGTACCAACATTCTTTAAAAATATCTTCTTTTGTGTTCTGCAGAATTTTCTTTTTGGGTGAACTATCCCTTTAAGCTTGTACTGTTGCACATTTATCGAGATGAGATGAATAGGAATGATAACAGATGAGCTTTTTCCGATAATATAGACCTCTTTTGCAAAGATGAGGAAATCGGATCAAATTGCAGCCTATCACAAGTAATGCTGGGATTGCATTTGCATTATCACGGGCACGTGATGCGGCCGCTTCGGTCCGACAGCCCCGGACGAACTTTTTTGGTAATATCAATTATGACAGTATGATTATTCATTGGTGTGGCTCCACAAATCCAGCATGAGTTTAATTCAGTTCTGCATTTAATTCCGTCCTTCTTGTTTCTAATTGCTCTCGCTGTTCCCCTCCTCACTTAACAAAATTTGCCCGAGAACTCGAAACGTTTAATCTGCGCGTGCCATCAGTGGGTATTGTCTTTCCGCAATTAAACTGATGAGGGGGTTTAGCCATTAGCGGGTTCATTACGGCTGCCACACGCCGACTCTATTGGAGCAATCAGAGGACGTGCTTCTCACAATCGCTCCCCGTTTAATGCCGCCGGGAGTTAAACCCTAAACTTATCGCTGGCGTGATGGAAGCATCGGGTCGTTCGTGAGATGAATGCCGGGCGGTGCAGCGATCCGGCGTGCGCTGTGCGATTTTACCTCCGATTTTAGAGTCTGACATAAATTTTGGAAATTGGACTTTTTGTACGACTTCAGGCTAAATGGGGAGTCTTTAATTGTTTAGTAGACAACTAATAGTGTTCATGATGAATTTTAGCATCTACAGATTGTAGTGTAAATGGCTGTAGCCTACAATGGTTGCCAAATGAAGAACCAAAAAGAACACAGCAGATGATAATATAAATATCATTATTGTAGCAAAATGAGGTTCCTTTGGTTTCTCTTAACAGGCAAAATGTTAGCGCATGGATTTTTAAAGACATTTTTATATCAGTAGTTGAAACACATTGCATTTTGTGTTTAGTATGCACATAAATGATTTAGAATAAACACTGCAATATTCCACATTTCAATGTTTTTGATCAAATATCAGTAAAACAAATTAGTGAGCTGTTCAGATAAATCATTTATAATAAACACTTTAATTTCAAGAACTGTCAGTTTTAATTTCATGGACTTTAATTTATTCTCATTACTGTCTTTGAGAAAACAAAGAGAGATGACACACGCTTCTAAACAATTGGCCCTTCACAAACAGTACAAATGAAAAGCTCCAAAGTTTCAAGCTCTAAACTTAAACACTTAAAGGGCCAAAAACTGATGTAAACACTGTTTAGAGAGTTCTGTGAATGTACTCTTCTGCACTGTGCAAAGTAGTTAAATGCGATGTGGCTTTGTGACCCGTCCGAGTCGCAACAGTGCTGACTGTTTCATTTACCGACGGCAGGTCGCGGGTGGGTCAGCCAGCGGAGTTTGTACTCGCTGAGAATTCATTACTTTGTGCTGCTACCTTGAATAGGAAATGAAGTTTCCGATAAAGGCGGAATTGAAAAAAGCAGAAGAGCGAGAAACGGACAGCATCCCAGACTTTAAAACACGCCTGCGCGAGGGCCGGCGGAGGTTAACTCTTAACATTTGGCGGGCCGCGTCTGCATCGTCAGGGAAAAATTAGATGCCAATCTGCCAAAGTCTTTTATATCATGTCTGTGACGGGGGAAATTGGAATCTTTATCTCTTTTGTGGAGAGAAGACTGCCTGACTTTGGTCTGCCAAAGGCGCCTGGCTTTGTTAATTGCTGAGAGAGAGAGAGAGAGAGAGAGAGAGAGAGAGAGAGAGAGAGAGAGAGAGAGAGAGAGAGAGAGAGAGAGACTTTTTACCTGCATGCAAAAGGACAAGGTGGAAAAAGAAATATCTGTAAAAACTAAATTGTTTGGTTTTGTGAGGGGTTATCACGGCTCTTGTGTAGACACAATTTTCTTTTTATGCTCCCTATATCTTGTCTTATTTCAGCTATGATATCATACTGTAGTTTATTAATGTCTTTACTTCCATATGTGTATTTCAATTCATATTGGCTGCATAAATGTTGAACCTTTTTTATAGCTTTAAAGAAATATTCTGTGTTCAAAGTTTACATTTTATGGCTAATAGTCATAAATGTAGTGGATTCACACAGAAAAAATTGACTCATCCGTCAATGCTTTGACCTTGTTTTTGTAAACTTAAATTCAGACTGTCAACTACAGTATGTTGTCATGGCAATGTAATCTTGGTAACCTGTACATTAATTGTACAGAGGGATGGAACATAACTATTGTTTATATGAAACAAAGTGCAAGCCCAGTATTTACATCTATGCCTTTTGCAGATGCTTTTCTGTAAAGCGACTTTCAGCACATTCAAGCTATACATTTTATTAGTTTGTATCTTCCCTGGGAACCAAACTCACAACCTTTCCATTGCAAAGACCTACTATACCGATCTACCAAGTTAGAAACTCCATGCTCTAGTTGTATCCCCTATAAGTGTAGTATAATTTCAATTGGACGATTTTGACAACAACTCAAAAATAATTAACAATTGCTGTGCCACTTTTGTGGGAAGCATACAGAAAGGAAATTCGAAACCAAATATATAGATTACAAAATCCTGTGAGATCGAGTCTGTGATTTCACAAGATAATTATAGTTAATTTATAACAATTTATGAAATTTGTATTTTTGTCTTTTCTATTGAATTGGTCGATGGTTCAAAATTTATGGACAGAATTTCTGGTATAATATTAGTAACAATAGAAAATACGCTGTAGAGGGCCTGGAATCATCAAGCTTGTATTTTTGTTTAAGTATTTGTTAAGTAATTCGTAATTATTTTACGAGGTGGCAAATTCGTGTGAATTTGTACAATGTAAATCGTACAAAAACGTATGATAAAGCAACACTGAAGCCCCTCCCCTAATGATGGAAGCAAATCATGGTGAAAGGTACGAATACGATTGTTCAAATTCATACGAATTAGCCACATTGTAAAATAGTTACGAATTGCCGTGAGACATTGTTGGAAGCATACAAAAAGGACATTCGAAACCAAATAACTAATCGATTGTAAGAAACACGATCATATTTGCGAATTACGCCCCTGTAAGAGGCCTGGATTCTCACGTGTGTCAATCGGCACAGTTTTCCACGTTAATCGACATGCTTTTGCATGCACCTGAATAGCATCACAGTCTAACCGTGGCATTCGCAGAACAGATGCCCGCTTTTTGCATCGCTTCCGTTTGGCTCCCTGCGTCGTGTACGTTTGGTGCATTGCCGTTGAGTATAGCTTTGGCTCTCTCTCCCTCTCTTCCGCTGAGCTCTGGGGGCGGGCGAACTGGAGAGACGGTTGCATTAATAATGCAAGGCTGCCTGGAAACTGAACGGGCTGCAGTGAAGTGCTGTGTGGAATGTTAAAGAGCCGTTTGTTTGTGTGTCGCCTGCTTGTATCCCTCCCCTTCCTCTAAAAGCACTACTGCCACCAACTTAAGTGTGTGCTAGCGTGTGTGTGGCTGTGCGAAGAAGGATAGACTGCGTGTGTAGTGTGTGTGCGTGGCTCTCAGTAGACAGTCTTGAGTTTGCTTGTGGCGAAACGTCTAACATCTGCGTGTCTTTGTTGCTGTATTGACAGATGACATATTGATGTGTGTGTTAAATATAGAGCTGGAACGAAAACTCTTCAAAGTGTGTCAACATGTCATCTGTGTGTTTTTTATAAACATACTCGCACGCCATCACGTATATTGCAGTAGATATAAAGTGATGTACAGTTGTAACTTAAAAATGCTAAAACGATAGCTAATCACAAATTTAAACAAATTTGCTTCTTGATCCTGTGTAATATGAGTTCAAACAAATGTGTTTCAGATTTGGTGTTGAAGGTGTCCTATTGGGAAGCTGTGGGGGTACAGTACTCCAAATCAAAAAACTTCTTCAATACACAACATCGCATACATTATCCATTCTTAGCAGCGAGAATGTTATTGCGCATGTGTGCCGCGATCTACGTGTTTTTCTCATGCCCGGAAGCGCAGAATGTACAACACATGAATCCCTTTAATGCGGCACTTTATTAAAGCATTTTATAAACGACAATATACTGCGAAAACACTTTGAAAATAAATAAAAACAATTTACGCTGGCAAGAGGAGAGCGTGTGATGTATTTTCTCTCTTTATTCACACGTTTGTTGACACAAGAAGGAAACAATGGGAGCATGCAAACACTTAGTATAATCGAGCTCTCGCCCCAGGACAGAAATATAATTCCTTAATGCTCTTCCTCCCCATTTAAATTTGACACCATTTGTAACCAACGCCTCACAAGAGTAATGTTTTTTTGAGTGTTTGTGAATTGCGTGCGCTAATGAACTTATTTTTAAACGCGCGGTTTATAAATTGAAGGAGGAGAGGGACGAGGTCGCGTGTGCGTTCTGTCACACACCGCAGGCCCACACGCATTCGCAGCACGCCACAGTCGGTCGAGAAGATTACAGACTTCTTATGTACATCTTACGGGGTAACGCTGTAATCACAGTAACCTAGATGTATGATGGCGATGAGAAGATTGATAGGTGGTCGTGGGGATGATTGCTTCTTGAGACGGGAGATGCGGTTGCGTGCTGAAGAAGAGTCATTTTAACGTTATGGTGCGTAACGGGGTTCGCTATAGTTTAGTGCAACACTTAAGAGTCTAGTACATGCATTTCTAGTGTAGCTCTAGAAGATGAGAAATATGACTAACAGGCCTTTGAACATGCAATGTTCATGTATATGTCTGCTGTTTTATAATGCCTGTTTAAAACTATAGGTATGAGAAAACAGAACTGAGATTTGATGGAGACTGTTTATGTTGATATGAACTCAAATATTTCACATCAAGTTCTTCCAAAACATTGTAAAAAAGAAAACGGTAATATTACGGCCGCTGGTGGCACCAGAAAACATAAAATAAAGTAAAATGACATATTTTCATGTTATGTTACACCCAACTTTTGGTCTGTTTCTGTAATTTGTCATTTCTTGTACATTTTGCATCTCAAAAATAGATACAAATTTTGTCAAATAACCTTGTCAAAATCGTTAAATTTCAATTTTTTTTTCTAGCTAGAAATTTCTAGCAGAAATTTACCAGAACATTTTCCTTTATTTTTTTACATAGACTGTTTCATCAGATTCTTGCGCCTGGCCCGCAGTTAACTTTCGGGTATGTTTGTGATCGGTCTGGCTAGTGGCTAATAATATAACTACTATATATATTTTATTGAATTTATATTAATCTTTTATTTTATAATATTTGTATATATGAAATAAACACTTTGTTGAAATTTTTTGTATATTAATTTATTAAATAAACAATTTGTTGAAGGGGTTGTGTAACTTTGTCGCATTTAAGTTTAGCCAAGTAACAGTTCTTCTACTGGTAACCCAAAATAATACTGACTAGACATACTTTTAACTTGCTAGCTAATGTCATTTACTTGTTATTTCTTTAGCTTGTTATCAGAAATAATCTCTATTCTTTGAGGATGTGTACCGGAAGTTAAGCTTGGGCCACAAAAGCGTGCATGCGCAGTAACGTTTGTTTATGTTGTTCAAACCTCTGTGCTCTTTCTGTATGTTATTATCTACGTCATTTTTAATTCTTTTAAAGAATTATAATGTGTTCATTGCTTTTTAAAGCCTGAATTGGTATATCATTGATGATTTAGCTCAAAAACTGAATCAGCAGAGACGCCAGGCGCTTGTTTGCCTGCAGGGCAGCTTTTGTTTAATGGGAGAGGACTTTTATGTGCATGCGCTCATGGACAGCGGCTTGATAACAGTTACACAGAACCGTATCGGTAATGATGACTTAATGTTTACGGACAGGGAGTCACTGGTTGTGTGTGAAGCGATGCCAAAACGGGGATAAATCTTACATGTGCAGCCGTTGATATGATTTATCCTTTTTATTATATTCATTTAGGGAAATTAACGTGCACTTTGCTTCACATTTTATGAGGATGTGCGTTCCCTGAGAATCGAACCCTTGACATTGGGTTTGCCAGTCCCTACGAAGGAATGTTTTAGACAATGTAGTGTGTCACAAATGCAAATGTAAGTCCATGTCATCCGCTTTAAATTGTGAATTGTAAAAATGGATTAGCATTTTCTACCAGGATTTCCATTTAAAATCATGTATTGCTCTGTATCACACTACGGCAGGCTAACGCCTCTTATATGGGACGGTGTCAACGCTGTTAACTTCAGATCGTGACCTGATAGCGATGCGTTTTTATATAAGTGCTTTATAAGTGTAAAAAAAGTCAAGTTTAAAAAAAATCAATAGTTAGTGTTCTGGTTTTTGTAACTTGGTGTTAGCACTTATTGTACTATTGCCCCTGTATGACATATCGCTTCCTAATCTCTCTGTAAGTCGCTTTGGATAAATGCATCTGCTAAAGGACTAAATGTAAATGTAAATAAAGTTTGGCCATCCACTCTGATGGGTGTTGACTATCTTGTCAGTCATGACATTTATTATTTGTATTTTTTACTTTTAATCTGTGAAAGATGACTAACTAGATTTACACTTTCAACTGACCATCTTGGTTATATTTTAATGTTCCTAATAGTTCGTATTATATATTTTATTCTCACCTTCTGCCGATCGTGTAGGAGCTGTCTAACTTTACATGCTGCCGATGTCATATACATTATTTAACACTGGCTCTATAATCCTGAAGTTATTCTTCTTGTCTGATTGATGACATATTTAAAGCAGATATGCATTTGCCAGAACATCATCTAAAGGTGCTAAAACCTCATACGGTAAAAGTTACAGCTTTGAAACGGGCTAATATCAGCCAGTGGACCACAGAAATCCTTTTCCACAATACCATGGTAACAGAGCTTCTTGATTGAAAAAGATTTTGCGTTTAAATTGTATGCAATATTTAGCAACAAAATATTTTAGTTTGTAGTTTTATACATATGCAGTGAAAGTCAAGAAAGTCAATGGCACCACTGTTGTTTGGTTACCAACATTCTTCAAAATATTTTCTTTTGTGTTCTGCAGAAGAAAGAAAGTCATACAGGTTTGAAATGACAAGAGGGTGGGTAACCATTAAAATTCAACCAAGTGTCCTGTTTTGCACGTGGCGTTTCACATTAATCGAACCCCAGATTCATTTTTTTCCGTGGGTAAAGCCGGCCGTCACCTGTCACCCCGAATCATCCCGTCCCACTCAGTTCCCGGACACGTTCCACCCGGCTCTTTAATTCAATAGCAGTCACTGTCAAACACGGGCCTATCTGTCCCACCATCTCTATCTGGTATTCCCTTTTGACTGTGAAGCCAGTATTTCCTTCAGTCCCGGGCTGACGCATAACCTTTTCTAGCCTTTTAATATGCAGCGTCGTCGTCTTCTGAATGCCACTCTCAATCTCTTCTGACATTTGTGCTGAAGACGCCACATTAGGTGACAAAATGCAACACGCGTTACGAGGCTCTTTTAAGACTCTGGTGACAAACGCGGAAACATGAAGCAAGCCGGCGAGATGCTTAGGTATACACGAGTGATATTTGCAAACATAATGCTTTTCCGTTTTGTCGTTATATTAAAAGTAAATAAGGTTGTAGTGTAATTCAAGTCAATGTGAGAGTTTACTGGAGCACAGTATTTGGAGCTAATAAAAA
The DNA here is from genome assembly GCA_026939265.1 of Oreonectes daqikongensis. NCBI lineage: Eukaryota > Metazoa > Chordata > Actinopteri > Cypriniformes > Nemacheilidae > Oreonectes > Oreonectes daqikongensis. The sequence continues at coordinate 7,799,236 of JAOTQM010000036.1, read as the reverse complement.
TGTTGCACATCTACAAAGATTTTATTTATGTAAAACACTGATATGAATTTATATTAATGAATTTGAAATGACATGACTGTGGTGTTAAAACATCTTTTTCATTTCTTATTTTTAAAAAATCCTTCAAAATGAATAAAGTTAATTTATAGTAAAAGCTAAATAACAGTAATTTACAAAATGGATCGCCGGTTATAATTTAGTAGGAAATTATGCAGTAAAGTATGTAAAGTAACCTGCAATTTTATGTTTCAAACAGAGATGGCGATAAAGAGATAAAAGTTTCAGAAGAAAAGTTTCTTTTTCTATCATATGTAATGCAAAAATTTCATTTTCTTTTGCTCATACTTTCTTTATCATATTTGTGATTGATGTGATTGTATATTTTGTATTTTCATAAGAACAGACAGTTCATACAGTAACTAAAGAGGTGGAGTAACCTGCAAGCTTTATGATAACAATGTAAGGTAATACTAAACTAAATTCACAATGAAAAAAGAGCCAATAAATAAAACTCGGCACCACTTCAATGCAGATTGCATCAGGTTTGAATTACATGTAGTTACATGAACTAATACTGTGCCGATATTCCACCCACAGACGTGGCTATTCGCCCCCGAAATCTTATCGTGTAAAATTGATCATGTCATATCCCCATAGTACTATTTTGTGCCGAGTTGCTTAAAGATTCCAACTCAAAACCCCAGGAGCCATTTCTAATCCCAAGTACTATCTTCTGAAGCCCTCAGAAGTCATTTTCTGCCATAGCTTGAGTCTGCCCCTCTGGACCGGGTGTAACTAGCATTGCTCAGAGCCAGATTTGATCTGGGAAGCTTGGGACTGGATGTCCTGTGTACTAATCAGTGAGCTAAAAGTGTGGGCCGCTGGCTCCCCGCAAGATCATTTGTTTCCAGGGGGGAGACAGTCCACCGGATCCCCCGAACCCGGACTGACAGACCAGCCTCACTCCATTACGCTATCACAGAGAGATAGACCGAGCACTCTTTCATCATCGTGCCGCTACGGCATGGGCTGTGTTGTACACATCTTTTCTCTCACCAGTGGTTAGACTTGAAAAGTTGAAGAAGTTGAAGCGGCTCACTTTGGGATTTCAGAAACCGGCAGCGTTTTTAATAGGATTCTGGAAGATGCGGCCGCTCATTTAAAAGCCGGGCTCCAGTCGGTGTAGGTTAGAAACATTAAGAGGAATAACCCTCATGTCATTGCAAACCTGTATGACTTTCTCTCTTCTGCAGAAGTCAAAAGAAGATATTTTGAAGAATGTTGGTAACCCAAATATCTTCCTCATGCTTATGCTTTGTGTAGGTCACAAAATGGATCCAGGATTGGTGTTGGGCTTGTATCAGAATAAACATCAAGGACTTGAACAAAGCCGATACTCATTCCCCCGTGGATGTAGAAAGCTTTAGATCAACGCACTCCATCTTTTCAGAGATTCAGAGCATTCGGTCTGGTCCATCTGTGTGATAAGCCGCCAGATAACGGTGGTCTGCCATTGGCCGATCATGTTTTTTTCAGATTGGGACTCAAGGGGAATATGGGATGCAACCGAAGGCCCTTCTGTTCTGCTGACCGAGTACATTTGGCCTTGCTTGGGCGATAGAGCAGTGACACGCATGTGTTGGTCATTTGGCATGAGTGCTAAATAATCTGGAGGTGCATTTAACACAAACAGACTGTTCTCACTTGACATTTAAATGTCATACAGCCGCAATATTAGATGATCATATATGTCACCAGGCCACGTGTCTCTATATTGCTTATTCTTAGTAGTACAGGACGTTTTTGTCTTTAGCTCACAGATAAATGAATGAATGGAGATATAGAAGATCACAGGCAAATACAATATTATGCTACACTAGTGAAAGTCTTTGATATTTGACATTGCAGTCAATAGCGTTTGGCCTAAATCTGCAAAACATTTCATTTTGAACCATTATTGGATCAAAGCAGGCACGGTTGAGAGATAACAACCTTTGGCAGCGAAGCCTCTCGGATAGCGAGTGTTGGCCTCGCTCACCACCGGAATGGCCTGGCTGGGTGAACCGTTGAAAGAGTTTGATTCATTATGTCACAATAATGGCTTTTTTACAGAGCGCACCAGACAAACTGTTTGACTATGACTGTAAAATCCTGGACTCAGAAATGACTTTTCAGGATGGTATCCATCGATCTGGATTCTGATCCAGTCAGAGTCATCCTGCAACAAAAAATGTGCAATGTGGTACCCAATTTGCATAACTCATTCAGTAAATGAGGTGCTGAAACAACGCAAACAGGTTTTTTCTTTTTTTTTCGTGGCGAATCCCCTCTTAGTGTTTTGTCCTGATAACGTTTGTATAAACAGAGAATTGAGATGTACCAGATAATGCAGTGCAAAACTATCATTATCTTACCGTAAGCCGTTTTGTAAGCGACTTAATAGCACGATTTCATAGTATGCTTTATTATTCACCCAAAAAGAAATAAACAATAACTTGAACAACACTTTGATTTTCTTTAGCTCCGCATTAGGCATTAAAACCAATTAAAACAAACAATGAAACCGGAATTGGAGTTGCTAGATTGGAGTCTGTTAAAATTCCCATAAGACATTAAAAAAGCGAGATACCATCACGCTGTCGCAGACTCTCGAGATAATTATCCTAATAAGGTTTAAGGAAAGTCATTTTGTTGTTTTGGCCATAGTGACGCTTATGGTGTTTCCTTCCTGTTGCAATAACAGGTTGTACAACTTCGTACTAGATGTCACGGCTTAATAGAATCTGTTTGATGATGTGGGTGTTAATAAGGTCTTGATGAGATTGAACATTGCACAGAAAGGCGAACACGGTTTAAGAGTGGACACCGCCGCAGGGCTGTTCCCTTAGAGGAGGTGCATAATGTATAATATAAGCCCTAACTCACAATATCTACAATGAGCATTTAAGCATGTGCAGAAAAAAAATGAGAGGTTTAATAGCTCAGGAGATGAAATGTTCTTTTAACTAATAATTAAAGCCAAGGTTTTTGCTCAGATGTTTTCTTTCGATTTCTTTTGGAAAATGAGACAACTGTTGACATGCATTAACACAGAAGTGGATGGCAGAAGTGGATGTCTTAGTTCTGGATGAAAATGTTGTGACTCTTAATTTCAGACTTTTCTCAGTAAAGTATGACATTTTTAGATCTCTTCTGCCTGTTCAGAGAAGATAAGATTAGTGTTTGGAGGAACATTTGAGAAGCTGAAGAGGTAGGAAAATACAGGAAAGAGACCACTCCAACTTTTCATTTCAAATCAGCATTTCTATGTATTGTGGTCATTCCAGTACTACATATAAATAGTAAATTCAGAAAAACTGAAATATTGCTTTGAAACGGTCTCTTAATTATTTCCGCTGCTGTATATTATCGCTGGACTTTCAAAACCTCAGATGTCCAAATTTACAGTTTTTTTAGAAACACTGTAATTTTTATTAAATTAATAACTGTGTTGTCAAAGTTGACAAGCACGTTTTAATATTTTATTTTGTGGTTATACATTTGCAAAACCCAGTGACAAACATAAAGGGTGATTATTATTAATAATTATGGCAAAAAAATAAAATTTTTGGAGATACAAGATTTCAGAACGAATCAAAAATATATATTTGTTTGAGATTAATTGTGTGCTGTCTTGGATAAACAACTAGTATTATATTTTAGAGCTTTGTAATTTTCCTTTTTTGTAAGTTTTTCCAATACTTCCAACACCAAATGACAAAAAAAAGATGCGATAAAGTTAATACTTTTTTTACTTCTTTACTAATACTTTTTTGTTTCAATAACTATAAACGATAACATTTTCCTATCATTAAAATAAACACTGTGCAGATATTTAAAAAAACGTTAAAAGTTTACAATATGACATTAAAAACCTGAATTTCTAGATGAAACGTACAGTACACTCCAAAAAATATTGGGTTATTTCAACCCCGTTGGGTCAATAATGGACAAATCCAACCCTTGGGTTAAATTAACATAGAAAATGTTTATAATCCACCCAATAATGGGTTAATTTATAACCCAACAGATGGGTTTGGCCATTTTCGACCCAAGGCTGGGTTGAAATAACCCAATATTTTTAAGATAAGTAAGTAACACAAGTTAAAACACTGAGGTGTTTATATGAAAATACAATTTCATCTGATACAAGAGATGTCATTTGATTTTTCTCTTTCCTTTGTGCATTTATCACTCCTCTAAAATCAGATCAAACCGCCACACCGCCTCTTGTTAAGCCTTCTTAAGAGGCAGGGGGCCGGCATAGCATCCCTGGTTAAATCTTTTGAGGCTGCCCTGTCATTGTACTTGCACCAGTAATTAATTAACAATCTTCCCTTTCCAGCTCAACACGCTCATACTGGTTTCCAGCAGAGAGAGAAGATCATTAGAGAGAAGCTGGAGGAAAGGTAAGGCCTTACGGCTCCTGCATGCAATCACATGGGACTGGCTACAGACACATGGACAGAAAACAGAAAATCCCATTTAATGGTGAGTTTTCCAATATCACCTACTGGAAATTCAAGAAATAATGCAAGAAAATGGGTATAAATTGATGGTTAGACTTGATATTATAGCAACTGCCAAACAGTCTGACAAAACCTTCACGTTTTTTATATTCACCCCTATGCTGGTACGATACAGTACCTGTACAAATACATCTGAAGTACAGATTACAAATCCCTCTGTTCATCACACAAACCTGCAGGTTACTTCGGCTCTATCTCGTCCTTGAGTTTCTAAGATTTGCTTTTCATCACATCCAGTTGAAAGAGAGCAATACGACTTCCATTTAAAGTTCGTATAAAACCTCCGGCTTTTAAAACGCTTCTCCGTTGATGGAGCCCTCGCAGACGTACGAATTGAAAACTCGTTTCATTTACGTGCAGGTACGGCATCCTGGCCGATGTTACCATGGCGATGAAAATATTTATGGACCTGTGCAGAATATCTGTTTTGTATTCAAACGCATCTATTGTGACATCACCCAGCGGCCACGCCCCCTCAAGTTGTACAGGTTGTTCACCGCAACCTGCTGCGTCCCCCGGGGTTCCCGTCCAATCATTTCTCATGCTGATTCGCTATTAGGACAGACGCCGGTTCTATTTTATTACTCTGGTTTTATTATTTTCAACTTTCTTCCTGTGAGTGATAGCTGAGCCTTTAGCTATAAAAAACAAATAACATGAATACGCAGAGCCTTACCGTCGGGCACACGCTGACTGGCAGCACAGACTGCTGTATCCTGCCCACTTTAAAACCACAAAACAGGCCTTTTAGCAACAAGTAAAGGGTGGATAGCCCGGAGGAGATGCTACAGCATCGCATCTTCCTCAGATTAAGGCGTAGAGAGGTGGATTTAACCTTGAGATGAGACGGTGACATGCAATGGAGTTCAAAGGCCCCGACAATCATTCTTGCAGCTGTTGAGAAATGACTGGCGCAGACGGTTACGTTAAGATGCCAAACAACATCTTATTAATTAGGTCTACTGAGACAGAAACGTCTCTTTTGTAGATTGTAACCTTATCTTATTTTTATTTTCTAGAAAAATATTAACTGTTGATTTTTAGCGTCCAGTTATCAAGATCGCTGAGTGAGAAGATGAGAGCGATCGTAACATCGGCCACACCTCAATTCCCTTTGGGATATGATTTAGGGATGTTGTTTTTATAGTAGAGGAGAGCACAACGCTTTATTGATCAGTGCTGGTCTTCACTAGCAAAGCTTTACAAGGGAACGGGTGTCAAATAAAGCCCGTAATATACAGACCTTCTTCATAACTGTTGAGAGGCTGTTCCCAGTGCTTTTAATTTACCTCATTTATCTTAGAACAAATACTGCTTGGGTGACAAAGAGTGACAGACAAGCAGGAGAGATGGTATGAAGGGTTAAATTTGGTGGAATGATGGCGGAAGTGTTGACATTCTCAATACATAAAACAAGAATTGTATATTATCTCCAGATTTTAGGATTCTTTCATATCCAAGATTTAATTTTAAACACTGGAATGTTTTCATTTTAATAAGTATCCTTGGACAGTTGTTATAGTACACATTGTGTTTGTTTGGACTCCAGTTGAAAATTAGGGTTAGCGTTGGGACAAACCCAATAGTTGGACTATATTTACCTAGAAAAAGTTTATATTTGACCCAACCATAGGTTAAAACATTCAAGCATTTTGGGTTGAAACAACCCAGCATAGGTTAATTTAGAACTCATCCCGTTGACCCAATGTTGGGTTAAAATGAGTATAGTTCAATTGGAAGAGCATTGCATTAGCAGCGCCAAGGTTAAGGGTTCGAGACCAGAACCATATAAACTGATAAAAAGTGTAGCTTGAGTGCAAATCTGATTCGCTTTGGATGGAAACATCAAGACAACACAAACCAAGTGTAAAATGTACAAATTTTAGGTCCCACTTTGACATGTTACAATGACAGGTGAATGTACACAGTTTAAACAATAATTTTACATCATGGGTGGAATTTTGAGTTACAGTATTTTTCAGTTTGAGTTATGAAACTGAAGGACTTTGAAACTGAAGATCTCTTAAAGACAGTTTGGTGAAAATCATTTCCACCCTGTTCTTTAAGCGTTTCACATCACAAAGTGTCAGCACCTTCGGGAAGGGACTCCGAGCAACAAAAGACTTTCCGTCAAAATGAGAAATGGCAAAATATGGCGTGACACGCTCAGTCACTCAGCTGGTCGTCCTGGACAGCATGTCATTGGGAAAATAGTTGCCCCGTCAGAGGGTCAAAACAGAGTTGACAGAAATCAAATGCTTGTTTTCGCCATCTCTCAATGTTCTCAAAAATCCCTCTCGTCCATCTTTCTCACTTCAGACTGATGGTGAAAGTTGCTGTTTCCCAGGACAAAGACATTTCGTGATTTGAAAGATCTAAATGTGTTGCAACAGCATGAAGATTTGTGAACATACTGTCCAACGAAAAACAATATTAATCATTATGTACTGGTTACACAACCTCTTATGGGCCCTCGAGACCAATGTTTTCTGAATTGTTTTTGTCAAACTTGCGTCGTCTTGAGTAAAGATGCATACAATGCCACCACTGAATTTAGTCAAGTTAGAATTTTTTAGTAGGCAGCATTAACAAGCATAGCTTTTTTGCCACCTACAGAGATAGCTCACTAACTTTTCGAGCAGAATGTCCAACGTCTTTAATGGGCGTTTGTCCTCTCAAAAACTGCACATCTTGTACTCAGACATAATAATTATTCACATCAGCCCACTGTATTTTAAATGCTAATTTCTCTTTTCTTGATTCGCCCTGCTGGAAGAGTTCAGCATGGCACAGTGTGACACTCATCGGATCTCTTAATGTTAATACTGCAGGTTACTTCCAAGATAGCAGCAGGGAATAGATTACATCAACCATCTGATTAGATGCTAAAGTGGCATCATGATTCTTTCTTTTAATGCAATGACGACAATGTAAATATGTATCTAAGAATACAGACTGTTGGCAAAAATAATAATAAATAATAACATCCATTTGGTTTCACTTGCTGGCAAATAGATACGTCTGCTAAAATGTCTGCTGTGTAAATACATCTCATAAACGTCTTAGAAAGGGCAGTTTTATATACATTCTCAATTTTAAACATCTTACAGGCATCTTTTAAAAAAAATAGATGTCTCTGAGATGTGTGTGCTATCAGGGTCTATGTGAAATCATGATTGGTCAATAAGTTTCAACATACATTTTTTTTATTTTGGCATAAATTATTGTGGTTAGTTGTGTATCAGTCTATAAATCATCAATGTGTGGCGGTCGATGCATTGACGTTGTTCCCGAACATCACGTTGCATTCAATTTGATGTGTATTCATCTACTTATTTGCCTCCCCTCTAATGTCACAAAAAATCACGAATTTGACCGCTTGTAGTATGCTATTAGACACGAAATCAAAAACAATTCTCAACCATTTTATGCACGACCGGCAAGCTCTTGCTCTCTCAACCGAATGGTTACAGTATATTTCTGCACATAAATAGACTCGGGCCTTTAAAATTGGTCTTGCATTAGCTGAAAGTACCAGAGGATAGCAGGTACAACCACCTGATCGCCTCCTCCATTTTGCACATTGCCGGCAGGATGTTACTCATCTAGTTGCCATTTGCCTCAAAACAAATGATGTCTTACCACTCGGGCCGGTTTGTTTGTGACACACAGGGCTGATTTAGCAACACAGGATCCCAAACAAGTAACAAGGATCTCATGGGCCCTTGTGGAAAAACATTGGACTGAGTTTGGAGTTGCAGCTCGGAAAGCTCAGGGCTGCCTGTTCGGCATGAAGAATTACATCATACATACGCTGTTGGTTTAATTAGATTTCCCAAGAATCCCTGCAGCGTGGTTTAGTACCAAAATGCCTTAATTTGATATTTAATTTGAAACAATTTTGATAGTTTTAAATAGACTAATGTATATATAATGCATGAGTTTTTGAAAGAAGTCCACCGTGAGTGAGATTTGCATGTGAGAGCGTTATAAGTATGATTTGCAAACCGTATGTGTCAAAGACATTGTGGGAGGGGCCAGCTGTCGGGCATAGCCCCACCCACTCTGTCCATAGTTACCGCCTTCCTTTCCTGTCACAAGTAGGCAAACCTTCCATCCAAATCTTTCAGACCTGTTTTGAGGACCTGTGTACTATCACATGTGTTTAGCTTCACACATTAAGGCTGTTATTTTCCTGTCTTGCAACACATAAGGAACATCATAACCACGATGTGCTGGAGGTGTTTTGTCGCCATCATGTATTTCATTTATCACAGCCACATTCCTTTCTCCTTTCTTTTCGCTTCCCATAATTCTCCCTCCCACACGTCTAAACACTCCCACACACCACATTCCTCAGCAAATGTCTCCTACAGACATTTACTTATGCCAAACTGTCAATCATTGTCGTAATAAACAAGAGATCACAATATAGACCACAGAGGTTAATATAATAACCGTCTGTCCATCAACATCAGTGATAGAGTGTCTGTTAACCAGCAGGGGTCAGTGTGGCCTCATACACACGTGTGCACGCGTGCACACACACACACACACACACACACACACACACACACACAGGTACAGTGAACCGGTCACAGCCAAATGTGTCTCTTTTAACAGATGCCCTGTGTGAAATAATTCATCGCGAAACCTCGCTCTCGCCGAGCGCCATACGCTGCGAACAATGGCCATCATGTTTCTACACAATCCCAGGGTTCGGCTTTAAACAGCCCGGTCTGTCTCTAAACAGCGCGAGGGAGCGTCTATATTTAATTCATTCTTTTAACTCTGGCCCGCTTGATTTTAAACAGAGAGAGAAACAAATACAAAAGAGTATCACAGCAAGAGATGCCGTTTAAAAGTCGGTTACGGTTGTTTGCGCCGCAGTACCGCTGTTTCGTGAGGGTAAAACGCTTCGGGGTGAAGAATTGAACCAAACCTGATCTGGAGAGTAAAAATAACAGGGCTGGAACGTGTTACGTTAAAGTTGCATGAAGCGTACGCTGGTTCGAAATGGCCGAGTTATTTTTAAAATGTAGAGATTACAGAATACATGATGTAAAATGTCATTTGAGCACAAAAGTGTGCTCATCCAATATGCGGTTATGACTAAAGTGTGGCTCAACGGGGGCACTTGAAGGCAGCGTGGATTTGCGAAGAGTATTTCGGGCTATAGGATTAGCGACGAGCGTTATCATGAATATTGAACAAGACTTATCTCACGTCGATTTTTTTTAGGTTAGAACTTGAATAGCAGTATAGCAGTTTATTGCAGCCTTTTTTCAAGTTTGTGCTTGTGGCTCCCCAATACAGGTTAAATATATTTATAACTGCCCTCATGTGGTTCCAAACTGACTGGTTTTATTTCTAAATAAAACTAAAATCACTGCTGACACTTGAAACGAGTTCAACACTGTCAGAATTCTCACCCGAGTGAATAGGAGAGCGAGTCCTTAGTTATGCGTACCATGAAACGCAGTGCTCTCTCTCTCTCTCTCTCTCTCTCTCTCTCTCTCTTTTGGGCAGTGTTGGCTGCTAGTAAGCCTGTACTTCTGCAGAACGTGTGCCAGAATGAGAAAACAGTGCCAGCAATCTGGTCTTTCTCAGCCACAACATCCAGAGAAACAGACACTGAGCAACTCTACGATTAAACACCTCTACGGTTTAACCTTAAGCACAGATTCACAGCTGTTTTTTCGCACGATTATTCTGGAGCCTTCATGGTGGACGTCCTTTATATACAGTATGGGAATTTTGAGGTATATAAAGATTCGGTTTTCTTGAACATTCAGTACCAAGTTAAAAATATATTTTATCATTAAAAATGTTTTAATATGTTGTTAATTTCTTCATAATGTATTGTGCTTAATATATTAAAGGATAGTTCACCCCCAAAATACAATTATTTCGTCATTTACTCACTCTCATTTCATTTCAAACCTGTATCGCTTTCACGAAAAGAAGATATTTGGAAGAACGTTGGTAACCAAACAACATCGGACCCCTTCGACTTCCATGGACACAAAACTGCTGAAACATTTCTCAAAATATCTTCACAGAAAAAAATGACTAATATACAGGTTTTGAATGACATGAGGGTAAACAAATGATGATAATTTTTTTTCTTGGGGTGAACTATCCGTGAACTCCCTTTTATATATCACATGGAATTATGGGTTATATTAACCAATTCCTAGTATGCTACCTGCATGTCTTTGATATGTTTTGTTTAATGCAATGTACTTTGAAATGCACTAATTCTAATTTGGTGTATTTTTTTAGACTGGATTGCAAATCGGGACCCAGCCACATTTTGAAGAGGCGTCATAATGGCCAATCACGTAACTGCACGGGCTGGAATTCAAACAGATGAGCACTCATTACCGTGTGTGCATTCGAACTCTTTTGTACCGCTGGAGTTAGAGCGAACAGATTTAACTTTGTTAACTTTGCTAACTAAGTTTGGCATTGAATTGTGTTCAGGTGTGGAATTGAGACTAACGACGTGGTGCTTAGTCATTGAAATCTAATACAGCTCTGTACAGCACACCATCTCCCATGATGCAATGCAATAAAAACAACTTGTTTTGTGCAACTCCGACCTATCCTTGTAAAATATGGATTTGGTTTCTCCTTGATGGATGTTCTTTCTGTGCTTCACAGATGGGGTTAGTCTAAACAGTGGACTTAGATGTCTGGCAAACTCAAGGTTGTGACCATGTCATTGGCTAACCAGATGCTGCTTCTGGTCTAGTCTAGACAGCCAATAGGAGTGAAGGGTGGAGAGGAAGTGCACATCAAACCGGAGGAAATCAATGCGGCTGGTTCTCGGCAGGAGTCTTGAGAATGGGCATGATTAGTTTAATTGGCTAACGATCCAAAAGCCCTAATCCTGAGTGAGCTGCCCAAGCCCCGGCTGAATCTGGCCTCCAGATCCGGAACATGAGTAAACCAAAGAGACTTTTCAATCAGGCTAATAGTGTTAGCATAGCATCTGTTGTTGAGCTCGTGTTTTTTGTGTTGACTTGACTTCACTCTTGGGGTTATTTTTGGTATCATTCGCTTGAATTTCAGTCTTAAAATCTCCCTTCAACATCGATCAAATATTGGCATTCAACGTCTGGCTAACAATTATGTTGTCTCAATAATTCACAAAAACTTGTTGTACTTTGTGTCCATACATAAGAAGTCTGTTTGGTGACCAACATTCTTCAAAATATCTTCGTCATGTTCTGCAGAAATGACAAGAGGATGAGAAAATTATGACAGAATTTTCATTTTTGGGTGAACTAAGCTATCTTTAAAGCCCCGTTCAGAACGTCGGACAAAGTTAATAATTGCTCAACTTTATGTAAATGATGAGCGACTTTCAGGAGTGACTACCAATAGGAGTTAAGCAGCGAAGCTCACGTCATCCGTATCCCGTCAGTTATTGCAGGGTTTGTTACAGACGGTTATAGACCCCGAGTCGCTGGCTGTGTGTACGCAGTTTAATAGTGTTGAACTCTAAAGTTTTTTATTCAGAACTCATCCAGAAGAAAAAATCAGCACAGCAAATGTTTGAAAAAAGAGTGAAAGAGTGTCAGTCAATTTTGACCAAATTTAAAGTTGAGTATTAAACACCTTTAGTTCAAATGCAGTTTAGACTTTAAGCAAACTTTATGGCCACTACATTTACCCTGCCCTTAAAAATAAGTTAAGACTATTAGTACGTTTTGCAATATACTTCATGTTCCTTTCCTTCCTGGGGCAAAAAAAACCCCATCCCAAGGCGAGTGATGTTTGAAAATATGAAAATAAGTCCCTAGGAACTTATGCTGAGACTCCAAACCGGGCAGATAAGGCTGTTTGGCCAAGCGTGCCTTAGCTGTGGAGGGATTTTGGACGTCTTGTCAGGAAGTCTTAGGGAAGCATTTCCTCTTTTCATATTTCATCTGAATGCAGTGTAGACGGTATGCGGTGGGTAAAGGAACACATAAAGAGGCTTGCTTGAAGCTACAGCTTTTATGCGACCGATGCTTTCAAAGGGAGAAGGTTGCTTACTGCACCGAGGTTTAATGGTACCCTGCTCTGAGCTCTCTCTCCCTTTTCTACACTCTATTTTCCTTTCTTCTTTCTTTTTACTTAATCATGCCTTTACTTTCTATCTCTTTGCAAACCAAACCATACAATTGCACATTGTGGACACTCACGCACACACATAATGCTTTGATGTACCCGTCTTCCTGTTGGAGTGAGAGTGAAGGGAGTTGCGAGGAATGTAGATGCTGGTGGCGGGGAGGTTTTTGGGCATTATAAAGCCTTCTCAGTTGAGGGTTCCGAATCGCAGAGTTGGATATCGAGTGACTCTGTTGGCAGACCTGTTGGACATCCCCAAATGACCGCACTTAATATTGTTTAAAACTATTAACTGCTCCTTTCTTTTTTCTCTCAGGTGTTGTTAGAGCCTTGGTTAACACATTGTAGTTTTAATTCTTACCTGCATCTTATTCAGTTCATACTCATAATTCAGATTAACAGGGTGCTGAAAGCTCTGAAATAGGAGAGAAATAGCATAATTTAAGTAATTTTTAATTGTTAGTGCAAAGGCCTCATTTATATAAATAGCACTGTAAAAAACTGTAACTTTATGGATTGAAAAGTGGTAAAATTATTAAATTACAGAAATGACCCACTAAAATTTGATAGTTTTTTTTACATTGAGAGGTAACAGTAGCCGCGTTTCCATTACAGATTTGCTCAAAACCTTTGCGATATTTTGTAAATATCTATAAAAGAATGGACTTTGTTTCCATTAACAAATGTTATGCGGCTAAAACGTATCCTCTCGCGATAATACATTCCAAAAATCATGGCAAACTCCGTCTCATCTTCGGTCCAGACATACAACGTCATCTTTAATGATCATGTGACTTTTTACGTACGCCACGTGACCTGTAAATGCGGAAAAAATTGCCAGTTTGCGAAATATTCCTTTTTCAAATCGCCTGAAAAACCACCTTATGCGAGTGCAAAACTTTTACGATAAATGGGAGTTTTCGCGAAATTGACCTGTTTACATTGAGCGTATTTAAAATTCTCAAATTTGCGCAATTGAAAGGGTAATGGAAACGCACCTATAGATTGCACCTCTGTAAAAAAAATCTATGCTGTTTGCCTGCTATTTGGCCTTCCATACAGCAGTGCCCATAAGTGATGGTCCAGGGGGGCATATTTGTACAATATTTGCTTTTAATGTCCCTTCATGTTAGAATAAACCATGAAATTATTGTGTTTATATACATTATAAAACAGTGTAGATATAAAATGGACGAAACATTAAACTTTTATGGTTTTTATTGAACAAATTTATTTGGCAAATTGCGAACCACAGTGTTTCGGGAATATGGGTTTTTATATTTGTATATACAATACAAATGTACAGAAAAACAAATAGCTCATAGAAAATAAAACCTACATTGACTGCAATATTATGAGTTATTAATATTTTTCAATCCACTCTTTCTTTTTGGCCTCGACACTTTTCAAAGCTGATTTTCAGTACACTCCAAGCACAACTATGCAACATTCATACAAACTCTTTAAAAGATCTTTAATAATATACTTGAAGTGCAAAGACATCAATTCTCTAAAGTTGGATATCACTTTTGGCCACTACTGTACTTGAGCTAAAAAAATAAAACACATGCACAAAGCTGGGTAAAAAGATGTTATTCATAAATAGTAAAAAGAAAAAAAATACTCAATGCCATTGCAGCTGATTTACACCGTAAATATACAGTGACTCAACTTCACAGTGTCCTTTGCTTTTGTCATTGGTCATAATACCTTGTCCTTTCATTTCATAAGTAAATTCTTCCCACAAATGGAAGTGCCGTGCCTGATTTATTTGTCGTGTTTTGTAGGACGCGGGAAAATCTCAGGTGAAGGATGAAAGCAGGGATCTTTAAGCAACGCGGCGGACAGCACAATAGCTCAGTAAGATTGATTTATGCGTGTGCGGTTTAGAGATCTCTTTAAAATGTGCACTATTACACTTTACTCTCCCATTCCCAGGTGGGTGAACTGCAAGCTGCCACATTTACAGCTCAGATAGAAACTAGATATTCTTGCACTGTCCGTATCGCGCTGGTCTTAATGGGATCTGCTGGGGTAGTTATTCTGGAACCAACTGGGGCAGAAACTTGAACTATTAGGATTTTATAGATGAGGTTTTATTGGTTGCTTTTAATAGTGGCATATCATAAACGGTACCCCGTCCCCTTCAAGAATACATCAAGGTCATTATATTAGTGCTGTTAGGGGCCGTTTTTATGGCAGAGGGTGGGATTCTAACCCAGAATGCTTTGTTTTCCGTATCGCATAGACCTTTATGTTAAAGGGATAGTTCTCCCCAAAACATGATGAAGATTAATAACTGATAGACTCGGTTTCCAATGAGGGTGAGCACATGACAGAATTTTCATTTTGAGGCGCACTGTCCCTTTAAGGCTGTCAGCGAGACAGCTGAAAGATAACGGACACGTTTAATAGCTTAGTCCATCATCACAAGGGAGTTCGTTGGATTTTTATGAGCTTATTTTGGGAATTGATGGCTTGGATAGTGTGGTGTTTGTTTTTATATGGAAGAACATGAATCACTGGTTCTTACTGGCATTCGTCTTTTTGCAATGTATAGTATGTTTAATACCTTTTAATATCGAGAACCAGAATTACTATTTTCGCCAAAATGTACAGTATACAAAGCACACAGAGAATTATGCAATGTGATATATGCAATATCAGGAGCACATTACACTTTAATGATGTTTTTTCAGACACAAAATATTATTTTTTAATTTGATACATTATGGTTCCACCATAACATTGGATTCAACAGTTTTGATTCATTATTTTTAGACCACACAACAACTGTATTTATTTCTATGATGCAATATGGATGAGTTCTTACTGTATTTCAACCATGTGTAAAACTACCATTTAAACGTTTATTATTGCGTGATGCCTGCTTTTTCTTTAAAAAAAAAATAAGTAGGTAGAATACAGTTAAATAAAGTTATATACCGTACAGCAGCTCTTTCTGGTCTGGCATGCCACAACCATTTCAGATCGACATCAGTCATGCTCAGGTGTGCAGCTCAATATTGCATCATTATATGTATTACTGCATGCATTAACATGTCTTTGATCTTATTTCAGCGTCATGTCTTCTTTTGTCATGTTGACACAAAATCCTCCTTCCATGCAGAGTGGCAAATGATGCAAATTATGTAAACCGAGCACACGCGCGATTAGTCAGAGGAAGATTAATTTAAACTAAATCTGGCAACCCAGACACAAAGGACTGAACTCTATCCGGCTGTTCACTTTTGTGCACGTGAGACTGTGTGTGTGTGCATGTGTGTGTGTGTGCACATTGAGGAGTGATGTTCCTTATTGCCCTCCGAGAGCTAATCATCACGGTGTGCGAGAGATAAATCCCAGCTTTAGATAAAGGCGACTCATTGTGAATAACAAACCGTGATGAAGAGCGGACCTCTCCCCGCATGATCTTCACTTACTCACTCACAGCACACACCCACATAGACAAATCCAGTTTTGTACGCAGTGCTGTTCTGAGACCAGCGTTGTTGCATATCCGGTAGTCTTTGGGGTTTTGGATTGGAGGGAGGAATGGAGGTGTTAGGTTAGTGCAAAAGGGCAATTTCACAAAATCATATATATTATGTTGGGACTGCATCTCCTTGCAGGGAGGTATTTCTTAATCCTGGTGATGAGAGAGTGCCATAATAACACTGCAGGAAAGAGAGAGAGAGAGAGAGAGAGAGAGAGAGAGAGAGAGAGAGAGAGACTGGCACTGGGCAGCAGCTGCAGTAAGCGTGCACGGCAGCCGGCTCGCCAGTGGGTATTTTTCAGCAGGGGCAGGCAGCCAGTAAGTTCGGAGAGAGGCAGAAACCGATGAGAGAAAGAAGGAGTGGATTTTTTTGTAATCAGCGTCTGTTTCCTCTCTCATTAGTTTCAGGGGCTGTTGACTTCTGGATGCGCTTTTCACGGGTCAGTAGATCAGAGGTTTTCGGAGAGAAACTAAGATGGAGGTGGGACCACGAGACAGTCGATCAACTCTACTGCCGTTTAAAGCGAGGTGGCATTATTCATGCGCCGGGTCATGCGTGTACGCACACGTGTTTGCATATTCTCTAATATGAATGCTGAAACAGTTATGTGCTCTTATAGTTATGTGGGTTTACTGGGGTTAAATCGAAATGGAAAATTGTGCCATTATTTACTTACCCTTTTGTCATCTCAAACCTGTTTGATGTTTTTTCTCTGTGTGAAACTAAAAGAATGATTTCGGCACAACCCAGACAGGAAAAAAGCCTATTAAACTCTTGTTATATTTAAAGGGACAGTTCACCCAAAAAGAAAATTCTGGTATCATTTACTCACCTTCATGTCATTACAAAGCGATGTAACTTTCTCTCTTCTGTAGAAAACAAAAGGAGATACTGTGAGAAATGTCTCTGTGGTTTTGTGTTCATAAAATGGAAGTCAATGGGGGTCAATGTTGAACATTCTTCGAAATATCTCCTTTTGCGTTCTGCTGAAGAAAGAATGTCGTACAGGTTTAAAATGACAAGAGGGTGAGTAAATGATGCCAGAAACCCAAGCCTCCTGTACCTTTAACGCTTTTAGTGCCTTTTATTGCATACGATAGAAAATGAAATTTTGCCCATGTTGATTTTCAGTAATTGACGAAATTCCCATTTCCCACAAGAACAAATTCCCATCTGTTTTTCGCACAAAGCAATTACGCGGCTTAAGGCGACTTTAAAAACGTTTCCGATTGACACGCAGAATCCGCCACCTCTTCGCGACGTGCCGCGACCGCACGCCTCCCGCTTCCGCAAGCGTCCCATCGTCTAATTACCCCTCTCACGCGAAATCACAACAATCCATCGCAATTAATGGTGTGGTCCAAATACAGAGGCGTGAATCTCATATATTCAAGCTTCGCCGTGACTGTTTGTGTGTACGAGCAATCTCCACCGCTTAATTTTCCTCTATTGTCCTCATCTGAAACTTCTCCCCTTCTCGCCGCGTCGTAAAATTACAGGTCTATTCATCAATTACAGACCAGCCAACTGATTGTCGCCGAATGGCAGCATATTGCGTTTACGAGCTCATTAGACCGACAATATTGTACTTAGCCGCGGCTCGTTACGGAAAGAATGCGGTAAACACATTGTTTGTGCGTGTAATCAGTGTCAGTGGGGAGACTGAGACAATCAGCCACATTTTCTGGATAAATGAGCAAGGCTGGAAATGCGGTCAGCGAGCGACGGCAGAAGGACGGGGACGCCGGGCGAGCCACCGGAGAGAGAGAAAGAGAAGCTAACACGCAAATATGAAGGTCAGAGATCAGTTCTGCAAGCCGGAATTATCGCCATGGTTACATTTATCGTAATAATGACAGACTGATACGTGCACAAGCGACTTTGAATGAACTAACATTCTGTTTTTTTTACCCGCCAGGAGATCAAGCCTAATATGGGGGCTGTTTTTCAACTTGATGTTTTATTAAGTCCAAGTTGGTTGGCCCAAAGATAAAGCATGTTTAATTGGTTGACCAGGTTAAGCCGGATTCTCCGACAGGGTACGCTTCAAGCCGCAACCAATTTGCACTCCAAAAAACACGAAAAATGTTTGAGCGTTTGATCTCGGTTGCCTCAACGTTATCACCAGTTGCCTCATCTCTCGTCTTGTACTTTTCACTTCAGTACACCTACGTTCGACTCCCTTTGTCTAACACGTCAGATCGACGAGACCAGAGCTCCTCGATCCGAGCCGACGCTTTGGATCCGTGGCTTTCGGCCCATAATGAGCTTATCTCCCGCATCTCCACTGTAATGCCATTGTCTGCCAATCGAATGTGACATCAAAGAGAGTAAAGCGAATGTTATGAGGTGCATGAGGCCTCAAATAACTAGACCCATCGATCAGCTATCACACGGACAGCCGTTCCCATGGAAACAATGGTCAAGCAGAGGACCATTCTTGCTGTTGTTTAAATCAGCACACGACTGGAATTTATAAACGAAAGCATGCGTTTCATGCAGCCCGCTGGGCAGAATGCACCGCCGTGATCTGTATTTGTGCTCTTGTGAAGTAACGACAGATTTGATCATTTGCGTGTCTGTGGTTTTTGACATACGTTGAGTCATTACAACTAATAAGCCGAACGTGCCGTGCACCACTTAATGCCATTTACCCAAGAAAGACGCAACAATCCTATTTTAGCTTCCTGTATGATTTCGCTCAGAGCTTAATTTGTTAATACACAAGAGATGTTGAACTTAGAATGTGCCTGACCTTATGGTCTTATCCACAGTTTTAAGGTTTTACGTTCAGCAGATCGGCTCATTTCCCACAATCCTCTGCAGTCTCCGTTCATGATTGCTCTCTCCGTGAGATCAGGATGTACAGATCAGAGCCAGACTCCAATCTGGAGGAGGGGGGGTTTCGATGTGAGCGATGAGCATCGCGAAATGACAGGGTACTTAAAGAGCAAAGTCATTTTTGCAAACCCCCAGAGAAATAACCGAGTCGTTCTGCATTCTCGGCCAATGGAGAGTTGATTTCGGTCTCCGTGTGTGCAATGTTCTTTCGAGCGGTGATTTAGAGGAAACTTCTCTGAATGTTTCTCATCTCCGAGGAAGAGCTCCCCCCTCCCACGTGTACCATTAAAAAAGACTGAGCAGCGAAAAATTAAGACTAAAAGAATGATAGCGGCGGCTCGGATGCATCCCGCTCTTGTAAACCAGGATAAATGAAGTTTGTAATTTTATTTATAACACCCTGACCTCTTTCATCATTTCCTTTCGGATTTTCTGATACTGCTGACTGCAGGGAATTGAATAGAAGAGGGTCTCACTACTATCTGAGCTTGAACTCGGTGTGCTGGCACAGTTGAGTGTAGCTTTTATTTCCGCCGTGACTTTTCCTTCAATGAGATTTGGGGAAGGTGACTTTTATCCCTATTGAGGAGAGATGCACTTGCATACGGCACAGTGCCTGGATGAGTTGAGGAAGATAGGGTGGGTGAGAGAGGGGATTAATATCCAGAGCACCCATTTACTTTGTCCCCGTTATCTTTGTGTATGACTTGGACTGCGTTCTGGGTGGAAAGTGAGCTCGGGATTTGTGAAATACAATGATGTTTTATCTAAATTGAAGTAATGGAGCCACACACTGATATTTCAAGGCTTTACCATTTGCTGTGTCATAACCTTTTTTGAGAAGGGAATTACCTGGAGAATTAACCTGGGTGGAAATAAAAACCGGGCCTTTTTATTTATTTGAGTCTTCATTTCTCTTTTGTGACTACAGGCAGAGCGATGCTGGTGAAGCCACTTTGAGATTGTATAGTCTTCTATGCTACAAGTTAATCATAAAGTTGTTAAACCATAACCAGTATACCCTTATACACACACTGTATGTAATATTCATATGTATATATTTATATATACACTTTACTTGTTTCATATACAGTATGTCACTGTCATCTCGTTTTTTTGTTTTGTTGCTGCTGTGATACCCAAATAGAAAGTCAATGCGAAACAGAAATGAACACGAAACATTAATCGTAATTGATTTTTAATTTCAATTTTGTCTTTTAACAATTATGAAAACAAAACAATTGAAATAAAACAATTATTGTGCCGCATTCCGTTTGGCAACTACTGTCTCATTTATTTTAATTATTTTATATAATTTATTTGAATATATCCATTCATGCTTTATTTTGATCTATCTATATACATTTATTTTTGAATAATTAAATATATTTATTGACTTTGTTTCCAAAGTCAATGAGTAATTGTTATCTCAACACAAAATAATTATGACAAAATAATCAATTTTGGTCATAATCGAGTAGCCATAGTTTTATAGAAGGGTTATTTTTTCCTAAATTTCCCACTGCCTATTTGTTTCTCTGATGTACAATAGGGTTGTCACGATATTAGACTTTCACTGTGCGGTTATTGTGGCCAAACAAATTTACGGTATAGATATTATCACTGTATTTATTGGATGTTTTTTAAAAAAGAAATACCAGCGAAATTCATCTTTAATTTGGTTTATTTTGTGTTTTGTCTGTTATTTGGTCAACAAATCACGCTGAATGAATGCTAAATAGTTTACTGTATTACGATATTTGTACAATTAACACAATACCGATAATTGTCGTTTTAATACCATGGTTATATATCAGTATCGGTATATTGTGACACCCCTAATGTACAGTCTAGTTTAAGCTTGAGGGTGAAATATTTTGACAGGGAACGACAAGATATATGTGGGATAATGTCAAAAACCTTCAACACTGAAAGCCCACACTTGATGAACACATGCTGACCAGCGTTTCCTTCCTCCTACATTTTTAACTCTATTGTTCAATCCCTCTGCTGTCACCGATGAAGATGGTGAATGTGCTGTTCGGGTGTCTTTGGGGCTCTTCATCATGTTGAAGGTTGCTCAAGTGTTTCAGAGAGACTCCAGCACAACTCTTGATGCCGGAAATGTTTTAGAAGACACACATTTCTGTTCTCCCTTGTTGTTTTATTGTCATAATACAAAATTAAATTTTGAGTTATAATAGCATTTGAGAAGCGATACAGTCTTGTGTAATGTCTGACTGGGTGACGTGGAGCAATAATTCAAGTTCTTTAGAAAGCACCTGCGTTCGCCGCGGTTATCAGCAGTGCAGGATTATGAGATATAAATGTAACTTATTCAACTCTCAAACAGAAGTAGGGTTCAGAAGTCTGAAGATTTGCAGAATGCGAAGAAAGCCAAATCTTTGCAGGCTCAGCTTGAAAGCTCCTTTGTGCT
Source organism: Oreonectes daqikongensis (assembly GCA_026939265.1). NCBI lineage: Eukaryota > Metazoa > Chordata > Actinopteri > Cypriniformes > Nemacheilidae > Oreonectes > Oreonectes daqikongensis. The sequence goes on along the minus strand of JAOTQM010000036.1, from coordinate 7,777,772 downwards.
GATCTGGGACCGCATTTTGCAATCCAAATCCCAGCCTGACTCAATTTAAGAGAAACAGTAAAGGATCTCACTCGGGGGTAGAAAGACCTTGAGTATCAAGGGCACGGGAAACGATAAATAAAAAAATAATGTCACATCTGAGGCCCGAATCAATCACAGCCATAAATCGTATCAGGCCTTTTATTTTTTAGCAGATTTCTTTCTAGCTTTGGTCACAGTGCACCATGACCCTAAATTCAATAAAAAGAGCGAAACGGTTCGGGAACAAAGAAATAAAATTAAAGGGGAAAACAATAAAGGAAACTCAATGTGTTCGTACCGCCGTTTCAAGAAGGAAATATTTGGGACAGGAGTTTTGAAGAGTAGAATAATCATGTTTCGAGTCGACTTTTCTTTTTTGACGTTCTAATTAAATTTTTCGTGCCGTACTGTATGAGGAGGTTTCAGAATAACTTTTTGAATATTGCTGAGGGCTGTGTTTTATCGGAAGCTTTAGATCATATAGCAGTAACCTCATAGCATAGCGGTAATATTGAAACACATTTTGATTGAAGACGTCAGTGTTTGATGTCTGAGCATAGCTTGTGCTGTTGAGAAACAGTTGAGATATCTTGGTTGTGAGTCAAATTCTGCTTTAAGCAGGTATTCTGCATCACTACCATACGAGATATCCAGTGTGATTTTACATGCTAATACACAGTAATGTGATTATTACACTTGGAGGAGATCAAAGGATATTCAGTAAACATGTTGATGAGAGAAAGCTGGATCTGTGGCATTGAGTCAAACGGGCCACTTTGTCATTGAAATGTTACGCTAAAGAGAATCCGAGTTCCCTCAGATTGAACGAAGTTTAGAAGCATTGGGGTTCGAGGAATGTGTCCAAACAAGCCCCCGAGGAAAACTCTCCCAGTTTTCTGCCGCAGTCACAAAGATTTTATTGTTTCAATCAAAGATTTCCCACCGCAATAACAAATGATTTTGCGTTTCGCACTCATGTCACGCCGCAAAACTCCATATGATGCATGATTCTAACATGCTTCATAGTGTATTATGTCTCTCTGCTATTAATAAAACATTTTAGATTGTTTTACAGTTGCGATGTGTGGAGGTTTCAGAAAGATCCAAAAGAGGTTGGTTATGAAAGTTAACATTTCAGGTTCTAGTTAGAGAATGTTCAACATTTGGTTAAGTGTTGCCAAAGGTCTTTAAGCACAATAGCTAACATGGCAAAAAAAAAAAGTATTTTTCTCACTTTATTCAGTCTCCTGAGGTTGAGAAACAGCAGAGAGCTTGTAGAGAATTGCTGGTATTGTTGCCTGTTTCTTTGCTTTTAATTATGGTTAAATGAAAAATTGGCAAGGATGTCTGCCAGACCGCCTGGCCTCAATAATCTCTCTGAAATTTCGTTTGCCTTTCTCATGCATGTACCGCTTTATTAATGAGTGTTTGCTGAGCGAAATTTCAATTGAGTGTTGGGGAGACGGTCCTCTGCATTTAAAGTGATTTACGGCAGACATCTTTAAAATAAAATAAAGCGGAGACGCTAACTTCCTGTGCCCATTAAGTTAAAACACTTATGTTTTGAATAATCACTTTCAATTTTTATTATATATACATATTTTTCATTTTTTATTTTAAATTAAATAAATCCATTCAAAAATAATACACACATTGTATACACAGTACATTTCAACATGTAAAACCAGTAAAAGATACAATATATTTTATTTTTGAAAATGTGATGTTTGCTGAAAATCCTTAAACATAACCTAAAAACGCTTTAAAGCATTGATAAAATATGAACGGAGAGCACTTTTGGGGTGAACGGTACAAATTAAAAGATGAATAAAACGGAAATTTGTGGCATTTTTGATTCTCATTAAGTATGTCTGTTTCTATTACAGAGCAAACATCCCAGAATGCTTTGGGATGGTGAAATCTGAATGGCAGCCTGCTGTTCCGTTTGGGTTCACCGCAGGAGTTAATCTTCTCTGGAGAGCGTCTGGCTTCTCGGCTTTTGGGTTTGTTCTCATAACTCTAGAGCGAATCTGAAAGGCTCGATATGGCAGTACTTGTTTACCCCACCTACAGCTAGTTTTACCCCTGTTAAATGTCATTAAAATGCTAACGTTTTAAGGTCATCAATGTATGATTAGAATTAAGCCTTGTGACGGCATGGTGTAAGATAAACTTCAACCTATTTGTTCAACCTATTTTAGACCGAACATCTGGAAAAGCAGCACGTACAATTCTTCAAACCTAAACTTCATCTTTTATATATGGTTGAAACTAGAGAAGCCATTGAATGACATTTATGATCAAAATAAGAGCTATACAGTATAAATGTATAATATGTTCAAAGTGATGTCAAGCTTTTTAAGAGAAAGAATCATTGCAGATTGTTTTCATCTGTTGGAGACTTGTTAGTTTGCGCCAGTCTGCTGTAAATCTACAGTATAAAACAAAATATCTATACTTATACAGGGATTGTATGCCCAAAATAACAATGATATCATTTATTCACCCTCATGTCATCCAAAACCTGTATATGCTATTTTGAGAAATGTCTCAGTGGTTTTGTGCCCATACAATGGAAGTCAATGGGAGCCGATGTTGTTTGGTTACCAACAATCTTCAAAATATCTTCTTTTGTTTTCTGCAGAAGAATGAAAGTCATACAGGTTTGAAATGACATGAAAGTAAAAAATGATGACAGAATTTTAATTTTCTCTAGTTTCCCCCCTCATGTTCACTATGCATTCAATGTGTTATTCATATGGGTAGTTAACATACAAGACAAGACATCAAACTTAAAAACACTGTAAAAAATTGCATATGTTTAGTTGACGCCAGAATTTCAAGGTGAGAAAGTTTTAGCAGTTTTTTTGCGAGCAACTTTAAAGTGACAGGTCTCTCTATTTTCCGTCTCCTTAAGCAGTAAACATGCTTGTATAGTGCAAAGCTTTTCCAGGCCGAATTGTACCCAAACAAATAACCCGTGTTTGTTTGACTATGAAGTCTACCGGTCTGCAGAATGCTGAATTTATATACGTATAAAAAGAACTGGTTTGGTGTTCGTCCGCTCCTGCTGCTTTCTCTCTGTCATTGTCTCCCTGCTTTATGCCACAGCATTATTTCATTGATCTAAAATCCAGCTTGTATAAGCATATCTAAAGGAAACCCCTCTTTTGAGACAGGCTACAGAGAGCAGCCATGCAATAGCGGAAAACATCTTCAGAAAGTGCGACTCTGTATTTTGCTAATGAATGAGGTGCTGATTTGCTTAAAGAAACCGAGTAAGAGCTATTTATGCAAAACAGTATAAATATTAATAGTAGTCGACGCAGCATGAAAAATGGAGTTGTTATTTTGCTTACAAAGTTGTGCTTACATTTCAAAGCACGCAGCAACGCTTTTACTTAGTCTCTCCATTCTGCGTAATAGCGACTCTTCGGTTAGGTATGCGGCACAAATGATGACCTCATGCTGCTCTGGACTAAGCGCAAACCTGCGTGCTGTATTTACCTCCATAATGAGCGTTTCATGGCCTTCTCTCTTGTAATACAATATTCCGGTCTGGAGAATTTATAATGCGGTTTGCATTCTCTGGTTTCTATTAACTTCTGTCGCCAGGATGGGCTGGTACACGCGACCCTTCTATTAGCCTTCCTCCACCCGGCTGGCACGCCGATTAGGGGAACATTAGGAAATTAGTGGAGAATTGCATTATGGGTGCAACAGATGTATGGGTTGCAGTAATGGACAAAATGCTGAGTGGGGAAATGACTAACATGTTTTTGACGTTGTTTTATAGTTTCACAGAAAGTTTAAATAAGTGATTTGGTTTGCATTCCTTGCTGATGAAACCCCACATAGAAACCAGCATGGTCGCGGAAATTCTAATGGTTTCCACTAAAATACCATTATGAGCCATTAACTTTTTCTATTAAATCCATTACAAAATTCCATTTTGTAGTGTGTTTTGGGCATTATTCCAATAGGAATTAACATCCGACCAATAAAATCCATCACATACCAGTAGACACCATTTTAGTTCCCATTAAAACCAATACAATTCCCTTTAAAACCATTAAGACCATTATAACTTCTTTAATGGTTTCTATTGATTTTTTCAGCAGGGATACCAGTAGACACCATTATAGCTTACATTAAACCAATACAATTTCAATTCTAACAATTAAATCAATCACAGTTTCTACTGTGTTTCAGACAAAGTTCTATAGATTTTTCTCAGTGCAGGACACTGTTTGTATGTCCTTGTTTACAGTAGCTGCTGCCAACTTTTGAAGCATCTTTTATTTTAACATTTAAGAAAGCAACTCGAGCTGCAAGGCTTGACCTGTTGAATTTGCTTTGTACAGAAGGCACAGCGAATCTAGGAAAGTTTTTCAAACAAGAGAGCTCTTCTTTTGTGCGCCCGTACGCTCGCGAGTTGCCTCTCGCTACAAGCGGATCAGAGAGTTCCGATCATAATGAATATCTAAGACCTTGTACTCTTAAATGAGTTATGCTCCCCGGTGTCTTACATAAGGCAAAAGAATCGTATCTGCGGGACGTGCGCTGTCCGTACGCCTCTCAATCTTCCGCTGCGGTCTTCATCAGCTCACGCTGAGCACCCTGGGCAATGAGCCTCGAAGATAGCCCCGATACCACACGGCCGTTACCGTGATTGAGAGACGGTAGTCTCCTTTTTTCACCCGGCATTATTTATATGTTTTAATGATTCTTTCTCTGTGTGTCCCATCTCCTCCCAAGGCTGCGAGTGAAAAATTCATATTTTAAGCTCAGATAGCTCCCATCACTCATATCTGGACATGTTTAGTGTGGGCGGAAAGGACGGGGGGTCTCCGAGAGCCGGTCCAAACGACCTCCTCCAACAGAAAGAGATGACATTCTATTAAATAACTTTAAATATTAATGCAATCCTCTGGATATGTTTGCTCGCTCTCCCGAAATCGCTTCTGCTTCTTTCAAAAGCTCAGAGGTACTCGGATGTGCTCGCGTGTGTGCTTTCTTGAAAAATGAATAAATATGCATGTGTTTTCCTGTCTTTTTCCCTCGCACACGCTGTTGCTGAACATTCAGTGCCAGCGGGCACCAAGCATGGTGCGTTTGGTCTTGGGTCCACGCCAGCGTGGCTGGCTTGTCAGTACGGATTGTCAGCGTAGCTGTCAGCTAGGAAGGGTCATCTGTGCTTGTGCGACGAATCGGCGCTGTAGCCCCGGGATATGGAGGTCTTTAGAGTCAACCGTCTGACACTGGAACACACAGCCCTGAGTTTCCCAGACACTGCCAACGAGTCACAGCCAAAGGTTCATTAACTATACATTACAGAGGAATACTTTCAATGTGTCTCCTATGTGTATGACCAACTGAGGTGACTGTGGGTTTATTTACTCTGGATTTAGTGGCATTATATCTCAATGTTGTATGACTTTCTTTCTTTTGCAGAACACAAGAGAAGATATTTTGAAGAATGTCGGTAACCATTTACTCAATGGAGGAAAGTGAACATTGACAACAGTGTAAACAATAACAACGCTAGAGTTGCCAGCAGCTGTGCTACAGGCAAGATACCAATTGCTAAAACAAGTGATGAAATGCTTTTGAAATGCAGTCACTTGGATTTTAACTCACTGAAGTGACTGCATTGCATTTGTTATAAAAAAATAAAGTTAGTTGGGTTAGAAGCAAATGTCATTGGTTAGAATCCGAGAGAACACTTATGCTAAAACAAATGTGTATAAGTAGCTTGGGATGCAAGTGTTTTTATAACCAAATGTGACCCTGGACCCTGGTCAATTTGAATAAATAAGCTTTCTTGTAATGTATAGTTTGTTGAGATAGGACAATATTTACAATTATAGATACAACTATTTAAAACTCAGGAATCTGAGGGTGCAAAAGCATCAAATCATAGCACATTACTCACAAAAATAAAGTTTTGATATATTTACGGTAGGAAATTTACAAAATACCTTCATGGAACATGATCTTTACTTCATATCCTAATGATTTTTGGCATAAAAGAAAAATTGATAATTTTGACCCATACAATGTATTTTTGGCCATTACTACAAATGTTCACGTGCTACTTAAGACATGTAAAAATGTGTAAAAAAAAAAAAAGGAACACACGCCATCCACTTTATATCATATAAACAAAAAATTAGTAAATAATATTATAAAAATAAATTATGTATTATAAAAAATAAATAGCATCATTATAAAAAGTTAATTGTTTATTTTAAATAATAATAAATAAAAATAAATGAATTATTATAATAAATAAACAAAAAATATTTGTTTTAAATAATTATTTATTATAATGCACAGAGAAATAAATGAATATTAATTAATAATATAAAAACCGATATTATTATTATTAATGTTGATGTTGTTTATGGCATTACTAGTACCACACCATATATGGATAGCACCAGTAATGCACGTGAAAGCAAGTACGCCGTTTTACTATTCAAATTGAAAAGACAAACAGCTTAGCCCTAGATTAAGTTTTAATTATAAAGATAAAGTAAGCCATATAAGAATGGAGGAATTTTTCATGAGGGAACAAAAGTACATTGTGTCATTCTTCCAATACAGCCTCTCTGAGATTTCATTCGCCATGCTATGCTAATCACAGTCATGTGGCCAATGAAAAATACATTAAACACACACCTGCCATAACCTCACAGACGGCTAACAAAGACAGAATGTGAAAAATAAAGCTTTTATAGAGAACGTTGACAACCAGGGATATTTATAGAAGAGTACTGTAATAACTGCTTTGCTTATGAAAGATTATGAGTATTCGCATAATCCGACGATCCTGGCGGTATGTCATGAAGGAATCGGTTATGGGTATTGTGAAATTTGTACATAAATAGATATCTAACGAAGATTTGGGAAGCGCACGTGACTTTTGAGAGCTGTAGTGTGTAGAGGGGGAACTAAATCTCAACATGGGCGAGTAAACAATGATCCACCGCGAGTTTTATAATTCAGGTCAGGTTTATCAGCTATTGTTACTGGCGCGATAGAAAAGTCTTGGAATCTGCTGAAGTGCATATAAAGACTGAGTCACACACAGATGTGTCATTGTAGTGGACACAAATGAAAGGACTGATAATGTTAATTACAGAGGCAAGGTGACACGGCTGAAGACTGCAGACGCTGCTTTAATTAAACAGAGAGAGAGAGAGAGAGAGAGAGAGAGAGAGAGAGAGAGAGAGAGGTCAAATAGAAGAACCACACATGAGCTCGCTCCCATAGTCTGATCATCTCTAAATCCATTTCATATTTAAATTTAGATTAGGTTAAGCATGTTCTTCAGGTCCCCTTGGTAACAAAGTGCATAAAAATGTAACATAGTCTTTGTAAATAGTCAAAACCTCAACACATGCAACATGAAAGGAAAGTTGAATTATCTCCCAAATATGTACATTTATTCATTTGGCAGCTCCGAGAGCAAATCAAAATCATGGGACCCTGTCTTCCCCTCCATACACGTCTTGGCTGTGATTTCGCATCTTTGCATCTGTATCTTTCGTCACATCTTCCATTTTAAATCAATAACCGACTTCATGCGTAGTGATTTGCCAGGCAGGCAGTTTTAAGAATCGCCACGAACGCCGAACTGATAAATAAGATTATTCCAGAATAAAACTCTCATATTTTTGGCCCACAGACGGTTTCAAAAAGTAACAAAGTGACCTAGTCACTTGACTGCACTCTTCGTAGCGAGACATCTGCTTAGCTGTTTCGAAGGCATTTTTTAGGAACGGGCTTTTTTTTTTTTACAACGGGATGCAGTGTAGCGTGTCAAATCATTGCATTGCTGTTTTTCATGTCTCATTGTATTGCGCTTTCAGCTTTGCAGCCGGGCTAGCTGAAGGAATAATCAAACATTCTGTCCAAAACTCTCTCTCTGTGCATTGAGAAATCTGATTCATTTTACTCAACTGCTTCTTTCAGATGATTCATAATTCAAGTCATTCAAAACATTTCGTAACATGCTTCTGTTGTATCATTTAATTTATTTTAATTCATTCATTTAAATATTTTTAACTCATTTTTAAAGTTTTGCTAGATGCATTTAGTTTAAATTTGTCATGTTTCATTTAATGCAGTCTCTATGAGTTCACAACAAATGCGAAGCATTGCATTCCTCGCTCTATATTACTGGTGGGATTGCTTCATTGTGGGCTCTTCGTGCGAATATCCTGATCGAGTTTTTTTTTTTAGGTGCATATCACTTGTTCGCGTCATTCACGTTGCCCGAATTCGCATTTGCGTCTTAGCATTCACTTTATTTGGTATTTACTTGTGCAAATAGTTTAATTCGCTTTTGGTGTGAACAGGATCGCTTGCGCAATTGACGTGAAAAACATTGCGACAGGGAGCATCTTCACGCTTCCAGAGGTATTAAACCAGATGTTCCAATGAGCTCTTCGTGCTCGAGTAGATTGTTTCAACGCAAAAGATGCGTTTGAGGCGAATATCGTCCATTTACGGCAATCGCGTTGCCAGATTTGCGTCATTCGCATTGCCCAGTGCGAATTTGCGTCTTTGCATTCACTTAGTCTATTATTTACTCGCGCAAAAAGATGTTTATATGCACAGAAGTACTCTAAGGTTAGGTTACTATCATTGTATAATCCTAGTGGAGGTACGTGTGCATGTAGATTTATGTTCAATTGTGTATATTCATTATTTTTCTTTCAACTTTGCAATTATAGGTTCTTGCTTTTAAAGGTTGTGTATAAAACACTAATAGATGATGGATTCCATTCGGACGTCATGCTGCTTATTATGTGTGGATATCCATTTATCCAGTTTTGAATGGCGGTTGATGTTGCTATGGTGATGCATTGACATTTTATATACCAACGGAAATATATGCTCGACTTGATTGAGAACACCCTAAAAACCAAAGCTTACTCCTATGCGTCCTGGAGGACCGGGTGCCGTTTCGCCCGTACGTATAGCCAATGCAAGTGGCAGGACTGCTGTCCATCCCACGAAATCACTTAATAGCCAATTTCATGCAAGAACGATGAGGAACGAAATGCCGAGTTATTGCCGAAGAACAGAATAGGAAGCTGAAGGAGGACATGCAGAGAATTAGAGAGCGAGAAACAGGTGTAGAGAGAGAGAAACAGGTCTGGCCCAGTCACACCTCATAGTCCTGTGATAAGGACAAAAAGTAATAACTTGGCCTCTATATGAGTTTTCTCTTCCACAGCCTTTATTTCGTTGGCTCCAGCATGCTTTACAGGTGTCTGTGGCATCTGGTCCTACATTGCCAGACTTTTGACTAATGGCATAAAGTTTGGTCCAGATTGCAGCTTGTTCTGGCCAAAAACTGCCCACTTTCACTGGAAGAGATGATAGACAGACAGGTATCAGAAGCAAAAAAACTGTAGTTTGTGTTGGGGTGGGTTTTTCAGAAACCAATATTGGTTCAATAAAAGTTGAACAACACAATGTTAAAATGAACTGAAAGTGGATGTACTGGACGTTTTTACTTTAAATGACAGCCCTGCTGAAAAAACAATTAGCAGAAACCATTAAAGAAGTTGTATTGGTTTTAATAGAAACTATAATGGTGTCTACTGGTACTGTATGTGATGGATTCTATTGTTATGATGTTAAATATTATTGAGATTATGCCCAAAAATTTAATTTTGTAATGGTTTAAACAGAAAACGCTAATGGTTCATAATGGTATATTAATGGAAACCATTAGAATTTCTGTGATGGTTTCTATGGTTTTTTCCAGTGGGGAGGGCTGTGACAATTATAGTTTCCATTAAAACCAATACAATTCCCTTTAAAACCATTCAAACCATTACAACTTCTTTAATGGTTTCTATTGTTTTTTTTCAGCAGGGACCCTGACCAAAACCCAATAAAAATCTAATGTATTTATTGGTTATAATGGGAATTGTATTGGTTTTAATGGAGTCAACTGTTGATGGATTCTATTGGTGGGATGTTGGTAGATGGGAACCAATAAAACATCATTGAATCTTATTGGAATAATGCCCAAAACACAATACAAAATTGATTTTTGTAATGGTGTTATTGGACAAAGCTGATGGCTCGTATTGGTATTTTAAAGGAAAACATTTGAAATTCTGTCATGATTTCTATTGTTTTCAGCAAGGAAGTGTTTTTTCTCTCTGGATAAATTATATAAACCAAAGTAATCTTCTTGAGTATTTGTCTATTCTTAAAAGCAAATTTAATGCAAAACAGTGACCTTTTGCAGTTCTGAAACTAAACGTTCAGTTTTACTCAAAACAATCATTAAATGCTAACACACCATATTAGCATGTATGGCTTTCAAGCACCACTGTTTGTATTTGTCAGTTTTATTGGTTTTATTATGGTTTTATTGGTAAGAATTCGCCTTAAAGGCCATCTTTAAAGAACTGTTAACCTCATCAATGCATTTGTTGTTGTTGTTTTAGCCAACAGTAGACTGCACATCATGAGAGCGTGGGCTATGAATCATGGGATGCAACACAGATTCACGAGATACAGAACAGATGGGATACGCCACAGCTCCACTGAGACCTACAGATCTCTCCATTTGCCCCAATCAACAAAATTAGCTTGCAAGCTAAACTAGCGTCAGTGCTTGAGGGTGTCATTATCTAAAACAACAGAACAAATTGTGACTCCACAACAAACGTTACTTGTGTATTGCTAACGCAATAATAAAGGGGACACAAGCGATTGTTGTCATTTAGCTTTAACTGAATGGATCAAAGCGTTTCCCCTTTAGCGCAGACGCTAGTTGCTTTAGATGTGTTGGTCTTTTATCTTTTCAAAGATTATATGAAGTTAGACTCATTTTTTTCTTGCATGGTTTGAAGCAATGCTAACGTTGCAGCTCTTAAAAGTTATTCAAGTTATTTGAAAATAAAATCGTGAAGTTTTTATCATCAGCAGACAATAGGGTCAAATTAGCATTTTCAATAATGTGCTTGAAGAACTATATTAATATTATACTACATTTTGCTATTTACCATTGAATTTATTCATTGTACGTGCATGCAAAGGTTAGTTTCGTATTAAAGGAAAATTGTTACTGTTCATTGCATGAATACCAAAGACTTTAAATTATGTAGCTGATTTTATAACAAAAAGAAAATGTGCCCTGTTTGACTGTTGGTTCCCCACGCATTGTGACATTTCCAGTACCCCGCTGAACCCGTTTAATTGTCTTGAGGCAGTTTCAGAAGTTAGTTAAAACTGAAATAACTTTAAATGAGAAATGAGATTTTTTTCACTAACCTCCGCTATGCCCTGAGGTATTTGACATTTTTTGTGACGTTTGAAGTAGTGGAAAGATCATGTTCTGGACCGAAACTATTCAAGGCCATTTGGTTTGAAGCACAAACTAGTGGATTTTGAAGAAAAGAGCTCTCAACAGAGGCCTTTATTTCTTTCAAATCTCCGATTTTTTTGTTCTCAATCATATCGTCCCAGTGTGGACACATTATTTGTTTTTTAACATTCAATGAGGTGTTCATACAGTACAAATCCCGTTTTATTTAATTTCCAGGTTGTAACATCCCTCTCACAAGTGTCAGACCCGAGTGCCAGGAATGAAACAAGCCATTCCCTCTCATTTTCCCGGTTCTGGCCTTCCCTTTGCTCGGTTCTGGAGTGTGCGGCTCGTGAAAAAAAGATATTGATTGCGAGCTCCGTCGTGACCGCCTCTCGCTGGAGCTCTTGGACGGCCTGTGCAGTTGTAATTTCTCAGATGGTAGAATCTCATTTACTCCAGAGCACGACGTGTATTTCAGAATGTGTGAAAACAAGGCACTCGAAGCGGCTGAGAGAGGGGGACGTCGGATGCCACTCAAGCCGGCCTCAGGGCCCCCTCATCATTCCCTAGTGGATTAACACCTTGTGCTCTGGATCCGTGGCCCTCTCATCTATCTCATTCCCGGCCCCAGAGAAAAGCAAGTTCATGTGTCCTGGAATTGAGTCGGTTTCTCCAGCAATCAGACCTGCTTTTTAAAGTATGTATTTTGCAGGCTTTGCTATTATGGTTGTTCAGGTATTTGAACAAACCAGTAACCCTAAGCGCACAACGACCCATACACTACAATTCAGATGTTTAGGGTTACTTCTTCCTGGTGTGAATGTCACTATACTGTATGTTGTGAATGAAAAATACCTAAATGAAAATGTTATATTTTAGCGTATTCTGTTTAGTCACAATGAATAATTTCAAAAATGTTTATGAAATCTAATTTTAAGATAATTTTTAAACAAAAAATAATTTTATATTGTTAAAGTCACTTTGGATAAATGTGTCTGATAAATGAATAAATAAAATGACTCCCCATGCATTCTGGGCTCTTATTGCTTTTTTCATTATTTGGTCCAAGTCATCCAAAACATTATTTTTTAAAAATGTTTTATTTGATCATTATTAGTCTTTATTTTGTGATAATATAAATTAATATTAACAAAATATTTTTCTAAACATAACAAATTTGAAACATTTAGATACATGCATTTAGATTAACACTTTTATGATCATGATCATCAATCGTGTAAATGAAAATCGTGCTTTTGTTTATTTTAAATATGAATGCAGCTTGTAGATGAGAGATTTGCTTTTACTCTAAGCAATTGAACGCAAGTTTGCTTGGATAAAGATAAAATGAGAGAAAAAATCTATAGGCTTCCATTAAAGGAGGAAGCTGAATCATATCTGGAGACCAGAATATCATACATTTCAAACAGACTATAGAAAGGGCCAGAAAGTGTCTGCCTACAAGCCTAGCAACCACTCAGAGCACCTTAGTAACCGCATACTGTACAATGGTCTGGCAAGTGTGCACCAACTACCACTGAATCACGGTAAAAGGTAAAACGATTTTTTCATCGGACCGTGTTTGTTGTGTTAATGGCGAATGAGATGCAGTGTTTCCGGTCTCAGTGTCTCACAGGGGTCCGCAAGCATTCATCACACTTCACATTTTCTCTGCAGACATTTGCAAAATCTGTGTTTATTCATTATGTCTAGCTTTTCAATTTGCTGTCAGTGAATATGGATTAGATAAGGTCTCTTTCTCTCAGCATATCGAGAGCCAGTGGGTCCAGAGACCGGGACGGGAAACTCGGTGTGAAATGCGAGGGCTGTCTGCGCGCGTGAGGAAGCTGACAGGATTTTAAGAGCGTGGAAATGGAAATAAGAAGCCGGCTTCGGATGTGCCGGCCGCCATCCTGCAGGAAAGATGTCTGTCGCGACTGGCCCAATTTCAAAATTGCCACGTCTATTTACTCTCCATCTTTATTTACGCGAATCTGTTTTGTCACCCTCTCTCTCCGTCATTTGCCCGGACAGATTCATTAAAACAATCAAATCTGATGCGGATCGTGGAGATGTTGATTGACGAATTGGCAGGCCGTTCTCCGCCGGCCTCGGAGCTGGAACATCCCGAATCTGCTCATCGATTCTGAGTGGGATGGGTAAAAAAGAGCATTTCAGACTAAACGGAAACGTGTTCATTGAGTTAATATTTAATACGCTAGATCTTAACAATGTAATTTATCCAATGAAGTATTGTAGTGGAAATGCAGGGATTATTGCAGGGAACAATACAAGCAATCAGCCAGAATCAGGTCTTATGAAGAACTAGTGACTCACATAACTAGATTGCATCACAGCTATTTTATCATGTATGGCTAAATATAAGTATAACAAGTAAAAATATAACCTTCACATGTTCCTCACAGTAATATTCCGTTTTTAATATTTCATTTTACTGCAACTGTACAAGATCTAATTTCATAATTGGCTTGCCAACTTCTCAGAATAAAGTGATGTTTGTGTAGCCCAGTATAGTGATGTAGAGCACCTTATAAATACCCTCGCTGTAGATTACTAGAAAGGGCACTGCTAGTCCCAAAGGCCCTGGCCATTAGCTGCTCAAATTTAGGCTTTCTGAAATACCTAAGGCCCCATTTACACCCTCCGTTCCTCTCATATCTGGATAATATATGATGTCTACATGTTCCATTTACAGCAGACCACAGAAATGTGTCTTTGTTAGGCGGACAGAAATCCGATCGCATCCATCCTGCTGTTACATGCAAATCGGTGAGGTCTAATCTACCTGTGTATTATGATAGCCGTGGCAGACGCAACTGATATTTTGTCATTATATGAAAGAATTATGCTGAAAAGGGTCTTTGTGTTGAGGTTACTCGTGGTCTCTATGGGATCTATGTAAGTTCAAGATAAACACGTGTAATCTGGTGCACTTCACCCTCTCTAAATAAAGGTGCTAAAAAGGGTTTTTCACAGCAATGACACGGATGAACATTTTTGGGTTGCTAAAAGAACCTTTCATTCAGAATGATGGTAATTGAACAATGGCGGTACCCATTGACTTAGCATTGGTTTTGTGTTCAGTGGGGTAGCGGGTTGTTCGGTTACCAACATTCTTCAAAATATCTTCTTTTGCATTCTGCGGAAGAAAGAAAGTCATACAGGTTTGATGACATGAGGGTGAACAAATGATGACAGCATTTTCATTTTTGGGTGAACTATCCCTTTAATGGTCTAAATGGAACCATACCGCCTGACAAAGATCCTTTTGGAAAACTTTATTTGGACCATATACTGTATTAAAACATAATTTAATCAGCAGCAATAATTGATTTTATTATTTACACTTTTGTTATATAGTGTGAATTTACAATGGCCCCAAAATGTATTTGTACACCTATATAAACTATCGATACTGTTCAGCATGTTGACAAAATGTTTTTTTGCCTTCTTCTTGAATAAAAGCATCTGCCAAATGAATAAGTGTAAATGTAATATAAATATACACATATACAAGTGTGTAAATGCGATTGTATTAGAAGTTAAACATCATTTGTTTGCGGTAGTCATTTGGTTTAATAATTTTTTTATCTAATACAAAGACATTCATACATGTATTATTATGTGCGGCCTAAGTGTCTAAATTCATTTTGGGACTGAATATTAACATCCCAATTGCCATAATCTTTGAGTGTTCTTATATAATTTCATAAAGATTTTTTTTTCGTGAAAAATTATTGTTGTACCAACTCAGCAGATCTGCATGCTGTTCATTGACAAAGACACGGCACATAGGGACATTAGCGTACAACACCTGTCCTGGGTTTTTTCACAAGACCAAAACATGTAATTGCCTACTGGAGATTCTTCTCATGAGCGGAATTCTCCAGATAAAAAAATGTAAAAAGCATTTTTAAATGCACGTGTGCACAGAAACCTTCCTCTGCGAAGTCCTCTTGTGTATGTTATTTAGCTGAAATATCAGCCTGTGGGGTTTTAGTCCACACGGAATCGCAGAAGTGAATTATCGTGCGGGGTAATAAAGCTCCAAATGTATAGTCTTTGTTCGTCTTATCGGCTCAGTTAAGCAATTTACCTACACATTCTCGCTGTATAATCACCAGCCCAACTGCAATTACACACTTCTTGAAGTTTCTAAAGAGGATTGTAAAGAAGTGAGTTGTCATTAGATACAGCCAGAGAGTACAGAAAGACTTTTGTGTACATGCTTTGGTACATTTAGGTTGGAGGTGATATTAATATCTTTCTTTTCAACTACGTTAAGTATATCCAACACAAAAGAAACTATTACCGTAATTGCCAAGACGTTGTTAAGATGATCTGTATGGAGAGTTGACATAACACGGCTTTGTGAAGTTGACGTGATGTGATACAGTATGCTGTATTCTATCTAAAATCCAGTCTTTTAGAAATACATTTGGCTTCTCTATGTTAGCTTGATCCCGAGTCTTGACTTGAGCTTCGAGCAAACCATCGACCGGACTATGGAACCGGAGGAAATAAGGAGAAGAGATGGTTGGAGAATTGTCACTTGAGGTAGGCGGCGGCTTTTATACTCTTGAACAATGATTGACAAGAGCCTGACAAGATCAGGCTCCTCCCATTTAAAATGACACGTTAAACAGAATTTTGCCTGTTATTAAAATACTGTATGACCTCATAATAACTGAGAGACAAAATGAGGCATGTGTACTTTTAATAATTCATCTGTCACACCGCAGAATCATTAAAATGATCTAGGACAAGTTTGATTCACGGGCACACAAAGATAAACGCTATGTTAGCTTAAATACTTTTGTGGATAGGGCTAAAGATTGATCATAGACATTCCTCACCCATATATTCATGATGTAATCATAAACAAAATCAAAACGATCTAGGTTTAATTGACTAGATTTTTATGGCAATAGGTGAAACATTTCCATCGCCATCTGACGCAATGTAATTTCACAATCCTGCAGTTTTCATACTTTTTAATCCAGTAAAAAAAATCTCCCCCGTAACTCTTCCGCCCACAGAGCTGCAGTCTGAGCTCGGCAGTAACAACAAACCAACTTTATCACTGCTTTCATAGACGGCACTTTGGCTGCCAGCCGTCGCGAATCAGTGCAGATTTGTGTATCCGTTGATTCATGCTGGAGTGAGTGGAACCCACAGCAGCCGCCGGGAGAGGAAAACAGCGGGAGGGCCGGAGCTTTTAAGTGATGCGTGTGTTAGCCACACGGGTCACCGTGACTTTGCGCTTGCTATTTTTTTGGTTTCCTAATGCATCAGTATATAATCTGCTTGTCTGTGTTTTTGGACAATTATACGTATTCTATTTTTTCTCTCTGTGTTTTCCTTGTGGTACTTTTCCTATAATTAGTATTCCCTGAAATGCTGTGGTTTGCCTTTTTGTGAAATAACTTTGTCCAATACCGTAAAAGTATAGTGTTTAATTCGTTTTGTTCCGTACACTTCAAATTTTTATGGTTGAATCTATCCTGATAGGCCTTTAAAGCAAATATTGTACAAATATGCCCCCCAGACATCACTTTTGACTACTACTGTATAAGTCACGACTAAAATTTGAAGATTACATTATTCATAAAAAAATGAATTAAAGAAAAAAATTCGGATTTTGGGGGTTTTATCTGGTTGCTAGCACTAATTGTTATTGTAACATTAAAGTGAATGTTTAGTGGCATCTAGTGGTGAGGTTACAAATTGCAACCAACGGCTCACTCTCTCCTTCGAAGCACTACGGTTACTGACAGCACTAAGATGTCGTCATGTTTTCACTTCTTTGCCGAATGTGAAAACATTTTTATGAAACACGCTCTGTAGAGCAGTTTGTCCGTTTAGGGATACTGTAAAAACAACATGTATTCCATGTAAAGGGACCCGCGGCGTATGTAGCTAGTGAGGCATGTAGGCGTGTGTTTGTTGATTTTAAGTCTCACAAATCCATTATTAATCTTTAGTTGCGATGTTGTGAATGCGCCGTTGACTTTCCTTCTTTCCATCTTTTATCTGCTTTGTTTGCTGTTGCTCTCGATTTATGGAGCGCAGGTAAATCGCTGATTCAAATGAGCATTTGTGGCCTGAGAATTATGGACTAATCTTCTCATCCTACACCGAATATTCCACCTCTTCTGAAATCTTTCACGGGATGATCCAATTCCAACTCAAGCTCTGTCCCACACGCGGAGCTCATTTCCGAAGCCCCTCTGCTGATGCCAGAGGAAGCGGCGGTATATTTTTAGAAATTTATGGGCATACTGTGGGGGAAGAGCTCGTATGATAAAATACAGCTTCGTAATTTTCAACCACCCCTGAACAAGATGTGACAATTTTCCACGTTTCATTAAGAAAATGACATGATTCATGATGACGTGATCTAATATTCCTTTGATATAAAACAGCCCTTTTGATTCGAGGTGCTTTTGTTTTTGCACCAGGCCTATTTCAGAGAATGCTTTGTAGGTTTTATCAATCAAGGTGAAAGTGACCAGCTTCGGCTCAGGCTTAGAAAGGGTTTAGTCTAGGACATCTACATTTGTGCGTCCTACTAAGGGGAAGCGGACGGTAAATAGTGGGTAATGATTTGTTGCAATTCTAGACCAGAATTATCAATAACTAATGATCCTGTGCTGTCGATACTGAAATGGCAACTGATTATTATGGTAATGTGTCTATACTGTGTCAACAGGAAAATAACTGTTAGATCGATTCTGTGATCAGATTGAGATTATTTTAACTAATGATGATTTTCATGTAGCTCAATTGGTGGAGAAAAGGTTGTGGGTTCCATACACTAAATAACAAAACTGTATACCGTGGATGCACTGTACAGTACGTTGCTTTGGATAAAAGTTTCTGCCAAATGCAAAAATGTAAATGTATTATTTTACTAATCAGTTCAGAAATATAACACTAATGTTTAGTATGGGATTTAGAGTTAGCTTACATTACGATAGCAGTTTATTTTGACAATTTTAACATATAACGTGTGTAGGATTATTAAGGCTCTATTGACAGAAATACAATATAATATGCATAACTAGAGGTTTATAAAGATCTTATATAATGCAGCGTTACGTTTTCATTATCTTAGAATGAGCTATTTTTATCTACATATAGGAAAATGTGACATATGATTGATAGGCACACAAAATTGGGTAAAATTTCTCCTGATTTAATTTCTGGAAGATTGGGAAAAGTAAAAGAGTTTTGCCTGTAATATGGTCTCGTGTTATAAAAAATCATTTGACTTGAAAAGTGATTTGAAAGTGTCTCTATATCTCAATGTGTGAAGAGAGAACATACAAACAAGACGTATCATTTACAAAACAGCAGGCACCGCGGCCATGTCGCAAATTTCAGCCTCTCATAATATATTTTTTTCTGACACAGTGTAGTTCTTGAGAAAAATATTGATTTGTGGCTTTTTGATTGATGTCTCTTTCAAAGCCCATCAGCACCCCTAGAGATGTGGCTTTCCAAGAGGCCACTAGTCATTTTTCAATCATTTAGTTTTAAAGACGTAAAGGGGGTGTAAATGAATGGCAGAAATGGAAAATGTGAACATTATTTATACAGTTCAGAATATCAGTTCTCCCGCTGTCACTATGGCAACTGAAAGCTGTAGGAAGTCTTTTGGATACTTTACAGGTGTTTACAGTGCAAACCTCTGCCTTGAGAAAGTTTAATGATGAAACGTCTCCCAGAACGTTTTTATTTTCTTAACTTAATGTTTACAGTATATTAAGTTAACTCCACATTTGTTTATTTACAGGTACTTACATATTTAAGCACTATTGGGGAGTATAGTGATATGTTTAGGATGAAATGAAAATTCTTTCATCATTTACTCACCTTCATGACACAAAAGAAGATACTTTGAAGAACGCTGGTAACCAAACATAGACCCCCATTGACTTCCATTGTAGGGACACAAAACCACTGAGACATTTCTCAAAATATCTTCTAATGTGTTCCACTGAAGAAAGTCATACAGGTTTGAAGCGATGGCTGAATTTTCATTTTTGGCCCAACGGTCCCTTTTAAGGGCTCTTAATTGAAGTGCACTTGGCTTCAGGCATCCCTCCATTCCGCTCTTAAACAGATATGACGAGGGCAAATAAATAAGCACGCTTTCAAACTGAATGAATCTCATATCAGCACTCGCAAACCGCAGGCGGTATTAAAGCTCACATCGTGGCCGGCGCATCCTTGGGGATTACGGCATCTTATTTAAATATTTTTCCAGAATGAAAAGAGTCATCAATCCTGCACGACAAACTTACAGTGCAGTCAGCTCCCAGAAGACGGCGTGCTTAATAAAATACACCCGTCCTCTATGCGTTCCATACTGAAGGTGAGGGGGATACGGTGAGGGGGTTGTTGGTACCACAGGGGGCATTAGTTTGGCCTCAGGAATATTCATGTACAATTAAACAGTGTGCGGATAGCTGGTAGCCTATTCATGCATTCAGAAACGAAGAGTAAGCACATCCCGGATCTGCATTTCCCACAATGCATTGCCGACCGAGTCCCAATGAAGGGAGGCTGTAAAGGCATTGTGATGCTTTATTCAAACGTTTTGCCCATGTGGCTAAATTTTCAGATGTGGAATATCACACATTGATAGAGGGATTTAAAAGATGCCAAAGCAAACCCGTCTGGGATTATTTTGCAGAATTGTTCTTCTGAAAACATCGGCAGAAACCAGCCGTAACCCTCGCCCACGCATCCTGTACATCACAGGACAGCGTTGAATAAATCTAGAATATACTGTAACAGACAGATACAAACAAGCATGAAAAGGTCTTAAGCGGAACGAACAGACCTGCCTGTCAACAATAATCATGTTTTTTCAGCTCCCCCTTTTCTTGGCAAAGCCTGAACGTCGCGTGGTGTCGCGCAAGCTTCGGTTTGAGGTTTAATTGCACCGTTTACAGGACGCGATTGTGTGTTACACACACCTGTCTGCTCACATTATAACAGACATGCTGCATGATGCCGATATTTCGAGACAGAGCACCTGCAGCCAAACTCATTGAGCGTGATTCATCTACATGCTGGAATCATTATCATAGTGCGGCAGCCAGTTGTTGGGTTTGCATTTGTGCCGGAGGTCAACATGGTTAGATAACACAAAAATAGAGCAAACGTGACCAGGTTGGTGTAGGATTTTTATGTATTATTTCAATTTTAAAAAATAATGTACACTATAGTAGCATTTTCTTATAGAAACTAGGATTGGAAAACTCATTACCACAATAGAACTGTTTCTGTGGATAAGTTGGTTGTGCATTGTGCTAGAAGCGCAAAGATCATGGAGTCCGTCCCCAACACACATACTGATAAAAACAGTTCCTTTGCTAAAAATGTCAAGCAAATGCATTAATGTAAATATGTCTAAATCAATCCCCAGGTCTTAATTATATTCTCTTGTCTTGCTGTTTGGGTCCGCATCTTGAATGTTATGTTGGTCAAGCCTTATCTCATGGGATTTTGTAACTATTTTACAAGGTGGCTAATTCATATCAATCTATACAAAAACATACATATATTAGAAAAACGGCATAATGAACGTCATCGTACCAAAACCTACGAATGAGATTCATATGAATTGGCAACCTTGTAAAAAAGTTACGACTTGCCATGAAGTTGTGTTAGTTAGTCTGAGATTTGTTAGTTGCCTGCCTTGTAAAAGCTGTAGGCCCATATGCTTAAAACAACAATACGTGTGAATGAACCTACGAACCTTTATATTTAAAAGTGTGCACTCAATTCTTGTCTTCCAGTACTGACGGGGTGTTCTGAAAGCAGTCTGGACAATTAGATCACACGCAGAATTATTTATTTGTCTGTCTGGAACGCGACCAACAATCGTCTCCGAACTACTCGACTTAAACCTCATTTCCAACAACAGCTGCTGGAGTTCATCAACAATTCATCATTTGTGTATTTAAAAAAGCAAATGCAAGCTCAACAGTCTTTGAGCAAATGTTTTGCCTAGGTCTGTCTGTTAGTATTCAGATCAAGGCTTCGGTCAAGCGTCAAAACTGTAAACAATTCAACCCTTAAATCATCCGGAGAATACTTTTGATTGTGTTTGAGCTGGATTGAATTCTCTCACCTGTGATCCGAGCTCCACCGAATCCAATCGAAAATCTTTGCTGACTTCATATCATTTTTTTTATTTCATCTTGTTGAGGTGTTTAAGTGGCCGTATTGTAGCGCTGTAAACAGATCATACTTCCTCACCAATTGGATCTGATTGATGCGATTGCTTTAGATTCTGAGCCAATATGATTTTATTCAGGATTACGGAGAAAACACTGTGACCCCTCCCGCAACGCTCCTTGGGTTTACGCAGCCAGGAATACCGTAAAGTGCTTTGGACAGCTGCCTCGGCGAAACTTTGGAGCAGCTTGTGCAAGTCAGGTTGTGACTAAGATATTGTAAAGCTTGGCAAGGTTTTCCTGGTTTGGAATATATTTATGCAAGGAACATATGTACGCTAGGACTGGTACTAGCGTCAGGCGGCATTACTCAAAACAAGGTTCGGGCCACTGTGAGTAATATTTCCTGAAGGGTTGCGGGCTGTTTCCTGGTGCCGCTGTCCGTGGTGCTGAAACACGGAGGTAAAAGTGTCCTTTGCTTGTTTTTATTGTGTAATCTTTTAAATCTGATGTTGATGGCGCACTTCACACCGTTTCTCCTCAAATGAATAATCCGAGCAGAATTTACAACCAATCAACCGCATGTCCTTTATCTAATTACCAATCAGGAGAAGATGCTGAGATGGGCTATCTGAGTGCCCTCCAAAATCAAGGACATAGAAGATGAAGGGCACTTTTTAGAATGGCTTAAATCAACATCAAACCTGATTACCGGTTCCCGCATGTCTCCTTATTTAATTTGCTCCAAATAGAGAGGTTGTTCCTGAATACGGCAACATGATCAGACCTCCGCTTTGTCATTATCCGCCGAAGACATGGTGGCTTTTTGGAAATCAAGTAGCGGGAATGTACTGTACAGGTGGGTTTGTTTTTAGTTTTTTTGGGGGGGTTCTTGTTAGAAGTCATTCATCTCTTTGCCTGTTAGTAAACCTTGCACGTGTTGTCCAGCTGTCAGAGCTGTTACCTGTGCTCTAAATTTAAATCGCAATGCAGATGTTCGCATTTTCTGGTGTTCTGATGGAGACGTGCTTTGTTCTGGGTTTGACAGGGAATGCATCTGTTGTAGCTGTCAATCTGAGGAGTGATGCAGGAATCAAAAAGTAGAGCAGGAGATGAAGTGTTATACCAGAGGTGATGGGAGAACTGTAACTCAACAGATAGATGGATTGAGGGGGGACAGAGGCACATGGCCGAAACTGGCACGTTACAGTATCGATCTTAATCCAACTGGTGCTGATGAGAGAAACGGTTGCTATGGTGATGCTGTGTGGAGCTGTTGAGGTATGCGACAGACAGACAGACAGACAGATAAAATATAATGCTTTGCTGGAAAACACTTCCATCTCAGAGTGAAGCTGTGCCCTTCTGCTGTCTTCAGAATGACTTTGCAAGGCTCTGCCGCGGTTCCGTTGGGACGGTGGCGGCCCTCGGAGGGGATTGGATTTTGATTGGAGGCAGGACTGGATGAAATGAGACAGAGGCATGGAGGCCGTCCGGCCTCAGGGAAGCGGACGGGGAGAAAAGGGCCCGCCCTGCAAGGTGCGAGGGCTTTGGATTTTATTACCATCTCCTCTCCTACAGAAGGTGAAAGACAGAACAGATCTCAAGGTGGGATCTCATTATGGAGCGTTCTGTGCTCTCACCTAACCGTCTTTCTTCATCTGATGTGGGCCGAAAAGCATTTTCCTCTCCGCAACGGCATTCTGATGTAATTCCATATTTTGCAATGCAACTCGTATGTAGTTTGTATGCGTTTATATTGTTGCATACAGGTGCAGATTCTTCCTCTGCCAGGAGGGGGCAACGTCAACATGCACCTCTGTGCACCGCAGGGACCAATAAAACCCAGTCAGGCGTTTTGCTGCCATTATGGTGCTTCATTATCTCACTAGAACCTTCATTAAGATAAACAGTTTGTTTGGGCCCAAAGCATGTATCTGCTCATGCAATTTGCAAATGAGTCTTGTCATGTTCATGGCATGCTCTCCTGCGTACGTTTCTGGAGTATGATAGAAATGAAACTATTGACATTTGTGCAGACGTGCACATTGTGGTGTTTAAATGTCACTGTGGGGCTATGGCTTAATATAAATGGGGCTTGAAGATTGGCTTAGATTCCCTGTCAATGGTCGACACATCTCTGTTGGCTTTAATGGTAAATGGTAACAGTTTTTTTTTCTGTTTTGAGGCATTTGTTTTTTACCTCGTAAGCCATGTCAGGTCTGCATGATGCTTTTAACAGCAATTTGTTGAAATGCAATTGCTGTTGAAAGCATTCATCTCTTTTGCATTTGTAGGAAAGACCGGGGCTAGTTGTCACACAGGCTGTTTTTAGTATCTTAATGGTTCTTTATGGCTTTGGGAAAAATATCTTGTTACACAGTTTTCTGAAGCCTTTATAGTATGCTGGTTTTCAAATATCCATGTAAATTCCAAACAAATGGTTTTAGCTGATTTATTTAAGCTGAAAACCTGCAAACCATCCGAATGGCAACATTTTCATCTCTTAACATGAGGTCATTTTGTCTTTAATAAACTGTGTTTTGTGTAAATGTGGCAACTTTTATGTAGCCAAGACGTCTTTGTACAGAAAATTAACCACTTTGAGAATTTTTAACTTGAGCAAAAATGTGACAACTAGCCCCGGTCTCATATACAGTATAATGAACATTTTCACTAGTTCTGGCATTTACACAGCAGGCTGTAAAGTTTTAAGGCATTTGTTTTCACCTCGTAAGCCATGTCATATCCGCATAATGCTAATTTTTGTTGAAAGCATCTCTACTGCATTTGTAGGGAAGACCGGGGCTAGTTGTCACACTGGAAATTTGACACACATGCTATTTTTAGTATCTTTACTAAATGTCTTGTTACACATATGCGTTTTCTGAAGCATTCATAGTGGTTTTAAAATTTCAATCAATTGTGAATTCTATCCTCCAAACTAAGGCCAATTTTTTACTGATTTATTTAAGTTGGAAACATCTTTCCCTATAGTGTGACAATGTTCCCATCTCTCTACACAAGGTCATTGTTAAGAACGCATCTTGTGTTTTTGTGGGTGTAATATGTGGCACCTTTTATGTATCCAAGACGTCTACAGAAAGAAACAATTTTGAAAACCAACTGTGACAACTTGCCCCGCTCTCATATATGCAAAACATTTTCCATTGAGCCGTTCGGACGCTTTTCCAAGATTTACATCTTGTAGGATCTTATCCCAAATTAGTTCTATAGATCACCTTGAATGGAGAGCTCAAGGATTGTTGGGCATATGTGATGTAGAGGGCAATGCGTGTTGTTTGTGGAGGCCCAGCCTTATGGCTAAACATAATTATCAAGGATTAGCAGAGAAGCAGCCTCGTCTCATTATCGCTTTAGTGCATGTCAATCTCACCCGAGTTTTAATTACGCTCGACCAAGGGGCCCCCAATACTCCCTCCGAAAGCGTTTGATCTTCAAAAAGCCCTCCGTGTCACCAAAATCCCAAACAGCCCGGGTCTGCTTCCAGATCCTCTCACTGGGCGAGGTTGCTGCTGGATGTAAACCATAAATTCACCGCACGCTTTGTGACAGTTATAAATAACGGCGTAGACGTGCGCGCTGGGTGTGTGTGTGTGTGTGGATGCTGCAGCCCTGATTTCCTTTTTCCTTGTTTTACGCAGTGAAGACTATTGATTATGGCTTAAAGGGAACATTGATTTTTACCTTTGTGGCCTGCGTGTTTGACTCTCTCAAACTCTAACTTCACCTTTATGCTTGTTCAGATCTCTCTCTCTCTCTCTTTCTTTCAGACACTCTCTCTCTCTCTCTCTCTCTGTGGAAATCCTCCTGACATATTTCTGGACTCTTATCTGTTGCTTCCAGTTGGCTGCGGCTGGTCGGCAGCCAGTTAGGAGGTGACATCTTAGAAAAGTCCTTTATAATTCACCAAACATATCCTCCCCGGAGATCTCATTCCTTTTTCAGAAAGAAGAAAAGAGGTTTAGGTTGTCATCATCGTCTGTAAAATATATCCTTTTTCGACTGAATCCCTGTTTTGTCCATGTAATGTTCTCTTCTCTCCAGGAAATGTAACATTTGGAAGAAAGTGACCCGAAAAGGAGACATTTGGGGCGGGACATCACATGGATTTAATAATTCTATTGGACGGTAAATGGTAGGTTGTGCAATTAACCTCTGTTTTAACCCACTTTGTCATTTCCAATTCTCAGACTGTTCTGTGCCAGATTTGTCATTTCGGGAACATAGTAACTTTCCAAATGTATATTATTTCTGAATCGCCCACCCGCTAGACAAAATGCTATTATAATGTTACAATAGTGTCTTGAGATTTAATTTGACATCTAAATGATGAAGGTCAATTGTTATATTAAGGTCCTCTTTGGATAATTTGTTTACAGTATTTAGTTTTTGAATGTCATGTTTACAAAATAATAAACATTTTAATAATCCTCGTATGTAAAGTCAGATATAGAAATTAAAAATAAATAAACCTTTACTGTTTCAAAAGTCAATACAGACTCTTTGTGTCAAAATAAAATAAAATAATATAATATAATAAACTTGAAACTACTGTCTAACATGCAGTGTCACATATGAGCGGAGAGAAAAAACTCCAGGATTGTGATGCCCTAAAATACAAAAACCTGTCAGCCATTCAGGAATGATAATAAGTATCTTTTTGAGTCTCAAAATGTCAAAATATATGGATACTTATGAAAATGTCACTATGGCTTACACCTACATTCCTCATTTCTTCCCAAATACACTTAAGATTTTACAGGTTTATTTGGAGCCTGAAATTTCAAAAGCCTTTAAACAACCGTAGACGAATGTAAGTGGCATTGAGCAGGATATAATTTACATCACTTCAATAAAGCTTGGGATTATATACAAAAAAGTTTGTGATCTTATGAATACACATTTTGCCAGTGTAATACTGTAATGGCCTATATTTCTGAAAATAGAGTTTCTGTACAGACCTTAAGGTTAATGTGCCCTCTGTCTGTTCACTGACCCTAAAATCCTAAAAATAGTCAGAGTAACATAACCATCGCTGTAATATTCTAAATAATAAAAGCGGCTTCATTTATCATGATCTGAGAATCAGTGCTCTGGAAAGGTAACACAGACAAACAAACAGAACTATGAGACAATGTGGCTAAGGGCCCTGGAGGCTAAAGAGACCCTTTGATTTCATTTTCTCCGACATGAAATATTTTTAATTGAGGTGCATTGACAAAAAAGTCTTGTTTCAGACTATTTGATCTAATGCTTCTTACAGTAGATCAAAGAAATGCATAAATGCAACTGAGACCAAATAATAGATTCAATTTAATATTTTAGTAGCTATCGAATACAGTAAATTAATGGATTTTAGCGCTTAAGAGGTTTTCATAAAAGACCCTTTGTGGCTACAAAGATCACCCAGAACAGTTAGTTGGGGATATTGCTAAATGTCTTAAAAGCAATAAATAGTTTTTCGTAAATGTTCATGTGGATTTATTCTGAATGCAGAAAGGTCCAACTTTGACTACCCCAACCATAATGTAGATTCATTTGTTAAATGTGCCTGTGCTAACATTGTAGTGTTAAAATGAACACAGTTCATTTACTAAAAGCAGCATATTACAAAAGTTCTTAGAAAACAGTTCAGAGGTTTTTAAATGCCAAGTGATTAAATAAAATGGGTTCACATTTGCTGAAGTGGTTGTTTTGAATTAGAAAGTATGTTAGTTTGTAAGAGTATGCATATACCCCAACCTTTTGAAAGCATGACTGAAACAGAAAAATATGAAATATTGTTTGTATAATGTTTGCCAACAGATGTATTTGATAATAATTTATATAATAGTATAATATAATAATAAGTAGTTTTATTAAGTAAAAAGGTAATTACATATGTGACCCTGGATCACAAAACCAGTCTTAAGTAGCACGAGGACATTTGTAGTAATAGCCAAAAATACATCGTATGGGTCAAAATGAGCTATTTTTCTTTTATGCCAAAAATCATTAGGATATGAAGTAAAGATCATGTTCCATGAAGATATTTTGTAAATTTCCTACCATAAATATATCAAAACTTTATTCTTGTGAGTAATATGCTACGCTAAGGACTTCATTTGGACAAATTTAAAGGTGTATTTCTCAATATTTTTACTTTTTTGCAAACTCAGATTATTGAGTTTTAAATAGTTGTATCTCAAATATTGTCATATCCCAACAAACCATATATCAATAGAAAGCTTATTTATTCAGCTTTTAGATGATGTAAAAATCATCTAAAACATATATATACACACACTAGCGTTCAAACGTTTTGGGACACTTTGAAAACAAATCAAGAAGCTGATTGATAAAATTACATGAAAACATTTCTGCAAATTCTAGTCGAATGGTGACTGAAGACGATCAAATATAACATGTTTTCATTTCCTTTCCTTTCCTTTTCCTTTTTTTTTTTTAGCTTTCTTTGTTTTATTTCATGATTTTTAAGTTTATTATTATTATTCTAAAATGTGAAAAAATATATGAACACATAAGTGAGAAAGTGTCCTAAAACTTTTGATCGCTAGTGTATACATTATGTTGATTTCTTTTGAGGTTCATATTTAACATAAATCTTAAATAGAGGGTAGAGAAATACTACAATTTGCATATAAAATACACTTTTTATTCGTTTTTATCTTTTGTCAGGTACAACTGAAAAGAGCGTGAAATGTATGAGCCTTCCCAACCAACCCAATTAGCGCTGGATCCGTCCTTAAGAAACACCTCAAGATTTACTCAACAAAAGCACACCATCATCTACCCTCTTAAGATCTGCAGGTAACCATGGCCGATGAAAGAAACATTCACAGCAGATTATTCTACTAATATTAACCATCTTCCGGCATACCGGATCACCGAATACCCTTTCTCCATGTCTATTTTTTCCCATTTAAGAATGTCATTAGACTTCTGAGAAAAGCGTAGTCAAACGTATACAGCTCGCTTTCAGTCGTATTTTCTAAAGCGGTCTGACACCTTATCAACAGTTTCTATGACACGCCACCCAAATATGAACTGAAAAATGCATTTAAGCCTGAGGAATGGTTACATTCTCGGAAAGGGCTGCACACACGGCAATTAAATTTTAATCCATAACAAAGACGCACTTTCTGAATAAATCAGGAGCTGGTAATTGACTTGAGAGTTCAGGACGTGGACGCCAACTGTTTGAGGCGATCTCATTGGATCGTAGGGAAGAGACGGGGTTAGCAGGCCCCACAGTTAGAGCCTGCAGGCACATAACGCTCACTGCTGTCTGACTGAATGAAATGTGACTTTTCTGAGTAAAAATATCAATGATGATTGAGAAGACGAACAGAGAAACGATCGAGGGAGACAGAAGAGAGATTTTGCTAATTTCCCAGGGTGCATGTATTTCTACATCAAATGTTTATTTATGGATGTTCGGATAGGCACAGAAATGTACCATATCAATCCATAAGAAAGAAATCATAGATGAGATCTCTTTAGTGTGTCATTAATGTGTTTTCATCTAGACATCAATGAGATTAAAAGAAGAGAAAATGAAAACTGGGTCTACTCCTGAGAGAAAGAGAGTTTCAGAAGAGATCTCGAGGTCACAAACACAATGTCTGCATTTAAAAGTCAATATGATTTCTCAGTAAATTCAGATTATTTTACTTACTGTACAATCTATATTGTGGATCATAATGAGACTTACAGCTCAATTAATGTATTTTAACAATCGTCTCTTGGAGAACCATTCGAGACTTTGATGTTACGTAAATGATAACCAACTGAGAACTCCATCAGACCTACTTAGCTATAAAAGAGCAACATCTGAGTCTTTTGTGAATATTATTGTAATAAACTTCAACACATTTACATTACAGTTGTCTTAAAGGGACAGTTACCCAAAAGTGAAAATTCTGTCATCATGTCATCATTTGCTCATGTCATTTCAAACCAAACCACGTTGGAAACCGAATATCGGCGATACCCATTCACTTCTATTGTAGGGACACAAAAGTAATGCAAGTCAATGGGTAACGCCGTTGTTTGGTTACCGACATTCATCAAAATATCTTCTTTTGTGTTCTCGAAATGACAAGAGGTTATTGTTGTCTCTTTAATTGGTTATAATATAAAGCTAACAGTAATGTAAATGTGTCGTTTTTCCAAACCTTATATACTGTAAAACATCCCTAAACACTGCTTTATCTCTTACTGAATCGGATGATATTGAACATTTTACTGTCTATCCAACCATATAAGTATGTGTGTATGCTAGAATCACACAATGTACAAATGCTAATGAGGTCACATTTCCACACAATAACCCTTTGCCAAATTTATCCAACCCCATCCATGTAAAATTACATGATTTAATACTCACAAGCAAATAAATAAACCCACAGTTATTACACGCAGCTGCTTCCCTTTCAAAGCAAACGGACTGGAATTTAAACAATAGCTTTTAGAGTGACCGTAACCTACTGAGAAAAGAGATGCGTAATGTGTTTCTATTAGTTATTGACATTGTTTTTATTCCCTTAGTTTGCTCCTTATGGGTAATTTAGAGAATTTCGTCCCCTTTTTGCTAGATGACTGAGCATCAGGTTAGTGTCTAATTGTAATAGATGGCACAGTAAGTATTTAAATCCCACGGCGGTGACTTTGACATTTTTTGCGGAGTATGCTTATGTGCACATCTCCACCGAACTAATTTAAAGATGCGTGGAGGATCTGACAGGGATTTATTCAAGGCCACGTTGAAATATTACCCTTGCACTTTGTCTTATATGAAGTATAACGCTGACGCAGGGTGTTTCCTTTATCAGGAGTATTTTAAAGCTTCCCTGTAATAAAAATCACAGCTCGACACCGAAATGCTTCTCTAGCTCACGGCTATGTTGACTTTGGTCCATTTCTCATATATCAAGTTCAGAAACAGAAAAGTACTCGGACTTCGGCAAAGGAAGCCCTTGAAAATGTTAGGACAAGCGCGATGATTACCAGCGATAAAATCTATCTATCCACGCTCTCGCCGTTTGCACTCAAGTCCCTTGAAGTGAAAATGTCTCGGGAATTGCGGCGTTTAAGAGCCGGTGAATTTCTGCAGCACGTGCACATCGCCGAGCGGCAAAGTCTCACGGGATATCACATTATGGACATTGATCTTTTCGCGAGTAGGGCTCGTGACAGCAGGAGGTGACAAAACCCTCTGGGAAATATTATCGTCTGCCTCTGACACCACCACGTTGACAGGTTGTATTAGCATCACTGTACTACGGCTTCCTTTGTGGGCGGCACAATGTGTGGAGCGGTGAGGTAACGGGATGTAGTCGTGTCATTACAGTGATTCAATTTGCTCTCTAAATTGGACTTAACCCTGTAAGACCCGATGTAGCAGAATTGTGACTTTTTGTTTCGTTAGAGCAATTAAAAAGTATCGGCTTTCTCATTACTTGACGTTAAAAAATCTGTTTATTCAGTGCTCGATAAAGTCATACAGAAGGGTCACAGCTTGCTGACAGTTAAAATGTTTTTGTGGATTTGCTAACACATTTAGTTATTTTAAAGTACGCATTTGACCTGTCCATTTCTCATTGGATAGTATAAAAATAGTAAGAAAAGTGCTTTGCGGTAATAAAATATACAGCCACGGATAAAATTAGGAGACCATCTTTTGCCTTTGTATTGTGGCAATTTCAGTCCGGTATCTGTCAAAACACAAACTTCAGGAAGACATAGTCACGTAACAGAAATGTGAAAGAAAACAGGATTATTCCATCAAATATTCATTTTTGAACGAACATTCTGCGAACATTGCATCAATTTGTCCCGTTTTTCTAGGAATAGTACACTGTTTTTTTCTACCGCTATATGTAATACTACTGAATTTTAAAGTGATATTTTGCTACTATTTTGTGATAAAAAGTAACAGATTGATTCTTAAATAAAGATATTTGTCACTTCCAAAAAGTAATCCCATAATGACCAAATACACAATGTGTAATTTAAATGTGATAGAATAAAATGGGTCAGTACGTTTCACATTCATTGAAATGGTAGTGTATCAAAATGACGTTACAAATAATTAAACGCCTCCGAGTGTGCAGAAATGATGGGCTGGATCATTTTCTTCATGTAAACAACCTAGAAATGATCCACAAATGCTGAGGTGGATGTAAATCAGAGGTGCTCATAAATCTCTCATTTCTCCCCTGCATGGCTTCGCTCCCTTTGGTTCCTGGTAATTTGAAGTTTGATGAATACTCTCATCCTCATCATCCTTCCTGTCGCTGCGAGTGGGAAAACAATTAGTTGTGTCCGCTAATGAATCAAGACCACCATGAATTTATTTTCATAAAGAGCAAATATGCTGTGGCAGGAGGGCAGAGGGTCAGAGCCCACACAACAGATGCTTCAGATCAAGATGCTTTTTCATAATGACCACAACAGCCTTTCCACGGGAGGGACGTCACCTTTATCTGTATTTATGATGTAGGCGCATTTATAGCCAAAATAATTGTACATTTAGCACAAATAATACAAAAGTTCAATATCTGTCTGTCTTATGAGATAAATATGTATCGTATGGCCCCAGAAGACTGATATCTTCAGAATACAATCTGCCATTTTCTGAAATCATTTCATGCAGTGTCTATAACTCCTAAAGCACGAATATTCACAAATAGTATTTGGCAGCGAGAGGAGGCCGGGGGGTTGGGAGTGGTCACAGACAGCTTGATTCCCGATAAAAGACATTTTGGAACAACGCCACATGTGTGATTGAATCTGCAGGCGTTGTGTTTAACACTCTCAACAGGGGGGAAATCTTGCCAGCCGACAGTGTGTTAGGAATGCGTCAGCTAATGTTTTATTTCTCTACACCTACGTGACAGTGGGAATAAAGTTGCATTTTTGAGGTCAAAGTTTAAGGACTGTTGAAGAACACTGTGTAGCATTTTCGGCTAAGTGAAGGCCAATTCACACCATGAGTATATTAAAATCACATTAGCATCTATACTGGCGCACGATAACATTATGTTTATTCGCTAAAGTGAAGTGCATTTAAATGCACAACCTCTTTAAACTTGAATAGATTTTGGCTGTAAATGTTTTATTGATTTAGCATTCCTACAATATTGTTCCTCTGTATTGTTATAGACGGTTTCAAAGAAACAACATGTTATTTTCGGTACTTATATTCCGGTGCACATCCGCAAAGAGTCCCAGCTGATTATTTCTGATGACAAACAAAAGAAATAACAAGTAAATTAGCTAGCAATTTTAAAGTATGTCTAGTCAGTATTATTTTGGGTTGCCAAAACCCAAACTTAAACGTGACAAAGTTACACGACCAATTCAACAAATTGTTTATTTAATAAAATTAATATACAATCAAATTAAACAAATTGTTTATTTATTATAATCATTGTACAATAAAATATTAATTTATATTAATGTAAATTAAATATAATATAAATAGTTATATGTGACCCTGGATCACGAAACCAGTCTTATGAATCAATTTTTTGAAATTCATCATCTAAAAGCTGAATAAATAAGCTTTCTATTAAAAAATCTAAATATTGAGAAAATCGCCTTTAAAGTCCTTAGCACAGCATAGTACTCACAAAAATAAAGTTTTGATATATTTACGGTAGGAAATTTACAAAATATCTTCATGGAACATGATCTTTATTTCATATCCTAATGATTTTTGGCATAAAAGAAAAATGGTCAGAAAAAGTGCTCAGATAAGGAAACCTGCTTTATGGCCATATAAAGGTATTTTCTTAACATCCCTGTAATAAAGCCACTTGTCATTCATTAATATCTGAACACTACAAAAGCAATTAAAGAGATGCTTGCTTTGTCTTCAGATGGATCAGGACCATTAAGAGACTTCTTATCAAAAAGTCCATCACGCCATAAAATGTTTCACACCTTACATTAAGACGGCAAATAAGAGCAGAGCTTTTAGTCCGCCCATCTGCTAATTCACTCCATGGACGGGTGATCCATATATAGCATGGATTCATTTGAACTTGACACAAATGAGTTTGCATAACCCGCTAATTTTCTGTTATTATAGTAAAGAACATAAAACATTCGAGAAGAAATGAAAGGGAAGATATATAATGAGACGAAGGTGAAATGTTCTCAAGAGGATTATTGAAGAGGATAAGTGCTGTTTCTTTGAGAAGGTCCACCTACTGTACCGTTTTTAAAGAATGTAAGAAATCGCAGGATTGCTGGTTCTGTAAACTCATTTTTACACTTTAGCAAACTGATGAAAACGTCTCTTCATTCTCTGATTATAGTAAAATGGTTTGTTTGGACATTTGTTTGTCATTTAAACGCTTAGAAAAGAAGTTCATATATAGAGTCTGTGTTTGTGTATTGATGTTTTCTAGATATATAATTAAATATGATGTAATAAATAAATAAATGTTGATATGTAATTAAATATAGATTGACGGGTATGACAAATAAACCATACCAAACTGTTAATAATATATTATTTAAAACTCTTATTTTTTCCGCGGCTGTCATTTCTACACTGAAGGTCCTGACGTGTACCATTTAGGTACAGATATGTATAAATTTTAGTACTTCTAAGATACTAAATGTACTTTTAAGGTGCAACAGTGTACTTTTCGAAAGGCTACGATGACAGATTTTGTACATTGTTTAATGTACTGCAGCATCAGTACCTTCTGATCCATCAGCCTTTCTGTGATATGAATGTAGTTTGTGTTGCATCTCATTTGGGTTCCTGGATTTACCCTAGTTGAAAGAGAACCCAAAATGACCGTCTTGGTCAAAGTCAAGACTCCATACAGTAGACATCCAATTATACAATCACAAAGACAGGCTTATCCACATGCGTCTCAGTAATGGTGCTATTTCACAACATTTCAAAGGACGCTTTAACCCCGTCCCAAATTTCGACAAATCTGTCCTCCGTCATGCGAGCTTTGAGAGCACCTTTATACATATTTTAATGAACGGTAAGGAGCCTCTGTTATTTCCTCAACTCCACTGCAATGTTTTACATTCCGCTACGTCTCACGAGATCAAGGCGGGTGCGTAAAAACCTCTTCCCTCACGCAATAAGACGAATGCCTTACGGAGGAAGAGAAATCCAGTTATAATGGGGCATGCTTTGAGGTAGAGCTGTAAAAATCCATTTGGAGGGTAGCCACAAGACGAAACACTGTCAGGATAAGATCCGACCAGGGACCGCTCGGCCCGTGACCGGAGAAGGTTATTGATTGTCTTTTTTTTAAATGATGCCATTTGTATTTGTTCACCTGTCCTCTGCACATGCTCCATGTGTCAGGTGTGTGTACAGTGTGTGTGTGTGTGTGTGTGTGTGTGTGTATTAGTGTTGTTGAAGCTTGGTAACTGTTTATCCATGGATGTGTGCCAAAGTGATATTGAGTCCTGTTGGATGCAGTGGGAGAGACAAACCGAGAGCAAATGTGGAGTGTTGGTTCCTTTAATAATGAACTGCCGGGAAGGTGATCCTATTTTTCCAGTTCTGCAGCTGACAGCTTGTGGAAAAGACATAAACTCCTGGTGTTTAATCCTGTTAGAGGAAAACATTGTGATGCTTTTGTATGAAGCAACAATTACAAAAATGAACTGAAAACAAACAAATAAATGCCTTTTTTTTGGTTTTGTGACCTTATTAAGTCACATTCCTTCAAGGTTTTTTACATTAACGGAAAGGTGAGATTTTACAGTCGACATCTGTCGGCAATTTGTCGGCAGCACGTATGAAACGCGTCCACATTCTCATCTTCATTCTCCTTGGTGGAGGGCGGAGAATGATGACAGGGCTTGTTTTAAGGGCTGCCGTGGGGTGGAGATGAATTGGCTTGTCATCCGTCGGGGACTTGACGCCGCTGATGTTTGTCAGGTCGGTGTCAGAGACGGGATTGGGGGGAAGGCCACGCCTCCGGAGGGAGAGAGGGATGCACTGGGGCGAGCAGAGGAGAGAAACAGAACAGAACAATCATCTTTGTCGGACGTCGGGCCACACACGAGAAACCGGGGGCAGACAGAGATCTCTCTGAGCTCTGGCCCACAGTAATGGGGCCGCTCATACGGGACATAGTCTTGAATGTAGAAACATCGAGACGGAGCTGATGCTTTTATAAGTTATTTTAGATAGACAATCCTGAAAAAAGCAATAAAGAATAAAAAGAGTTTTTCAATAACATTAAGAAAACTTTACAGAGAATGTTTTAGATACTAAATATAATAAAGTGCAAAATTACACATGTGGTAATGGAAATTATGGTTTGATAACTGGAAGATTTATTATATCTAGAAACTTATCAGATTTTGTTCACCTTCCAAGTATACCTTCCTTCACAGCGGCCCCAAAACATAAATGTTGAACGAGTTTTGAATATTTAAGCGGCGACCCAAAGACAACGCTTGAACAAAAATCCAGTGTCCACCGTCCGCATTGCTCATTAAAATGAGATTTAACAGGGATTTTCATTCTCGGTAACAAATGTATTCATGGTCGGCCCATCAGTCATTGTCAAAAATAATCTCATTTTCCTCATGCGAGGGAGACCGACACACGGAGCAGAGCGACAGCTTTTTCGGGCGAGGGCCGCTGGATGTTGTCCGCCTCCTGCCGTCTTTTCACTTCCTGTCACACAGGAATGGGCGGAAACCCACTGTTACCGGACGGCTTCAAAAAGTGTGCAATTTCCATATTTCATTTGTTTCCCTTCTTGACACGAAAACAAGAGATATTATTTACAGAAAGACAGGGGGAAGGAAAATCGGGGTGTGCGGTGTGGAAATAAAATGAGGAATTAGCAAATGAATGCTAGTCCCCCAATGCATGTTACCTCTGCTGGGACGATTTGTTATCTTTGCCTAAACAGCTGTGTGTTTTGTTGAACGCCTCACGCCTAGCCGTCCACACACACCTCACATTGACACAAAGATCTTTTTGTTTTATTGTCTTTCCAAGTCACCATCATTCAGTGGTTACCTAAAGCCTGAACGCAGGAATAGGTTTCCAACTCCTTTTTAAGATTCCTAAATGGGTTATTCAAAGTAAGAACAGTTCACACAAAAAATAAAATTCTGTCATCATGTATTCGCCCTCATGTCATTTCAAACCTTTATGACTTTATTTCTTCTGCAGAACACAAAAGAAGATATTTTGAAGAATGCTGGTAAATGAAAACCATTGGTCCCCATTGACTTGCATTGGTTTTGTGTCCGTACAATAGAAGTCATTGGATAGATGTCATTTTTTGTGAAGTAGAAAAGGATTTGTTCTCTATCACTGCCATTTCTGTCAAGGTTTTGACACTACATTTCATTTTCACCGTGTGACCCCTTCACATCAGTGATAAATGGAGGGTTATGTTACATAATGGCACGATAAATGTAAAGTCATGCACGACAAGTACATGTCATGATACGCGTGCTTCTGCATGAGCGGAAATACACGTGTTTATTTCTTCAGCAGGAACACAAGTGGCAGGAGAGATTAAGAGATGACAAAAGTGTGCCCACACAATACCGAAGCCCTGCGTTCTGCAAAGAGCTCACGTGGAAACACAACATCCTTTCTGAAACGCGCCTGAGGTAATGAATCCATGCTGATAAACAGGAAGGGTTGGATTGTAGTGCACTTGAAGTAAATGGTACCCTGGAACAAAAAGAGACATTTTTTACAGACATTTTGTGATGTAGGTGACTTTGAAGAACTCTTTCTTTCCTGAAACACAGCGGAAACACACTTTGGAAAATGTGGAGGCTAAAGGTCAACAAGAGCATCCCTGTGACAAGGAATTTCAAAGATAACACTTCTTTTTCATATCATTTGCTATTACTAAAGTTGGCTTTATTATCCATCACTAAATTAGTGTATAAAACAACAGGAGCCCAAAACAATGTTTCAGTAGTCTTTTAATACTATTCACCATTGATGGTTGTTTAAAACACAGTTTTAGGCCAGCATCATGAACAAAATAAATATTTGCATGCACAACTTTGAAGGTGCCTTTCAACCTTCCCCAATGTCTGAAAGTACATCGGTGTTTAAAGCACTGTATTCAAAAGCGATTCCTTATGGTCCTGCTTTTGTTTTATCACTTATTTTCTTTCATTTCAAAAACAGCTTCCGTGGAAGTTCAGATCTCCAGAACGTACGCTCACGTGTGTCCTCAGGGCCACTCGGAGCTTTAATGGGGCCCGCGCTTGGATCTTTAATTAATGCGCGCAGGTAATAGATGCCATCTGGGGACCCTCTTGGCAACTAATCACAGACACAGTCTTGTTCAGCGCCAGATGCGTCGTCTTCGCTCCCTCTAACCTAATTACCCTTTCTTTTACAAACAAAGAAATGCAAATAGCATTTATCCGTCAGTTCCTCAAAAACATCCACTCTACACACCGGCTTCGAAAACGAGGAATGTAGCAATTATAAGGAAATCGATGCGCCTCGTTGTTTCGCCGAACGCTCGTAATGTTGTTGGTGTAAAACTTATTACGATGTGGATGAAACATTGGAGCTAGAGAATGTCCTTGCTCGTATGCATAGATAGTCTGTCATTTTATGAACATTTGCAGAGTGCTTATGGTTTCCACGATTTTCAGTCTGGAAAAATAGGGACATTGCATCTCATCTCTCACAGTGTCAAACATTAGAGAAATGGGTTGCAGGCCTGTTCTAAAAAAGGAAACAAAAATACAAAGAATGATTTTAAAATATAAAAAAATATAATGCAAAATGATTCTTATTTTCAACCCAGCATTGGGTGATTTAGTTATTATAGCTTTGTTTTTAGTTTTATTTATATTTAAAATTAGCTT
Organism: Oreonectes daqikongensis; assembly: GCA_026939265.1. Taxonomy (NCBI): domain Eukaryota; kingdom Metazoa; phylum Chordata; class Actinopteri; order Cypriniformes; family Nemacheilidae; genus Oreonectes; species Oreonectes daqikongensis. The sequence goes on along the minus strand of JAOTQM010000036.1, from coordinate 7,739,303 downwards.
TTATGTTCATTTTTAGCAATTTTGTTATATGCTTTTGTCATTTTATTATTTATTTGTTTATTTTTTATGTTGCTATATAAGATTAATTTATTTTTGATTTAGGTTTTAATTTTAGTGCTTCAAACATTTCAATTTTTTATATACAGCAGTGCAATTTTTTCCAATAATTTTTTGTCCAGTATTTTATTAGATTTCAATAATCAGAAATATTTTCAAAGTTACAATTTAACTAAAATAGCTCAAATAACCTTGGAACCCAGCAGTTTGATTAAACTAACACAGTTTATTTCGCTTTCCTGTAGCTCAATGGATAGATTGTGGCGTTAGCAACGCCAAGGTCACGAGTTCGATCCCAGGGATTGCACATACTCAGAAACAAATGTATGATTTATGATGCAATGTAAGTCGCTTTGGATAAAAGCGTCTGCCAAATTCATAAATGTAAATATTGGACCCAACAATGGGTTAAAACAACCCAGCATAGGTTCATATACAACACACTGGTTGGGTTTGTGCCTTTTTGACCCTTAATAACCCAGTATTTTTTAGCAAGTAGCTTTGGATAGCATTACGCATTAATGTGTAATGTAGAATTTGGATCCCAAAGCAAAACCAGGTGAGATTACTGGTTTATATTTGTAGCCAACATGGGACCAAACTGTTATTTACTGTTATTAAACTGTTATTTTACATCATTACTGTATAGCCATCCTCAAATGTGACTTCTCCATAAATGATTAAATACATGTAAATACAGCTCATCTAAATAAATACATCTGAAATGAACTGTTATTGTAATACCGATTAGCTCAGTGGAGGAATAAAGCTTGTTTCGTTTTCTGTTGGCACAGTATTTTCATTTCTTCTTTCTTTTCCTCACACAGACTCTCTGATGCCTTTTAAGATATTTCCAAAGCCCGGGATAAAGCAAATCTCCGAGATATTCGAAGAAATTTGCTGGAGAAATAAATATTTTGATTGCTGACAATATTTGTATATTTGTTAGGCGTGAAATTGGTTTACAGAGGTGACGAATCTCAGAGGGCCTGGGATTTGTGGCGATGCTCGATGCTGACTGCACTCCCACTCCGTTGGTTATATCCCTCCCTGATAGTTCTGTTTTAATCCAGTTTGCGTGGTAAAAAGAAAACATTTCTTTTTTTATAACACCAGGTCTTGGATCTTTGCATGTGCATACACACAGACACCGTATACCAACCAATAAAATCGAGCATTGGTTTCAGACTGCGTCATAATCCTAAAATAGTTTCTTCCTTTCAAAATTTTAGCCCCAGTACTGGGAGAACTTCTTGGCGCTGTGCATCGCCGCCAGAGATTTAAACCCCAAACTGTTGTTCTCCATCAGAGACCAAGTCTGATCTTCAGTGCTTAAATGTGCATCACAAGTTCACAGCGAATGGCTTTGCATCCACGTTCTCCTAGGCTGCCCTCAGATGGCATTGTTTGGAGTTCATATCCCGAGCTTCATAAGTCCTGGCAAGCTTCCTGGCACGGCGGGTGGCTGCGACACAGTATTGACTTGGAAAGAGCCCCTTGGCAAATGTTTGCAGGCCTTGCTAGCTTTCAGCGTCCTTGTTTTTGGCAAGGCGACGTGACCACGGCCGCATTAAACACTTATGGAAAACCGTGACAACACCACCAGGACCGGCTCAAGTTAAAAGGATAGAAAGACACTCAGGAGCCGGGGTTCAAATGAGGAAACAATTGCCTGTAAAATGGCCCCAGATTTAATGGTCCCGGAGAAAACGTGAACATAAGGACGACCAATCGCCGCGGCCGCCGCTGATAAAGCCTTTGCAGTGTAAAGACATCATGGCAGAGAACATCGCTCGGAGCAAACCTGGCCTGACGGGGGTATTCTAATCTGTTCTCGGAGCGCCTATCGCCATCCCTATTAGACTGGGAACAAATGTTTGGAGACAGACATTTCTATCTGCTTGGCCGGTCAGAGGAGTGGCTCTTGCCAGAAGTGGTCTTGTGTGACAAGCCGACAGCGTTATCGGTCCAGGTGTGTGTCCAAGGCAACCACAGCATGCAAACCCAGAAACAAGCTGTCACCTGCTCAGCAAGGCAAAGAATGGGCATGGCGATGGCTAAGTGGGTATAAAGGGCACAAAGCAAAGTCAAAGACCTGCATTGAGGATGAATGCTATGTTCAGCTAGAATACTACCATAAATCTTAAACATTATGTACAATATTTACAAAGCTACCTGGATTAAAAACTACTTCCCATAATGCAATGCTAGTATCGTATTCTAAACATAGCCACAATTTCTGGAACATGCCAACAAACTTAAAGTACGAACACATAACTATATCTATTAGAAAGGCATCCGCCGTCGTGATTGATCATGTTTTCACTGCCGTTTCTCCGGCAATACATCACAAATACACTTTAAAACAAATTTAAGAGCATTTATTGGAAAAGGGACTATAAAACGGTTGTAATTAAATTTATAAAAAGAACGGCGTAGTCATTTTTACTTTACTTGATCAAAACAGCAATTTTCATTATCACTTAGATGTCAGCTTTCATAAACATGGTCATTTTAAACCTTTCTGTGACACATGGTTATTGCGAAGCATTTGCATAGTTTTGAATCACTGACTACTCAATTCAATAACACATTTGAAGGTAATGACATTACAGCTGACCTGATTTAAGAAAGGAACACAGTCACGTATTTTGTTTAGAATAAAAAGCTTTGTTGGAAACTCATAAAAAGAAAACTCAACTAAGGCCATACAAATTAAAACAACTGAGTTTTGTCATTTTAAACCAAAATGTGCTGTTGGTGATTATTTTTTTAAATTATGTGAATAATTAATATTACTTGGTCTGAAACACACATAATACACTGTAAAAAGAAATGTTGGTTCAACTTAAGTAACCTGGCTGCCTTAAAATTATGAATTTATTCAACTTAAAAATATTAGTTCCCATAACGAGTTTGCATTAAATTCATTAGTTAACTAATATTTTTTAAGTTGAATGAACTCAAATTGTTAAGGTAGCCAGGATAAGTTAACCTCAAAAATTATTTTTTTGGACACAAAGTTCTAAAATATGTTTTTACTACATGTCTGAATCGAGCCTGCTGTTGAAAAAAAGTTTAAACCTCCATTTTATTCATTTTTTTATTTTTCACTGCAAGATGCAATTATAACTTTTGTCTTTACATCGATATCTGTAATATTTAAAACATAGAATTGCTGGTTAAACGACATCAAATGACATTTCCCACAAAAACATCATGTCATTCCAAACCTGACTTACTTTCTTAGATATTTTGAATAATGTTGGGAGTTACCAATTTCTGTTCTACAAAATATCTTCTTTTGTATTGTCATACAGGTTTGAAACAACATATTTTCATTTTTGGGTGAACTATCCCTTTAAGACCTATGCAGCTCCACTTCTGTTTGCTCTGTGAGTGACACTGTGAGTTTTTACACACGTTTATTGTATACAACACAGTATAGCAAGATTCTTACAGAAACAGCATAGCTGTATTGAAGTTCCCCAACCGAAACGTTTAAACATGAGGTTGTTTGACAGCGGACAAGTGTGGAATACACTTTTAGTCACTTACACATTTTTACGGGCTAATGGGTGGAAACGGAAGGGTGATATTTTTGAGCTAATAGCCTGAGGTCAGACTCCTCAGCGTGACAGATATACTACAACAGTGGGACACACGGACGTTCCAGAGAAGCTCCGTGCCAAACTTTAATTATATTTGCTGACACGTAATGACAAAGTGTAGTTCAGACATCTCCGCGGGCTCCGGGAAGATGAACCGAGAGGGAAGAATGACACTTGTGTATATTATTTTTCAGTCTTTTACAATGTGCGCCCTCCAGCTATCCACCAGTATCCACAAGGCGCTATTTAGCATTTATGTTGTGCCAAGGTCATCATGCTTGGCTAATAGTCATTTACTGTTAGCCCGAGGCAAGAGTTTGTGTGTGGAGTGGTTCATTTACACATATATGTTAAGGCACCTGTATCACAGAAAACATTTTTAAAGATCATGGTACTTTTAATTATTAATATTATAAACAGTCTAATGTTAGTTTACGTAAGAATCTTGGTAACCAAAGAACGGCGGTACCCATTCACTTCTATTGTATGGACACAAAAGCAATGAAAGTCAATAGGTAACAGTGCGGTGTGGTTACCAACATTCTTTAAAATATTTTCTTTTGTGTTTTGCAGAAGAAAGAAAGTCATACAGGTATGGAATGACAAGAGGGTGAGTAAATAATGACAGAATTTTAGTTTTTGGGTAAACTATTGCTTTAAATACTAACATTCTGCACATTTAGACATCTTTAAAGAATGTATATTCTCAAATGTTTTCAATAAATATTATAAATATGAACCCTGCTCAGCAATAACTAACAAACACACACTTGCTTTGGGGAGAAATATGTTGTTTCATTTCAGATTTACTACATAATTGCAAATTATTTTCAAACCACTTGTTTTATTTGACTTGTCCTTTTAAAATCATATTTCTAGTGCATATTCCCCTTCACATGCTCTTAATGTTTTCTTTCAGAAAAACTGCAGGTGTTTTAGAGAAGAAACGTGTTAAATGCTTGTGGGGGCAGTAAAACCACCCGGCCATTTAACGTCTAGGGGGACGTGGGGAGGGGTCAATGCAACCGATCAATTTAGGCTCTCTGAACTGTATTTTAAAACCAGTAGAAAATGGAAAAAAGTAGTCATTAGCGACTGGGATCAAAATGCCCCTCGGTAGGCCCGTAGCTGCTCTAATTAAAATCCTGTAGCGCTGTGTTTATCTAAGATTAGCTGTGAGCTAACTTTGAGTCCGACTCTTTGTTTAAATCCTTAAAAGGCTGGTAAAAATAAGCCTTATCCTTTGGGTCCGCTAACAAGTTTACAAATGGAGTACCCCACCCACACAATCTTCTCCCTGCGGGTTTGCTTTGCTCGATGGTAAGGTATTACACAAGTGCTATAAGGCCCTCCTTCCTGTAAGGGCCTTATCTGGAGCAGACCGCAAGCAGTGTTTAAAGCATTATACAAGCTAGCCCTCACGCGTGGTGCCCGTTTGAACATGGCTGACTGCGGCGAACCCTCGGTGCGACCGTGCGTTGCGAACTCGAGATATTAAATGAGCATTTTTTGAAACATTTTCTAGTCAGTTTTGTGCTAATAACATGCATTATGAGTGTGTTAGCGACAATTAGCGTAAGGCTAGTGTTGACTTAAAGTGAAAAATCTTTCATCATTCACTCACCCTCATGTCATTCCAAACCTGTATGACTTTCTTTCTACTGCAGAACACAAAAGATATTTTGAAGAACGTTGGTAGACAAAAAACATTGGACTCCATTTATGGAGTCACCATTGTATGGACACAAAACCACAGAGACATTTCTCAAAATATCTACAGTGTTCCACAGATGAAAGAGTCACATACAGGTTCTGAATGACAAGAGGGTCAATAAATGATGCCAGAATTTAATTGGTTTAAGTCAACGCTAGCCTTATGCTAACAAACGCTAACTCATATTGTTATTAGCATAAAACGGCTATATACTGTGAGTTTGTATGCTTTGCTGTGATTTTGGATATGTATGTGTTTAGTTTTTCTCTCTGGTTCCTAGTTCTCTTGTTTTCCAGGTCTGCTGGTCTTTAAAAACCATCTTTGTATATGTAACGGCAGCCAATTGATGGTGTTTCTGCAATTAGGTATTTGGAGCACAGTTGGCATAACAACTGTAGCTCTGAGCAACCTGCTGTGCTTCTCAGCAGTGGTAAATCTGTCTGTAATAGACCTGCTTGGTGATTGTCACAATTTGTATTTGACTGCCGCACATACGCCGGGTCCATACATGCGCTAGCATTCGGAGTCTGGGAGAGACGCCAGAACCCGTTCTTTTCTCATCGGGAGGTCAAGGTGAGCCTCAGATGCCGACTATGTGCTTGATGGGAACTGGCAGAGCAGTGGTGGCACTATGATAATGCCCCTGGCAGCATCTGGCCAAGACAGGAAATGGGTAAACTGAGGGGGTGAAAATGAAGCTGGTTATCCATATGACCTTGAACGCTTCCATCATTCATTCGAGCATGTTTATCAGCAGGTGGACCGGGTAAAGAAAACTCATAATAATGAATAACACTCAATCAAGACCCGTCTCTTGTCACTGGTTCTCTGCGGGACGCTCAGCTCAATATGCTAAGCTTCGCTTTGAATATGATTCCTGTGAAAAAGGTTCAAATGTTATGGTAGTTCAGTAAATGTTGTATGATGGTGTTTATGCAGTTTTAGACCTACAGGTTTCGGTTGTACAATGTTTGGTGTATGAGTCACGGTTAAACACTAAATAATAATTAGATATAGACATCTGTCACTGAACATCAATTAAATTTAATGTTCACAACAGGTTGAAGATTTTTAGAAACTCTGGATGCAGTTTTGTCGCGTGGACTGTGAAACTGCGCCGTTATCTGCCTTGTTTGACATCAGATTGTGCGCCGCTATCTCCATGTTGTTACCAGAAACTTTATCCAGGCTTCTGATTGGCCAACATGGCTCTACAGTTAGGGTTATATTGGCACCTGTTGGTTTGGCATGCTCTTGACAGCGCTTCATAGCGTGCTTTTGCGTCTTCGTATGGACGTTTTTTTTTTTAACAAAGACGGAAAAACTGTTCAGTTTTTTTAAGTACATTTATTTATCATACATAAAGACTTCAACCTTGACTGTACATTGATTAAAAAAAATCTCAAGTCATATTTTTAAGATTCTTTCATTTTTTTGAGTTGTACATACTCCCAAAAGTTGAAATAACTTTTATAATTTTGTCAAATCAAATAGATTAACACAGTGAATTAAGTTTAGTTGACAACGGTGTGATTTAGATAAACAAATATTAAGTTAGGGTTAGGGTAAGTTCAATATTGCTTATCTTGCAACAGGAGTAGACTTTTAAGTTGAGTTTATGCATGTAGAATGTGCGTGTCTGGTTGTCCTGAATGCAACAACTCGCTGCGCTTCTCGTCCGATGTGTGACCCTCTTACTTGTGCCGATTTGTTTTATTCTACTCAGATTTCCTAAAACACAGTACCTCATATTGCTTTAATAAAAACTTCTATTCCAAACGATTGTGTGGCTCAAATGCAATTTGTGAATTAATAAAGGCCAACAATGCATGCATGTAACGTATCTGCATTTCAAACGTTGGCGCAAAACAGGGATTTGTATGAACTGCACTTGTAAAGCGACATCAATAAGTGTGGCGGGTGGGAGGCTACGGACAGGGAAATTTTGAGGACACCCACGCCGCGGGTCTCTTCTGAGCCGAGCTGTCAGAAAGGGATTACCAAAATGAGCAAGAAGCCTACAATAGGCAGAAGCTTATGTACTTTAGCGGCCAGGATTTCATTTTTAATCCACTGTAAGTTTGGGGGGAGAAATACGCAAATGGAGAGACACTGTTTCGGTTTCTGAGGAAGAGTGAAAGATTGAGAATGTGTTACGCGTTAATGACAGACCAAAGATGGGGTAATGTAGTGCACCTGTAAAACTACAACAGTGTCACCTGTCGGTATTGAACCTGACAGAATGAGACATGAGGCATCGAACGCGTATGTAGCATGTGGATTCGTGGAATCTCATTCACACTCTTGTCTACAGTCACTAATTATATGCTAATGAGTGCTTGAGGGGAAAGAGATGTTAGGAACATAATTGTGGGGGCTGAGACTGAGAGACTCTGTAAAATAATTGCTGTGGTGGTCAAGGTGATTATCATCTCACCGAGACGTTATTTTTCTTGGTCCTCAGGTGGCTTCTGTTCGGCAGATGTTCGTGAATGTTCCGCACTTCATCTTTCGGCTTGCTCGCCATCACTCAGCGAGTTTCTTGCCGTTTGAGGACCAGCGTGATGAAGGTTCGCTGGTATTATTGAGGACATCATTGATTTCATATTAAATTAATATTCCCTAATATTTCCCTTAAACCCAACTCTCACACGAACCTGTTGATATTTTATCATTTAAAGCAAAGTATAACTTGTTAAATGTTTCATTGTATTTGTGAGGACATTTTCAAAAATGTGTCTCTCACAAGCATACACGCAGATAACACAATCCACTTGCCCAGCAGCGTAAGGTGCTGAGTCCGCACATTCTGCTTCTGCCACCCCAACCGTACATCAGACGAGGACACAAAATTAAAAGCATAAATCTTTTTTCAAATAAAGAAACACTATTTTTTTATTTCAAGGAGATGTATTTAGGTTTGTTTCTCTATGGTCTGCATTTTGTCCAGCACTTATCCTTTACACCTTCATCATAACCTCTTCTAATGCCATCTGCCTGCAGTCACGTCCAACATGCCTTAGCGATCTGCCAACGGGACTTAATATGAGAAATACAACCATTAAATGTTTAAATGTAAAATACAGTAATTACAATTGCCTGGTAAAATAAAAATGGTAAAATTGTCAAAAGTTGCTTTGAAATTGTGTTGGAAAACTAAAACTAGGAAAATAGTCAAAACTTGGTTGGAAAAAAGTAAAATAGTTTAAAAAGTGCATTGAGATTGCTTTGGAAAATAAAAATTGTCTTGAAAATGGGTTGAAAAATTAAAATAGTTCAAACTGTCTTGTTGGAAAAGCTGCTCTCATGAGTATCACAAATGGATAGAAATTCTGTGTATACTGAAACAGAGGTTGACAACCTTTGCAATCCAAAGTATCTTTTTAATTAACGTATGCAGAATATTATTAAGCAAAATGATGATCAAACTTTACAACTGCTTCAGTAATGTGATTATTTCATGTCATGGCTGGGCAAGATTCAGAATTGAATCAGAAATGTCTCACTTTCAATTCATGAGTCTGAATTGAATTGGCCAGACCCACAGAAAGTTGAAACAGAAATTAGGCCAAGAAGTGGGATTAAAGAGTTTAAATGAAACTAACACATATTTTTACTTTTTTTTTTTTTTTTTAAATATATCTCACCCATGATACCAAGTTAGTGTTATTACTCTTTATTGTTTATTGCTAGCCTAAACCTCACATGTACACGAAAGACTTCCCAGGAGAAAGATGACATTTTAATGTGTGCTCATATGATATCCTAACAGAACTCAGACTGAGAGCTCATATTTCTGTGTAAATCCACAGCTCTACAGAAAATAAATTCAGTTTACACAAGATCTTTGTGCTCTGCACAGAAACAGCTCAAGTATTACCTGTATTAAGTTTGAAAAAGTGAAATATGGCTTGCAATAAACTTCCACACCATCGTTTTTCCTACAATTAAAAATGTTAAACAAGAATTTTTTACAAACTATGATAAGAAACAACTACTTGTTGAGAATGCAGAATGTTATTTTTGACTTTACCGGGCATAACACAGTAAAAGTATCATGTCAGTTTTAACATACCCTTCTCTCCCGGGCTTAATAAATGGGCTAAACCTCGGGACCTTAGTGAGCCCCAGAACAACACAACATTCTCTCCCTGATCATGACCTCGTATTTCTCCCCTCTGAAAGGACTGTCAGAACAAAGTCATATCATGCTCATAAATGCCAACAGAAATAATTCCTAAGGGGACTGAGTCTACTTTAGGGACGCATAATATAAATTCTGATGTCATATAGTTCTTTATAAACCATCTTTTAGTAATGGTAAGTAGGAGACACTCTACATTTTAATAAAGCAGCGTTGATCAATAAATGTCAGCTGTGCTGGCTGAATTTTATATCAAAATGGATCTCTCACCACATGAGATAAAAAGGGTTTTGTCAGCAAAGTTTTTTTTACCCGTATGCACCTCATTGTTTAAAATCCGATGTTGTCTTCACTGTGTAAGCTTGTAAACTGTAAATCTCGATACTGTTGGATTTTTGATTAACCATTTTTCTCCATGTTTTTTTCTTGTCAAGTTTCTGGGGGATAGATGATATTAGACAGGGTCATATAGCATGTGTTTTTTAAGGGCTTTTACACACAGATGAAACATACGTGCAATTATGTGTAAATAACAGAAGATGTTCTAATAAAATGTATAAGCGGGGATATCCGAGTTAGAATCCATAAACGCTTCTGTCTGTTCCTTGTTAGAAACGATTTTGTCCTTGTAATGGCTATCTTCTCTTTTCCAAAAATGTAATCGTTCAATCTGTGCGTCTACTTGTGCCATTAAAAATACATTTAATACTTCAAGAATTTGAGGTTTTTGACACCTGTCATGAGTTTCAGGGTTGGTGAGCTGTGATATGGGCTTTAGTAAAAAAATATATGCTTCCACATATGCCATAAGTCACTATCATTAAAAGTGTTCATTGCTAAATTCACAGAGAAATATTTTATTGCATTGCTGAAATGTGTTCGAGCAATGTGAAGCTGCTGTTACCTTGGAAACAGAAAACAGCAAAAGAGCTCAGCAGTTGCCATACACTTCTACAAACCATTGCAATACAAAATTAAATCAATCTCAATACTTTAACTCTTCTTTTATAATTATATTTATATCTCTTAGTTAAGACAGTAGAGATGGATACAGATTTTTTCTTATTTGGAAGTATAAAAGAACAAACTTGAACTTGGCGCAATAAGGCCAATAAGCATCAACTTATACGCTCGATTCACACGGGCGTAGGCGTTAACACTTCTCATTGCAGCAGATGTTGAGCAGTTTTCTACTTTTCAAGTGCCAATGTAGCCAATCTGATCACCGTATGCAAATACCCCAGTGCAGGCACTAGCCAATTGCTTTCACGCAAGATCGGAGACCAGAGATTATATTAACTACACCAACAATGGCTAGCGCAACTAGCTGTCAAAACAAAAAAACGCCTTTGTGTTGTGCTGTTTTGCGGTCCAACGTGATTGGCTGTTGTCACTATTACGTCAGATATGCACATGTGAATAGAGCGTTAAAGTTAGACCTAGACTTACTCTGTAAAAAAATAACTGGTGTTTTAAAGTTTCTTTTTTGCATAAGTTGTACTGACTCCCAAAAGTTGAGATAATGTAATAATTTTGTCAATTGGATTAACACGGCACATTAAGTTGACTAAGACCAGTTGACTACAACATTTTCACAGTGTACATCATCATCTGTTTATAAAATGAATTCTTCACCAAACTATTTCATAATACTTTATGACCATGTTTCTCAAATGTTTTACAATATTTTACAATGGTGCACCTCTGCAAGCAATAAAAATCATTCTATGTACCTCTGCAATATTATAGTACAGTACATTTATATTAATCGTACTAAAAACACATTTATCTTTGAACAAAATAACTTATTACAATTTGGTTATTTCACAAAACAATAGAATTTAAAAGTCTTACTTCACTTTGCAGATCCACATCATCACTTACTGTACCCCAGAACTATATGTTGATTCATCTCAAAACCTGGATGCTTTGGTTCAAAGTTCCCTACTTCAGCCAATGACTGCTGAAAAACCCAGGTTGCAGAAGCCCAGGTAGCAAATGTTTTTTGGATTGAGTATGGATTTTGGCTGAGTTTGGCACACACACCACATGAAATCACAGCGCATTAAATTTGGCCAACATTTTCCAAAATTAAACCAAATCAGTGCAAGAAACAGACTAAAACACAACTTTTTCCACGTCCCAAAATGTGTCCGACACCAGTGCCAGAACCTGCTACTCACTTCACCCATTTATGACATCACATCACTTCACTCTATATAATAATACTACAATGTCGATGTACTAGCATGACTCGCTATACCTTTCTCACATCCTCCTTAAAGATTGAAGAGTGATTAAAACATGCTTCTCGCTGACTTTTCATCAAGCTTTAGTCACAATAGATTAATTTTACTCATTGACATTGAATCCCTTATGCCCAAGTTATTGCCGTCATCATTTTAAAATGGCGTATGAAATGGTGTCTCTAAATTACTTAAAAGATTTAAAAGTAAAAGTATTTAATGACTAACCCGTTGTGCAAAACTATCAAAAAAAGCTTCCAGAGGTAGTTTTAGGACAGAGGTGGTCCAAAATCTATCATCTATAAATAGATGACAAAACAATTTCTGATCTGCTTGACAGTTTCTCCATATCCGTACTTAACTGTTGTCCTCTGACCTTTGGTTTTTCATGGAGAACCACAGGACTGGTTGTTTCACTCACAGTCTGTGACCCCGGGGGCCGTCGGAAAGTTGGAGAGGCAAGTGTGTTTTACCTGGGAGCAGGGGCAGGTCTAGCGAGGTCAGCATGATGGACAGAACCGGGATTGTTTCCCACCTTTTTCCCAACCCTATCAAAATGAGCCTGTAATGGAAATGTATCTTAAATGACAGGTTTACTGGAACATTTTTAAAGCCCTTGGTACTGTATACTATATGTTTCCTTGTTCAGTTTCAGTTTTTCTTTCCCCACAAACATACAGAAAAGTATTTTAAAACCATTTTTACAAAATCAATTTTGGATGAGCAATAATCATATTGCGTTTCAAAAATATTTATTTTGTCTGTCTGACCGATATTAAGTTAACAGGCGATTGAAAATTACTAAAACGTCTCATAAACTACGAAAGTGCAAACTTGGAGCAAAAACCTTCATCTCTGGAATAGAATTTAGTTTCAAAGCTCTCTTTGCCAAATTTGACCATAATTAAATCCATTTTTGTATAATTTCCTATTTTACTCTGCAACCAATGCATAAAATTCTTTGTAAGCTATCTTGGAAAGCCTGACTTTCTGAATCAATAAGCAAGCTCGAAATTAATGTAGTAATGGATGCAACATCTTCCAAACGGCTGGAACGTCATCTTTCACAATTTCACGAAAATGGGCGAGACGCCCTTCACGCATTAGAGCTGAACTTTTTGTAACACTGAGTAAGTGTTCTAACTCATATCAAGGTCCGGATTCAGCAGTTCTTCTAAATGCCAGACAGATTTCTGGACTCGTCGATGCAATTTCATATTTGTGAAAATGGCAAGGCTCGCATCTGGGATGCAAAAAACAACACAATCTTTGCCCGCTCTGAGTACACACTTGGACATTGGCACTCTCCTAGTCAAACTCTCCCTCACAAATATGTCCATCAGTACTGTTATCGCTTGGGAACTGGCACTGCACGGTATAAAGTTAGAGATTGTTTTAAGTCCCTATTGCATTACCAGTGGTTTCAGCTGTGGTTAGCTGACCTGGCTGATGGTCCTTACCTTCCCGGTACATGAGTGTCTCCTTAAGCCATACCTCATGGGAGTAAAACTAGCCGGGCTGGTCAAGTAATACTGTTGTAAGACATCCCGTGTGACCTCAGCTGTTGTGACAAACATGTATGTTCACGGCTGTGAGGCGAACTGAGACAGGAGGAATATTCGACAACACAAGTCCTGGTTAAATGATGTCATCTGGAAACATAGCTTGGCACCTGTAGAAAAAAAGATTTTGACTTAAATAATAATTACTACAAATTTTCTCAATGTTTAATAAAATATGATCTTTTACCCCAATTTAATGTAGAGAGACAGCTACAACCTATTCATGAGATGTTTCCCCTTTGTAAAATGTGGCATTACCACATTTAAAGGAATAGTTTACCTAAAAATGAAAATTCTGTCATCATATACTCACCCTATTGTCATTTTAAACCCATGCGACTTTCTTCTGCGAAACACAAAAAGAACCGTTGGTCCCCATTGACAAAACCAATGCAAGTCAATAGGTGTCAACGGTTTTCTGTGCCCAACATTCTTCAAAATATCTTCTTTTGTGTTTTGCAGAAGAAAGAAGGCCATAAAGATTTGAGGGTGGCGTGTAAGTAATGACCCCATTTTAATTTTTGGATAATTTATCCCTTAAATGCCATATCTTCGGGTTGTTTCCGTTTTAAACCATTATCTCTATTCACAACAAATGTGCAACCATGCAATGTATACCACAATATTTCTCTAATTCATTACTTATTCTTGTCTGCATTGATGTTTTTTGATGGTTCAGTGCAACAGACAAGAAAAAAGCTCAAATGAATCAAAGACAACAGAGGGAGTCGCAGAAAGAAAAGGCAAAAAAACAGAATCTGTTAACATCTCAGCATTCGCCAATGGCGACACAGGGCATCAATACACATAAACAGTGATCTACACAGAAAAAGAATGAAAATCATCACTGTCGATAAGGCGTTCGGATACACCCCGCCGCGTCTGGCCGCGGACCCCCGCTCTCCGTTTGCTTTTCATGGAGCCCTTGGGGGTTTCTTTAGAGTTTCGATTTCCAATCACCACAGTTCTCCAGCCTTTAATGGGTGTGAGGGAGATGGACAGAAGAGCCACTATGACCTTTAGCATTCCGTTAAACCTTTATTATTGTCTCGATACAAGCGACCCTGCTGCGTTGACTAGGTATTCAAAAAAATGTCCCTACTAGAAAAACATTGTGTATGTATTATCGATCTCATTGGTCCAATGAGATTGATAATACATACACAATGTTTTTGTATTTATAAAACATATGTTTGCTGTAAAGGTCCATGTGACACAATGCACGTATAAATGCGGCATCTACCAGCAGGCGTTCACTGGGCCGCGCTAACCACCCACACCTTGACCCCCGGAACAGACGCGATAACCGGACAACAGCGATGACAATTACAATTCAGATTCTCTCTGGAGGCTCACGTCTGATTCTAAAAGCGCCACGTCAGACTCGGAGGTAATTCAATTTCAGGAACACGAAGGGAGTCTGGTCGTAAATCAAAAACATGGTAGTACCAACGCCCGTCTGGGCAGAAAGACAGCGGGAGGAAAAGTGCTTAGGACGGAGCTGGGAAGTGAGTTATAGAACATACTAAGTACTTGGAGATCAATAGCTAATGTTAGCTGGGTAATAATGCATGCTAATGAGTAGTGTCTATCTTTGAAGGACTGGCCTTAAAGGGATCCGCTGCTAATTGCTAGCGCTATCACCGCTAGTGCTATTGCCATGACAACAATGACTTCCTCTTAAACGCTGCTACTTGGTACTTTCCATTTCTGTGCTGCTTTGAGGGCAAAATTGAAGCGTATGTCATTATAGTGTAACTGTAATTATAATCTTCAAGGCTATTGTCTTAACTGTAGAAACTTAACAAAAGACTGTTAATAGTACATTTAGGAGTTTTTGAACTGCCAGACCACTCTGAAAGTCTGTAATTGGAAACACAATGTCCATTTGTGACATAAGTTGCAGTGTGCAGTCAATGTGAAAAGCTGCACAAAGGGACACAATAGGAGATAATGAGATATATTTGATGTTTAATATTCAGATGTGAGAAGAGAGATTTCGAAACAATTTGATGTACTATTCAGAGTCAGTTTAAGAAAAGTGGTGGAAACATTACATGACTGATTTCCAAACTATAGGAAGGGAACCTTGATGATTTTTGTCTTCTAACAAACCTGTCAAACATATTACCCTATTTACATTACCAGTTAAAAATACTTACTCACATACTTATTGATATTTTTTTCACATTTTAGAAAAAATAGTAAGCACATCAAAACTGTGGATTAACACAAAGGAAACTATAAGAATTATGTTGCGACTAAATTTTTTATTTTTTAGCAATGTATGCTTTTCATTTCATTCTTATTTTTTATAAATAATTACTTATTTTATTCTTATACATTTTAGTGAACATTTTGCCTAGAATTGACAAGATATTAAACAATATTAAAGTAGTTCCCATCTATTCTGTGATCTTATTGGCTGCTATTTTTTTTCATTATTTAGTTAAAGTAATCCATTTCAAAGACATTTTTATTAAATGTTACATTGTAATGAAAAAAGTTATTTTTTCCTAAACTAATTTCAGACATATACGTTCGGATTAAAACCTTTTTAAGAGAAAATATCACTCAAGTGTTTTCTTCCGATCTGTGTTTAATTATCGGTCTGACTAATGCTTAGTAATATAACAATGTATTTTATATTTACTTTTTGATATTAATATTTTAATGTATATTCATTGTATTAAATGAATTAAAACTACTACTATTAAAACAGTTATTGATTCTTTGCTGAGGTCTACCGGAAGTTAAGTTTGGACCACATAATGTTTGTTTATGTTGTTGCCACTGAAACCGTCTATATGAATCAACATACATTAAACAAACTATTTGCTCCAACGAAGACGTATAATTAAAGCATATCAGGGTGTATTTATAAGTATATCAATTTATTGTAAAATAACTAAATGAAATGCCTAAAAGAACTGGTTCAAATTATTTTTCTGTGTTACATACAAGTGAGATTTTGCTCCGCTTTAATGTCTGATTGTATGTGTCAAAACACATGTTACATTGCCACCCACTGACAAAGCAGTTCATTAGAGAATAATCCAATAAAGACCAGCGAAAACCAATTTCTCACATTCTTACATCTGTTGACCTTGTTTCATTAATAAGACAAGGTTGTTATATTAATATAGTGCTGAATTTAGTTCTCTAATACTATTATCATTGTTGCTGTAGTACATGAAGTCACATTAGGTGTTTTTTTTATGTGAAATATTAAGGAACACTCCTGTGCCTGTTTTCCCCGTTGATATACACTCACAAGCCTGATCCGTGATGATAAGGCATTAATCAAATGCCGTGACCTAATGAGCATCTCCGAATGGTTATGACCTCCTCTGATGGCTGAGAAACATCCTTTAGCACAGGTGACGATGGATCCAATTTTATGGAATCAGCTCATTAATTTGAGTTTTATGCATGTATTCAGTGAGTCAGACTGAGTCTTTACTACAGCTCATAATTATCTTGAACAGTGCTGCAGGTCACACAGCAAAACCGGCCATCAATTACCATAAATTATCTCTGGGGCTGCATGCATCAGGTAGCTGTATTGTAAGTAAGGTTGAGAGGTGAGGATAAAATGAGAAGAAGACGGAAAAATGAGAAAGCGCTCGGCCCCGCGAGTATGTTTAGTGCGACGGATCTGAAAGTCAGTCGCTGTGAACATTATTTTGCTAATGAGGTGAGAAAATATGACTCTCACTCAGCTTAAATGAGGGGAAGGAAAGATCTGACAGATAAATGCAGTAGTTTATGGAAATAAAGCTTTTATATGACTTCTTTTAGGGAAACCTACAGTGCACAGTGGCCTTAAACAGGACATTCTGAAACCTCAGATGTCCAAATTCGCTGTTTTTCAGGAAATGGACAAAACATATACATACTCTATTTTAAGGTTAACAAGCACTTTTTAATACTTTTTATTGGTTACATATTTGCAAAACCCAGTGACAAACGGACAAAAGGGTGACTAATAATAATGATCAGAAGGACAGTCATATATATATATAAATATATATTTATATATATTAACCAAATCATTAGACATATTGGATCATTGATATGGTAGTTACATTATGATTTTCTTTATCATTCCTTAAAATGATGGTGCATAACATTATTTAGATTCTTAGCATCCCTGGAAGAGTATAATATCAATTTCCTCAAATTTACAAATGCTTGTGTTGCTTGACCTTAAGGGTCAATTTTCCAAAATTTTGATTTTTGTATCACATGAAAGCTGAATAAATAAGCTTTCTATTGATGCATGATTTGTTAGAATAGGGCAATATTTGGCCGATGTACAACTCTAATGTATATTGAGAAAATGGCCTTTAAAGTTGTCCAAATGAAGTCCTTAGCATAGCATATTACTCACAATAATAAAGTTTTTATGTATTTACGGTAGGAAATTTAAAAAATATCTTCATGGAACATGATCTTTACTTCATATCTAATGATTTTTGGCATTAAAGAAAATCGATAATTTTGACCCATACCATGTAGTTTTGGCTATTACTAAAATGTTCCTGTGCTACTTGTGACCCAGGTTCACATATGTTTCTAAACCCTGTCAGGCAAGTAACTATCAGAAAACATCAATATTTTTCTTTATTATTTGAAAAAAGACTTGAGTGACAAATTAATTTAGTCTAAATTTACAACCTACTCATCTTGGCATTATTTTATTTTTAATATTCGCCAGAACGTTTTCTCTGTAATTAAGGAATGAATTGTAATGGCTAGAAAAACATTCAAATGATGTTCTGAATTTCAAGTTTATTTTGTGACTTTGATTTATGTTACACATTTTGTGAACAGCAATAACTGAGCATCTCATACTGTATAAAATAAAAGCTTAAGTTTTCAAACAAATAAGAGGAGCAAAAACTCTAGAGACTTTATTTTGTAAAAAACTAGCACCCAGCTAAAAAAATATATATAAAAGTTTCAAGTTGTATTTTGTCCCCTGTTTACCAGAAGGTAAATGCTGTCAGCTGTGACAAAATATACCCCGCTGAGAGAAGAAAAAAGGAACATCACTGAGGCCTGTTTGTTCAAAGGACTCTGTGTTCTTAAAGGCCAACTGACCGACAGAAATAAAGTCCATCTAAAAGAAGCTGACCCGGGGCGGTCAGGCCTCGGATGAGAGCAGAGACACGGGGAGGAAATGTCACAGCCCATCCTGGAGAGCAGCCCTCTGTAAAATTCCCTGGCTTCCGTTCTGCTGCAGCATCGCACTGATGTCAGTCAAGATTTCTGCACAGGATTTAGTTTTACTCAAAGTTCAGTGGCAAAAAGATAATGGTAAAAATTTCGTATTTAAATAATTATGCATATTGAATAGCTGATATTCTTAAATATGGATTATGACTGTAGGTCAGTGAATCCCATGGGACGATATCTAATTTAAATTCCTAGACACTAAATTTATTAAAACGCTTGACCCTCTCTCAGTGTATCGTGCCGAAAATAAACCATTTACACTGTGGTGCTGTCAAAACATTCTTATTAAGCATCCCAATGTTGACTTATAGTGATAGTTCACCTAAAAATGAAAATTCTGTCATCATTTACTCATCCGCTTGTCATTTCAAACCTGTATGACTTTCTTCATTTTGCACAACACAAAAGAAGATATTTTAAAGAATGTTGATAACTGAACAATGGCGGTACGGTTTGTGCACGACCTTTGTTCGGTTACCAACATTCTTCAAAATATCTCCTTTTGTGTTTTGCAAAAGAAAAGTTTGGAATGACAAGAGGGTGAATAAATGATGACAAACTTTGAATTTTTCGCTGAACTGTCCCTTTAACGAATGGTGTGAGTGTTGTTTGTCGTGTGTTGAGTGTTGCAGTTAGAACACAGAGGACTCCATGAATCAATCTGAAAAGTCTAAAAGAACATAAGTAAAACATATTTCTATGTATAGCAGTCATCAATACACATCATAATTGTCTATTACCCATTCGTGCAATTCACTTGCAGTTAATTACATTTGCAACAGTCTTCAAGCATGGTGTTTGCCGTCATAAATAAGCTTTTGTAAGAATGCAACGTTAAGCTACTTCATTTAATGTATGCTAAATGTAATGATAAAGATTATTAGTTTGTGTATAATTCACAATTCAGACACCGTGGAGGCTTTAATGCACATACTGTGTACAATTCATTGGTGCACATTATTCGCAATAAAAAAATAAATGTATTGTCTCTTATCAACATGCAAAAAATGCTACCATGTGAAACGACTTTTCAGATGAGTCCCTGTTGTTTTTCAATCTGTTCTTTGATACGCAACATCTACTTTTCAAAAATTTTGGGATATTCTGTTTCTCAATGGGTTGCCAGTGGGGTTTCATGTTGACTACGTCTTTCAATAAGACATTTTTCATCATGGAAGGATTGTTTAGAATTGACTGTGTCCACATTGTGCTTGAAAATGATTAATTTATCATACAACATCACTGAATCATCAACATTAACATCGAGTCTCTCATCTGCAGGTAATCGGGTTTAAATAATTAGCGATTCAGCTGACAGAAGCATGTTGGCGTGTTGTGTGCGCGACATTAAAAATTGATCCATGCCACAATAGGAAAAGGTAATTTGTGGTAATCATTGTCATTCATGATAATTATCACCAGATTGAAACCGCAAATGACTTTATGAAATATTTATCGGTTCAAGAGTCTAATTGGTTTGTAATTCTCACGGACACCCAGTCAGTGGTTCGAGGGTCACGGCACAGATGTACGGCCCACGGGTGAGGTGTTGACTTAATGAATATTGTTTAGACATTCTGTCGCTTGCTGCATCAAAAACCAGACTGGCCACATCAATCATCCATGTGCAATGAACAGCATTAGTGATTTACAATTAATACCCACTCGAAAGTCCAAATCGCTTGCGATTTTTCACAGAGCCAACAGTGTTCGGTGAGAAATGCACCTTCCTTGAGAGTTTGTGAGAGCACAAGTGAGATGGGTGGAGGGTGTTTTGCATGACTTTGAAGGTTGTGCATAAATGACAAATGATATTTCTGAAACATTATCAACAACGCCAGCTGCTTTCCGAAGCGCAGCTTTGGGATACATTCCTGGTTGTGCAAGAAAAACACCGGATCGCAAAACGACCCCAATCCTTCAAGCGACTCTCGGGATGTGCCGGCGAAACAGACGCACGTTTGATCGACATCTGCTTAGATTGATAAGAGTAACCGATAATAGCACTACAAAGGCTGAAACAGAGGGGATCATTTCAAAGATATCCATCTTGGACCCCGAGCCTTGTTTACAAGTTCTTCAAACGAGCACGCCTCCAAAACAGATTTCCTCTCTCTCGCTCTGACTTTTCAAGATCTGAGGCGTAAACATCGCTAAGCTATTATTTCAAAGTGAACAATTACACTGGAGTGTGTGGCGAAGCCTCTCGGCGACATCAAAGCGAGTGGGCCTGTCATGGCCGAATCCCTTATTTTGATAAGAGATGGGTATAATTCGCACCCCCGGATGGACAGAGCCCCCCGTTTGTGTTTGCACGCCGCATCGGAAGATGTCTGCAACAGGACGGAATTGAAATTCAAGCCACACAAGCTGCTGGAGTAGTACATCATTAGGGCAGGGAAGAAATAGAAGGGCTTTGTTTGATAAGTGTGGTGAAGGGAGAAGTCGAAGGGTTGAGAGGGGCCGCGGCGCACGCGTGTGTGTGTGAGAGGTCACATTGTGCAGCTGGGATGGAAAGTAATGAAGTTAATCTTCACACACTTTACATTTCTGACCTCCACGTGAAACAAAACATAGTCCTGTCACGATCATGGTCTGATGCTGCAAGCTAATCGATTGATTTGAGAAATGGAGATCAAATTGGCCCTGTGTGACCAAGATTAGATTTGTCATCAAATATAGCTGCAACCATAATATAAGGTGATCTGGATTAGTGAACTAATATCATCTCTTTCCACATGTGCCATAACTGACAGGGTTTTATTCACAATGGAAAGGTAAAGTAGGTCATTCCTGAACCAAAAATATAAATATTTACATATATACAGATTTGCACAAATATTGATTGTTTTTGCTCAGACAAACAGATATTCTACACAATAACCATCATGGACCCACGTACTTGAGGAATAAGCTGATCTCTTTGCATTAAAAGTTACATTCTACCTTTAGTAATATTGAGCTAAAAACTCTGTATCTGTCAAAATCCTTAAAATATGAAAAAATATGTTAAAAGTTTTTAATCGAACTGAGATCTGAATTATGAATGATGACACTGACTTGATATGACTTTTACAAGCTGAAAATTGCTTATGATGGACAAAATTATTCTCAGACAGATTTGTAGATTCAGCCGAAAGTTCAAAGGTACACTTCTGAGATACGACTTTTGAAAATTACAGCTCGTTCGAATTCAAAAGTTATTTCGTAAAGGTTAGACGCATGCCGCGTCAGTGTCATTTCACACAATTACCAGCGATATTACACTCATAGCAGGTAAACATATTTCTGTTTGTTCTTGATGTGTAACCTTGTCTCCGGAGGTTACTGGGCGCTTGCTTTTTCATCTATTGTAACTGACAGAAAATCCTTTGTATTACATGCATGAGGATCATTTTCTCTAATTTAGTTTGACAACTTTGAATCGAGACTATATGAGTTTCTGAAATGTATATGTCAGACTGACACCGACTGTCAACAATAGTTTTTTGTAACTCGATCATATAAAATCAGAGAAACATACAAAGGATAATTGTTTTTTGATTCTTACTAGGAGATAACAAATCGTGAAGTTGTACGTTTTTTTTCCTAACATTTAGTGCTCTGGTGATAACACAACAAACCCAAGAATAGGTGGAATGTGTTTGACACCCAAAACACTTGTGATCCTGCCTGTGAAAACCCAACTAAAGTTATTTTTGTGATTTACCATTTTCTACATAATACAAAGAACATTCTGTGAAAATATACAACCTTGATACTGACTGCGTAAGGCCATGTCACAGATTCATAATGAAATGAATAGTTGAAATCAAACTTTATCTCATAATTACATTTTGAGACCTGGTTTTCACAGACTGGGTCACGTTTATTAAAATAGAGGCCAAATACAATCTACTTAAAGTCTCTCAGATTGGATGATGACTATCATTCATTAGTCAATGCAATAATACAGACCATTATACATACACTTTGCATACAAAAATGTTAAAAAAATGGTCAAACACCATCTGAGTGCCAGCGCTTCACAGTTGTGTGAAGCTAGAGTGTTACTTTATGCACCAGGGGGTTGAAATTTTGCATTTACTTACAGTTGCCCCTGTTGGCTACAGCATGAGGCTGTCAAAAACATCTATTCTTCATTGACGGCTACTTAAGAGTACATGCGTAATCTTATTTTCAAATAAACTATATTTCATTATATTACAGCTGATTTTTTTTTTACAACTAACCATTTTGCCATCTGCTATTCTGCAATGTGCAACCTTTCATGTAGGATTGTCATGATACCATAAACATATCTTACGGTACTATGCCAGCTGAAGTATCACGGTATCAAGTAGTATCACTGTGCTGCGCCATGCTCATCGTTCAAATCTACAAAAGAAACCAAAAAAATCCTAAATACACAGATCTAGATTATTTAGTTTTTACTATTGTAAACTGTAGTATACTGTAATATTTTACAGTATTACCAGTTATGTAATGTACACTATGGTATCTTCTAGTATTAACTATAGTAATTGTAGCAAATAATGTAATATAGGCCTACTCTATTATTTACTATGGTAAGAATCAAAACAGTAAGAATTTTTGAAAAAATGAAATGTTAGGATTACTCTTTATTGTGAAGCTAAAACAGCTAGTGGGTGGCAGCAGTTTTCACTGCGTTAGTGAATCATTCAGCCGATTCATTCAAAAGAGATGATTTATTCAAGAACAAAGCAAATGTTTTGATGAATGACTCACTGAATCATCATCTTGTCTGAGTTGCTCAAATCACGGATTTATTTAAGAGAGAGACACCACAAAAAGGCAGATGTAAGTCTTTAAATTAACGTTAATGCGCATATGCAGCATTACTTACGGTACTACGATACTATCATTTAAAAAATAGAGTGTCATCGCCAGTATTTTGTAGTAGTAGCATTGCGACGCTACCGTAGCACCGTGTGCGTCAGTCATGTGACATGTAGGGCTCAGATGATTGGCCCAGAAAGTTCTATGCCCTGATGGCAGCATTCATACTACATAAGGAGCTGAGCCATCCAAGAATTGCCATTAAGATGAATGACAACACCGTTGGTATTACACACTTCTGAAATCAACACAACCAAGATTCACATCAACATACAACACGGGCCAGCCAAACTACTGTTATGTTACTGTTATTTGTGCTTCATTTAGAGAGGCTACAAGCTACACCTCATCTCTCTTTCGCTTTAAACAAGTTTAACAAAAAGGCTTTGCTGACACACAACGCCACCGAGATTAGACTTTCGGGCCGAATCTGGATCTACATCAGCGAACGTTCAGAAATCCAATTCTACAGACATGGGTGGCACTGGAGAAATCAATCACAGATCGCATTAACCAGCTGCGATTCTATGATTGCTTCTATATCAGCCATTTCACACCTGGGCCTACCAGAAGCACAAAAGGATCTCGTACCCTTACTTAAATGACACAAAACCGAGAATAATGACCGCTCTGAATAACAAACCCAGCATGCCGCTGCCACACATTTCTCACTGCCGTTTACTCATTCCGGACACGCTGTTTTGCATGCTCGTACCACAGGAAATAATGCGCTGTCGTAAACCGGACCGCGTCACTGTAATTCGGTATTCTGTGCAGGGACAGCGTCCCGACAGCTCCGTTGTTAGCTAATGTGGGCCCAATATAAAGCACCTATGATGAGAGTAAGTTGTGCTCTAATTCAGAAACAGTTACAACCTCAGAATATTCATCTCCACACAGAAAATTCAGTAGCACTGTTCATGAAAACAGAACCTCCTGGTGTCCCATACAAGTTTTAAAATGTTTAAAGATAAAAATGTTTAAAGATAAACAAATAATCATTAAAGCAACTCAAAGTGTTTTAGTTTGACCTCCTGAGGTTAACAACCACTACTTCAACATTACCTCTTTTCACGGACCATTTACTGACAGAGATCCAGGCCTTATTTTCTTCGTCACCCGTGAAAAGCAGGCAGTAAAATGAAGAGGGCACACGGAAAGTAGTGACGATACAGTGATTTCATCTGTTTGGAATTAGCTGCGGGGCTAATCGAGAAGCGATCTGGGAGCCATACATCCGGCCTTCGCGTGAGCGGACGATATCGGCCTCGTTTTTAATTAGTTCTATTGGCTCAGCGAGAGTGGATTTTCTAGATCATTTATTTTTTCGGCCTAAAACATCCAATTATTCACTCTATGGGGCCCTATGATGACTGCCATAATTCCAGACCCTTTTTATCGAGCAGGACGCAAGGCCTTTCTTAATTAAGTAAGATGCCTATTTCCATTTACTTCAACCTCCCAGAACATTGGCTGTGAAGTCGTGTTCCTGCGAGTCTCGTGTTGAATAAATCAAGGATAATAAAGTGTGGTCTTAGAAATGATGTGTGTGTGTTGGAGGCAGAGATCTAGATCTCACCGTCGACGGCCGTCTTGTTAGGTAATAATGCATTATGCAAATGAAAAACCTCCACAAATCCTATTAAAGGAGATAACGTACCATTAAAATGTAGGCTCTTTATGTATTAACTCTTTAAAAAGTACATCAGAGGACGAACGTTGACATGGTTCGAATAATAAAGGTACGCTCTTTTCGCATTCAGCGTGCGTACGTCGAAAGGCAAGACCACTACATTAGCGTCCCTCTGGGTCTTGAATTTCATGGTTGAACGACAACTCATCTAGTTTGTTTTCTTGTGTGTGTTTGCACAGATTATTAAAAAATATCCTTTGGAATAAGATACTAAAATCTCCATAATCAATCTGGGAAAAAAAAGAATACCGTTCCGGTCGCTGCGTAAATTGCTTTCAGGAACATTTTTACATCGCTTCAAAGTTCTCCTTCTAGCAAATTTATCAAGGGCTTTTTTGTCGTTAGGGACCACCGAGACACATTTCACAAAGCAAAAGGAGAAAAAGAATTACAAGTCACAGACTCTCCATCATCATCCCAGCCATCGTTTTCGATTAGGTGGGGTCTAAAGTATAATAAAAGTCGCTGGTAATGCAATGCAACAAAGACTCATTTGAAGACATCACTGGTATTCAAATGCCTTGAAAGTTCACGGAGAGCTGCCATTCCTTTTGACATCATTGATCTTATTGTGCCGTCTTGTTAAATAAACAGAGAGAGGCCAGGTGGCAAAAATAATCCTATCTTTCATAGAGGATTATGGGAGTGATTATCTGGCAATAAATCAAAGTCGCTGGATATTAAGTTGGCATGGCCACCTGAGGCCCACTTCTCGCTCGCTGCTAACAATTACCATGACAAAGAGATACTCTCTTGCTCTCTCTCTCTCTCTCTCTCTCGCTCACTCTTTCACCTTTGCTAAAAGTTGTTAGCCGGAATGACTTTGGATATTTGTCTGCTAACTCTTTTGGTGTGTAAATGGATGTTCTGACAGTCTCCCAAGGGCCGTAAAAAAGACACGATCATCGGGGTTCAGACGGAGATGAGAATGAATAATTATGAGGAATGGCTCCGATCACTGTACACACATTTCGTCTCCTGTTTTCCGAGTGGAGAGATTAATGGCCGTCCGTAAGAGTGAGAAACACCTGCTAACTATTCATCAAACCAGACTGATTCTGGCAAGCAACTTGTTTGGGAAGTTTAAGTATTATAATGTATTAGAAAGCAGCTGTAGGGCATAGACAAGCAACAAGCAACGAGGGCTAAAAAAGTCAAGGGCCAAAAACACCCACTGCAAACGGAAACTGAGCACTAGGGCCCTCGGGTCTCTTTGCACAAGCTGGATGCCAAAGCCGCTGGCTACAATAAAGCATAATGTTTGGCTTCCAAAACAAGCTTCATAATTACTTTAGCAAACTTGCTTCTGTTGCTAAAAATATGATAATTTGTCTATGGGTGGCTTCACAAGACCACTATGCGGCCCTGACAAGCAAGTCGTGTTCCTCCACGTAATCATAGCGATTGCCCCCCCCTCTCCAAATTCCACCTTCAAGGTCTCTGCTATTTCTGGCTGTTCCGTGATTATCGTGGTTATGATCGTCATAATCATAACCATAATCATCATTAGTGTAATTAATTATTTTATAATTATTCCTGTCTGGCTTGGCTCAATGTTAGGCTAGTCTGATTTGGGCTCGAACCTCTTTGGCAGGAGTTTAACGCTTGGCAGATGAGCTCCAATATCATAAGTGCTGCTTCTAAAATACAGACGGTAATGAATTTAGCTGAATGCGTAAGAGGATAAGGTAAAACGAGAAAGATATTGTGCGTTAAGGAAGAGTTCGGCAAACAATGAAAACTCACCCTTGGGTGTTGAAATCTTGCTGTTATTTTTGTCTGTGGAACACAAAAAGAATTTCATAGGAATCTTTATGCATACATGATGAGCATGTCTGTCAAAATCCAAGAAGTGAGACACTGTCTTGAAAGAACTTGAGAATAAGATGTAGAAAAGCAGAGGTCATAAGTGCACATCTTCTATTTCTGTTCTGCACTTTCAACTACATAACAACATGCGAAATAGCCTAACAGATTCAGTTCTGACTCACCTGTGGGTCAAAGCATGTGCGGGTCCACATCTTCAATTTCCCATCAGCCTCTGTGAGGTCACAGCTCTGTTGTGTTTTGCGGTTTCACCCAGTTTTATTTTAGCCATGAGGGAATGTCAGACATCAATACCGAACGGAACATCAGGTTCAGGTGAGTGAAGCATTGCACACATTTTTGCATGGCACGCATGCCAT
Source organism: Oreonectes daqikongensis (assembly GCA_026939265.1). Lineage (NCBI taxonomy): Eukaryota > Metazoa > Chordata > Actinopteri > Cypriniformes > Nemacheilidae > Oreonectes > Oreonectes daqikongensis. The sequence goes on along the minus strand of JAOTQM010000036.1, from coordinate 7,711,989 downwards.
TGGGCTTGCATTGATCCGCAGGTCTAAGATAACGTCACTTTAAGGAAGAAAAGGAATAGCGCAATGATCGAGAGAGAAAAAATGAAACACAAATACTACAAAAACTACTGGAAGATTAAACAGTGCGGAAATAACTTACGGACATAGAAATCACAAAGTTTGCTGCTCCTCCATGCAGCTTGAACTTGCAATGTATTGTTTTTCTGTTCACAGTATAAAGTAAATGCTATTTTAACCCATGCCTTTAACCTAGAATCTGCATGTAAATATCAAATGGAACGCAAACATAAATTTGGACATAAAATAATACAAATAAACCCCAAACACAGCAAGGGTGCAGCTGCAGCAAATATCATTTTGCGCACCGCTGTGTGACAAACAGTCACCGCTCGTACACCGAGATGATTTATTATTCAAAATTATCGGAGGAAAATCCAACCTCATGAACTTATGCGTATTGTTCTCGAGCAACAGGGCATGCTGGGGCCTGAAAAAGAGGCATGTTCGAAAGGTACGGAGATAAAATGTCAAACGCTGGGGGTGGGTGTGGGCAGCACAAGCTCTCAGGCCTATCGCCCCAGCGGGAGACCCTATGGACATTGAGCACACAATCTGGTTGGGGGGGTGACATCGATCATAGTGACAGTCTCTGCCACTTGTAACATCGGAAATAACAACTCTTTCAAAACACTGCAGTGGGGGGTCAAGACCCCGTGTCGGACGAGGGAAAGTCATCTTTGACAAGCTACGGAAAATCTGTTTTGAACACAAAACCTTAAAGGGCAATTTGCTTTCATTCATCTCTGTGCTTTTTGTTTAAACTGTTCATCGAAGATTTATTCCTTTTGCTATATTGCCATGTAAGCCAATAGGAGAAGACAAATGAACGGAATCCTTCTGCCGTAGTGTTGTGCACGTTTCATATACTTTTTATATGGAGAAATATAAACTGAATCCAAAAGTCTACAGGCATAAAAATCTGCTCAAATCAATGTGTGCAGAACAGAGAGAGAATCTGTATAGAAAAATCCAGATTTATTGCTAAGCGTGATTCTTGCGGTAAAAAGATCAAAGATCAATCTGTTCTTTCGCATTTCACAGCAGTACAAATATCACATGCAGAACATGATTTATGTCATACAGAGCAACAGTTCTCTGACTTTTTACACCAGCTAACACTTGACATATCACCTAGCTACACCTTACAAAAGCCATTGGACAGTTAAAGCCAGTACAGTACATCTTGAAATCTCTTTTTTCAGTTGACTTTAGTATAGCTCATCTTCCACGTAACCATATGCTGCTCAAGCTAAACAAGCAATTATCACCCGATGTGATTAAAATATTTCAGTATAATATTTCTGTAAAACAGAACATGAGTAAATACACAAACATATGCACACACAAGAAAACGCAACATATTATATTCTAATATATCATCTGAATATCATATCAAATAAGATTTATATTACATTTCTGTTTATTCATATTAACCATTTATGTTCCCTGTTATGAAGTTAGAGATTCTGTAGAATAGAATAGAGTGAATACATTACACTGCATTTACACTAAACCTGTGGGAGTCAAACTATATGGACATTGGATATTAGGTTTACTAGATATAAATAACTGTGTGATGTGGATCTTCTGAAGTTACGAGATTCTGTATGTAGAATAAAACAGAATAGAATAGAATAGATTACAATGCATCTATTTAATTCTATTCTATTCTATACCTGGGGGAGTCAAACTATATACCCGAATTAAATAGAGTAGAGTAGAGTAGAACATTAAGATCATTTGGATTTACACAAACTAAGCAAGTGCCAAGCAGTTAATTTACAACATAAAGAGCAGAACCTATGTAGAAAACGCAAGATGACCTCATTTCATGTGTCACTGACCCTTGAAATACATTTAAGGTTCATTGCTGGAGTTAAGGCCTGTGAAGAACGTTCAATGCATCAGTAATACACATTGAGGAAAACACATCTTTGTACCTTAAGGAAAATCTTTGGGTACATCCAAATTGCACTTTAAAGCATTCTACCTGTCAAGTTGACCATTACTAAAAACGCAATCAACAATATCAATAACCTATTGAAAAGCTGCAGGAAGAAGGCATCAATAGTACTGTATTACATAAATGGATGTTGATCTGACCCGCAGTGTCAGAGGTGACACCCGAGATCATTACATTAGTGGATTAACAGGCCTGGCCTTATATCCCCCTTGCCTCCTTCACAGGACTCCTGTCATTTTAAAGGACAACGGCACCAAAAACTCATTACCCAATTCAATATGCAAATGATTCGATTTTCACAGAAACCCAGTTTCCCCGGATTACTTTGCGAGCCCCCCTGAGGGCAGCGTCTAAGACTCAATTCTGTAGCTCAGCGAATCGATACCACTGTGCCACAGTCAGCACACGTCGGAACTTCGAATTCGCTGGGGAGACACGCACCAAAGTTCTTGCCTTGATGCACCAAAACCTGTCACTGGACTGACTTTATGTACATAAGATAAGTACATTTTGTAAATACATCACAACCAGAATAAATGAAATTATATGGAAAATATATCTGATTAAACTGTTCACCTTCCTATCTTGACTCTTTCAACCAACTTTTATCAATGTGACCAGGCACATAGCAACTATAAAACTTGAACACCTCCCCCCTACTTTAAGAAAGTTTACATCTCCCACACTGTGTAAAGAAATCATTATATTGTAAGACTTGCGTTTTGCTTGCCGGCAATGTGAAGAATCATTCCTACACAGCTGAATATGATTACCCCACACATATTCCTACATATCATCCAGGTCGGCTCTTCACGCTTCTTCACCTTTCTTGAGAAAGAAAACATCGTGTGCTTTCCATTTCTCTGTTTCGAGACCACGAGGCATCTGTGTATATCTCCGAGCACCTAATTCATCACTGCCGGAACATTCCGGGGTTTCCACCAGAAGCATATGGAGTTCGACAGAGGTGGCAGTGACGGATGCTCTGTGGGCTGCATTTACAACCCAGGAGTTCCTAATACTTTGTAAATTTGTTTTACTGTAGGTTGTTGGTTTGTTCTTATAATAACCAGCATTTTTCAGAACAATCACTTACAGGGGAACTTTTGAAGATCCTAAGATGACCTTGTTTCATTCTTCTCAGATTGAGCGCATTTGTCACGTAGTCCTGTGTAAAATAGGGGAAGCATAGTTTTTAGCATTTTCATTTTGTAACTTCAGATGGATTATAACAGCGATAGTAATGACAGACTAGCTCTCATTCAAAGTGTGTGTAGCCTACTGATGAAAGGCTTTAAGTGCACACTCTCATGGCCGAATCATTATTTTTAGTTTTTTTTTTTGAGAGCTGCATTTCTTAGCCAAGATTGACTGCTTCGATTTGTCAAGAATAATGGCAACGGCAGTCTTACATACCCACTATATTTCATCACGCATGTTGTGTTACATTTCACCCATTGCGCTGAACCAAAATGCAGTTTATTTTGAAGCTTCGTGTGAAATCGTAACTTAAGGGCCTTAAAAAAATTCTCGGGCACCCAAAAGCGAATACATATAGCATTTGAATGCATATTGTCCAGTCAATCATAGCATACGTATCTTGAGGGGCTTTCAAAAACCAGAAACATTCAGTCCCATTTCATATTTCCATAAAGCCTTTGCATATTTTCGGTGAAAGCAAATTTTTATTAATCTCGGGGCGAATTTGTTACGAGCGATTTGGTACGCTATTGAAACGATATGCAAAATTCCCAACGCATTGTTGGAGCAAGACACATTATTCGATGAAATCATCAATCGCCACTCTCTAATTTGCTTGTGATTAAGAAACAGAATTAATTAGCTCATTATAAATGCTGATGATCAACGTCCTAGCAGTAAAACCTCTAATGGCGAAGTGATTACTTTTGACATATTTTCCCATCTCGAGCTATTTGTTCCGCAGCCTTCGGAGAGAACGCAGATCAATATCGCTTACCATGCAGCTCCAGTCACTTTCCAAAGAACTACGGACCGCACGCACACACAAAAAATGTCCAGAGAACAGCAACTAAAGTCACGCAGATATTTCATTTTCTTTTGCCTGGCCGTGATTTATAATCCTGGCTTCTGGGCCTAATGTTATTTGAGAGCCGGGTGGCAAAATAGAGACAAATGGAGGGTCGAGAACATTAAGAGAAATTAATTAATAGTGGAGAAATTTGTGATATTGGGAGTTGAGGGTCAATTTATTATGGCACAAATCTCAGGGAGTGCCAAAAGCCAATAGGCATCAAGGAAATAAAGGCTGGCTCCGGTGCTCACGTGTCACGGGAAACAAAGTGAATGCTAATCACTTTGAGTGCCTCTCTGTGCAAATGGAAGCTGTGGTTTAGTTGCAAGCTGCCTTCTCGTGTTAATAGCTAATTACGACGAGCTCGCGACAGAGACCCCCATGTAAGGAAGGTCGGACAACAGCGGCGAGCTTGGTGCACGTGGTTCGGAATGCCAAGCAAAGCTGCCGAGCTGCTGAAAATCCACACAAATAAATATCTAAGCAAACACAGTGATTTTGTTTAGCTCCGAAGAGCCATCTGCAAGACAAAATGCTGAATAAATAACAATATAATCAGATAACTAGATGCAATCGCATCGCTGTTTATCAAGCTGTATCATTTTACAGCAGGTTGGGTGGCGTTTACGACAAAAGTTTTTTTTTAATAAAATTTACAACGTACCACCACAGATGCAATTAAGCCGATGGTTACATCACGGATATGAGTTTTTTTATATGGATTTTATGTTGTAAACTTTATGCAGTGAACTAAAAGGCGAACAGGAACACGAAATGACTTCTGAGAGATGCGGCGGGCTCCATCGGTTCCCATAATGCTACTGTAAACAGCAAGAGCGTGAAAATAAATAAGCGCAGACAGAAATGGAACTCGGAAGTCGCCTTGTGATCTCGTGTCATTATGGCGGGCTCTGGCCGACTCGGGTTCAATAGAAGGACAAACAGCAGAACCCAATCTGCCGATAGTGAACGATGGAGACCAATCTTTGAGGAACCTGTGATGAATAATGCTCTGTTGACCATGTGGATGGAAAGACAAACACATTGGATTGCAATTAAAACGCTATTGATCGTGGTTTCTGTGGGGTCTGGTGGGAAAGGCGGGCCAATAAAGGCTCTCGGTTTCTTTTAGGGGAAGCAACACAAGCATACGCTATCTTTTACCAAGCGATGGAGAAAACTTCATTATAACTTTTAGTTAATAGTAATATTGAATAAATACAATTTAGAGAAGGAACATTTTGCATAAGGATGCACCGATATGTACATTTTGACCGATAACTGATTCTTTAACAATGGAAGCTGATAATCGATATATTGACTCATATATAGTATCTCATTATTATAATAATTTTTTTCTGAGGCTGAAACGAAAGGCAAAAAGTAAACAACTGTTTTTATTGTAAAACATTGACTACAGAAAACAAGATAACATTTAGGTTTCAGAAAAACATGTACCAAGCCAAGGTTAGAAATTCTTTAACTTTTAATCTTTTCTAGTATAATGTTTATTTAATAAACACATTTTAGATGTTCTTCCAGTGCAAACCAGAAAATCTTTAATATATCGGCTTGATTTTTTTAACGATATAGCCGGTAATATATCGTGCATACCTAATTTTGCAACCAAGAATCTAAATGAAAGAATTTTCTTCGTTAAAACAACTAAGTAAGTAACACACAAAAAACATATTTGCACAAGAATGCAAGAATAAATAAAAAATGTCAATTTCAGTATGTTCCTTCTACAAATCTTTATATGGCTTTAGAAGATTTAGAATACAGCTTTAAAGTCATATGGACGACATTAAAGTAATAGTTCAATGAAAAATGTAAATTCTGTCATCATTTGCTGACCCTCTTGTATGATTTTCTTTCTTCTGCAGAACACAAAGGAAGATATTTTGAAGAACGTTGCTAACCAAACAATGGCGGTACCCATGCACTTATAGGATGAGAGAATTTTCATCTTTGGGTGAACTGTCCCACTAATGCCACTTTCATGGTGTTTTCTTATACATTTTCAGTGCATTGAAAAGAGCGACATAAACAATTGACATAATACTGTTTGTTCTATAGATGACAAATCAAGTCACTATATGTAATTTGATGCTTTCCAAAGATGAGGCACACTGAAATGTTCAAATCTGACAAACTCCATGTCTGTTCCAGTTGCGTGACAGGTCTTCGAGCAAGACGAGATACTTGAACATAATTACATTAGCCTAGCCACAGGGACGATCACAGGAATCGTGTTTCATGGGGTTTGTAAAATGACAAATATTGGATTGTTTACCTAACTTTCCTGATTTCTGCAATGATCGCTGACAGCAGCGCTTTAACAGAGATGTATCTCCACTGTCTGCAGCAAATGTGACTAATTTGTGATGTTTTATGTAACAGATGGAAGCCTGATTTAGTTGTAATAAACAGGCAAAAAAACGGAATTACATTTTCGGGCAGAATGTAAATTGTTCTGTTGACTGTTTGTCATCACAAATAGTTTGGTTTACATTTATTCGATTAAACAACATTGTGTGTAATTTTAGCTTTTGCTATTTTTCATAAGAAGTTTATCAAAACGTAAACATATAAGGTTTAGAGAAACAAATAGTCTGACTTTGAACGCATTAGATTAAACAAACAATTTATCAGTATTTTTCTTTTATTTTCCAGGTTTTTTTCCTAAATAAGTGGAAAACTGAGCGGACTCAACACCCATGTCTCCCACACAACCCAACATGCCTGGAGCACATGCACTTACCACTAGGCCAAATCCACCCAATTTTTGTGATCCAACAGCATCCAGAGCTGAAAATTTAAGCCTGTGTTGAAAGGAGAAAATAAAATTTTTTGTCACACAAAGCTTTCCTCTCATTCTCCGCTGGGAAACAACCCCACGTCGACCCTTGCACATTCAATGACACCTCCAAAAACACACACACGCCACTGAACTTTACAAGAACTGATTCAGGCCTGCAATTCTCACCGGCGAGGGCACACAGGGGTTCAGAAGAGTTCTGACATTTCTCATTCACGTGTGAGAAGTTGAAAAAGTGCGGATGTGTGATTTCCGTCGCATCAGACACAGAGGTTGTGGTCCCCTGACACTCGAGTTCGGAGTCATTACCGGAAAGGTCACCCTCTGTTAGATATCTTTTTAACCTCACACTGACAGTAAGAACATCAACTTCCAATCCTTTGACCAAACAGCTTAAAGATAATTAGTTTGTTGCAGAACCTAGCATTCACGGTTTTACCTTTCCGAGACGTCTTTAAAGTGCAAGCCGGCCGTTTCCTTCTTCTCCCCACAGTGACATCGTGAAAAGGACATTATATTCCCAAATGGTTTGTCTTTGACTAAGAGGCTCTGACATTTGGCACAATATTAAAAATCCCATAAAATCGACACAGTGTCTTAAATGACTTTTTGGAGCTGCTGAAGGGCGATAAAAACCTGGAGCCTATATTCAGAGAATTACCTGATAGGCAAGAAATGTCTTTTAGCTGGAATTACTGGCCTCATTTCCATGATGAGCCCGCTAATCTGATGCACAGGTGATGTCGACTACGCAGTTGAGTGTAAACAAGCACATTTGCACCCATATAAACACCAATTCAGTATTCAATTTTCATGCATGCATACATGTACAGTATCCTTACTATATGTGACCCTGGATCACAAAACCTTGAATCTTAAGTAGCACGAGAACAATTGTAGTAATAGCCAAAAATACACTTTATGGCTCAAAATTATCGCTTTTTCTTTTATTCCCAAAATGATTAGGATATTAAGTAAAAATCATGTTCCATAAAGATTTTTTATACATTTTCTACTGTAAATATATCAAAACTTTATTTTTGTGAGTGTATGCAGCAAATTCACTAACAGAAATGGCTGGAATATAAAAATGCTCTTTGGTGGTAGAGCAGTTCCTCGCTAAAAAATTCTTAATTTTTCATAGTCGGATATAAAATACAAACTGCAAATATTGAGACAGATACAGACATGAACAAAAAAAATTAAATCAATAGCCGTCATTGATTCGGAGAAGAGCTTCAGCTCAGCGTATTGACTTTATCATTACTGTGGTAAATTTCTACTCTCTTAGTTTAGCCCTGGGAATATGAAGGAAACAAACAAAACAAAGATCTTGTTAAAATGAAACATTTATAAGTTGGCAATTGCTGTTTAAAAAATAAACTAATAAACATGTATTGACATTTGTGTATTAAAAGTGTCAAACATAATTTCTAATTCTAATAATTTCATTCTCACTGTGCATGTATGACAAAAGCCTAACAAGCAGCATCATCATCAGGATAAAATTAAGGACAAAAGATTTACTGCTTTTGCTCAGTGATGGGGAAAAATTGAATTGTTATGTAAACAATTAAAGAAGTCAGTGTTAACTCAATTTTGAATGTACCACTTACAAACAGTCACTCGTGTGATTAAGTTTAAGAACCCTGAATTTAATTACCACACTTTGTCCGCTATCTCCGTATTTTAATTTAATTAGCAGCCCGCCAAACAAAACCAAAATAAAAAGCACTCAATACATTAGAAGAGCAGTTATTTCACAGGAGGTATGAGAACGTGTCCCGTCTTCAGGTAAATTCCCCCGTTGTTCTCTTTTGAAACAAATGATACTGCATGATGCATTATCTAATAAAAAGTGACCGTGGATTACATGAATCTAATTTTAGAGACTCAAACGCAAAGGTTGACAAGCAGCGGGTGGCACCGTTTAACGTTTCCAGACGCACAAAACTCAGACAAATAGGTTAGCACGGGCATTTTATTTTGTGCGATCTGTGCGTGTCTGTGTATGGTCGCATGTATCGAATGGCTTTTGTTTAGACTGTGCTTCATTTATATTTCACCCACTGCCAGGCAAGCACTTTAGTCACTGACAAGACAGACCTGTTCCTGTGCTTCCTGCTGACCCTGTCCGCCTCCATCACCGCAGGTTTCCACTGTCTACATGCTTTGTCTCCTGGGCCTGAGCTATTTCAGTTCGGCAGACAGCAAGATGCTTCAGCATGGGGTCTCCCTTGAATGTCTGTTTCAGTGCACATGCCTGGTGTTATGAAACAGAAATTAAACATAAACATGGAACAATTGTTATAGCAGGCAAACAGTGAGGTTGGAAACTTACTTGAAGACATAACTGAAGTATTATAAAATAATGGAAAGCTGTAAACCAAATTCATTTTAAGCCTGAAAACAAAGTTGTAGGATTTATTAACAATTGGATTTCTTCAACTAACTTTTTATGTTTTACAGAACTATATCTTTATAGGGTCAGTTCACCCAAAAATAAAAATGTTGTCATCATTTATTCACCTTAGTTCACAAACGACAGCCCTCTCTACCGGAACTTTTTTCCTGAACTTATGACTCTTTTTTCTGTGGAACACAAAAGAAGATATTTTGAGAAATGTCTCAGTGGTTTTGTGTCCATATACAATATGGAAATCAATGTAGGGCAATGTTGTTTGGTTACCAAACATTCTTCAAAATATCTTCTTATGTGTTCTGCAGAAGAATGAAAGTCATACAGGTTTGGAATGACATGAGGGTCATACAAGGATACAGGAATACAGTATACCAACCTGGTTACTGGTTCAAAACCATGCAGCATCATTGTCTTACTAGGTTAAAACCTTATCCATGCAATTCCTGTACCATGTATACAACCAAAAAAGACACCACACCACTAAAAAATATAAAACTGAGCCTACAGGGCCGGTCTGAGCAGGTTTGTCTGTGTTCCCCTGGAAACAGTGCATGAGGGACACACAGAGCCTGTTCAAAATGCCAGACGCTTTACCCCCATAATGCACTGCTCCCCTCTCCCCCACACACACGCATAAGAAAATCTCCACTCCGCTCTTTCCAGGGAAGCTTTCCCAAAAAACCTTGCTTTGATCCATTATCAACTTCATTTCCATCTCAAGGTGGAATATGATCCTAGACACATTTGTCTTGTGTGTCCCACACAAGGGAGTACTGCAATGATGTTTCATTGGAAATAAAAATCACACACGTATTCCATTCCTGCCTCTGTTCTTTGTCTTTAGTTCCTGTTCAGTTTTGGGGAGAAACTCATTAAACGTACTGATGCAACCAACATAACTTATAATATTAATCGTGATTAATCGCATCCAGAATAAAAGTTTGTGTTTACATAATGTATGTCTGTGTACTGTGCATATTAATTTTGTATATATAAAAACAAACCCATACATGTATATATTTAAGAAAATTATAAAATATAAAAATTTGTAAACACTTAAATATATTTTCAATTATTGGTAAATATAAATAAATACATCTAAATATTTCCTAAATATATATAGGCCTACATGTATGTGTTTGTGTTCATAAATACAAAATGAATATGCACAGTAAACACAGACATCTATTAAGAAAACAAACTTTTATTCTGAATGCGATTAATCACGATTAATCTTTTGACAGCCCTAAATTTTGCACACTAAAAAGTGATGTGATCAACAAAAAAAATAGAAATTCTGTTTGAGAAAAATCTAAATGCTCAAACAATATCATGGCAATTCGTAACAATTTTACAAGGTGGTTAATTCATATGATTTTGTACTTTTTGGTATAATGTACTTTCACCCAGTGATGGTTAGATTTGGGGCAGAGCTTCATTTTTACTTTTTCTAATAATCGTATTTGTACAACTCACATTGTACAAATTCATATGAAAATCACCACGATACTGAAGCTGGGATAGCATCAATTTAGTCATTTAGAATTGGTTTTAAAAGCTTAAGCTAAAGTTTAATGTGTGTCAAGTGTAGCTTGACCATGAAAGCAAATTCTTCACCACTAGTATTTCCTAAAAATCTTCACAATCACACAAAACCTCAGAATTTCCCATTTACTTGATAATGGTCATGATGAAACATCAAGAACTCACTACAGCATATGGTCAAACTGGCACTGAGACAGGCGGGAAACATAATTCATAGTGGAGGTGAGGCGGAATATCTGTTGCCCTTGTATCGGATAAACTTGAGGAGATGTACTCTTTATTCTAAAAAAGATCTGTTAACTTCAGTCAGCAAATATGGCACCGACTGGCCTGGCCTGCTGCCTAATGTAACCAACTGGAGCAGATTCTTTCAAAGTTGTTGGAAGGCACCTCTCCATCTGCGTTATTTCAGACATACATTTTATTTACGCTAAAATGCGTGTGTTTATTTAATGTGCTTATGAAATGTTAATTTAATATTACTAATACTACACAGGCTGTTTTTATCAACAAAACCTTTGTTCACAAACAGTTTATTTACGTTCAATTTGGGCATTCAATGAAAGTAGATATGGACAGTCATGGTCACTATTTACTTTCATTCAATGTCAAAAAGCAGTTTGAATGTTCTTTCGAGTAAATGGACAGTTTACATTTACATTTATGCATTTGGCAGATGCTTTTATCCAAAGCGACTTACATTACATTGTACTATACATTTGGAACATTTTGTATAGTAAGCAAGTGGGGGTTAGGTGCCTTGCTCAAGGGCATCTCAGCCGTTACCCGCCAGCCCTGAGAATCGAACCAGCAACCTTCTGGTCATGAGTCCAACTCTCTAACCACTGGGCCACAACTGCCAACAGTTCAATAGATTTTGTTAGATTTTGTAGTATGTTAACTACATACATTTTGATATTAATAAAAAATGGCACCATACCGGATCCGCAATCAATAAACTTATAAAAGATAGATTTACTCAGTGCTAAAAACAGGGAATATTGTGATGGCACATAAATGGTCTGATTTTACCAGGTTGTACTTGACTTTAAAGCATGGTAGAACCCAACACAATATCACAGGTATTCATACGTATTCTACGAAGTGGCTAATTCATATGAATTCGTACGATTGTATTTGTACGTTGTAGTACGGGTTGCTTTCGTGCTAGCGACATTACGTTTAGGGAAAACGCTTTAGTATTGCGCTTTATGATCGTACGGATTCACATTGTATGAATTCATATATATTTGCCACCTTGTAAATCAGTACGAATTGCCATGAGATCAGGTTGGAGAACCCTAACAGATTGATCCGTGTTTCACAACAAAAGCCATCTTTACTTGTTAACAGCCCGATTTTAAAATACCACAGAGTGTGAATCATATTACAAACATCGGAATTCTCCATTTTACGTGTTGACCTTTATCAAGAACGCACCGACCTATTGTCGGCTTTTGGAACAAACCAGGCAGAGTAGCATTTTCTGCCATGTTTTCAAAGGAAATGCTTTTAAAGTGTAGGCAGAAAGCTTCTCTTCAAAGGGTGAAAAAAAGCCAGTCAACAATTTATTCCCTCTGAACTGGAGAAAGAGAGAAATGGAGTGTGATATTTTCTGAACTTGAGTTATATTTGGTCAGCGTTATTAATAAACAAACAGATTAAGGACCGGCTTGGAACTCTTGGCCCTGCAATGAATTGGCCACAGTTGCATCATCTTCACCGAGCCAGTGGTATCTTAAATTACCGCAAAACTATAAATAATGCCTCCTGTTCTGTGTGAGAGTGCACATACGGGTGCAACGTCAGTGACCTGTATTTTGCTTAAATTAAGCGCCGGTTTTACGAGCACATTGTATAGTTTTGTTTTTAACGACTCGGATCGCAATAAATAAATGATGAGTCTTACATGACACTAGCTAGCCTGACGGTGTTCACATTTGTAAAGGCGCCACGGAACCAGCAGTACTTGGCTGCACGTTTGAAGGTCACAGTTTAAGAGGTGAATTTTGCCTCTCGGTACCATTCATTAATCTGAGCCGCAACCAGCAAGGAAAATGAATCTTGGTGATAAATGCTATAGTAGAGAGCTCAGCTGTGTGCTTTGACTGAGAAATAAAACCAATGGTATATTTCCACAATGATTACTCTGCTGGGGGAAAAAATGAAATTCGGTTTAGTGCGTTGGTATAGTGTTCGCAATTCTTGATCATGTAAATCTTTCATAATGTAACTGCAATTTAGAGCTTTAATTAGGCATAGCATTGGCAATTTTGTCGGTCTTACGCTTTTGTCAGTGTGGTTTTCCTGTAACTGAATGTATAATATCTTTTATGAACCAGATTGGAGCTGTTACACAATGCTGAAAAATGAAATGCTTTTACTTCTCACACATTCTAAAAGGACGGTCTAACGTTACTGTGCACGCATGCTTCTGTGGCCCAAACTTAACTTCCGATACACATCTGCAAGGAAGGAGTCTCTGCAGATCATTTCTGATAACAAGCAAAAGAAATAACAAATACAGACCGGAAGTTAACTACGGGCCAGGTGTGTGCATCCAATAAAACTATATTAACATGCCAAGTTGCTACATTGCATCAACAAGCAGTCTATACCATAGTTAGGCGAAGAATTGTATTCATATTATATTATATATATTATATATTATGTTGTGCAGAGGAACACCAGTCAATCTCAATGTAGCACATGCCATATAGGACTTCGAGTGGTTTTATTGCTTTGAGTGGCAATAGCATCACGCAGGAAACATAATCCTCCTGAATTAACTTGCAAACTTCCTGTTCACAGATTATTATATAAGTGAGTATTGATTTTAGAGAAACTAGATCACAGAGGGAAGCAGCCACGGGGTGAAAAATGATTTAGCTGGTGGAGGATGTGTCACCATATTGTGAAGCTCTATTTAAGCAATCGTGATTTTATAAAAAAGGATTTTAGAGAGTAAGCAATAGGATTTTAATGCCAATGGGGACCTCATCTCGCAAAGCACAACTAGACCATTGGTGTAAAGTCTGGTAACACTTGCTATTAATGCAAGACATATTGGAAAGTGTTATAATAAAGCATATTGTAAGCATACTGCAATGTTCTAAAATTAGAAAACATATATACTATAAGTGACACAAAAACTTTAATATTACTATTAATAATAACATCAACAGCCATAATAAGGATATTGTACGTCTGTTCATGCTGTTGTTTGATCTATAAGATTTATGTTACAAGCATTATGTAATTTCGAATATGTTGGATCTCCTCAGAAGCACGCAGTCTGTTTTATTGCATTGCTTTGTGTGGCCAACTTAATATTCACCGAATTAGATACAAGGAAATGTTATTTGAAAATCTAACGTGTAATCCAAAATTTCGTCTGCATTGATGCAGCTGAGCTAAACAATCACGAAATTCTGGAAGTGTTAGAGAAATGAATGGGATTTCTGGGAATCCAAGAGGCACGCCGAGGCCGGCTCATCTCCTGCTCCCTGCAGGAGTCACTTGAAACGTAGTCGGGAGGGGTTTTAGTTTCTATCAATAAATGAAATTGTTTACTCTAAGAGTCACACATCAGCGCTATCTCTCAGGATGGCATCCCGGCTCCTGTGCAGTTCTCATTCGGAGTAAAAGGTGATTTGAAACGAAGTACGTACCAGGGGTAATCGGGGCACAGGCTTCCTATCGAGTGTACTTATTTGGGTACAATTTCTACTGTGTAGCATTCATACGTGCAACCTAAACCTATACAAGTCTCAACTGTGTAGGTTCTCTGTATGTAAATGCACATTAATGCAGTGCACACTTCTTTCCAGACTTTCAGTAACAAAAAGATGCGAGAGGTCCAACTGATCTGCATAGCTTGATAATGGCTTTAATTAATTTTTGATTAATTGCCGATAGTGGAACATATTGGCACTGGCTGCTCGGCGATGACATACTGAGTTACTGCAATTATGCGACGTCCTTCTTAGCACTTGTCACATCTGCCCGCAATCATCTTCAGGCTTCAGCTTCAGGCTTTTAAGGATAGAACAGAGGTTTATGGGTAATATGTGGTGCTCCTTTATCCCCCAACTATGCAAAGGTGTTAAATGACTCATCAAAATTGTCAAACCTGTCTAGTTTTTTCATTGCCTGCCTTATTCAAGCTGAACTACATAAGCATACAACTTCCCACAGACGCTCCTGTTCGCCAGCACTCCAGAGAGGTGCGCTATACAGGCAAAGTAAAGTTCACAGGAGCCCTAGAGGAGCCACCTGTAAGATGTTTTTATGTTAATTCGGACCATGTCAGATGAACGCCTTCTCCCCCTGCCCTCCCCAGAGACGGCAGACAACATCGCTGCCTTTGAGGGGCCTGCTGGTTTTAGTGTGAACCAAGATACAATTCAAAAAAGCTTTTTCATATGAATAAAATTACTTCTGATAGTATTAGCATAATATAAATGTTCATTAATAAGGAAAAAAGACACTCAGCGTGGAGCTTTACAGTGATTTGACCCCAGGTAAAGGGTGACTTTAGGTTAAATGAAAAAAAAGTAAAATCACATGCATAAACCATTCTAGAAATACTATCTTACAGTAAGCAATTAAAAGAAAAAAGAAAAGAAAGATTCTCAAAAGAAAATGTGAGAAAACTAGAAAAAAGTTAGAAATGTAAACTGGACGTTCAAGAGCCAAAAGGAATCATGTCTTATTATAGTAGCAAATATATAGACCACTTTGGAGGATTTAAACAGCAGGTCCAGAAGCACCTCCTAACACAATATGTTAAACACAAATTAATACCACATTCATCAAACAGAACATTTAAAACTCAAAATGTAAAATGAACATCTTTAAGGCATAATTGTATATGTGAAACAATAAACAACAACCACAAAAGTGTTCACGTCTTGCAAAAAGGTCTATAATATATGTAAATAAATCATAAACGTTCATTCATACGGTTGGTGCTACATTAAATGTTAAAAGTTGCTCAGACCACAAACATTAGAAAAACAAGCCTAAATAAACAACACATGCAAAAAGAAAAATCTTAACGAAAATGGAAAACCACACAATACACCACTGAAGCAGGTGCAGCTGTGCTGGTATAGATCTCAGCTGCATAAGCCATGCTATTAATGTAACACGTGTCTGTTTGGATCAGTAAGGTCTCACAGCACAGTAATCTCTTCATCTGCCAGGAGAACATATAGTCCCCTAACATCATTTCCACCCGAGAGAAGGGGCATAAATTGATAATAAGGGTTCAGTACCGCAAACAAGCACTTTATTTCCTTCAATGCAAAACTCCGGCGTGAAACACGGGAACATTATTTATTTCAATGTCCAGTCTGCTGGCGCATTGTGTTTATTATTAACAAGGGTTAAGAGAGTATGTATTTCAATTACCTCTTTCATCTACAGCCTGATGAATGTAAACAGTATGCTGTGTCCCTCTTTTTGCAGATCTTTGAGATATGCACCAATGAATATTAGACAACCCAGAGCCATATTTTCAGAAAGTAAATGAATAAGTTAGCCTACGTTAAATCAGTGACCTTTAATACTATGGCGTTTATTGTATTCGTCATACTTTAAAATGCCTGCATTGAATTTTATTTGACATGTGGTTTATTTGCTTTGTAATATCACATGTCAACATCTGCTCAGCGTCTGTTTATTGTTATTGTAAACTTTTTTATTTTTACTTTCATATTTTCGTTGTGTTTCTGCTGGCGATGAACTCGCTACTTTTCTATCTGTTTTATCTGCTTCTTACTGCGCAGTTGATTCGACGTCATAATTTTGCGAAAGATTATTGTAAAAGTACAAGAAAAAAACATTAAATGAATCAAAAAAGTTATTGTTTACGCTCACCTCTTCTTCTACGTTCGCTGCCACAGCGCCGGTACAAATCACTGCGCACGCGCTAACCTGTAAATGTCATTTGATGGACTTTTTTGCTTTAAAATGTCATAAAAAATGGTCAAAAGTCATGACACAATTAAATATTTATAAAATAGGGGCAGGTTGACGCGATCTTACATCAGAAAAATGGCAGATTCTCAGTTTTCAAAGCCTTTTGTTTTCGAATCAACCTATTTTTTTTAGACTTGTTTACAGGTCAATTTAAATGAATATAACATTTTGCCCAAAAAACAATATGATTAACAATGAGATTTACTTAGGATAATTTTTCTGTGATTGTCCAAGAGACCATTAAATATAGGCTATTTTTGTATTTTATGCATACTGTAGGCTACAATATACTGTAACAATAAAAGCAGTGCCAGAACAAAATGGCCAAAGTTTTAGAGCAACCAGAATTGATGTTTGTTAAAAAAAATCAACTCTCAAAATAATATTTAATATTAATGCATCATCTTTTTAGTGGTTTTATTTATTTATTTATTCATGAAGATAAATTGTAATGCAATGCCAAAAAAATCAGCTGACAGATGAAACAAAATAAAAATAAAAATCCAGATAAACTAATGTAAAATAAAAAAATTGCATTGCATATAGTGTAAGCACTAATGCTTGGACAATGTGCAGACTTAAGGAGTTAACTATAAGGTCTATTGGCCTATGGCACAGCTTGTGGAAAACTAATTAGCTGATGCATTTAATTCCTTCAGAGTCCAGGGTGTAATCTATCACTCTTGGGTGGGGGGGGGACAAACAAAATACACTACTCATGCAAATTAAACTCACAAGAGCATCTAGCGCTAGACAAATCACTTTCATTCTCTGATTCATTTATATCTTTCCCGTCCCCTTTCCTGTATTCTCTTCCTCACTCTGCTGCCCATAATAAGCACCAGGGAAGGTGCTGATTCAATGCTTTGCTATGAAGAATAGATCAGACATGCTTTGATATCCTCTCTAAAATGTATCGACTTTTATGGCCTCCTCGCAGTGAGTTCCATGCCATCTGGTAAATGCAGTCGATGCATGTCACTAGTGTATTCTGACGCCACAAGACGCAATAAACGCCCCGCTCAGAGTCATGTAATGCAATGCGCCGTTTGACGTTTTTCATCCCCCCTTTCTCTTGAGTTTCTCGAGCTGGTGCAAAGCTCATTTCGATTGGTTAGCCCTGTGTAATAGGCCAAAATGAAACGGGGCGAAGATTACATACTTTTCTTTTCAGCTTGCTTGTTTCTCTACAACAGTCAAAACAGGATTTGCATAATTGTTGTAGGCTGGGGAGAAGGAAAGAAATTGGGATTGAATTATGTTAAGCTGTTTAAATCTTGATTTTGTTTTTTAATAAATTCATACAAGCTGAATCCAAGCTGTTGCTTTTAAATTCTTTGTCTGATCCTCTGGTTTTCAAAAAAAGCTCTCTATGAGATCTATAGTATGACTGGAGTCTTTCAACATGTTTTTGTTTAGTGAAACAGTTTGAGTCCAATAACTGTTGATGTATTAACAACTAATATTAAAGGAATTAGGGGCGCTTGACAAAGAACGCGTTTTTGCTATTCACTACTCATTCCATTGTTTTTCTATATAAACACGCGATACATTTACATTTAGTCATTTAGCAGATGCTTTCCAAAGCATCTCAAGACCTTCTTGTTCTGCGCTTTTTTAAACCATTATACGCTGCATCTTGCGTTTTACGGTAGAATTGGTGTTTTCTTAACGTACCTTGGACACATTTGTGTCGTATTCTGCTATATTTTTTGGACCAAAAGTCATTTAAACTCCTGATAAAAGAGATTTCTTTTGGAGTCTGGAAAGAAAAAATTGGAGCAATTTATGACTAAAAATGTGTTAGTTAGAATGTCTTGTGACAACCAGTCCCAGTCTTTTT
Organism: Oreonectes daqikongensis; assembly: GCA_026939265.1. Lineage (NCBI taxonomy): Eukaryota > Metazoa > Chordata > Actinopteri > Cypriniformes > Nemacheilidae > Oreonectes > Oreonectes daqikongensis. The sequence goes on along the minus strand of JAOTQM010000036.1, from coordinate 7,693,297 downwards.
TTAGACCAGTGGTTTAGACCCTGGGGCTCACAAGATCGAACCGGGGGGCCCCAGATTTTGTGGCATATAAATTTGATAAATTTCATATAAATTTATCATAAAAACAGTAAAACAGTCAAACATCAAGAAAAAAAAGCCCACCAACCAAAAGAATGGATGTGCCAGCATTGTATAGGCTAACTGAACATGTTTTTGATTTAATAAAAATGTTAAGTTTAAGATTATAAGTCAAAGCGATGCAGCCTACACAAAAGGGGCTATACAACTAAAAAGTTTGAAAACCACTGTTTTAGACAATTCAGTAGAAGAGGAAACCGAAGAGAAAATTTTAGAGTATGCAAACCATGACTTACAAATGGTTTGTGCTGTCACATATTTATCTCTTAAGGGACCGGAAAGATATATCTACTAACATATCTGTTAATCTTGTAGACACAGAACTTGACATGTTTACAGACAATATTGTCACATACCGCAGAGTGAGGTCAGAAATGTTTGCGGAATGAATACAATTTCATAATATTCGATATGCACACATAATGTAATAGAGATTTCTTTTGGTCACTTAGATATCAGAAAGCATATGGGAAAAGGTGAACATATGAAATGGGTTATGGATATGACTCCTGGTACTCGGTTATGAGCTGTTTGAATAAATAATGCATATCTCCTGGGAAGAAATGAAGAGGAATCTAGTGCTCGAAGCCATACCACAAACATTCACATGCGCCATTCACTTAAAACACAGAAATGTGCTTAACTGGTTAATGAATTAGTAAATAATGTGCTTGTTTTCTTGAGAGGAATCAAACAGATTCCAGCACAAATAGAAGACTGTAGAGTTGTTGTTTTTTTGCATGCAGCTTTTGCAGCTGGGGACAGCCTTCGTAGCTATGAAGACAGCTGTGGCTTGGTCCAAAAAATATAGAAAAGGGAAGCAAATAGAAAACAAGGCATCATGGGAAATGATCAAAGCACATAAACAGAACACTTTATACAATAATAATGATAAGTTATGATAAGGAGACCAAGTTCTTCAAAGGCACAAAAATATTATTATAAAAGGATTGCATAGGAGATTTCATAGCATATTATGCACTTAATTATCTTGTTCATTTTTTTATTATTATTTTTAGTGGTGACTGAGCCAAAGCATGCAAAAAGCCACTTTACATTATGATTTAATTTCTGTCTGTTTACTTTTGTTGCAAAATATTCTGTAAACATCATTTATACCCATAATTTCCATTTGACTTTGACTGGGATTTCATGTCACTGTGGAAACTGAGGAAAATTCGTCTGTCAGTCAAGGCCACAGCTGGCCCAACCCCTCAACCTGCATTTGGCAGCCAGAGAGACATTTCAATTCTCCAAAACGCGGATATAATTTGTGTATACAAATGTCAAAATGTCAATAGATGTAATCCTCTCAAGAGGTGCTGGGGTTTGTTCATTGGCGTTTTGGCTGCTTTCCTTAATCCAATACCAATGGAGTGTTTTTCACAGGCCGTGGCGGGGAGGGGGAGGGAGGGACTCCGTTCCATCGAGATGGGTTTTGTGATGGGATTTCTCAACCCTGTTGGAATTGATAGCGGATATCACGTCAAGTGGGCGCTGACATTTAGCTCTTTCCTACAGAAACCTTACATGGTTCATGAAGTATTACAATTGCATTGAGATGAAAGGCAAGTTGATTACCTCATAAACGTTTATACAATTTTTGAATGCCAGTCTTAAAATGGAAATGATACTATGTTATAAAATGGTTTGCCATTCTGTGCTTATCTTTACACTATTTATATCGAGGGTCAAATACTACTGTAATTTCAACACAGTGTGCAGCGTGTTAAAATTATACGGTATAGACCGTTTCAAAGCAACAACATAAACAAACGCTACTGCGCGTGTACGCTTTTGTGGCCCAAACTTAACTTCCGGTACACTTCCCTGCAGATTATCTAAACGAAATAACAAGTAAATGACATTAGCTAGTTAGGTAAAAGTATGTCTTACCAGTATTATTTTGGGTTACCAATAGAAGAACCATTACTTGGCTAAATGCGACCCATTTGACAAATATGAATATAAATTAATATTAATATGAAAATGTAATACATAATAGTAAATTCTTGCTTTAGCAAGGGCCAATAATTATCACAGAAAAAAATGAGATTATTGATATTTACAAGAGCAATGCATCATATAAGATGCCAAATGGACCCATCTTTGTTTTGGCTGTAGAACATTTTGTTGAAAAATCAATAAACACATCGTTGGACGAGGTCAAATGAAGCTTGAAATAATTATTACAGTCATGATCCCTTTTTCAGATGTTCGATGATGATGTTAAAAGACTAGCTCACTTCCTGTTTGCCCAAATGGAGTTATTGAGCGGGTTTAATTGCTAAGCGCTCACATCAGCTGGTGAGGGTAGGCAGTGATATTCAGCTGTTTATGTCATTGATGTCCGTGAGTTGTTTATGATGGTTTGGAAGATTGTTATATTTATCATTAGCCATCGTGTGATTTGGTGTACAGGCTTATTATGCATCGATTTGGATTCAGATTAATTTCGCACAGCTTTGCGGTGGACACCAGACACAGATCAATAAACGTGGAGACAGATGGAGCCGGAGATGATTAAGCACCATGACGTTCTCCAACTCGCTGATGGTGTTTAATAGAAGAGCACGCTTCCTGTTTTTCCTCCTGTTGATATTGATTAAGTTTAATTATCCGCAGACAAAGTGAGCACCTGAAAGGTCAAGAGCAGGAAGTGTCCAACTTAAACGTTCAAGAAAATGTTTAGAATTGCAAACTACTATACATCCCAGTTTCCAGGTTGTATGTAGGTGTTTCTTGAACTATGTGCACTTTTTGTTTCCTTAAGTAAAACGAATGCAGATTACAAATGCAGAACTTATCTCGAGTTTAGGTTGCAGTGTGATGAATGAACCGGTAACAATTTTTTACATCTCATGCTTGACTCATTATTTAATTGAATTGCCAGTTGAGACGTTATTACACAAAACGGAACGACCAGGAATATTTTTTTTTGTTGATGTATGCCACAATGGCTTTACACACTACATTAAACATGCAATTTAATTATATTAGCATCCCTTATATGTCATTTTGAAACATTTTAGGCAGTATATAGTTCATACCAGGGATGCACAGTTTGCTAAATAATGTGATATATATGTGACCATGATACATCTATTTAAAAATCTTTAATCTGAAGATGCAAAAAATATCTAAATATTAAAGAAATCATCTTTAAAGTTGTCCATCAGAGGCGCTGTAGCAGGGTGTTTCTAAGAAGAAACAGGCTTCTTTTAACTCTCTCTATTGGCTTACCGCTGTAATGACGTTGTGGACAATAGATGAACTCGAAAGCTGAAATTCTAAGCTTTACATACAGTAGATATGAAACTTAAGTGTGTAATTCTCACAGAGCGGCAGCAGCGAGTGAAGTTTGTAGACGTGTTTCTGGCCATTTTTGTTAGCGATTTTGCTGCATCCACTCACAAAAATAAAGTTTTGATATATTTATGGTAGGAAATTTACAAAATATCTTCATGGAACATTATCTTTACTTCATATTCTAAGGATTTTTGGCATAAAAGAAAAATCGGTAATTTTGACCCATACCATGTATTGTTGGCTATTGCTATAAATATACCCGTGCTACTTAGTTTTGTGGTCCAGGGTCACAAATATTAATATGTTAACATAATAATGTTTTAAGTTTGTAACACTTAATTTGAATCATAGTAAAATATATTTAATAGCTGAAAGTTAGATGACCAAGACATGTTTCACATTCTTTATGGAAAATCATTGTATTTTGCCTGTATGAACGCTTATTCCTCCTTGAAAACTTGCTGTTGGTTCAATTTCTTACTATTCATTATTACCCCACTGATGTCTTCATCCAACATCACCAGTCACTCATGACCAGCTATTAAAGGTCTTTTGAGCATGAATGTGCTTCCCTTTAGACCTCTGGTCTTTTTGTGCATCATGGAACATGATTTTTATCACAAATAGCATAATCTACAATTACGCATTTGGCAGGCATCTTTATCCAAAGCGACTTACAGTGCATTCAAGGCATACTTTTTAATAGTATGTGTGTTCCCTACAGTAGGATTCAAACCTTTGCGCTGTTAACACCAGCTGAATAGCAACATCAGTAAAAACAGGACAAATGTGATGCGGTAATTGATATAAGAAGAGCCCAGAAGAGAATATCACACCACCTTGCTATCTACACTGCCTCCAAGAAGCTTGTTTTCTCCAAAACCAAGTTACGTTAATGGATCTGTTGTTGTTTCTATTGTATCTTTTACTCCATTGATTTAAAGAATGAACGTCTGCCTTTGGCCTAAAATGCTTAATGAAATTAAATTAGTGGAAATGCAATTTTCTTAACAAAAGATGTTTTGGATTGATTGACATACTGTATGAGCTTACATAAAGGAGTGTTTATTCATGGCAAGGGCTCTAGTGTCATTCATGTAGGACATTTCTTTATTGGTCATGTCTTAGAGAACTTCGACCATGACACCAAGTGCACTAGGAAATCCACTTTATCCTCCAAAAATAAAACATAGAGGTCCTTTCTGTACAGTGTGCCTGAAATGAGTTCTACTATGGGTGCATGTTCCGAAAACAATTACTCTGCTTCCCCCATGAGGCTTAAACAAATGCTGTGAGGGGAGAGAGAAAAAGAGAGAGAGAGAGAGAGAGAGAGAGAGAGAGAGAGAGAGAGAGAGAGAGAGAGAGAGAGAGAGAGAGAGAGAGAGAGAGAGCAACTAGTCAACTCCTTTCAAATGCATTTATTGCCTTATATTTTCACTGGATTTCCTTCATGAATATTTGCACTTGACTCATTCATAACTCCAAAATATGCTGGGATTTTCCATACTTACTGTAAACAGAATGAGAGGGGTTACTTCCCTTGATATCCTAATCATCTCCAAACTGAAGCTATATGCTTTAAAAAACAAGACAACAAAGATGCTTGCCAAAAAAAATCACCCAGATGGGACTGCAGAATAACGTACACGTCTTGTAAAATGCATTGCAGTTTAAGCTTCTCTGATGTTTCAATAAAATGGCCCCAAATCAGGCAACAGGCAGGATGTAGTTGAATCAGCTCTTCTACGAGACACCTCTGGGTCTGAGGGTAGATCTTGAGAGAGATATTAATCTAGCAACAGGGTCCTGCTGTCCAACCCCAGCTGTCTGCCTGTCTACGATGACTAAATGCTCTTGTGTCGCTAACAGCGGGACCCCCGACAAGTGGCCCCATCACACACCCCCAACAGACAGAGGTAAACTCAAACACTCACCTTGAGAAAAATAAAGAATGACTTTATATAAAGAAGGAACAGGTCATCCAAAAATAAGAGGATTTTTTACGTATTCCTGAAAAGAATAATAAATAAATATTAAGTATTTATCATGTTAAAGAAATATATGTACACACGCACGCACGTGTGGCCACTTTATTAGGTACACCTGTTCAATTGCTTGTTAACACAAATTGCTAATCAGCTAGTCACGTGGCAGCATCCAATGCATTTAAGCATCTAGACATGGTGAAGCCAACTTGCAAAATTTCATACCGACCATCAGAATGGGGAAGAAAGGGGATTAAGGTATTTCAAAAACTGCTGATCTACTGGGATGTTCACACATAACCATCTTTAGGGTTTACAGAGAATGGTCCAAAAAAGAGAAAATATGCAGTGAATGGCAGGTGTGTGGACCAACCCACCACTAGCAAGTTGTACCTAATAAAGTGGCCGGTGAGTGACAATATATAGTATACAATATTATAAATACAAAAATGTCTATCGACTTCTAATATCTTATAAATAAAAGTGACAAACATTTATATTCTCACGTCTCCATGATCATTTGGCTCCAGGAGCCAGAAGTCAGAAAAGATGCGCACAGTTCTTCCTCTAATTGAATTATACTGTATATTCACTAATATTCAGATCACAGACAGGCTGGCAAATGTAACTGACATTTGTACTCCACTAGAGGTCTGTTGCTATGTGAGGTCTGTACGGGAGAGCAGATGGCTGCAGATGGTTCGAGGAAGCTCTTTCATGCCCTCGAATTTCCTCCTGATCTGCTCGGCTCCTGGGTAGAATCGAGCAGCAGACAAATTGGATTAAGGAAATACATGTGCTGATCCATGTTCGCCTGTGTTGCGAGAAAATTGTTAATATAAAACCAGATATTACTTCTGCTTACTGTTGTGTCGCTGAGAATGAATGCAGATTCTGCATGCTGTTGTTGCTGATGTATAATAGCGAATCGGTTTATTTCAGCGATGTATATTTGAAAAATCGCCATTCATCTCTATAACTCTAACCTGAGACAAATCCTGAACGTTCGCACATAGCTTCTGTTACAGCCATTATTACAAGCAGCGGACTACATTGAAGCGGGATATGAAGTGGAACTGAAAATTTATGACCGTGTGACGGTCTGAAAGCGAATGCTTCGGGGGAATTTGTCAGAGTGCGTGAAGGCAATAGACTATTTACTGTTGAAGTCATTAAACACGCTCAAAGCTCTGGTTTTGGCTCATGAAAAGCGCTTTGTGTTTCCCAGTCGTTTAATTACAAAATATTATAAAGCGGAATCATAACTGATGGTAAATTGTCTGGAGAGCTTGAAAAGTTTTACGAATGAGACGCATCCTGTTGGTGTGACATTATAGAGTCCGTCTGAAATGACAGAATTACATTTCTGCTTCAAACTAACAATTAAAAGTGTTATTGTAATTAGAAAATAAAAAACACAGAAAGAACGGAAAATTGAGGTGTCCAATCAGATTGGAGGATTTCCATATAATTCCTGGGCATCTGGGTATAAAGAGATCTTTTTTTTTCAAGGTGGCACAAATCTCTCATTAAAGGGATAGTTCCCCCCAAAATAAAAATTCTGTCTTCTTTTTCTGTCTTCTTTTTAAAAGACCACCTGTAATTGGTCACTTGTTAAAATAGCCACTTCAATGAAATGGCCGTCGTCTAAGTTGGTGATTTTGGCTTGAATAAGCTATAGGACCAAACGTCAATACTAAGTCCGTCTACGCAAGGCTAGATTTATCGTAAGTTAAAAAAAGCTTCTCATCTGCGTCTTCACGCTGTTGAAACTCCCCAGGGAATATGAATACGGTCACGTAACGTATGAGTTGCCAATGCCGGACTCCACACATGGGAAATCCAGGCGGTCTGAAATCGGCCAATTACATCCGTTCATCCTTCGTTCATCACACCGTTTGTCTGTCGAATGTTTGCTGATGGATCAGAGCCGTGGATCCATTCCAGCACTTTTCCACATGATTAGATGGAACTAATTATTCTCGCATCTCACGCTCAGTCTGGAATAAACTAATTATCCGTCTCTTAATGAAGAGAGAAAAGATCCCAGCTAGAATTCCTGCAAAAGCCATCCTGATCCGTGCCCATCTCCAAATATTTAGTTAATTGTCAGTCCAGAAGGCTGAAAAAACAGAAAACAAAGCACAAACATACACATTAGGAGTGATGATGGCGCAAGACATTTGTTACCTTAGGGAGCAACACATTGCTGTTAATTGCTTGCGTGATTAATAGATCTGATTAAAGCCGAGAAGTGATTAACACATGTGACGAAGAGAGGAAGCTGATGTAATTATAACACAAATCATTCATGTAAATAGAAGAACAGAATTATGTTGGCTATGGGCAGGGATGGACTGTTACTTAAATCTGTCCATCAAAACCTGTCCATCTGTAAAGATATTTACAGTAGTGGCCAAATGTGATGTCCAAGTTAGTAATAAACTCAACATCAGCTTTGAGAAGGGACAGTTCTTCCAAAAATGAAAAGTCATTTTATTTCAAACCTGTATGACTTTCTTTCTTCTGCAGAACACAAAAGAAGATATTTTAAAGAACGATGATCACCTAACAACATCGGCTCCCATTGATTTCCATTGTATGCAAACAATACCGCTGAGAAATTCTTCTAAATATCTTCATTTGAGTTCCACAAATGAAAGTAAGTCTAACAGGTCTAACAACATGAGGGTAAATGATAAAAAATGCTATTTTGGGGTTAACTATTTATGTATGGAGACTTGGCAAAAAATTACAACACATGCGCAAAGCTTTTATTTAAAAATGTATTAAAACATATGAATAAAAGGTAGTCAACATATGCTTTATTTCCTAGATTTTTTTAATGCATTCTTGGAGGATATTAGAATAAAGCCTATACGCTGATACTTTAAATACTTTATACTTTAAATTTAGTTCATTATTTGATGGTTTAATGTTACCTGAGGAAGAATTAGAAGCAGATATTCTGCAAAAACGTGCTCTGAATGTCACTCTTGGCAATGCACATGTAAAACAAAGGAATTCTCACATAAAAAAAATCATTTTAACTTAAATAGATCATCCAAAAATGAAATTTTAAACCTGTATGAAGATATTTTGAAGAACGTTGGTAACCAAAAACCGTTGGTCCCCATTCGGTGCTATTGTATAGACACAAAACCAGTGCAAGTCAATGGGTACCAACATTCTTCAAAATATCTTCTTTTGTTTTCTGCAGAAGACAGAAAGTCATACAGGTTTGAAGTGTCAAGAGGGTGAGCAAGCAAAAACAGAATTTTCATTTTGGGTGAACTATCCCTTTAAATCAATATTTTATGTCTACTCTGTTATTTATTTATTTATTTATTGACAACACTTACTACATCCGTACCATAGGGGTAAACCGGAAGATGAGGATTATGACCTTGGATAATAAAGGTCCAGCAGCTGTTCTTTTGGGATTACCAGGGCCTGCTGGTGATTGGGTTACAGGTTGTGGGGCCAAATCCTATTTAATTTGCCAGAACATATGCGTCCTGATTTAATTGTTACAAACACACAAAACATGACCTATAGTACCACAAAACAGACCAAGGTTCTCTAAGCGCTACTGTCAGCCATTCCACCCTAGAGCGTTTTTAAACCGCCCTGAGCAAACACAAACAGACATTTTCCACAAAAGGTGTCCAGGGAAAACCGTTTCCCTATTTTCTCATGCAGCTATTCAGCATAAAGTAGCATTTAGGGCACATGAGGGAGATGAAAGCTAGGATGCGGTGCAGAAGTTCACAGATAGGGCAGATGCCGAGCGCTAAAGACAGAAACTCTAGGGAAGTGTTGAGAAAACAATAACATGCAAAGTACAGAGGACTACAAAGGGTGCACGACGAATTTTAATCAAAACGAAAACGCAGTTAATTGCCGTCGAGTGAATTGCGTGGCTCTGTGTGAATGTGCCTGTTGTCTTCGCAGAAATGACTTTTCTCTCCGCCGCCGCTTGACATTGTTAATGAAATGCAAAGATTTGAATGCACAAATGTGTCAATCCTTTCCCAGTCAATAAACCATTGAGCTGAACAGCATCCCGGGGAATAGCAATTAAGACCTGTCCACAGAATCTTCTTTCCTTAAAGGCATGTTGTATCCCAGATTTGCTTTTTGTATTCCCAGATTTGAGGAAAAAATACATTTATATGGAAAGTAAATCTTTCAAACAGATCACATTTCACCCTAAAAAGAAAATACATTTAGCTTAAAAATACTTTTTAGGACAGTTTTGCAGATTTAGACTATATAATATGTGACACTGGACAACTTAAGGGTAAATCTTTTTGAAATTCAGATCATCTAAAAGCTGGAAAAATAAGAGAATATTTGGCTGAGATATAACTATTTAAACTCTGGACTCTGAGAGTGCAAAAAATCGAAACATTGAGAAAATCGCCTTTAACGTTGTTAATCAGAGGAGCTGTAGCTGGCTGTTTCTAAGAAGCAACAACGCTCTCTATTGGCTTACCGCTTTACTGACATTGTGGAAAATAGGTGAACCTGAAAGCTGAAATTCTAAGCTTTACATAGATATCAAACTTGAGTGGGTTATTCCCAAAGAGCGACAGCAGCGAGTGATGTTTGTAGACAACATTTTTGTCAGCGATTTTGCTGCATCCCCTCACAAAAATAGTTTAGATATATTTACGGTAGGAAATTTACTAAATCTTTATGGAACATGATCTTTACTTAATATGCTAATGATTTTTGGGCATAAAAGAAAAATGTATAATTTTGACCCATACCATGTATTGGTTTTGTGATCCAGGGTCACATATCAATGTTTTTTTTATATGTAAAATCTATTTCCTTTTGACTTCGAAGTGAAATGTGTATGTTGTGAGCTGAAAATAGATCTTTAAAATAAAACATTTTTAAAAGAAATCTATTAATAATGAGGTCAACCGAGGCACAAAGGGTTGGCAGAATCCCAGAACTCATATTCCTCTAGCATTGTGGGTCAGCGTTTTAAGAGCAAACCTCTTTGAACCGGCCTTCAACTCTATAATTAGTCTTAAACGGGAGGCCACAGGACAGTTTATCAAAGCTATGACATCAACAGCAACGGAGGTGAACTGAGGATACAAAAAACACAGGACACAAGCAACAATGTGCATCCTGGCAGGGCTTTAAAATACATGGATTCACATAAGAAGCCATAAATGTGCAAAAAAAACCCTGTATTATTCACAACCTCTGATTTTGATTTACTGTATAGTGTGGGTCCAAATTCTGATTCATTGGAATCTATTAAGAAAAGAAAAAACTTTTTTCTATGTTTAGACTATGCTGTCTAATAAAATAGTGTGCTGAAAAATAAGAACATAAACAAGCGTAAACCAGCACATTTTGACATCGACCCAAACAGATGCTTCTTCTCTCTGAAATATTTCAATTACATACATTAAAAGCATCGGGCAAAAGAAAACATATGGCAGTTGGCGAGCAGAGTTTGGTTTCACAGGTGGTTGAGTGGAAAGCGTGCTGTGCTCTCTGACATATAAAACCAGGCTGAAAGGCATTCACACCGCAAGATGAACAACGTCCAGCTGTTCCAGATCAGAAATTCACTTCTAATCCTTCTTTAAACTGAAAGAAAATTGGTGCAATTTAGAAAAACATTTTTATGCAGAGAACGATAAGGTTTGGGCAGTCGTGGTCCAGTGGTTAGAGAGTTGGACTCATGACCAGAAGGTTGCTGGTTCGATTCTCAGGTCTGGCAGGTAACGGCTGAGGTGCCCTTGAGCAAGGCACCTATAACCCCCACTTGCTTACTATACAAAATGTACAAATGTATAGTACAATGTAATGTAAGTCGCTTTGGATAAAAGCGTCTGCCAAATGTTTTGATTTTATTTTTCTTGAAAACTTAAGTAAAACTCACATGAGAATAATACACTATACTAGTTGCCCTAAAAGTAGTTTTATTCTATAGACGGTTTCATCGGATGCACGCGCTCTGTGTTTGTTCATCGGTCTGGCTAGTGCCTAATAATATGAATATTTATATCTTATTTCAATTATAGTTGCTTGCTAGTTTTCCATTCATGGTTTTGAAGACTAATACAGTAAGAGTCAGAAAAACAAATGTAAAAATAGCACAATGAATCTGGCAGCTGAGCCTTGGAAATTGCCATCAAATTGCAGTGACACATATTTGAGCTGAGTGTCGACATTAGCAACCGTTACATGTTGTTCATGTTTGTGCGCTGTGGGTGACTGAAAGAAAGCTATTTTAATTCAACTTCATGCATGTGAATACATTTCCTCAAAAACACACGAGAGCTCGGAAAAGAGAGCAAGGAGACGATAGCGAAAAGACAATGATAGTTTATTTGTAACCTTATCTTGTGTATGAACTACAAACTCTGATTTCTATAATCGATCTCCATCTGTTTTTAAAGGTCATGAAATTATGTTTACATGAAAATCAATTCAGCCATCTTTTACAGCATGTCCCCCCCTCTCTCTCTCTCTTTTAAATCTTTTAGAACAGGTTGGCACATGTAAAATTAAACTTTAAAAAGTTTTTGTTTTGATTTTTTGTTTTATTTTCAAAATTTATTTTTATAGAAATCTACCACTAGAACAGCATTCCCCCTCAGAGACGGAAAGAAAGAGCTTACGTGGAACGGAGCCCAAAGTATCTCGTTCCTCCTAAACCGAAATGAAAAACACAGATGGGTTTTACATGAAACGTACGTCCAGAAATAAAAATCACCAAAAGCAAAAAAAAAAAAAAAATTAACATATCATACTGAAAGGACAAACATCTTCCATTATCATAATTTCAGGACATTGATCCAAATCATCTAACAAACAAATAAAATAAAATTCAACCCATCAAAAATAACACTCAACACAATGACTTGGTTTACTTTTGTGCTAAACACCAGTGTCTGTAGAAACCATGTTTTTATCTGAAATAAATTTGCTTGGTTTGACATCAATTTCAATGAACAAACATAATTAAATGTGAAAAACAAAGATATGAATTAAAATTCATTAGAGCAGCATATTCAGATGAACAACAGTCTTTTTTTGCTTGCTTTGATGTCTTGATCAGACAAACCAGATGGCCTTTGCTTGGGCAGGTGGTGGATTCAAAAAGTTTTTGTTTTGTAATGTTTTGATATAGCAAAGCCTACAGAGCATAACTTCAACAGATTTTAAAAACGCATGTGGTGCGCGCATGGTATGGAAAGCTGGTATCAAATCTGCATTACAATTGAAAGTATGTCTTTACGTCAAGGATTATGTGCGCTTTGAATAATAACGGCCACATGAAATGCTACGAATCGGAATTAAAATGTCACAGGTATATTGGTTTAATTCAAATTACCTATAGCCCTCTAAATTGCTTCATGGACTAAATGATACACTTCAAATGAATCCGCCTTGACTCTTTCGCCCAGACTTGCTCTCTAATTTGACTCTGAATGCATTGAAAGTGTCAAGCCAATGTCTGTCGGCTACACCCCCTCCCGTCCAAGGTCACTGGTTTCTATAGTGACCGTCTCGGGCCATTTTGATTTCATAAATTAATTCATAACGTCAAGTCATTCCGCCCGCAGCCAAAGGCTTCTTGACTACTGCATGTGTAAGCCGAAGATGGATATATCGTTCTCCGTCTGTGCGGAAAATAAATAAAAGTGATTGAATGTGACTCGGGAGTGAAAGTGTATTTAAAAGTTTAAAAAAAATTGCATAAGTGCCTGAGGAGATTGACGGTGCCGAATGAGCGAAACAAAATATGGAAAATAATAAACAAAACAGATTATAAACAGATTGCATCTTGATGCTTGTACAATGTTTTTACAATACTCCTAAAAATAAAGGTGCTACAAAAGGTTCTGCCATTTTTGGCAAAGACCTATTCAGGTTCTTAAATCTTTCTATCATTAAAATAATCTTTTTTCACAACAAGGAACCGAAAGGTTCTCTGGTGGTTAAAGGTTCTTTATGGAACTATACTGTTAAAAATGGTTTCTCTATGGCATCGTGTAGCACCTTTATAACAAGAGCTGGTTTGGAAACTTAAATACATTGACTTTTCTAGAACTACAACTTATTCTAAGCTGAAACCAAGATCTTGAGAACACGCAGACAGGGCTCCTTACTCCAAAATGTTAGGGCAAAGGCGCCAAATCTCCATTAAATTGGCCAATAATTAAATAATGTGATATGGTTGCATTAAGGTTAATGATGAAATGATTGGATGAAAGTTAAAGGGCGGTTTCAATATTTCTTATCAAAGTGGGTAAATGTTCACTTATGACTCGATGACGGTTTAACAACCTTAGTATTGGTATTTAAAATTTCAGACAGATAACCAATGGAGAGATTTAGATTTAGCTGCAAATGACATAAGTGGGTCCTCACATATAGAAGAGTGGACTGTAACAGAGTTTAAAAGCAGATTAGTAAACCAACAACCCTTAAAACAACATTTCAAAAACATGGAGAAATAATTACTGGAAAAATAATTGCAGATTACATCTTTTCTCGATTAAACCACAATAGTGTTTTTTCCTTAAATAAATAACTTCTGTTATGTAAAGACACTTTTGAAACTGTTGACATACACTCAATCTCAATGTCTATTGGTAATCTACCAAGATTCCTCTTGCATCGTTCTGTCGTGTCTTTGTTCAAACCATTTTCAAAATCCATACGTCACACACCGTGCTCCTTTAAAAGTTTGCTTTAGAGCTCTTTTTCTTTTTACTCCCATTACGAAAAGCAGTTCAGATCTGGGTCTCTTGTACATTGTCTTTTGAACTGGCCCGAATTAGTAAAGGTTCGTGGGCGGAGCTATGTATAGAATTGATGGTGGAAGCGTGGTTGTACGCAGTCTTGTAGGCATTGTAATGATTCAGGTGCTCATGCTCAAGTGGCGGAAGGGTCAGGTGACCTTCCATGGCGGGTCCACCGGTTACGCAGTCCTCGTCTACGTTGATGATCTCAATGGTTCGCGTGGGCGCGTGGTGGTTCTGCTGGTGATGCTGTTTGCGCATTTTATAAAATATGATCAGCATGACGGCCGCCATCAGCGTGATGGCCACGAAGCAGCCAATGATGATCTTGGTGGTCTTCATTACCTCATCCAGGGTGTGGAGGGAGCCGTCGCTCAGGGCTGTGACGGGGATGGTGTAGGTCTTGTCGGTGGCCTTGGTGGACAGCGGAGTCCGTGCTGTAGTGGTGGTGGTGGTGAAGGAAGGCGGTGAGGTCTCCCAAATTCCAGATGAGGGGGTGGGACCTCCCTTCTGCTGCACCGTCGGGTGGCCCTCCTCGTGCGACGATTCCGTGGTCTCGACCGTAACTGTGGTAAAGTAACTGAAGCCACTGTTTTCTGTTGAGGACACATTGAGTATGGCAGAGGCCGTCGTGTTGCCTGCAGAGTTGCTCACCATACACGTGTAAGTCCCCGTGTCCTGCATGGTAACATTGGTGAAGTTTAACGTCCCGTCGTTGAGCACAGAAATGCGGATCTTGTACGCCCCATGCGTCATGATGGACCCGTTGGGTGTGATCCAGCTGACGGAGGTCAAAGAATTTGCTCGACATTTCAGTTCCGCTGCCATGCCCTCGGTCACGTTCAGATCGGCCGGGGGCTCCACGATCACAGGTGCATAACAATGGAAATAGTTCTGATCCAGTTCACCAATGTAGCGCCCCTTGTGACTGGTGGGTGAAGCACAACGAGCGCAGCAACTGGTGTTGGCCGGCACCATTTCTTTTAGCCACCAACTAAGCCAGAGGATGTCACAGTTGCAGTTCCAGGGGTTGTGATGTAGGTGTACCCTCTCCAAGTGATGTAGCGGCGTGAAGAGGTCATGGGGCAGGAGGGTGAGGTTATTGTGGGCCAAATTGAGCTCCACGAGGGACTGAAGGTCATCGAAGGCATTTCTTTCAATCGTCTGGATCTGAGCATGCATCATCCACAGTTTCTGTAGGTGAACGAGGCCTTTAAAGGACCCTGGTCTTATTATGGAGAGCTGGTTTCCTGACATCTCCAACTCATCCAACCGGACTAGAGGAATAAGATTGGGAATCTCTTTCAAGTTGCACATGCCCAGATTCAGGTATCGCAGGTTGCTGAGGCCCTCAAAAGCACCTTCGGAGATATACGAGAGCCTTTTCAGCTCACCCAAGTCCAGCCTTCGCAGTGACGGTACGCGGTTGAAGGCGTAGGAAGGTATACTTTCAACAGGGTTATTCCTCAACCAAAGTTCCTTGAGTTTGGACAGATACTCAAAAGCCCCATTGGGGATTGTGGTCAGCCGATTATCAAAGAGCTCCAGCGTGTTGAGGTTGGCCAGCCCATTGAAGGCTCCGATTTCAATGTTGCGGATATGGTTTTTGCTGAGCTGCAGTATCTCCAGGTGTCGCAGATGCTTGAAGCTGTCAACCTTGATCACCTGGATGAGGTTTTCTTGAAGGTTCAGGTACCTCGTGTTGGTGGAAATACCATCAGGAACATCTCGAAGGCCACGTCGCGTACAGATGACCTTGCTGAACTGGTTGCTACAAGAGCAGACGGAGGGGCAGGTCTGCGCTCGCACCAGGCCGGCCACCACCAGGAGCTGAAGGGCCAGCAACAGCACGAACAACGGGTCGGACAGGGCCCGGTTCCACCTAGGACCTCTCATCGTCTGCTGCGTCAGGGAGGAGGTCATCTTGTTTATCATTCATAATTCGCTGACAGGTTCTCCACTCTTTGGGACGTGTTTTATAAGGCCAAACTGAAAAAAGAGGGAAAAAACACAAGGTTAAAATCAATAATATGAAAGATAATAATAGAAAATTGATCTATGCCCAATTTATGTTTTTATATGTAAAATATTTTCTTAACTCAAATATAAAATTTTCATTTATCTTTTGTAAGATATTAAGAAATCAAGCTTAAAAATTTAACCTCCCAAAGCTTGTCCGGGTGATTCTCACGAAATCTTGCTTTCACGATGTCAAACATGATTTTTTTAAAAGCACTTTAATTTCCTTTCTATTCATTTAAAACAAGGTAAGATATGTTTAAAGGCATTCATTTATCAACTTTTACTGACAGTTTAACACAATTTTAAAAAATATTTACAAAAAAGGCCTTAAAAACCGTACCCATTGAAAACTGTCAATCCCATAGCATGTTTTGCTAAAAACAAGCGAAGCCATGAAGCCTAAGCAAGTTTTTATTAATCATACATAATATGACATTAATTAATTATATTTGAATAGATTATTATATATGTAGAATTTCTTTAAATGTGGAAAACGACCTGTATCGGTAATGAGGAGGGAAAAAGTCATGTACGCAGCGTGACAAGAGATTATTACGTTTTTAACTGGAAAAATGTCAAGTAATTTGTTAACTTGTTAGCCATTTAAAAAGTACTAGTAGATGTGTTTCTTTACATAAAATCAAACTTCATGTAAATATGATAGTGTGTGTTACGTTTACTGGTTATGAGAATTTCAGCAGATAAAGCAATAAAATACATAAATACAAAATTTTTTGTCCAAGGTAGAGAACAAAATTATCTTTATTATCATCATTTTTTTGTGTTGTCAAACTGTAGTTTTATATTTAAAATCTTTACTGCCATGATGTTTCAGCGGTTTCGTGAGAATCACCCAACCACAAATATCAAAAATATAAGAAACTCTTCTAATTCTTAAAGATAAATGAACATTAAACACTAACAAGTCTTTCTCTTTACTGAAAAACACACAAAACAACACTTAAATAAAAAAAATGACTCTCCAAATGCAGTCTTGCACAAAGCATGCTAAAAACTATAAATCCTCTGGCCGGTTTTACCAATTCTTTTTTAACAAAATACAAATTATTCAGTATTCATTCAAGTTGTCCCAACTTAAGTTAAGTTAGATGAAAAAGATACAAATAAAAAAGTGTGTTGAATTCAATGAGAAAAATCACTGTTTTTTAAATGTAGAATTGCAGAAGTATGTAACAGGTGGTTATATTGTTTGCTTTTCATTCAAAACCATTTATTTTCTCTCACATCCAGCCACACAAGTCCCTACAGTCCAATGGAACCGAATCGCAGACGTAACACACACACGTGCACTGCAGGCGACCTTGGCAGTGTTTCATATCCATTTCATTTCTCTGAGTGTGTGTTTGTGTGTCTGGACACAAACTGCACTCTCAATCTAAGTCACATAAAGCCACACCACAATATTGGGTCTGCTTTCACTGTTTCCTCCATCCTCAAGCCAGGAAGATATAACCCGCAGTGCCTGTGTGTCATTTTATTTATTCCTGCAGAGAAAGCATAAATAACAGCAGTGTCCCACCTACAGTATCAATCCTTCATTCAAGACCCCTCAGCTCTCTTCAGAGATTCTTAAAGAAAACAATGTGACACTTAAAGGTATAGTTTACCTAAAAATACAAATTTGGCATAATGCATTTGCCCTCATGTCATTCCAAACATGTGTCCCTTCTTTCTTCTGTGCAAAGAAAGATGATTTTTTTTTTTTCTGTGTGTTCATACAATGGAAGTCAATGGGGGCCGATGTTGTTTGGTTACCAACGTTTTTCAAAATGTCTTAGAAGAAAGAAAGAAAGTCAGAAATACAGGTTTGAAATGATTTGTATTATTGTTCTTTCCTGTGGCTATTACATGATCACATATGGCTAAAGATAAACACTGTTGTAAAACCGTTCACACCACTTCTCTTTTTCCTTTTTTCATCCTCTCTACAGGGTGCTGGTCTTAACCTAATACCGACTGCCATAACAATCAATTCCCTTCTCGCCAAACTGCTACAAATGCTGCCTGAAGTCTTTCAGGCTGCTGCTCAAGTTTCACAAAACCGCTAAACACAAAATATTTCAAAGCAGATCTCGAGGAGGATGACTAGACGATATGCACATTTTAATGAATTGAAATGAATTTCATGCTGAGATAATTCTAATATGTATCTCATGTAAATGAACAATTACGAGGAAAGATAAAAGCTTTAACTGCACAAATATTTAAAACAAGACTCCGACGGTTACGGCGAAGCGCGGGGGTCCGGTTTATCTCTCTTGATTCGATTTTACGCTAATAAAATTGCAATCTAGGAGTCGAGGGGGAGGAAACAAAAAACAAGCTTTGCAGAAATCACGCCACCTCGCACACAATGTGTCGGGCGAAATTGGATTCGGTGTGGGAAGGGAATTAGATGAAAAAAATGATAAAAATAAAAATGCGATTATGAAATGAAAACATTTTTAAACTTCTGTCCCCGTAAGAAAGGATGAAGCAGGTGCTTTAGCAGGATGGGAGGTACAGCAGAGGATCGAGAGATGGAAACCCTGAAAAGCGAGATTTGTAGAAAGGTGAATTCACTTTCGCAAATGACATGAAAGCAGAAGCCAATGCAACAGTGACGTCTGGCTGTTAGGAAGCACACAATGTTTATATTGTTTTCATCTTATAAGGAAGAAGTACATGCATGCAAAAAGACACAAGATGTCATTGTCCTAACAAAAGAGAGAAGAATGCTAAAGCCCAGATGATCCAGATGCTGCTCTCATCTCTTACCTCGCTAGATGATTTATAACCTCTTTTGGAATTTTGGAAAGTGTGTCATACCATCAAGGCATACAAAACACACAGAGATGAAGGCCATGAACCAGGCCTATGCTTACGCCACAGGCAGATAGAGCAAATTCATAGGTATGCTGGATAGCATCAATAAACTATGATAGTTTGGCCATCGGTTTACAAGACTGGGAATTAGATCCTATAAAAGAAAGCAGGACTGAAAGATCTCCAAGGGGCCGTTCATCTACAGTCGGATGAACAGGTGATGGACTGGAGAATCACCAGGTTACCTGCGGCAATGGCGCTAGTCTTCGAATGTTACGATCGTGTGTGTGTGTGTGTGCAACGTCACAGGGCAACAACACTAGGTGGATGGAACATGGTTGGTACAAATAATCTTGATAAGGAAGCACTACGAAATGGATCGTCTGGTTCTGAAATCTGATGAAAAAAATGAAAAACTGAATCAATTCAGTTCAATAAAATGAATTCTGTAATAATGTGTGTAAAACTGCAATCTCTAACTTTTGGTGAAAGGAAAATAATTAGAATTCACCAAAAATATTTACGTTATTTGGCATCAACCCACATAGAGATGTAACACACATTTTTTAAATTCTTCTAACAGATATAATGATACAGAGGCAAAATGTATGGATTGCAGCTTAAAATATGATCATATTTATATCACAATCACTTCAATTATTGTTTGGCCAAAAATTAATTCACAAATTTCTCCTTTTATCATTCTGGATCAACATTTCAAGCTGGCTTGAATCAAGCAGATGATTTTCTTTTCTGTAAATAATGTCCATGTTTTGGTTTGTTCACAACACAATGCTTCCATATACTATGACTTGGAAATGCCCGTGGCAAGACATTCGGTCATGAGGCAAGTGAGAACCAATGAGCATTGATGTTATTGACATCCAAACTAAAAATGTTTCGAAAGAGGTGCATTTTAGAGCTTGGCAGACATTATAAATGTTACAGGTTAAAAAAGCTTTTTTGGGGGTCCGAAAGGTTTCAGTTATTCTACAGGCCCACAGGTAACAAGTGAAGCAACAATTTCCAAAGTTTCCATTTCCAAGTTCTATGGCTATATACAGTCTAAACCCCAAAATCCCAAGTTCTCCAACCCCTGGTAAAAGTTGACTTTTCTAAGCAGCAATCCTCCCAAAAAGACCAACACACCACGTAAAAAGCTCCTCCTCAGGACACTCTGTAATCCTGTAAGCTCTGCAGCAGGGAAGATCTCCCTAGTACTAAAAAAATAAAATAAAATGATGAGTCATAGCAAATCAGTAAAAAGCAACAACATTTCCACTGCAGAACTTAGTCTCTTTTGAGAACTGAACTGAAAAAATAAGCGCATCCATCACAACACGCCTATATTTTGTAAATGATACGGAACAGAGTATGTGGGCCCCGTCAGACGGTCGCAACTGGAGGCTGCGGCGAGGAAATGGGTTTTGGCATTGCGGAAACAAAAGCAGCCTGTATCTGTTAGCACTATACAAGTCCAGCCCCCTGCGGCGGTGCCAGGTGGAGATCCACTGGCAGGAAAAGTGGTAGAAAGGCGCCTACAGAGAAAACTGAGGCTAAAAACCGACAGGCCTACGAGAATTGAGGGGGAAACGTGTCTAGATGTAGATGTAGACCTTTATGACTTTCTTTTCTCTGCAGAACACAAAAGAAGATAGTTTGAAGAACGCTGGTAGCTAAACAATGATGGTACCTATTTACTTTTACTGTATAGACACCAAACCAATGCAGGTCAATGGGTACTGCTGTTGTTTGGATACCAACATTCTTCAAACTCTCTTCTTTTGTGTTTTGCAAAAGTAAATTTAATTTTTGGGTGAACTATCCCTTAATCTTAAATGCATATTTACACAGATAGCAGATGCTTTTGTCTACAGTGCCTTACAAAATGGCGAATAAAACACAAGCAATCTACCATAATGAAGGCAACAACATTAGCTGTGAAGTCATTGAAAAACTGCCATGAAAAACATTAACGTCGTCGTCTTTCAGCCGTACAGTGTGTCACTTTTTCCGATGAACAATGAAAAGCAAAACAAAACAATGAAACCGCCATGTGTTCATTTAGCTCTCCTGTCATCATTTACTCACCCACATGTCTTTTCAAACTCATAGGATTTTTCATCCGTGCAACACGAGGATGAAAAATGAGAGGATGGTGATCGTAACTGTCAAGCTACCAAAAAAACACACACAAAGAAGCAAAAAAGTCGCTAATGGGGTGAAAGGTGGCGCTTATTCCCGGGACCAGGAGGTCAATGGGAACCCATAAAGAATTGTAGGGATTGACTGCTAGAATGACATCACCCAATCTGATTTGAAGGTCAGTTTTCAACAACATTCCTATCAATCCGTCATCTTTATTTCATTTTCAAACACTTAGCATCTACGACGTGCATTTCTGAGCTATAACTTCAACGCGTGACCAATGCCGAAACCTTTTTTTGCCCAAACTACAAACCTGATCATTCAATTGACTTGTTTCATGTTCTATTCTGAACGTCTTCGATTGAAACAGTAATTCTGCCCCAGAACAGGCACTTTCAACGAAACAAGTGACCATCTGGTGTATTCTGTACTCCAGAACTCCTTTCACTATTCATGCAAATGACTTCTGTGACCGTCTTCAACTGAGCATTTCTGCGAATACATCACTTCCTTTGTCACGCCCCATAAATGAGCCCCGCCCCCTCCCTCCTGGCTGTCAATGGGCGCTGCAAAGTTTCTGCTCTGCGTCTCCTTGGCGACCACTTTTCAGCTGGCACTGATTTACTTCCTGTCCTTGGTTGCCATGCCAACCCCCTGCGAGGAGGCGCCTTCAGCAGGCATGCATGATGGGGACAAATTGTAACAAAACTGTCCTCGCTCGTCACTAAATCTTTCTCTTAATGTCTTTCTCTTTTTATTTTGATTAATTATCTTGTACAGAAGTGCCAAAGGACATGTCTGTGCTTCACCGACATCATTTTGTTGACGTGAAATAAAGCGCTCTTCAGCTCGACGCAAATCTAATGTATAATTCAATACAGAAAGACACTGTGCTTAACATATCTCGGCCACGTCTTCTGTCGGAGACACGAATAGACACATTTCTATTTCTGGGAGATCTGTCTTTAACAGCACACTTCAATGAATGCGGTGTTGGGGAGTTACCAGTGCTGGAAATGGATGAGATATACTGGGAGGACTCTAGGTTTTTAAACCATGGATGCAGAAAATGCAACTTTATGTATGTGCATAATGTTTGGAGACATAAAAGATGGAAATCATTTACATTTTTAGGATGGAACTTCAGCATCTCTTGAAATTTACTCCTGGACTTTGTCCCCTCGCGTTCCCCCTGTTTCCATCTACCGAAAATCAACTTACAACTGACTTACTAAATGACCTTTTTTAGTGTGATAGAAAGCACTGTTTAGTTTAACTAATGCGGTACAAGAAAACACTGAGTTCAGATGCAAAAATTGCAGTTTGAAATTTTCTTCTAAAATTAGCTTTTTATCAGGCTCCTATGTTAAGGTTCAGTGATTTCACTTTAATGGCAATGAATACCTCCTCTTTGCCATTAAAGTGAAATAACTTTTAATATAAACACTAGAGCCTTAAAAAAAATAATCATTTTGGAGAAACGGAACTTGGGGGCTTTTGCATCTGGACTCTTCATTTTAACATCACATTTTCTCTTATTTAAACCAACTTACTGAAAATAATATATTTAGTTAGGCTCTTTGATTTATTGGGCCCTATCGTACGCCTGGCGCAATGCGGCACAATTGTCTGGGAATGGGAGATGACACGTTACACCCAAAAACCATCCATTACTCATTAAGAGAACCGGGACAACCCGTTTAGACCATGCGCCCGGGTGCCGAGCGTTTTCCGGACCCACCCTAAGCGCACTTGCACTTGCACGTGCGCTTTAGACCATGTGCTTAGATCGTTAAAATAAGGCCCATTATGTTACTAAATAATTATATTACTTAAAAAATATCTGACACAAAACAAAACTGCAGAGTTTTAGCATATTTAGTAGTGAAAGTATATACGTATTTATAGTAGAGATGTATCGATGTATCAGCTATAAGATAAAATCGGTATATCAACCATAGCATGAAAAAGGCTGATATAACAAACTGATGTTGATAGCAGAAAGAAGTTGTGTAATGTCTGTTCTACAATTCAACGTTTCTGGTAACATTTTCGGGGGGGAAACCAAATTAAATCTGTACAAAATTGGAAGATATTTACAGAATGTGAATTCCTGAGCCATGCACACAGAAGACGAGTATTTTAATGAGAATGAAAAGATCTGCCTTTCTCTTGGATGAATTCTTTGGTAAAGATGAAAAAAACATTTGAAAAGTGTTTGAAAAAGCACGGCCAAGAGTTTCAACATATTTATTAGTATTAGAATTAGCCAGTTGCTGAAAATATAAGCCAAAAAACCCTATCAGTACATCTCAAATTCATAGAATTTATAGTTTCAAAGCAACAACATAAACAAACAATTACTGCATTTAACATTATTATATTTCTGATAACAAACAAGAGAAATAACAAGTAAATGACATTAGCTAGCAAGTTAAAAGTATGTCTAGTCCATATTATTTTGGGTTACCAGTAGAAGAACGTTACATGGCTAAACTTAAATGCGAATTGTTTATTTAATACAATTATTATACAATAAAAGATGAATATTAATTCAATAAAATATAAATAGTTATATTATTAGCCACTTGCTAGACCGATCAACAAACACAGACCGGATGTTAACTTCAGTGTGTGGTGCCAGGTCAGATGAAACCGTCTATAGCTGTTAATTTATAATATTTATAAGCAAAAGTTTCTAATTGAGACAAAATGTGGCGCAACCCAGTTTAACATTTAGAATTTAGTATCCAATTGTATTTTACTCATCACACCGAGCGAAACTATTCATGCCGCTGGAGTGTTGCATTGTTAATGCCTTCATAATAAGACGCACTGAGAGCATTTCTCCACTAGACTTGATTAAAGTGTCAATAAGAGAAGCAATCTTCTGTCTGCCAGTCCAACAAACACACAAAGCTTTGTGCCCCTGGCAGTTTCTCCATTTATATTCATATGCAAAAATCTCAGTGGATTTTCTTTTCTTTCTCAAGCTTTTATAGAAATGCATTCTCTCCAGTGAAGTAAATCAATGACCGATGATTGAAATACATTAAATAAAGGATACGGCCGGAATGCCACATGGCCTTTACTGTCAGTGTCTGGAGGTTTTTGATGAGACATTTCTGTCAGCGATTTTGGGAGATGATGAACAGGATGAAGGACTATTGAGTTTTCTTTGTTTGATGCACAAAACTAGTTGTTGGCTTATAAAACAAACAACCCAGAATAGGTTAATTTATGACCCAATGATTGGTTTTGTCCATATTACCCAAGCATTTTGAGTATTTTATATAGCAGGCCTTATCCATCTCATCATTGCTAAATATATATATACTTTTGTCCTGTTTTCCATTTAAAATATCAAAACATTTATGGTAACAGAAAATATATTTATGTTTATTTTTTCAATCCTATTGGCAAATACGGTTTAAAGTATAATCCTTACTAAGTGTTTGTTTGATCCTTAAAACATGAAACACTATTGCTAATGGGGTTAAAAAAATAATCTTAATTCAAAGTTACTCCCTGAAAACACACCATAATATTTGAATCATTTGTCAAGTCAAGTGGTTCATTTGCTTCAGGATGATGAAAAAGGAATATTTATTCAACCGTTGAACGTTAAAAATAATGAATACTCATACTGTCCACTTCTTATGATATCAAATCATATAAACAGTTCTTGTCAGTCAACTAAAGCAAAACTGTATTTTAAGATAAGACACTTCTTCACTTGACTTTCTGTGAATCACCCCTGTGCAGTTCAGTTGACCATAGGAGGCTGACCGATGCATCCGCAGGGCAGCACATTCACCAAACAATTGAGTCGCCATTATTTCCACGGCCCAGTCAGAAGACGGGGGCTGCGTGGTGCAAGGCCCGGCCTGAGGCGGCACATTCTGTAGCCAAATGAGCCGTGGAAATTTCGATTGGTCTCTTCGTACTCTGCTGTGACACCCAGAACGCGCCGCGGACCAGTGGCTCCGAAAGTCACGCGAGCGTGAAGTCTCGCACATAGTTATGTAGCCAAACAATGGCTTGGTGAGCAAGGTCACATGATTTTATGCTGTATGAGGGTTTCCGAATATCTTCACAGGCCTTAAAGAGACAGTTTACCCAATAATGCTGTTATTTACTCACCCTCTTGTCATTCCAAACCTGTATGACTTTCTTTTATCTGCAGAACCAAACAATGGCGGTAGCCATTCACTTCTGTTGTTTGCATACAAAACCAATGCAATTGGGACCACCGTTGTTTGCTTACCAAAGTTTTCAAAATATCTTTCTTGTTCTGCAAAAGAATAAAGTCATACAGGTTTGAATTGACAAGAGGGTGAGTAAATGATGACAGAATTTTCATTTTTGGTTTATCACTTTCTTTCCAAAGCTGCACATATACGGAAACCACATATGTGGTTTAGTGTCTATACAATGGAAGTCAATGACAGCCGGTGTTGTTTGCTTACTAACATTCTTCAAAATATCTTTTGTGTTCAGCAGAAGAAAGAAAGTGATTTGGAATGACATGACAGAATTGAATTTATGTGACCGATCCCTTGGATGACTATTGTAAGCCTTATGTCTGCCTGCCAGTGTTCTCTCTTGTTGTGTACCTTTAACTGTGAATTCAATCATACAGCCTTGAAAAGAGGGTTGTTTACAAAGAAAGACCTGATGTATGATGATGTTCCTCTGGTGAGGTTGAGTCATCTGTACGGAACGGATGTTCCTTAACCAGACGCCTCCGTTCAGCACCAAGGACAGCGACCGAATGCAAGTGCCGGGCATGCGGGTACAGGTCACGTCTGGTGGTGCATTACAGCGTGCAGCCGCAGACATTCAGGAAGAAAGTAGACAGTCAAATTTGATCCCGTCATGTGCCATTTTTGTGGTTTCGGATTCTTGTACAAAATTTGAAGGTTTCCATCATTTTGTGCCTTTCAATATGACTTTTCTTGACACACTCCAAGGTTGTCAAGTGGGCGTACAAAGAAGGAGATCGCTTTCAGGATCATAAAGTCAAGTGGCCATCTAACCCTCTCAAGCTGATCTCTCTTTCCCCGCCCACTGGCCGACAAACACGTTCACATTCGTGCACAAATCAGAAATATCTCCGTCTCTCTGCTGAGACTTCTCCTTTCCGAACAGAACAAAAATTTGAAGCTTAGATAAAACAAGTTTGCCAGTGTGTGGGACAAAAGGAACAAAAGTCAAATTAAAATGCGATGACTGTGGTGCGTGTTTGTAGTATCAATCAAACACAAGAATAACATAATAAAAATATACGATTTGAGAAAAAGATTTAAGGAACTAGACAACCCTTCAAGGGTCGTCTTGTCTTTATGTATCGCATCAAAGGGAGGATTTTGCACGAGGACAGATCGCTCTAAAATCTCTCTGAGAACAGTCACTCGGGAGAGAGAACGCGATCTGTTACGCTACCCACAAGAACCTCGCCGGAGATGCAGATAGCGGCACAAAAATCCCCGCGGGGCGCTCAGACAAGTCGTCCTCCCGTTACATTACATTTGTTGAATTAATAACAGATAATTTAGCTGCAGGTGCAGACATGCATTGTGCTCTGTATGTTAAACCCAGCAGCCCGGGCTTATTCTGCTCTTTTTGAACCTGATCTGAAATAAAATTTGGTTTATAAATGGCTCAGGTTTGGAATTGTTTGGAGAGCAAACTATCTTTCCAGATCAGAATAATGATGCGGCTTCTGCACAATCTGTTACCGCTGTGTCTCCACAGTGCAAAGCGCTGAAAAAACGCCACATCTGTGCATCCTCAACAGACGCTGTTACTTTAGCTCCCTAGGCAAGTTGTTCTTATGAACTAATACATTGACCTACATTAGAAAACAAATCATATTACAAAACAAGTTACTATACGCTGTTACAATACATACGAACACATTTTCTGCATTCTGTATTAATTCGATTCATTACAGCATCAAAACTATTTGATGTTTATCAAGACCAATTGCCATCACATCTTGTGATCGTTTATCCATTTGACGGCAAATGCATTGGGTTGCACCAGATTTGAATGTAAACATGCAATTAAGTAAAATAACATTTATCTTGGTAGACTTTTTTTTCCGTAATATTCATTCTTTACAAATAAAAATGGGTCAATTTTGATGTCATACTGTGCCTTTCAAACACCTTTATATCTGTAGTGATACTTGTGTCATGTTAAAGGAACATAAACTCGTACTCCACAGTCATTCCTTCCATATAATTTGTACTGATCAAATGTCAATATGCATGAGTCAATATGACCCATCTGAGAGAGCCAGTTTCCTGTTTAAAGCTTTAAATGTTGCGGGCTTGATCGTCGTGGTGTTTAATTGAACAAAACCACAAAAACAACTCAGACAACTAAAGCGAGGGAGCAGTTGCCATCCAGTGTCACCATCTGTTATTTATACAGTTACAGCCTCCTGCGGGAGGCATCCAAAGGCCACAATATTGCGGGGAAAAACATAAATCTATCACATCAACTCATTATCTTTTTAATCAGCTGACCCAGGCTCCCCTCTCAGGGGAATGAAACAGCCCGCGTAAGTTTGGGACAGACCCGTGATTCCCCTCTCGACCTAAGGCAAATGGTTGAGATACCCATGAATGTGAGCACGTTAATTTTCATTATTGAAATGGAAACGAAAAGCTCTTTTAACAACGCTTTAAATAAAAAAAACAATGCAAAACGTTTTGCACAAAATCAAACATGGTCTTTGTCTTTTCTTAGTTTTACTGTTTATTTTACAGTTAAAAACATTGATGCAGAAAACAAAACGCAATAAAGAACACTTCAACCAAATTCAGACTAATGTAGTCCTTGTAGTCTCAGTTTTGCCAATATACCCAAAAAATTATGTTACTGTTTAGAAAAAAACTTAAAAATATAAAATATATATATATTTTACTTTATTAATAATACATTAATAAATCAATATATTTCTAGTATTGTAATACTTATAAATAAATACATGTATTTATTCTGTTAAGAATGAACATGAAAATATGTCTTAATAAATACATATATTATTAATAATAAATTAATAAATGTATATTGTTTACAATCTCTAATATTTATAATATTGTAATACTAATAAATAAATACATTTTATTTATTTATAATGAATAAATTAAATAAATAAACTTCATCTAGTAGAAGTTAAGTAAATTAATGAATAATAAGATGTATTTTTTTTAAAAACATCTTTTAAACATTCTCACCAACTCACCCAACCATCTTTACCCGGAGCCAAATCTTTTTGACAAAAAATAACAACTAAACTCATCTAAACTCTAAATATGTGTTCTAGCAAACAGTCAAGTCGCCAATCAAAGGGTTAAAATATTTAATAATTAGCCTCAGAATGAACTAAAAATGGCAATTTTGTTACCATCTTCCAAGAAAACCTTCAGTAGACAGACACACAGATGAATTATAATACAGTCCTGTTTGATTTCATCTATCTTGGTCTCCAATGAGACAGCTGTGGAGGCTTTTGGTTCAGCTTGTACGCCACATAAAATCCGATCCTCAGACGGGGCACAGCGCCTGATCTCAAACCAGCCAAAGTGCGTTCCTCACAACCTGTTCCTGTACACTCACCTGCCAAGTCTTCCACAGTGCCAGCAGTTTCTGGACATCTTCACGCTTGGTTTCGCTGGCTGCCTTCGCCCTGCGCACACAAAGACAAGAAAGAAGAATGAGAACTGCGTTACAATTACAAACACCTTGGATGCTTCTCGGCTCCAAATGTTCCGGGAACGACGACTCAAAGAGCATTGGAACCGCAGGAAGACCGTGAGTAAGCCTTTGTTAAAAATGGATGAAAGCGTTGAATGTCAAACTGAAATACTGTGTTTTGCTGATTAACTTCAGCCTCAATAAATTTCAGAATAATAGATGTTTTCAATTTAAAAATTTGTGCTAGAAAATTCACACTTTTCTAAACACAGGCAATATAACAAGCAAGATTTTTGTATGATTTCTTATTTTTGCATATAGGTGGTGCAGAGAATGCGCCGTTTTGCTTAAAGCTGCAGTGTTTAAGATTAATATTATATTGACAGAAATGCAATATAATATACATAACTAGATGCTGCTTAAAGCAGTTTTCCAAAAATGACCCCACGTAGGGTCCCCATGCCCTTTGCACGCTCTCTTTATAATATGTGGGTTTTTGTCCGACTCAAGTGCAATATCTACCATCAGCACAGATATTTTTCTCTGTCCCAGAAAATGAGAGGGTGTGTCGTAGACGTGATGCTTTTTAAGAATCTTATATAATAGAGAAAGTGAGAGACTGACAGTGAAGCAGTATGGAGAGGAAGAAATATGACACGGATCCAATGCTTCTCCATATTAATGACATCAAGAGGCCATTCATTCATGCTTATTTAGTGAAGTGGGTTAAGATAAGAGTAGATGCGCACGTAGTCTCACCCTCAGATGGCACGCCCACTAACCGCCCATAGTCCGACTGTCTAATGCATATTAAACACAAAACTGTCAAGCTCTAATCTGATTGGCTGTCCTTGAATGTCCATTTAAGCTAGACATTTTGCTTTTGTATCCTTATGCAATAATCCTCCAGAGCACACAGGCCCGTGATATCATACATTAACAAACCAGAGTTTGTTTTTGTCTCTATCTATGTGTGTGTGTCTCTTGTGGGCATTGCTTTCTTTCTTACTCCTTGTTGTTTAGACTCTAGACTTCATGCGCTGATGCCAACAACCACAACAACCGTGCATTTGGTGGCTGAAAACAACTTCATATTCAAGCTCTAACCAACGCTTACGGTTATCACGGCTTACAGCATCATCAGCACCACCGTCCAATCACAGCCTCCAACTCTCTCTCCTCATAATCCTCAACATCATTTATTTTTTCCACCTCATGTGAGGTGCCGCGTGTCTTCCAGGCGAGGAGAAAATATATGCTTGCTATAATTAGTATAGTGTGGCATACATATTCAAACATGCATACATTAAATAAGAATGTATTGGGAGCAATGGAAGACTTTTATTATGTCTTTAGTACAAATCATAGAAATGCTTTTGCTTATCGCGGGTAAAGCCATTGAAGTAGTCGCATACACTATTTTATTTATTAATACAACTGCATTGGTTTTGTGTCCATCCGACAGAAGTTTGGTATTGTTTGGGTTTTAAAATGATGGTGAGTAATTGATGACAGAATGGCCATTAACAACTTTATGGTAAAACCTGTATTACACTGTCAACATAATCTGTGGTGAGATGGGCTGAAATAGGATTTTGTTAAAAATAACCATCAGTCACTCGTTGGAATGTTGGAATCATTTGGACAGATACGCAAAGTGCTAAACACAGCCGAGAGAAGAGCAAGGTGGGAGTGACACACATCCTACGTGATTTCATTATTATTTCATGCATTTAACATCATAAAGGAATAATAAATGCTCTTAAGCGAGGTCTTAAAGTCACAGTTTGTTTTACTATTAAAAATAACTCCAAATACAAGATGCATGTCTGACAAACCAATTCAAGTTCAGTGTTTCAGGTTTCCCACAATCCACCTTTCCTGCCCACACACTCTCGCATGTCGCACCATCAAACCTGACCCAACAATCTATAAATATGTTTCCCATCATGCACCTGCGGCTGATTTTGATGCACTCCACTTTGGAGCTCTTTTATCTGTAAAGCGCTGCTCTGTTTAGATCAAAAAACCGAGTGCAAAACGGTGCAGCGCATTTCCGTTGCTGTCAGCATAGCACTACGGTCAACTTGTTTGATCAACTCTGTTGTCTTGGCATCCCTCTGTTTCTCTCTCTCTCTTTGTTGTTGTTTATTGTAGCTAAATCCCTTCTCCAGTCTTTGGGATGCAACTCCTCCTTTGATTTCGACCCGTAGGGTCAGGGCGCAACACTCTCTCTGAAAAACCTATAAATGCAGATGGCCTTTAAATGAATTGCCTACGGACATAATGTAGAGAGGGAAGGGGGCCTGGTGATCTCAAACAGCCTCTCTGCCTAAAACAAGAGAGCTGAAACCTGCGTGGTTGTCTGATCAATTCATCTTTTTTAAATGGTCGATCTATCAGTGTCTGGACGCAGGAAAATAACGATGACCCTACGGGCCACATAATGAGACATCATAAAGGTAGAGACGAGAAAGTGAGAGAGATGATAAATCATATTTTAGGACGTAACTGTATATAGCGTAACATGACTCCTATAGATGGTCTGATGTTGATGTTAAAGTTTACATTAAATGCTGTCTTGAAAAGATTTGTTTTTATAAACATAAAACAATGAAACAATTAAGCTATGCTTAAAAAAACAAGTATGCTAACGAAAAAAAAAAAAAAAAATTGTCTAAAAAGTCTTACTGGCTTCTTTGATTTTAGTAATTGTATCTTATGTGAGAAAATGCGTCTTGTTTGATGGATGTGTTTAGGTGTATAACAAGACTATCATACAAATAAAAAAATATTTTACTTTACAATATTTAAAAAAAAAGTTATGTTTTAGTGAAAAGTGGCTGTTACATAGCAAAATGCATGGGGGGTAAAAAATGAAGGGTCTGTTGATGTCAAATCATTCAATTCATTCAATTAAATTGTTACATGTTGATACAGATTATGGTAACATATATATATAGCTTCAAAATAACTTGCGCTGATGAATCACACACAAAAAAGACCAAAAACCATTATTTAGCCGGAGCCGATGGAGTAGTGGACATTGCTCCAGCATATAGCGCGGTTGCGCTCTGGTTGACCCGGGTTCGAGTCCCGACTCAAGGTCCTTTTCCGACCCCACCCCCTCTCTCTCTCCCACCTCATTTCCTGTCCTCTCCATCACTACCTTTATTAAAGGCATAAAAAAGCCAAAAATAAATCGAAAAAAAAAAACATTATTTAGAAAATAAATTAGATCCATTTTGATTCTGTTACTTTAAAAGCTTTTTGTGATGTGCCTTATAAACTGTCCTCCTTATAAACCCCACACATTTACTGTATTTATCTGAATGGGCACTTAATATTCTCTACTAAAGACTAAGTATATTACCTCATAAAGATGTCGGAAACAATACAGCAATAGAGCAATTCCATTTTCTTGAGCTAAAGTGAAATTTAGTTGCATATTCTGCTGTTAATAAAGTTGAACTGATTGTTAAAGATGATTAGGATGGAAGTAAACCCAGTCGCTGTAAGTATTTGTAAATAATACATTATACCACAAATATACGTTCTGGAAAAAAAATGCCAGCTTACATATGTGCATGTGTGTGTTAATTTACCACAGCATTTGCATTTTACACATCATGTACAAAATTATCGTAATACATAATGTTAAAAAAATTATACTGCAATTATTAGATACAACATCAGACATGGAATAGCATCCACTAAGTAGTTCACCGATTCAAGCACACATAGGCTAATAAATGTGCACACAAGTTTTAATATCTGTCAGAAGCATGTACATTCATTAGTGTGTGCATACATTACCATCTCAACGCAGCATCCATATATATATGCAACCACTGCTAGACACCAACTGAAAGTTAACAACACTGGTTAAACTAGAATCCTATACAGACTTGAAATCCATCAGCACTACTCGGAACCTTAATGTACGAAATTGCAAAGCTGTTTTCGAATCAGAACGAAATGGCGTTTTTTTCCAATGACGCATCATCATGTTAATGGCCCTGACAGATGGTGCGTGAATACCGCGATCAATACTATTCCAGACCTCTTAACCTGCGCTAGTACAATCCAGGACCCCGAGAAAATGAGGCTATTGATCAGCGCAGTAGACCAGAGAGTAAAGATGCACGCTGCATGCGAGCAACAGGCTAACTGCTGCACGTGCACTTCCACTAACAAATGAACTCACGGACACAACCCGTGTTTATCAGTGCCGGAAAAAAAATAATCGCAATTACAATTATGGTTGCTGCAATTAATTACCATTAAAAGATTTACATCAGTTCCATCAAAAAAATTACAATGTGATTTAAGAGTATTGTCACCAATTATAGACACGTCCATTTGATGAATGAATGCATCGATAAACCTGAGGCATCTGAAAGTCTGCTGGCCAATCAAAGAGCTCAAACTGATGTGTAGCCTATATAAAGGATATGTCATGCAGTTGTCCTAGACAAAATAAGAAATGTAAATAATTGGAATAACAATATGAAAGAATTTAAGTCATAATGGCTCTAGCTGTAGTATGTTTTATATCAAATTACCCACTGCAAAAAACAACTAGTGCTAAATACAGATCTTTTATTTGTCCTGACACTTTAACACAGTCTTTTCTTTGCAGCCTGCTGCACTTAGCCAAGGTGCATGATTAATTAGCCATGCTAATTATCCAGCTAAGTTTATAGAGAGGATATATTGGGGAGCTACACTCCACAGAGCTGCTCATCCTGTTATTAGCTCGCTTCTATAGTTGGCCTGAATCCTTCCCCAGCATCAGTCAAGGCTTATAGGGCCATTTTTGATGAACTAACACTAGGGTCAATTATCCTAGAGCTATAGTGGGAATCACCTGTACGGACATGCAGCAAAACATGCTTCATGCATGTAATGCATTACATGCACACGGTGGATGCCTACGATGCGTTACATGAATAGCATATACAGCGCATCTTGCATGCAGCACATCGCATGCATCACATTGCAAACATCCCAGATGCATCACATTACGTGCATGCAGTGAATCGTATGCATCACACATACAATGCAATGCATGCATCGTGCACGCAGTGCAATGCACACATCATGCGCACAGTACTTTGCGATACATGCATCACGCATACTTTGTGATGCATGTGCCACGCATGTAGTGCAGTGCATGCATCCATCATGCATGTAGCGCATTACATGCATCACACATACAGTACAGTGCAATACATAAATCACGCATGCAGTGCAATACATACGTCATACATACAGTGTAGTGCAATACATAAATCACACATGCAGTGCAATACATACGTCATACATACAGTGTAGTGCAATACATAAATCACACATGCAGTGCATTACATGCGTCACACATACAGTATAGTGCAATACATAAATCACGCATGCAGTGCATTACATGCATCACAAATACAGTATAGTGCAATACATAAATTACACATGCAGTGCATTACATGCATCACACATACAGTATAGTGCAATACATAAATCACACATGCAGTGCATTACATGTGTCGCACATACAGTATAGTGCAATACATAAATCACACATGCAGTGCATTACATACGTCACACATACAGTATAGTGCAATACATAAATCACACACGCAGTGCATTACATACGTCACACATACAGTATAGTGCAATACATAAATCACACATGCAGTGCATTACATGTGTCGCACATACAGTATAGTGCAATACATAAATCACACATGCAGTGCATTACATGCCCAATAACACTGTTGGTCATTTGCATATGCTGTGTTTTAGATGCAGGTCCCTGTTACCAACTTTTCCGTTGTTATACTATCTTCTTTACCAGCATAGATTTGCACAGATCCAAAAATGAGTTAACCTAACCATCACTGTGTTAAGAACCTGCCCTGTTCTGCAGTACTCGCACAAACTCACCGGATCCCAATTTCCCACTGTGGCGGGAGCCGATCAGTGTCACAGTCCGAGAGATTAACAGCTCCTAGAGCACATAAGCTTCTGTCACCACACGATTGACACCTAGGAGCAAAAAAACCGGAGCGATCCTCCCCGCTCCAAATGTTCAATCACGGTGCTGCACGAAATCAGGAAGTTGGCACCTCCGGAGACAGCCTTCCCAGTATGCGCGAAACTGGAGCTGTTATTTGTTTTTCTTAAGAGGATTTGGGGTATCAGCTAACAGCAGAGAGCTCATTACAGGTATCTGTAGTGTTGATGGCAGAGTTAAGTCGAGGCATGCTGACGTTGTGCCGAGAAGCGAAAATCCAGACGCTACAATGTTACATTCGGTAAGACAGTTTAGCTACATCTAAAGCGTCAACGACAGTAACTGTTGCCTTCTTAAATCTCTTGCAATGCTAGTGTGATGGTGGGATCAATTTCAAGATGTCAATTTCATATTCTGATCTAAAGCCAATGTAACAGCTTCAAATATGGAAATCTGTCATTTAATGACAAATCAAAGATTGCTAAGAGGCAAGTTTAAGTACCAGCGAGGGACAGTAACATACATCTAAAGTGAGCAGCCAATGAACCGCTTGCAAGAGTCACATTTAGCATCAGCATCACTCACGCACCACATGTCAGTCCCTAAAGCATGATTGATAGTAACTCTCAGCATCCGCTTTATTTGTAACTCAGATGATCACTTGTGGTAATGCTGATGAAGATGACAATAATTATGATGGGGGGAATCATAGTATTGCCATCCACCATCCTAGTAAAACACTTTAATAAATCTGACAACACAGTGGTGTACTCTACAAATCACTTGCATCCTGTTTGATTCCGTGTTTCTCTGGTAGGAAGGAAGTAAAAACAGCCAGGCGATGAGCGGGTGAACACATCACGCTTCACTGGCCGTGACTGCGCGCCCTGGGAAGGAAAGCAGTCTGTCAGTTTTTTATTCGGAAAATAAAACGTCCCTTTTCTCTCATGATTCGGGACCGGCCGAGCCCTCCCTCGTCTAAGTGTAAGCACACTGTCCTCAAACCTTTACTTCATCAATCTTTAAATATCAGTATAAAAAGCTTGTTCATGATGACTATGAATTAGACAAACTGACAATTTTATAAAAATGTAAGTGAGATGAATTTATTACGATTGAACAGTCATGGAGCACATTCCTTATTGGGCTTTTAACACTCTCTCACATTGGGCACATCCACTTTATCCAATCACAAAGCCATCGAAGCAAGAAAGCTTCATGGGAACATTGACACCATGACAACGCGGACACCATCTCCTGCCTGTAAACACAGTCCAAAGCGAGCGTCGGGCGCCTCTTAAACACGGATGAGTTCACAAACACGCCTCGGGCTGCAGTTTAGACAATAAAAAAGCAGATACCGCATGATGCTGCGATGAGAACCTACACTGCCATTCAAAAGTGTCGTCCGTTGGAAATGTTGTTCATGACCCTTAAAAACCTTTTAATATGAAAGCACGTCTTTCATTAAAAATCAAATTTGATTAAAATAATGTTTTAAAGTGCATGACTCGGTGACCCTTAACGTTTGAATGGTGGCGTACAGAAACCGGCAACAAAGAGGACATTATACTCCAGTTAAATCTGCTAGGACATATAGGATCCTTCCACACTTACTGGGGAGTTAATGTGATATATGGCTATAGGCTGAATCTATTTGCGTAAGAGCCTTTGCCCTTGGCTCATAGATCAGTCAAGCAGCCCGCGTTAGCTCTGTACCTCCTGTAATGAATGACTGCAGAGAGAGCCAGTGCAGGTGCGACCCTAACAAACCCGAGGCCCCCTAAAGTGAAGAACACGCCACGGCAGGGAAGCCAAAGCGTGAGGTGCTTTATAAATATTCATTCACACTCTACAGCTTCCAGAATCAAAGTTTGCTTGCGGTTTGCTTGAATGTGTATAAGAAAGATGGAAAGAATGGGGATACGCGTGGCTTGTCGCACAGTATTTTGAGTTTTAGTTACAAATCTTGAGAAGTGAAGTTTTAGTGCTAGTATAAACTGCTAAATATAGTCTTACCAAGCATTTTTGTCTCGTTTACTAGTACAAATATTTAAACGTTCTGAAGTCAAGATGCATTTATGAAAACAAAAATTAAGAATTAGGTAGGCCCATGTTAAAAACAAGCAAAAAATATATATATATATATGCCAATGAGGTAAAAATATTTATTTGATTTTGTGCTTACCTAATTCTTATATTTCTATTCAGTAAATGTATATTGCGTGTATACCGTAAATGTATACGTGTTTAGATATTTGTACTAGAAAACAAGACAAAAGTGCTTAGAAAAACGTAAATTCTTTGCAGTGTACAGTTTCCATTTCCATCTGTAACAGTTATTGAGAAACTACATAAAAAAATTGTAACTTATAAAACATGAGCTGTCAGGTACAGTGTTGCAGGAAATATTAGCTTTACATTTGACTTCAGCTCACATGAAAATAAGTAACTTGGAATTTTATGTTTAAAACAGATCTGGTGATAAAGTGAAAAAAGTTGTGGGTTGCAGCTTTAGGCAAACCAATGTTTAAGTAAATTGTGTCAAAACATCAGCCACTCACATTGCTTACTTTCATATAGACAAGCCAAACTTGCTT
This sequence comes from Oreonectes daqikongensis, assembly GCA_026939265.1. Lineage (NCBI taxonomy): Eukaryota > Metazoa > Chordata > Actinopteri > Cypriniformes > Nemacheilidae > Oreonectes > Oreonectes daqikongensis. The sequence continues at coordinate 7,655,784 of JAOTQM010000036.1, read as the reverse complement.
ACAGAAACTTCAAACTTACTTAGTACTTAGTAAACATTTCATATTCAAAATACTGGAGGCTCCTCGTAGCATCTGCAGAAGGAAAGTGGGAAAGGTTTGAAACGGATGGATATTGATAGTGGTGTTCAGAGAGGAAGGGTGTCTGATGTCTAATGCAGGAGAGCAGGTCTTCCTGCGATGGTTTCCAGCGTGAGAGGAAGCCTGACTGAAGAGCTTATTTATTTTTCATCTAGAAATGGAAAGTGAAAAGGAATGTGGAGGACGGCCCCAGTAGAATTACACTGGAGACTGTGAAGGCGATGGAGTCTCCTGGGATAATTCTCTCCCTCTCTTTCTCGCTCTCTTCGCCTTGATCTCGAGGAGTGAAGTGTTTCTCGATGTCACTCATTCTAAATAGCTGTGTTTTCCAAAGCTTCCTCAATAGGTGTCCTTCCTTCTTATTTCAAACTCAATTATAGCGCCAATTGAAAACCCTGGTGCTCCATAATCAATCCGCAGTCCCATCATGCCTCAGGAACGCGCTCTCCACGGGACGGTTCATTAAAGAGCCCACTAGTGCACTTCAAAGGTCTGCAATACTCAAAGATAGATCAGATTACAGCGAGTGACTTTCAATGACAGTGTTTGGATTACACATATTGAAATACATTATTTTCTAGGAATGCGTTGAACGTGAACTGCATTCAGACGTAGTATTGCTGTACTAAGAATGTGAACACTTACTTTGGGTATGCGACATAGTGCTGTGTGTATTGTTTATGACAAAGAAAGAAATACAAATTTGTTAAGGGGGAAAATAAATACACAACACAACTCAGTTCTATTCTATTCTATTGTATTTCTGTTGTGCTTTTTACAATGTTGCACTGTTGCAAGCAGCTTCACATACATAGCAGAAATGTAAAAGTAGAAATAGAAATGCAATTATGAAAAAGATATAAAACATAGAATACATTTCATTATATTAATATTTTTAATTGACACTTTTTCATGTAAACATGATTTCGTGTTTTTACGCATTCTATGATTATTTACACTTAAAACAATAATCTCCTAACAGTATTCGCGAAATTGCAAAATTCACCTTTAGACATTAAAACACTACAGATTTTCCGTGAAGCTGTAAAAACTGTGGATTGTGAAAAGAGCAATATTAAAGAAATGTGACTTGACTTTTTAAATGGCCAACAATGTAGAAATATGTTTTTTGCACCCGACAGAAGCCAAACTCACCCCCTCAAAACACTTTTTATTATGAAAAATCCCAGCTGGTCTCAGAGTGCACGATCTCTCCATCATCAATCCTACTAGCTGTTTTCTATTCCTATCCGAGCTTCTCCAGCACTCCTTTTGTTGGGAAATTATGTGAAATATGGATGCATTAGTGTGCTAAATACAGACAGTGGCCTTCCCCGTGAAAGTCCGGTGAGCGGCACCCGGGGGCTTAACTAGCTTGGCGTCTTTACTCGCCGCCACTTTTAATGAGCAAAAGTGTCAAATTCTTCAACAGAACGGCTCTCATCGGGATGCTCCGCGGAGTGGCGAAGGAAGTAATGTGCTAAAAATAAACACCGCTGCTCGATTCAACATGGAGCAACTTTCCCTGTAGTAATCAAGCAAGTTTCAAGCTGCGGTTTACCGTGAGAGAATAATTAAGGTGACACCGGTGCTACTCTGGTGCATCTAACTGCAAACTCTCACCTGATGATGGTGTTGGGTCCTCAGAGTTTACAAAGATTTTGCTTTTTGTCGTCGCTCGTAGCACATCGACACCACCGTGTAGCCACCGGAGGCGGCGGCGCTGGTGGGGGGGTTGGATATGTAACATGGCCTCATTTTGCTCGTACTGCTACACCGCGAGGAGCTAGGAGCAGGCGGCCTTGATTATTTCCTCAAATAGAAACAAGTCCACTAGCCGCTAATCTGCTCTGCAGAGCCCGAGCGGGCGCAGGCGTACGGTGCCGGAAGTGGGCGAAATCAAATTTGCACAGCAGTTTCGTTTCTTTCTTCTACCGCACGTTGCCTTGTTTTGCCTCACTTTGGTCTTAATCTCTCCTCTGATCCCCCCCACCTGCCGCCACCCTTCGAAATCACGTTTCGACTGATGGGAGAAAGAGGGAAGTGCTGAAAAAGCAGTCCGTGGCAATTAGGCCTTAGAGTGCACTTTATTTTGGTCCTCACTGCCAAATTAGGTTATATAATAAATGGAGAGAGAGACAGAGAGAGAGAGAGAGAGAGAGAGAGAGAGAGAGAGAGAGAGAGAGAGAGAGAGAGAGAGAGAGAGGGAGGGAGGGGGAATAAAAAACGCCCAAAAGAGAACAGATGAATTCTAAATTTAAACCCCACTCAACACGAGTCACTATACCCACCGCTTCGGGCCAGCCGGGATCCCGCTGTAATCTTAAAAGTTGCTCGGCTACACACCCTCCATTAGTCACACAATGCGGCGTCTCTCCTCAGACCACCTCTAAGAAATGATGGCGTCCGCAAACAAACCAGCGCCCGCGGATCAGTAAGCCTTTTCTCGGCAGCGGAGCGGTGAAACAAAACTGCAAGGTTACAGTAACGGATCTCGGTTCACACAACACTTTACGGAAGGTGCAAAACAAGCTTACGGTAATTAGCAAAAAGCATTAAGTTAAATCTTTAGGGGTGCGAGTGATGTGAAGCCAGAACACAAAAAGAGTGTGATACAAGAAAACGGGAGGTGTGACTTTATACACGGTGAATTTCCGTGCTTTACACCAGATGGGTCTAAGAAACCAGGAAAGCATTAACATTTATCTCATCTTTACTTATGAGACCACAGAACTATTTGACTCAAGTGTCTAGAAAAAAATGGAACTCTGCCCAAAACACAATATAAATGTAATCGATTGAATGGTTAATAATGGGAATTGTACTAATTTGAATGGAAACTATAATTGTGTCTGAAAAAACAATAGAAACCATTAAAGAAGTTGTGATGGTTTTAAAGGGATTTCTAATGGATTTAATGGAAACTATAATGTCTACTGGTATGTGATGGATTCTAATGCTTGAATGTTAAATCCTATTGGAATAATGCACAAAACACACTACAAAATGGAATTTTGTAATGGTTTTAATGGAATGGTTCATAATAGTATTTTAATGGAAACCTTTAAGATTTCTGCTATGTTTTTTATTGGGATTCTATTGTTTTTTTTAGCAGGGATCAAATATACTATAATGAAATATTAGGGTATATATATATATAATATATAGCATGCCAAAAATGTAATGAATGCATGAATAATTTTGAATGGCTGTCAATAGAAAAGACGCCTTGCTAACCACATCTATTTAAAAAAGACCCCCATAACAAGCTTAAGCATGCAAACGCCACTATTGAATCATAAAGAAAATGTCCTTCCTAAGTTAATGTAATGAGAAAGTTATCTCCATAGCTGCTTACGGGAGATGAAATGTGTAATTGCAGAGGTCAACGTGTGAACAAATAAAGACGGAGAATACATCTTCAAATTGTTTCAAAACACACAGACTCTGGCTATAGTATCTTCTGTGTGGTCAGCAACTCAGCAGAGCCACTTGAATTGGATTTTAATAGATTTTGTGTCCGTTTTTCGGCAATGCGGCACTTTCATTCTCTTGTATTCCTGTCCTTCAATCTCCATATGTCTGAATCTTCCACGCATGGCTCTGGCCTTTACAATGAATCCTAGAATTGTATAACTCATTGGCTCACATGCAGGAAGAAAGCTGTTGTATTTTAATTGGTGTGGGTAAATCTGTATTTCTCAGAAGAACTTTCCACATGCTGAAGTCACAAGTGGCTATACAAGTCTATTGGGAACCAGTTTCACCATAACCAATGCTTAGGGCTCTTTGTGAAGGAATTTTTCTAATAAAATGATGTGGTCAAATGTGGAAAGAAGCAATACAAATGTTCTGGTGTCTTCATCTACAATACTGTATATGCTTCTTGAGTACGTTCATAAAATCACATCTTCTGAATATGTTTTCTTGTCGCAGTCAACTTTGGGTTTGCGCTAGGTGCTTTAAGACATGGTGTAATTTCTGGGTAAAACACTAAAATAAAACAAGCATTACATCATTTACCTATTATTTACTAAATAAACCATATGTTCTACTATATATTATTGTGATGAACATTAGCAAATACTTGAAATAAAAAACCCAAAACAAGTAGAAATCATTTCCACCTCACTAGTTCTAACCCATCACTAAAAGTTATCTTTTCCCAAAAAACAAGCTTCCTGTTGTGTGACATCGCATTAAATTAATCCACACAGGTCAGATGATTACTCCGACAAATCTGACTCTAGGCAGCCCTCTGTATTTTACGGAACTGTTTTAATAATAGAGAGACGGTCTTGTGCTTCGCCTCTCCAATCGTCCTGTCACTCCGGCGTGTGACATCGGAACAATAATAAGCAGGTTTGGAGGGTTATTTTTGGAAATGGGGGGAAGTGGAGATAAAAACACAAATGAGTCAGAGAGGCACGCTGTCTCTCCGCATGGCTGTGTTCAAGAGTGAGTGACACTGAGGGTAACATGGGCTATTTTCATTGGAATCTGGGGGCAGAATTTATGGTATTGATGGGGCGTCTCGTGCAAAATTTAGCATTTGAGGAATACAGTAATTCTGAGCATCAAATGAGACAAAATACGTGATGGATAATTAGACAGGCAAAGACAAGCCGAGCAATGCAGGGAAAACAAAACTTATAATGGAAAACTTTCTGGAAACTTAGAATATAATACATAAATGTACACATTTACAATCTGTTATTCCCAATGCTTGTCAAATATGTTCTAGCATGCAAATGCAGACACAAAAGCCTAAAAACTGTCCGCTTCATGGACACCAAAATACACAAACATACAGCAAAATGACTGAAACCTCATTAAAAATCTCCTGACTTTCTCCTGCGGAACACAAAAAAAGATATTTTAAAGAATGTTGGAAACCAAACATTCAACTCAACGATATGTTGTTGTTGACAAATGTTGATGAGTATAAATATAGAGCTAATAAAAATCAGAATAACATCTCGGATACAGTAGATAAGTCTCGTAAGAATTTGATATTTAACATTTTGAGGTAAATTTAACAAACTGAAATGTTTGAGCATATTGTGAGATACTGTTGAGATCTCTGAAACTCTAGGCAAGACACGTTACGACCTAAAAAGCTTTTTTGTCTAGAAAGAAATCTGAGAAGCAGGAAGCAAGTCTCCATTTTCAGTTTTTAATCTCACTGCTGTCTAGGAGGAACGCTTGCGATATTAAAGAGATCTTATCTTCGATTTTTCTCTCTCGTGGAAACGCAGAGTTATTTGTGTGTACATCCGAGGCAGTATTGCCGTCTTCTAACTGTTTCGCCGTGATTCCAGCGTTTTCTATTTCTGGCCTGAGAGGATGCGCTGATCCATGACATCTCTCTCTATCAGGCAGCCTGTTTGAAATCTAAAAGCACAGCGCTCTATTTCACGAATAACACCCGAGACGTGCTTCTCAGCCTCCGTCCGTCTCCACATGTCGAGCCGCCGCCGCCTTTCCGGGTATTTTATCGTCGTATAAGCGTCCGCTTGTCGGTGTCTCCGTCTGTTGAAGACGTGGTCCTCTGAGGCGAGCACAATGCGAGAGACACCCGCAGGGGCAGCGGCCAGAGAACGAGACGTCCATCAACGCCGGGCCAATTCCCCATATGCATGCATATAAATTACAGTACACACGCCACCTCCCTGCTCGGCCCGCGGCTCTGCGGGAGGCACGAGGACGCTGGAGAGAAAGATGGAGTGAGCTTATCTTAATGAAAATGGTGAAGCATTGGCTTGGGTAAGGAAATCTTACAGTGGAAGAAAGAGGACGACTGTATGGGAAGCTCTTGGTGTTGTGTAAACCAGACCAAGACATACAGTGGTTGGAAATAGTTATTTAAAAAATAATAATTTTCATAGCTAGTATTTTGGCCTTGTTTTTCAGTGAACATTCTTGAACCAGGATACATGTATAGACGATATAGAAGCAACAACGTTACTGCGCATGCACGCTTTTGTGGCCCAAACTTAACTTCCGGTACCCATCCACAAAGAACAGAGTCCCTGCTGATCATTTTTGATAAAAAGTATGTCTAGTCAGTATTATTTTGGGTTACCATTAGAAGAACGGTTACTTGGCTAAACTTAAACGCGACAAAGTTACACGACCCCTTCAAGAAATTGTTTATTTAATAAAATGAATATACAATAACAGGTAACAAATTGTTTATTTAATACGGTTTTTATACAACAAAAGATTAATATCATTTAAACAGTTATATTATTAACCACTAGACAGACCAATGAACAAACGCAGACCAGGTCAGGCGCGTGCGTCCGATGAAACCGTCTATAACAATATTGAAAAGAGTTCAGTTTATGTTCTCCATCAGTGGTGATCTGAAGGGATGCTTCGAAAGGTTTGTTGTGCCCTGACAGCGCACAGCTGTGAAGAGATTCTCCGTTGTAGAGCTGGAGTCCTGGAGGACTGATTAGCCCAGAAGATCTTTATATAGACAGGAATGGAAGGCGGTACATGCAGAGAGAGAGAGAGAGAGAGAGAGAGAGAGAGAGAGAGAGAGATTGTGGGGGCAGGGAGGGGGTCTTCATTTCGGTCCACTGAGACACTTTACCTCTCCGCAACAGAGGAGCGAGCGTACGTTTAGCAATCTGTCTCGTAATTAATCATGCGCCCTAATCAGTCACGGCTGCCGGATCTGCGCATGATAGATTTCCACACCAATTCCGTGTCGCTGCTCGCAAAAAACCCCAACACACACCCTGAAATGTTCCCGCTGCAGCCGTACCTCTCTCTCCTCGCTCGATAGCCCTCTTCCTTTCCATGTTATTATGTCTAACAGTAGGATACTGGATACTATCTGCAGGGTTGCTGGTCTAATACGATTAAAAGTAGAGAGATAAAAAGCTGCGATACGTTCGCCTCTGCTCTAAAGACATCCGTGATGTGTTGGTAAAAAAACGCGACACGTATATGAGTTCAATCTTTTTCCTGGAATCGGTTTCGAGGAGCCAATGTGATTTGGTCTTGGTGAGATTACAGGTTCCTGTCGGGGCACTTATCACTTCCTACTAAGTAAAGTGTAATACAGCTCAAGACTAAAGAGAAATGAGTTCTAGAGGGTAACGAATCAGATTGGTTCTTAAGAAAGATCAAAAGTTATACTGAATTTGTGCATAGACCCTCCATCAGAATAAATGAATCTTAAAGGGATAGTTTACCCTAAAATGTAAATTCTGTCATTATTCACTCACCCTCTTGTCATTTCAAACCTGTAAGAGTTTATTTCTTATGCAGAAGACAAAAGAAGATATTTTGATGAATGTTGGTAACAGAAAACCGTTGGTCCCCATTGACTTGCTTTGGTTTTGTGCCCATACAAAAGAAGTGAATAGGGACCAATGGTTTTTGTTTTTCAAAATATCTATCTACCCATCCATCTATCTATCTGTCTGACCCACAAAAGGGTCTCTTTAACATCTCAAATATTTTTCCTAAACAACAAGAATAAACGGAGAGCAAAATGAGACTCAAGTCTCTTATTAGACGTTTCTCTGAGAAAAAGACTCTAGTAATCTTGCACGTCTCTGAGTTTTATAAGATATCTCAACTAAGTCTTAAAAAACAAGCTCAGATTTGCCAAGAATACAGTAGCAAACTGTACAACCAAAAATCAGATTTTAAAACTCATTTGTCTCCTCAGAAAGTTTATATTTGAATGAAACACCTGAAACTTGAACGTATCGACCTCTGAGCAAGTGCTATATAAGAGTATAAAAGTTTAGTCGGAGAAAACAAACATACTTTTTTAAATTTTTCAATGCCACACCATTGACTGAGACATTGTTCCTGTGTCGGGTTGATCTTGATGCTCAAACACTGTTTGCGCATTAAGTTGGCATAGAATATTTCAACACACATTACTTATAATATCTTCATTCATTAAAATACGCAATTTCAAAATAGTCGCATTACCTTACGCTGATTCGCAGAGGTAAGCTTATAATAATGATGTATAAGTGGAGCTCTCCGTATGTTTTTGAAGGAAATACATGCCCATACGCAGACTGCCTAGATTCGAGGAAAGAACATCTCTCCTCTCTAAGGCGATCCAGCATGGAGGCGTGCGTTTGTTTAAATTTCACAGAGGCCCTGAGGTGAGCGTTACCCCTCTCGCCCTCCGTTACCCACGGCGGCCCTCCGCAGGGAGGTCTTTGAATAGACAGCCTGCCATTTCTCTCAGTACAAGAGGGCCTTTGATAAAGGCACTACGGAAGCCGACAGATGCCCAAAGGACAAACAGAAACACGCCAATAATGCTCGTTCATCGACTACAAATGAGACCGCTCGGACTGCGCCCGTTCATTCGTGCCTACAGATAGAGAAAAATGTACGGAAACTCCCTGAAGGTTAAAAATCCATGCGTGAGAGGAGCTAAACATGCTGTTTGTAATAGTGTTTCCTGAAAAACTCAATGTGCCTTTTGAAAGAGAGTGATGGAGAGCCTTAGGAGCGCACGGCGGAGAAAGGCTTAGCATCAGATAGACAACATTGCTGTGTGGTATGAGACTCGGGAGAGGACAGTGCAAAGATCACAATGTGGCAAGAGAGAGAGAGAGAGAGAGAGAGAGAGAGAGAGAGAGAGAAAGAGAACCACCACCCACCACAGCTCTGTCGACTCAGCATCGTAACCAGGGCAAAGGGCTGTGTGGTTTAAGCTTTAACCTCAACCTTATAGATGAAAATAACACGACTCTATACAGCTGACGCAGCAATGCCACACTTCTATTGCGCCACTACAAATCAATATTGTATGTTTGCATGCTTACTATATACATCACAAATTATATTATGAATATTTAAAGAGACAGTTCACCCAAAAATTCAAACCTGTTATCATTTACTCACCCTCTTGTCAAAAGAAGATATTTTAAAGAATGTTGGAAAACCGTCGGCCCCCATTGACTTGCATTGGTTTTGTGTCCATACAATAGAAGTCAATGAGGACCAACGGTTTTGGTTCTTCAAAATATCCTCTTTTGTGTTCCGCAGAAGAAAGAAAGTCATAGAGGTTTAAAACGACAAAAGGGAGAGTAAATGTTTTGATGAACCATTGCTTGCAGCTACCAGCTTGGAAATTCATTTATTTACCTTTTTCTTGCCGTGTGCCAGAAAACCATTCAAATACAAACGTATGATATTCATTTTCTAATCTTACAAGGTATTTTGTGCATCAGAGCTGACTGTGAATATTGGCCTTTGAAAAAAACACATTGTTTTTATTATGCAGTACATTTTTAACTTGGCAAGCGCAGCCAACATCTCCAGTCGTGTGGGGGCTGCTGGGAAAATTTCGACTCAGACTAAATGACAGCAGCAGCCCCTGGAGATTTTGATCAGCACAGAGGGATGGAAAGAAAAAAACACACAGCGAGACGCTTTCGGGAGAAAACACTTGTCCGCCAGGCAATCGATTTCGGTTCATTTGCATTCGCGACACTTAAAGGTACCGCTTCGTACGATTAGAATAATTTATCTAGCTTACACGGCTCATTTACTGATTGATAGCTGCCATTCCTAACCGTGCATAATGAACTCCTCGTCACTACCTAAAGTATCGCAAAGTCTGGGGAACCGGCCCGCTTTCAATCTTCATCAAGCCTTTTTCAGCCTCACCAAGTCACGGCCCCCAGACGCCTTCTCTCTCCTGCTTAAATGCATTATTGCTTCTCTACAAGATAACACAGTTTGGGTTAGTCACCAAATTGGGGAAACGGAAGCGAAGTTACTGAGATTACAGAACGGAGAGGCGAAGCGAGCAGGATTATGCGTTAAAAACAGACTATGATTGGTGACGTTTTTGCAAAACTAGTGCTCGAGACATTTTTAAGACAGGCCCTATTATCCATAAAGAAGTGGCTGGTCATGTATAATAGATTAGTGCTTCCTAACTGGCTGAAAAATACTGTGGAGTTTGACTGGATGCAAAACATATAAAACATATATTATCAGACTATTTTTTCACTACTTTCACAAAAAATGTCTGTGCTCTTCACACCCCGCGACCTCTTTAGGGTAAAAATACGCTGTTACATCTTTCCTTGGATAACTTTCAAACATTGCATTAACTCTAAGAACGCCCTTTTCGTTCATCTCTCCTGACCCAGGAAACTTTCCGCCATAAATAGCCATCTTTATTCTTATTAATATTTCATCTCAAAATAGCTGTCACTCATAGCTCATTACAGTCTGTGGTTATGCCCTACATTCAGGACGAGTGTGATCATAGACTCGCTGAGACAAGCCACAGAATCAAATTGGGGTCATCTGCCTATAAAGAACATGAATCTAGGAATCGCTCTTGATGCACAGATGGCTCCTCGGCTAGTGTTTTATCACATCACACTGTATGACCGAAAGTCTGATACACTCAATAGCAATTGAATGAGACATTAGTTGAAGTTATTAAAGATCTATTCAGACAGGATATGTTCAGGCAAAAAAAGAGGTCTGCGCTGCTTATTGACAATTTGCATGAGATACACAATGGTCGTGTTTACACAGTGTAGTTGTATAACTGACCTATTACAAAATGAATTCAGCTTTTCTTATTATTTATGCAGCAAATATGATGATGTATAGTTGAAACATTATTCTCACTATATAACAGGGCTTGCATGAAAGCAACCACACGGAGACTAAAAAAGTACAATTAAGAAGTTTGTACAACTTTCCTCTCTTCACAGCTTTTGTTTTCTGGTGTCTTCTCAATGTGCATGTCTAACATCAAAAGTCTTAAAGCACACATGCCATGTTTGTTATTGGAAAAGCCACATGCAAAAAATATTTTACAATATACGAAAAGAAATAAAAAGCACAAGGGTTAATGAGTAAAGATAAATCAAAACTGTATATAAAAGATTTTTGTTACACAGTGCCAAATTATTCCGTGCCCCCACGGCGAGAGGTCTGGCGGACGTAGCGGGATGCGCGCCGACATATGCTGCCGCCCCAGCATCATCCGCCCAGATTTCCACCCCCTTCAAACACCTTCATACACCTCAGCCCATAGAGAAAAAAAATTAAACAGAGATGTTTCAGTCAGGAAATGTGGGGACAATCGAAACAAAAGGACGGAGAGTGGTGATGAAGAGAAAAATGTGATCAGTGTTGACGTGCCAAACCGGGCGAAAGAGGAGGTGTGAAAGTCAGAATGGAAGACGGAGAGTCAAGGTGAGAAGAAAAAAGAAATGAACATTGTGGAGTTTGTCCACAGTTGTAACGTATCACATCTCACTCTCGTCTCAACCGCTTCATAAAGCCCAAGGGTACCAAAGCATAGAGGTGAAGAGGGAGAGAGAGCGAGCGAGTCAGATGAGGTACTGTTATTGTACGTTACATTGCACGCATTTGCAACCTAACTCCAAATCCTTTGACAATACCAAGGTTATTTTAGTTAAGTAAAATTAAAACTTTGAAAACGTTTCTGAAATCAAATCAAATATTGGACAAAAAATGACTGAAAATCCTTGAAAAATGTAAATGTTGCCTCTGAAGTAAGTTTAAGGCACACAAAAATAAAACTAGAATAAAAATAAGTTATTATTATAATGTAGCAACATAAAAAAATAAATAATAAAATGACAAAAGCATATATGTAGCTAAAATGATCATACATTTTATGTAAAATAATAATAAAACTACAATAAACTATAATAACTCTGGACAATACAAATATACAGTTTTATGCTAATAAAGCATGCCTAAATTTAGAAATAGACAGCTATAGAGATTTGATCAATTATTACTTTATTATTTGTGTATTTATTTATACTCACCATCGTATTTTTTGTTGTAATTACTAAATTGTATATTTCTTGTATATGACTTGTACTTTGTATAATTCTTCTAAATATGGTATCTACTGTAGCTCAGTGGTTAGAGCATGGGTCATGGGTTCGATCCCAGTGGATTGCACATACTCACATACTAAGCATCTGCCAAATGCATAAATGTAGTGTAAACACAATCATGCCAAAAATGTACAGTAATGGTATTGAAAAAATTGAAAGAGAGAAAGATAGACACACAGAGAGAGCGAGAGAGAGCGAGAGAGAGCGAGAGAGAGAGACTGCACAGCCCTACACCACAGAGAGGCCAACTGTTCCTGCAGAGGTGAATGGGTGATCACAGACCGGTCAGATTAGTGAAGCAGAGGACTCTGGGTGACACTGGGCATAATTCATCCAAAACGACTGCAAGTCTAAGCTGCTGCTTTCCATACATTATTAGATAGAAAACATTTATTCATCTGTACTTTTGCTTTAAAAAAAGTTAACAAGAGCCTTGTAAAGCAAGCCATGAAAATGATTTTTCTTGCGTTTACATTTTTTTTTACTTGATACTAGCGATACTATTTAATATGAATAATGACTGACAACACACTCAGGCAGCACACACTCGCACCTTAACCACAAAACAACCATGAAACATACCCCATCATCTCTCTCTCCCTGTGATCACGGGGATATGAGACTCCAGAGAAGAATAAAAGAGATTAGATTAAATTAGATGGCTATCTATTAAACTGGCACAAACAGAAGGCACTATTAGAAAAGACGCTGCCCACTGGATCTCTAAAGCACATTATTGAATCATAACTCTTAACATTTGGTATTTTTAAAGCAGTTTTATATTTTGCTTACAAATTTATTACATGCATGTTAAGCAGTCATAGGAGCAGTTTTTGGCAACAAACTTAACTTCTCTTTTAAATTTCTGCTTCGAACTTTATGCCCATCAGGATTCATACTGGAATGCCTAATGCACGACAGAGCAGATTATTTATCCCAGGCTAAAGTTGTGGTTCTGAATACCCAAAACCGTTTTGCCATGCTTACGAGTGATGGAGCACAGCGGCCGAGCGTCTCGCTGTTGTTCTATCTCTATAAAATGCGAACGAAATCGTTCTTTCTGAGTCTAAATGACGCCAGCTGTGCTTTAATGGACCTGAATGGACACATCTCAGGTGCAGTGGGACGCTGATGTTGCCCGGAGCTATACTTCTGCCTGCAGGACGCCTTTATCTTTCAGCCCATATAAAAACATCGGGGGGAGATAATAATCGCATCGTGCTGTCAGGAGGATAGCCTTAAAGTTAAACTCGATCTAATTTAATCATCATGTCAGGAACCTTACATATATCTCAAAGAGGAAATGCAAAAAAACCCTTTCACAGAAATACACCATTGAAAAGTTAAGAAGCACTAATATGTTTTCCACTTATAATAATATAATAATATATATAAGAATAATAGTCAACTTAGCAAAACATTTGAACAAATATAACTTTGGGAATTATGGTTCTGTAACTATTTTATATTTTAAAGGGATAGTTCACTCAAAATTTAAAATTCTTTGAGTTGTTCCATATCTGTATGAATGTCTTTATTCTGATGAACACAGAGAAAGATATTTGGAAGAATGCTTGTAACCAAACAGTTCTTGGACCACCATAGTAAGAACAATTACTTTATTATTTGTTTTCTTCTGTTCTGTTGAACACAAAATAAGATATTTTGAAGACATATGTAGGACAGCAAAAAGTTCTGGGGCACTTTTGACTACCATTGTAATTCCTACTATGGAAGTCAATGGGGTCCAATAACTGTTTGGTTACAAGCATTCTTCCAAATATCTTTCTCTGTGTTCAACCAAACAAAGAAATGTATACAGATTTAAAACAACTAGAGAGTGAGTAATTCATGACAGAATTTTCATTTTTGGGAATATACCTTTAACTCTTGATGTACTCACCCTTTGACAGAAATGTGCAAAAATACTCTTGGTGTTATTTTATTACTTTACAAGGTTTTACTTACTTTACAAGGTTTTGTCATACAGTTGTTTGTCTGTTCAACTGCATTATGCTTTGTATTGAGCATGCAAGACTTTCACTCACCACTCGTGGTGATGTGACAATAAAGGTGATTTGATTTGATTTGATTTATTAACCAGTTCTTTGATGCTTTTTAAAACAATATTGAAGACGTTCCATTTTGTGTTTTTAAAACATTTAAATAGTTTATTCTTCTGATACTGGTAGTGTACATTAGAAGTTTTGATACATGTTTCTCATGACCCTAACACTCTTTTTTATCTTAGGGTGCATGTTTAAATATTGGATAATATTTTTGTGAACAATAATAGTATTGATTCATTATTGTTTATTTCATTAGAAAACTGTAAAAAAAAAAAAAAAACAGAGAGTATGACTTTGTAAATTAGGCAACGGTTGACTACATTAAATATGGAAGAATATAACTTGGTTTTGTTTCTTTTGGATGCTTTTAGTCACAGCCCGAATCCTAAATCCTAAACAGTGGATAAACAAAATAAATAAAGAATAGGTGTTTCAAAATGTTTTGACAGTAGTGTACCGTATACAGTATATACTGGATGTCCACGGGCACTCACTTGACTTAGACTGAGAAGAACAGTTGTCATCAGTTGTTTTCTTGCAGCTTTCTTCTGTGTATCTCAGAACCAGCTCTCTGAACCCAACCAAAAAAGTCCATCAGAAAAAAAACGTGCATGAAATCTAAAACTGACTGCGCCAAACAAGCTTTCAAGTTGGCATGAGAAAGCAACAACCTCACAGCTCCCAAAGAGAATCTCAGGCTCCTATACTCATGACTGAAACGTACTGAATGGTATGTCTATATGTACACAGCTAGATTGTAATATTAAAACATCTATTTTTCAAAGCTGCACATGGCTGATTCAATCATCATTTCAAGCCAGGAGCTTTTCTCCACAATCCTCTTTTGTGAAGAGAAATTGCATTAATGAACTCCGATAGGAACACAGCTCTTATTTTATTCTCCTCTCTCAAATAACCTATTAAATGTACGTCCTCCCCTGCCTCATCATTAACAATACTCCCTCTCTTCCTTTCTCTGCCTTTCTATCCTATGACAGCAGGACAATTGAACCTCACCTCCGTTAAACAGGTGCTTTAGTACCAGAGGAACCAGGTGAGCAACAATCCGTCACCTTCTCGGCTGCAAGCTTTAACCTTTCAATTTAGCAGCAGAATTAATATGGCCAGTTCCGCGCCGCCTCGAACAGCTGCCTCGCAGGTGCAACCCAGAAAAGCGAGACGGGGCGCTCGCCACGCACACACTCAAGAACGCACCTGTAGTGTACGCTATGGGTCCACAGGTACAGCTCGTCTACGTCCAGCTGCAGGCCTGCTAAAAATCAGGGTGGAACGTTCCAGTTCTGGACTGCAGAGGTTGGCTGACGTCAGCTGGCCTTGACTTGAAGTTAGAGGCTGATTCAGGTCATTGGCTTTAGCTGAGATTTGGGCAGGGCAGGGGAGGTTTGGCCCTTGTTATTGAGTCATGAGACCTGGCTTCGCACCGCTTTTAAGAACGGGCCAGTTTTCTACAGAACTGAAATGAAATCGCCTACTTCTCGATCTCGGGTCATTTATTATAAAAGGAACTCTGCTGGGTCAGTACGGTTGACTAGACGGTTATTGAACAAACAGTCCACTCGTCAACCATTTTGACCCGACTATTTTTGACTATTTTTATGTGCATTTTGTGCATGACCTGAGATCTACAAATATCTACTGATAAGATGTTTGTCTTTTGTGCTTAAATATCTTTAAACCTCTCAGAGGATGTTAGCATGCCAACATTCCAAGACTTACTTCTTTCAATACACTAAAATACAAAGTATTTTGAAGTAACTAGAATTTAGACATTACCTAAATGCATCCCCTTGTAACTCACCTGCCCTACAATAACATCTATGTGAACAACCTGATCTTACCGGAATTTGTACGTATTTAACAAGTTGGCTATGAATTTGTATGATGCGAATCGTACCAAAGCGTACTTAAGTAATCCTGAAGTCCCCTAGCCCTAACGTCACTGGCGTGAAAACAAATTGTATTCAAACGTACGAATAAGATCAAACAAATTCATACGAATTAGCCACTTCGCAAAATACTTACGAATTCCTTTAAGATCATTTTGATATGGACAGATTTTGTGACAAATCTAAGGGATATGTTAAAACAGGTTGAACATTTCCGGCTCTCTATCGCCATCTCTGTTTAAAACATGAAATTGCAGGTTGGGAGTAAAAAAGTCAAATAATGTCAAACTGCCATAACCTAAAAATCACACATTGCTGCTTTAAATGCGGGGTAAGCGATCTCTGAAAACGCGCCAGGCCGAGTACTAAAACAAACTTATAGCCAATCAGCAGTAAGGGGCGTGTCCGCTTATTGACGGAGGGAAGCGAGGGAATGCTCGCATCGCATTGGTCACCCCGCCTTTAACATGCAAATATGTTTAATATCTGCCAAACTGATTTGTAGCCTACTCACCCAACTAGTTTCTCAGACAACCCACCAAGTCAATTTTTCAATCCGCAGTTTCTGAACATCCCTGCTACCCGGGATGTGTGGGTGAGGGCATCTGTTGCATCAAAATGGCCGTTTTATGATGTCGAGCAGATAATTCCAGGAGACTGATGGGGCGAGGCAGAGCTCTGATTGATCGGGGCATCGACTAGAGAAATGTGCTGCGCTCATCGCGTAGAGAACCCTCTCGAGAAAAACACACACGTGCACACTTCAAGGCGCTCGGGTCAAAGAGAAGGAGATTAATGAAAGGTCAATGCGAGCGTGTGTGTGAAAGGGGCTGGAATGAACCATAAACGCTGCATGAATGTATGGAACAGATCAACGATTATGTATTCTTAAAGGTACAGTTCACCTAAAAATGAGTGTGTGTCATTATTTAATCTTGATTTGATTTCAAACCTGCATGAAGCCAGATTCGAGTTCTTTTGAATGAATCAGTTTATTTGGTTAACAGGGTAAATGATTCGTTTCTGAATCAAACTAATGTGATAGTGAACATGCTGACTCGATGCTAAAATGACAACATTTCTGTTTCTTACACAAAGCTATGACGTGACTATTACTTTAATGCAGCGTATAATGACAAGCACATTTTCACTTTCTTTAAGTTTAAAACCCCTGTTAAAACAAATCTTCCATCAGTGCACATCTCTACCGTGCAAGAACACACTGAATTTCCAAGAGGCTTCTCAACTAGACAGGAAATGATTGTTTAAAAGCTACAAGATGCGTTATTGCATTACACATTGTCATTTAGCGTCTGTGAAGCAAGGTCGACCGCTCCATTACTCACAACGGTGCTTTGAATACAAACCACACAACATTTGCTGATGGATGAATTCTGACATCAAAAAATACTTGCTTTGAGAAAAAAGCCAGACAAAATCATCAATTCAATGTCATTTTCCGTGCCTCTCCGGACCGTGAATCAATACGCACTACCTACATAACATCCTGCACGTGGCCTTGTAGCTTGACTCCAGGGAAAGAAATCTCAAAAAATTTAGACAATGGCGGCACGTCGAGCCTGGATCTCTTGCGCCGTTTAATCTGCCTTTCACACTAAAGCAAATCCCCCAAGAGAATTTATACCCCGGGACAATGAAAAAATTGACAGGCGGGTTGCATTATTGATAGACGTCTCGGGCAGTTTAAGAAATGAATACTAATTCACGCCCAAGCTGGGTTTAACACAGGCTTATCTCCCTTATTTCAAAGTGTTTATTATGTAGAGCAAAGGCACGGATCGGGGTAACTGACGGAAAGCCTGCGAATTACACGTAAACAACTGTATGCATGAATCTTCAGAGTTATTTTTAGTTTTGTGTGGCCACAAAAACCAGAACACCGTATTCAGAATACGTGACTTCATTTTAACCGTGATTAATTCCTGCTCATGCTCAGTGCTCACAAGTAGTTCTTTTGCAGAAGAGGCTCATGGGATATTACCATTGTCACAACAAGCCCAGAGCTGCACACGTTTCTAGACATCCATCAGCACACCCCATAAATACTACAGATATGAAACCCAGATTTCCGTTCGCCGCAGAGCTTGAAAAACAATGTCGTTCATCAATTACGAGACATTACGACATAACCATTTTAATAAATCTCAAAAATCTCGCCCGAGGCAATTCCACAAATCATCCGCAATGCGAACCTCAATCCTAATATAGGACAATAAATGTATTGACATCTGCGTTTTACGACCCGAGTATAAAACTCGTCTGTTTTTCCGATAAACGCCGTTCCGCTTCTCCCGCCGGTTGACGCAGGAGAAAAGTTTGGAGGATGTAGGGAGTGAGAAATGGAGCGTCCCTGCAGAAACATGAATCACTCTGCATCATTCACCGACAAACAAATGTCATCGCTTCACCCAACCCGGCAGCTTCATCATGCTAAAGCTCCTGACAGCCAAGGAACATAAAATGAGAGGCCCAATCCGTTTCCCCAAGGCAACATCACTCTATCATTCCTCTACTTTTTTTCTTCCAGTGCCTGAAAGAGACAGAAGATAAAAAAGTCTGTCGTTCACCTCAGGGAATAGGGGCAGGTGCTTGAAGGTGGGAACGCAATGAGGGCTTTGCTTTTTTAAGATGTTTTAATGAAACAAACATCAGCATTGTTTACAATAACTTACTGTTTCTTCTGCTAGTGTCACTGTTTGTTTTGGCACTCAAACTGTCTCCAAAATTCTGATATTTATAGCTAAGATAGAGAAAAAGATCACAACATCGTTCCTTCGGTTCTTGGCAGGATTTTTTTGTGTTTTACACGTGAAATCTGCTGTATACATGTGACCTCTGTGTGTGACTGTAATGCAAACGGGGGTCTTGTGCTAATACAGCCCTCTGAGCTTCAAATCGGGCGCATGGCCAACAGGAAGTCCTCTCAAAGGGTGACGGGGAGTGGGCGGGCATGCACCGACTGCTTCAGAGGAAGAAAATGGAGATCATCGAATGGATAGACACATTTCAAACAGTCTTTACTTCATACCGCTCAGCTTTGAAAAAGCTCGATCTCGTGCAGAACAAAATACAGACCTTGTGAATGAGATGGCAAATACCTAGAAATGTTATTCATTAAAACATCATCGGAACAAGAATGTGAGAAATAAAAAGATGAAGATTGTTTACTGCAAGGTCAAATATGGAAAAGAAAATGGGTCACTCTTTGGTTTAGCAAAGGTAGAAACGGAGCTCTTGTTTGATAAGGTTCAACGCAAGCGTTCAGGTGTTTTTAGCAGTCTAACTAGAGTCATAGATTCTCTAAAGCCTCATGACCTTCTGCTTTAAAGGTCATCCTGGTCAACACCTTTTCATCACACAACCTCACAGCAGTTGGCTGTAACCACATTTACCCTCTCATCCTAAAGCCAATTTACATCAACAAACATTGGAAATGTTAAACATGATAAGAAACAAATTAGCCAATGGTATTCACCAAAAATCAAAAAGATTTCTCAGTCAATATGTTATGACTTCCTACACATGATTATGAAAACAAACGCAAACTGCTGCTACATGCGATACAAGGTACAGATAATCGTTTTCCTGGCGTGAAGAGGACAGGTAAGTATGATTGACAGCTATGACCTGGGAATATGCGGCATGGCTAATCCAGGCACATTTGTGCAGCTTTCCTTTAAAAACGAGTCTCCGCTGATGTCTCCAAGTAAGAATTGCCAAACATGAATCCATCCACCCTGCAATGTAGTTAACCTCAGGGTTTCATAGTTGCCAATAAAAAGAATGCGTTTCTACTAGTAACGAGTAAATAAAACGTCAGATCTGAAACGTGTAGGTCAGCAAGGAAGATGAAAAACACAAGCGCGGTTCTGCTGTTTTTGGATGGGATTCCAGCACCACGGCAATGGACAGCTCCCGGATCAAGGCCAAACTCCGCGAGCTCGACAGTAAATCATATCCAGTCCATTAAGTCGTGTAGGAACCGTTCAAAATGTCTTATCAAACGAGCATATAGCCCGAAACAGCGGGCATAAGCGCAA
Organism: Oreonectes daqikongensis; assembly: GCA_026939265.1. NCBI lineage: Eukaryota > Metazoa > Chordata > Actinopteri > Cypriniformes > Nemacheilidae > Oreonectes > Oreonectes daqikongensis. Next base: position 7,635,769 of record JAOTQM010000036.1, on the reverse strand, counting down.
AACACTCCATAACCAGCTACCCAACTTACATTTGACGTACTTAATAGTACAGCAATAGTAATAGCAAATGTGACAAACACGACAACTACATATTTGTACTATAGTTTTACAGTGTGCTTCTGCGTTAGCTGTTTTCTTAATGCAAAGCAGAGATCAATCGGACCAGCATCAGATAAGCAAAAGAAGCAACAGCCTGCATCTCTGCCTCAAGTATAGTGTCTGATCACCATCCAAATAACTGCACATCTCAATTCATACCTAATGAATTTGATCAAATATGACGGGTTAAAATAATCGTGCATAAAATCGGATGTGGCACAAAAAAAGACTTGGATAAATAAATGAATGAATGAATCGAGCGCAAAGAAGGAACACTGTGCAATTGTCAATAGCGCACACATTTATCACGCGCGCGCGCGCACACATACACACATACGCGAGCACACAAGCGGGATACAAAAATAGAAGAAAAATAGCATGTTTACTTAAAGTTGGTAGGAGACAGCTTCTTTAGTTATACATATATATAATAGACGGCTGTATCAAATTTACGCATTTGGTGACAATGCAACTCACACAATTGTATGTGCCACGACCTTTTTAAATGACTGCAGACGTTAATGTTTCAAAGCTGAATGCGTATAAGAACGTAAGGAATCAAAGCTTTAAATGACTTTACAACATTTCGCATTCACGGCTTTCATCCTGATATGATGCATGAGGTGGCAGAAAGACATCGAAGTGGCCAGTGAGGCGAAGAAACGAAGGACTTACTTTTATCCAGGCTTTACGCGGTTCAAATAGCAAAGGGAAACACGGAGAGCGCCGTTCCGTTCCCATCCAAACGAGAACCGCAACGAAAATCCATCCGCAATTCTCCGGCAATTTGGCACGATGCAAAGGAAATGTTCTTCGGCGCGAAGTTTAGGCTATCCAAGCAGAAAGCGCCTGTCCTGTAGGCACGAGCAGCGACAAGATCCTTCAGCAGTTTCGCATTCACGATCTTCTATGAGAAGAAATTCGCTCCGGTAAATCCATTCGGTCCTTCTATCAATGCCATTACAGACGCGGCCATCAAAAGAACGCACGCAAGTGCTTCTAGAGCAAATATTTCGATGCAACCGCTCTGTGCATCTGAATCCAAGTCTTTTCCTGCTGATGAATCCAAATCAATTCGTCGTTTTCCCGGTCTGATGAGTCATTCCTGACGCTTAAAACACCAATTTTGGTTTTCAGATTTAGCCAATGCACCCGAAGGCATCTAGCTGGTCTTATCCCTGAGACTGACCATTCCCCGCATCTTCCTTCCAGTCCTCAACAGAGCATCAGTACAGAGTGATGCTGTTCTTATTCCACAGTCAGGATTTAAAATTGAACTTTTCTTAACCTTTTCTTCCCCCCAGCTGATTAGATTTCTACTCACAGCCCAGTGCGGATTTCAAGACGCTTATTTCCTTTAAATGTGGTTATGTCCTACGGAATGCACTGCGAGACAATAGTGCGTTGAAGAATAGACAAATACTCGAACATCACAACAAATGATTCTGACTATTTCCAAATCCGTGATCATCAACATCTTCTGGAAACAAAATCCTGGAAGTTTTTTGTTTATAAAAATAGACGAATGCGCGAGTGAATCAAATTATACAGAACCACAAAATAAACCCGCCGTAGTTCCTTTCCAGGCGCGCATAAACTTGTAGGATGTCGGAGAGGAGGTATTCATCAAAAGCTACATCCGTTGGGTTTTCTCATTCCCCAACTCGACGCGTGCTTCAGGGACAAACTCCGACCAAAGCAATCCACCGATAGCACACAGGAGGGCACGCTACGAAAATCCAATCGAATGATGGTGCGCTTCTCGTTCCGCGTCAACCCTCATTACAGTGCGCAACGCAGCGCGCAATATCACAGCTACAAGTGAGTCAGAGGTAAAGATGTGAGAATCACTGAATGCGTCGATACCGCCTCTTAGAACTGCGACGAATTTAGTTGAAATATCTTGCGTGGTACCTGGACGTGTCCACTGACGCGCGGCTCACCAATGTATGAGCGCGTCAGCGCAGCACAGCAGGTTTCTACCTCTCCACAGCTGCTGTGCGCTCTCAGTCAATCACACACTGGTGACACTGAGAATCTTGTATTGATAGTGCAACCCTGAGTCTCACTCTAACCGTCCTCACCGACGTCTGCTTGAATGCGCAAAAGTCAATGGTCCGATAATATTGCCATCTTTCCAATGATTGGTCGATCGTAATAACCTTGAACGCTATAGATTATATTATGAGGGTGTGTGCGCGTTTGGAACAGTATAGAAACGGGCTGTTTGACGCACACATGTGCGTGCATGATTGTCTAGCATACTATATATACAACGTGTGCGCGCATCGTGCGCTGCAACTTCCTGTCTAGTGCAGAAGGGACGCGACTGCCACCTACCGACATTCCATCCAGCTGTCTAGACTTTGTACCACCTCAGCATTTAAGAACTGTGGACGCATGAGGACACAATTATCCTATTTTCAAACATCAAATTATAACCACATATATCCGTTAAGAGGGACAACAGACATATTCAAGGATCTCAGATCTAAGAGCCAAAATGCTTACAGGAGGAACAGTTTAGACGTAGACATAGGTAGAGAACACTTAAAAGATATGATGGGGTTGGAAACCAGGACCGATGATAAATAAGGAATAATCACATTAAGAGATTTATTTAAGCATTCTATATTTACATTTACATTTAGTCATTTAGCAGACACTTTTATCCAAAGCGACTTACAAATGAGGTAAACAATTGGAACAACATAAGATAACAGGAACAACATAAGATAGCATATGTTATGCACAGCTCGATGAATTGAGCAACAGAAATATGTGAAAATCACATGTTATTTATATAAATGCCTTCCTAAGTGAAGTGCTAGAACAACAAGATTTATTAAAGAAAGAAAGAATAAAAGTATGAAATTCTGTCATAATTTACTCACCCTTTTGTCATTTCAAACCTGTATTTCTTTCTTTCTTCTGCAGAACACAAAGAAGATATATGTTAAACAAAAGCATTGGTCCCCATTGACTTGCATTGGTTTTGTGTCCATGCAATAATAGTCAAAGGGCAACAACAGGTTTTGGTTACAAAAATTCTTCAAAATATCTTCTTTTGTGTTCTGCATTTTACATTTACATTAAGTCATTTAGCAGACGCTTTTATCCAAAGCGACTTACAAATGAGGTAAACAATGGAAGCAATTGGAGCAACATAAGATAACAAAATGCATAAGTGCAGTAAAAACTGGTCTGATAAAGCCTACTGTAGCACAGTAGCACAAAGCTAAGCATTGAGCAAGTAGAAAAGAGATAGAAAAGAATTGAAGAACAGAAGTAAAGATGGCTACAGAATCTGCTGATCTTGTAGCAGCAGGCAGATCATTCCTCCAATGTGGAACGGATCCAGAGAAGATCCTTTTGCGGAAGGTGTAAAATGACAAGAGAGTGAGTAAATTATGACAGCATTTTCATCTTTAGGTGAACTATCCCTTTAAGGGTTTGTGTTGGAAATTTCGAGAACTGTTTTCTCATTCCTTCGGCGGGACGTGCTTGTCAGCATCTCGTCACTTATCCGTCCACGCGCCTGTCCACCTGCCCATCGAGCGCGGCCAAATCAACTAAATATGGGCGAAGATCAGCTCCTCTCCTCATGCTGTCAGATTGAGTCATTCTAATTGTTTGACATTAAAGGGCAGCTGTGTTTCGTTGACTGACAGGTCCACTATCTTCAGCAGTCTGTTCACACAAACACACGCGTGACGCTTGCAAACACGCAGCTTTAACTGTAGGGCCCTCACAGTACGACTGTAACAACATTTAGCCTTTTTCCAAACGCACTTCCGTGCAAACCGAAATATAAAAATATCACCTGACAGCTGCGGGTTGACTTATATGCCCACGCTATTATGAAGGTGCGGTAGCCTTGTTATGACAGCCTTATCTAAAGGTCCAGATTTAAAGCTTTCATTTTACCGCCCTTCAATGATTCTCCTGCGACCACTACATTTCACTTAGAATGTTATTTGCTCTGTGGGAACCATCTGAATGACCATAACATCTATCTTAATGCAACCATTCATTTCTCCGCAGGGACACCGGAGGAAGACGTGATTGACAGCAGCGATTCTATAGCAGAGTGCTTTCCATTTTCAACCCAAACAGGTTCAGCTCATAAAAGCTGATTGAATTAAATTAAAGCACTTACATCTCGCCGGATGTAGTGTTGAAGTCTAGTGACGGTGCTGTAGAATAGTGAACGCTCATCTTTTATGTAGCCTCGTAGTATATTTACCAAACATGAATAAGATCTTGGCTGCATTATACTTTCTGCTACAATTTTAGCAACCACGGATACATAGAAAGCGGACTCTGTGATTATGTACGCACACTTTTGTTGCTCCAAACCCTGTTTTATTCCTTATGTGGAGTACAAAGCGAGATGTTAGACATCAATGAAAGTAAATAGAAAGCCTCATTCTCCATTTACTTTCACTGGATTAAAAGGAATAATAATAGTGAATGGTGACTGGGGCTGTCTTTGACCGTCGCTGTCATTGTTTAAAAAAAATAATAATAGTAAATGGTGACCGAGGTTGTCGGTCAGTGTTATTGTTGCTTCCACAAAAGAAAAAGTCATACAGATGTGACAGAGTTTAAATTTTATTTCAGCTAATATTACAACAACAACGTATCTGGGTTCTGACAAACAGCAAAAGCAACTGATGCGACTAAAAGCATCCTCCTCTGGGTAATTTTTAGACGATCTTTATCTCCAACGTCTCTCTGCTGGAAAGCCTTCACTATAGTACCGCGGGTCCTAAAGCATAAAAAAATTCTAACCCCACCTTTAAGAGTAACAGCACATATTTCCTTATATGAACCACAACTGGCAACTACGGCTCCAAATACCAACAGACCTCAGAGATCTGTGTAAATCCAGGAAAAGTTAAAATGAGTAATGGCCAAACACAACAAAATGAACAAAACTGCAAAAACAATTCATTGGCTATAGACGTGAGCAACGTGGAGAGAAAACCTCAAATCGAGACCTGCAACGTTGCCTACGTCCCCTTTCTATTCGTGCTGGCTAACGTTGCCGTGTCCTTCAGGAAAAGACCAAAGAGTTCTGTCGACTCTCTGCGTGTGAAAATAAATCTTCTTCGCCCTTCAGTCCTCGCGTCCTCTGCATCTTTTGGGACTTTATTCCAACTCGGTGGGTCAAACATCCCACCACACAATCACTATAAAGTGTTCCACATCGAGCACAGGGCAGACGGTCAATATCAAAGACCCTGCAGGACACCCCATTGTTAGAACAATGTCATTCTCACACCGACGAAACATCTGGTTGCGTTGTAAATGCAGCAGATTAATCTATATACCAGAGCAAGGGCAAGATGTGATCTAACAGGGTTCACAGAGGTGAGCAGCTGTGGTTTGGGATGATAACCAAAATAAATATGCAATTGGTGAGGTAATGCTGTATTCATGTCAAGACAGATATGTTTTCTCTGTGCAAGAGGAACGGCTGATATTAGGGTCCTATCATTTTCTACAGTTGTAAGGTAACATCACCTTTATTGGCAGGGTTATTAACAGGTTTACAAGGAATCCTCTCACAGAACAGCTTTCCAGTAATACAAGCGCAACGCTCCACACACGCCCCGGGCCGTGCATGCATGCTCCCATAAGAATGAAAAATCGCAGGTGAGATATCTTGGTTGTTTCTCCTAGACGGGAATAAGATTACAGCGAACGCAAACGGTCATGTCACGGGATATTTCTCCTGAGGAAAAAGACCCAGAGGCCTGAAATACTAAGCGTCACCACTCTACAATCAAAAGTCAATATTATTGAAGATTTCAATATGAACTCAAGCATTTCTTAGCAAATGTGTCTCATTTAAAAGTACCCTTTATAAAAAATGACACCTTTCGGAAGGACAGCGACGATATACAGTATTCTGATCACATCGACTGTTTTGCTCCATTTATGATGTTTAAATATGACCTCCAAGGTCAGTGCAGAACAAAAGATCTGTAAGGGCTGATTATTAGTATATATTTAATGATCATTATATTTAAAGGACCAATTTTTTGGACGCTCTATTGACAGAAATGCAATATAATATACATAACTATGTGTTCAGATGTGTATAAAGACTTTACATAATGAAGCGTAATGTTTTTCTTACCTTAGAACGAGCTATTTTTATCTACATACACCAAGGGTCACCTTACATAAAATTCGCCATGTTGTTTCTACAGTAGCCCTAAACGGACAAACTGCTCTACAGAGTGCGTTTTGTAAATGCGTTATCTCTTTTGGAAAAGAAGCGAAAACGTGACGACATCTGAATCCTCTCACTCCCTCCGGGAGTGAGCCGTTGGTTGCAATTCGCAACCTCATCGCTAGATGCGGCTAAAAAAATTCCACACATTGCCTTTTAAATGAATACTTAATCTGAGCCGTCACAGCCCAATACTCACAATTGCAAAACTCTCCAAGGGGTGCGACTCACAAAATCAGATGTCACCGATAATTAGTCAATAATTCCTGTAATTAAAATGAGACTTCCAGCACCTGTGTGATTTTGGCAACTGGACTCGGGAATAACGCAAAAAAGCTACCTCAGTGGCATTCATGATATTTGCACCAATTCAGCAAATTTCACAGACTTGCTAATGAAGCATTGATGTGTTTGCCATCCTGTTTAATCTCTACTTTGATCCAGTCTAATCTCTCATCGCACTCATTATCCAAGGGTTCTTCTGGCGATCGAAGAGCGCGCTCCAGATTTTCAGCACGGACCGGCTGCGGGTTTGATTTCTCTATTCCGGCCCTTCATCTGGCTATATTTGAATAATTAGCAAGCTCCGCCTCTTATGGGGGATGCTAAATGGCTGGGGTTGCAGAGATCAACGGGGGGAGTATTGAGAGTGCTTTTCTATCAAGAACACCTCAGATTGTGAGAATACTTCTAACAGCGACTTACAAAGCTTTCACGCAGCTAAAACAGCCAGGACAATTTGAGACTCTAAGGAAAAGTGCACACGAACACTGTTTGTTAGTATTTATTGTATTCACCCCAATATAACCCTGAACCCCATGCTGCTGTTTTGCTCCTGCGATACACAAAGACGATTTTTGAAAACACATATCAGGTAACAGTGACCATGTCTGTCCACAAGCATATGGCTTCTGAAGTCATGCGATAACTGCGACTGAAAATCCCCCCTTTCAAAACTTTGAAATCTTATCTCTGACGCCTTCAAAAACGCAGTCATGCAAAACAAATTGGGACTATATGCCCATATGGAAACTCTGCACTTAGACACAGACCTGATGATGGAGGGCTTTGCATTAGCATTAAAGCTTTTCTCCCGCTGCGGACGTGACATTCGAAGTCGCCTCTTAATTAGTGTTACGGACCTGCACAGTAGAATTCACAGCAGCTAAATGAAAAGCCAACACAACGTGCCTCTTTGAATCTTGTCACCGCAAAGCATCTTGGGAGGGAGGAGGGTGACTTTATTCATCCCTAAGTTTGGAGCAGGGAAGTGAAGCCAGCCGCTTTCTGTCAAGAAATAATGCATAACGGAGTATAAGAGCTTCCAGGCATATTTTAAACCAGCTAATGGTTGCATATGACTGTTTACTACCATTTGATTACGGAATAAATAACCACAGATTTCAAAAGCTGGCGAATGTAATGGAAACAGCTCTCTCAAAAGCAAAATGTCTTCTCTTGCATGCTCAAAAGTGTGTTTGTAGAGTGATGCGTATCAATACGCACATTCGTTTTTATAACCTTAAATGAAATAAAACTTGAAATAAACAAAGTGCAATAATTGTATGGTATTACCCAGATGTGGCACACACACCCCTTCATTTTAGGCAAACTGGATTTCGAGGCAATTTGCCAAAAAAAGATTTAGATCTTTTATCATTTTTAATATTTCACACTAAAGTTGCAGGATTATTGCTGTATAAAAACACACATTCACATAAATCGCAAGTCCAAGCAAATTATTTGTAAGTAAATTTTGTCACTCAAAATACATGACTTATATTTATTTATCCCAATGGAAAAACAAAAATTTTGCTTTTACACTAAACATAAAACTGTACAAATAGACCATATCTTACTTTGAAATATAGCATTAAAAGGACAGTTCACAAAAAAAAGAAAATTCTGTCATCATACTTACTCTCATGTTATTCCAAACCAACATTTCTTTCTTTCTACTGCAGAACACAAAAGATATTTTGAAGATCGTTGGTAACCAAACAACAATGGCCCTCATTGACTTCTTCTTTTGTGTTCCACTGAAAAAACTGTTTTGAGTGACCTAAGAGTAAATATACGAGAACAGATTTTTTATTTTGGGTGTACTACCCCTTTAAGTAGCCAATAGAAATCTGAGGACAAGTGAGCCAGGACTGCCGCTAATCACACACACAGACCCTATTGGCCTTCCACGCAGACAGAGCCAAAAAGCCATCTGATTTCTTTTAGATCCAAGCATTATAACGTTACACCAACACAAACACCATACAGGCACGTTCAATTTCATTGAGTTATTTGTGCAATATTCAAAATAACGTGCGCAACATCTGCTACAGCGGCCGACGACATTCACGATAACAATGACGAAGATAATGGCCGAGCTGACAGTTTTATAGTCGAGCGCGGGATGAACCCTGCGCAGATGAGACCTGAGGTAAATGGATGGTGATACGCTCACCAGCTGCACCACAACACATTTCAGAGAATTCTCAGTAGCCTCGCTTCGACTGCTTCCTGTAAACATTGCTGCTGTATTTTTTCCACTTTATCATAGACCTCGAGAACTATAATGACGTTATAATATTGTTGACTTGGATAAATATTACTGAACCTTGGAACAATTAGATTTTACATTCCAATACGTCATACACAGAGAGTGGTCTACAAATTTCTGAATGACATTTGACCTTTTAAGCAGCTTCACATCCAGTCCTCATGACAAAGTTCAGTTTTCCATCTTCTCTTTTCTCCCATGACTACATTCATGTCTCTTGATGCTTATATTGTTACTATGGCAACTGATGTAGATATACCAGCTACTGCCTACAGTGTCTGCAAGAACAAATCTGATTCATGTCCAACAATAGGAGCAAATTATGACATTTGTACTCTGATCGCAATGACGGTCCTCTACCCGGGTTTGCCTAAGTGTAATTTCCTTACTATCACAATTTAGTTCATCATTTATTTACCCTCTTGTCATTGCATGACTTTCTTTCATGCGAAGAACACCAAAAAAGATATTTTGAAGAATGTTAGCAAGCGATAACCGTTGGTCTCTATTGATCTGCATTGGTTTTGGATCCATAGAAGTCAATGGGGACCAAAGGTTTTGCACAAGAAAGTCATACAGGTTTGAAATGACAAGGAGGGTGAGTAAATGATGACAGTGGTGAACTAGTCTATTAATACAAAGGTTTTTCCTCAAAAAAAAGCTGAGAGTGGCATTTTGGTGCTTTCAAAGTTCTAACTACACACCACCGTCTGATCGGTACAAACCAAAAGCAAATAATCCCTCACAATATGTGTTTATATGCTTAACATTCACAGTTTGATAAAGCTACACCCATAAAAACTCCACTTACGGTCATATAAGTAGTATTTAATGAACTCCATGTATATGAATTAAATGAGAAAATATCAACTTAACCTTGACGTAACAGCAGACAGAAATGACGGTAAGTAGCCAATGACTGAGCGCTTTCATGGCCTTTGTAATGCCTTATTTCCTTTAACCTTCATAACAATCAACCCTCATATGAAACCTGCCTCGCTCGCTGCCAGGCGGCATTACGACATTCTCGTGGGAATCTGTGGAACAGTACGCTTCATAATCGAAGTCATATTTCTCCCACATTAGCTCAGAGGTGACAAATAAAGCCAGTGCCAAATTTGCCCTTAACAAATCTATGTAAATGAGGAAAACAGCATTAAAAACGCACACGCGTACACACTTTCAGATCTGATTGACAATTGAATATTTGCAGATTTTATTGCGTTCCTCTACGTTGTTAACTTCAAAAAACAATGCTAGAGAGATTTTTCATATACCATATTGATACCTGACGCACAGTGCAACAGGAAAGCGATCTTGCCAAGCAATTTGTTATCTCCATGCACAAGCTGCATCCGGAGGGAAGACGTCTTGTGAGGTTGAAAATGCCTCTTTTTTTATGTATAAGCCACCAGCGCAGACATGTAAACGTGTTACAGGATGTGGGGGTTACGGAGCATTATGAGGGGTCAAAGGTCATGATAAATGATTAAACCGTTATTAAGGTCATCTGTAAATCACAGTGCACAACCTGCTCTTGAAAAAGGTCTTTCCATACTGCGGTAACCAATCTTACGTGAAGCCCACCGTCAGAGGATTTCATGACTCATAAACCTGTTTCATAGCGAGATGTTAATTTAACTTATCTGCCTTAGACAAGTTGTACCAATGAGCATCTTTGTACGTCAGGAATGGGAGTTTTGTCTTGCGTCACTGCGATTTAATCTGCATTACATGCTCTTTTTAAGCCAGCACATACAGTAATTATGGGAAGTCTGTATATCAATGACACGTTTATGCTCATCTTCGAGGGCTAAATGGATTAGTTTGGATGGTGCATTTTTAATACAACGGCCCACAATGAAGAATAATTGCAGGAATTTATTCCTCACCAAATGATATCGAGGGGTTAATGCACTGTTTCGAGGGCTTTATCTGCTGGTAAAACATTTTGATTGTGGAGAAAAAGTAATGTAAATGGCATCTAATGCTTCCGCATTCAGCATCTAGTCATAATAGCTCATCATTTGCGGACAGTAATTACACATTGTAGGTTTTTGTTTTTCCAAAGGCATTTAGTTCAAGAATTGAAATCTCCTTTAGATTTATTGTGTGTAAACCTGTAACAGAATGTGCATATGCAGTTTTTTTAAAGGGACTAAATGCATTTCCTCTGTGCAAGATATTTTGAGAAATGTATGGAAATGTCCATACAATGGAAATTGTTCGGTTACCAACATTCTTCAAAATATCTTCTTTTGTGTTCAAAACAAGAAAGTCATACAGGTTTGGAATGACACGAAGAGGAGTAAATTGTAAAAGAAATGTCTTGATTGTCCCTTTAAGAAACAAAATACAGCAACGTACTGTGAACAATTTCTACAACATGGCAGAAATAACAATTCATGGCAGGCAATAACATTCAACTCAAGTCATTTACAACATGGATTTAAACAACTGTCAGAGGCTTGCTCTTTAGCAATTAACTCACAGGAACAAATAATGATGTGCCGGTGGGTAAAGGCCTCAAGGTAATGGACCAAACAATCCATCTAGCAAACAAAACCAACAAACAACACCGCCACGGCCTCTATTCCCAATAAACGAGCGAATAATACTGTCGCTGGGAGGACGTTCCGGAGAAATGGACGAACGGGTGCGTGATGAATTGCTTGTAAAAGAGGAAATTCCACACGGTGACATCATTTAAAAGCTTCGTAACAACCCTGCGATATGATCTGTCCCTTGTATTTGTGAAAAAAAAACTTGACTCTATTTGAGATGGCTTTATACTCTATATAACCAAGGCTTCTCAAGTCGTAAACGACTGTTTTAGTCTTTGGTTTCTAAGCGTATCAAGGACTTGATATGTGTCCTTTTGCAATTCAGTTGTGAGTGGGACTTTTATCGATTCAATCCCGTAAAATGTTGTGCAGAGACGTTTTTCGTTCTTTCGAATGCTTTCTGGAACAGCAAGATGAGCAGAGAGGAGATGAATGTTCATCACATGATGGTAAGATAAAAAATGAAAAAGCCTACATTTTTTATTCATATGTTTGCCATGCTTGAAAAAAGTCATATGCAGATATCGAACAACAAAGAGCCAAGAAAAACAAAGCAACTTTTCAAAGCCGAACAATAAAGTGCAGAATTCTTGACAGAATTTACCGCCACTGGTGCAGAATGCAACAACATCTACACAAACACACAAAGTCCTGTTTGAAATATACAGTACAGCAACGATTACACAAGGGAACGGCATTCGTGTGCAGAAAGGAAGGGCTGAAAATGCAGAAATTGCTGGAAGGCATATTCTCTTTTTGAGTTGATGTAAAAGGTTCCTTCTCTGCACTCGAGAATATAAATAACAGCAGAGAGGAAATACACAAAGAAACCTGCCGGCAAAAAGACTCTTGATCCTTGCCAGCGCACGGTATAAATACACAAACCAACGTTAAAAAATGCAGCTCTTCGGTGCACAAAGACCCTTTTTGCTCAGCAGACTGGGAGACATGGTCAGGGCGAGAACAAAAACGGCAGAGGAATTGTATTTTGCGGAGGTACGGAGTGTGAATGGAGCAGGTGTGCAAGAGAAGAGGGTGAAATGACATTGATGGCCATCAAAGCCATTACACCGCATTTGCGGTCCGGTGTGATTTAAAGCTACGGCTGCGCCAGCTGCCACAGTTAGTTTGCTAAAAACACCAGTGTGTCATTCACCGCGGGGTTCAGTGGAGACAAATGAGCAAATAATAATGCAGTTAACCTTGATTTCGGTGTAAACATGGCAAATTTGAAACGCTGAAACATTCCCAGAAACAGTGGCCATTCACGTGGTGAGTTAACATAAGCAAATCATTATTTTTTTCCCAGACAAATTTATCCGCAGAACACTAAATGGTCGGCAAATTACACAATGTCTTTCGAGGCAAAGTTTAAAAAAGCAATTTCTAGAGGTCATTTTTGCGCCCCAATCCATATGCAATAACATATAAGCCTCCAATACAGTCAGCGTAAAGTGAGCCGTCTTTTAAAACTTTGGTAACACTCAACAATAAGGTTTCATCTGTTAACATTAGTTATCTACATGAACTTGCAACATTTACTAATACATTTAAACTGAAAGTTGTACGTAGATATTAACTAATGGACAATGAACCAGGGTTGCCCGGTTTTGTAACAAAACCCGCCCAATGGCCAATTTTACTAGCTCCCCAAATTTTTTTGTTTTGTTAAATATACATTTGATAGAGTAAATTAGTTCAATACATGTATTTAGATCAACATTAATTTATGAATATGTCAAATCCAAGATTCTGAATCTGTTTAAAACTGCAGAGTTGGCAACCCTGCATTGAACTACCTTGAACAAGAAATTAACAACTTGTTAAAATTAACTAACAGTAATAATAGCACAATTTTTAAATGCTCAAATAATGTATTGGTCATTGTCATAACACTACTGTACACATACTGTAATCTGCAATCCTGTCTTTTAAGTGAAAGGTGGGAGGATGTCCTTTTTTAAATTTAATCTGTAATTGGACTCCCTGTAATTCACATCCTTTTGAAATGTCATTTACAGTGTATGAGTGTCTATATTGATCAAAGACTCATGGAACGTTCAACATATTTAAATTAAGCTCATGCGTCTTCTAAATCAGCTGTAATGTCCTGATTTCCCTAAAGGTGAAAAACAAAATAAAATGTGATAGATTCCTTTCCGAGACACATTCCTGTGATGTATAGGCTTTTAACGTACTGATGCAGAAAAGGTTCTCAGCGTTTTAAAGATTAATCTTCCAGTCGAGCACTATAGCACACCTCAGGTTGTCCGCGCATTAGCATAACTTAATTGAGATGTGCGAACCAACTCGAATGTGTCAAGAATCCGAGTTATTTCTGCATTTCTGGCATTGTTTAGTTAATTGATTGACGTCTTTGTTCTTTCCCAAAACTGGCATCACAGGAGATCAAGCGCAGTAATAGGATGAGTACGACCTCAGAGCTTTGGTGCTGAAATATAACGCGGCTTATAGAGAGTGTTGGTGTCTTGGGAGTGATTCTATCAGAGAGAAACAGAATGAGACCAGGAGATGTTCTATCTCAACAGAATGAGATCACGGGGTGGAGACAGGAGGTGCCCGTGTCAGTTTGTGTAATGAAGTAGCTTTCGGAAGTCTTACGCTGAAAAGAACTTTTGTTGTCGTGCTTCTGAGAGAAGTTTGGGACACACAGGTGCAGAGGCTATATGTCAACGTGAAAACAACAGCGACCTTATTTACAAACTAAATGCACATTTCTTTTGTTATTGTGATTAATTGGTGCACGGTATTCCAAAATATAAAAGAATACATGACTTGTTGTCAATAGAATTTTTCATCAAAATGAAAAGAGATTCTTCTGCTTCTTAAAATTTGACTAACATTTTCAACAAAAAATATTTACCATTAGCTATTTTATAGACTACAGCTAATCTAAAAAACAACTGCTATAATATTTATACATTAATACAAAAATGCTTATGGTCAATGCAGCAATTTAACTTTAAAGCAATACTTCCAATTGAGTGGCAACTCACATTCAGTTCTGGTCAGACACAATACAATCTGTAAATAAAAAATGTATAAAAAATAAAATTAATAATAATAAAATACATACATATCTGATATTTTGCTTCACCTAACAATGCTTCACTTAATAATAAGCAAACATAAAAACGTAATATGCATTCAAAAAATGTTTCTAGAACTTTCGCAAACTTTTCCACCTTGCAGAGTTTACAAAAACTTCAGCGAACAGTTGGCTGTTGTTGGGAAAAAGTATACATCTCATTTCTGTGCTAAACTCTTAAGCCTGATCTAAAGTACAACACCTGATATTTAAGCTCTGGCTCTTGGTTTACGTTAATCTTCTCCTGGTTCCCTCAGAGTCTGGAGTGGCATGCTGTGCTGTATCCTTTTACCCAGCGGGGATCAACACGTTTTATCCACTTCACACTTAGTGTGGACCCAGTAGGAAACCAACTTACAACAAACTCTTGACAGACCAGCTTAAGACGTCAAGGCTCCATCTGTTTCTGCTAATGTGATGAAAACATGGAAATGACATCAATTTACTGAGACCCGTTAACTAATGTTTATACAGCAGTTAGCTACGGTTCTCTAATGCGATTGGACGAGCTGTGTTCCTGGAGTGCTGTTACTTGATATAGAAGCTTCACAAAGACTCAAATATGACAACTGACCGTGGCTTTGTTTGGAGTGAAATGGACAACATATTTTGTCTACAATGTTAGATTTTCAGTAGTCTCAGCCACGGACCGTTTGCTGAACGTAAAAAACACTTCAAAGTCGTCATCTTGATTCTACAGGATTTCCGGGAGACGTGCATGTCGCGTAAGCTATTGTAGCCATCTATGTTTAAAACATAACATACAAATGTAGACACAATAAAAAACGCCTTTTTTATGGACCCTGTGCACGTAAAGGGGTTAACACTGATGTTTCATGCACTTGCTCAATAACATTTTTTTATTAAAAAAAGATAATGTATAAAAGCAATATATCACCCGTTGCATTGAATATTCAGTACATCATCACTCTTGCTCATGTGATATTGTTTAATTATATAACATTCATTCATGCAGCACCTCTGCAAAACTTTCACCATCTATTAAACTTTCCAGGCTGGAGGTTGCAACCATACACTGTATGCAGGGCAAATGTTTTCACCCTGAGAGCAGAACTTTTGATTTATAGACTTTTGTTGCATTGCAAATCCCATCTACATATTCTTTCGCTTATTGTACCTGCTTTTTCAGGGCGCCTCTCTCAACTTGACATTGGGTCTGTCGCAGTCTGAAAATTGCAGGGTAAATCTACCTTCGCTGCTCGGCACAAAGCAAACAGATAAAAACAAAGTTCACAGAAAGCTCTTAGTACGCACTCAGGAATACGACGACTCGAGTTTTCGCAGCTGCCGATTTACCGTGCTTTTCACAGGTATTTTTTTACGCTTTGCTTTTGAACATTTCCTTTTGTGTTTACATTTCAATGTTATCTCCACTGCGGAGTGAAGCCCATGTGATCTTCTTCAGCCCCGGAGGTGTGTCGTACCACCAGCAGGGTTGCTGTTTTTCTCTGGGGGAAAGAAACTTGTTGTCGGTGTAAGTCAACTGTGATGGAATGGGAACACTAAATAATCTATGAAATTAATCACGAACGCATCGCCCGTCTCTGCAGCCCCTACAGCGAGTTTCAATGCGGCCGCCCACTCGTCCTGATGGCTTATGGGTAGTGGATACCCCACATTCAGAAAAAAACTGCCCTCACAGTCTCTTCCTGTTAAACTCACCCTCTGTGATGCACAAATCTCATATTATATAATGTTATGAGTCTTTTTGTGTAGGAGGCTATAGATTTATTTTACAATGCAATGTTTTGAAATATTCAATAAGCACATACTTCTATTATCTTGATGGATTCAAAGAAGGACATTCTAAAAAAGCTTAATTCGGTTTATTATCAAATGTTTAAACCAATGATGTTTTGTCCCATCACATAAATAAATACGATGATGTGTAGACTAACAAGATTAGATTATTCATAAAGCAACATGAGATCAAACTAACAGAGCTGACCATGCATATTTGCTTCAAGAACATTAACTGCTAATAAACCGCTAAGCTACTGTAGACATGACAACAAACATCAAAACGTATGCCATCCCGTATCTCTTTATTCTTAAATACGTTCAAGCATCTATTTAGAGTCATGTTTGCTTTTTATAAGGGTTTTTAAAGGTGCATTAAAACAAATATCCACTACTGTGATCTCTAAAGTAGTTTACCGTAAAGCTCAAAAGTAGATGACCAGCATTGATTGTCCCAGCAAAAAAAAAAATACATTTACCAAGCACCATAAACCAGCCTGTACCAACCCAGACTTATTCAGCGGTCAACCCAAATCGCTGGAGCGGAACAAGAGATCCTAGACAGCAGCTTATCATGCCACCTGGAAAACCGTCTGAGAAATCAAAGGAATGGACGGATAACAGCCCCACGCTTGATTAAAATGCCCGGGATGAAGCGTGGCAACCGTTGCTCAAAATCTGTCCCGATTTAGAAGGTGTGAAGGATGCGCGAGGCACACCGGAGGTGTCATCGCTGCCGAGATAACCTAGCGGAGAAGCATCGGTCACGGGCCATGAGTCCTTATCAAACGTAGCATAAATATCAGGCTCGAGTTTCCTAAAAGGCTCTTTGAGATGAAAGAAGCTCAAGGTCACTCATAAGAGACAGGTTTGCACTGAAGAAGCCATTCGAGCAAATGAAAAGATTAGGAGAATACAAAAAACGCAATCTGACAGAGAGCATGTAACCTCATTTTGATATTGACGTTATAGCCTGCTTTGAGTGTTGTTTAATTGTAAGCCAAATCAGCATGTTAAAATAAGAGTTTAAGCCAAGTTTTGTTTTAGTAAACTCACAAACACTTGTCATTTCAATTGATGTTTATCCACATGCCATTGAAATAAATTAGTTTCAAAGACGTCCACAAAGCCTTTGATATCCTTCAAAGTATGTACTGGCCGAATATAAATTTGTACATTTCAATCATGGTCCAGTCCTAACAAACTTTACATTTCTAATATACCAACACTCTTTTTTGAAGACCTGTTAACGTGGGTAGGTTTTGAACCCTGGACCGTTCACCTCAAACACATCCAAAGATATAACTTTAAGGAAACTCCTAAATGTGTTTATCAGAAGGACTTTCTGGTGGTGTGCAGATAAACATTGATATAGGAACTCTGTGAGATTGGGTTGTTGATTATTTAACTGGTTGATGAAATTCCTATCATTTATTTCCTCAAGGAAAATACTGGTTAAGGGCATGCACACATGGATTCTGCACCAACAGACGTCTGCAAAAAGTTGAACAGATGTCAACAAAATTCGAACAGCCATCGCTTACAAAGTACTACACATTCCATGCCCCTTATATTTAATACATATTTTGGGTAATTTGATTAAGGGATAGTTCACCCAAAAATACAAATTCTTTTATCATTTACTCACCTTCATGTCATTTCAAACATTTATGACTTTTTTTCTTCTGCTCAACACAAAACAAGATATTTATTTTGAAGAATGTTGGCCATCATTGACTTCCATTGTATGGACACAAAACCACTGAGACATTTCTCAAAATATCTTCTTTTGTGTTCCACATCATATATAGATTATATATTTATTATGAGGGTAAATAAATGATGATTATTTTTGGGTGAACTGTCCCTTTAAAAGTATCATCATATTGTCGAACCTACACATCTTACCATTAGCATATATTCTGCAAATCCCCTCAGAATACAAAAAGTCAACAAAATGAATAAATATGAAGTAAATAAAAGAAAGCTGTAAAACAAAACAAATATTTTCCATCTTTACACCTTCTATTTCTGGAGTCACAAATATAAATTTTTCTGGCAGGCAGATTTGATGGACAAGCGTTGTCGAAACATCCACCCCCACGCACGTGAACAGATGTGTACATTAGCGTCAGCTCGTCACGCGTGCTTTTTCAGCTCATTCTCATTTTAATCCTGTTCCTACAGCTTCCTGTTTACTATGTTTGTTGTTCACGCTGAGGGGAAGCGAAACGACAATTCCATCAGATAATGACTCCACGGCCCGAGGCGTTCTCACGAAACGGGCGCAAAGCGCGTGTACGTGTATGCATATGAAGTTCTCGAGTCTGGCCCGCAGATCAATACCGTCAAATGGCACCCTGCAGATCTCTGATAATTACAGAGCAGGACGTCGAAAACAGAGCTTAAAGGGACAGCGCTACTGTATGTTTCTCCTCTACTCTGCTCTGTTGTGTTGCCAGAATGCATCATCTACTCCTCGCCCTTTTAAAGCTGACATATCCAGTTCACGTCAAGGCTGCGGTGGGTGAGAAGCGCTCTCAGGTTTTACTGTAATACCTGAGAGCATCTAGTCCTTCCACGACAGAAACCGAATTATTTTCAGTGAACACACAGACAGTCATCTCAAGCAAAGTGCACACGGCAAGAACTAAACTCGTGGCCATGTGAATATTAATATTAAGTTGAACAGTTTTTTGTGGGGTTGGAGACACTTTTCATCTAAACAATCGCAAAGATCCTTCCCAGGTGTAGCTACTATGCCGATGTATGAACATAGCAATACAAAAGTAGATTTACGGCATTAAAAGTCATAATTGTTTCACAAATTAAAATACAATTTATTAAAGTAAAACAAATAAAAAAATAAGGTCAAAGGGTCAAAGTCAAAAATTTGCGCAAAACAGATTTGCGAAAAAACTTTTGCAATATTTTGTAAACATTGATAAAAATTGTGATTGTGAAATGACGGCGTTTCCATTAACCAATTTTGTGACTAAAACTCATCCTCTCGTGATCATTTATTCCAAAAATCATGGCGAACTTCGTCTCATCTTCGGTCCAGACATACCGCGCCATCTTTGAATAATGATCATGTGACTTTTTAGGTACGCCATGAAAAAAACGCTTCCATTGCAGTTTTGTGAAATGTTCCTATTTTAGAATTGCCTGAAAAACCACCTCGTGCTAGCGCAAAAAGGTTATTTGTGAGAAATGGGAACACACCTCTTGATATGACATGCTCCTGTCTTGTAGCGTGCTTGGCTTTTCCATTATTAAAGTTAATCTGTGGCGAGATACAACAATATAAATTTGCACATCCGTTTTGTCCTTCACTACTGCGTGCCTGTCGAGCTAAACTACCTTCACCAACTCTTATTTTCTTTCTTGACTTCACGAAAAAGCCTGAATAATGAATAATTACAAACACAAAAGAAAACACAACTGATGGGCATGGACTTTATACACAAAAGGAGCTCAGCAAATCGATACGATCAATCTTCTCTTCAGTATGAACTCAAATACATTGTACAGATTGACATCACAGCAGTTATTTCTTCAAATATCTATCCTGAAGTATGATTCAATTCCGACCGAACGTGTTTGGGAACGTTCCAGGATTGTCATTTCAGCGTATGGGGTCCTCAGTAATAAATCAGAAGGCTTTTTCCTGCAGTGAATGAGAGATGGAAATACAAAAAAAGCAGGAGATAAAAGCGAGTCTTGCATTTGTAACACTTTCATCTATTCTCACAATAATGCCCTTTAGAGTAAATGAGCTCCATGTTTCAAACGTGACAAGCCTTTCTTAAACTGATGAACAGATTATACTTTCATTCTGCCAGCCGTGCTTGAAAATACCTACGTGAACACACACAGGCCTGATACAGAAACTCATTATGGGTCTGCAATTAAAAAAATGAAAGTATGTTTCCAAGTAAAATATTAAATTGTTAGATTTTGGAACATTTTCATTGCAACCATTCATTTTTAATTTAGCCTTTTATTTCGACAAGAATCTCACGTAGTTTCTCTCACTTCGTTTCTTTTAATATACGATAAGTGTCAAATTTACACGGTATCCACAATCGTGAATTTTTAGTATCACGGTTATTGCTAATACTGGTATATTGTGACAGCCCTAGACCATAAACTTAAAAAAGTGCAGTTTTCCCTTTTTTATGGTATTGAAAAACCCTTCTCTCAGAACAAAATCTCATCATCTACAATAAGCTAATCTTACTGAGCCACATAAATGTGTCTGGTGATGTTTAAATTGCTTGTAATGTACGCTACTACGATAACAATGGCACGTAGAGACTAAAACCCTGTTGTGTATAATCAAATGTACTGTGTACATTATGCCCCATTGGCGTATTCATAAAATCCTGCGTGATGGACAATTGAGATGTGCCGTGAACAATGCAATGCTGCTGGATCCTTAGCGCACATTGGCAAAACTCAGAATATAATCAGTGAAGGTGTCTACACGGCACTATTAATAATAAATGGAAGCAATCTAGTTTTCCCACATCACAATGGGCATTCGACTTCATAACTCGTCCCGGTGCACAATCTTTTCCGATCTTTGACCAACCGTTGCTCTGCCTTGGGGACAATAAAAAACTCTGCTCTTATCTCATGGAAGACACACAATAGTATAAAATAACAGTGTACATATGCCACCTGACTTTGCAGGTGACACGAGAGTTAAAATGAGTTTTTAATGATGAAAATATTAAAAAGAGAAAATATCAGCAGTTGGAGTTACTTTGTTTTTAGAAGCGAGAGAGAGAGAGAGAGAGAGAGAGAGAGAGAGAGAGAGAAAGAGAGAGAGAGAGAGAGAGAGAGAGAGAGAGAACCATTAAAGCTGGCCTGTGAGATCTCATTAATGCCAGTGTTGAAAAGGCGTTTATAAAGGTCTTTGGCCAGTTCTAACCCGACTGTAGATCTGTAAGTAATGCTTCAATCTCCAAACTCCCCAAAGCCCAGAAAGCCTCTTATTACAGCATCAGACTCTTAATGAGTCGAGTTCCTTTTGTGAGCATGCGGCGTGCATGCGCCTCTCTTTAATCACGGCCGGATCTAATGACATACACGGAAGGTCAAAGAGAAGAGAGCCCGATGCTTGAAGATCTGGGTGTGCGGGGTCTGATATTCAGAAACATCTATGCTTTTAAGAGGCCCAATTGTGTATCAAAGCACAATGTCTAATGCAACTGCGTGTTGCATTAACATACTGTATTAACATGAATGTAAATGTCCTTAGAATAAGCCTTTCGTCTTTCAGGTAACTCTCTCAAGTTTGAAGCGAATCTTGCTGAGCAAGTTAGTTAAAGTTAATATGTTTATAGCAAACCCCCGAAAAACAACACATGCGTTTTAATGGTTCGGACATTTGAAGGAAACTCTATTGCCCCCTCGAGTGCTGAGGTTTGTTATCGCCGTTTTATGTTTGTTCATAAAAGCATGTATTGCAAAAGATGGTGTTGATAAATAGGTCTACAGAGCATTGCTCGCCTTGTTTTCTGCTGCACGCTGTAACCTGTTAAAGCGGGGGCCGAAAAATAAATATGCGATGCTTACGTGAGCTGAAACCAGAGTTATAGTTAAACAGGACAGAAAACTTATGGAAAGAAACATAACAAACCAGATTTAGGTGTAAAACCGTATCCACTGAGGCCATCTAAACAGACTATTTTAACCAACTCGGACAGATTATTGTAACGGGTACTAATGCAAAAATATAGAACAATGAATGTTTGTTTGTAAACATTCTTGAGTCATTTTACTTTTCAAATAAATTGGTTTCTGAAAAAAAAAAATATTTGCCGAAGGTGTAGGAAAAAAACTTTTTTTTTTAATTAAGTTTCACTTCTTTATTATGTTTTTCTTGTTTTACTTTTTTCTAAAATATTAGACAAAACATCTTAAGTCATTTTGCATCTCAAGTGTAGATCAGCTCACTAGATCATTTGCAAATAAATATATCTTGATTTTTTTTACATTTGTTAGATATTTGTACTAGAAAACAAAAAAAATCATTTTAAATGGCATTTTGTTCGTGCAAACAATATTGTGTACAAGGTCTGTTCACTTACCTGTTTCAAACAGGGTTGCCAGATTTGCATAAACACACTAGCCAAATGGCCCTCAAAATATGCCACTCCAATACTTAAAATACATAGTTTATAGTCATTGTATTTTTTCTTGAAAATCACTTTAGTAATCATAAACAAAGCATCCCAATTACATGGAAATTTTACAGACCTGGCAACGCTCGCTTCAACCAACCCAATAAGGTCATGTGGACCATACAAGATGAGTCAAAACTGTGCCAAAACAACCAGAGGCAACAGGTTATAACAAACCAGACGGCTCTAGGTTTGGGATTCATCATTAAACGGTTCTCTAGAGGCTTCCGGAGCCCATGAGAGATGTCCCAGACGTTCATGGGAGCTGGTGGGACGCTTTCAAGACGAGCACACATTGTTCACGGCCGTCTCTGAAACAATTCTGACAAGCAATTAAAGTAATCTTGCTTAGGATTCTACAAAACATATTAATGTAAAATCACCCCCGTTACGATTACTTTTAAATAACACGACCTTGAATGTTGTCAGAGGAACAGACTAGATTTATTGATTGCGAAAACACTACCCCGGCTTCTTGCAATTTCACCACTTGGCAGGTAAGAGTATTCATATTCACGGCTGTCAAAACGCCTCTAACTTTCTCTCTCTTGACACGTCTTGACGGCTTTTCTCGTCCCTGCTTCTGCAGTCGCTGTCGGTCTGCGTGATAAACTCTTAATCAATGTAAAACGTCCGCTCCGTGTTTACTGATTGGCTTACGAGGACGGGCCTGTCCGCTGTCACTTCTCATTGCGGAATTGGAACGTTCCCTTGTTGTCTGACGAAGACGGATTTGATCCGCATACCAACCAGCGAGCCGTCGCCATCGGGGAATGAAGAGGGCAGCAGACACACAAGCTTTTGATTATTATGACAGTTGCAATTCTAGAATGTATGAAATTTGTGTATTATCGGCATTATGTTTAATGCAGTGGATTGCAATGCACAGGTTTGTTTAATTGTCATTGTCATTGAAACAGGAAGTAAGGGCGGGACATACTGACTGGCCAATAGTGTTCAGTTTACCTGACAATCTGGAATCGGATGAGAAGCTGAAGTGTAAAACGATGTCATAAAAATCATTGAAAAAATTCAAAATTCATTTTGCTTGTATTCTTAGTTTAGTTTTAAATGCTTATGTATTATAAATGTGATTTTTCGTTATTTATAGATATCTTTAAGTGTAACATATTCATACTGAAACACTTTTAAATATTAAAATGAATCAGATTAGAGTTGACCAATGTTCATTCAATGTGACGTTCCTAAAACTACATATACAACATTCAGGGTGCTTTATTATAAACTGTAAAAAAATGGTAATGTTCTGGCAGACATTTTTGCAAAGTAATATTACGTTTTCACTGTATTTTTTTTTACCACATTTTAAAATTACGATTTCTTTTTTATAAAAAACCCCGCAAAATTCTGTCAAATTAAAAAGGTTTTTTTACATTGTAAATGGATTTGGAGTTGACAAGACTAAATTTAATTGCACGAAATTGCACAGACGATTTCTTAAACCCTGGCCATTTCATGACACATTTGATCTCATGCATTTGATATTCATTAAGATTTTTGGTTTCTGCAAACGTCACTTTGCACTTTTTGTACCTAGACGTCGAAATCTATGCGCAAAACGAGGTCTTGATGGTAATTGGTGTGACATCTCCAGGGGTTCCATCCTACATGTCTCTCCGCTTGTAAAGACACCTTGAATCATCCCAGGCCTTGATCAGCTCTCTGCTCCCCATTAAAAGCTCAAGAATTATAAAAGATGAAAGGCTGTAAAATACAGATATGTAATGACTTTGATCAAAGCAAAAAAGCGTAATGAAAACCACTAATGATTTACGCCCTCACAATGCCACTTACACACAGATAAACTTAAGAAGTTTACAGATACGTATACATGTATACACTTATGCCAACATGTAGCTTTGAGTGCCATAATTGTTAAATAAAACCACGGAAAGTACTATTTGATAAGAAACAGCATTACTGTGTACAATAAAGTTATATATTAATATATTAATCATAATAAGCAATACTTATCATTACTCCAATTGTAGGTCGTCTATGATTGCCAAGACAATTGTTGAGATATTATTGCATAAATATTCATATAAATTCATTAACATGTGAGCACATGTGTGTACTTCCTGTATTGTTTTATTATATATATATTTTTTATATTTTATATATATTGTTTATTTTATTTATTTTCTTCCCGATTGTATTTGTTTCAAAACAGCAGGGTGGACAGAGAATTTAAATGATTTTATCCGATTGAATTGCGTTCAGCGGTTTCTGAGCTCAAGAATGCATCTCAGGTGAAGGCCCGGCGTCCATCACTCAACCTCTCTGGCCAGATTTCACATGTTGCATTTTTAATCATTCGCCCACTTGTTTGTTTACTCGATTCAGACAGCCAGAAAAGCAAAGCGCAGCAGATGGCGTCTCAGAGAAACACGTCAAACACGTCTCAACAGGAGGTCTAAGATCCACAGTAAAAAACGAAACATGGAAAAAGGGAAAAACCCTGAAAGTGTTGGCAGAGGGACGCGCACTGGCCTTCTGGTCCGCAGTGGCCGCGGCGGAAGATGAGACACGGGACTCCACAGATCTTCCTGCCCTATGCAGGATTATTATGTTTCTGAGGTCTGTTTGACTGATGGCTGAATGAAACGAGGGTCAATTTATTACGGGAATCTGTTGAGAAGCGGAGAAGAATCAAGGACAATGGTCAATTTGTCATCTTTTATATCCCACCAGTGGTGCATTAAAGAAGTCGTGTGCCATTGAAATTGAGGTCAAAACAGCATGATAGAGGCGATCTCAATACAGAGAAGCATCAAATAATCCATCAGTGTAAATCATTAGCTTTGTATTGAACCTGCTGCTGTTTCCAATATATTTTTTCTAGACTTTTACATATTCAGATTTTCGAAATATTTCAATAATATATTAAAAAATAAATAATACATATTAATAAAAAGACATAACAATATATATCATTTAAAAATGTACAAATATGCACAACAGCAGCGTGTTTAATATATATTTTTAGACATATATTTGAGTAAAATATCACCTAATATATGAATATACATCACATTTCAGAAGTTAAATGGGTTGTTAGGAGTGCTCCGACAAGAATGGACATTTTAGGCTGTGATTCCTTATTGCTCATAAAAATTCTTGATGGAAACACTGCAAATAAGACTTTTGGATCAAAAGGTCAGAATAAAATAGCTGAATTTGCTTTTTACTATAAAGCGTTGTCTTCCCTACTAACAATTTCCATCGGTCTGAGAAAGTTGGACAACATACTAGCAGTCTTTGAATTCAAGAGCGGACTTCAAGAGCGAAAGAGAACATTAGGAAATAAACTTGGGTCACTAGCCTGGGGTTTTACATCAGATTACGTCCAGCTCACTGTCGGCGGCCCATAATATCCCTCATAGTACCATTACAACATCTGGTGACTCACCATGACAGCGATTCAACTTCACAATGTTGTGGTTTACTGTCTTGGACACAATTGCCTGGCAATGACTTGTGGGTAACAGTCAAGGACAATCTATAAGACTCCAAGAATTACAGAGTTCCACTATGCAAACGCAAAAAAATAAGTAATAAAAATCGTATAACCTCATAGTCAGTTTTCATTGTTTCACCTTTGGTTCACTGTATCCTAACTGGAAGAAACTGTTAACATACTGACATGCTACATCTGAGCACGCATAATAAAGACAGAATACATGGAGAATTTCACTTTCGCAATCAAACTGTTTTTGGCTTTTCCAGCTGTAAATTTGCACATTCCTGCCCTACATTTAAGCTCATTTCCATCACACAGTGTCCCACAAGCCCCTCTCTCTTTTAACACAGTCTCTCTCCCTCTCTTGCACAACACACATGGGCCGCACTAACAGATGGGGGAGTCATTACGAAGCCCCCTAGACGCTCGTGTTTGATTGGCTCGCTCTGACCCCCAACTCTTGCTTCAGAGAATGCCCACGAGATCCGCTCGCACCTTTGACTGTCCGCCCGTTCGCCTCGATGCTGTCCCACTTTGAACTTCTTGGCACAGGGAAAACAACCAAGTTTGTATATGAAAGAATTCCAGACGGTTTCGTCTGGATGCGGACAAGTGAGATTAAAGAGTGAACTAAATCAAAATAAAGGAACATTGTAAAAAATATTTTTGGGTTAACTTAAAAAAAAAAAAGTAACCTGGCTGCCTTAAAATTTTGAGTTCATTCAACCAAAAAAAGTTAACTAATGAATTTCATGCAAACCAGTTGTGTTAACTAATATTTGTAAGTTGAATTAATTCATGAATAAATTTTTCTTAAGTTGAACCAACATTTCTTTAAAAAATAAATATATATATGATTTTTGCAAAAACATAATATTTCTTGAATTAATCGCTGCTGACCTTCTGAAACATTGTATCTGCACATTTTGTCATTTTTATTTTTTTTGCCATAAATCATTTTTATTAGTCATCCTTTTGTTTGTCACTGGGTTTTGCAAATATCTAACCAATAAAAGTATTAAAAAGTGCTTCTCAACCAAAAAATATATTTCCTGAAAAACAGCGAATTTGGACATCTGAGGTTTCGGAAAGTACCTCGAGTTGTCTGGAGTATACCAACCAAAGATGTTCTACCAACTTCACTTCTGTGTTTTAGTAGTGCGACAAAGGCAATTTAACAGATTTCTTATTCAGCTTGCCATAAGAAAACAGTAAACAAGCAGCCCAATTTGACTCCATCAAAGTTTGCATTTCCAAAACCAAGCAGTGCGAGTAATGCACTCTGGTCTTTATTTCCTTACCCTGCACTCAGCGCCGTGGAGCCCTGTGGTTCGTGTCACCGGGGGCCGCCTCCCTTCTGCCAAGGGGAGGTTGACAGAAGTGGGTTCAGGCTCCGGGGCTAGCTAAGGGCGACAGAGATATGGATTCCCACTGCCCTCAGATAAACTTATCAGCAGCCTCGAAGGTACGACTCCCTGTCAAAGAAAAGATGCCGTCGGGAGGCTGGGGCCTAAAGGGAAACCAGAAGCCCCCGTAAAAAAGCCTGCGGACAGGAGATGGGGAACATATGTTTACCCACAGGTTGAGGTAAAAGTTGGAGACAGAGCTCGGCTGGTGTCAGCGTGCACTTTTTGGGTGCTGCGTTTCCCATCGCCGGCTTTAATCGTAAATGATTCGAGGTAAATACGATTTTGTGACTGTAATTAATGCTGTAAGTGATTACATTATAATTAATTCCTCTCGTAAGTGGTCGAGATGTGCCTGCATCTGCTTTATAGAGCCGGACACTAATTGCATTACCCCATTGATTCATTCGCATGCACCAGATCCATTAATTCATCCTGTATCCTTATACCAGAGCATATTACAAGCCTGCTGAGTACATGTATAGACTGCCACACGGCACGTATTGAATACTGATGTTGCTCCTAATAGCGCTGCCGATGGGAGCAATCGCACAATGCCGTTACGGTCCTACTGCAACACAGCGCGTCCATTTGTATGTTTATTGGAGCACAAGCGTGCGGGGGAAAGATAGAGGAGGGCAGGTACGGGGTAATGAAATTCACAGATTTACAATTCAATCCATTTATGTTATTCCACTATTAGATTTTAGTGGAAAAGGCAAGTCTAGAGATCAGATCTTGTGGTTGTTCAGTTTAGGTTTTCCACATGCACTCTTAAAAATGGGTCCAGTGATGTCATAAAAGATTTTTTCGGAGAATCTTCTAAGTCATCTACGTTTTATAGTGTGTCGAACCTTTTGTGACCCTGTCTGTGAAAACCCAGCTCATTTTTTGTGATTCACTGTTTTCTACATAAAATCATCCCACATAATGTAAAGAGCATTTTGTGAAAATACATTTTGATATATTTAAAATTGACAGAATAATGTCATTTCAAAGACATTTCTGAGGCTTTATTTCAAAAACAGGGTCACATAGAATGTCCAGAAAGTTCTGCAGATGCTAAGGGTTCTATAGGAACCATTTACGAACCAATTTTAAATGCAGATTGTTTCATTGCTTATCTGTAAAACCCATTTTATTCCAGGAAAAAGATTTATGACCCTGGAAAGATTTGCATCAAAAAGCATTAAGAATCTCAGTTTATCTTGAGGTCAACCTTTTCTATTAATATGAACTCAATCAAATGATCGAAGCTTTACAATATTGATAGGTTTGTTAGGACAATATTTGGCCGATATATAACTATTTGAAATTTTGGAATCTGAGGAAATATTGAGAAAATCGCCTTTAAAGTTATTCATCACAAGTGCTGTAGCAGGCCGCTGCTAAGAAAAAAAAACTGGTTTGTTTTAACGCTCTCATATTGGCTTAAAGCTGTAATGATGTTGTGGAGAATAAATGAACCTGAAAGCTGAAATTCTAAGCTTTACATAGATACCAAACTTGAGTGAGTAATTCCCAAAGAACAACAGCAGCGAGTGAAGTTTATAGACGTGTTTACGGGCATTTTTGTTAGCAATTTTGCTGTATCCACTCACAAAAATAAAGTTCTGATATATTTACGGTAGGAAATTTACAAAATATCTTTATGGAACATGCTCTTTACTTAATATCTCAAAGATTTTTGGCATAAAAGAAAAATCTTTAATTTTGACCCATACCATGTGTTGTTGTCTATTGCAACAAAAATCCCCTGTGACTGGTTTTTGCGGTCCAGGGTCACATACAGTATATCAATTTTATACCTTAATTCTCAAAGTATTTCAACAATCGTCTTCTTTGCATCCATTTCAGTTTCTCTCACAATTTCAAGGAGAAGCATCTAAGAAAAATTTGAGACTTGAAACGGTTCAGGAGATTTGAGTTATGAAAGAACAACCTTTAAGCAAGACAATCTTGAAATGCTCATTTTGATGAGCACTTATGTCTAAAATAATACAAAACTTTTTGCCTGTTTATGCCCAGAAGAAAACTGCACTGCTCAAAATAATGCTTGATGTAACACAGTGAATATAATGGAGTTCTCAGTTATATATTATTTACAGTACATCAACTCTCAGATTCAACTTTCTTATGTTTCTCATAACAACTTGGAACGACTAAAATTAGACACAAATTAAACAACCATACGGCAGAATGAAAAATATTTAGTCATAAAAGCTGTATAGAAAGCTATGTATGAGAATAAGCTGTGGCATGTATATCCATGACTTATGATTACTAATCATATCTGAGAACAATTTGATACATTGTAAAAACATTTAGATGTTCAATGTTGTTTTCAGTGTTAAAATACTTTCACTAAAATACCGGATTGATGTTTTAAGGTGAGGTGACAGCCAGCAAGACACAAGATCTAAGCTCCCATTTCCCAAATGCCCTGCCTTATGGCAACTAAAGCATGTGCACATATGCTAACACCAGCTAGGTATCCTCAGGAAGCATGATCCATGGCAGGTAATACCACGCTTAATGAAAGCAGAGGATGAAATCGGCTGTCTGTCTGCCTCAAGCAGAGTCTCTGTGTGTCCGTGGGATATGACCTAACCCATCACATTGTTCCTGTCTCTCCAGCTGAGCCTATATATCTCAAACTCTCTTCCTTTTATTCTTCTCACTCATGGTGTATTATAGCCCGTGCTGTGAGCTAGTTAGCATGCTTAGCGGTGTCCTAGTGTACGCTCCATTCGCCTATACTGTAAAGACTGCGCCATATGTCATTTGATGTTCAAAATGCGAAATATTTTATGATATTATTGATATTATTTACCTCTGTCCTTATTATAAAAATACATCAATACAAGTTTGTATATAATTTATTTGATTTATGTTATTTTATTATAACCATACTATTTTATAATACTTATAACTTATTTTAGTTTATAATTACCACAATTATTTTGTATTCCTGTATCTCAATTGGTAGAGGATTGAGTTTTACTTTTATTACTATTGCCTAAATGGAAAGCTGCTGAAACAATGCAAAATAGTTAAAAAAACAACTGAAGAAATCAATTAGAATTGAACTGAATAGAACTAGCAGAAATATCCCAGGGAACACGCTGATAAAATGTATAGCTTGAATAGATTGTTGCTTTGAATACCAAGTGCCAAATGCATACATGTAAAATTATACTTCATAGAACAATGAAATAAAAATCTGACATCTATTATCATTTTATTTTGTGCACTGTAAAAATCCTGTAATTTTACAGAAAGTTCCTGTATTTTTTAAATGTATGTAAATATATTTACAGAAATAAACATTTTTACAAATTCACAAATTTACGAGTACAATAACATTAAAACGTCATTTTACTTGAAAAAAATTTTTCCTGGCGCCTGAAGTTGCCGCAATATTATCGTTTTTTAAAGGAATTTCCTGTGCTTCTAAAAAATGTATTGTAAATGTTAAATGTATCGTAAATGTCTTTCCCAACACTGGAAAGACTACAAAACAATTGGTGACTACAAAACCAGCAATTTGTATTGCTTTTTATTTATTTTGTGATAGAATACCTGCTGTCATCCAGAAGCTATCATTGTATGAATACCATACCACATAACTACTGAACCCAAAGACTAGTCTATGACAAAATCTCGAGCAAAACTTGCCTGTGATCTCAGACGTGCCCCAGAATAAGAAACTCCAAGTTTCTCATGCATTATACCTCAAAGAACTCCAGCACTGCATCTTTCTCATTCATAATACCTCAGACGGTCTGCCAATGTAAGTTTCATGCTGTTTTTGTAGTAACTTTACTGTACAGATACATCTCGTGCACCAGACGTATCCGCACAGATGAAAGAGCGCTTCATAAAGAATCATCGATTACATCACTGCGACATCTTATTTATGATTTGTGCGAACGCCTGTAAGAAATTATTTAACTCGGTCCTTTACGCTTGCATGATTCGGAGGATAACAGAGTTCTGTTCCTCGCATTGATGATTCAATTGGAGCTTCCTGCGACAGTTGGAATTTGACAACCACGGGGAATGGCGTATGAATTATACAGGCAGCGTTTCAACGGAACGGCTCAGCCGGAGCGGGGACTGTCCCCTGCCTGCAAAAGTTGTAAATGTGCTTTCAGCGCCATAAAAAAGCCTGAAATCAGTAAAACGCATTGCATCCGGAAACTGTTGAGGAGGCACATGTTTCTCGGGAACTCCTGATGTGAACAATCTGACAGTAAGCAGTTGCATTTGAGCAGAAGGGTTAGCATGAGCATATAATAAATAATACAGTAGCTCTGGTTAAAAATAAAGTGTGTCAGAGTAAAAGCATGTTTGATTCTTGTTATTTCTCATATATCACATAATCACATATCGAAATGTATAGTATATGTATGCGCTTTTAAGTAGTTCAATTGGTTGACACCACAAAAATCAAAGATACCTTAACCTGAGGGAAAATACACTCAAATGTATTTAAAGCACTCAATTTTCATGCACTTATTTTGTAATTTTTGTAATTTTAATATACAAAAAAATAATTTTAAGATAAACTTAAGAAAATCTAGATTTACTCAACTGTGTTATTTGAGACACCATGAATACTAAACACTATTTTTTGTATATTATACAAACTTAACATGTGAAAATAGAGCACTTTAAGTACACTTTTGGAAGTGTACTAAGTGTAATTAAATAGTGTTATTTTAGTGCACAATTTTTTTTCTGGTAAATGCACTGCAAGTTGCTTTGAATAAAATCATCTGCCAAATGCACAAATGTATTTTTTACTTTGCCTGAAAAAATTTAATATTTTAAAGTCATAAAGTATTTTTAGGGCACTTTTTGGGCATAATTGCATCCTTGGAATCTAAAATTTTAGGTTGGGGTAGACTACAGGTAGGGAGAGAGAGAGAGAGAGAGAGAGAGAGAGAGAGAGAGAGAGAGAGCTGTGTTTCCATTACACTTCAAAAGCCGCAAATTGAAATAACGCATTGAAAATACGGCCAATGGAAACATGTCAATTTTGCAAAAAAGTCTTCACGCTCACATGAGTTGTTTTTTCGGGCAATACGATACAGGCATATCTCACAAAACTGCAATGGAAACGCTTTTTGTCGCATTTGCAAGTCGAAAATGTCACATGACCAGTCGCGGTATGTTTGGGCACAACATTTGGAAAGATAAAACTAAGAAATTCACATGAAGTAATATCTTATATGATGGCCCAAATGCAGGAAAATGAATGAGTCAGTTTATGTTTAGTCAATATGAAAATATATAAGAAAATAGACATTTCTCTTCTCTTTCATCACAGTAGGTGGCAATATGCACCTCTAACGTTTGTTTGCAACCTGCCATAAGACCTAAAAAAAACATTGTCTTATGGAAACGCCGTCATTCCGCAATATTTTTTTTTTTACTACATTTAGAAAATATCGCTTGAGTTTTGCGCAGTTCTGTAATGAAAACCTGGTTAGATAGAGAACAGCTGGCAAGCTCCATACATTAAGCATCACTGTCAATATGTCTGTCTGTCAGAAAGATGCATTACTAATAATAGCAGTGGAATCATTCCTGACAGTCCAACACATAAACATCTGCTTTCCAATCGTTCTCTGTCACTAAGCAACATACCATTAGATTTCTACACATAACCAATATATAACACCAACATTATTATCACAAATTACGGTAAAATCTCTGAGCCAAAACCTTGGTTTTGTTCGGAAAACTTTTTCCGGAGCAGGATGGAAGGTGCTTTTGCTGACCGCATTCAACTGCTTTTATTATATATTTAGTCGCGTGTCAAGCCTTCGCTAGCCTGTCGTTACAGCCTGACGGCGGCTGCATTTGGAGCGTGACAAGTCAAATTTAAATAGATGCGGGAGAGGGTGTAAAAGCAGGCCAATTTCCATGTCTGCGCAGATGTAATCGAATAGTGTCAGCGGCGTAAACAAATGTGTTACGGTGGCAGTTTTTTGGGGGGAAGGGAGTGTGATAAATCGTGTGTGTTCAAGGCCCTGTGCGTACGCTTGTCGCTCAGTTTTTTCAAACGAGGCAGCGGGGCCATTTCGCGATTATGGAGAACATTTGGCCGCATGGGAGTCTGGGATGTTTGCTTTGCCTGAAGTATACTGAAGTATGCTTTAGCATTGAAAATAAACTACTCATAAGGAACAGCGTTCCCCAAGGAGCAGCACTGAGTGTTGTTTGACTGCCAGCGACACTGTTGCATTTCAGCTGAAGCCTATTGGTAAAACTGCCCTTATAAACCGATCCAAGATTGCTTCTCTCTCTCTCTTATAAGGATTTGGAGACGGATCAGCAGTAATGGACGATGTCCATTATAAACCAGTGTCCTCGTACTGTGATCTGGGGCATTGCGGGTAATACATAAAGAGAGAAAATGCATTTTGGATTTATGAATGGAAAGTGGTGTGGGTTGCCAGATTGTGCGCTTCGTTCAACTATGACCTCAGGCTTACTGTATAAAATGGTACGTTTTGTTCTAGTGTCATTCTTGCTATGCAGTACATTTTATACATTCTTTTTATTTCTTAATGTTGTTTTAAATATGAAACACACAATTATTGGAAAAATATTTGGATGAATGCTTGTGACCAAACAGTAGGTGGACCCCATTGACTACCATAGTAGGAAAAATTACTTGATAATTTATTTTGTCATGTATTGGAAATGACCGTCCACAGAAACATTGTATTAGTATGCTACAGCAATATAGTCACAAGAGAACAAGTGTGTACCATAAAAACAAAAAAACAAAGCGAGCTAAACTGATTTTTGCTTTGTCTATCAAGAGTGCTTATGATCTGGACCTCGTGGTTATTTCTGGACCGTGCTGTCAAACGTCAAGCACACTGGTGGATAAGTACACTACACTACAATGCATTTAAGTGCTACATGCTAATGGAGATGACATTGCCAGCAAAAGTCAAAAATTATTTAAAAAGGTAAGGTTGTTGGCTCTTGTATACAGCGTCAATTAATTTGCATCAATTTGCATATACATACAAAATATATAACAGCTTAATAATCTATTATTTTCACAAATAATATAATTATATAATGTCATATAAATAGTTTACTTACTGTACCAAAGCAATGCAAGAGAAAGTCCCAATGAGTTCAACATTTGGAAGGACCAAAATTCAAACTCAAGGTCTGATCTCATGGGATCTTTAAAATATATCCAAACAAGAAACTATCCAAAACAACTCTGAGCACTAAACTATTTTACAGCATTTACCAAGTAATGCATATCAGGGGAACAATCTATTTCATAAAGAAATCCAGGACAGGCTGCATCCAACAATGACTCTTGCATACTGTAATTGCTCCCTATGTGAGAGCAGCAAGTGTTCAATAAGAAACAATATTTTATCTATACAATCGGGAATGATGTTGCTATCAGCAAACTACACTTTTTGGAAATAGTAGGTGAATTTTGCTTATCTGGTGTAAAAAGTTTGTCTCGCAAGTTAAACCAAACTGCAAGATGCAAAGCAAACCTGCTAGAAACACGACAACTTTAATGTAAGAAGAAAACCTCCATTCACCTAAATGAATATTTTTTGAGCATAGATTTACATGTTATGCAAAAAAGAAACCTTCCCGTGCCAAGCGTGCAGCGTTTGGTTAAATACTTCTGATTCCGAATCTGGTTCAAAGGGGAACTGCGTTGCTGATACAAATGTTTCCTGCTGTTTTTAACCCTCGCAGGATTTTAGATCTGAAGTGGGGCGTCTAGCTCCACGATTAAACCGCAGAATGGCGAGCTGGCAGGCCTCGCCGCGAGTCTGGTTTGGGCTGGCGTTCAATAACGTACAATGCAGCTGACAAACATTCACGGCTGCTCTGTCAGAC
Organism: Oreonectes daqikongensis; assembly: GCA_026939265.1. Taxonomy (NCBI): domain Eukaryota; kingdom Metazoa; phylum Chordata; class Actinopteri; order Cypriniformes; family Nemacheilidae; genus Oreonectes; species Oreonectes daqikongensis. Next base: position 7,600,449 of record JAOTQM010000036.1, on the reverse strand, counting down.
ACACGCGTGACCAAATGTTACCGCGAGCGACGCAGGAGCCTGAGAGGTAATTTTGCCGTGGAGTTTGCACATCGGTGCATCCATATTCATTACACCATCAAGCTCTGTCATGAAATACCATACTAGGCGCTGAGCGAGCGAGCGAGCGAGCGAGAGAGAGAGCTTGCTATGCAAATATCTAACCAGGCACAATTTCTCAATTGCTTGTTTTCTTTGCTAGCCGCGTAAAAATGTTAGTTATTTCGGCTAGAATCAAATATTCAAAACTCTCAAGTGAATTTATACATCACTATTGACCAGTCAAAACGTCGTTTTGAGACGTACCATTTCGAGAGCTGTGTTTACAAGTGTCTGCAGGCGAACGCAGGAAACGCATCACACACTCCGAAGGTGCGGTGACGGGCAGGGATCACAGAAAGCAGTTTATTCTCTCAGCCCTGTAGGATTCGCCCATTCAGGTCCTGCTGAACATTTAATGAGACACATCCTGGGATTTTCTTCTTGTGCTAAAAGCTCCGAGTTGACAGTCTTTTTTTGGGCAATTTTTAGCGACTGCCTCTTCCAATTACCCCAAACTCAACTTGAGCCCGGAGTCGACACCTGAATTTAATGTGACAACGGAAAGTCGACTCTTTCCCCTACTTTTTCGCTTCCTTTTTTCCCAATATCCCCGTGTTCTACTTTCTTCTTTTTTATGCGCGAGATGAAACGTCAAAACGGCGTTTGAAACCTGTAATCAAATACCAATGTTGTTCTACATACAGATGAATAGCGACTCGAGCGAAACGCCACTGAGGTAATTCCAGCAAACAGGCAATTTGAGCGCTCGCGACGGCAACTTAACAGTGTGAGTCCACATTCATCTCTTAAAAGATACTCCGGCAAAGCAAGGATCTAATTACAGTATACCTCGAAAAACGTGAAACGCGTTAACTCTGTTTTGGCTCTTGACGCGTGCTAAAATCACAGACATGACTTTTGGAGAGGAGGCAAATATATCTTGCGATATGTTATGAGAGAAGAACACGCATTTGAATGTGTCGGTCGAGACACGCTCGCCTAGATTTCTCAACTCCTGCTGGTCTCCATATGGTGAGGAAAGAAAGAAGAAAGGCCACGGCCTGCTGATATTAGCTCAGACCTAAACCGCGAGTTGCCCGACGGCACGAATCATCACGAAAGCGAGCATCCTAATGCTATAAAAACAACGCTGGTTGAAATTTTTCAGCCAAGCGTGGTCTTAAATTATTGAAGAGCGCTTTGATTTTCTCTCGCACTGTTTTTTCACAGTATCTCAGTAAAGGTTTCTTTGATAAGGGAATCATCCGATTTCGTAGATGAATTTCAGCTCTGCTGAAAGCTGTTTATATAAACAACATAAAAAACATTGATGGAATTGCAAATGATCAGGTGATGACACTTTTTACATTATTTTATCATCTTTTGTTGAATTATTACTGACACAATCACGATAATGTTTTTTATTTAGACAATTTTGGAATTTTTTGTTACTTTTTGTTAAGAAACTGGCATATTTGAGGTAAAAATATCAACACACCAGCAGGCCTGGCAATCATATATTTTGGTTGAGAAGATACTGTATTTAATCAGTTCATTTCATAAATATTTTGACATTTTTCTGTGATTAAATTTAATAGAATATACAAATAAGTATTTAGTCAAATTAATTGTCAGCTATATATTTTTGGAGAGGCCCAAGAAAAATCTGGGGGGCGCAATTCCCCCCTAGACCTGGCCCTGCAAAGTGAATTCACTTTCACTATTCAAAATTGTAATTGTCTGGCTGAACCACTTCACAGAAATAGAAAGAGAGAATAACTCAATTGTCAACCATTTGCAAAACATCTTTTTAAAACGCTCTGCTTGTTGTAGCATTTACTGTACATTCATCTGTAATCCCCAAAAGCTCATTCTATCGTGTTCAGATAACAACGCATTTTGAACCAGTGGGTAAAACTGAGAAAAAATTAAGCCCGGCTAATAAACGTATGATTTTATTAAATCCTCATCTGTGGAGTAAATTGAATCTCTAACTGAGAGTTCCAGCACAAGAGACGGTAACGCTAAGTGGTAATAGATTTTCTTTGAAGGATGTTCTACAGCGGGGCAGCGTCTGCTCTCTTTAATGATCCCATATTTCTACAAAAACACTCTCCCCTTTTTTTGAAGAAACAACCAGCGGTGGTCTAGTAAATTGTGTGGAGTGTGAAAAAGCCTTTTGTGACTGCGGAGGCTGAAAATCTTTGATAATCATTCAATTATTGGCGAAGCAGCGTTGTAAACATTACGCTTTTAGTCTGAACTTTCACACGGGCAAACTGAGGTAATTGCAGCTATATGAAGCGTTTGGCTCTTTTCTTAGTCGCTGTGAGCCTGTAAGCGTGTTCGCCAAGTCACTTAACAGATTTATAGACTTGAAGGGTTAGTTCACATCTCTGTAGAACACAAAAGAAGATATTTTGAGAAGTGTCTCAGTGGTGTTGTGTTTATAGAATGAAAGTCAATGGGGGGCCAATGCTGTTCGGTTACCAACGTTCTGTATTTCTGAAAAAGGCCATTGCAAATCACATGCAATAACACATGATGCAACAATACAATATGACCAAAATTCATATCCATTATGAATATGCCTCTTTCTTGACCTGCAATATGAACAGACTGCCAAATATGGATATAAAGGTATTTTCGACTAAATTAGACAGAATATGCAAATTAACCATTTTTAGTTCCAAGATGATAACTGGAGGCGACTCGCTGAATTAAAATGTATAATACAGCTGGAGAGAGCTATGGGCATTTCCATTCATCTCAATGGCAGCGGTTCAACTGGCATTGCTGGATTACACACAGAGCACCAAGCTCTTCACTATCAACAACTATCAAGAGGGAAAAACATCCATTGCATGCATTTAAAAACACTTCATCACATTCAACCATTATAGAGTGTTTCCAATGTTTTTATTTTACACACTCTTAAAGGAACAATGTGTAGATTATAGCGGCATCTAGCAGTGAAATTAAGAATTGCAACCAACGGCTTACTCCACCGATCACACTGGACAATAGGGATGCCACAATACTCAATATAATATTGAACCGTTCGGTACGACCTCCTTCGCGTATGTGAATTGGATCCAATTCACTGTTTTACATAATACATATAAAAACATTAGCCAGCAAGATTCATAACATTCGGTAAGAAGCAAGCAAACACTTCTTTCCAGATATCACCTTGCATTCACCCAAGACAGCATTGGGGTTCTGGTCTTTATTCCGCACCAGCCGTGATTCTTAAACACCTGGACCCCCATGAGAACAGCAGACGCTTTGATCAAAGCCCTGTAGACCCTGTTTCCCACCCCTGAATTATGCATCAAAACAAACATGAAGAGCAATGATAAATGAAATGCGGAATACACTCTGACTGGCAGTAGAAAAGGAAAGAAGAAAGAAATGTGCAAGGAATAAGATCAGGCTGGTGACGTAAGCCACGCTGGAACCGCATGCGAAATCGCCAAATTTGGCAAGAAATTGCAAACTTGATGTGCGTGTGTTACCAGAATCCATCCCTTGAGCGCTTTCAACTGCTGCTTTTCTGTATGATCAAAGCAAACGCAAACAAATCCATCTTTGATTCAAATAATTGCCGTGTTTAGCACGTAGAGAGAGACGGAGATGTCATGAAAGTACTCACAAATAAATACGAAAATGTTAAACATATACACATGCATATATTCGTAAACATTAAAAAAAATGCAAGATGCTTTAGATTTTTTTATCGTGACAGTAAGCATAGCATGATGTCCTATCTCATCTGCAGAGTGCATGTCCTTTTTGTTTTCATGCTAATGTGTAAATCCGAGAGCGACGTGCGCCTGAAGACCGGCCCAGGCTCTTTTCACTTTGTCCGACTCTGGGGACAAGTGGTCCTCTTGATTCATGTCAATGTGTGGATGGTTGAAAGTCCCTCAGGTCATCCGGACCTCCCCCACACCAGCAATCCTTCAATCTACTCTCTGCTCTCTCTCTCACTCCGTCTCTCTGCTCTTCACTAATGGAGGTTGAAGGACTGTCACTCTAGCCTGCATTACAATTTCGAGGGCTTGAACTCTCCTCTCCCCTGTCCTCCAACAGAACTCTGCCTGGATTCTTCCGGATGAGTCAGTTTCCCTTAAGACAGATGTGGTATATTGCTACATTTGCTTGAAGGATACTGTAGGCGGTTCTGGAAGATGGAGTACATTACGGGTAGCACGTAATCTGACAACTACAGTTTTCAAGTAGGTAAAATGCAGTCAAGCAAGAGGTTAACTACGCTTGACAATAGCACAACCAACAACATTTGAGCAATTTTAATCATCAAAAGACATTTTTCTGGCACTATGCATCAAAATTAATGAACTTAAAGGTGCTGTGTGTAATACTATATTATACATTATGTTGAGTATGTGCAATCCCTGGGATCGAACCCATGACCTTGCCGTTGCTAGCGCCATGTTCTAACCACTGAACTTTTTGAATTGATTTTGTGGGAAATGTCAGTTTGACAAAGTTTGACATAAATCTGACAAACGTCACGGATTGCAGCATTAAAATCAGTTCACCTGAAATAAATTCTGTCATCATTTACTCATCCTCTTGTCATTTTAAACCTGTATGACTTTCTTTCTTCTGCAGAACAGAAAAGATATTTTGAAGAATGTTGGTACCCATTCACTTCTATTCTGTAGACACATAACCAGTGCAAGTCAACGGGTACCATTGTTTGTTTACCAACATTCTGTAAAATATATTTTTTTGTTTCAGAAAAAGCAATGTAGCATTTGCTCTACTCGAAATTGAAAGTTATTATCACAACTGCTAGTTAGTTAGTTAGTTAGTACTCAGCCAACATTACAACTTTTAGCATAGACGTGGTGCGGCACAGTAGCTAAATCTCAGTGCTGGTAACCTGAAAGCTGTTGGTTTAAACCCCGCAAGCCATCCGCCATTGTGCCCTTGAGCAAGTCTCTTAATCCCGGGCTGCTTCAGGGGGATTGCCTCTGTAATAAGTGCATTGAGACGCTTTGGATAAAAATCATCTGCTTTATAACTTACATACTTGTCCTGTAGGAAGGCAATATAGATCCTGGATGTAGGGATTATGGTATGTGAAATGCGTTTGAAACTTAAGCCACTTAAACATCAGAATGAGACATCACACATGTCCAAGGCCATGCAGGGGACTAAGTAAAGCATGACTACTTTGCTAGCATCAGTGATTTCGCACTAGCCGCTGACGTGCTTCGGCACACTGCGAGCACGGGGTAGGACTGTTTTTGCTGTAATGTCATGGCTGTACAAATCATACAAATCACAGACATGAATTTACTGTGACTTGACATGTCATTTTGAAGCATTAGTAATGCAGAATGTCTCATCTGAATCTTTTGGGGTTTTGTTAGTAAATATTGATTTATTGAATTAATTACAATTCATAAATGTAAGTATAATAGAATAAGTGTGCAAAGTTGACATGTAAGAGTGAAAGATTTCTATCATTCACTCAGCCGGAAGCATTCCTTTTAATATTAAAATGCTATCCACTCCCATCTCTGAAAGTCTGAATCCCACAGGAAAACAAGTGTCTTCTGGAGCCCGGCGAACATTCAATAAAAAGGTCTTTTCACTTCAGGGAGTCGCGTCAATCCAAAGACCAGCATGCTCTTTGGCGAGCGTGCTGAATGTCACAAAGCAACAAAATCTGGAGAAAACAGTTTGTGATAGGCTAATGTGTGTTGACAGCTTCTAGCTGCTATGAAAACTAAGTCAGGCCTCGGTTTGTCTATTCTATACCCAGTTTGAAGAAAATAGATGTAAAACAAAATTTTATTGCTTAAAAAGTGACATACGTCTCGCCATAAAACGAAAAAAAAAAAAACGGTTGGCAGAGAAAAGCTCGAGACAGCCCACGTACAGTTTTAATGAGCTTGTCGCCTGACTTTCTCATTTTCCCCTTTAATGAATATTAAATGCACAACCCCCATTTAAAAATAAATGCGTGTAACCCCAAGCAAAGAAAGAAGGGCCAGACGCTTCCACCGCGCTCAATGGGAGCCGTCAAATAAGCTGGAAGGGCCCTTAAAGAGAGCGAGTCTGGAGAGGGTGTTTGCTACCCAGCATGCCTCTCACGTACTGCCCTAATTTCAGCTGCTATAAGGAGGAGAATTGTGGGGCAGAACGTATGATACACCCTCCTCGAGATTAGAAACATCAATGCCAGTTAAATCACGCTGCCGTGCTTGTCAAATAAAGACAAGCGTGGCCAACCCGGTGGTATTGAGAGCTTATACGAGATTTGAGGAGAGTGCAGAGTGGCACTTCTTAAATGTCGCAGTAGGTGCAATGCAAATCATTTTATTAATTAATAAAATGTTAACAGTGTTATGGTTGTGTTTTCAAGGCAGCAGGTGTATTGATTATTATTAACAAAAAGCTGCAATAAAAAAAAGTTACGAACACGTAAAAAAGCGTAACTTTTTTTACATGCAATGTAACTGACATTTGCAACAAATAATGTTTGCCACAAAACTGTACTCAAAGGATTAACTTATAAATCATATTTATAGGTTTACCGTTGTTAATCGTGGCAATGTAAAGAGTTTTAAACACAAAAAAAGAAAGCAAAACAATTTGAGATGCAGCCATACTACATTTCTTCACCGATAGCCGATTATTCTGAGTGAAATCTGAAAATGCTCATAGTTTGGTGGTTATATTAACTTGCATTAACAAAATTGGGAAGATTAAATGAATATTTCTTAACTTTCTGAATGTTATTAATTCATATAATGACTATTAATAATGAACATCAAAATGGTGATGTTTCTTAAACGTTTTTATACACCGAGCACAAATTCATTAAATTTTTTTATTAACTATTTTGATTGACAGGATATATCGTCCCTGATCATCTGCTGTTAAAACAATTGGCCGATAGCCAGTAGTGTGAAACTTAGCTTTTATCATCCAATACCGAATACTAGCTGATATATCGGTGCATCTCTATAAAAAAACTAAACATTTTAAACTCTTGTATTGACAATGGAAGGAAACATGTTCGCCTTTCAAAATGTAACTGTCTCCGATGACATCACAGCCATATTTGCATACTGAACATGTATGTCATTTTTTATTCAAATGTCAAATCAAACCAACAAACTACATGCTCTTACGAACAAGCTTGACAAACGGAAGCTAACTGCTAATCTAAAGAGGCTTACAAAGAGTCAAACGAATTTAGCATAAACATCCAACGCTAACGTAAAAAAAATCTGAAGGGCACTTCTATCAGCCTGTATTGATAATGTCAGTCTCGAACACATGCCACTACAAAACACTATAATCAAAGGCAACAACTTGAGTTAATAGCTAAAGATGTTCAGCGCAGGACTATCATAGCAATATCCAATCAAATCCAATTAACTTCTTGGAGCGTCCCCTCAAGAAAAGTGCATTACAGCAGGATTACGCAGCTATCTGTACTGGACTTGATTAATGGTCGTGTTAATTAATGCTGAAGGGGCTCGTTGGAGCGGTTCCTCACATACACCGGCTCACTGATCCGCCAGGAATGTGGGGGGACCGGCAAATAGACCCGTCACGAAAGCAGACAGCCTGTCCCGCGAACACGCATGTACTTCAAAGTTTTCTATCCAGAGCACAACAAAAATGTGATGTGGGGTGAGCGGTGTCACTAAATTTCTCAGAATTTTCATTAGGAGTGTTTGAAGGTATTTCAAAATAAGCAATATATAAACGCCTGCAACCACAGCTCTGCCTGTGATCGTACGTCAACTAGATTATATTTATGTATTTGGGACGCGTAAATGTGCATTTTCATATTAGCCCACTATCACGTGCAAACAACATACTGTAACGCAAACTTGCCCACTAGAAGCCAGGAAAATACATATAAAAATACAGGTTCATATTAAAATCCCTATTAATACATATTTCAAATATAATAAGATATATACCAGAACACCACTCAGATACAGTAGTGGCCAAAAATGATGTCCAGAGGGCATACAGTATATGTAGAGGTTAGATTAAACTATTGTTTTGATAAAAAATTTAGAAATACAACTTGGGAAAATATATGAATGTAAATAATAATAATAAATACAGATAATACAATAATAAATATATACATTATATGTATATATATATATATATATATATATATATATCGTTTTGGCCACTATAGGCTCTATCCAGTACATGTCAAATATTAAATATTATATTTATTTGCTTCTATATAGCTTAAAAGCAACTTTAAACATCTGAATAAAGCAACTTTCTCTACAACAACAAATTCTATACAAAATAATATCCAATAATATATGAAATACCCTAAACTAGCACCATTTCACGGAGGTACTAGTCAATACAGCCTCAGGGTGTAAATATTCCCACTCGCCGCAAACAATGCGAACAAATTTATCAAATTGGAATCTTGGGGCAATATTCAGTTTTTATATTCATCCGAACCACTTACTGTAATTGTACGATCTCTCTTATGAAACATTGTTTAAAAACTATCTTTGATTTTTAGATGAAATGCTTCTCGTCGCTGATTAACACATTTGAGAAATAATATTTTGATAATCTCATCGGCACGAGGCCCACCGAAGCCTTCTGCTGCTAGAGACAGATGTTAGCTCCACAGGTACACTGCTGTTAATCTGTGTTAGCGTTTGATGAATGTAATTAACCGTTATTCAAGACGCACTCCTTTGTCATATTAAAACAATCGTCAATAGGGTTGCGAGACGTTCTCTGCTGGAAACGTCGGGTTGGGAAGACGAGCTGATTGTTTCCTCCAACATGTTGTCGGGCTATGAAATCAAACTGATAGCATTTACAGCAGGGGCCGCGTGTGTCGCGTCTGAAACAATAACATTTTTATTCCGTCTAAAGGCAAAACGTACACAACACGTCGTAATGTAAACAGTAAGAAATGTGCATTTACCGTTTGCCGACAGCGCTCACATAAGACGTATGTACGTAAGTAAATCCAAATAAATCTCAAACTTCTGACTGTCTGCATGGGAAATCCACACCCAGATCTGAACCTGTAGTAAAACAAAATGGCACTTAGTGAAAGGTAAAGATAAATGAGATTAAAATCAGATTTTTTGAAACAAAGTTCTTTCTTATCATATGATTGTCATTGCTTTTAGATTAATGGTCAATGGATCTCAAAAAATCGTACAAATTACTCTTAAAAGAATATAAAGTTTAAAGAGAGCAATAAACTAAAATAGACAGACACGGTCTCGCACTTTCCTCAAATACTAAAGCTTCCAATAATTTTAGAGGAACAAGATCTATCGTAACTCATGAATGATGGAAGTAAGTCTTTCAATATTTATTGATCCTTTTTTGCCAGGGGAAGAAAAGTCTTTTCTTAGAAACTGTATTTGTCTTGCTTTTTCTGTCCCAAAAGTTTTAATTCCCCCTTGGAACTTCATTAGTGTCATTGGGAAACTACAAAACCTTTTTTTATTTTAAAATGTATTTGCTATAGAGTAAAAACATGAATTTTCAGCCAATTGGAATTCATTTAAGGCCATTACAATGAATGTGAGTTGGATGACATTGAGCACTCAACTAATATGAGTCTATATTCATGGTATGTCTCATGATAATAATATTTCCTTTTCACCTTTCATATTGCTTTTTTATTCTCCATGCAGATCATTTCCATAACCAATTTCACTAACATGGCCAGTTATGATCAGCCAGGAATATTTTCATTTACTTTATTGACACTCTTTATATACCCCTATATAACCTAACCTAACACTTAATTCATCCAATAATGACATAAATCCAAACAATGGCGAAGTTCGGTTGCCTGGGACAATAATATAAACAATTCTACAAATCTGAATTAAATATTCAAGCAAAACATACAAAATATACATTTTGCTTAGTAATAAATAAACATCTGAAGGTCTTCTTCGAGAACCTGTGGTTAATGCTCTTTGTACTGTGAATTACAGAAACACACATTCAACACAACCGTGAATCCCCCTGCAGTCCCTTTCATTGAATACCATTGATATGCGACCTGCGGCCAGTTTAAACCTTGAGGTAATCCAAGCGATAATAGTTTTGTTGTTACTGTGGTTGAAAATGGACCGTAATGGGGAATACTGAAGACGTGTCGTTTGTGATTATTGACAGCTTGGGCCTCTGGGACGAGTCAATTGATATTTTTCCCCGCTCTGATTTCTAGGCCTGCCAGGTAACCGGCTGTCATAATAACAGCCATCCAGCCAGATATATAAACACAACCAGAATATTAATGACAATAGCGGTGTGCATACAAAAACACACAAATATCAAATGGCAGATTAGATTTCTTTAGTTTTTATGTTGTATAATGTAACGTAACTTGTGTTGTTACGCAGATATGTGAGCTTTGCATAAAAATGACAGAAAAGCTTCAATGCAATTCTCTAGAACATCACCCTAATAACTCTCAATTTCAGTCGAGTCTTTGGAGGTCATAAGGGGAAATTGAGACAACAAGGCTAATATGGGGTCAGAGAAATTCTGGGATTGGATATGAATACCGAGCAGTTACTTTATGGACTATTAAAACCTGTTGAAATATGGACATTGCTGAAAAAAATAAATGACAAACACTAAAAAAAGGAGGAAAACGGTTTAAATGGACCTGGACTTGTCCGCTGGTTTTAACCAAGGTTCATTTAGTTTACTAGAATTAAAATTATAAATGTTACTGTTTATTATTACACGGCGCTCTGGAATACTTGATTCTGATTGGCCAGTCGCGACATTCCAAGGGTTGTTATTCCCAGATAACAACCGCTCAAAACTAATAACACCCGATAACCCGGATACTGCAAATCATTTTGACAGGTGCAGTGTAATATTACAGAAAAATTCATTATAAATTTGTGTAAATTTGGGTTTATGGCATTTGAAGGTTGTACCTGAAAACCGAAAGTAAACGCATTTTCCTTGCGGAAGGTCTGCATTCGTTTAAAATAAGCTAATAAAATATTTCAAATCAAATTTGCATGTACAAAAACGTACTTATGAGGTAAGTAGCCATGTAATAAGCTGGATAATAAGTAGCTGGTTGTTATCACAGAAATAAGCCCGACAGTGTGATCAGGATCCGAGATTTAGCCTGTACATAATCTCTTACTTAAAATCAAATCAATATTGGCCTAAAAATTATTGGGGAAAACGAAACAATTTTTAAAAAATTTGCCTCGGAAATAAACTGAAATAAGTTTAAGGCACTAAAATTATAACTATAAACAAAAGATAAAATTAAACAAAACTAAACTAAAAAATTCTACATTTTATAAAGCAACATAAAAGGAATAAACAAATAAATAATTTAATGACAAAGGCAACAAAAATGGTAAAAAATAATGTACTGAAATGAAAAAAAAAAATCTAAAAATAAAAAACTAATTTTAAATATTAATACAAAAAAAAACATAACTCTGGTTAGCTAATTACCAGGCTAGGTGGTCAGCAAGTCAAGATTTGTTAAAAACCAAGACCAGAGCCGGTTGGAAAACCAGAAACCCAATTTAATATTAAAGTGGTTTACTTAACATTAATTTCTCACTAATATTTTTGCGATCATTCTTTTGCTTTATGTTTTGTCAAAATGTATTATACATTGTTTTCTTTAGTATGTGTACAAGAACTAAATTTGAATTACTCAAACCTTACTCTTAGTGAACACGTTTTGGTTGCCATGGGAGACCTCCGCATGCAAAGTTATAGGCCGATATCAAAGAATGAGAGATAGTGTGAAGTTTCTTTACTTCAAAGGCAGTCTGGTCTTTCTACCACTTTAATGTTAGCAACTCTTTTTCCAGGCCCATAACTCTGTGGCGTCAGAGCCTTTGGCTTCAAAGTGAGGTGATCTATCTACCGGCACTGTTCCTGTGTGACACAAATGGCAAGTGTCCTGGGCTCAAGGGTCTTTGCTCTTAGAGGGGCGGCTATATCTCAGAGCTAGAAAAAAATGCAAACAGGAAGAGAAAATTCTGTCCTCGTGTAACCGGTGACCCCTTCCGGGTTTGCCCGGGAACTTCACCTGAGCCATGGATCCTGTGAGACGGCAACCAGAATAATGGACCTGCAGTGAGTTCACTTGGAATAGGGCAGAGTGGAAGTGTGACGCTGATATTTCACTGGGCCAGAGGAAATGTACTGTATTAATAAAATATTAACCTTGACTTTTTTATTTAGGCTTTCCTTGGAATACATTGAAAATAATGCAACTGTTGACAGAATGTGTATTGAGCTATTAATGTTTTTATATGTATTACTGTGGACAGCACATTCCAGATGTTTGTCTCCTCCAGTTTCTTGGGAGAAAAAAAATTGACATTGACAAACAACAACAGTACAGAATTATAAAACTAATGTTTATATTAAAGAATATGTTGTTGACGGAATTAAACTGTTAATACACTTGGACTTTGTATAGTAAACGCTTCATATAAAACAAACATTTCTGCATCTCGGCAGCAGCCAATATCTCCATTTGATGTCTATTTAATCTCAGTGTCTAACAATTGCTATATTAAAGAGACAAAAGGGAGACGAAAATGAGAAATAACGAGAATAAAAATACCTTCGGTGCAAAAGGAAGGTGTGCGAGCGATAATACATCACACAGACGCTTTTATTTTTAGGTTTTATTTCTGCGCCTGTTTAAATAATGCATTCCGGTTCCATCCCCACTTGAATAGATTTGCGCAATCCACTTTTACTAAATTACTGTGAGCTCTGCAAAACACGCCTGTTTTTATTCTCCGCCTGGATAAAGTACCAGGAAGTAACAGATTTGCATGATAATCAAGATGGCAGAGACAAAGTTGAATACATGAACGCATGCGACTCCAACTGTGCATCTGCCTCTAACATGCAATAAAGCATGCAGTGAACAGAGAGAGAGAGAGAGATAATGGTATCACTTGTTTTACGATTAAAATAGCATCAATAAATACCATGCCAGTAAACATCTCTCAGCACAGTGAGACTAGAACTGGTCGTGCCACCCTCAGCCTGCTCTATAGCTGGCACACCACAATCAGCACTTAAAACCACTGATCTGAGGCCAGCTGGACAAACCAAACAGCTTGTCCATTCCACTGGCTTTCTGCAACTAACCCACCCAGATCCAAATGGGATTCGCACCGCCTGCCACTTTCACGGTGAGAAACTCGGCTCAGACGTCCAATGCTGTGTAACTGAAGCCTTTTGTTGCCCTTAAACAATCATGATTCATAATCAAAAAACAACCTGGGTTTGTTTTACTGGCATTATCCGCAGATGCGAACCAGACCAGCCAATACAATGTCATAAGAATTCGTAACTATTTTACGAGGTGGCTAATTCGTATGAATCTGACAATCTGATTTGTACTTTTTAGTACGAGTTGTTTTTGCACCTTGGTGTAGGTTTGGGGTGGGGTTTGGGCTTCAGTATTGTTGTTTTTTTCAAAATTCATACAATTTTGTACGATTCACATAGTATGAATGCACATAACTTATGTATTGTACTTTTTTTAATCGTACGCTTTTGTACGATTCACAGAGTACGATAACACATGGCTTCGGTATTGTTTGTTTTCTAAAAATAGTATGTTTTGTAAGATTTACATAGTACGATAGCACATAGCTTCAATGTTGTTTTTTCTAAAAAATCATATGTTTTTGTAAGATTTACATACAAATTAGCATAAAATAGTTATGAATTTCAGTGAGATCAGGTTAGTCCAGTTACTGAAATATACATGGAAATACATCCTACATATACAACAAAACCACTACTGATATACTGCAAGTGAAATTTATTATAATTACAATTATAAATCAGTAAATCTGTAAATTGCTAATGATATCTTCTGGCACACAATACTGATGTGTTTATATCCTCATTTAACGTGGCAGAAATTAAATAATATAGACTTGTCAAGCATGAAGAAAGGGAAATAAATATAAAAAAATCTCCAGAGATTGAGTTTGCTCAAGCATTTGTCAAACAATGTGTAGAACATACTACAATGTAAGAGGATGTGTTTTCAGCAGACTTTTAAACTTGCTTTGCATGAAGAACAAACACACAAAGAAATATCGCTTATCTACACACAAATAAACCATCATCTCACTACTGTACTGTACCACTGATACTGTTTGTAACTATGGTAACAAAAATGCTAATCCATCTGCCAAAAAACACTACAGTTTTGCTAAAATCCACATTGTTGAGTTCATTTATCATGCAACACATTAATTGTTCTCTTCTCATCATCAGCTCCGACGCTAATTACTAATTAGCAAATAAATTAACTCGTCGCGTCTAAAACAGACAAAAAAATAATGAAGAGGGTGAGAACTTAACACAAACACACTCAACAGCACGAAGCCAGACACTCCAACACACTTCTGGCTCCAACACAGGCCATTTAAACCGAACCGGCTCTGATATTCCGAACACACCCGGCGTCTTCACCCGCGGTGCTGAGCGCTTTAAAACAGGAGCAGATGAAAATGGGCCTGACGCTGGGCGAAGTAAATTGCAGCGGATCAATTGAAAATGTCACCTTCACGGACAGATTGATTAAAAGCAAAGTGCTGAATGCTTCTTATTCTCCTGAACTGCGGCCGTAAGTCTGGGATGCAAAGCAGTCTGGGATCTATGCGGGAACGGCTGATGAGGTGAAACTCGAAAATTACAGCTCGCTGCCTATTCTGTTCCAGTAAGCGGCGGGACGCGTGCAGAGACGGTCGTGTGTGGGTCTTTTTTTGTGTGTGATACAAAAGCTTAGAGGTGGAGAGACGAGTTTGCGTAGGGATTTTTTTCATCATGATATATTAAACACAAATTGCTATCCGATGAATGCGGGTTTTTGAAGATTATTTGGTTTAGGTCACAATTATTCATGCAGACAAAATGATACTTTTTGACCTTTAACATACCTAAAAGTCAAATTTATGATTTTTTTCTCAATTATAAACGTGCCACTTTTTTCAAATGCTGTTTCATCAGACGCACAAGCCAGGCCCGAAGTTAACTTCCGGTCTGTGTTTGGCTATAGTATAACAATTTATTTTATATTTTATTTATAGTAATATTAATTAATTGTATTGTATTTGAATTGTATTCAATTAAATTAAAATTGATTCTTTGCGGTGGTCTAAGTTTGGGCCACATAACGTTTCTTTATGTTATTGCCGTTAAAACCGTCTACGCATACAGAAGCACTTTTAAAAAGCGTGTGTTAAGTAACGCATTTTAAGTCATTTTGTGTTGAAAAGGTTGAGTAACAAAATGCTCACAAGACTAGACACAGTTAAAGGAGAAGTTCAAAATAATCCCCCATTGACTTTCCATAGATATTTTTATTCAATGGAGGCATATTTTAAAGTGAACCACTCCTTTAAAGACAGATTATACTCATATTATAACATATTTTTATATACTATATATACATTTTACCAGCAAACAATGTGATTTGCACTTTTACCAAAGCTCAAAACCTATTCATCGCTTAATAATAACATTTGAATCATTATCCTATTAATAAAAGAGACAGAAAGAATTTCAATAAAAATAATTCGATCATTAAAAATGTGTTTTCATAGACAATAATTATCATTTCTTAATAAAGATCCACAACAACACAATGTTATTGTCACAATAGTGATTATTTATTCATTATTTAATGATTTGGTGAATATTATGTGAGTGGGAATTGTTCATTGTTTTACTAAGTTTCTCACGTCTATTGAACTGCAGCTGTATGTTGAATCTGTTACATCGTGGGCGACTCTATTCCTCAAACCCTGACACAATTTCTTAGGTCATCAGCATATGTTTCACCTGAATACAGCACTCTCCAGGCAGGTGGGACAGTCTTTCTTTCTCCACCTCCAGCAGTCTTGAAGTCCTTGCTATCCTTCTCTGAAGGACAGGTCCATTTATAACGGCCACTAGATTCTGGCTGCTGTATTTGCTGGCCTCAGAACAGCTGCCAACACCGAACTGATACACTCCCGTCTCGGGTCGCCTTCGCAGCGGGTGATGGAGTTTATGAGTCTCTGTAATGATTAGCGCATTATTAAAAATGATCGCCGAGTTCACAGATCAGCTGGAAGGAGCCCATAAAAAACTATTTTTAAAAGCTCGACTCCTATTTCGAGATTTGAAAGATGTCGGCGCGGTGAGCATCATTAATCTACGAGACAGCGATGCGAGGCGGCGAATAACGTTTGAAGGTTCCGAGCGAAGTCGTGTAAGAAGTTTAAGTTTGGTCGTTGATTTTGCATTCCGTCTTATGCCTTAAACCGCCCACAGCTCTACCTTACCATACTAAAGTCGAGTCATTTCTATTTGCATCTCATTCAGGACGGAAATACGATTCAATTTGGGGGGAAGGACATGAAATCTGAAGAAATTTCTAGATCGCTTGGTGACATAATACGAAGGAATCTAGCGAAGAAGCCTTTCCAGCGAACCCGGAACGCTGGGCAAGCTTGCTCATAAATCAAGTCCTGAGCAGGTACATTGAAGGTAAACAAGACCATTCAAAACTACACAATGCAACATGTTTAGTGAGTAAAGAGTCATTTATCTGTGAGATAAGAGCCTTAACCAGACCTGGGTGTGCATGAGAAGATTAATCTTCTTTACTCTGCATGCTTTACCCTGTTGCGACAAATTAAATAGATTGTAACAGGCAAACCCACTTGTGACCTGGGATATATAAAGGAACTGGAGCTAAGAAACACGTACGGTGACAAAGAAAACAAGCCATTAGTATAGAATCTAAGAAATGGGAGGTCACAGGTGTACATATACTAGGTTTAAAATGAGGCTCATTACCTAATATACATATACATATACATATACATAAACGTACACATGCACATACATAAGTCAAATCAATTAATTGTGATCCAAATTATATGTTTGCGTTTCTACAATATATATGTGTGGCATGTATATTTATATGTATATATAAATGCATACACCCACACACACACAGACATATATATATATATATACGTATATAATACATACATACATTTTTCATAAATGTTATTAACAATATGTATAATGTAAATTCTGGATTAAATATAAATATATGACACATATTTCTATTTCTTTATAAATAAATATACACACCACACACACATATATATTATATAAACACAAACATTTATTTTCTAATCGTTTAATTACAATGAATCAATTTGACAGCACTAATATATATATATATAAAATACATATACTCGCAAGCACACTCACATATTATTAAATATACTAAATTATAGAATGAAATTTAAATTATACTTATGTATAAATTACATATAAATATATATCATATATAGCGATATTACATATAAATATATAAAATAGATATCTTTTTTGTTTTTTGCCGAATGCAGAAAAATTGACACTAATGACTGAAACAAGAAATGTTCTTCTGTGTGAGGGAGAGACTGGAAAATCTGTGCTAGGAACAAGCAGGAAGTACAATGGATGTCAGTGTGACAAAGAGGAAGCCGAAAAGTTCATCCCGGGAAAAGGAAGAGGACGCACAGGGAGATATACAGAGAACAGAGGCTTTGTGAGAGAGAATTAATATCAGCACGTCTTACGCAGAATATTTTTAGAGGCAAAGCGCAAGTGAGCATCCATCAGTTGTGGGTTTGCGGAGGGGGGGCAGATGGACCCAGCGACCGAACGAACGCCAACCCGGGCGGGAGCGAAGAGGGGAGTGGTTTGAACCGGCACAAGAGCCATGTGCTGGTGCCAAAGCGAATCTCATCTCATCACCAGGCGTAAATCTAGTCAGCTTTGTTTTCCCTATTGGCGGGAAAAGCCAGGGCTGAGAGACAGGGCAGATAAATCAGACCAGAGTCGGGCTTCCCGGCGCTGGCGAGGGAGGTGGGATGGGAGCGGAATTGCTACACGGACCCCTGACTTTAATGACATACGCTGGGACTGCAGAGAAGTGTAAATCTGGCCGCTCTCTTGGCTAAGTGCCGCCTCCTTCCTGGAGGAAAGTCACCTTTCATTCTCGAGCTGAGCTAAATGTCAACATTGACTAATGCGGAATCGCTGTAAACTGTGATAATTGTACTTCTAAGTCTTCTAATTGTGCTAATTCTAGAAGTCTGGATGGAGTCGAGTGTGGCTTTGTCACAGCCGGCCCAATTTGTGTCAGTCCTGGTTTTTTTGGGTAGAACTGAACACCACAGGAGGAAAATCGCAAGTGACGTCTCTCTGAAATCTCAATTGTTTCTCTTAGGCGGATACAACTGAGGCTTTTGCATAAAGCTGTCACATTATGAGAAATGAAATATTTCTTCATCTTTTAAGAAAAGAGAGCTTGTTCTACAAAAATATAGCGCAACTTTTAAAGATCAGAACTTCAACTTTGATAGGAAATTAGCTACAAACACTCAAAATGACGCAACTTTCTAACACTACACAAATGAATACATCAACACTCAATCATCTGCATCTTTACACATCCAAAATATCTAGTAGGTTGATAGGAAATGTAGTTTGCAGACTTTGCAAATAGGCCGTTATTGAAGAATGAGAAAATTCTAAAGGTCAGAGAGACTTAGGAGCGTTTTTGCCACAAAATGCACTAATTTATGTGGACCGCAGGCAATAAATGAAATGCAAACCATATCATGTGACCCCTAAGTCTCCTTATTTACATATTCTTTTCAGTTCTTTCTAGGGAAAATATACACAATGACCTCTCATCACTGCTGGAATTTCAGAAGAGATCTCAAGAAGGTGCTCAGACTTCCAAAATATACCAAAGATACATGAATTCAAACATACCCAGATAATTTGGTCTTGGAAGATATGCAATCCACATTTCGTTTCTGTACTCAGTATAACAAAAATCACATCTAGTATTTTCATTCAAATAAATAATAAAATATTTGAACTTAAAATTACTTTAAAAATGAATCAAATGAAAATTCAAGAGCTATGAAACTCTTAGAAACTAAGACTTTCTAAACTCAAAATACTTTACAAAAATACATCCACTATCATACACCCACATAAACCAATGTGGTTGGTAAAACAGCACGAGCCCGCTTGTGTCTTGGGGGGCCAACACAAAAGACACAACTCAAGATTTAATCACAGCTCTTGGGTCACACGTGTATGTCAATAATTCAATCGCACGAGTAAGACTGCAGCAAATCTTTTTAATTGAAGAGACCTGGCGGCATTGATCTGTCCCAGCATGCCCACGAGGACGATGTGCGGATGAACACAGTTCAAGAGGAGTCCAGTGGGGTTTGGCTTATAGGTATACTTGATTCTTCTCTTGCAACCCTAGACTGAAAATCTATCTGACAACAAAAATGGAAAAACGTCTGGATTTAACTTAACACAAACTACGAATGAAAGTGATCAAATACAAAACAGCAATTGGTTATCTTATAGGTTTCTACTAAAAAGACATCTACAATTTCTCTATACAGAATTTAATTCCCCTACTTTAATGTGTACTTTCACTTAAAATATCAAATTCTGAAACCGCAGTCAATTCTAGCGCATGCCAACAAAAATACATATTTTATTAATATCAACTGACAAAGTTTGCATGTGCAAGCTAAAACCCCCAGTTTCATCATCCCCGCTGTCAACAGAATACAAAAACAGTAGCCAGCCTCAGGTTTTGGGCGATGTTTCGAGTTTCTCTAACTCAATGGTAAAATTCCTGCATGACTTAGTTTAAAATATTCATGCACGCAGATACACAGCTGAACTGAATGTCTGGGGATGTTCCACCTTCAGATGGAAGAAGAAACAGGAAGTCTAATGGCAAAGCTATGTTCGGGCTCTGGAGAACGGATGTTTGGGTGATATAAGGCAGATATACTTGACCTTGTGCTTTTATCCATCACAGAGGGAATATTCAGAGAATGATCACATGGCACAAAAGGACGGTCTGAGTGGAGACGGGGGTTGAAAGAGTCGTGCCGGCGTGTGTGGGAGACCTACGCCTCTCACGCAGAGCGGATGAAATTTCTCACCTGTTCTATCTCTGTTTGCTCTGGTGAGGTGAGGGAACTATTGATGCGACAGAAGAGGAAATGTTTTTAAATGGCGGAGATGAATAGGACAAAGGAGGAAAATGCGAAGGGGAATCACCTGAGCCGTAAATGTCGTGCGAGTAATCGACACAACATCAAGCGTATTCAATAGCAACTGTCTTGAGCTGTCTACGTTTAAAGTTTTTCACAGAGAAGTCCAAAAACCTTTCCCCTTCACCAATTTAACTTAATTAAACTCCTTTGCTTTTCATGCCATATGTTTTTATTCTTTTTCTACGGTTTCTGACTGATATAAGTTCTTTCCTTGCCTGACCAAACCTCATACACTCCATTAACCAATCAGCTCTTATAAAAACAACTCGTTCCCTCATGTAGGATTAAAAATGTTCTAGGAATTCCAAGGGAATAAGTAAATGGTTATATCATAACAGTATTGTGTAATATGGCATAGTACAGCACGGAACAGTATAATATAGTACAGTATAGTGCAGTATGGCGTTGTACAGTAAAGTACCGAACAGTCAGCACAGCATGGTATACTAAAATGATAAACACATGCAAGTCCAGCCACGGACACACAGATGACCCCTGCTACACAAGCATAACCACCACAAAGGGAGGCCTGTCTACAAAGGTTTATTTGTTATGGCTAAAAATCTATTTCTCTTTAAGGAAAATGAATTGGATTTTTGCTTTTGTATTCCATCTGTAGTGCTCCTGTGACAGAGCAAGTTCATTACCACAAAATACAATACACAACTCTTAAAGCAAATAAAAATTCATATAGTGTTCAAAATGTGTTTGTTGTGACAATACGCCTATATGCATATTATTCTACGGTCACATTTACATTTAATCAGTTAGCAGACACTTTCATCCAAAACGCCTTACAAATGAGAAGCATTACAAGTAATTTATCATAAAAGAGCCATGAGCCAGAGAACAATACTGTTAAGTTTCAAGAGGAATGTTAAAGAAAGTAGAGAAAGGAAAAGATATGCGTAATAAATATAAACGAACATGACATATTATATCAGTATAGATAGAAAAAAATCTGTTACTAAATTGAGATGTATGTTATGATGTATACTAAGGCATTTACAGCTTTTATGTAATTTAACACGTTCTTATGTTCCTGCAAAAATGAAGGTGAGGATATTGTTGTACAGTGAGTATTTTTGCAGGTGCAACACACTGGCTATAGGTGAACAAAAAGCCTGGCAACTGAATTGAGCCACAACAGCAGGTGATTCTGGACACACAACATCTGACACATTTGTATGTTAGTTCACATCAATCACATCAGAAACCCTAATGTAGCATAACAAAGCCTTTCATTTTTGTATTTTGAAAAGGAGCATTTTCATTAAAAACCTTCTCTAACATTACACCCATGACTGCTGATAAAAGAGCAGTGAATTTCAGCCAAAGCAGCATCACATTTCAATTATGGGGAGTTGGTATAATTTATTTTAGTGGTGTACCAAAAGGGTCTCTTACAGGGCCTTCTAGACTGTGCTTCTGTGTGTTTTTGGATTACTAGAGTAGCACAAATGTTTTTACAAGCATATGTACAAAAGAATCATGCCCCTGTTCAAATTGACCGGGTCATTTGTTCTTCAATTTTTAGCCTTTTGAATGCAACTTAAACTTTAAAGATGCATGATGAAAAGAAAATATGCCGTCGGAAGCACTGTGGCAAAAATCACTTCTGAATTTGGTCAGCCGAAGCAACTCGCACCTTCCACAGAATCATTTGCTTTAAGCTGAAAAATCTATCCACCCACGTGTCGCATAAAAGTTGCATGATTTCTTTCCTGTAAAATAAAATGTCAAAGAAAACGGCCTTAAAACTGAAATGCATGGTGATTCACTGTTCGGAAAGTTCAGATGCAATTTTGCTTGGTTGCAACATTTATTCACCGTCGGGCTGTTTCAAACCTGTATGTGACTCTTTCTTATGCAAAACGAAAAAATTTGTCTCTATGCAATGGAAGTCAATGGGTTCCAGTGTTGTTTGGCTACCAACATTCTTCAAAATATCATCTTTTGTGTTCTGCAGAAGAAAGAAAGACAGAGGTTTGGATTGACATGAGGGTGAGTAAATGATGAATGATTTTCGAGATAAGTGGAGTGAAGTGGATGTTGATCTCCCTGCACCGTTGTAAATGAATCTCACACTATGTCGCACCAAGAGTGATTTTGAGTGTTTATATTGCTCACTTGGGTTTTTTTCTGCAATAGCGACCCAAGATCTTGCAAACACAAACACAACATCTTAGCTCAGTCTAACACAAGCGCCATCGGTGTGTAATTGACGTTAGTTGATAGGGCCAAACCAGACAACAGGTGCCTCCAGCTGTTAGCAGCATTGATCTGGTGTTGCTGTGAGCCACTGGGGTCTTGTTGATGAAATGGGAGGTTTGATAACCTCTTCCCCACTTAAACAGCAACCGAGCTCATGGGACTGATGTCTGCAGAGCAATGTGACCTTTACGCTGACCTAAAACCAGCTCTGCGGGTGCCTTCATAATACATTGAGACAGGTTTTGGATGACAGACGCTGAATGTGGGTCAGCGCTACAGGAAAATCTCTGCATTCCTATCCTTTCAAGACCTTGAAGGGTGAAAATTTACATTGGTGTTCACATTATGACACAGGGATAACACATAAATAATTAAAAACACTGCATTACAATCTACTTTAGGCACTATACGCTTGCCATGTTGACACAGGAGCACAAGCACCAGACGCTGTCCAGAGAAAGGTTCTTATCAGCAAGCTTTTAATCATCCGAGTATTTTCCTTCAGCAATCCAGGATCAATATTTAGTCTAAGAGAGATTTCATTACTGCCCGGCCAACAAGCTCTTTTAATTACTGTTGAAGCGCTGTTCAACTTTTCTAAACTCATTCGGTGGCGTCCCATCCAGCATGCGGGTTTACGCTGCCAGCCAATTTATCCCATCTTTTATATTTTTCTGCTGTGCTTACGTTTCTGTTAATCAATTTGAGAGCGATCACTGAAACTAGCCGAAATGAGGCTATATAGAAAAAAAAAATGCTTGACAAAATGCACACAAAATACATAATCTGCTTATCTAGAACAAGCCGTAACCCTCTTACGCTGAGCCCCAAGTGCCTACTTTGCACTTACAGTATGTACTTTTGTGTTATGGGAATAGGAAAGTACATAGATTTAAAATCATGCTGTAGCCGACAAGTATGCAAACACTGGAACAAGGAAGTGACTGCTGTTTTTGTAGATGACAAAGCGAATTCATTATTTCTTACATAATTCTTTAACTATTATTTTACTAATTAAGTGAAGCAACACTAAACTCTTCCCTCTTGCAATGAGTTGTGGGTAATATAATTGGAATAATATTACTATCGTACAAACAGATCTGCACAATTTTCTGCACATTTTTAAAGTTCTATCTGACATTTTTTTGTCAACATATTCAACATATTCTTATTCTGTGACTACTTATTTATATCATGTGATGTTTTTTTTTAGAAAGCAATGCAAAATAATACAGTGACTAATAGCATCCACATCCAACCTGAACTCCAAATATATTATACAGCGATAATACTGCAAGAAAACAATTACAATGATGTTAGAAATTGACCATCATATGCCTTTTTGGGACACAAAAATTCTTGAAAATTTTAATGGACAGTTGAATATTGTTTAAGACAGAGAATGTGCAAAGTAGGAATTTTACAAACGTTAGCCAATAACATGCCTTCTCCTCCAAGGGCAGGAGTTTCTCTAGTTAATGTCAGAAAATCTGCATTTATCTCTGAGATTTTACTCTGCGTCGTTCATGTCCTGACACTCTGTTTCTATGGCAATATTCTAAGCAATGCATATAACCCAAAGTCAATCCATGTTCGACTACGTCTGTACTGACAGAAAACTGTAACCACATCAATTCTCTTTCCTCTCTGCCGGTACATAAAGACGTAAACTGTGTTAAGTCAGATTACTGTAATTTCAGCATAATGTGAACACAGCATTAGCATCAGCTTGTTCATACACTTTGTATAAAGAAGATAAAAGCATGTTTGAGCTGTAGGTAGGTGGCTATCTGGATAAATGTGATATTTTTGGGGTTCATCGGTGCATTCAGCGGCACTGTAGCAGAGAGCTGGTGTATGTGGAGATATACAGAAGTCTCTTATTACGGCCAGGCGAGATAACGCTGCTCACTCGCTGTGCCGTTTGACTGTCATACTGCCCTGGGCAGCCGGTGAACCGGACAGTCGGAGCGGAGGAGGAATAGACCACTTTATATATGAACTTGTGGGCAGTCGTGGCCCAGTGGTTAGAGAGTTGGACTCATGACCAGAAGTTTGCTGGTTCGATTCTCAGGTCTGGCTGGTAACGGCTGAGGTGCCCTTGAGCAAGGCACCTAACCCCCACTTGCTTACTATACAAAATGTACAAATGTATAGTACAATGTAATGTAAGTCGTTTTGGATAAAAGCATCTGCCAAAGGCATAAATGTAAACTTACTGAACATTCCACAAATAGTGCAGATTTCAAAGTCAGATGTTTCCGACCACGCAAATACGCAGTCATTAACTTGAACTTGATCTTGAGTTGTAGGTAAAATGAGAGAATATGGATTATTAAAAAATGGATTTGAAGAAAATCATATATAGCTTTAGCCAACCCTATACCCTAGAGAGGAAACAAATGGCTGCAAAAAACATTTTACTTTTCTGGTTGACAGACTAGAATTGTAGACTCAGCTCTTGTCAAAGAAGAGTCCATCACAGTCATAGCATCTATGAACTGCTAATGAAGTTCAGATATATAATATTTAGATCTGTTTTGATATCAAAACTGAGGTTTTAAAGCATTTTAGCCTAATAAGACCAGAAATAATCAATTACGGCTTTTCACGAGACTTCCTCGAGCTGACTCAGCGCTGACCGATCAATAAGCGGAACGGCACACGCTAACTCTTGCTTCTAGCTCGAACGTGAGTGTCGCTACATCGATGAAACGCTACAAAAAAAGTACCATATGAATATTTCAGCCCTTATACAATATTGAAGGAACAGTATGGTGTGAAAGAGGTGTGTTTATTAGAGCTTAAAATCAGCTTGAGGCAGAAAAATGTGTGTTTTTCTGAGAGAGAAAAGATAAATACACAGAGAGATAAAGAGAGAGAGAGCAAGACATTTACAGAAAGTTGATGTGCATGGACACACACTTACATATGTTTCACTTTATAAAACCACAGTGTTCTCGACCCCGCTGCCGTGCGGTTCGGGCAGCGAGAAGAAAGACGTCAGGCGAGCTCACCGCAGACGGGCTCTGGGCGATTACTCATCTCCCGGTGCTGATACGTTTCGCTCCTGTCACACCCCATTAATATAATTATACAAAAACTAAGCTGACAGGCCGGAGATGAAGGAAGTGACACGCAACTCTCATCAGTTATATCCACATCAGCATTTCTGGGTGGCACAGGAAATATACAAGGGGGGCAGAGAACTACAGCAAGCAGGAGAGAGAGAGAGAGAAAGAGAGAGAGAGAGAAAATCAAGATTTTATTTGTCACATACACAGATATATAAAGACTACAATTTGTGTGAAATAAAAATCTGACTAATTCTATGGACTGTGCAACATATTTATAAATATAAGATTCTACAAAATATAGAGAAAGTACAAGATAAAGTTAGAATAATATAGATAGAAGGTAGGGGAAGGGAAGAAAAGCGAAAGAAACTAAAAGAAAAGCGAAAGTGAAAGGAAATGAAATCACAATTGCTTCAGCAATCAGTTTTTAAGGAAACTATTTCTTTAAAAATCTTTAATGCTTTAACACATGCCCCGTCTAAAGATCCAACAATAAATTGCAGTAATTATGATAGGAATTTTGTGATTTTTGCATATAAATCAAATGACTTTTCAAGTTGTGTGTCACATAGTTAAAAAAGTGTTTCAAGTTCTTTACTTTTAAAAGGCACGATTACACCAGAGGCTGTACGCCTGATATCCGTCATGTACTTATTAGCTGTTAATTAGAGATTGGGTGCAATTATATTACCATATAATTAAAGTCCTAATCGACATTGAAAAGAGATGCAAAAAACGATAATTACAATAATAAAATCAACACAGTTGAAAGTAAATTTGGCCTAAAACGTATATCATTCGTTTACTGTGTGAGGTCTTGCCACAGTTTAGCGTTAAGCGACACAAGGCTTATATAGGACGCTCAGAAAGTGTTTGTGAGTCAACACAGAAGTAGGTTAAGTCCCCTCTGGATGAGTGGTCCCCTGCCCTTTATTGAGCTTCTGAAACCTGAATTTCTTAAGGGGCTTTCACGAAAAAAGTCTCTGACAACCGGTTGCAAGATGCGAAAATAAATATTACCCTCATGGCATTTAAAACCCGTGGAACACAAAAGAAAATATTTTGAGAAATGTCTCAGTGGTTTTGTGTCCATACAATGGAAGTCAATGTGGGGCAATGATGTTTGGTTGCAAACATTCTTCAAAATATCTTCTTTTGTGTTCTGCAGTAGAAAGAAAGTCGCACAGGTTTGGAATGACATGAGTGTGAGTAAATGCAGCTTTTACAACCCGGAATTGTGAAAAACACCCCTGACAGGGCTTCCTAAAGTGACCTATTTTTTGTCAGATATGGTGACCCATACCCGAAATGTGACCTCTGCATTTAACCCAACCAGTGAATAGTGAACACACACACTTCAAGTCGTGAACACACATACACCGGGGCAGTGGGCAGCTATCACTGCAGCGCCCGGGGAGCAAACAGGGGTAAGGTGCCTTGCTCAAGGACACGACAGTTGTTACCTGCCGGTACTGAGAATCGAACCGGCAACCTTCTGGTTACGAGTCCAACTCTCTAACCATTAGGCCACAACTGCCCCCTGCATGTTAAGTGCATGTTATGCATAATGTAAACTAATATATAGTGAATTTACATTATTCATATTTCGTAGCAAAATGTAATAACTTTAAATAAATAAATAAATACTAACCAACAAAACTAATGTCACCCGCTTTGTCAACCCAATGGATGAAATGAGTTTTCAAAATAATCAGTTTGAAAATAAGTCACATTACAGAAGATTCTAGGCTAAATTCATTTAAGAGATGTATCACAACACCGACATGGCCCAGATGTTCCACAGCTGTGGTTCTCAGATCACACCCATCATCCATCTAGACTGCGCGACAATATGCTCTCTGTGAGCAGGGGTAATTTTACACCAGCTCTGACCCTGATGGAAAGTTCATTGAACTGAGCCCTCTCCGCAGTAGCATTTCACGTCCCACAGTCCCTCGCACCGCAGCGCCACTGTCAGCTTCACTTACTCTCAGGGTGGCTGCACAATACACCGAGAGATATGTGGTAAAATACAGCCATATAATATAAATCTTACAGAAGTAGATTCTGGCGAGGCTGAACTGCAGAAGCGCATGCGACTGTTTGAAACAGGGTTTCGGAGACTGCTGACAAATGTGCTTAGATTTTCCCTGCCCTCTCTCGAAAAACAGAAATATATCAGGATGGAAGAAAAACGTGTTTGTTGGTTTGTGTTTTGGTTGTGTGAGGTAATAATTTGAAATCCACTGAAAATGTAACAAACAAAGCAGACGAGAGGAGTCGAACAAACGTTGCATTTATGATTAGCGCGTTCTCTTCGCATATTTATTATGTGTCACATGTTCTAGTCGTCCTAAAAAAAGAAATGAAGAAAACCTAAAATTATCAATTGCCAACAGAAAACTAAGCCTATTCTTTAAAATTGACAATTATGATTATGTTTATTAAGTCCGCTGAAAATAAATTCTGGTCAAAACCTACAGCGCTTGAATAAAACAATTAGAATAATAATTGGTTCCAGAATGGATGATTTTTGTAACTGTATTACAGTAATGAGTGACTTTTCTTTTAATGACACTAATGAGAATTTAAGGATTCTGGAAAATGCACTTGAAATAATGAAAGATGACATGAAAAAATGTCAAACTACACTGTAAAAAAATCTCAACTCATCATTTTAAGTAAGAGAAATAATGAATAAAAGTTATTTCTAAAAAATATGCTGATTTTATTTTTGAATAGTCATTTCAATTATAAAAATAACTGACATTTGCATGTATTTTTTCAGGCACTTTTCAAAAACGTGAATCGTCATGACATATAGGGGATCCTCCCACCGGAGGAACAGTTTCATAGTTCTGGAACTATATGGAGGAAGTTACCGTTTTTTGTCATGTTCGCATGCAAGCTAAATATGCTGTACAAAATAAAAGCATTAAAATAATATGTTAAAATGAAAGCTTACAAAATATAAGACGCATTTTTATCAAAGCGCAATGTAGCATACATGCAACTGCGTAAAGGCTAAGCTAGAGCTAGGTAGCTTGTATGTAAACTAAAACAGTAAGAATGAGATTTCTTTGATTTCACTACCTATAGCCTCATCTATGTTCTAGTATATAAAGCTTTTAATGTAAAAGACAATATTCGTAATTTTAACAACAGTTCTAGCAACATTTTATTTTTGTAAGATTTGCAATCAGTCGCTAAAAAGAGTACCTATTAAACGGGGTCCTTAGGGGACACAATTTACATGGGGGGGGGATATTATGCCATGTTGCAAATGCAAGCAGGAAAATGGGAACACTTTGGGAACAGCAGCCCCCTTTACTTTAACTGAAGTTATAGTAAACATTGCTCTTCTCAGGTTTAAACCTTTGTGTTGCCAACCCAGATACTTATTAGGCCAGAACAACCCTTATGGTACCTCTCAACATTTGTTTCTCTTTTTGAAATGCAAAACTCTTCATGCTGATGGAGTTTGAGTTGAAATGCAAGTGAAATGCATTTGGGTAAACTTGACATTGGAGTAAACCATTAGCATTCATTTTAATTTGGCTCTCCAAAATGATTCAGAAGCATAATTTCCCAAACCTCATTTTGAGGCGCTTTTTCCATCTTGCAAAATAAGTTGAATTCGGCCTGTTTGGAGGCCTGTGCCAGCGCTTCTTTCAAACAGATGAGCTAGATTTTCTTGTTTCCTGGGGCGTGTTTGATGCTGGCCATAGCACTCTGCTCCAAAGTCCTGCTCTCAAAAACAGCTGTTATCTCTCTTTTCGCTCCGAGGGAAAAACTCCTTCATATTCCGAGATGATCCATTTGTTATTTCTGTCATCCGCTGGCTAGTGGCTGAAAAAAGGGGTGGGTAACACACTACATTAAGTAAGTGGTTATGCAGGAATTATGCAAGCGTTTGCATGACTCCGGGCGTGCCTGATCTGAGCGGTCAATACGTTTGTGACCCTGTGCGAATGTGGCGGTACTAGCGGTGGTCGGGTCATCTAAAATGAAGCGGGAGGGGAATCGCACAGGACACTGCGGGGTGCGACCGGCCTAAAAACATCAGTGCGTGATGTTGAGAGGTATAGACAGAAGCTTGGTGCTTCAGACGAAATACGCCCCAGGGTTGAAAGCTTAAGTTGTAGCAACAACATTTGGTACAAATGGGTCTTGAAAAATTGCTGAAATACACATTTTGTCAACTACCCATACTGTATATAATTTTCTGAGTCCTGAAGCTAATTACTCTGAAAGGAACCTTAAAATAGGCTTATGCGAGTTCTATTAAAATGAATAAGTCATACCTACGGTGCAAAATAATGCCCATGTTCAATTAATGCTACTACAGCCCACCAACCGGTTGCCTTTTTTCCCTGCAGGGTGTTAAACAGCGACCGCAAAAAGCACATCTACAGTACAGTCATACAAGAGCCAAATGCATCTGGGTGTGAGATCTGCTCTTGTGTCCTTCTTTAAAAGCATATCAAGAGCGAGTTCATTTCTAGAATGTTCTAAATGTTTCATATGGCGGCTCTATAAACATCATTTAAAACGGCAAGACGTTTTCTTAGAACAGCTGTAGGAAAACCTTTGACGTATGAATGCTACAATGTGATCGCACTTAGCAGCTGCCCACTAAAAGCTCATGAATCCTATCGTCTTAAAAGTTTGACACGGACGCCGTGTACGGTCAATTGCAGCTCATCACGAATAAACGTCACATACGGACTGAGACTGAAGCGACTGATTCCGGGAGTCTCATAGCTCCTCTAACAAGCTTTATTATTTTCATTTTTTCTTGGTTTGCTGGGTTACAAGATCGTTTGCAATCTGCCACTATTGTCCGGCTTTGTCCAGACAACAGATTCAACCTTGAAGGTACAGAGGGACGCAAAGCTCTGATATAAAAGAGGCCGTAATGTAACCAATTATGTTCACTCAAGTCTGCGAAGGGACTATAAGAATTGACACGCATTAGCCGCCTGTAAAGATGTGAAGGCATGTTTAGTTTTGTTTGCAATGCTTAAGGCATTTAGTTGAAGTAAAACAACTCAAAACATTATAAACTGTTTTGAAAGGTATTTGGACACTTAAAGTGATATTTTATCCAATAATTTACCCATCATCCTCTTGTCATTTTAAACCTGTATAAACATAAGGCACTGGTAACCGAACAGCAGTGGTACCAGTTCGCTTCTATTGTATGGTCACAAAAACAATGCAAGTGAAAGGGTGCCAGTTAACAACATTCAAAATATATTTTTTATGTGTTCTGCGGAAGAAAGTTATGTGTGTTTGAAATGACAAGAGAGTGAGTAAATGATGACTGAATTTTAATTTTTGGGTGAACTATCACTTTAAGCAACACTTAAAAATGTATACATTTTGTTACATTTGATATAAAATATCAAACTAGGTGGCAACTAAACAAGATGATCTCAAAACTTTTCATTTTTGCTGTTTTAACCAAATGGTCTCAAGATCATTTTTAGTTCATGTATATTGTTAATATAAAGTTCAGCATGTCTTAGCATAGTGTAAACACAGATGTAGTTCATCATAAAAACTATTGACATTTGACAACCAGAAAGTGTACAAGTACTGTTTTCATTGTACATATTGTGTATTGTTTACGTCATATACAATCTATAATCAACTTTTGTTTTTATAATGCACCTAAAGCCATTATGACATTCTATTATCTATCGCAATGACAGATGATTTTAAATTATATATATATATATATGGGCATCATTTGCTTTGAATACTAGTGAATGGATGAAGTGTTTCCTAGTTTTATAACACAATAACATTAGTTCCAGTGCTTGGATGTGTTAGAGAAAATAGGGTAAATTAAAATATATTACAATGAAATGACCCGTTGAACCTTGTCATTTGGAATTCATTAATAAAACAGAAAGAACGGATATCTAAATCTGGCACAAACTCATAGTACAAGTGTTCTTTAAAAAACACTTCTGAGTGTGAGAAAGGTAAGAAATAACCGAGAGAAGAACTCATACATATTTTATTATTAACAGAACAGAATCTCCCGCATATCTGAAAAGCTTTGGATTCATCATACCCTGCATTTAATAATTTCGGATGGCGATGAAAACATGATGTATGTGTATGGAAACACCTGATTAAAATGTTGTCTGGTTCTGGTTCTTTCTCTATGGCCCTGTTAAGAACAGCACGCTACCAGATTATTCTTATTGCAGTGTGCAGTATACACATTTTCTGTATGAAAGGAATACCTACAAAAATGCCCTTTTTTATGACCCACCATTATGTCTTAAGTTGTGGATTATCAAAAGACTTTTGAGGTCATTGGCAACATTGTAGCATCCTAGTGCATAGCCTATGTCAAACTAAAAAAATCTTTCCAGAACATATCTTTGTCGCACACAAACTCTCTCTCTTTCTCTCTCCATCTCTGCTAAACCTTCTTCATTACTTCGGCTAAGGACTCAAAAATCCTTTAGTTCGTCTGCTGGGTCAAAATCTATTAGCTGGTGTCCAAAGCAACCCAACTCAACTACAGTCAATTACAATTTTGCCTTTTCTACCATCTTTCCTCAAAGTCTGAAAAAGAAAACAACGGGTACTTGGACCACAAACTGTCAAGTTTATTGCCTCATTGTCAACACTAATGGCAAACACGGCTTTACGGCGTAATCGCGCACAGACGCGCAAACACAAGCGCACACCCGTCAACCGAATCCCACGTATCACAATACTGTCAGCCGTCTGAGTGGCGGCGTGAAGCTAATTCTCCAGCCCTTATCAGCCTCGTTTTTGCTGCCCATGTCCTGCGCTGTCAGACACAGACGCCGTTTTAAAAACATAATCCTGTTGTCAGTGTTTGCGCTGGGACTCGGTGAGAACGGCAGACAGAGGTAATTAACGTCCAGATGTGCGACTATCCTGCGATTAGCCGTTTTAATACACCGCCCACCTGAGTGAACTGGAGATTGCGAAGAAAAAGCTAACAACAACGCTAAAAACTTGTTAGAAAAGATAAGTTGTGTAAATAAATTAGCTAAGCCTTAATTTGGGCTAATTTATGGACAGTAGCTTTTGGCGAATGCTAAGCTAATGTTGCTACCGCTAAACCGATCTTTATTGTAATTATTATTAAAGACTGTTTCATCGGACGCGCGCACTGGCCCATAGACGGTTTCAGCGTCAACAACTTACTTAAAAAATCAATAAATTGCATAGTTTTAATTTACTGTATTACAATTATTTTACAATAAAATATTAATATAACTAAATATAGAATAAATGGTGTTAACTGAAGTTAACAACCCACTACAAATAAAGTTTTCTCTTAAAAGTTTAGGGATAATTATATAATAGCCTATATAATAATAATGAAATATACATTCAATGCCCCCAAAATCACTTTAAAATCGAATTATAACAAATTACGCTCACATTTACACATATTAATAACTAAATAAACATGGAATAAATATCCCACTGTCAGTAATGTACAATGTACAATAATACTTATTATCTTTCTCATCAAACCAGAGCTGAAGCCAGTCATGCTTTAATACACCGCATTCATAACTTCACAGTTTATCTGGCGCTAAGAATTACACAGCTTGACCTCCACGAGACGCTGGGCACTGAAATCTTCTCAACAGGCGGATAAAGTTATTTATAAAAGCACATGCTAATTAGCTGGCGTACTGGAGTGGACAGCCGGAGAGCAACCCAACCAAAGATCTCCTCTGCCAGACCGCAGCCCGAATTTAAACAAGCAACTCTACAGAAAAGTGCCATCAAATATCATCCACGTCTCTGATCTGCTTTCTTCCCTGGCAAGATGCATCTGCTCTGGTTTTCTAGTATCATTGGGGAAAAAACAAAGCAAGCAATGCTGAGGAGTTTGCATGCACCCATTGACTTGCATTGTTCAGTAACCAATATTCTAAAAAAATAACTTCTTTTGTGTTCTGCAGAAGATAGTCATACAGGTTTGAAATGACAAGGGGGAGAGTAAATGATGACGGAATTTCCATTTTTGGGTGAATGATCCCTTTAAATTCAGTTTTAAACAAATTGCAGGGTTCTCGCCCAACAAACTCGTACAGTATGTTTAACGAAAACTGAAAGAAAGATATTGATGTTTTAAGAGATGTTCATGTCTAGGAGAAAAATGACAAGCCCCGTGTGAGAGCGAGAGAGCAAAACTGGCTGAGATGTGCGCTTGCCTGCAGTGTCTTGTCAAGGGGGATGGAAGTGTGTATGCTCAGATACGGTGTGCTCGGAAAACATTTGGGCTAGTCGACTCTCGGATTTCATTTTGAAGGCCGACGGATTTGATTCCACATGCCACCCTCTCTGACAGACGGCACCACGGGGCCGAGATGCTTTAATCCGAGGATAAGCGAGAAGAAGGAGGGATTTCTACCTGCTCACACACGCATACGCTACGGCAAAACAAGAATACACTGTACCTGCGGCCAATCTCTCTCATGCAGACTTCACCTCTCGAGTTAACACTAAACACATGCTCCTGTCAGCAGTAAGAAACAAGGCATTTCAACAGGTCTGCTTACAAAACAGAGAAGTGTGAAGGGTGTACACGCTTAGAAATGCATGCTTGAGGTGTGCACATGGAAAAAAAGAGACCTGGGTCTATTCTAGTACAGCAATGTAGAAGTACAGAAAGTACTATAGTATTTTGCAAAGTACAAAACAATAAAATATATCATACAAAACCAATATACACTTTAAGACTTATTTTACTCTATGTTGTGTTAGCTTTGGAGGGGGTGATTTGGCGGTCTGATCTGATGAGATGCTAAATGGAATTACATTATCATTTGTTAAACTAGAAATGGAAGGTCAAGTCAAGCACATTGATACGCTCATTGAGCACATGATATGGTTCGCCATGCATTTGTGGTCACTACAGTAAATGTGTGTACTGTACACAGTGTGCATACTATATACAGCAACATTAACAATAGCAACAATATCTTAGACATATCTGATGTAAAATATGACAGATGAATCCAAAAGTAATATAATCTGTGGTCGAATTGTAAAAGAAATCTAGGGGGGTGGTGTGGTCCAATTTTTTTTGTTTTTGCATTAGGACATTTATCTTATATTTAATTATTAAGTGGGATGGTGGTTTTACAGAGTGGATGCTTTTTGTCATTTTCTTCTACAAAGGGGGTGCCATCCCCTCTCATCCCCCTTCAAATTGAGCCCTGAATATAACCACAATATGTCAACATAGATAATAGTATCAGTCGTATCTCTTTGCTAGTCAATGCATGTCAAAAAAAGTTTAAAAATGATTAAAAAGTGAAGAGTCATTTCTCTTATTTATCAAATATATACATAAATCAAAATAAAAAATACATTATATATGTATATATATATATATATATATATATATATATATATATTAATATAAAAAAGTTATATTTAAAATACAAAAAGAATATATATATTTTTAATGTTTTATAATCATATCCCCATCTCTCTTTTAGTTTTAGTTTGAAAATGTCTGTCAAGGTCAAACTCTTATCTCTAGGCAACATGAACCTTCTGGACCCTTAGGGCTATTTGTGTCCCACTGTGACCCATAATCACCCACTAGACTGAGCCTCTGAGTCCTAACATCCCCTTTTTTCACATCCCCTCTGCCCCCGGTGAGGCAAACCTACATCCCAAGAGCTGCTATAGAGAACACTGTACGCCATTTTTGACTACAAATAGGTCGGGATTGAAAGCAAATTTATCTAATGCAAAAGATATAAAGTTCTTACTGAAACGTGATGTGAAAAAATAACAGAGGTGGGGGGTGCACATCCCGGTAATGAGGCTACTTCATCAAAGAGCGTTTTTGTAAGCCGTGGCGATATTTCGGCGGAAATCTCACATCCGCAGAACCTGGCGAAAGGAATAACAACAGTCATCAATTGTGCGCGAATCACGGAAACATAAAAGGTCCACCTCGACAGCCATTTTTCTCAGGGGACACGCTCGACGGAGGGGCCGAGATATCCTGCGTGAAAATATGCAAGCAACATTGTCAGAGCGAACAAAAATAAACAGGCTTTATTAATCAGCGTCGGGAAACTTTAAACAGAAGCACGGCTGGCTTCAGGCTACTCATCATTTAAAGTGTTCAGATACGCTTTTGAAAAGAAGCTAGACAACAAGTTACTTAAATACACTGAAAATACTTCAGTGGGGGCAATAAATATACGGCTATATATTAACTATCCAATAATATAAAATGTCATTTAGTCAGAGCCGTATCTGTCACAAAAACAATTTGGTTTTCTAAACAGAGTGACAGCATTAAATAAACTTAATAGAAAAATTGTTAAAGAAGACCTCTTGCCGACTGTAGTATGAGTTCACTCATCACTTTGTCACAGGAACTGACTAACTATCTTTTTAGCACCCTGTTTGTAAGAAAATCTTTTTTATAACTTCTTTAATTTCTTTTCAAAAGCCACACACACACACACACACACACACACACGCGCGCGCACGCGCACGTACACACACTTCCAAATTGAGTTCGGAAAGGCCCAGGCATTACAATACTTCACAAAAGGTGCCTTTACAGGCATTCACATAGAAAGAATTGGCATGAGTGGGGGGTCTTGGCTTATTTCAATTTAATTCAATAGTTGGAAGTCTTCATGGACAATTCAACCCTACCCTACTTTATTTTTATTCTCCCTTTTGGACCGGGGGCAGTACGATTTCTGCGGGGCGGAGACCAACACGAGCGGCAGACAGCCCACGTGCCGTTTAGGGAATAAGGCGGCAATATTCAGTCTAAATGTCAACAATATTCTCCCACGTATCAGCTCCTGTCCCTGCAGACGTTGTAAAAGGAAAACGACATTTAAGAAACAATGCCAGCAAATACCACGCGACCAACGATGGAATGCAACTTGAAAAAACGCGTTTTAGTGTCAGAGGAAAAATTGGTGCATATGCTAACAAGGGTGATTTCTCTTTTTTTAATTCCACATGATGTCTAAGTTAAAAGAACCCAGTTCTTGCCTGTCTGTCGTGTGGTCCACAGGGACCGGCTGTTTTGTGCTCCTGTCTGGTCATAATGAGGCTCACAAAAGCACAGTATAGACATAAGAATATTTTCTAGACGGTGATGAATAGCTAGCATGAAAGCATGGGTTTTTCCGTAGCGCTGAGAACATTAGCATACCGCCACCAGGAAATAGTGAGCCACATAATTACTTCTAGGAAAGAACGTGGTAATCATGACTAATTGTTCCTCAAAGTAGGTTCACAATCCAAACATAGTTTTGCCACAATTTCTTTTTACAGCATCTATAACCTGATGTAACAGGAAAATGTAACTATTTTATGGTGATTTTGGTTTGAATTTGTACGATGTGTATCACACAAAGCAGGAATTAAGCTCCACCCCTAAACACAAGCGTAACTGGCAAAGGCAGATCGTACAAAAATGTATAAATTCTTATGAATTAGCCAGCAATTCGCTAAAATGTAAAAAAATCGTAAAAAATAATTACACACTTTTACATTATAAAATTTTACTACGAACAGAAGACTCAAAACTACATTAAAGGAATAGTTTACCCAAAAATTAATCATTTACTCATGTCATTTTAAACCTGTATCACTTTGTTTTTTCTGCTAAACACAAAAGAAGATATTTTGAAGAATGTTGGTAACCAAAAATTGGTTCCCATTGACTTCTATTGCATGGACACAAAACCAATGCAAGTGAATGTGGACTGGTTTTCTGTCACCAACATTATTTAAAATATCTTCTGTTGTGCTCCGCAGAAGAAAGTCATGTAGGTTTGAAATGACAAGGCGGCGTGTAAATAATGACAGAATTTCCATTGCTTCAGGTTGTGATGTTGCTTGGCTTGGCAACCTCAAGCGTAACTTCCCTTTGCTCTTGACTTATTTGGGACAAAATACCCTGTTTTTGCATTTCTCCATTCTTATTTGTTCGTTTTGCTACAGCACTGCAAAATCTCACATTTGTGACACATTTCCACCATCACTCACTCCATACCCTCATATCGCCCAGTCCAAACAGTGTGTACGCGTAACATTCTGTTTTGTTCTGATTTATTTGTACATCCAAAAAACTCTGACGTTGCAGTTAGCCTCAAAAATGCTCGGTCACAACTGATTCAGCAAAGCCACACAAAACCTGTGTGCTCCTGTGTGTGCGCGCTCCCGAACGTGACTGCGTAGGAACGCGGCCATTATTCTAAAGCAAAGCTACGTGACGGTGCGAGGCCTCCGAGCGGAGCGGCGCCGTGATCGATGGAGCCCATTAATCACGCCAGCGCCGCGGCTGGAGATTGATGTGCAGAAATTCAAATCTTCAAGCAGCGTTTTGGAAATTAAAGCAGTGTGGCAAGGTTAGGGTCCCTGCTGAAGGAAGGAGCTGGGAGCGGCGAGCTCCCTGGAGGAAAGGATTGTCACCGTGAGCTCTTGGGATTCTTTTAACCTCTGAACCGCCAGCTGTCTCAACCACCTGAGTGCTGGATTGTCAAAGCGAGGTACTGTAGCTGAAAACTGGAAAGTGAAAAACAATTAAACACACCTGTACAGGAACAAAAATATAAGCTTTAATATATTAGTATACTAAAGCCTTTGACACTACACATTTGTGTATTATCTCGTACCAGTGATGGGTTATGGGTAATGTCACCACCACGCCAGATGCACTTGTGCAGGCTCAATAATTTAGCCGCTTGATTTCTCGTTCACACACAGACATTTATGGTTATTTGTCGCACCAGTTTGGAAAAAGGCAGGGGTTCAACGGCGCGTCATGCACGGGAATGTTTTACTGTGGTACATAAAGCGGAGAAGCAGATGGGAGGCGTTCGACATCATCGCTAATAAACCTTTGAATCAAAGCAAACAGAAATGGAAGCAAAAGGGAGTGGAGGTTGATTTATAGCATCAGCTCCCAAACGCCCGGCGACACAGAAACGAGGAGGGAAAAGAAGGTACTCGCTTGAAAAAAAAAAACATTACACGCTCTCGTGATCGGCTCCCTTCAGATGCGTGTTTGCGACGGCGGCTAAACTCATCAGAGGTGATGATATTGTTCATTCCGCTGAGGACCCGAGGCATTGATTTCACTTGCTTTTCCATAAAGTGCCTAGTTCTACAGGGTCCTATAAATTCATTCAGTCAGTATCTGGGAAAAGGGCCGCGTCTCACGCTGTTAATTTAATAAAGAGTTTGGGAAATGGGATTCCAAGCCCAACCCACAAAACCATCTCAACTGTCCTAATAGCATATTACATGATACATGACAGGTTTCCTGTAGCTCAGTGCATGGCGCTAGCAATGCCAAGGTCATGGGTTCGAACCCAGGGATTGCACAAACTCAGAAACAAATGTATAATGTATAATACAATGTAAGTCGCTTTGGATGAAAGCATCTGCCGAATGCATAAATGTAATGATGGCTACTGTATGTTATGTTTTGCACAGTTTTACAATTTTTATATTTTAATTGTAATGTTAACACTGCAGTTTTGACTTCCACAACTAAAACCCAATGTCAAGATCAATACATAGACTATTCATTTATCAATAAACAAAGTTGAACTGTCTGGTAGGTTTTTCTCAATGGCAAATTGATATGAAGACAATACATCTGTCAAATCCAAACGGTGTGAATTTCCCTCAAGTTTGGCTCCAGATTCTTTTGAAAACCAATTAAGTCTATATTTATATCCTTCCCTCCTTATTTCTTTCAAGAATTACATATGTGTTTACTTAGAGGCTATTAGGGAGAATTTATTTCTCCGCACTGAAGAAGAAACATATTTAGTAATTTGCAGAGGTCTCCGAAATGCTATGCCCCCAGCGCTGTTAATAGTCTAAAACAAGCCTTTTCGTAACAAATTGGTTTCGCAAGCCTCGAAGAGACACAGACATTGCTTTTATTAGGACATGGCCTCGTGCTTTATGTGGAGTTTAGCATTCCAATGTATTTCCTCCCTCAGCTTCTTTCTGAAGGGCTTAACGGCGGCCATATTAAAAGGAAAAGTGTCAAACACACTTTCTGAACTTTTGATGTCGGTGAAGAGTGTGTCTTGTTCTGCCACACTTGAGTGCATTCAAATGGACGCTGAATGAATTTGGTTTCACAGCAAACAAAGCAAGAAAATAAAAGTCTTTCCGGACACAAACTTTCAGCACGCACGCTTCCTGAACTTTCAACGCTTGTGAATTATACACTGTTAACCTTACACAATATTATAATACATGTACTTTATTATATAATACATATTTCCTTTCATCTATAAAACATCCAGTATTTCTAAAGGATGAGCAGCGTGCTTGAAATATGAATCATCAACAAAACCCATTTGATGAATGAAACTCGTTCAGCCACACAAGAATCATTTGAAAGTGAAAGAGCCAAATAATAAAAAAATCATAAAGACAGTGCAAAATCTTAAAATGTCCTTCTGTACCACTTCTCATTGTAATTCAACCCTAAGGGAAGAAGCAGGATATTCAGCTCTAGGGAAGATCAGGGCTAGATATCACACCTTCTACTCCAGTGAATATTTCTCAGGGTGGGATTCATTCTCAATTTCTGCATACTGTAGGCACATACCTTAATGTTCTTCCTAGAAAAACCTATTGAACATTTCACAGTTATTGCCTGAAAGTGCTCAAGTTGAGCTTTTGTGATAACATGCCCCAATGTAGTCATATGTTGGCTCTGTGTGACAACTAGCCCCGGTGTCCATCATCTACTGAATTTAAAGCAAATGATGGCAAAACAAACAGTTGATGAGCTTTTTCTTTTCTGTTTGGATTGTAATGAAACATTGCAACATGACAGAGCTCTTCCTGATTTGCATTCGTGTTGCTTTCCCCTAAAAATTGAAATGGTACACACCAAGTACAATATCATTGCGCAAGTCGCCATTAAAACACATTTTTGCAAAAGGCTACGTATTTTTGCATCACTGATACCCTGAGAGCGTGTTTACTGTGAAATTAATTCCCCAGTCCCTTTACATAACACAATAAACGCTAATTTCGCAAAGAAGACGTGATGAATGTCAACGAGAAACTCAGGGGACCGACGTGCAAGCGGAGATGCTCGTGCGGAGATCAGGAGAGTCCCAGGGGCCGAATCCCCTACAGCTTGGCAGGTTGAAAAGCCGGTACGAAATAAAGACTACTGCCAGGGAAAGAGGTGCCCATGGGAAGAAGCGTTTTATTAAAAATAAGAGGGGCTGGAGACGTGCCATGAAGAACAAAACTGAAGGGGAAAACCAATCGGGAATTCTTGGCGGAGCCAATTGGATATTATACCGTATTTGTAAAGGAAGACCGCTTTTATCGGTATAACACGTTTTCCTGGGCATGTAAAAAAAAAATGGTGTTCATATTACTGAAAGTGAAATAGGAAGGATATTAAAAGAATAATGATTTCAAACATGACAATTCTGTCATTTCAATCATGTGTGCTGTTTTTGCATGCTTCATAAAAAAAATTGAATATTTCCTAAATAATTACATTTCACATCATTCCAAATCTGTATGACTTTCTTTCTTCTGCAGAACATAACAGAAGATATTTTGAAGAACACTGGTAACCATAAAACACCGGGACATTTCTCAAAATATCTTCTTTTGTGTTCCACAGAAGAAAGAGTCATTTAGGTTTTGAGCAACATGAGGATGAATATGTATTTTTGAGTGAACTCTCCCTTTAATTTCTTTCTTTCCAGTTTTTAACATCATGATGCACCTCATCTTTGTTTCCACCAAAACTAGCGCGGTTGAATTCTAAATGATTCCTCACTGTATGCAAGACCATCCGCAGTCCCACGGCTGCGCTATAATTTATGAGAAGAATATTAAACTCTCAGCTCTATTGATCCCTGCCACTCTTTATATGGCATCTTCCTGCTGGGAATAACGGTCGAGGTCTTGTTAGGCACTCGGAGGAAGAAAAGCGTCCCTGTTGAGAACGCCAGCTTCTTCTCCTACAGCAACTTGACACAGTGACATCATCATTCCTGCACTGTCAAAACCCTTTCGGCCAAGACCCCATTAAGCTTTCATTTGTACGGTACATACCAGAAAGCAAACATGGTATTATAAGCATAACTCATGTTTTATATGTATTTGGCATTTAGGTAATACGATTAGACGATTAGGTCAAAACCATTGCCAAGTTGTCAATCACGAGGAACGGAACGTGTTTTGTTTTGGAGGAAGGTCAGGGGAGAGCGGGTCGGGTAAAAGGGAAGCTGTTAGATAACCGAAGACTGATAGAAACACTCAATGTTCCTTTATTAGTTCTAGCTTTCATTCAACGCAGTGGGAAACCATTTCTGGCTCACAGGGCTTAAACTCCCCTAAGGACACCCTACTCTGTAAATGCAGTGTGAAAATGAGTCCAGATTAGAGCATTATTAGTCAAGTCTTTAGCTTCATCTCGCCAGCGCACGCACAAATGCGCATTTGCCCTTCAAACATCCGTAAGGCTCGGGCGGAGCAGGAGGAGACAGCTACCTGCCGATAAGATATTAATTATGTGTAGCGATACATCAAGTGCTCATCTACAATACTGCTGTACTGTAAATATGCATTTGCTTTGGTCTTAAAGAGACAGTTCACTCAAAAATATAAAAATCTCTCATCATTTATTTACCCTCATGTCATTCTAAATTTCTCTGTGGAGCAAAGATGAGGATATTTTGAGAAATGGAAATGTTTTTGTCTATACAATGGAAGTCAATGTTGTTTGGAGACCAATGCTCCTACAGGTATCAGGTATCCTACAGGAATGGAATGACATGTGGGTTAATAATGCATGGCAGAATTGTTCTTTTTGGGTAACCATCCCTTCAAGACGCTAAAGTAAAGCACAATTGCATGGTCGAAATACATCTCAAACTAATTTTGATATAAAACAAAAAAGTAGCCTGAACAACAAATCCAAAATCCATCAGTCTGAGAAAAACTCAATATCAGAGGTACACAAAACAAAGCTAAAATGTGCTAAAAGATTCTAGCATCACAAAAATACAAAAAATAAGCAAAGAAAAATCCACAACCAGGTCTATTGTGGATTTTTTTTTATTCAATGCGATAATTTATTGTTTTCAATCTTCATGTTTCTTTCATCAACCCGTCTGTTTAAAAATTAGAATTGGTTTATTTAAGTTGAACATTGACTAGAGAAGTTTGTTTGTACTTTTAAAAATGACTAAAAAGATGGTACAGACTTGATACAGAATGTTCCCTTCCAAGCCGATGTCAAAACTCTTCTGTAAATCCTGACTGATGCTTCTTTTGATCTCATGAACCACAGATGAGTCTCCATACTGTCCTGGTGTCAGGCATTTTACTCTAACTGAAAAAACTCTTGAGTGTTCTGACAAGCAGGCTTCACATTCACTGACTCACTTTACAAATCCTAGAAAAAATTTCACGCTAAAATACAAATTCTGTCTTCATCACCCTCAAGTTGTTCCAAATCTGTATAAATGTCTTTGTTCTGATTAACACAGAGAAAGAAATTTCGAAGAATGCTTATAGCCAAACAGATCTTGGCCAATATACCGTAGGAAAAATTGCTTTATACATTTCTTTGTTCTGTTGAACACAAAAGAAGATATTTTGAAGAATGTAGGAAAGCAAAGAGTTCTGGTGCACTTTTGACTACTATTGTCATTTTTCCTATACTATGATAGCTAATGGTGGCCAAGAACTGTTTGGTTACAAGCATTCGTCCAAATAGTTTTCTCTTCTTCATCAGAACAATGAAATTTACACAGATTTGGAACAGTAAAAGAACTGTGTAGTAAAAAACTTTAGTAAACTCTCTTGACAAAAGTGGTAACCTATACGGTTCAGTTCCTGACTGCCCAGGAGAGAAATTTTCACCGCCTTATCTGAAATATCACTCAAGTTTCTGTGGTATGTATTTTATGGCATGATTTCTTGCCACGCTTGGTCTAGTTCTGCTGGTGATCTAATGAAGAGTATGTGGCGGGCCTTGCTAACAATCTCAGAGGTGTTTTAAGTATACAAACAGCTATGTGTTTGTAAACAGCACTAGCGTCTTGAAAATCATGTTTTGAGCATTTCAACATCATAGTTTCAAGGGAAATCATAAAATATTAGACTGAAGGGTGAAAAAAGCTCAAATGTTATACAAAAAATAAATAAATAAAATTGTCAATTTTTTTTTATCATATCTATTCACAATGCAAAAAAATGTCTTTCTTACTTAGTATTTTTGTCTTGTTTTCGAGTACAAATGTCTAAAAATTCCTGAATCAAGAGGCATTTTTACCTAAGAAAATAAGTGTTGTTTTAGGCAAAAAAAATATGAAATGTATGTAAAAGTCACTAAATTCAAGATTATTTTTCTTACTCATTGGCAGATTTTTTTGCTTGTTTTAAGCACAAATTAACATACATATCATGATGAAGATTATGAAGAAAATGCATCTTGATTTAAGAATTTTTTGACATTGTACTGGAAACCAAGACAAAAATAC
The DNA here is from genome assembly GCA_026939265.1 of Oreonectes daqikongensis. Classification (NCBI taxonomy): domain Eukaryota; kingdom Metazoa; phylum Chordata; class Actinopteri; order Cypriniformes; family Nemacheilidae; genus Oreonectes; species Oreonectes daqikongensis. The sequence continues at coordinate 7,556,325 of JAOTQM010000036.1, read as the reverse complement.
TAAGTAAGAAAGTCATTTTTTGCAGTGCAGTAAATAATAGTCTTTGCATATGAAAAAATCACATACTTAAAATGAATAAACGTGGGATTTGACTTGTATAGAGAAACAGCATCACTTCATTTTCCTGTAATTAATTAAGCATCAATGAGCGCCAGTTTAATGCTTGTCGAGGGGCCATAAAACGTTTATGGGTCTGGAGTCTTAAAAGAGACACAAAGTTTACGCGTTCATAAAATCTCATCAGAAAATCCAAACAACAACAAAAGCGTATTTATGATGTCAAGGGCTGCCGGTCTGAATTCGGAGATGAAAACAGGCTCATTTAAGAGGAAAGCTCTCGGGAGCATCGTCTATCATGAAGAATTCTCTCCGGGGGGAGCGAGGAGGTCTGCGCAGATAAGGCTTTAGCAACTTTCAGTGTAACATTGACGCATTTCATTTTTGCCTTCAGAGTAACAACCTAAATAACCAAATAATGATCTGAACACCGCTGTGTGTGAAAGGATATCTGTTATAAAAGAGGATGCTAAACACAGATGGAGTTATTCTGAGCTGTTATTGCCGTTGACTCTGTAAACAATACAATATAATTGGACGTGACACAGTGCAGTCGTCCATGGCCGATGTAACACCCAATGTCGTGTTTGTCAACTGTACTTGTTTACCGTTTCATTGATGCATTGTGCATTTTTAATAAGGTGTTGTATTTAATTGCACGATTTGTCAAAACAAGGTAAATATGAATGAACGTTTATATCAACATTAACCACAGAGACATGAGAAGACCCTAAGGAAACCGACCTGCTTCCCTCCTTCTCTGTCGTTATTGTTTTGTTTTGGAATCTCAGGGGTCGGCGGTATTTTGTCCGGGTCACCGACTGCATGAGCTTTGGAGCGAATCCTATCGATTGAAACCGCCGACGCTTCAGTGTTTTTAAACACAAACTCACAAACTGCCTACGGACTGCAAAGGCCAAAACGTCTGTCCCTGTGAAGATAAAAAGCGAAAGAACATGAGAAAAAAGACAGTATGTTATCTGAAGTCGATATATATTTTCAGCGAGGAAAGCCTCATCATAAAGATAGGCAGTGTCGCTTTGGAGAGAGAAATTTTTCAATCTTTTGAGGGCCGTGTGATTTCCTTTCAAGGCGCCGTTTATCCTTTGAAACTATTCAATTATTGCGGGTGGCCCGATAGGTCTCTCGGAGGCTGGCGAGAGAGCTCAAATATTTATTCATTTACGCTTGCGTTCATTTCTCATTTACTTTTTTTGCGGATTTATTTGTTTGTTTTGTGCTCCGACGCACGACGGCAAACAACTTTGCGCGCCCTTGTTCGTAAAGGTTACTTTTGCACGTGGTTCTTTGTATTTGAAGTCTCTGTGTATTCTGAAATGCCACACGTTCTTTAAATGCATAAATTATATGTTAAAACAATAAGATGAGAGCCTGCGAATCACAGGTTATTGGGATTTCAAAGACACGATGCAAACGGTGTTTATATCACTATTCTAGCAAAAGACATATTGTCGGAAGGAAGGACAGCAGCGATATAATAATGGTCCACCATCAATTTTCAGACACTACACTCAAGGTCTAAGACGTGACCCATCGCCCAGGGGGAGACTTCACCTTAACAACCCCAAACCTGACACTCGGGGACCAAGCCCGTGTTTTGGCACCATCATCCACCTCTATTTATAGTTTACACAATTAACCAGAAGAGACCCTCATTAGCCTGTGTTCATTTTGCAGGACCTGCCCTAGCCGAACAGGTGTTTCTTAATATTCACGGCCCTGTCTGCCAGCTACACAGATCTGAGATTCTTTACTTCCACGTTTCAATCTGTTTTAACTCCGACAGTTTGCCATTATTGAAGAGTACCGGTGTCGTGCTGCATTGTGCTTCGTAGCATTAAAAAAGTTCTAGATGAACAGATGCTGGGGAGGAACGCCACATGTTGGACTTTTAAAAGGGATAGTTCACCCAAAAATAACAATTCTGTCATCATTTATTCAGCTTCACATTGTTCAAAACCTACTGTTTCTTTTGTGGAGGACTCAAGAAGATATTTTGAGAAATGTCTCAGTGGTTCTGTGTCAGTACAATGCAAGTCAATGGTGGCCAATGTTGTTTGGTTACCAACATATATCTATATTTTGACTATCGCATGTAGCTCATACCCAATTTCTCCAGTGACATTTAATGTATCAAAAACTACAAAGAAAACAACAATAGCCCTGGTACCATATTCATATAATTTAGTATGAGAAATATCTTGAATTGAATTGAAGTGTCCATTGGTTACAGAGAAAACAAATCTTCGATATGCTCAAAACAAAGAGAAAGGAATGACAAAACTATTTATGTTTTAGCAAAATTAAGAAATTATGAAATTTTATTAAATAAAACAAATCTAGTCTATCACAATTTACCAGTTTCCACAATGTATAAATGATTTCAAAGCAACAACATAAACAAACGTTACTGCGCATGCACGCTTTTGTGCCCCAAATTTAACTTCCGGTACACATCTGCAAAGAATAAAGTCCCTGCAGATTATTTCTGATAACAAGCAAGTAAAATGACATTAGCTAGCAAGTTAAAAGTTTGTCTAGCCTAAAGTATGTCTAAATTATTAACATATATACATATATATATATTTATAAAGTTATATTATTAGCCACTAGGCAGACTGATCAACAAACACAGACCCTGGAAGTTAACTTCAGGTCACGCGTGTGCATATAAAGTCAAAACACAAACATTAATACATTAACACAATCTAATCAGTTTCATCACCATCATCAATTAAAATTAAAATCAATTTCATAGCAAAACACCAACCTGTCCTCTTTGACAATGTCATATGTTTTATGTACAGCCAAAGCATAACCAAGCATGGATAATGGAAACTATTACTTACACTAATACTAAACCAATACTAAAGCAAGCCCTGTTAAAACTGTCCCTCCGGCTGATACTCAAGGCCTGGACTGAGATTTTAATAAGCGTGACAGGCTTCAGTGTACCAGCGTGTGAATCTCTCTGCAGTATCCGTAATGCTGAATCATCACTTTCCCGGCCTTTTTCATTCATCTGATACGAGGAGCCATGTGGCTCCATTAGCCGTTTGCCGTCGCTTTGGAAGCTCTGTGTTTTTCCCATTATGTAATTGTACAGAATCTGTTAGCGCGACGCATTTACTATCTGCACATCTCGCTGATGCTGTCGCTCAACGCCGCCTCTGCTACTGCCAACACGCTCATATTTATTCTTTGAACAATCTTAAACAAACACGAGATTAAAGACATTACGGTATGTCCACAGCAGCGGTGCAGTGTAGATAACTGGAAGTGGTGATGCTAATAACTTTACATTTCTTTCGCAGCTGTTTTCGAAACAGTCCGCTGTAGCAACTGTGTAGAAAAAAAACATGTGCTTCCATAACAGACACATCAAAGGGCAATAAGGGCCAGAGCTGGTCGCAGAGAAGACGCAAACAGTGGAAGTACATAGAAAATTTTAATCAGCTCCAATTAGAGGCTGTGAGAAACCTTTGAGGAAGAGAAACACTCGGAGCGAAAAGACGACGTTTTGATGTCATTGAATTAAAAGGCAGATCTTAAAAACATCAGGGAGGGCAGTTTATAAAGCAGCCTGGAGGCGTTTTTAATCTGACCCCCTTGGGCATCTCAAATTGCATAGAAAAACAATTATTTTCATTCCTTCTTACCAGGGAAGCGGATTTGCTTTAATTATGAGTCTCGGTTGTTTATTTCTAGCTGCTGGTTTAACTCATTTGTTTAAATGTGAAGTCGGCGCACATTTGCAATATTTCATTTTCATTTGTGGCGTGTATTGAATAATGGTTGATTTTAGATTAACGTCAAGTTTTAGCGGAGGGCTTGTAAATCATATTTTTGAGTTATTACACTGTGCTTTGCCACTGCGCTCAATGACTTCGCGCAACACCATGTATTAACAAACCATCAAAAGGAATGTACTTGCAATGAGATTTCTTCCATTTCTCAAGTGTTTTTTCTCCTAGACAGTAAAAAGATTCAATAGAGGGGAAAGTTCACCCAAAAATGAACATTCAGTCTTCATTTCAAGAAAGATGATATTTGGACAAATGCTTGTAACCAAACAATTCTTGGCCACCGTCATAGTCATAGTAGAGATTTGCCCCAAAGATTTCAAAGTGAACCAAAATGTCAATTCCACAAATTACACTTGTAGCTTAATAGTGTTACTAAATGTAAATGTGTTTTCATTGGTGGCTATTTTACAGAACTGTAAGCGAATATCTGAGACCAAGCTGATACAATCGTCAGGTCTCCCGAGCATTACAGTTTTCCTCTGGGGAAACCACGTCATTTTTTGGAAGCGGCAGAAGAATACATATTACCCTCCACAAATGCGCAGTTGACACAGTCAGTCAGTCAATATGGCGGGTTTGGAAATGGAGCTGTCGTTTTTTGACAGGGATACGATTACGATGATACACTAATAAGACAAGTCTGCGTTTCACAGATGGACACGCGCACACATTCGCACGCGCTACAGATGGTCTCAGGTACACGCTGTGCCCTAGAAAAAGGTCAAATCTAGTACAGAAGCTACATTTTTAATAGCATAGTGTGAAGTGAGGTATTTTCAATTCGCTTAATTTTAAGCTTTTGATTATTTAAGTGTGAAATGCCAACGCATTATGTCAAGTGTCAAAAATAGCACTGCGAATAAAGAATGGCTTTTCAAAGTTGCGTGCTAAGATACTGCATCTTCATTTATTTTCTTGGCAGACGATTTATTACATTCTAACATAAACAAAAAGTAAAAAAACTATTGTGCAATTACTTCAAACTTGGAAGACACAACAAAATCACAGTGATATTATTCTAGACACAACGTCTGTCTAATTCACAGCATGCACTTAGAGTAATAATACAGGTTAAGACAACCACCTCAGGGCCAACGTATCACAATACGCTCTATATTATATCAGACCTCCTGTCTGTGATCTAAGTGTACTGGAGTTTATCTCCGCATTCATTTTCATAACTATGTCAGTTATTATGCTGTCAATCACAGCGGTGTCATGGGCTTTGGGACCCACACTGAGTTTGTGTGGTGCATTAAACATCATCGCTCACAACATAGCTGTCACGTCCCTAATTGCATTAAGAGTGGATGAGCACTTCTGCTAACAACATAATCAAGACAACCGCCTCACGGCCCTCCGAGGACAGACAAGGACGGCGGGAGGAGACGAACTCTGACTTTGGGAGGAAACAGACGCTCATGAGAGGAGCGACGGGATGCTACCAAACTGGTATTGTCACATTTGATGGGAGGTGATGAAGTATGCATGGATTTTCGAGTAGTTCTAAACTAAATACTCAAGATAGTCAAGATAGCAAACAAAGTAATATTGTTTGTATAAATATATTTGAAATCTATTGGTTATCCAAAAGATAAAAGTAATTTACAGTATATGCTTCAAATTTGGTTACAATGCTGTTATGTGAATAGAAAACATCAAGGCAGCTTATTAGGTTTTGGAAGAGAGCCCAAGGTAAAGCAATGTAACTTCTGAGCACGTACTGTGGATATTCTCTTCGGGTTGCCCCAAGCATTTTCGGACTTTGGCTTTGCAGCGTGTTTTCACAGGGAAGGCTCAAGGGTTTTACCCTTTTGGCAGAGTCTTCAAGCTGTTAAAACTGCAGTTATGAGATCACATAAAGTTTCCAAACTTTTTAAATGCAAAATCTAATGTCTAATTTTTTTCCATTTGTCCATTCATGCCCAAGATTCAGCAGCTCAAACTGTTTAAACTGTTTATCATTTAGTTTCATTATCTTGTACTTATGGTACTCTTTAGGTCTTTGACTTCAAATGAGTTCATACAGTCATAATTTGAAAAGAAAAACTGCTTAAACATCTGCATCAAATGGGAAACTTTATCAGACACGCTTTGAACACTGTCTATTTCTTTTGAGGGCCACCATTTATCAAAACACCTCCAGGAGTTAGTAAGATAACAAATAGCAGAGAAACTGTGGCATTTTGGGAGTATATGTGGCAGTCGTGGTCCAGTGGTTAGAGTGTTGGACTCATGACCAGAAGGTTGCTGGTTCGATTCTCAGGTCTGGTGGGTAACGGCTGAGGTGCCCTTGAGCAAGGCACCTAACCCCCACTTGCTTACTATACAAAATGTACAAATGTATAGTACAATGTAATGTAAGTCGCTTTGGATAAAAGCGTCTGTCAAATGCATAAATGTAAATGTAAATGTATAACAAATACCGTCTGGACCAAGAGTATATTGAAAGTAGAGATGCACCAATATATCGGCAAATAATCTGTATATGTATTCCCTCAGCCAAAATATTTAATATGTCAATCAAAAGAAGACAGGAAAATGCTATGAATTTGTGCTCTGTGTATAGAAAATGTTAAGAAATCTCACCAGTGATGTTCAATATTAATAGTCATTATATGAATTATAAACATTTAGAAAGTTAAGAAATATTAATTTCATCTTCAGAATCGGGCATCGTATCGGTGGAGAAATTTAGTATCGGTGCATATCTAATTGAAAGTATGTCTTCAAAAACTTTGGGACATCGATATGTTAGATGGTTCAGGAGATATTTAACATACATTATATCAAATACAAATATGATATTCAATTCATTTGATATTAAATGGACAATGTTATTATGTTACAAACAAAATCCGTTTTCTGGGCTTTACGACTTAAATATGACGTTACTCACCACTGTTGAAGTCAACGTGGTGACATTCTGAATTGTACTGTGCGCCGATGTTTGCAAATAAAGCCAAACCTGCCTGTTTGACCTTGCAGTTCCCCAGACCAATTTCACAAAAGTAGTTTCACTTCAGTACATGTATATACGCAGGTTCCAAAATCCACATCAATCTCCAGAATGTTTTCTTTATTGAAATACAAAGGTTATTTAACTCAACTTCTCTTCGCCCCGAGACCGAAGTCAGAAGTTCAAACCAGCATCAACTCGCTTCTCCCTCACCTGTAGATCGAGTCAGAGATGATGCACGTCTGTCTGATGCCAATCCATCCCTAAAGTGATGCTGAGGAGACTACAGGTCCAGAAATGAAACCATACGTCCGTAAACCAAAACGCAAGACGACTGCGTTGCCTCCCCCTTCCTGCGATCAGGCATTAGTATGTAAACGTGTGTGTGTGTGTTTGCCTGCGTCCCTGTACCAGCTTTCTGCTGCATCACATTTAGGTCTCTCTCTCTCCTCACCTCCCCGCTCGCTCACTATCACTTTCTCCCTCCCTCCCTTGCGCTCAGTCACACGTGAGAAAGCTCGCCGTACGGCTGGAATACAAATAAGCTGTTTAGTCTGAAGCCCTTAAAGACGCACTTGTCTTCCCCCGATTCTGACACGTTTAGATGTCGCCCCTGGCGAGCGAGCGCCTTTCGGTGTATCCGAGGAAGATGGGACCAATGTCCTCATCACTCTCACCTGCTCGGGAACATCACAAAAGAAGATATTTTGAGAAATGTCTCTGTGGTTCTATGGACATACAATGGGGGACAATGTTGTTTGGTTACCAACGTTCTTTAAAATATCTTCTTGCAGAAGATGACATGAGGGTGCATAAAAAAGCAATTGATAGAGTTTGCAAACTGGAGGCAAGTTTTTAACTTTATTTTAATTTTATGTATCCTTAAGGTTCAGCCGAATCAGCCATCGGCAGCTATTCCCTCAAAAGCCGTCTTATCACGTAACAGCAACGGCCAGACCTTAAACGCATCGCTCTGGCTTTAACCCGCTCTTATCACTGAGATTTCACATGTTGTCATCCTGCAAATGTTAAAAACGTATTAAATAACAAAACAAAAAGACATTCTTTCTCTCTTCATCTTTCTCTCTCATTCTGTGCACCCGTCTGTTTCTGAGCAGAAAATCTTTAAGCCGACATGGACTGCTAAGTTGTTGATAAGGTTATCAGTATCTGAGCCGTGATACAACGCATTGAGCCTTCCTTTCTTGATAGGTCACACTTCTCTATTTGTTTTCTCTTCACAACATCCACCGGCTAGTCTTCAACAATTTATAATAACTAGAAGAACAAACCAGGTTTGGTTACATTCGTTAAACATTTAGAATTAAAAACAGTAAGAAACTGCATTCACACACTGACAACCTCAATAACATTATGCATTTGTGTAAACCAGAATATACAGTAATAAATAATGTATGGATAGAAGTTGCGTTCTATGCTTCGGGGCCACAGCTGCTGTCTGGGGCTTGCGAAATGCTAAAACCAACAGAGAAATGTCAGATTGTCTACACTTATGAATTCAAACTACGAAAGGCTCATGCGTACATGTCTCTGCATAACAAGCAGAAACATTTTGATGAAAGATTGAAACTTTACTTTGGAGTATTGCGCAGCAATAAATTAAGATCAGCAACATTTATTAGGAAAATGAATAGGGGAGTTTTGACAAAGGTTGACCGCAGAGTGTTTCAGAGATGCTTCCCGGCAGGTTTGCACGAGCTGAATCTAAAACGTTTCAATGAAATGCACAAGAACGCAAGCCAAAGCAAAGCCTGCCAAAGAAGCATGTTCAGGATCCTGGACTCTGGGATTTTGGCTGATACGATCCAACAACTGACGTGTGTCAACTTCTGTCCATTGAAAACAACTTGGCAACCCACCAAATGAATTGTACGTCAAACATCCTGTAAGATTGACTTCGTCTTTCATTCTATTCCCTCTTTAATTACTTAATAGCGTATTGATTTAATTTATTTAGTTAATCTCTTATTCGTTCAATAACTGTGAGTTTTAAAATGCATTGTTATTATTATTATTATTATAACAGATTCATCTTTGGGGGAAAAAGAGCATTTTATGTTGTGTCAAGTCCACTCAGAGGGTGAGTTGTACTTAGCGTGGCTCAGGAGAGGACCTAATCCAAACTCCCTAATTTCCGAGCATTTTCACATAGAAATCCACTTATCTCCCATGCATTAGCCCTCGCCACAGCAACAGTTTCTTAGCAACGGACATGCCTAGTCTGGTAAGTGTAATCAGAAGTGCCAAGGTGTAAATATACAGTAGACTGACTACAACAGTATTATGATACATTTTTATTTAAATATATTATACCGGGAAAGCGTAGCTAGGTTTATTGGTTACTCGGTAAAGATAAAGCTTGGAGGTGTAATGAAAACAAGTCATCAATTTAATAAAGCTCATCGTGTATCGTGCTGGTTTATACAGATAGTTGTGCCGAGTGCAAAGAAATTTAGTATGGAGCATTTTGCAAGAGCATCATTTTTTTTAATCTTAGATATATAATTGAATCTAGACATGCGTTGAACATTTTGATTCAGTTATAAATATTATTTATGCACGATATATTATCGGGCAACGATTTCTGTCTTGACCTGTTAGACGTGTGGCTATTGAGAACACTTTTCTCAATACAATTTATTAAATCAACATTATACCAGAAAAGTTTAAAGTTAAAGAATCATAAACTAGTGTGAAGTATCCTTGGTACATGATTTTTGGAAAAAAGAGAACTAAATATTACCTTGATTTGTAGTCAATGTTTTAAAATAAAAGCAGTTTTTGTCTCAGGCTCAGAAAAAAGTATAATAATATTGAGATACTGTATATCAGTTAAATATCGGTTATCTGCCTCCATTGTTAATGCATTATTAGTTATCGGCCAAAAGTTACATATCGGTGCATCCCTAGTTCAAACATTTGTGCAGTGTTAAAAAAATGAAACAAGAATTTGGACCAGCGGCATCTGAAGTGGTCGGTAACACAACTGGGACAGTTCAGTGTTTTAACCAGTCCAAAATGTAAGCTATACGATGTAAAAAATAAAAAATTGCTTCACAAGTCACAATTTAAATCATATTAAACTGACTAATTTTGTTGTTTTTTTTATATACATTTCTTTTAAAAGTTATAGCACAACCTGATTTTTAGGCTGTTGCTGTTTATAGTGTACAACTATACCAACTACCTGAGCACATTTTGTTTAAAAACGGATAACCACGAACAGCTGAATCATGTACAACAGCCTTGTTGTTGTGATTGCCAAATTACAGGTGCACTTCAGTAAATTCATTCATTCCAGATCCCACCGGCTATTTGCAGCCCTCCATTATCAACATTAATCAAAGGTAAAAACACAGGCCTACAGGCACCACGTTCACTTGTTGACAGTGTTTTCCTCCTATTTATGAGGCCAGCATAACTGGAAACTCTGCAAAATACATTAGATTGCACTCTGCAGCTGTTGTATTAAAGTGGCTGTTGCAAACCAATGAACAACGATGCTGACAAATACACGGTTACTAGATTACTCAGCAATATTTTGGAAGTGAAAACGGGCCTTGATAAATGCTTCAACTAAAGAAGCGTTACACGTGGAGGGGAAAAAAGCTAGCTTCTCCCATGATGCACTCTGCTTACTAAACTGCGGGCATCGCTTTATCTTGCTTACATGCATTTTGATTGCGAATCATGTAAATGTAAAGGCAGCCAGAGGGGTGGCATAAACCGCAGCAAATGAAGCGCCAACTTTTCCTAACCTCTTAAATAATTATTTAATAAAGTCTCGTATTAGTTTGCTTTAAGCGAGTTTAAGAAAGGTGGCGTGCGTCTCGGAGACACTGTGCAATGTAAACATGCGTTTTATCTCGAGAACAACGTTCATCTTTATTAGCCGTATTATCCGCAGCGTTTTATAAAAACGATCAAATGACCTTGAATTCGATGCCCCTCGTGTAACCTTTCTTTTGACCATTTTTCCTTCTTCATCAGTCTGATTTTCAAGCCCTTAAACCGATGTGCATGAGCACATTTTCAAAGCAAAAAAAATCTTGACTCCGAGTCCTCCAATCAGAAGTCACAGTGGGCTTGTGGTGCCAACTGCTGCAGGAGGGTCTGGGCGGGGGAAGTAATTAAACCCTGTCTCTGCTTGATCACCGTGTCTATGTTGGGCACCCAGCAGCCTCAATCTCTGCATCTGTTCCACTCCTCCATCCCTCCCTCCCTACGTTTCTCGGCACCAGCCTCACGGAGTGGGTGGGTTGTTTTGTAATTCCGTAGGGTGCGAGGGACCGCTTTGAATTCCAGCTAGGCTGAGTGCATCCGAGTTCTCTGTCCTCTACTGACTGCGAATACCTGTCATGGACAGACACAGGTGGCCCGTGTGGGTTCCCGGGAAGGCCCGAGGTGAGAGGTTATCCAAACAGCAGATGGTATGGGTTGCCACAGTGGGACTCTGCAGTGGTTGGGCAGCAATGGCATTCAAAAACCCCTCTACTTCGCTTCTATTTGCATTTCATTTGCTCCTTTTCGGTGGAGCAAAATCAGGACAGACTGAAAACTAGCCCTGCTTCACCTTTTGGCCCGTTCTTGCACAAACACCTACACAAAAAGCCTGTTTTTCTCTCAGGCTTTCCACTGACTTCCATGGAAAAGTCGTCTGTAAAATTTCAGTCTCTTAAACCAACACTAGAATTGACTCGTGAACAAAAAAATTATACAAATAAAACAATGGCACTACAAAAATAGGCATCAAGTTATAATTAAACACTTATTTTTAGGGAGTGATAAACAACATCACCACATGTTGCACATGTTATCCCATGGGCTTCACGTGTTGTTTTTCATTTCATGTGTCTTGTAAGGGTTAACCCACTATTGGTTATATCGGTAAATTGTCATTATCCGTATCGGCCCAATAATAAAATCAGGTCGATATATTAAAGCAGATAAATGATAAATGGTTGTCTTGAGACCTGCTAGACTTGTGGCTATTTTCTGGGTTGCACATCTATAATTTGTTCATTAAACAAACATTATACCAGAAAAGTTTAAAAGTTAAAGAATTTTTAGTACAGGATTAGTCGGAAAAAAGTGTTACCTTGTTTTCTGTAGTCAATGTTTTAAAATAAAAGCAGTTGTCCACTTTTTGCCTTTTGTTTCAGGCTCAGAAAAATGTATATTAATATTGAGATACTATACATCAGCCAACACATCCGTTATCAGCTTCCATTCTTTAAGAATGATCCTTTATTGTTATCTGCCAAAATTTACATATCGCACATTTACATATGCACACAAAATATGTTCTTGCTAGTACATCCTGAAACACAAATGTTCCCTGCTACACGCAAAGCATTCTCACGCATGCACTATTCTTACTTTACCTCACTTTCTAAATACTGATATTTAATTCAGACCATGCGTAATTTTCTTCTTTTATTACTCCCTCATGAAATAGGTTTGAGTGTTCCGGCACACCGCCATTTCAATTATCTGCAAAGAGAAATCATGTTTTCTAGCATTTATGTGTAGAGAACACTGTTTGCCCTCTTCTCAGGATATTTTCGTCAGAACACGTCTCCGCCTGCATCCTAGCTGAAAACAGGTGAACTATCAGAAACATTTGACTCTGTGAGGAACAGAATGAAATAAGTTTCTGTCACGCTCAAACCCAGTGCCACTCAAACGAATGTTCAAAGATTAAAATGCAATTAATTTGCGGTCAAATTAATACGTTGTTGATTCACGCTTTTTTTTAGAAGGTTGTCAGGCGGAAAAAAGATGCACAGGAACATGGCTCTTGTCTCATTGTTGTCAAAGTGAATGACAGACGGTGCATTCAGGTGCAGCAAAGTTTTAAATCAACATTCTAAATTTGTAAATTAAGGCCATTATAATAGTGTTAAAATCATTAAGTCTTTCTAAAGTATAATATCATTTGGTATTTGCAGTTAAAGAGATAGTTCCCCCAAATATAAAAAATTCTTTCAGTCATCATTCATTCACTCTCATGGCATTCAAAACCTATATGTGACTCTTTCTACTGTGGAAGATAAAAGAAGATATTTTGAGAACTGTCTCCAACATTTACCAACATTGTTCAAAATATCTTATGTCTTCTGCAAAAGAAAGTAAATCATGCAGGTTTGGAATGACATATGGATGAGTAAATAAAATTTTGGGGTGAACTACCCCTTCAACTGCAAATTCCAAATATATATATATATATATATTTGGAATTTGCATATATATATAAACATACTACATCAAATGGTGACCTCATGTTTTCTATTTAAAAAGAATACTGCATGCTGAACGAGCTGTATGTGCAAACTTTCCCAAAGATCCCAAACTTGGCATTTATGGCATATTAATGTTCCACAAACCCTCAAGCACCATATTTTTCTCATTTATTCAAAAGTACCCATAATCCTCATGTAATGCGTTTACGTTCTGTTGGGAGTTTTAGAAGCGGCGTTCATCACCGTAGCGCCGAACAGATTGTTGGCGACGCGGATAACATCCGCGGCGGGATGTCCGATCCAAGATTACACGTGCCCGTATGCCAGGCCTCTCCCTCCAATGGGACTCGAGTGATAGACAGCGTTGCTTTCGCGAAAGCTCTGTCTCTCACGCTCTCTCTCTCTCTGACTGCTGCCGAAGAACAAGAAGTGGAAATGGGAAGCTCATCTATTAAACAGGGACACGGCAGGCTGGGCGAGAGACAGAACAGAAGAATGGAGAAAGCAGGGAGGCTCGAGAGAGACAGAGAGTGAAGCTAGAGAAAATTATAGAGCAGGAGACTGGGAGACCAGAAGAGGGCTGGAAAAAAGAGACGTATAGAGAGATGGAGAGAAAGAAATATCAATGGAAACGGAGGCAGGTTGGCTGGCCTGTGACAGTGGTGATGGATGGTGTGTTGAATATGGCCTTTTCAAACTTAAAGTACAAGGCTACTCTCTCTGTAGCTACTGGTCTAAATCATGCAGCGCTTCATTTTACCCTCACCTGCTCACACACAGGGGTACTGGTGTATGTACAGTATATAAGGATGTACAGTATGTGTATATACGTTAGAGTATTGTATTGAGCTCAAACAGAATATTAAGAACAGAACATAGAACATTTTCTAAAACAATATTGCTTAAAGGGATAGTTACCCAAAAATCATTTACTCTCTCCCTTGTCATTCCAAACCTGTATGACTTTCTGCAAAACACAAAAGATTTTTTGAAGAATATTGTTAAGCAAACAAATGTACATAGTTGCTTTAATATTGAATGGTGCACAAAAAGCAGTGCAGAAGAACGCTGTAAGTCGAAGAAGAGTTATCGGCTGGTTTCAGCACAAGCCTGTTCTTTACTGTGAAAAGCTTACATTAAATTACAGCACTATCGAACCCAGTGTGAGAAATCCTTGCTGAGGTGGCTTTTCTGAAGCAACCGTTGCTATAAGTAGCACAAATGCTACTTATAGCAAGGCAACAAACTCTCTGTGTAAAGTCATTTTGCAGAAGGGTAAACAAATGCACATCAAGTAAACATCAGGTTTGCTGTTCTGTATGATTTTACAACTATCCAGAGCGTGAAATGAATATGCTCACCGGTGACAACTGCTGAAGCACATAGTAGCTATACTATGATACAATAGTAAATTTGGGGTTACAAATGAAGCCAAATATAGAAAGCAGTAACATAAACAAAAGTTGTGGCACCAGCTTAACTTCCACTACTTAAAGAATAAAGTCCCTGCAGATTATTTCTGATAACAAGCAAAAGAAATAACAAGTAAATGACATTAGCTAGCAAGTTAAAAGTATGTCTAGTCAGTGTTTTTTTGGTTTATCAGTAGAAGAACCGTTACTTGTTACACGACCCATTCAACAAATTGTTTATTTAATATAATAGTAGGCATATTATTAGGTTTGATAGAAATCAAAGGAAACAATCTGTTTTTTGTCTTTTTTTGCTCATGTAAGGATAGATACATTATACTAGTAATCTTTATGGGCTTAAATGTGTTTGTGAGTCTGCTTGTGCGCACTTCTTCCAGCAAGGCTTATCAACATTTCAGTGTGACCGGAGTTTAACAGGGTATGAACGCCTGTGTAATTGGCATGCCTCACTGATGTGTAATTTTACTTGTCAAGGAGATTGACGTTTATTAAATTTAGCTAACACTCCGACCGCTCTTCGTTTCTCAGGGAGCTCAGAGTGGCAGCCACAAGACAAGTGAATAACCAAAGCTCAATATAACAGTTACTGACCACATAAACTATTCGAATAAACTAATACAAGAATCTAAAATAAGTATTATCAAACATACCTGACAACTATACTATAAAATTTTACATGTATTTATTTGTGCAGTTGTTGGGCTCTGTAATTTCTGCTCGCATCTTTATTTATTTTTAACTGATATTGTTTAAAAGAATCACTCTGGCGCGAAATATTACGCATCATTAGATCTCGTCTCCCTCTGCTGATCAGGGAAATATCATAGTCAGCGGTCCATGAACGTACTAAGAAAAGCTTTACATTTAAACTGCTTTTGAATCAACAGTTAACTCATCTTAATTGTCTTCTCAATGCATTTTATTAATGGTGCATTTAACTTGTAAAATTGATGAGAAAAAGGATAAAATGAGTCAAATAAATGCAGGGTTTAGGTGATACTGACCTGTTCGGAATAAAAGAGGGATTGGTGATAAAGCTACAGCAATGATAAATTATGCATCTTGAGAATAGTGTTTAACATAAAGCGGGCCAACTGCATTTATCTTTGGTATAATGTAAGCCACTAATAAAAATCTAATATTATTTAGATTATTTGTTTAATTTTGCACATATATACAGTATACATGTTCATCATATCATGATCATGAACTAAAACTTGGGGTATACATCCCAAACACAATTTCTGAATCTGAACAGTTTCATCACATGAAATGTATGGCACAGAGATTTTCTTTGTTTTCTTTTGTTTGTTTGAAGCTTGTGAGTCATGATCACTATAAAAAACAGCATAAATATTTGGAACATCATGAGAGTGAGTAAACAATGACAAAATGTCAACATTTTTTGATTTTCTTGGTAATAATCACATCCCGGGTTTCATTCAGAAGCAGAACAGGTCATTCACCTTAGTTCGCTTTGAATTATGCATTACGCACCAGAGGAACCCATTCACGATTTTGTCTCATTAAGGCACGAATAAGCATAACGTTAATACAACAAGTAAATAATGTTTTACCATGCAAACACCTGGGGACGTCATTGCCGATTCGGTGGCTCTCTCAGAGAAATGCCGGCGACAGGACTTCCCGTTCAGGGTGTGCTTTGTCAAAATTTCGGATGAACTTTAATAAATCCGGACCAGCACTCCGGGGCATCCGAACACTTCATTTTCTGTTGTTGGCGCTACCTGTTTAATAAAGTATGCAGGGGACCGTGGCGGAAGTACGGGAAGAGAGGTGTTTGGAATTAGGGAGCGTCACTGTGGTTTGTTGGACTTGAAATATTAAGACTCTAAAAACACGACACTTAAAACAAGCGCAATGAATATAAAGTAGGTACTTTTAAGACAAGTTTACTCTGTATAAAATTAGTTTCAGTTGTGTGTATATGAATAGCGGTGATATGCTTCCTTACATTGGGCAGATTTCTGCAGAAAACAGCTTCATTATCCAACACAAAAAAACGACAAAGCTATTCTCTCCTCTCCTCTCTCCCTGCACACCGAATCCGAGATTTGGTGAGAGAAAACACATCTGCTCCTTTGGACTGCTTCTTTTTGAAACTGTAGAAACACAACAAAGAGAGTGAGAGCAGGACCGAGTTAAAGAGGCAGAGCGAGAGAAAGCATTTTAACAAATAAATAAGCAAACACAGCTGAAAATACAACGCAATGAATATTCATGCCCTTGTGCGCTCAAACAAGCAAACCGAAATGCCTTTTCTGTGTCTGCAGACATGCGTCCCGTTTCTTTTGTCTGCTAACGGTATTTGCGCGATTGCGTTTTCCGTTTCTGAACGGTTTGTTTGCTAAGAGCCTGGCACCCCGTTAAAGACATCGCTTAATCCTCCGCCATAAAAAAAGACAAGGGAGAGAGACAATGAACACAGTAATGTGGTTCTGGATATATTAGCCATTCAGTGCTCCTTCTCAATAGACTTCCTACTACATGGAATGGATATGGATTTGTTTCAAAAGCAGGAAATATAACCGTTTTTGTGGTTGTGTAGGTTTTTATTTTCAGACAAAATCAAGGACATGCTTTCCTCTGGCCCTTGGATCTGATTGGATGAGAAGCATCATTTCTAAGATTGCTGATCTACAGTATGACCTAAGCATCACCTGGACACTTTATGGTTTTGTATCACTCCACCATACTAAGTATTGATTTTCCAGTGGCAGACATCTAATTATCAATGGCTGTGTCTCATGAAATTGATGTAATGCAGTACTGACTTCAGTACATAAAGAAATATCCATGCCATGAAAATGTTGCTTTTATGTGTTAATGTAAATGTGTGCATGGCAACATTAAAAGACCATCTAGTCATAACATCACAGACAAAATTTGGGTGATATTGTACCTTCATGATGTGTCCCTGTTCTCCTGGTCACCCATTTCCAGGCCTTCAACTGACAAGAGACCGAATGTACAAAAGAAGATGAGATAAAGCAAGAACACTTTTGACTATAAATAAACAATATTTTGTCTTAGGATTTGTGACATGCCTTTCCTTTCTCTGAAACACCCAATCCATGTAATCCACTTTAAATTTTCAGAAACGCATCACAATCAAATAATATCAATTTCTCTTGTGTTTTTTGTTCCTTTTAGATTAATATTTAACGCTGTTGTGGGTTAAACAGCTTCCAAACAATGCATAAAAAATGTATTCTGGAAAACATTATCGTTTGTACGCATTAGTTGGGGAAAGAAATCATCAAATCTATTTTGCCCACTCATCCAGCAAGACAACACTAGATCCCCCATAACCTTATGAAAGTAAATTTTCTCCATCTCCTTCAAGGTTATCAGAAGTGAACAAGGGCTCCAGTTCTCCGCAGGGCGTCTGTTTTCAGGGTATTGTGCTGAGGAAATGAAAGAGATACTATCAGGCCCTCCGCTGTATCACCCATGCGAACGCTCATAATGTTTCTGTCAGCGGTCCAATGTGCCGCCTGTTCTCTTATGAATCATTTTGACTTATGTACGTCTCCAAATATGTAAACAAAGCTCAAGCTGAAACGGTGAGTATCCGGTCACACCTAACAGGGCAGCCATGGTTTGCTACGTTGTATTTATTTTAAATATTTTTAATAAATATTTTTTGAGAACTAAAGTGCAGAATGATATCATAAAAATCATTGTTTTGCATTGGTGGAAGTGCTAAATGTGAACACCTTAAAGAATTAAAAAAATAAAACTTCAGTTTTGATGTTTAACCTCAATATATCATTACCGACCTGTTGTTCTCATGCGATCAGTTTTTTCTGTCTAAACAGCGAGCAGGTTTAGCACCATCAGCGCAGCGCAGATTGCATCGCTCTCAGCATTGCGTAAGTCCTAGTACACGGGCGGAGAAACAGATGGCCGGATCGGATGGGCAGGGAACAGTTGGACCTAATTAACCTTTCTTTCAATGGAGACAATGATGTCAGAAGAGTGATGTCAGCAGAGATTGAGAGCTCAAAAGCAGAGCAGGCCAGGTTGAGGGTAACTGTAATAAGATATAAATGTGTGTGTTTGTGTTTGTGTGAGAGAGAAAGGCCTCAGATGGCCAGACCAACTCGCAACCCTCCCGGCATGACAAATGATGAGGCAAAGCCGAGGTCAGCGTAGCTGTCAAAACGACGAGGGCTTTAAGCGAGAGGTTCAGCGTAGCTGGCATTCACTGGTGGTCCGTTTCTCTGTGCCCATACAAAGCATCCCGCTATTCCTTTGAGATCCTCAATTTAAGATTATCTAGATAAGAATGCCACCTGTAAGGCTTTACGAAACCGGCTACGTATGAAATAGCACAGAATTCCAGGTCGTGTGAATCGTCATGCCCAGAGCTCTTTCTGTGGTCCACACGTGCGTAATGGATGGCTAGCTGGCGTTGTTGTCACACTAGAGACGCAGACAGCTGCAGAGAACACCTTCTCGTGCTTAAAACTCATTACAGGACCATTATTAGGATACACCTCAACACCTGCAAAAACAGGTGCCGTTTCACAACCCGCTAAGGGTACATTATCTACTCGGCTGGAAAAAACTACAACAAAGGGAAGAATGGAGACGGCACACTGGTCGGTCCATCACCGGATCTGAAAAACAGGTATTGTGAGCTATATTGCAACATCAACTGAGGCAGATATCCCATGATGCATTGTGGTATAAGTTCGCCGTAAAGATTTCAAATATAAGAACACTTACAGGTGCAAATTGATCTCATTCAGATTGGCCGAGTCTATACAGGCAACGAGAGGTGGCTTAGGGACACAGAGTAACACAACATGTCACATGACCCAGTGAAGATCGATGTTAACCTCTGCTCTGCGTTTTGTTCAAGCAGAAACAGCGGCCTCTGAATAATTTGTTACCCTTCCAATCGATAACTACGCTTATAAAGATACCACATGTATGCTGGTGGGATTAATCTCAAGTCGTTTTTTAGCCAGCGTCCCACCCCTTTTATTTCTTCGACTGCTTTGGGATGGCGCCTGTTGATTTCCAGGTCGGCTAAAATCAATGGGACTCTTGTGCAGGTGGATCAAAAAGCCCCCAATCACAAACGAATGGTGTCTGCACGGCGATCAGACCCCCGGGACATTAACTTGCTGATGTCAATGTGATATGGAGACTAGTGAATTATATCTGACCTGTTTCTCACCACGTATGAGGCTTATTCACTTTCAAAACATCAAAAGCATCAGTGTTATTAAAAAAAGAAGAATGTGTCGTTTCTATTCCAAATCTCAATGAATATTTGCTTTAATGTGAAAATCTTTTTTACATTATTTTTATAAAAATGTACAACTTTGCAATTCCGCTGCTCTTAAAGGGACAGTTTACCCAAAAATCATTTACACACTCTCAAGTTGTTCCAAACCTGCATAAATGTCTTTGTTCTGATGAACACAAAGGAAGATATTTGGACGAATGTCAGTAACCAAACAATCTCATCCCTCATAGACTCCCTGTATTTATTTTCCCTACTATGGCTGTAAATGAGGGATGAGACCTGTTTGGTTACAGACACTCTTCCAAATATCTTCCCTTATGTTTATCAGAACAAAGAAATGTATACAGGTTTGGAACAACGTGAGAGGGAGTAAATGATGACAGAATTTTCATTTTTGGGTGAACTGTCCCTTTAAAAACTTCATAGGTGGCAATCTGCAAAGACACTTAGTCCATAAAACGTCTTTTTACGCATTTGAGAAACACTTAAGCTTAAAACACTAGTGATTATAAAGCCATTTGTTTTACTGTTTGTATGCTGTTCTAGTTTGAGGCGTCATTTCATACATCTGTGATTTGGTTTTGATTTGGAATCCCATAGTGCAGCGTTTAGTTCACTGAGTAAAGAACATCAAAAACATACCATTGCCAGACGCATTAAAATTCTGCAACTGTACCGCTCTACTAAGTGCATTCTTGGCAGATGAAATCCATGATGAATTACAAAAGACCCTGATGGAGTGTTATGGTTTAGTGTATGGATGCTCATTGCTGTATAGGGTGTAAATGAATGGGGTCAAAGACTAGTATGGCTTACAAAGTTTCTGAAACAAAGTCATGGCCTCTTTTTATGTTGTGCTTTAGGTATAGCACACGGTACACTGTGTCCACACCAAATCATTGGTGTTGGTAATGGAAGCGCAGTTTCTACAGTACCTTAGTAGATTTGAAAGCCACCATCTTTATTTCACACACTCAATCTGGCAACCATTTATTTTTGAGCCAATCAGCTGTAGATGCTATTGGACTGATCACTGACTGATGAAATTTAATAAAATGTATTACACTTGCTACCACAAAGCCCAGATTCCAAGGAAATTGTTATTGCAACATATGAAAGGTATATGAGTCTCATTATTTAAACTTCTAGAATGTATATTATGTACTAGTGAGGCATAAATGCACATATAAATATACTGCACACTGAGAACTTTATTTTTATGAGAATTTTGTCTCAAAGACTCTTCTAGAAAATTAACAAAATTGCTCATGTTTTTGCTACTCATCCAATGTCTGCAGATGTTGTGGAACCACATTATTATTAGTTTTTTAAATCAATTATTAGCCATAAAATCAATCATTTACAGATATAAACTATATCCAATAAAATACTTTTAGATGTTTACTTTATCCAAATTACAAGCAACATACACCACATATAGGCTTATATTTATCATTTAATTGTTGTAAATCATACTGTAGTTATGACCAAAAGGTACAATTTGTTTTCATAAAAATGTACAAAAAATAAATCTATGATAATAACATGTTTATTTGAATGAAAATATAAATGCCTGACGTTGAAGAAAATGAATCGTAACATTTTTAGTACTGAAATGGGTCCTGCATGGCCAAACACCACACAAGGGTTAAATGTTATTTCTAATCAAAAAACTTTTAACTCTAACCTCTAATTCTAAAAGGTGTACCACTGGAACACAGTGTTAAAAGAAAAGTTTTGTGTTATCTACTATGTTGTTATCACCTGCTTCCTTTGATCTCTTTTTATGTCTCCCTCGCTCTATATATACTTTATATTTCACAAGTCCAACTTTGTATCTCCCTGAAAGTTCACCTTTCCCTTCATGGCACAAGAAATCCTAAAATCAATAGTTATCTCTCAAATTTTAGCTGCCACAAAGTATAACAGATTGATTGGGCTATCTTATCTCCTGAGGTTTGGAAGCTGCCTTGCAACTGAATTCTCTGTACTCTCAACTTAAAGTAAACTACGCTAACAGTGCTGGTAAACACTCATTTGATGTGCAGACCGATCAACACGTTACGCCGTGGCTCTTACATCTTACAAGCGATCAGGTAGCGAGCACACGCGTGGCTTGGACGGACGCCTCGGGCATCAGGCGGAGTCGCGCGGCACCTATCTGTCAGCTTGATGGATGACCTTGTTCGGCGGACGGAATAACAACAACAAGAGAAAGAAAAAAGGAAGGAAGGTGGCTTGATAGTGATTTGTATGTACAGCGGCGGTCACGCTTAAACGATGTGAGGGGTCCGTTTTGGGCCAGGACCGGGACTGCGTGCTCCGCTTCTTGGGTTAATCGGAGAGGACGGTTGCAGGCGCCGTGTGACAGACGCTGTGGGCTCTCGGGCTGTGAAGGTGTGGGACGGTGATCCGATTTGAGGCGTCTACAGACCGGTCTCACATAGCAAGACCTTTAAAAAAAAACACACGTTGCGGCTTATTCTGCTTACTAAAACAATAACGTAGCATTTGGATGTGTGAAGCAGCCAATCGCAGTGTTTTGTTGAGGTTAGGGGTGGAGTTAGCAAATTGGAATGATAATAGAAAAATTAAATGCAAAGACAAAACATTACATTAATATTATAGGCCTTAACAATAATTTAAAGTGATATTTCACGGCCCCCCCAAAGAAAAATACTGTCATCATTTATTCACACTTATGTCATTCAAAAACTGTATACAGTAGGAATCTTTCTTTCATGGAGCACAAAGAAGATATTTTGAGAAATGTCTCAGTGGTTTTATGTCCGTGTAATAGAAGTCAATGGGAGCCAATGTAGTTTGGTTATCAACATTCTTCAAAATATTGTCTTTTGTGTTCTGCAGAAGAATGACACGACGATGAGTAAATGATAAAAGAATCACACCATTTCAGATGCTCGCATAATAAACCCCGCCATAATATCAATTCGCAAGGTTATCCGGTGTATAATTGTCAAAATAAACCCTCATAATTTCAGAACAAACATCCACCAAGCCGTTTCATGAAGACCGCGTCTCATTTTGCATGCATTATGGGAATTACGGGCCATCGGGAGATGAAAAGGGCGACTGTAGCACTGGGGGAACATGGGAAGTTCATATTTCATTCATTTACGCAGTTACTTGCGGGTCAGTGTGTGACAGCATTAATGAGCTGTCATTAGAGAAAGAGAGAGAGAGAGAGAGAGCGAGAGAGAGAGAAGGCTAGTTCGGAGCTGATGAGGTGTAATAGATAAAGAGCAAGACCATCGCTAATGTCTAAAGAAACCATCAGCCGTGAGAACCATTCATTTCTGAGGGGCAATGTTCTGAAAAAGGCGCTTTTTAATCATGTCAGTCATATTCGCTGCACATAGTCGACCTTGAACGACACAACTGTCCACCTCGCTAATAAGGAGATGATATAAAGACGCCTTGGTTTTTAGTTCTAGTGACAGGGAACATTCTTTACTACCTTTGAGAAGAAAAGAAGGCGGGAACAGAGAAATGCAAATGCAGAATATTAGATAAAAGGCCCGTGCACCAGGAATGATACATGCAACAATGACAAGATTCAATTTAAAATGGATTTTGATCGGCTTAATGTCTTATCAGAAGAGGAAAAATAACATAAAAACATAAACGTGCAATGTTTGTCACTCTTTCGTCTGTAATGTACAGTCTTTACCTTTCCTCGGATCATTCTTCATGGCATGGCCTGAAGATCAGAGCGGATGAGACAGCTGCAGGCTGCCCCATGCTGACCAGACAAACCGAGTCACAATAACAGACAGCCTCTCACCTCTCGGATTTGAGACGCACCTCATCCCCAGAGGTCCAGAACTCCAGGGAGTTGATCAATCAGATGTACGACATATTAATCTGTCCTGACACACTGGCTCTTCCGATCGAGTACATCCGAGGAGACTGGGAAGCAATCCAAAACCCTGCTGGAGTGATGAAGCTGGAATGGTAATGGATCACTGAGATCGCTGTTTATTTTCTGCAAATAAAAATTTGAAATTGATATGAAATAAAAAATGAGCATTTTACCTAAACACATACCTATAAATAGTAAATTTAGAAAAAAACAGAAAATAATTTTAAAATGCCTCTTTTTTTCCGTGGCTGTATGTATATAAGGGATAAGTATGTTTTTCCAAAGAAACAAATAATAAAGGAGGCTTTTCAATGAAAGCTTAAATAATGCCTGCTAAACTTGAATCTGCAAATCTAATATTATTTATGAAGGAAAAGAGACTCAGTACATTTGCCCTAACTGTAGCACTGACAATTCCAGAGGGTGATCATTTTAATCGACACGGTCATAAAAATGTCTCAAAATCCTCAGAATCTTACTTCATTTTCTGTACGGCTCAATTACTTGCCTGACCAGAGTCAAGATTGAGTGCTTCCTAATAACATCCACAGATTTTTATGAGATGTTCATATTTGCCGGTCCTGCCCAATTTTTTCTCCATCTTCATCAGCCGGTCTGGCGGAGGCCTAAATGATTACGCGGCACATTTTTGCCGCTCGGAGACGGAAGCTGACGGGAATGTAATTACTTGTTTAATGAAGCAGACCTCTTAAGACCTGTCAAGAATATTATAAAAGACGTTTCAACATTCTGGCCATCACAAAGAATCATCAAAATAAACACGGAATGAAGGACGTATCACTTTTCTATCCTTTAATAGAAGAGCAAATGACACTCTATTAAGTAGTCCATTTAGTCTGGCTCGCGATCTGCATATTATTGCCATATTTGCCCCATTATGCATTAGAAAGAGCATCTGCTCCCTAATGTGACAGCCAGACTGTCTTGAAACCTGTCCAGCTTTAAAAAATAAAAGGCAGAAATAATGTTTTTCAGACTCTTTGTGATATCAAAGCTGTGTCTTTACATAGCGTCATGCATGGCTGTCACTTCCCAAAAAAAGCAAAACTAAATGATCATCAAATGCTCTTATTTCCCTTTAAATAAGACCATCTTTCACATCGGTTGACGTTGACTCGAGAGGACCGCTGTGAATTCACTTGTCGTTTTAGTCAGTGTAACGCTAAGGTCAACGGAGGAGGGCCCATTTCATCATGACACCGAATCGATAATCTACGACCGAGACCTTCTGCAGGAGACAGTGGTCTTCGAACAACAAGCCGGCACTCGAGATTGGATGTCTGAATCATGGGAACCTCCCATAATTCATCAAGCCCTCGAAATGCTCGGCAAATATGCCAATACTCCGATAGTAAGAAGACAAACAGACATATAGAGAGATCGTGTGAAAGCGAACGGGGAAAAGAGGAGGAGGGGGGGCAAAGAGCATCAGGACCACCATAAATCAACATCCTTCCATCTGTCACATTCATTCTGGGATGACGTCTGTTCGGCTCTGGATAGACTTTATAAAATTCCTTCAGCTTACAGTCCTACGGCATGACATTACAGTAGAGACATACTCCAGTCAATTCATCTTTATTTGGTGATATCTGCCGTGCAAAAAACTACTTTTCAAACACAACGGGTCTGAATTAAATTGAAGGCTGTATCTCACATGGTGGAATATATGGTTTTTCCATCATCTCCAAGGAGAGGGGATTTACCGGCGTATATACAGTACAGTAACTTTATCGATCTGACAACCTACAGCATGTAGACTACAGTACTCTGTCTTAATGGGTTTAATAAATATTGATCCATTTTAAGCTTTTCTTTAATTGGAAAAACAACATCCACACAATTCAATGTCCTAGATTAACACAATCCCAAAGCAAATCCAAGCTATTTTACATTTTAGCGAATCATGTAATGTGAATTTGTAAGACCTTCGAGCTTGCATTATTCTATTAATTTATTTTCAAATATCTACAAATCAAGATACATTTACTTGCAAAGGAAAATGACTTAAAATAGGATTGTCACCTCGTAGAATACTTTTGTTTTTTCTTACTTTCCTGTAAAATCAGATTGGTCCCACAATGTTGTAAGGCCACCTCACACTGGTCCCTTGAAGCTCAGAGGAAGCAAGTTCTCCGTCTTCAAGGGCGATGGTTCAACCTTCCCCTTCCGTCTGCTATTATATAACCAGCAGGTCCAACCGGTTTCTAAAGACGCCCAGCATGTCAAAGCTATTGGGAGTTAGATGCTGATCTGCCGTCATGCCAACCGCTGACTCCTCCATAACTGTGCTAATGATTGTTATAGTCTTCGTAGCAAGATATACGGTACCATTTGCATAATGTCTGAGAGGAATTCTGCATGATGTAAACATAATGTGCATAAAATGTTTTAAAATTGGCAGTGGCTACAAAATTTTAATGCAGAAGGAATGTATGTCATGATATTTTAATAATTAATAATAGTCTGTGGACAACATGAATCATTTACGGTTACACTTGAATGTTACATTTTACAGTACTGCATAAAGTATATAGTATGTTTATCTGTCTTGTACTCTAATTTAGTATGTGGGATGAACATTTTAAAGAAACAAATATTCAAAAGAGCATTCAAGCAATATTTGAGTCAAAAGTGAGCATTACATACCAGAATCCTGCCTTGTGATTGACAATGAAACAGGGATTCGCGGCATCAGCTGAAAAAGAGAAAAAATGTATGAAAGATTAGAAAAAGGGTGATATAAAACATAAAACGTTGACCAATGATTTACGCACAATGTGCATTAAAGGGATAGTTCATCCAAATATGAAAATTCTTCATTTACTCTCATGTCATTCCAAACCTGTATGACTTTCTCTCTTCTGCAGAACACAAAAGAAGATATTTTGAAGAACTTCATTGACTAATTTTATTGACACAAAACCACTGAGACATTTCTCATAATATCTTCTTTTGTCTTCCATAGAAGAAAAGGTCATATACAGGTTTTGCTAAACGACATGAGGGTGAAAAACAATGACAGAATTGTATTTTTGGGTTAACTTTTTTTACACAAGAGGTTAATGCTTTACATCAAGAGGTTAATGTAATGTTCTTGCTTTTCATTTAAAAATGGTTCGATTCCAAATGTTTTTAGCAGTGTATGTTTCTCATGTACCCAATCTGAGATGCTTGATTTTCACATCTCCCTCATTATAGCTGAATCAGGCACTAAACGGCAGCATTTGCATGCGGCACAACAACCGAACACATCAATGCTAAATCAACCCTTGCAGAGTTCAATGTATAGATGTTTATCACCGTGCAGAAATAGATGTGCTGGATTTGAGCTCTGCTTGTTTATGCATTACCCACGGCACAAGCAGTTCTTCAGATTTGTCATTTCAACAAAAATCGCCCTTTGAGGGCGTCGCGTACTATGCGTGCTCTCTTTTTGGCGTTTGCTGAGCATTACGTGTTGACATTAACCATCGATGAATCATTGAAGGCCTAAACCTCTTCTTGAACTTTTAATGAGATTCAAATAGTTCTTCAAAATGTTTTGAGCGGAACTTATTTTCAGATATCCAAGGAAATTTATAGACTTTTTCGGTCGTTCTCTTTATTAGGGTCAAGGATTAAATCGTACGGGTGTGTGTATATACCTGCCTTGAGGACTTGAGTAATTTCAGATCTGATAATCTTCATTTAACTGCGCGCCGAGCGACTCGAGTCCTTCGTCACAAGCAATTAATGGATGACTTTTTTACGTCTTTTGGATTGTGATTACGGCGTGGGTAATTACAACAACGGTGTCGATGATTAAAACAACGACGCCCGGAAGGTAAAACAAAATTAGCAGGAAACTAGCGGCGGCTCTAATTTTATCAAGCGTGACCTGCGTTTCACCGTCTGAAGCAGGAACTTTGAAGCTTGTTTTTGTCGACATTCGCCCGGCTTTTTAAACATGTGTCCTTGACCTGCGTCGTTGTGAAAAGCGTGTTTGAAGTCCATTACCTTAGCCACCTATGTGAGAAGAAAATCAAGATATAACACATTCGCATCACGTTCGCATTTGGCATTGTACTCACGCACAACCTCGTGACCTTAAAGGCCTAACGCGGCTTCTGATGCTGAATGCTGCAGATTCGCCTCCATCGAAGGTGTCCATAATTGCGGCCATTATGTCTCCCATAGAACTGTCGGTTTAATTGAGCCAGCAATGAACTAATGCTTTTCCAGTGATGCGGGGGGGCGTCGCACTCCCAGATTCCCGTTACAGCGTTCAGAACGAGCGCGTAAAGGGGGTGTGAAGAAGATCCGAGGAACTTAATGGCTCTGTTTACACCTGCCAAACTGCTTGTTCATCTTTTTTTACCTCTAAATGTCATTCCGACAGCCATGGAGGTTGAGTACCGTCGGACCCCAATGCACTGTTGGAGCGGGAGGCGCGATTTTAATAGAGTTCGGCCCATGCCTGATCCTCCTGAATGGGTAATTGCGTGGACAGAGAGTGGGGGGTTAGATGGACCCCGGCCAGCGAAAAGAGAAGCTGAACTAAAGGGATTGAGAAAAGGCATTTTATAAGTGCTCGCTATAAAGAATAAACAATTCACAGCTTGAAAAAATAAGCATTTCAGAGCTGGTGCAGATGTTTATAGTGCCAGGGCTTGGATTAAAATGTACAAGGTTTACAGGTAAACTTTCTGTATATGATTCTTTTATCTGTTGAACAAACAGAAAGGATATTTTGAGAAGTCTCAGTTTTTTGTCCATACAATTGAAGGCAATGGAACGTTCTTCCAAATATATTTTGTGTTCTGCAGAAGAAAGAAAGTCATACAGGTTTGGAATGACATGATGATAAATAAATGATGCAAGTATTACTTCCCCTTTAACACAGCAAATGTATTTCAATTGACATTGTAAGTTGCACATACACACTGACACCAATGGCCTCCATTCCAGAATCTATAAAAAGGCATTTTTTGTATAATGGTTCTGTCCCCATGCTGCAGTCCCAATTGGGTTTCTTTATCCCCATATGGGAGTCTCAGCAGGATTAACAGGCCAATTAGACACCAGCTAGTTTATTAATAAACACATCTGTAGGGAAGGTGGGCCCTGTCTTCTCACTACAGGTCTTAAGGAGCTGGCACTGGTGCCGACGGTCCCCCGCTGTATCTGAGCGCCAGCGTCCTTGCGGTTGCCCTTTAAACTAATCCCAGCCTGTTTGTCTTCGCTTGAAATGATTAAGGTTTGTATTTGAGTTGAAAGCTGGGAAAATTGGCACTGAATCAGCAGAAAAAGCAGCTCCCACCTGAAAGTTTTAGAAGACATTTTAAGACCATGAACTGCCCGATGATCACAGATATTATACATGCAAGAGACAGACCACTCGTGAATGTAAATAAAAACAAAAAATGTTCTGTCTATGTATGTTTACATAAAGAGTAAATGTAACACTACAGTAAGGTTTTATTTGTCATAATTTACAGTACCTATTTACTTCTATTGTATGGACACAAATCTAATACAAGTCAATGGGTGCCACCTTAGTTCAATTGCATTAGTTAACATGAAGAATAAACAAAATCTTAGTTCATGTTTATTTTGCCATTTATTAATATATTTTCACAATCAAAAGCTGTATATGTTAACATTATTTAATGCACAATGAACTAACATAAACAAATATATTAACATTAACTAACATTAGCAAAGATTAATAAATGCTGTAAAAACTATATGACTCATTGTTACTATATGTTAGCTAATGCTAACAAATTTATAATAAATAAAATAAAAACATAATATAATATAATACATGTACTATAATAATATATATATATTATTATGTATATGATTATTACATAAAAATTATATACATAATAAACTATTGAAAACGTAATTTGTATGGAGGTCGAACGGCTCTGCATGTAAACCAGCCTAATTTCTTTTTTAAATAGCATTTTTTGGAGGGTGTAGTCAAACTTTGGTTTTGTCCTAGCAATCTTATGCAATACTCCACAGACCACCCATGACAACTATAACCGACTAATCCCAAAACTGTAATGCTACAGATTACAATACAGATTAATTGATGGCATTAACATGACAAATTTATCTATAACCCGACAAACTGGAAGTGGATTTATTTCCCTGTAATCAAATAAGTGCAGGGTCCGCTTTGACCCTAATGACACAGTTCCTAACACAATTTTTGGCAAAGTTGGTAAAAAAAAGATTTAATGATTGTCATCAATCAAACAGCAACCAAAACGACTGTTCCAGCCGACCCAGAAATGTCAAAGTGTGCCTTAGTCCCACAGCTGGGAGGGGAGGCTGGCTTTAAAAAAGTATCAGTATAGTATTGGTTTCCTAATGAGGTGCAAGTTAGAAGGTGTTTCATGGAAAAGCCGAACATTTTATTTGAATGTGACGGGTAATCTATTATACAGTGGAGGGGAGGTGTGAAGTTTAGTGTAAGACAAAACTACTGTGAAAAAGATGGATGACACTATAGACCTTATCCCATTTTCATTGGTATTATTTACTGTATTGGTATTTTTCATATATATATATATATATATATATATATACACACTGCCGTTACTGTGTTGCAGTTACAAAAAATGCTTGAAGGAAACATTTTTAGCTTAAGGATTGCTCTTTTATAGCTCACGAGACATAATGTTCTCAATTGTTCATATGTTAGCTTTTATTTAAAAGTAGACTTTTATATCTAAGTATCAACTTGGTCATAGATATTTCTTCTGTAACGTTGCTTAGGAGAAATAAAAATAGCAAAAAATTCTATAAAATGTTGATTGTACAATCAAAATAATGTGGATTTTGGTAAATGTGATATATTGAAATCTTCAATAATGATGACTTCTGATTTCAGAGTTGGCAAATCTAAGATCAGTTTGTGACATTGTTGAGATCTTTATTAAAACTCTAAGGGGTTTTTAAAGGGATATTTCACGCCAAAATAAAAATTCTGTCATCATTTATTTACCATCTTGTCATTTCAAACCTGTACGACTTTTACACAATGGCAGTACCTATTCATTTCAATTGTATGGACACAAAACCAATGCAAGTCAATGGGGCCACCATTTTTCTGTTACCAACATTCTTCAAAGTATCTTCTTTTGTGTTCTGCAGAAGAAAGAAAGTCATACAGGTTTGAAATGACAAGATGGTGAGTAAATGATGACAGAACTTACATTTTTGGGTAAACTATCCCTTTAAGTGTTCATTTGCTTTTTATTCTTACTCATTACTTTTCTCTAAGATATTATTGAGATCTCATTTCTGACTTCTTGTTATCAGGCCTTGCCGTTTGCTCTGTCAACACATAAACAATTCTTCTCTTTAAACGTTTCCTCTCGTTCACAGCGGACGCCGGGCGTACTGCGTGAGACGAATCGGATCAGCACAAATGCCAGTCGCTTCCTGCTGGCGTGTTTGCCCCATCAGCAATCCTCTTGGATTGTATCCAGTCTCGCACGACTCGACCCACAAACACGCAGCTAAACGCTTTTACCTTCGGCGGCTCCTATGGTGTAACAATCCTGAACACGGTTTGTTGGTGCTGGAGGCCATCCAGCCTGTATCGCTGACAGCTGACGACAGGAAGTACAGAGCATGTGAACTGCCATTTCAGTCTTAAATGCTGATTGGTCTAAAGATATATTTAGTGTGTTACACAGCAATTCTATTTCAGTTTCTTCACATTAGAAACATCAAAGATGGATTTTAATAAATATCTTTGCTTAAAGGGATAGTTCACCCCAAAATGAAAAATTTGTCATCATTTACTCATCATTTTAAACCTGTGTGTCATTTTTTTTCTTCTGTACAACACAGTGAAGATATTTTAAAAATGCTAGTCACCGAAAACCATTGGTCCCCATTCACTTCTATTGTATGGACACAAACCCAATGCAAGTCAATGGGGGCCAATGTTGTTTGGTTACCAACATTCTTCAAAATATCTTCTTTTGTGTTCTGCAGAAGAAAGAAAGTCATAAATGTTTGAAATGACAAGTGGATGAGTAAATGATGACAGAATTTTTGGGTGAACTATCCCTTTAAATACAAGTCATGCGTAAACCTGACTGTTGTGTTACCTAAATGTTACTTAGATAAGGTTTAGGGAGCATAGCGTGTTAATGTGAAAGTAAACTGCTGAGAAGCCATAGGCCATTTAGCAGGTAAAAAGGAAGCTGTCAACCTGGGGTAGCACTGATGGAAATCATAGCTGTGCTCAGGTAGTTCACTGAGTAATGAAGCCTACGACTGAGACAATTTGACAGATTTTTGCATCTAAAGTCTATTTTTGATAAATGTAGTTGTACCTTGTCTGTCAAAACACCTGCCACCTTCTCTTATAAAGATTTTGGATTTGAGAGACACTATATTTCTTAAAGGACTCATACAAGTTTTAGTTTCCTGCACAAAAAACTTAACTGGTAGGGCATGGTGCTAACAATGCACTTACTCTGCCAATACAAAAATGTATAGCTTGTTTGCATAACTGTATGGACAAATGTAAATATAGTGTAAAGTACTGAGTAGTCGCAGACAAATGCTTTCAAACATAAATGTTGACATTAAACAGGCGATGCTTCTATGAAAAAGTTGAACAAAAAGGTTGGACTTCTAATCCCACATCCTTTCAATTGATTTTCCTACAAGTGCTCTCCTTATTCATATACTGTACCTGAAGTGCTCTCCTAAAGATCAACACTGCCTCCCAGGGACTCGGTCGGAACTGCAGACTGTCGCATCCATCAATCCCTCCCTTGTGGATCGCAGCACTGGGAGAAGCCACAGAGAGATGCTGAGTGGGAGAGAGCGAGAAAAGAGAGTCATGAATCAGCACCTCGGCCAGCCGCTCGCACGGGAAGCCTTCAAAGAGCAACGAAGGGAGGGATCTGACTGCGAGTGCTCGCCGCACTTATGATGTGCTTTTGAGCTGTATATCAAAAACACACTGAAACAGTGGGAGTAAGAACTGAGACAAATGAAGAGAGAGGCAGATCAATATGACAAAGGCCGCCTTCTGGATTCTGCACGGCACTTTGGAGGACTCATTAAATAAAACGGAGACAAACTCGACAGTAGATGAATAAGTGACTCGGGGAAAGTTGGGCTGAGGGCGTGGCCTGCCGAGATGGGAGCGGAACGTGAAAGTTATCTTAATGCCCTGTCAATCATTTTTGCACAGAGCGACTAAATGCTGAAGCATGAATGCTGGTAACCGTATTAATGGCCTGTTATTGGATTCATCTTAAGGAACGTTAAGCGATCGATGAGTTAAGTTCGGTCGATTTCCACAGAAAAGAAGTTTCACTTGTCCCTAGCGTGTTTTTGTTTTATTTGGCGAAAATCGTGATTACAGTAAGTAGTTACAACAACATGCATGGGTTCGAAAGCATAGCCACATCGCTTACTAACCTTTAAAAGTATTACACATTCAAAAAGTATGATTTAGACCACTTACAGCCCCAAAATAATGTTTTTTACTGAATAATTCATTTATAAAAAATATAAGCTTCACATTTCTGCTTTTGTAACCTCGCAAACCCTCTGATACATTTGGAGTGCAAACGTGATTTTTTTAAACTGAGGCTTAAGTCGTTGCATCTTTATTTCACAAATTCTCTGCTGGTTTATCGCTTGCAACCATGAATATTGCTTTAATGGACTACCAATGCGCTAACACAGGTCATAACTGTAGGTCAGTCAGTGAAATTTATTATTTGTAGTCAATGTCAATTATTGTAATTCAGATCTGTTATTATTATAGAACCACCGACCAGAATCACTCAATATGACGTTGGAATAAAAATCTTGTGATTCATGTAAATTCACCAAGACAGCCGTATATTTGAAAACAGTGCAGCAGGTTATGGTTATGGTTAAATTCATGTTCCCAACTATCTTGCTCTCTCTGACCTTTAACTATAATCTTCCCCTGAGCTTGGCGTGTTTCACGTGAACACAGTGGCCTGCTTTAGGGACGGATCAAATCCAGTTCAATCCGTTTAACACGATCACATCGTGCCATCAGCTAGTGCAGAAGCAAAATAAGCTTTATTTTTTCTATTAACTGGGTGGTACTAATATAGTGTCTGTATGCAAATAATGTGTACACAATTTTTTTTTAAATAACCTGAATTATAAGTTAAGTTAACTCAAGTTAACTTCCGGTCTGTGTTTGTTGATTGGTCTAGCTACTGGATAATAACGATTTATATTTGATTTAATTTTTATTATTAATGATTACATATTTTATTGCATAATAATTGTATTAAAATTAATTTGTTAAATGTTATTGTATATTCATTTTATTAAATAAATAATTTGTTGAATGGGTCGTGTAACTTTGTCGCGTTTAAGTTTAGCCAAGTAACGGTTCTTCTACTGATAACCCAAAATAATACATACTTTTAACTTACTAGCTAATTTCATTTACTTGTTATTTCTTTTGCTTGTTATCAGAAATAATCTGCAGGGACTCTATTCTATGAGGATGTGTACTGGAAGTTAAGTTTGGGTCACAAAGCGTGCCTGCGCAGTAACGTTTGTTTATGTTGTTGCTTTGAAACCGTCTATAATATTTAAAAAAACAATACTTTTTACATCATAGTAGTATTTAACATTTCAAAGGGGAAACAACTACTTTTGTACCTGCCTTTGTACATTAATGAGAATAAAATGAGAATCAGGAACCTTTTTTACATTATGGGTATTAGAAAAAGCATTAGTATGTCTGGCCACATTGGAATCATTAGCTCTGCGTCTTAAAGTGTTCACCCGAAAGAGAGAATTCTGCCATTATTTACAAGGTTCCTTTATGTATCCAGTTTTGTTTCCTTTTGAAATGTTAAACATCGAAATATTTCCCCCCATACGCCAAACCATTTATGACGTTCAAATTATGACCGGTTGATGCTTTATTGTACATAAAACTGTCTCGGCAGTACATTTGCTCCAATTTTGCCTGCACAGTATTTTCATGTGAAGCTTTGATTTTGCCTCTTTTATCACAAACAATTTGACAGGGGCTCAGCTAGAATAATGCAGCCTGCATTATTTATCTGGCTCTCAAGAGCGCCATTGCTCCGCAACGATTTTCCAGTGACATTTCAAGAGAGATGGAAAGAAACAGAACTGTAAAAAGATACCCAGGGTAAAAACAGTAAAAGAGAGAGAGAGCAGACAAATCACTTCTGAGTCGCTCATGGTATGAAGTGGACGTAGCGAATGTAGCGGGTATCTTGATCGGCTACGTCCTTTTACCGTGACACCTGCCTGAAGACTTCAACGCACGCTGTTGACTCAAGCTAAACATATACTCGTGACATACAGAAGCCATCTGCAACTGTATTTACACACACGCGCGGTCGCTGTGATTCCCGGATCACAGGAAATTGAGATGAAGAGCAGCACAAGAGTTGGGGTGTCAGTCTATCGTTCTACCTCTGAAAAAAGATGTTGAACTCAGAGGTTGCAGAACGTCTCCCTCTCTTTCCGTAACTCGCTCGTTCTCTCTCCCGCTCTCTCGTTCGCCCTCTTTCATCTGTCAGAGCTAATGAACAGATGTTGCGGAGCTGTTGAATGTAAGATGATGGAGAGAGCCTCTGGCGGCTGGAGCCAGCTGGGGAAAGAGAGAGAGTGAGAAAGAGAGAATTTTATGATTTCTCATCTATCCAGACAACATGAGAACATAAGAGAATTCTCTAAAGCAGTGGCACTCAGCTGGATTCGCTTCTGGGCCCAGATTTTACATTGGACATCAAGTGGTGACCCAACACTGAAAATCTTTTATTGTACAAACACTAAAGAAAGTGTCGTTTTTTGCATCATTACAGGTGTGTTATGCAGACATTTATAGCAGGTCTTACCTGGATGTGTTTTAAATGTAGGAAGCTTTAGTGTTACTTCTCTCATAAAATGTAACAAATGTGAAACAATTTGTACAAATTATCTTCAAAAAGATACATTTACATGGATACACTGTCATTTCTCTTTTTCTCTCTCACACACACACACACACACACACAATCCATCTCCCCTCAGATGTGAGGATGTTCTCTATCACAGCTGGGGTCCGTGTTCCCTGTTCCATCTCCAGAGGCAGGTGGACCACCGCCAGCTGCCCCATTGTCAGAAAGGTCAAGAGGACGCAAGAACATGCAACGCATGCACAGGTGCAGCTGGACCAAACGTTCTCTCCCCCTGTGCTTTTTCGAAAATGCAGCAGAAGCTTGTTCGAAGGTCATTGACCCTGTCGATATTCCTAAGCCCCCGTCTGCGTATAATTTGTAAACTTCATAGATGTGCGTCAGAAGAGGTTTATGATACCTGGAGAAAGCTGTTACTGATGGTACCACAATAAATATGCAAATGAAAATGTGTTCATCATTTACTCACCATCACATCATAAAAAGATATTCTTTTGTGTTCCACAGAAGTCCTAACCGGGCAAACCGTGAGCCCTTGTTCCAAATGGTTTATATCACGCTCATGCCATAATCCTGTACTACAATCATTTTTATTTTCTTCATAATATAGTGCAGAGAAATAATGCTAGATGAAATTTTACTGACAGTGTTGTTTTGAGTTTGCTGTTCGGGCACGATTTCTTTTCTGCGTCCCAGTGCTGCTGAGAGGTCAGTTCAATTAGTTGACACTCTCAAGAGCTTTAGATGACTCTCGCTGAGGTTGGGGACTGGCACATTGGTCGACGTGTTGAGTTTCACGCACGTCACATAACCAGATCTAATGTTCCAACACCCACACTTCCAATCTGGGATTGTGTTGTGTTTTATGAAATGACTAACATACCAAGAATAGCTATCTACTCATGCATATATCTATTTACGCATGTATGTATTTATTATTGATGCTCTTAAAAAGTGAACATGAAATCAAAATGAACCCTTTTTACTTTTCCATTACGCATTTGAAGGAAGCCAGGAATGTGTAAAAAATAGAACAAGCACTTACCACAATGAGTATGTCGAACCAGTGTCCTAGCGGTTGCTAACGTTATGCTTCACTAGATGAGCTAAAGAAACAGAAAAAATGTCATGAAAGTGAAATTTAAATGTTTCATGTTAAAACTACAGTTCTTATATTTATATTTAAACACATTATATAGATTTTGCTTCCCATACTTAAAATCCAGCAGAATAATTGAATTATTGAAGTGTTTAGAAAGCCTTACAACTGAGTTTATATAGACACAATGATATTTCCACCTGCCAGTATCTTGTCTCCAAAGAACAGGATTATACCATCAGCAAGGTAAGCTGCACGGTGCCTATCCCAGATCACTATATTGAGACATTTCAAGCATTACTTACCTTCTTTTTTCCCTTTCACGTCTTTGGCATACAAGAGGAGCTTGACAGAAGAGAGTTTGTTTCTGTCCCCAATTCCCAATTCAATATAAAATGCAATTGCTTTGTTTCACATAGTGGTCCCACGCTGTCCCTCCTCTCTCGTCTACGGTCGGAGTTGAGACGGAAACCCCACCACTGTTGAAGGTATAAACATGGGGATAGATGTGGGAATACAGGGCACGAGGTGGGCCGCTCAGGTTTGGCGGCAAAGCCGAAATCCGGGTCATGTGTCTGAAAAACACAATCAGCCTCATAGCAACAGGGTTTCCTCACAGGGGCCGCCCAGGTACCTCACATAAAATATCCTCCCCTGGTGGAACCTAAATGCTTCAGCATGCCATTTTGCAGCCGTAGGAGAGATTGGAAAGTCTGGAGCGCAAGTGAAACTTGAGGTAAATCAGATTTGGCCCGAAATCCAGGAGAACTTTAGATGATGCTTTAATGTTTGATCTGAAAGAGAAAATGTCCATTATTCCGCCCCTTGTTGCATTATGAAATCAAGATTGCATAAAAAGTATTAACATTTACATATATGCATAAAAGGATTTTCTTAAAAAAATTAAAATGATGTTTTTCCTGTTTATTTCTAAATCAAGTACATGGTACTATTATACACCATTTTTTAATAATGTAGACTTGAAATAATTCAGTATGCATTATGTAGGCCAATAATATACTTTTGAGAAAGTCTTGAGTTGTGGGAGATCTTTCAGATCTAAACCAATGCACTGGGCATATACTGTAGTATTCACAGAGCATGGCCTAGTTTTTAGATCTGTTGTGTTTATGAAAGCTCAAAAGAAACAGACCTTAAGTGCATAGCTTTCAAAATGATTTTGTGCTTACCTCAAATCCTTTTATCACAAAACATGTTTTTCTGTTTTCATCTTATTTTCCTTTACTTCCCCCCTGCCTCCAAACTGATATGAAATGATATTAATTTTAAAATGTGATTTAACTTAAAGGTTGAATTTCATCTGCTGCAAGTAAACCATAAATACCATTTAAATATTGACCATTTTTCAGTAAATGTCTACTTTTATTTGTTGGATTTGTCTGCGATTCCAAGTAAACCAAGCACATTTTCCCTAACATACAGTACACTCGAGTAAATATCTTTTGTCAGGTTTTTTTTGTATGAAATTGCTTTCGCCTGTTTCCAAGGAGAGCAACATGTTTCCACTAACATAGCATTAACAGTATAGATCTTTCTGTCTGCTTATTGTATGATTAAGCTTTCATCTGTTTACATGCTTTGGCCAACATATTGTCCACATTTCCAGGAAAAGTGAAACACATGAAACATTCTCATATAATTTGTTTTGGTCTACCTTTCCATTTGTTGCCTGAAAGCTATACATTTACCTTACTGTATACTTGCACAGCGCAGAAGATGCTTGAGAAGCAAATATACAGTAGGACTCAGAACAGGTCACAACAGGAACTATATCTTCAGGCACCAGAGCACTTACGATTTCCTTCAGGGAAATACTCGCTTATGGTCTGATCATGTTCGGGTCAAGAAATCATTCGCTGTGACTTTTATTTTTCTTTCCATGGATCTTTTGTCGAAACATGTCATGCGAATTTTCTGAAGCACAGTAATATGGCTAAAAAGAAATCTCTCATCTGAAATGTTCACAGACTCTTCCACAAGAATGGCGCTTGGTTTAATATCGCATAAGTATCACGAGAGAACGTCTCTTGAAGCAATGAAGTAGACATCTAAGCATGCATTTGCAAGTAAGAGAGAATATGAGGTGCTTTTAAAATATTTATACGTGTGCACGCAAACTAATTTAGACATAAGCCAGAAAACCCCTCCTGCTTTGTAACTTTCATCCGTGCGCTCAAAGGGTGCAGCACTGAAAAGACTGTGGAGTGTTAATTTCTCCTGACAGAATGTGCCATCCAGCTATTATTTTTTTTTTTTTCATTTTGGCTTCTCTGACCCTGATTATCGTCATTACCGCCCATGCAGCTGACAACTGGACCTCGAGGGAAATTTTTATGTACGATTTTTTACACCTAAATATGACTAAGACCGTACGTGTGGAAGAAAATTCACAGGTTGATGTACTGTATCATTCAGCCTTTTTGGGATAAAATGTATACAACATCCAAACTAATAGCCTACAGTGTCTTTATCAGTATCAGTATTATCAAAATGACTCTTCAAAGGTAAAAAATATTTACCATCAGAGTTATCATCAAAGCATTTTTGTCTCAGCGGTTTTGTGTTTATAAAGTCAAATGGAGGCCAATGCTGTTCCCAACATTCTTCAAAATATCTTCTTTTGTGTTCTGCAGAAAAAAGAAGGCATAGAGGTTTGAAATGACAATCCAGTAATACAACCAAGATAGAAGCTTAAAAGCACCAAAAATCACAAGATTTATCCACCAAGGTACTTAAATCTCAAAGTAAGAAGCTGAACTTTTCATGAACAATCTCATTAAAACAACAGTAGCTTTTTTTAGATGTCCTGTTTGCTTCCTATTGTACCAGACTGAATCTCTTTTCAATTACACCCAGAAGTATTTTTGACATGCTTGAGCTTTCATGGCCTGCTCTCCAACCACATCATTAAAGTAAGAGGCGCTTCCCACTGCGAGGGAATGGAAGCCCCTTTGGATAATGGCGTGAGTCCAGCTCACCAGGGGCAACTGGATCATCTCCCAACATCCTACATTTCCAGATGTGTCCAGCCGAGAAAAGGCGAGCTTGAATGTGAGAGCTTCGAAATCCGTCGGCGCTGCCAAAGATTTGATTCCTCGGCTGTGAGGCGTATTTGTGGATTGTCGTTTTCTCGATTCAGCTGTCACATAAAACAAGGGGATGTAATTCAAAGGGAGAAAGATATTTGTCCTCCCACCTTAGTAAAAATTAAATGCAATTAAATGCTTGTTAATAACATACAATTATGCAATTATGGTGGCAATATACCTGTCACGATCAAAGCTGAGAAATTGCAGCTTCTTTTGCAGTTCTGATGAGAAAATATTCGGCCTTCAGAACGGAAGTGCGTGCTTCACATTTCATTAACAAAAATCTCTTTAGTAACGCACACTTTTGGAAACATCCTTTAGTATGAATGCTGGGGAAAAGTTTTAACATCTACACCCAAAATCGGGCTTCTCGGTCAAGAGCTGAACTGAGCTGCGAACTGAAGGAAAGCAGTTCATCGGAGTGCCGAGGACAAACACCAGAGGTCAACGTCTCAGCCGCGCAGCTTGACTGCTGGACCCTTTCCTCGCTTGGAAGGACAACTGGGGTCAGGATTCTGAACATCAAAAGAGCAAGCTGTGCCTGCCATCATGTCCCATGGATGTCAGATGTGCAATTCCCAATTAGCCGTCAGAGCTGTCAGAAATGATCACAGATGCCCCATTTTACCAACCGTGGATGCTTTCTTTATCATCTGGCTGGAGAGGAGCTGCGCTTATACAACCTACTGGACATCGAATAAGAGATGGGTTCGACTTTCTTTTTTCCCTGCTGCAATTATTTCACCGAGCTGAAGCATTTTTTTTTTTTTGTAATTTCCTTGGACATCTGTGGTATCAGATGTAGACGTGTTACATCTCGCCTGTTTGTGCCTTGTATGTCTAGACAGTGTGATATACAACACAGATCCCTGTACATGCCATCCCCATAATGGGTTCCCTAACAGGATCCGTGGTCAACATGTGTCATTGATCGAGCCCTGCGTGTTTCTGCTGCTACAAGTTAAGAGTTGAGCTTCTCTTCTATAAGCCATCTCTGACATAAATAAGGACACCATATGGGAAGGAAGAGCTTCACACCAGGAAGGAAATGGCACTGAGAATACACAGCGAAATTTCTTCGGGCGGTTTATCCAGATGACTGGCATTCAAGTATTATGCAATGGCACGACAGAATGAGACGAAGAGGCAGCTGTTTTCAAGCAAAATGACACAAGGAGTCAGAAAACAGATCTGTAGAGATGTCGGCTGTGTTTAAAACAGAGAACAGGCTGGCCTGCTCTAGATGTACAGCAAATGTTCTTATATTAGGATTGCAGATTTATTGCGGCAAAACTGGAATAGTGATATTTAAAGGGACACTTCACCCAAAAAAAATTTCATTTACTCACCATTCGAAATCTACATGACTTTCTGTATTTTGAAGAACACTGCCCTATAAGGAAAAAAGTCTGTGAGAGGAAAAACAAGTATTGCAATCTATATGGGCAATCACGTGAAAAACAGATATCAACCCATCTCCTGTTCACTCTGTAGTCATGATGTGATGCACAGAGGACAGAGAGAGCGAAGGATGTGCTGAAAGACAAAGAGAGAGAGATCTGAAGTTTGCATCCACAATTTTCACCGTCCAAGCGTTTGTGCAACATCAGCACATTCATGCCTGATGTCTCTTTTCTGCACCCTGCTCTTATTCTTCTCTCATCTGCGTGTCTCTCACCCTGTCACTCCGTGCAATTATGCGCACCCGTGCATTGAGGGGAAAAAAACGTGAAGGCACGTCAGGCCTGGAACTACGCGCGGCTGAGTTACTTCGCTCAATATCGTCCTTGGAGTCAGAATTGTTGATGTTGGATTTTTACAGTCACCTGCTTCTCAGGCCCGTGAAGGAGATTCTCCCCTTTCTTGTCAACGCTACATACATAAAGTACACAAGGATATATTTTCCAGCATGCTGCACATTTAATGACTGTTTTCATCTGCCTAGATTTATTCCCAGCTGCCCCACCTGGCAAACTGATGAGGCATCTTTCAATGCAATTATTGCAACAGCTGCAATGTATTTTTCTGCACGTAGCCATGCGCATATATTAAGTTTGTCTTTTACCTGATCGGTGGTGGTGTGGCTGGACGGTGCTTGGGACACGGCAAAGGTCACTTCAGGGAGCAGTAGATACAGTTATGTATGATAAACGTGATGACATCTTAGTCCTGTGTCAGCCACCGTAGTGCTTCGAAAGGGAGGGGCTAGTGGTGGAGTGCCTGAAACATCTGAAAGATAGAGACATGTAAAGACTGATAGAGACTGAAAGATGATATCTGTCAGTTTCATGTTGATCAAAGTTAAATCAGCTATTTGACAGAAAAACACAAATACAATTATTTATTTTAGATACTAATGAAAATGGAAAGCAAATAGAGGCTTTTGCTTATAGTATGTCTCTATCTTTCAGATGTTTCAGGCACTCCACCACTAGCCCCTCCTTTCGAAGCACTACGGTGACTGACACAGGACTAAGATGTCATCACGTTTTCACTTCTTTGCAAAAGTAGATAACATATTTATGCAACACGCTCTGTAGAACAGTTTGTTAATTTAGGGATTCTGTAGAAACAACATGGCGAATTCCATGGGGACCCGCGGTGTAGAAAAAAAGCTCATTCTAAGAAAATAAAAACATAACACGCTTTATACACCTCTGAAGACATAGTTATTTATATTACATTGCATTTCTGTGAATAGATCCTCTTTAATATTACACATTGCACCTTTAAGTGATTTTGAAAAGAAACAAAACTGAGAACTGGAAGGAGCAACCTTTGACCATTTAAAGTTTCCTCTGAGCATATTTCCTAAACATTTATCAAAAAGTGCATTATCAGGAAAAATGTTCTTTTTAATCCATGATATTGCATATAAATCTAATAAACATATCTATATTAATTATATGCATATATGCAGATATGCATACATTATCATTCATAATCATGGAAAACTGAATGTTTTAGCAGACAAATTTTAGCGATGCATTGCAGATGAGCAAACACTGTAAATTTACATCTTTCGGATGAAAGCATCCAACAAACAATAAGGCGATATAAATCAGCTATAATGGCTCAGAAAACTCCTGCATTTGCTGTTCAGGATGGTGCCAAATAAAATCCCTGGAAAGAGTTTCAAAGGTCATTTTCTGAGCGATCACTAACTAAACCAGTCACATTTACTTTCCTTCTGCTCTCTACTTAAATATATCGACTAGAAATATTCAAATGCATGTGAATTCATCTTTATTCATTCATTTAAACTAATGCCAAATTTATTCATTGGAGTCGAATCAGACCGTTCCGAAGGCCGGCCGTGCCAACCGATTCTTTTTGAAGGCTGATAGGAAGTTGATAACACTTTCTGGTCCATTGTCTCCATGCTGAGCGACTGTTAAAATGCCTCCCCAGAATAAACAGCTGCCTCGTGTGCATCTAAAGGGGGCAAACATAATCATTTACAGTAATGACACTCATTTGAAAAACTCTCCCTGTGTATTACAGCCACAGGAACTGGATTAGAGCCACAAACCATTACAACAGAAGCATATTCGGCGATGATAAATGTGTTTAACTGGTAATAATTTAACAGTGAGCGGCTACACCTCAGTGGGGATTGTTTGGAAAACAAAGCCAGGTCTAACGGTGTGATGTGACATTCTCTCTCATCTGTCTCTACCCATTGAAAAGAACAACCATAAATAAAGGTTTTGGGTTACTAATATTTATTCCATACATAATCAGAATGATACTCATCAAAACTATGACACAAATAATGTATGCCAAGAATTGTACAAAAATAGCATGCATATATGGTACATTTTCAATATTGCATTTCGAACAGCCTCTGTATCTGTCAATGTCTCTCTCTCTCTATCTCTCTCTCTCTCTCTCTCTCTCTCTCTCTCTCTCTCTCTCTCTCTCTCTCACTCACTGATTCTTCTCTGCTATACTCCATCTCTCTGCCAGTGTGTATTGATCTCTGGCCCAGGGATTCTCAGCTGGATGGATGGCACTCAGCCGCAATAATGGCAGCCGTTTCTTGTCACATTCTGCCGTGCTGAGCGTCACGTTGAGGAGCGAGAGAGCGATAGATATACAGATAGAGCATGAGATGAGAGAGGTACAAATGTGTCACGGCAACGAAAGCTCGCTCCATTATCAAGTTACACCAACATTCGGTCGGGCAGATTAATCTCTCTCGAATGGGGGGAGGTGTTTTACTGTGTCCTCAAGGTGAAAAGGGGAGAATGGGTTTAAATAGAGGTTGCGTTCATGTGGGGTTCATATATTAAATATAATTGGGCGGATACTCGTAAGAAGCATTTGAGGGGATTTATTCTGAGAAAACGAATTATTTCTTGGTTTTCCCTGGAATCTGAACAGCACAGTGCATACCACGGTTGCTTACTTTTGTTTTATTATTATAAACTTCCAGTTATTATTCTAAAATTCCAAATGTGTGTGCTCT
Organism: Oreonectes daqikongensis; assembly: GCA_026939265.1. Taxonomy (NCBI): domain Eukaryota; kingdom Metazoa; phylum Chordata; class Actinopteri; order Cypriniformes; family Nemacheilidae; genus Oreonectes; species Oreonectes daqikongensis. The sequence continues at coordinate 7,511,955 of JAOTQM010000036.1, read as the reverse complement.
TTAAATAAGAAATGTGCCATCAAAATATGCAAACTTGGTTACAGCAGTTTGTAAAGCAACAAAACTTGGTCCTAGTTTCGAGTCAAAACTTTCCGTTTCATTACACATTACACAGTCCCCAAAAATGATTCAAGCTTTATTGGAGCTGTTAAGAATTGATGTTAGCAAAGGAAAAAACAAAGCACGATTTACCTTTATGCTTGACCTTCAACTGGACATCAAGAATGGAACATTACGTGTGCATCAAAGTCACATGATGTCAGCAGGTTGTTTGGAGGTTAGCCGGGCAAGGTCAGGTTTAGCAGCACTTTATACTGTATGCAACCTTGCTGAACCGCACGCCACCCATTGCTACTCGGGCAACTACGAGACCACCGCCGCATGACTCCATCATACAGCGGTGAGAAATGCGCACACACTTGACAAGACCCATCGGGAGAAGGTGTTTTTCATTATTTAATTATTTAAAACATTATAAATTATAGGCGTCAGGGTAGTTCAGGTGCATTTTTCCTCAATTTAATGAGTCGTGCTGTATTTACGCATGATCCACTCATGTATGTGCCACAAGATTGAAAATAATATGTCAGCTTTCTGCTGACAGATGTTTTGCAGCAAAACGTAAATGTAAGGTGGCAAAAACACCAGTTTAAATAAGTGAAATGTTTTTTAGACTGTAAAATGTTTCTGAGAAAGTGCATTGTGGGATGCATCACAGTCGTCAGAGCTTGAAATATTGTAGTGTTGTAAGTTTATTTCACCTGGTTGTCAAATCAAAATTTACAAATATTTTGCAAATGAAATATAAATATGAAATATATTGTAGACAGTTTACTACTTAAATTTTCATTGTACAACTGTACAATGACAATAAAAGTATTCAATTTTTTTATTGCACATTTCTGGTTTTAACTTTGCATGGTTTATCAATATTCCAATTGGATAAAAAATATTTTCAGCTGCTGTCACCAAGACCACTTACTTTCAACCATCATTTTTTCTAACCGAGCTGTTTTCCATGGAAATACATCACATCTAAAATGTAAAATGATGTGCAAATGCAGTCTAATATCATTTTAAACTTGTTTTATATCGACGTATACATTCCCAAAACACTAAACACTTTGTTTCACAATTATACACAAACCTCAGCAACACTACTCCCTATACACTGCCGAATGCGCAGTTATGTTGTAACAGAAATTTATACAACTTTAAACACACATATCCGCATAATTATGCAGTGTTATATCAATAAGCCGCAACATGTAAGACACTGGCAAAGAGGGACAGGTAACAACACCAGCTTAGACAACAATGACATGGAATTTATGATTACTTTCCTAACAAGAAAAACATTAAACTTTGAGAACAAATGATTGAATTATGAATATGTTGCTGGGACACAAGCGATGCATATTATAGTCCCAATGCACAATGATTCTGGCTGACAAGGGTCTCCTGGTTTATTTATATGCGCGCTAAAGGCTCCGAGCCTTGACAACGTCTGAGATAAAGAACGTGCTAAGATCACATTTCAACATGCATCTGATGCTGAATACAACAGATGGGGAATTAACAGATAGATGGAAACAAAACGTCATAATGAAACTGGATGTCAAGACGAATATGGCTTTCGACGAACAGATCTCTTTTGAGATTTGATTTGTTGCATGTTGTCCTACAAATTACTAGCACACAAACATCTACCCAAGAGTTTCAATCACCCTCACTGCTCCAGAAAACATACCATCCACTCAACGCCAGGATAATTTTTTATCTCCAATAATATTGTGAGGGACCAGGCCTTTGTAACAAAGCACAGAGTCTGTATTCTTATACCGAAGTCAGCATTAAAAAGTGCTGGCTAGGCACAGGTAAACAGAGCTCTTAATTCTGAGTCTATATGATTGATGACGGTTGAGGCTACTGGGCCGGAAAGCCGCCCCAGTGTGTCATACATCGTGACATACGGTGGCTCTGCGAAGATGTATAGAAGCTTAATTTTATTGCACAAGCGACTCCGAATTAGCTTTGGATCATGTCTTGGTGTCGATTTCAAGACTGGAGGTAAACCAAAATTGGGCCAGATTTAGATTGTGGCATTAGAGATGCCAAATTAGTAAAGACAATGCATCATAATTCTTACCACTATAATTTTACAATAGCTGGATGCTTAGTTTTATGTACTTAGTCGAAATTTAATTTGTTGACCTAAGATTGAGAGTTAACATTTTTCTAGTTTAATGTCCTGGAGAAGAGGAAACATTTATTTAAGAATTCCAGGTTACTCTTTCCTGTAGCTCATGTGTTAGAGCATCGCGGTAGCAACGCCAAGGTCATGGATTCGATCGCGTGGATTGCACATATTCGGATGCATTGTTCAAATTATTAAAGATGAAAAGTCACTGGCACTAATAAAGTACTTCACTAATCACTCTATATACAATCTAGCCATAATCTATACCTGTTCAATCCATTCATCTATCTATAAACCTATCCATCCATTGCTTCATAGTATTATGAAGTATATTACACGTAATAATGTTACATTTGACAGCCTGATTTTATAAAATATATATACAACTATAAATCGTTGGCCTGTGAGAAGTGAGTTGTCTAGTATTGTCCAGTATTTACAATGTTTTTGTATGATGAGGAATTGGGGCTTTTGCTTTCTCATAAATGAGTAAAACCCAATTACTAAATCGTTCATTTCGCATTTACTGAGCAGTACTCAGCCCACCTACGCATTATGCACAGATCTCCAGGAACATGCACACACTTGTTCTGAGGTTATCTTAAGATTAATGGAACATTAAATGAAGCCCACTTTAATAAAACCACAATACTAAACTGCAATGCTCTATGACATAACAGGTATAAAAATACAGAAGTAGAAGCTAATTGCTCTTTACGCTAAATGACAAATATTATATCAAGTGAATTGGCAAAACGCATTTTATGGACAAGTAGTAAATAAATTATAACTTGTTTGTACAAAACACTGCTAAACAGATATATAAACTCGCATTGTACATCTAGTACTCCTTCGGCCACCGAAGACAAATTGGCCTTTCCACATTTTCCCCTTTCCATCAGTTTCATATTAGGATCAGCTGGCTAACTGAATTGCATCTGAACTTACAGTTCACCCTGTTTCCTCTGCTTATACCAACCACTGGCGTTTTCCCAGCTTCCACATTGCTTCCTTTGAACCTCAATCTGATCAAATAAGGGAGGAAATAAGAGAGTCCGTCTCCAGCGGCCAGTGTATAGTGTCTGCGGCGAAATGTGTTTTGAAGAGCAACTGCGGGAGAGATGCTGTGTGGCATTTCCACAGCTGACCCCGCTGTGACCTTTATTCGCAGGAAGACTCCATTTTGATTACTTTTTGGTTTATCTTCCGCTCTGTCATCTGGGTTGGCAGTACCCTTTATAAGGCCGCTGATTGTGTTTGCCAATTTGTTGGCAGAAGGTTAGCCTGATTGGAAAAACAGAACGGAATAAAATTATTACGTTGCTCTTGTATGTTATTTTCATAACATTTTAGAAGTCAGTGATAGTATTTGCCATTTTTACCTTAGAAAATCTCTTCTACTTTCAGACTGGGCAGATTGGTGTGATATTTTTGTAATAAAAATATATTAATAACAACATTTTCGAAATATTTAATTTGTGTTGAGTAAATGTATCACATATTTCCGGTACACATCCACAAAGAATAAAGTACCTGCAGATAATTTCTGATAACAAGCAAAAGAATGACATTAGCAAGTTCAAAGTATGTCTAGTCAGTATTATTTTGGGTAACCAGTACTTGAACTTTAACTTGGTGAACTTATTCAACAGTTGTTTATTTAATACAAATATTATACAATTAAATATTAATATAAATTACAATTTTTATAAATGATAAAATATAAATGGTTATATTACTGGCCTCTAGCCAGACCGATCAACAAACACAGACCGGAAGTTAACTTCGGGCCAGACATGTGTGTCTGATGAAAGATGAGTTGAAAAGTACTTTGTCTCAAGTTTGCTAGTTTGCTACCGATGATTTTTGGCAATCCGAATATTTTAAAATATATCTTACAAAACACAGTGTAAACAAATATTCAATAAATATTTTCTTTTGATTTCATCAGCATTTCCCACAATTCACCAAAATCAAACAAACCAATGAATAAAGATCTTTTTACGATGCTTAGTACGATGCAAGTCTGTTTCTCTCGCTTGCATTGTTTAATTTTGCAGAGCCAGAAACCCGCAGTCCAACAATGTGGAACTGACATTGAAATAAGTGTATGCTGACAACCTGAGGGAGCAGGACGGTGGTCTCTGTGCATATATGCTCTTGCTGATAAGCAGATGTATAATTGTACGTACAGTCACCATCAGCTGTGAAGCCAGTCTGAGCAGTGCAAAGGTTCGGGGGCCTGCTGTTTTACCAGATCGCAACTCCTGCATATCTAATGTGTCTTTGGATTTATCTCTCTGGTCCAGTCTCTCTCTCTCTCTCTCTATCATTTTCCGGCTGCAAATTCTTTATCTGGATTGCTCACCTCAAGCTCAGTTCTGTATAATGTCTATAATTTAGGCCATATAATTGCTATAATTTAGTGAAGAGATATAAATCTCTCACGCCCTCATGCCAAAACAAACAAATACACACACAGTCAGACACCATATCTGGGTCTTTCTTTAACTATGGGTTTTTGCTCTTACATTTGTGAATGTCATACTAAAATCACAATTGTTTTGTTTGTGCTGTTCAAATTTGACATTTTGATAATCTTAAAATCTAAAACTGTTTTCCGGATTTTAACAAATGAATTCATATTTAATGTATGCATACATCATACTGTACTGTTATTGTTAATAGACAATGCATATAAAAGTAGTTAGACTACAAAGTGTTTCATTTTCAGCAGGGCTAAACTACCCTCAGTTGTAGAAACACCCATCTATATAGACCTCCCGTATCGATTGATTAAAAATGGCAGCTCCTAATCTGTTTTCAGATTGAGGAAGCGTTGGATTGATGCCCAAACTCTCTCTTCTACAGCATCCAGGCAATGCATCCTTTCACACCGGGGTTTTATCACTGCACCCCACTCTCAAATCCCCCTTTCCCTACACAAAGCTTTCTCCAGTCTCGAGCTGTAAGAAATGGCTTCTTTGAACTCAAGTATTGGTGTATATCTTAGAGAAAAACATGAATAGATTCAGTCAGAAAATTCGACCCTGTTACATCTCTTTTGAGATCATTAAGTTGGATGCCAATCCAGTATAGAGTAAACTACAAGATACTTGTTCTTGTTTTTAAAGCATTACATAATTTGGCATCTTCTTACCTCTCTTGTTTGCTGTCAGTGTACGTTCCATCAAGATCCTTAAGATCGGAAAACCAAAATTTGCTTGTTACTGTAACTATAAACGGAAGGGTGACAGAGCGTTCTCCCGAATCGGTCCTAAACTCTGGAATTATCTCCCCCCTTTGGTTAGAGCGGCAAACTCTTAACCTATGTTTAAGGCCCGACTAAAAGCCCACTGTTGTCAGTTTTTGGATAGCCTTTATGTTGGGTTTTCTTTCTTTTGTTTTGTTTTGTTTTTACAGTTGTTTGTGATTGTCTGCTCTGTATTTTATTGTAAAGCACCTTGGGCAACGACTGAAGCAGAGATCATCCACATTGAGAGATATGCTTATGTCTTATGTGTTTATGTCTAGAGTATGAGTTTGACAAGTTAAAGGAATTTTTCACCCCAAAAATTATAATTCTGTCATCGTTTGCTCACTCTCTTGTCATTTTAAACCTGTATGACTTTCTTTCCTCTGCAGAACACAAAAGAAGATATTTTGAAGAATGTTGGTAACCAAACAATGGCGATACCCATTCACTTCTCTTGAATAGACACAAAACCAATGCAAGTCAATTCAATGCAAGTTTCTGCAGAAGAAAAAAAGACATACAGTTTTGGAATGACAAGGGTGAGTTTACTAATATCTATTTAAAATCAATGCTTGTATATGTTAACGTTAGTTCACAATGAACTAACATGAACAAACAACATTAAGTCAGATTTATAAATGTTGTAAAAGATTGCTCATTGTTAGTTAATTATAGCTAATGCATTAGCCAATGTTAATGAAACCCCATTTTAAAGTTTTACCAGAATTAGTTTTGCTCAACAATTCTTGAGGTGGTTTTAGGACATTCTGAGGTATAAAAAAACATATTGATACTACATTATAGGTTTCTTATATCAGCATTTTGGTTCCGGTTTCTTTAAAGGAAAATTACAGGTTCATCTTGTTCAGCAAGATTTTTTGCATAATGCACATTACCACTGAAAATAAATTGGAATCTTCCCTCTTGTTTAGAAAAAAGCAAACATTAAAGCACTTACGCCAGATGTGCCCAGTGATAAATGCAAACTGGTTAAAAAGTACAACCACTAGACTTTCATTTTACATGCTAACAGACTTGCCTGTGCTAAGTTATTCAATATATATAACTCATGTAAAGTAGATAAGAAGGACGTTTTACATTAAGAAAATCCAGACACGCTATACAGTCAGTTATTAACAAGATTCAGGCAAGTGCTAGTGGAAGTCTTCAGACGTTTCTTGAAAATTGCAAAGGACTCGGCTGTTCATGTGGTCTTGAGAAGATTTTTCCACCAGCGCTTACGTACTTCACATTTATGCTTTTAAACCCTTGAAGTGCACTGTGCCGGTTCCTCCCATTGTTAGATTCTCACTATATATGTGATGCTTTTATCACCTGAGGAAATTATTTTGATCGTTCCTTTAAAACACCAGTCCATCGATTATTTTATGAAGAACTAGAGAAGGAAATGTTCTTGGTTGAAGGTTGTCATATACTGTATGGCATCATAAAATGATTTTGGTTTGCACAGGGGCATGTCAGATTATCATCATCATCATCAATTTAATAAAAATATGTCAAAATGTCAATAAGGAAAAAATGTCATGCGTGTCCAGCAGATAAACCCAGAATGATCAAAGATCAAAGTCTGACACTGCTCTTGAAATTTGATGTATAACTAAAACTGTCGAATCTGACTGGCTCTCTCTAAAAATCTATATTTTAACTTGAAATCTTGCATGATCAAAGAAAAATAGTGGCTTGTGAGGATGTAATTCTTAAAGTCCTGAAGTTTTGTTAACAATGTCCTTCGTCAAAGACACCAGCTAATAAAACATACATCATAAAAACACTTTCAAAGTTCACTACGAATTACAGAAATAAGTTTGAGCTGGGAGGGCACAGCCCTCGTGCCCCTCATTAATGCAAGTGGACCACGATCAGAGTTAAGACTATGAACCGTATCTAATAACACAGCCGACTTCATGTACGTACCCTCTCATATCTGAGTCCATTTACTCAACCGAGCTATTAATAAATGTGTACGTAATTTGTGCGAAATCCTTTACCTCTGTCTTGATCTCTATTCCCGCGAGGTGTCTGAAAACCGTGTCGGTGTCTCCAGATGCAAGACCCCGGCCAGAGCTTAGCGCTCAGTCTGCAAGGGTCCAGCGGTCCCCTTATCCAACAGTTCAAGGAAAATACTAAATTTGATATAATTGTATTTCTCTTTCCTTAATTCGCTCTCCCTTTGGAAGTCCGTGATTTGGGTCAAGGGCGCAAACAAGAAAGAAAGCTGCAACATAGTTGACAGCTATAACGTAAAGCTCTCATTAATGTAAAGTGTGATCCTTTTGTACAGTTTCTCATACTTTGAGGAATGCCTTGTCTTATTATTATTCACCCCCCTTAACCTTACACAAAGAAAATTATTCTTACAAACACAGTGTTCTTGCCTACAAAGTCAGAATGAGTGGCCTCACCTTAGCAACCAATTGGTATTCATCGGTGCACCGGTGCCTGTGTGTTTTGCGAATGTGTTTGAGAGTAAACTTTAACATTGCTTTATAGTGCAGGGCTGTGTTCTACTTCTCAGCTATCTCTTGTTTTTTGCTGCGGGCTTTGAGCAACACTAGAGGCAAAAATTAAGTGAAGAATCCGAAGTGCACTTTTCTGAATCTGCCAATGAAAGGGCATCTCTGTTTATTTTTAGAGCGCGTACGTTTGCGTGTGCTTTGCGTTTTATAGTAGGGTAAAATTTTAATTGAGGGCACACAGACGAAGGAAAATAAAGTCGCGCTTGAAGCTCTACCTTGTTGCTCAGATACTGCGGGTTTGACACAAACTATTTCAGATATGAGCGTAATAATATTCATAGTTGCTGTGGGTTCTTTTGTTTCATTATTAGGATCATTTTTATTCATGATATCTCTCCAAATTGTCCTTGGTGGGGAAAGGAGATTACGGCCGGCTGCTGACCCGTGGCTTGTGAATAAGCATGAGAAAACAATCACAACTCTATTTAAAAAAAAGCAAACCAATTTGACTCATATGAGATGGAGTGAGTAATGGACTTGTTAAAAATGAATTGAAATACAAATAAATTACATTGTCTCACATTGTTTTCTTGTAGTGTGTTCGGGATCATACAATCTTAAGTTGATGATGTTATGTTCATAAAACATGTAAGAATTGTGGAGTCTCATTTTTGTGAACTGAGCATTGAAAAGTTTAATGTAACATATAGTACTGTAATGTCTGGAGGTAAACACGCACGCCTCTAAATCTGAAACCTTGTTTGAACAAAACACCTTTGAAGAAACATGGGGAGTGGAGCATTGATCTCTGCCGCGTGTCGAGACCAACAGAACAGGCTTTGACCTTTTCAGGAAAGCTTTAGTGATTTGCACAAAAGGTTTTTGTTCTGTTTTCTGTTAATGGGTTCTCTTTCCACCAGGAGCTGTACAAAATATGATAACTCAAAATGAGGTGAGAAAATATATGTTCTTGTAGTATTGTTATTGTAGACAGAATATTTGTCAAATATGTTATAGCGGGCAACGTGATGTCTACGATATAGTTTATAGACGCTTTCAAAGCAACAACATAAACGAACGTTACTGCGCATACACGCTTTTGTGGCCCAAACGTAACTTCCGGTACACATCCACAAACAATAGAGTCCCTGCAGATTATTTCTGATAACAAGTAAATGACATTAACTAGCAAGTTAAAAGTATGTCTAGTCAGTATTATTTTGGGTTACCAGTAGAAGAACCGTTACTTGGCTAAATTACATGCAACAAAGTTACACGACCCTATCAACAAATTGTTTATTTAATAAAATGTATATATAATAAAATTCAACAAATTGCTAATTTAATACAATTATTAAATAAAATATTCATATAAATAAAATAAATAAATTAAATTTCCACTAGTCAGATGAGCAACAAACACAGACCAGAAGTTAACTTCGGTCTGATGAAACCGTCTATATAGTTAACTTGACTGCAGTGATGCTAGGGTGTTGTGAGGCTTTTGATGTAGCGCTTTTAAACAGAGACAATTCTCAAACTGAGATATGCAGTCAACACAGTAAAACCTTCCCCAAGACATTTTGTCTTTTAAAACTATTCATTTTAAGCTCCATCCCATTACGCAGTAAATAAAGACGATCACTGTCAGAACTCAAATGGCATGTTGTGAGCAATATTACCATTGTTATCTATAATCCACAAGTTTATTTTTGCTGTTTATTTCTGTTTTACCTAAGAGGTGGGGCTTTGATTCCTTCATACTTATATGATTGTGTTCTTCTCCCTATTGTCAAAAGGGACATATTGACTCTGTTTAGTTTGTTGACACTTGTTCCTACGGCCATGTGCATAAATTAGCTCAGTTTAGACTTCAGGGTTGGGAATCGTTTGAATTTTATCGATTCTAATTTCAATTCCACAGTTGAAATAAAACATTTAGATATCAACCTGTATGGTCATCTGGCCTGCTTATTGACTGCTTTGGTGTACTGTATATGGTGTATATATACAAATAGCAATCATGTTTATTCCTTAATATAATGCAACTATGGTTAATTTGTGGTTCCTGTGCTTTATCACAAGTTACATTTCTGAAAATATGCACACAGGAATTGATAAGAGGAATTGACATTTTTATTTCCAGCATCCGATTCCTATTCCTTTCGATTCCGATCCGATTCCTAGCCTTTCCATTCCGATTCCCAATCGATACCCAACCCTAGACTTCAGGGTCAATTTCTTTACATTACTATGACATCCCACTGACAGACATGACCCCTGATAGATGATACTTTGATCTTGGACAACGGTTCAGACCCTGAGGCGAGAGCAGAGAGAAAATCAATCGTTCTTTCCAGCAATCAGCTGTAGCTCAGACAGCTAATGCAAAAACCTAATGACCTTCTTCAGAGATAAGCGCAGGAGAAAGAGTGAGACAGAACGAGACAGGATGGAAGAGAGTGAGATGAAAGCGAGCAGTGGCTGCCGGTAGCCGATACAACAGAGTTCAAACTGATTAGGGCCTTCAGTAAAGGTCATGCTTCTATTGATTGAAGTTGAATTTTCTTCAGTGGTCAGTAGTCCGACTAACCTTTTACTTCTTTGGTGGGAAAGAATGTCAATATTTTAAAGTTGTTTTTACCTTTTTCTGCACATAAAAGCTTGTTTTTTTAGGTAGACAAATGTTAAATAATAGCCTGGCACACCTGAGACAACTTTTGAAACAAACACACCTCCTATCGCCTCCTCATATCCTTATTATTTCCATCCACATGAGAGAATTGATCCCCTTTCCACACCCATTCGCACAAATCTAATGTTTAAGATGTACCGCCATGCCACGGCTATCAGATTCTCTCTCTCCCCCTCATGGGATAGCTGACAGCAATAGCTCTGTGTTTAACCTGGAAGCCCTAATAAAGACAGATTATCCCCATAGTTTGATTATGTAAGAGTATGAATCACTCAACGGCACGACATCGCCCGCCACCGTGGGTTGCATTTACCCGTCTGCACGCCTTGAGGTTTCTACAGGGCAGAACACAGAGACTAATGGCGACCTTTAGGTGGCCTAACAAAGCGAAAGGAAGAGAATTGCTTCTGTCAGCTCCTGTTTTCCCGCCCACATATAGTCACATTAAAAGAGAAGGGGACATCTAGACACAGTCCTTGAGAGTATGGGTGAGGAGAGGGGTTGAGACCGGAATCCAATTGAATTTTGCTTCTACCTCAGAGAAAAGTGGCTGCCCGGATTCATATAGTAGTTGACAGGAGACTGACAGGTAAATTGGGGCATTTATTCTGGTGATGATATAGACGTATTCCCAGAGCATATAGAAAGTAAACAATATGGAGGATGGCAACATTTCCAGTTGTTGATAGGTTACAGCACATTTTGAAACATTTTGACACTTCGGATTTGGATGTAAAGCAAGAAGCGCTTAGGAAATCTATCTCGACCGTGGGTTAAGGGGTAAGCACACGAAATTGAAAAACATGTTATCATTTGCTCGTTCCAAACTCAAAAGACTGTATGTTGAACTCTGAACTCTTTTCCATAGTTTTTGTATCTCATTGCACTTATATTAAGTCTTTCAATTGGAATATGCATAAGTTGTATGTAATATTTTTATTGTAGTCATTTTACAAAAAGACCCTTTTTGTAACTTGTCTGCTCTTGTTGACTATAGACTACTATAGAAACAGGAAGTTCTTCTGGACTTGCTTACGTTTTCTGAAGTGGTCTATATGCTATTGATATATATAGTGCTTTTTATATACTAAATATGTCATACAGGCTTGAAACAACATGAGGTAGGGATACAAGATGACCGATTTTCAGGTAAATTATTATGTGGTTCTTGTTCTGAAACCTGAAAAGGAAAGTTAATCTATCACACCCAAAAAATCAATAAACCACAAAGTTCTGTTTTCATTTATAAACAGAAGTGTATGTTCATTAAACGCTCCTGGTATTAGTCTTTATCCTGCATCAAGGATGGGATTATCCAGAAAGTGTGTGTTTGTGTAAATCCGTGTAGCCTAATTTACCCTTTATTCTCTCGTTTTTTCTTTCATACCCGCTGGTAATGTGAGAAAAACGACAGCTTGGGCTCTGATAAAACTGACCTCGATGTTAATGAGGTTCCTTGAGACAGAGTGCCTTCCACATACGCACACACATACACTCGCACGGCTGACATCATCGCCCTGTCAACGCCACCCCACTTACCTCTGTCAGTCTTGAGAGCACGTCACAGTCCACTCTTGTCACACTCATTAGTCCAAGCGAAGAGATTTACAACCCCTTTGATGTATCCCACAATCCCCAGCTCACATCTGCTCCATTTGATCTGTCATCATAAGCCCCTCTCCGACATACTTTTTCCATGGGCACACTTGAAAACACACCATTTTGAAACAAATTAACTGTCATCTATAGTTCGAGAGTCAAATATCATCTCTCTGCCTCTTTAATACAAAAAGTGTTATTTTACATTGCAGTTTACAAGAACAGATTCTTGTTTTTGAAGTTATGAGTCAAGTTATCAGTTTGAGCTTCTTAACGAAATAGTTCACCCGAAAATGAAACTCCTGTCATCATTTATTGACCCTCTTGACTTTTTTCAGAAGAACACTAAAGAAGATATTTTGAAGAATGTTGGGAACCGAACAACGGCGGTACCCAACATTCTTCAAAATATCTTCTTTGGTGTTTTGCAGAAAAACAAGTCATACAGGTTTGAAATGACAAAAGGATGAGTAAATAGTAGCAGAATTTTCATTTTTCATCTTGTTTTTAAATGCCGTGATTACAGGGCCATGTACATTTGAGGTTAATTTATAACCCTGAGGACAACAACATTGTAATCTCAAATTACATTCAAGAGAGAGTCATTTGCTTAAAATAACAGATTTTTCATGTGTCTGACATAGATTTCTTAGAAATAAATGTAAGCTTACTAATATCAATTTGATAGGTTTATTCAACCTATCCAGGTCATTATATCATCCATAACTCAAAAGAAAAAAGCACTACCCTTAACTCCTAACCCTACCCTTAAACTAACCATCACTGCAAAGAAAGCAGATCATAAAACGTTCAACTTAATAGTCATCTTATAAAATTACAAGGAAATTTGTGTTGGGTTTTTTTAGACCCACCCACTCACACAGACTTCTGGTCTTCACTGTATTTATAAAAACACAACACACCCCAACAATCTTTTGTGGATCACCAAACCTACATGCTCAGCCCCAAACATATCAAGTACATTACAGCCTAGACCTGAAGTAAACTTTCCACAAACCTTTGCGTCTGACATTTTACCTCCTGACTGTAACATCCAAGATGCTTCATTGGAAGCCCGGAGCGTCAGTGCACCCGAAGAACATTACCAACTCCGGCAACAATTTTCAGGACAGAACAAGTCAAGTGTGTAAAGTTCAACAGAAACATCATAGAAAATGAACCTGCCCAATGACATTTTAATCAGAACGGCCCCAACACGTGAAAACAGCATTGTTGACAAAGCTGTGTAATTCATTTCTTGGGTTGTATGTATTGGTATAAGGCGTCGCTGAGTTGCTCATTGTTACGTGGACGTCAAACGAAGGTTTTCTTGTTCAGTTGAAGGTCAAAGGGAAGTGGATTTTGGGAGTCATTTGATATTGGTAGCACTGCATCGACTATTTTTAGAGTTCTGAAATGGTTGGTTATTGATTTGGTAGTAAAATGAGACATTTTTGCTTGTCCAGACGTGCTGCATAGCTCTCTTAATGCCAAAAATCATTAGGATATTAAGTAATTATCATGTTCCATGATTTTGTAAATGTCCTACCATAAAGATATCAAAACTTGATTTTTGTGGATGCAGCAAAATCGCTAACAAAAATGGCCGAAAACAAACTTTACTTGCTGCTGCCCTCGATGTAAAGCTTAGAATTTCAGCTTTTATGTATATTTATTCTTGTCATTACAGTGGTAAGACAAAAGAGAGCATTAAAACAAACCTGTTTCTTCTTAGCAGCGGCCTGCTCCAGCGGCTCTGATAAACAACTTTAAAGGCGATTTTTCTCAGTCGCTGTCCATCTAAACCTTGTATCTCCATATTTCATGATTTCTATTTTTGTATAAATGATTAAAAGTCATGCTTTATGTTTGTCACTGTGTTTTACAAATATTTAACCAATAAAAATTGGTATTTAATCATTTAAAAAGTACAGTGTTTTTTCCATTTCCTAAAAACCTGTAAATTTGGATATCCAAAGTTTCAGAAAGACAGCGCAATATGTTTGTTTTAACATGCCTTCATATGGTTAACTTGCATGCAGATGTCTTAAACTTGGTTGTCTTTGAAATTTGTATTGTTTTCAATTGTATTTTTTATTTACAGGTATTTTACTTTATTGAATTCTGTCATTTTATTACAGAAATGGTTGGAATGTTATATAATCAGACCAGTTTTCATGTTTTGATACTTAATGTCTTTGCTTTTTTCCAACAAAAATGATGTCCCTTTCTGGAATGACAGCCCTGGAGGAACTGCTTTTGTTTGGTAAAGAGATATTACAAAAGACTAATGGGATTGAGATGTTGAGATATTGGGATTGATTAGAAATTAAAACGATATTCCAACAAACACATTTTGTGGGAAATATTTAATGTTGCTGAAAAAAAACCATCTGGAATATTTCTAAATAAAATACCAGTTTTAACTTTGGAAGTTATAAAATAAACATTTCTAAAGAAGCCCTTGAGGACATGACAAAATGCCAGCATCTGCTCAGAACCAAAGTATACACTGAAATTATTTGAAACTCATTCTTAGGATCATTTAATAGATATATTGTGAAAGCAAAAAAGCATTTTGAAAGCTGCATTTATTGTAAGTTACTTTACTTAATTTATGAAGACCCATTGGAGACATGAGTTCTGTAGATGGATGGATGGATCTCTTTCTCAGTATCGCTTGGACAGTCAGTGCAGATGACACTGCAGTCATCAAGCCTCGCGGCTCTTGCCCATTTTTCGGCCCGTGCTGAACATCAATCACAAGCTCTCAAAGGGGGTCGTACCCACACATGCACTTCCATCAGTCAGCCTCTCCCTCATGCCCGACCCACTCTCCAACAGAACGTTTTAATGCACTCTCAAAGTCAGACGTTTGAAACGCAGGGAAAGCGAAAGAGAAATGGAAGGAAAGGGTATACAGCACTATAGATTATGCATAAAATTGGCATAATTCCAGTCGCAGGGTGTGGCACGAACAATCTCGCCACGTTTTGTGGTTGACATTTTGAGGCAGGGCTTGTATGCGAAAATGCATGAGGAGCGAAAACGAAAATACCAAAGAGGTGAGAAATGGACTTTGAAATAAGAGGCAGAGGGAAAGAGAGAGTAAATCTAGCGTTTTAATGGCATATCTACTATCCTTGTCACAGAAGCACTTGTAGATGCAGAAATAAAGCTTTCAAAGTGACAGCTCAGATGCACTCTGCTGCGGTAAAGGCCAGAATACTGAAAAGCACAATACGTCTGAAAAGATGTTTTCCATCTGGCGGAGTAAGACAGCCCTTCCACTTTAATTTAACTGCCGGGGGAATTGTAGCTTAGAAGATAACGCATCTGAATGCTCGCGGTGGGCTAACGTTAAAATCTCCGGAATTGAGGATTTTAGTGCAGCAAAGCATGCGAATGTCCTCAAGGGTGATCGGTATCTTACTAACTACGCTGCTGATGGTCTGATACGAAGATAATGACACATGATTGCGATATAAAACCCCATCAGTTAGAGCGCAGCTACGCGCTAACAGCAGCCTGTTTTGTGAGGATGCGCTTTGTTAAGATAAAATTGTTGTTGTTTTATGTATTTTTGGCCTTTTTGACACTCTCATTGATATGGAAAGATATCACTGAGAGAAGGAGGGAAAGTTGGCACTTGGGAATGTTGCAAGATGCATTTGTACCATATTCAGTATGTCAGGCTTTTTTTTTTTTTTTAGATTTTGCCTTTTTATATTCTATGAAAAAATATGCTTGAAATCCATTTTAACCACTAAAAATTAAATTGAAACTGTCCCATTTTCTGTAAAACAGCTTCTGTAAAGTATACAAATAAATGTTAACTGAGTTGAAATTTAGTCAAACCTACATGTTTTTGCGTAATTGTCAGTGAAATTACAAAATATCATCTAAGCTATGTTAGCCTAGTTAGCATCACAGTGCTAGTCCTGCCACCGATCCTTCTTACTACATTTCATGAATACAGTACATTTTTAAGTTTTTTACCTTTAATACTTAAACATTAAAAATCTACTTTGTTACTTCGTAACATTTTTGAGTAAAATCGCACTGAACTTACACTTACAAGCAGCTTTGAAACAAATTGAGAAAAGCGGTAAACAAATATATATTAAATGTCTTACATGGGCAGTATGTGTGCATCTAAACTTTCACCAAATACCACCCAAGCTATTTTAGCCTAGTTAGCATCACAGCGCTAGTCTCACCTGTCCTATTAGCCTCTACCGATCCTCTTTCTTGTTCTAATCTGTGGAGACTTTCAAACACAAATCTGACAGTAAATATCGCTCGCTTCTCACCTCCCGGCTGATGGGAATACATTTTTGTATTCAATTACAGCAAATGACTCGAGCCGATCGATACATGCTCCCCGTTGGAAAGAGCATTCTTCACCGGCTCCGTGTTCATACAACACACCTGCCACCCGAATGACTCTTTCCACAGCGCACCATTTGTGCGGTCTCCTCTCTCTGGGGGAAGATTACGGCTTGTATCATTTTTACGTGAAAACAGTTTGAAGGGGGGTGGGGGCGGTGGATCGATAGGCTTTGGGTGCCTAAACGGATCGAAATGGTCTAAATGTTCCCATTTGTATCCTCCAGACAACAGCTTCGTATCCACCGCGGAAGAGCCCGGCATTGATCCAATAAAGTGAAGCCAAATCGGACTCTTGTCATTTTATTTCATTCAAATGACAGATGTGTATTTTTTTGGCATGATTGGTTGTAGGTTTACAACAGGGTGAGGGAGGCTTTGGAGGTCAACATGAGTCATGCAGACGGGTTGTGTTAATATTAGAAGAAGAGGTTGAGCATCCAGTCAAGACTCTTCATCCGTTTGTATTAGGGCTAGGCATTTTTTTTTTATTTGTAGATGTTTTCTTTTATGCATTTTGTCATAAAAATGTTTGTACAAATACGTAGTTCAGAACAACCTTAAGATGAAAAGAATCTTAGTTTTTACCAAAGATATAAATAGTCAGGTAAAATTGTCACATTCATAATTCTTCATATTCCTTATAAAGTCACATGAAAATTAATATAAAATTCCTATTTTATGGTCTATGAAGAGCCATCCCTTCTTCATTTGTTGGGTATTATTTCTTCTCTTTTGTATTTTAATTTACAGAAATCCCCAAAACATGCGTCCTTTTATGTCACATCCATAACCCATACATTTTCCCCTTTTTTAAAATAGAAATCTTGTGCATAGACTGATTTTTCTGATGTCATTAGGAGTTTAGTAGAACGTAAACAGATGATTCAATATATTGGTAATAAATACATTCTCTTAGAATTTATATTTTAAGTTTTGACTGAAAATGTCACATCTGTAACGCTGCCCATTCTTAACCTTAATAAAATAATGTTTTTTATTGCCAAACCATTTTATTTTATTGTCAAACCATTATAGTAAAAAATATGTGTCTGATTATGATGTGCACAAACATATTTGTATTATTTTTGTCTGTTAATGCATTCTGCTGGTGTGCTGTGGACTGACTGTGGAAAAGCCGTCCTGTAGATTCTGCTGCTTTGTAAAGCCTGTCTTGAAGTTCCCAACGCCACAGGAATGTAAAACAGATCTTCCTGCCAAAAAGGTGTGTGTGTTTCCGAGCTGGATATGGTGGTTGCATTGATGGAGAGAGACTTGTGTGTGTGTTTGTGCATGTCAGTGTGTATTTCTTAGGCGCTTTGACCACACTGTCTTGCCGTGGAGAGAAAGTGCCTAGTTGCTCTCACCCGGCCACTTTTCTTCATTTGACTCTGATTAGCTTTGATAATGTATCTGTGCTGTTACCCAGCTAATAAAAGAGAGAAGAGCGGCCAAGGGAGCGGGGGTAATGGGGTCTACGCTCTGTGACTGAAAAAACACACTGACAAGCTCTCCGGCGAGGTGGACGAATCGCAAGTGACGCATAGGGCGCCTCGTCTCCATTCGGCTAAACGCAACAATCCTTTAGTCAATGTGACCAACCCGGACAGCACTCGGCAGGTCTATCTGCAGCGGCCGAAGAGAGCCAAACCATCTCAATGGGGCTGTATATCAAGCCTGATGGGGAACTGTGAATTTTCCCTTCAGGACAGGATCGAGTTCAGAGTTTTGAGGCTGAAACGGGCATTTGCTTTTTCCTTTAACAAACGGAGCTGTCAGACGTCGAGCTGTGCCAGGCCTTTGTTTTCGAGTGTAAATAACTGCAGAAAAACTCTGCATTCACATTTTGTCCTTTGGGGCTGAAAATAGTAATTGGATTTGACCACAGTTTTAACTTTGTCCGAGACGTGGCCCTGCCCTCAAAATTGTAACTTAGATTTTAGCTAGGGCTGGACTGTAGGATTATATATATTGTACAACTCTAGATGCAATTACATCTGCATATGCATTGACATAAATTCAATATGCTTTATTCTTGTTTTTCTTTTTAGAAGTGAGAAGAAAACCACCCTTTTTTTACTGGTGCCATATTTGTCATTTTTATGAATAATATTCTGCAAAATATACTTATGGTTTTGTAAAAACATTTTGCCGCTATATTGCCATCTCTGTTTGAAACATTACATATTGAGAGGTTTAAAAAATGAATCAAAAAGCGCTATATTGTAGCATTAACTTGTGATATATTACCATTAACATTATATAGCCATGACTAGTCTGTTTGTCCCACGATGGGGTGACAAGTTAAATGAAGCATGTTAGACTTCTCTTTCTCTCTGTTAATCCCTGAGTGTGGTGCACGAGCAGCCGGCTAAAACAGCGACTCAAAATGAAGCACAGAGAGACACAGAAGGGCTGTTGACAGCTTTATAAATGGCTTTCCCAGTTGATATATGTTCACCCAACTCCAGTCTAATTTTGTTTAAGTATTGTTTTGTTACCGTTGCTTCAGTCTATTTCAACAATAGAGCCTTTCGTCTGTGCAAACATGTATTCTGCATAAAGCCAACAGAGTCTGAATTATGGTAATGCTATATTTTATAGTGTTTCAAAAGTCCATGTTCGGAAAAACATTTGTGTCAATTTGCTATGATTTGTGTCACAAATCTGCTATGTTTTACGAAAACTATCAAACGCGCACCACACACAAAGAGACATGCCATTACTAAAATGTCACCGAGCACCATGAGAAGAAACCCAAAAATTCAGAAAGAGGTCATTGTTTCCACCCAAGCAGGCTGTGGAACTCAAGCATGGAGCTCAAATGGGTGAACAGTCTCCATCCCTTTAATTCCCCTCTTTAATTCAAGCAGGCAAAGGCGAGCTCTGAAGTGTTTTCATACCGACGCCAATTACACCTTCCTACATGAATGCTGTTTTGATTGGAGGGTAAGCCTCAGTATTAACCGCGGCCCTGTAAACGTCCTCGCCGCTTTCAGCGCTATTCTTTTCCCGTCTCATTCAGATCACAGGAAAGATGACGTTGAGCGACCGCTCCAATCTGTGCCTTCATGTGAAACACGGAACGTGTCATGTCATTTTCTCTCTTTTTATTTTGAAGTCTGTTCTTCTCCATTTTCTCCTTTTGAAATCCACCACCGCGCTTTATCCAATACGCGTTAGTCGTCTCAAACCCGCGCGTGCCTTTGACAATTGCAAATGTAAAGTTCACAACTGACTGCCTTTGCATCTGCTCCTTCAAGGCCGACCGTGTTTGACGCCGAGATGGCCGTGAGAATTGAAATTCCTCCGATGTGCTTCAAGTACCCCGCTCCAGGACGCTCGAGGGATGGGGAGGTGGATCAATCGCAATAAACTTCACCACGCAAAGGTGCTGCCGAGGACTGACTCGGGAAACAGAAGTGGCGTGATGCCCCGGACAAAAGAGGGTGAGTGAGGCTGACGTGTCTTTAGGCTATGAAAACGTTGAATCTCAATACGATGAGCACATCAACAGTGAATCATGTTTTTTCTGATGTGTTTACTGATATTAACTTATTATGACATGTTTTGCTGTTTTGAAGATATTTTGAAGAATGTTGGTCACCAAACAACATTGGCCCCCGTTGCATGGATCACTTCTGAAAATATCTTCTATTGTGTTCCACTAAAGAGTCATATACAGGTTTTCAATGACATGAGGCTAAATTAATAATGACCTATGGTCACCTATCTTTTTAACATCCGTGGTTTTAAAGTTAAATGTTTAAAACACACGTAGTTGCGATTTTGAGGTGTCGTGACATATGTACTTCGTGCCACGCATTATTTTTACACAAGCACTCCAATTGTGTTTATGACGGTGCGCAGAAGCTGACAGGTGCCATGCCGTCCATTGACTTTGATTATAGCCTGCACCATCATGCTGGGCCGATAAGGGGAGCTTATGGCTTCCAAAACAATGAAAGTCAGAGCCAGTCATCACAAACGGTTAGACAGCGAAATCAATGCAGAGAAGCATGAATACAGTACAATACGGCAACATTTGTTCCAGCAAACAGTCCATCTGAAATGATGGAGCACCATTAATCTGGTTCTCTGTGCCTCTCCTGCTCTCTCGTTCAGTCTCTCTCTCTCCCCATCTCCTCTTTATCCCTCTTATCTTGGTGACTGTGCAACAGCTAATCCCAAGGGATTTGAACCTAATGAATCTCATTGATTTGTTCTGGAGGAATGAGGACCAAGATGGAATGGGGTGTTTTGACACAAAAAATTAGATTCACCCTCAAGTGTGTTTTGGGCACCGTGAGCTTTAGAGGTGAGAGAAATTTGGACTTGAGGTTTATAATTAGATTTTCCACTCATGAACTCTCGGATAAGTCTTAGAGCCGCCGTTCCGTAATCCAAGTACTAACCTTTTTTTTTTTGTTGCAGAGATCTTAAGACAGCCTTAGCTGTTTGCCGGTCTTAGCTGGTTTAAGATGATCTAGCTAGTTTGTCGGTCAGATCAAAATGAATTCGATCTTTTAAAGATGCTCTCCAATATTGACCAGCTGAAAACTGTCCAAAAACTATTTAAAACTTGGAAAGACCACATAAGACAAGCAAACCAGACTATTGTTTTTTCACACTGTTCTTTTAGCATTAGAAATTTTTGTTAATTTTAGCTGAGGTCTCTCAGCCTGGTCTAGCAGGTTTTTAACAGGTTTAGCTGATCTCCCTGCAAGGACAGTCTTATGTTTGGTATGTCTGCTGGTCTCCCAGTCTGACCTGCTGAAAACTGCCCAAAAACTGTCTAAAACCAGCTTGCAGAGTCCAGAGAAGACCACCAAAACAAGCTGATGGTTTTTCAGACTGTTCTTTTAGTATAAGCAGTATCATACAGATGTTACTATTATTTTTAGTATGCGTGTGGGCTGGAGTTTAAACCATATGGCTTAAAACACCTTGTTGGGATTAGCTTGGTTTTTAACTGGCCTAGTCATTTTTAGATGGTCTCCCACTTTGGCCATGCAAAAAGTGTCCAGAACTTCTCTAAAATCAGCCAAACAAACCAGCCTGGCAAGTTTGGCAAGGCTTTATTACCAACTAACCCCTGTTTAATCTCTGTTTGTTTTTACCAAGCTTGGAGCAGCATAGGAATCCCTTTCAACTAAATCAATGTGGTAATTCAAAGCCCGGAGGCTCGTTTTTATTTGCATTGAACAACATATAACACTCATAACAGCCATCAGAATTACATTCTCGTCGAGTAAATCCGCCTTTGTAGCAAAGTTGTGTATTTAATTTATTCTTCAATTCCCACTCCATTGGTAACAGATTGTTTGGGGCTCCTCCTTTTAATTAGCTTTTCTCCAGCACCGGGGCACAATGTTTCAATTAGACACTTAATGAAATTCAATGATCATAAAATACAATTACCACCGCGGTGCATCTCTTCACTGAAACCAATTACGGTGGCCGTAACAAGCGGAAGTTTTTTCATCGTGGACGAGGAGCAGACGGTAGGGAAGGCGTCTGGGGATGCGCAGTGGCGTAGGCCGAGGAAGATGGTGGGAGACATGGTGTGGTGCTTGACCCTCTTGACATGAGTAATTATGAATGATTTGCCAGTAGTGAGGTGATAAGTAGATGTTTGTGCGTCTATGTGTGTATTTCCCAACTAAGGACACGCTCTTATTGATTTTGAAGGTTTGACTCTACAGTGCAACTTTTAGTTATGTGTTATTTTTGTGCAAATATTTTATGTACGCAAAGCACCTGTGCTGATATTCAGTATGAAAGCATGAGTAGGATGATGATGATGATACTTCATTTGTCCCGTATGGGAAATTTGTTGCATAACCAGACAAACACATTAAGAACAATTACAATCACCCAGACGTGTCATTTACACTAGATTTTGCCAATGGGACAAGTTGTTATAGCAGTTGTATTTAGGCGTTTAGGCAGGATGTTAAAACTCTGGGAGTAGGTCAAACTCTTAATATTTATTTATAAGGAATATGATTTTGTTCAGCCATTTTTAAAAAAATCTTTTTCAAGTTATTCCAAACCTGTATCACTTTCATTTTTCTGCAGAACACAAAAGAAGATATTTTGAAGAATTTTGGCAACCAAACAACATTGGGTCCCCATTGACTTTCATTGTATGGACACAAAAACACTGAGACATTTCTCAAAATATCTTCTTTTGTGCTCCACAGAATAAAGAAATTCATGCAGTTTTGTAATGACTTGGCAAAGTAAATGATACGATAATTTTCTTATAAACTATACATTTAATGTTGTATAGAAGCTTTTTTAGTTTTTAAGAATTTTGTTTAATTTTGCGTTCGAAAAAATTGTGTAAAAGAAGCTGAAACATGACTTTGACTTTTCACAGTAAACTTGGATAGAAGCTATATATATATATATATATATATATCATTTTAATTTATTATTGTTATTACAATTATTTTTTTAAAGAAAAATTAGACGTTACTTTAAATAATCTCAAACAATTGCAATAATTGGTCAAGCTTATGACAGAGACAAATGTATACTGTCAAATCAAATTAAAACTGGTATTAAGGGTTTTACATATATTGGATTCTGCGTGCCCTTTGTAGCACTCACTAAGCAATGTAGCACAATTTTACAGAATTCACTGCATGACTCTTCATCATATTTGACAGTAATATCAAATGAAAAAATTCTATTCATGCCTTCAAAAGTTTCACTCCAATCTTTAAGCGTGGAAGGTAAAAACTTCTGAACATCACTGCCTGCAGTCATTTAAGGGACGATCAAATCGTTCAGAAGCATGTGCAGGGATTTCAGCCTGACGTGGACCGACCGCTGCGGAAAATTGGCCAGTGACCCCCGAGACGGGTCAGTCCCAATTCACAGATGGCAAATTGCGTGGAAGGCATTGATTAATGGGAAAGACACAACTCGTTATAGTCGGCGGTGTCATCGCCGCTCGAGCTGGCACCCTCTTATTCCCCCCACTCGTCTTTCATCAAGCCGCTGGATGAAATAACAATTTAACAATTGATCTCACCTTCAGCAATTAATGGCCTTCTCATTGAGGTAATTTTCAGGAGAGAATAAACACCGGAACGTCACTGAGACCCGACAGAGGGAGGTGGGACGTGCTCGTGTTTATTCACTGTAATATAAGAGCATATTTTAATATTCATTTTTCTCAAGACTCTGTTAATCAAATAGCCCACAAATTTACGCTTCTCCGTGGGAAATGATCCAACAAATGGTTTATTTAAGGCCATCCACATTAAGCTGAGATAGATTAAAAATCCACACATTTCCCCAAATATATTTAGTGTAATAGATTGTAGATGTTTACTTGTACGTTACTTAGATGTTAGCTACTTAAAATATGTGTAGCTTAGAACCAGTTTCAAAGTATCTTCTCCAACACTGAAGGGGTTTCAGCAGGGATGCTGAAAAATCCGAAAGAAAAAATTGATTCTTTATCCATGGACCAAACAACAAAGATCCATGCCTCCCTACATCAGTCACACGCTTAGAGAGAGAGAGGGACTCATTCAATATTAATCATCACCCAAATCTCTTTCCAATAACGTCTTGTCCGGCGTCCCCTGAGAGAAGTCGTTTTCACCTTTAAAGCACATGTTTTTTTTGGTCAGGCTGATGGCAGATTGCCCTGACTGACTGTAGCGGGGCAGAAAGAGAAGAGATATTGGAGAAATATCATGTCTGATCCAGATCTTTCGCTCATGTCTAGGCAGAAGATGACTTATGCTTCGGACTCGCTCACCTGTGGCAGAAACTCCTCTATTGCTGTCTAAGCGGAGGACGTATTTGCTTTGACTTATGGAAGATGACAAACTACAACTCTGTTCTTACTTGCACTGTCTTCAGGTAGAAATGTAGAGACTTGGCTGTTCTTTAAAAACGGAAACCACTTACGATAAAAGGTGGATTAAATTTTGAATCATTCCAACACTTTTTGTCATTAACACTTTAATGCTTGGTTGAATGTGACACCAATTTGATCCGTCACTCACAAGCAACTCTCATATACTGTAGCTTCAGATAACTAAATGTAAATCCGTAGTCATACTTTACACTTTTTATGGCGTTCTTGTGTTTATTTTTGTGGAGATTGACAGCAGTACATGTTGCCATTATACATAGAGAAAGAGCTGCATGAATTATTCACAAAGCGTGCTTTATGTAAGCATCTAATCCAGTGTAAGCAGGTGAAAGAAGAGAGTTTGGCTTCTTATCACCTCCATGCCAAGTTTATTAAGGAATTTGACTGCGGTGCTGGCGTACATCTGCTCATATCACCTACACAGATGAAGAACAAAACAAGCTTAACTGGAACAAGATGAATGACATCTTTTCTCTAACTGTTCAAAGATGGTGAAGAAGAACGAATGCACTCTGTCTTTATAGTGTAGACTTGCAAAGGACAAGTGTACTTTTTAGTACATATTTTCTGACAAATGATGTAGCGCTTCATTCTGTTCCATCAAGTTAGAAGTATATATATATATATATATATAAAATATATACCGTATATATAATTAAAAAGTATGTATTTATTTATTATAGATTGGTGGATGAATGAATGGATAGATAGATTTGGCAGATGCTTTTATCCAAAGCGACTTACATTGCATTGTATTATACATTTGTTGCTAAGTATGTGCAATTCCTGGGATCGAACCCATGATTTGGCCGTTGCTAGAGCCATGCTCTAACCACTGAGCTCCAGGATAGATAGATAGATAGATAGATAGATAGATAGATAGATAGATAGATAGATAGATAGATAGATAGATAGATAGATAGATAGATAGATAGATAGATAGATAGATAGATAGATAGATAAGTGGATGGATAAATGAGTAGATAGATAGATGGGTATATAAAGGAGTAGATCGAGTAGAAAGATAGTTATGTACAGTAGATAGATAGATGAGTAGATAGATTGTAGATAAAGAGCTAGAGCGATATTGAATGTGTGGTTTTACTTTCAGTGCTATTAAACATAATTCCTTGCATGCTACCATAGCTTTCAAAGGGAGTAACTCACAAACTAATTATAAGCTCGCTTACCTCATCATATTTCTCGTTACAGCCCTCCAAGAGTTCATTTTCCCTTGTTTAATTGCCGCATGAACCAGAACCGCAGGGATGCCCGCCGCACCACTAAGTGCCCATTTAAGCCGCGCTGAACTCTCACCCCAATGTGTTAGAAGACTCATTATCAAAAAATGGCTAACAATGGCACAACACGACCAGTGATCTTGGATTAATAGGAGTCGATGCATCACGGTACGAGCAAGCGCACTTCTCCGGGCTTGTAAAGCACAGCTAGACATCCTGCTGTGAAGGTGGAATGCCAAGTCAGATTGTTAATCCACTTAAAATGGCTCAATATTGTGAAGTGCTCAACACGCTTAGAGTCTCGCGTTTGAGCTCTTTGTTACCAAAGATTATTTTAAGTTATAACGCTGATACGGGTTTAAAAAGGATTTAGGGGTTGAGAACATTTAGTACATTTATGCTAATTTTTTTATTACAAGTACTTGCTAACATTTATATTTTTATTATTTCTCAGGTTTGGAGGTGAAGGTTTGATGACGGCTGGGACTCTTGCATGGGTAAGCACCTTCACGTATTTCTAAAAGATATACGCAAGTTTTAACAAGAATGTAATATTTATTAGCGATCCACTTTTCAACATGCTTATTTATGCACGTTTTCATTCATCATCAGATGTTTTAGCAGGAGTGCTGAGTCATCTTCAATAAAACGTTTCTTAATGCGAGGCTGGACGGTGGCCAGGTCTCCTCCTTTGCTCAATATATCAAACGTGTATAACTACAACAAGCCTACATGTATTATACCATCCATCTAGCAGAGCAGAGCAGAGCAGAGCTGCCGGCCCTCCTCTCGGTGTGTGTTGGTAAACCATTTCTTTTATTTGTCGCAGATTTTTCATTTTACATTGCGTTTGTGTTATTTGTCTTCACGGGAGACTTGAAATATATGAACCTTGTCCTGACGTCCACCCGGTTTCCGTCAGGTTTTTGTTTTAATGACCTTATACACAGCAGGTCTGATGGGGGATTTTTATTCAGGCCGAGATTTTGCGAGCACAGGTGATGCATTAGCATGATGAGGGTGAAAGAGTTCAGACTCTCATTGCATATTTTAAGTGTGATGATGTTCTAAAATCTGCTTATTCATGTGCCGACGTTTTGAATTGTATTGTTGGCATCACTGTGAGATTGCTTAATGATGAAGTTTTTTTGGAGAATTTGTCTTTTAAAAAGTGTTTTAAGGGCACAGAATGGCATGTGATTTTTCACCTGATAGTGATGTTTTGCTAGAGATGCACACAGCAGCTTTCAACCTGACCAAACAAACCAAACCAAACTCCATCGCCAGAAGCTTTTTTGTTGTTATTGAGGCACCCTGAGCAACACAAGTCATTTCTCTGGGGTTCATCAAAATTCTCCATGATCCCTACCGCTCTGAATCAAATCCTACAGAAACAAACACATGGGTAAATCTCAAAAAACGCCCGAGGTGCCTGACCTTCAAGAGGGGTAAAAAAAAAAGCAAAGCGGAAAAGATTCTCTTGCAGACAGGTCGTAGCGCTGCTCATCTTCCAAGTGTTGCCCTGGTGTCAATTCCATTTCATCACTGTTTAAAAGTTGTGCAGGACTGGTCAGGATAGCCAAAGAAGAAATTCTGCTCTTGGCTGTGGGTGAAAAGCTGCTTAGTTGTGGTGCGGTCGTGAAGATGAACTGAACACGCTCCAGGGAATAAATGTCCTGTAGGATAGAGAAGTGTGTAGATCCTATGAATACTGGTGCCGATTTAACTCTTTATACGCTTTTAGGCATTAAATCTTCTAGGCATGTTACCTCTAGGGTGTATATAGAGCATGATGTTACTCTCAAACAAACTTTTTGCATTTTATGATGTTTTAGATTTAACCAAACTAGGTGCACTTAAATGTGCTGTATTTTCACGCACTAATTTTGTACTTAATATACAAAAAATTGTCTTTAGTACTTTTAAGAAAACTTTAAGTGTACTCAACTGTGCTATTTTTAAAGACTTTTAGTATATTATGTACAAACTTGATGAGTTTTAAAAGCATAAAAAAATGAAAAAAGCATACAGTATAACAAAATTGTACTGTTATTATTTTCATGCATTTTTGAAATGCTGTAAAAATGTGAAATTGTCTGAGAATTGTGTAAAATAACATGACATATTTTTTTACATTTAATTATACGTAAATGTTATTTTACGTTGTCCCAGTTACCAAAATTACCGATATTTAGTATCGCTATCTGTATGGCAATGTTTATTCTAAGCTCGAATGCTGCAGTTTCATGTGTGAGCCCTTTCAATTCGAATGGCTTTTGATTGGCTGTCAATCTTTTATCGTTGATCAGCTGAAATGAAATTGCTCAAAGTAATCCCAATGATATTGTTCCTCCATATCGTTATGCTCTGCTATAATTATTGTCTTTGGTGTGAATGGGGATGACTCACCAAGCTGCGCAGTTTTTGCACGTCCCTACTACGATACGCCTATTACCCTGACGTTTTCTTTGTTCTTTGTATGTCTAATGAAGTTGAGTAACTTTATCCCACTGCAAAGAAACTTCTTTGGCAAGGCCAAACTCTAAATGCAAGCCTTCATGTTTACAGTCTCACTCGGGGAGAGAAAATCTAGGCCATAACACTAACCAATTACTTTCTCTCAGCGCAATTATGAATATTCACCAAAACATTAAATATTGATTGGCTCGTGTTAACTTTGAGCCGTGGTAAAATTAAAACAAATATTAATCGCATGCCAGAATAATGGCAATATTTATGAGGTCCGGCGTGATGTTGCGGATGAAGCTGAAAATGAGATAACCTCTGTTTGTGTTCTCCAATCTACTTTCCTAATCGAGGGGACAATCTATGTCCAATTAATTGCTAAGCCCAATGACACACACACACACCTTTTCATATTAAAGACATTCATGTCCGCCAGCAGAATGACTAAATGTCAAGCTTCCGCGTTCACGTTCCCCTTGCGGAATGTGATAGCGTTCCGTCTTATTGCATTTAGAGCTCATCAGGTTTGTCCTTTTCTCCTGGATGTTAATGAAC
The DNA here is from genome assembly GCA_026939265.1 of Oreonectes daqikongensis. Lineage (NCBI taxonomy): Eukaryota > Metazoa > Chordata > Actinopteri > Cypriniformes > Nemacheilidae > Oreonectes > Oreonectes daqikongensis. The sequence goes on along the minus strand of JAOTQM010000036.1, from coordinate 7,483,174 downwards.
CTCTTCACCGTCCCTGTATGTGTAATTTTGAAATTACCCACAAAACCGAGGAGATGTCATTGAATGTTGTTGTGTGCACATTGGCTGTGAGGGTGTGGCAAATGGTGTGCAGAGACGCCAGATGCTGTACTGAACTAGTAGGACTATTATAAAGCAATCTACCTTTGGTGGTTGTTTTTGATGCATGTGTCTGGGTGAGTGTTTGACCTACCTGCAGTTTTTGGGACAACATTTTTAATATCTGGTGTAGAAGTTAGCGTTGAAAGCATGCTTTAATATTGTTCCAAAGAGCATCCTGTGTGCTTCAATGGAAACAGAAATCTGACCTTTATGAACAAAAGTGTCACAAATTTGCTTACATTATTTGTGGTATAGAAATAGTAAAACCTTAAATATAACTTCCATATTTACATTACAAGTTTGCTTTGAATCAAATCTTAATTCTAATCTTCTTAGTTCTAATGTTAATCTTTTTTATTCCAGGAAAACAAATCACATTTTCAGTGTGGACTTACGCATCTCAATATAAAATCTTTTAATACATTTTTATGGGGATAAAAAATTGTATACACATTTTGAAATATATACATTTGTAAAGTTTGTATAAGTTTGTAAAATGTAAGTTAAGTCTCTCTTGAAAAAGAGATCCTTGGTCTTATTGGGACTTCCTGGTGAAATTAATATAAAATAAAACGCATATAATTAAAATTCATTGAAGAATACATTATAAATTCTGTGATGACGTGAAGAAATCATACATTGTAAGAAAAATGTACAGTAAAAATGTGTATAAATTGTTTTCAACTCATCAAATTAAATTGAGGAATTTCAACTTATTTTTTAAGCAGCAAGTTTAAATTTTAATTCGTAAGTTAAAATGACTTTTAAAGCCAATTTAACTGTACCTAAAAATGTAAGGCAGGAAAAAATTACAGCCTATCTGTCACATTTATGTAATCATGCATTGAAACATTGAAAACATTGAAACATATTGGTAGCTAAATGCACTAAAATATGATGCAAAATATTTATTAAACAAGCACACAAGGGGCGAGACATCTGTTGCTTCCGAACGGGCCACCCCAAGCCTCTGCATGGAGATTCCTCATTGGTCCGGTGATATAACACGCCACCAGCGTTCTGACAACTTAAACACAGGACGATGCTTACCATGTAAACCAACTTTGAAAAGGTTTCTACTCTTCCCTCATCCAGCACACCTCTGAATCAGTCTAATTAGCAGCGATGTTGGCTTGGTCAGATTAAAGGTCAGGCGGTTCTCTGAAGCATGTCTCCTGCAGTCCCAGCCACGCAGGTGTGAGCAGGTGTCAGACGCAGTCAGGCAGAAATCTATCTGTCTGTTCGCGCTCCTTAAACCCCGGGGGGGAACCAGCAGCATCTGCTGAACAGGTTCATCTGTTGTAAAATTGGATGGCTGCGTCTACCAAGAGTCCATCTCGACTCAACGAGAGGAAAAATAAAAGCAGCGCTTTGTTCAAACTTCCTTTGCGATCGGTTATGCAGAAAATGCATTCGACTGATTTGCAAAATCTGCTTTGTTGTACTTTTCAATAGCCGAACAAACAATTTCAAGTAACACAAGCGTGTCATTTAAGCGCTAAAATAAGACAGGTGGTGTAAATAAAAGGATTCCAGATATCCTGATGTTAATTTAGTCGTCTTTGAGAGGAATCAGGGGAGGTTTTGAGCTTCTTCCACATCTACTTTCTTTGTATCGATCAGGGCCGCGTTTTTGAATAATCCTCTGCGTTTTTGGTGAGGTTCTCCCAAAGTCCCCGACAATCTGTTTCAGCTACGCCTCGCATCCCCCTGAAATCCTAAAGGACCTCCGGCTGACTTCCCTAGCTCAGCGCGACCGAAGCAGATGAGAATCTCTGTGGTAAATTTATGTAGTCTTTGTTTTCGTTGTGGTGTCGCTGTGTTTCGTCTCTCTTGTGATGCGTACGTGCATTCGGATGAAAACGAAGCAGGAGGACCTCTGGCTCCTGAAGGATTTCTGGTGAGGTTTACTTTCATAGCATTGTCAATAGCAATTACAGCGCGATGCTTTTCCCAGAGCCGCCACATCACAGGTCTGGGAAAGTTGCCGGCAGCCATGTGCTCCCTCATTAAGACTGGAGAATGTTACCGGCAGTATAAAAACAGCACTGACTCCGGGAACTCTACTTTTGACACTCAGACTGTGATGGCAAAGGAAACTTAAAATAAAAAGTTCTCAACTTCAAAGACAAAAAACCATTGTATTTAAAATGGGACTGTCACGATATTAGATGGGGGGGGGTTACTGCACGGTTATCGTTGCCAAAAGCATTCACGGTCATGGTGTTATCACGATATCTATAGGTCTAAATTATCGCTATTTTTGTTCATTTTGTGCTTTCTCTTATTAGCCAAGGAATTACACACAAAATACGAGTATGGTGAGGCGGAGAGGAAGAAAGCTATTGTGTCTCTTATAGCAAAAGTTTGAAAAAGTGCTTAATTATTTACAATATTATCATACATATATATGGGTTTTAATATCATGGTTATTGACCATATTTATATTTTAATATCACAATATATTGTGACACCCCTTATTTAAATCAAATTATATGACTGACACATTTCTCAAAATCTCTTCTTTTGTGTTTTGCAGAAAAAAGTTTTTAGATGAACTATCCCTTTAATATTTTACAGTTTTACTTGTTGGTCTAACTACACCATGTCCTCATCGAAAATAAAAGTGAACATTCTTCAAAATATCATTTTTGTGTTCTGCAGAAGAAACTCATACAGGTGAGTAAATTATGACAAAATATTTGGGTGTACTGTCCCTTTAATAATATGCAAATTGTCATTTTTGAGTAAAATACTCCTTTAACATTTGTATATTTTATAGCTTGACTAATCTGTCAATGTCTCTCTCACTGTCCTTTTGTCTCATAGGAACTCTGGACAGCCGTGAAGCGGGAACCGTTGCGTCTGCTCGTGATGAGTTCTACATGACTGGAGCGTGAAGCAAACCCATCCCATACTGATTATGACCAACTTAATAACCTCCATCATATGAGCCGGCACTGTGAAACCGATGAACTATGACCAATCATTCATGTGATTGGACTACGGGGTGCCAGGCTTGGGTGGCCCAATAAAAACAATTGGTGCTAAGTTTCAGTATTCAGATAAGGACAGGACAGATGGCTTAACATCTCAAAGCCCCCACAGTTCATTGGTTTAGCGGTCTCCCGTTCGCTTCCAAACATGTTTGTTCAACACAGACAATAAACAACAGTGTGAGATTTTCGCCCCCGCGTTTGCCCTTTAAAGCAAATTGTGGCGTAGGGATGCTGGCAGGTGCCCAATTCGTGTGGATCACGAAACCATTGAAGTATCTGTTTAACAGAAGACGTCTAATGAGCGTTTGTGATTTTAATGTTAATGCTTAAGGGAATATCAGGACGGGTGCATGCGTGCCCGCCGGACGGTTGGAAAGAACGGGTCGTGGCATAAAAGACACTCTGACAATAATTCATTATACTAATAGCCGGATTAGCATAAACACAGTATAGATAAATCCAATTACCCTGTGATGCTCACCGAGTTGCAGATTTATGTAGTTTAGTATGCACATTTTCTGCCTCAGTGCTGCCGGTCACAGTTATTTATTGCCATTTGCTTCGCATGCGCCGGAATAACCCTGCCAGCCGATCATGAAATGATGTCCTAATATTTCCTGAAACAACACCTAAAAAATCTGTTTGCAGGATCTTAAGCGCTGCCGTCGCCAAGCCGCTTTAAATTTTGGCTTTGAGTGATGGTTTTTTGTTCCCACTGATTCTGCGTTTCATCTTTTTCATCGATTGTGTGTCATTGTTTATAGTTCTTACCGTAATTGTGGGCTGTTCTTTTCCTTCTTGTTTGTCAGTATTAATGGGCATGCTGAGTTCTGCGAAGTTTCAAAAGCTAAATGTTCATATTGGGATTCTCCATGAAAGCTGTAGTTGATTGCATTGTAACGGTTAATGGCATATTTTAAGGAAATGATTCACCCATGATTTTAAAATTCGACAATTTTCTGGCCCCCATGTAGTTTCATTTCTTTGGCGTAACTCAAATCAGATGAGGTTTCTGTTGAGATCATGAAATATGGGTTTGAGAAAGAGATGGAATGCCAAAAGTTACGCCAAAAGAGGCGTTGCCGCAAGCTGTTTTTGGTCCTTTGCATTCTGTGGAAACAAAATAAAAGCATGGGGTGAGATTAAATAATGCAACTATTCCATTAAATAACAACCTAATCATACTGTTTATTTTTACATTAAATGTATGTAATTAAATAGTTACAATGATTGTAATTGAACTAAATAATTACATTGCTGGACTACATGATCATTAGTGTAGCTCAGTAAATTTTCACTTCATTCGTAGCATAAATACTGAAGTATAAAAGCATGTTTTTTTTATTTATGGTTGTTTCGAATCCAGCCACCAAGCCCTTGTGTATGATAATAGTTTTTGTAGTTAAAGATGATTACGGCCTATTTATAAGATGTTCGCGCTCTGTAATCTTCTGCGGGTTTTGTCACGTAAATTGCAATTTAATGTGTTTACGTCCTAAATCAGCACTCGGGGGGTCATAAAAAATAACAATAAATTCCACAAGGTCACAACAGAAGCGTTCTTAAGCAGTCAAACCAAGCCTCGTAATCAAGGTTAACGCTGCGAATCTTGACAGATTCCCCTCGATGAAATTACACATCACAGACTGCTAAAAATACATGTGATTGAAATAGTCATGTCCCATGATTCCCAGCATCGCAAAGGGCCCGAGGTGCTTTTTCTTCCTTTTCAGCTATTATAGGGGCACAGCAGGGCAAAGGCTGATCTGAGTACAGTGAGTCAATAGGGGACCTGTGGATCGCATGGTTCCACCTGATATTCTCCACAAGCCTGAGGACAGTGTCGGAGAATAATTCCAGCCCCCCGGGAGCGAGCAGACTCGCCGCTGTGTCCCGCTGTCCTCTCAGACAATAGGAAGGGTAATGGCTTCCCTACGGCCTTTCCTATTCAGTCTGATTAGACCACCTGCATCATAGGAGCCAGCCACTACAACAATTAGCTCCATTTATCAACCACACATCCTTGAGAGAGGGGCGGTTGGATAGAGAGTGAAAGAGGGAGATGGTTTAGGAAGAGTCTGAGATGAATACAATGAAGAAGGAAAATAGCATGAACTAGCTTAAAGTGATCTCCATCCTTGCCAAGATGTCTGCATTTACATCGGCAAGACATATTTTTTGGGACTGTTTGCTCATTTGCAATACGTCTCCTGAGATGTCTCCTGTCAGATGTCATGTAGACATCTAGAAGTATGTAAAACTCCCTTTCCTAAGACGTTTATCAGATTTATTTAAGACAGCAGATGATCTTCAGATCTTTAGCAGACATCGTACAGACATTACAAGCATTAATAAAGCATTTTATCAATATTATATATCATAAATATTGTTTTTTAACGTTACTGCAAGAACTTTAAGAGAACTTTTAAGAGCATTTTATCAACATTACAGTGGCGTTGCTTAACGCTCTAAAAATGTTATAAAACATTATTTTTACGCTTTTCGTGGAATTTGTAAAAAAAAATAGCGTTTTCACAAGTGGAAATGTTAGCACAAGCTCTATAAATGCAATGCTTTGTAAATAAGGGTACAACTGCTAATTGGAAATAACGGCACAATCAGTTTCTGTCTCCCTCTGACTTATTTCATTTCACTTATTCTAAGTAACCAAGAATACGGCCTTTTCTATTCTCTTGAATGGAGATATAGATAGATGGGCTAACTGGTGAGTTGAGGTGCAAGAGCCAAGCACAAATGTGAGAAATGTGTGCAAAGATTCCAGAGTAACTGTTGTTTAAGGACTAACCTTGACACCGCTGTGCTATAAATGTTGAGACTAAATAGTTCAGAGTAGATGAACAGCAGGGACGAACAATTTTTCTGTTCAACCCTCTGGAGAGAACCCCAGCTGAACGGAGACAAAACACAGCACGGAGAGACCTCAGCCCTTTGTCTTCGCTAAATATAATATGCCGTATTTTTCATCGTGCTGGAATATGCTTTTAATCGTGCTGGAGTTATTTGTCACGAAAAGAAACTATATTACAAATTGGGCTAAAAACACCAAGTGGTATCCTGACACAAAACAGATCACCCCCAAGACTCTTGCAAAAACTCTCCGAACAAAAGTTAGGCAGCTTGTTTTACGGCCCTCTAGGGTTCAGTGCCAATTCAAGATCACCGCAATATTCTTCACAGGAAGAATTATGATGATCTTATTTCTCATTGAGAGTTTTAGTTCTACCATTTACCCAATTGCACAGTTATTGGTATTCAGTCCATGTATGGACGAGGTGAAGCACTTACAACGCGTCAACTCGCTGGCTTTGCTAATTATTCGGCCTCTGAAGTCTTACTTCATAACAGAGTGCAGGGGTCTCCAATTCCCCCCTTGGTCACAATGCCCCTCATAATCCAGTTTCATCAGTTGTCAGCGAGACAGTATATCCATCGTCTGGAAGCGTGGCCTCCACAAAGTCCTTAATTAAGTCCTGATCACCCTTTCCTCTCTCTGGCATCAGTGTGTTTAATTTCCTGCCGTCATATCCCTGACCCTCGCAAAGATTTTATTAATCAGCTTTCAACTTGTGGCTGTGTTTGGAAAGGCCGTGTTCTTTTACGGTTAAAGCTAGGGTAGTGGCTAGCAATAGCATGTTAACTTTCTCTGCATCCTAATTCGTCCTAGTTTTTTAACGCTAAACTGCATTAATAAAAGTGCATTAATAAAAGTGACGCTTTACTGAATTAATAAAAGTATACAGTAAATATTACATAAATGCAATTAAATGCAAAGCAGGTTTTCCAAAGCTGGAACAGGTTTTTTTTATTATTCATTTGCAATATGTCTCTGAAATGTCTCCTGTCAAATGTCATATAGATGTTTATGATTAAGAATATAACGAGGAAATCTCACGTCTCCATATTCTGTGATCTTTATTTTTTTGCCATAAATCATTATTGTTAGTCACCTTTTATGTTTGTCACTGGGTTTTGCAATATCCAATCAATAAAAAGTTTTAAAAAGTGCTTGTCAACTTTAACAGTATTTAAAGTATGTAATTATTTAAAAAGTACAGTAGGGTTTTTTTCATTTCCTGAAAAACAGCGAAGTTGGACATAGAAGGTTTCAGAAGGACAGTGACCTAAAACCTTTTCAACTTAAAATGTTTTCCATATTTTCAGAAGACATTTTACAGATGTTCCTGTGCTATCTGGGATGCAGTCTAGGCAACAATGGCAACTTTTGTTTCACATTTGATTTTGTTTTGCTATGCACTAAAATATATATATATAGTACATCCTTTTAGGGCATAGTTAAAGTAGGCAAATTGGGCTTTTATAGCATTTGAAATCAGAAAAGGCCCCGCCCTCCCTTCTGAGGTCTCTCCAAAGCCACGCCTCCTCATATCAGTCACCTCATATCTCATTTACCAGTGAGAAACATTACAGTACAAAAACATTACCATTATAATGAAGATGGACAACCGAACTAAAAATAGAAAGTAAATTTTTCATATAATGTAATATTTGTGTTTGTACATGAGTCACATACGTCACATACAAATCTCAAAACCAACAGGGTGCAGTATTCACTTCCCTCCATACCTGCCTGCCACGGTACGAATAGAGATCTTGACATCTTTTGATACACAGCATCCACAGGTGGTCCCAGCGGTGGCTTTTCCATTCCGATTCCGTGACTGACATCCCTCTCCGTGTGAGAAAAGGACAGATCGGGTTTTTCAGGAAGGTCGGCCGAAGAAAGATGGGCGGTTTGTAGCGCGCGGCCGCTCTCTGGACGACGCGGGTTCTAATTTCACAGCTGAGCTGCGTTGGGCGGCGTATTGGACTGTGCCTGAGATAGACCTGCCTCGCCGACTGCCTGTGACCCATGCAGAGATGGTGTCAGTGAGTATTTGTGTTATGTTTTTTTCTCTTTCTTTTACACCTCTCCTGTCAGATTCATTACCTCAGAGACATCCATCTTTTCAAAGTGACAGCGCATGTAACAGATTGTCATGAAATTGCTTGACAAGTTTGTTTTAATTTTTTCTTGCAATGTCAAAGCAGACAGAACCGTAATGCGAGACGTACGATATGTCATCGAGAGAGGCAGTTATGATGCTATTATTTCGCTCGCATGTCATTTTTCTTAAAATAGATGCCAGCGGAAGGGTAATAGACTGACAATTGGCAATCCGATAATTGTAACCTTGCAGAAAACAGAACGAGTTGTGCATGCTTCTAAACGTGTTGTCTTCAACCTTTGTCACACGCTTTTTGGTTGCACAGAACTCTTTTCTTCAAGCAAAATGAAGACCGGAAGTAGATCTGACAGTGGAGGAGAATGGGGTTATCTGTGTGACTCTTTACTAAAGCCTGGAGAGATGAGAGAAGTTCACTCGTTCAGAAGTTTGGGGTCACTTGACTGAAATGTTTTTCTTAGGAAGGGTTTTATCTGAATTAGATTTGTGAAGATTCATTTCTTTCATTGCAAAGTGAAAATTTAATTTGAAACAAAAAGGTTTTTGAAATGGATGACTTGGAGCAAATAATGAAGTAAAGGCCAATAAAAGCCCAGAATATTCAATATTGTTTAAAAAAGCATCTTACATGAAATGCATTGAGTCCATTTTTTAAAAATCATCAACCGTGCAAGTCCGGTGCAATACTTAAGAACACAAAAACAGAGAAACGTATGAAACTAGCTGGATGTGTTCTTGATATGCATCGAATGCAGACTTGCACGTACCAAACCCGCTTGAAGTCCCAGAAGTCATTGCGACATGTCCATCCGAGTTTGTCTTCACGAGAACATGAGTCCGTTCTTTTCATTCTTGGAACTGAGAAATGTCCAATCTTTGGGTTAAGCTGTCAAGTTTAATCATTGGTGAACATGTACTTGATTTACGTTTCAAATATGACTATTAGAAAAATGGAGAAATACAAATGCATAATCCCGTTCCAAAATCATATTATTTTTGAAAAGTAGCTAAATTATATTATATTAAAATGTATGGCCAAAAAACCTTGTATTGTATTTGTAGGCATTTTCTGTGTCTGTGCAAATTTACTATGATAGCTCTTGACACGCTTTTCCTCACATCTGTCATTAGGAGAAAACGCTCCATTAATTCATTCATGTCTAATCTTTTGCCCAAGATTTACATGATTCAATACATTGGCAATTCACCATGCATGATACATATTTTTACACCTGGATGAGTTTGCTTTGACATTAAAATCCTTCTGCCTGCCATGAGTAGAAAATTCAATTAGTCATAAAAAAACGAAGAAGGTTTGCCATAGCACCGCATGCAGCTGTATGTGCTGGGCCTTTTCTAAATATATGTTCACGTGACAGGTATGCACAGTTTGGTAGATTAATAGGCACATCTTATCCCATCCTGTATATTGATGTGTTGTCTGTTTTTCCACAGGTATCCGCAGCTGCGTTCTGGAAACATCCTCACGACATGTATCGCCAGACAGCTGCACATAAAGATCCTTGAAGTTTCACAGAGAAATCAATCATTAGCCTGGAAGTGTTGAGCAAAGATGGTCTGAAGCTTTGCTCAGGCTTAGAGGGTTTTTTTGTGTAACGTCATGTTCTCAAACCATCAATGAATAGATCTAAAAATAGAAGGTGGCTCGTGTCCCTCTGGAATAGAAACGTAATATGTTTTAAGGCCCACAACTATTATACATAGAAATCCTGGATTTCCTGGGGATTAGTGCTTTCAGCCTGGCTGCGATCTCATTTCTTCCCTTGCTGACGTTCGGTTGCACAAAACTGTCGACCTTACAGATCTACAAGCTTCTGTAAGTCCAGGTGAGTCTGACCCATGCGACATGCCAAGATTGTGACACGCCAACGAAAAACACCCTGGGGGGAGATCTCAGGACATTTCCTTCCGCTCGCATCGTTTCCTGCGCCGGCCTTAAATGTGTCAAGCCCTCGGCCATTTTTCTGCTGCGCCGCGGCCAGCGCACCCTTCTGCCTCGTCCAGGCACGCGCTCCCTGTGGTTGCAATCACCTTGCTAACGTAACCCAAGTCCGTGTCAGCGGGTATTTTTTGCCAGCCCTTCGGCTTTGACGTGACGTGCGGCAATCTTTCATGCGGACGTCGCTGTGCCACATTCTTAAATAAAAGCAATGCATCACAGGAAGGAAAGGTGTCAGTTAAAGAGAGGGAGAGAATGGGGCTAATGACTCAAAACGAGCCGTGATGAAGAAGCGGTACAGGAAACACAGCTGCTGGCAGCAGACGTAGCAGTGCATTGTGGGATAGAGGTGTGTTGTTGCACGTGATTTTGCAAGGTGTCTAATCTGCATACATTTGTATCATTTAAATGAGAAAAAATGTATACGTTTCGTTACATGTGGCAGGCCGATTATTTAGGCAGGCCTGAAACCGTGTGCACTTTTTCTAAAAGCGTGTTCTCTCGACCCCTCATGCCAAAGCAAAACCACAAAATGGACCAAATGTTTTGGTCGGCATACATGGCAAACCCAGACCCGCATGACAATGATGGAGCCCCGACGGACGAGCTTACACGGCACATTTGGTAATTTGCACACCTACCTGCACTTCAGAGAGGCACAATTACCAGGTGTCTCCGGGGCGGCTGGCCTCTACGATCCTCATTGGCAGACGAGAGCGCACCTGTCCGGCCACGGCTCCGCCGGCGTGAAATGGACGTTAATTCTCTTCGCTATCTGTACCGTGCAGGGACTGTTTTAAAGCCTGCATTTGAATCTCTCTCTCTGTCCTGCTACAGTCGTTGAAAAACTGTAGAGAGAGAATGGAAATGGGTGAAATAAAAACATCAAACAAACCTGTGAAATGCAAAGTAGCCCAAGTTTTGCATGTGGTTGCCCCCATCAGCAGCGCTTAATGAGAATTTTACCTTCCCGGTTTGAAGGTAATGGAGAAGGAAAAAACTGTGTTTACTGGTATAAAATAAGCAAAATATTATACGTTAGGTAGTTTTTTTTTTTAAATATGTGTAGTGTTTAAGAGTCAAATGCAAGACATTGAGAGCGACGGTGCTGTCCATGGTCCTGAAAATCAGTCACATAGGAAACATGTTACTTTTGGCAAAACAGTGTCGTATTATATGGCGCATAAATAATCACTACGCCAAAAAAGTCAGTTTTACCTCTATTAATGTCCTTTATTATTTTATACTTCTAACAGATTCAATTATACACTCTGTATATTTACATGTTTATTTTTTATACATGAATTTGCCGTTCAACTAGACCCTGACAGTTTGAGCCTCCTGCTCTATAGTAACATGCTTTCTTGTTTTTCTGATTACATTTTGCTATACGTTAGCCACTGATAATGCTAAGTGAAATTGATGGAGGAATTCAGAAGCGTCATTTAGAAGCGTCTGTGTTAAGCTGTGAAAACTGAATTGTAAGTCAGCTTGATTTTAGGGCCCTGGGACCCTGTGTCGAATATAGAGTTGACATAGCTCACACCACAATCGTACATACTGCACTGATATGATAAACATTCGCACCTGTCTCAACAAGTTAACCGACTCTAAAAATGACCACCCTCCTGAATGAGGTCTGTATGCGAATTTAGGTAGAAAGCACACATTCACAAAAGCTGATCATGTCGGGATGTTGTACAGTGGTAAACGCTCTCATCACAGAGAGCTTTAGTGAATAGTCCTAAAAGGTCACGTTAATATACCAGAAGAGAGAAGATCCGTCACAGCTGATGCCAGACCAATGACGTCCGCCGGCAAGTAGACGTAAACGCCTCGCTCTCGTGAGATTCCGTCGTAATCGTCTTTCGTAAAATACAATACTACCCAGCTTTGAAGTAATAAATGGCCCTCCCTCCACCACGTGGTTCCAAATTGTCCCTCCGACCATCTGATGTGCCCACATGCTTCTGTTTTTCGATCGCCTTAGACAAAACAAACAATAATAATGGAATAATTGTAATTTCCCCTGTTGAGGATTGAAATGAGTTGGTGGCTGAACTAAGACTCCACACAGTCACGCTTTGTTGATTTGGAACACTTTGTTATGTGTGTGGGGAGACTGCATTAGGCCCCGTCTCCCATTGGTTTTGCAGTACAGTGGCACTTTGTTTCCCTCTGCTGGACGTGTTTGCACCATCATCCTGTGGGATGAACAGCATTCACGTGCTTGAGCTAAAGAGGAACGTCCGAGACAATAAACCACAGCTTTGTCAATACCCTCATCCGTGCGTTTTGTTCAAGAAAAAGTGATTCGAATAGGTTTTTTTGAACCTTAGAAAAACAAGCATGTGGTGCATCCCTAAGCTAAGACGCAGCTGGGTTTACCTTCCTGAACGTGAAAGTATTTTAATGATAGGTTTGCGAGAGTTCAGCGTGTCTAGACGTCTAGATTTTTATAAACGCAGCGTTCCTTCAACCTGTTCAGAAGGCATTGCCTAATGACAAGGCCCTTGGAGATTACATTTCCCAAGGGGTCTTCAACAGTACATCAAGTTCACCAACAGCTGAGAAGTTGAGACTACGTCCACGCCGAGGACAAACACTTCAGTTCCCAATGCATCCATTTGCTGCAGGCTGAGTGAATAATAAAGCCTTGGAGAGCTAAAAAAAAAAAGCCTGTTCCATTTTTACTTTTATTTGATAGCAGTTGGGTTGTTATAGACCTAACAAGTGCATGAATGAACTTCAAGCAGAACACGTCAATCCCTGAGCCATCCAGTGTAGAACAGAACCCTGCTGTGACTCAGAATCAATGGGTAAGCTATTATTATTGGGACGGCTTGACATCTATTTAATTCACACACTTTTTGACAGACGTGGTCCAGCAGTGGGCGATTTTAGCTTTGACAGAGCGATAACAGGCCAAAATTTGGCAGGAAACTTTTTGGGTGAAAAAAACCCAAAGGCATCTATCTACAATGTAATCGGTCATTCAGTAAGCAACCTTCCTCCAACCACGAGAGTGTGAAGCCGTGATCCATGTCCACGGGAAGTCCTTGAGGCTACGTGGTGGAGTTCGTGAAAGATGTGTTTATTTGTGAACTTCTTGACCTATGCTCTTCTAAAACAACACTCTCGCCTCCGCGGGTGAATGTCTCACCTCGCGGGCGTCCTGCTGGGGCGACACTGGCGCCGGAGTGCTTTCGTAAGGGCAAGGTGAGACGGGTCGTACCCTTGATCCTCAACACTGTGGAACCTGTGGGGGGAATTCTGCTAATGGCTTCCACTCATGTGATGGGAGGTTGACCGGCTTGTCAACGGTTTGAAGCTGGTCTCAGAACAGAATGAAGGACCGCTTCTACCAAGTAAGAAAAGTGCACAACGTAGTCAACACTGCTTCCATAATTTAACCATAACGGATGCTTTGAGAACAAGATTGAGGGGTGGAGACCATACCGACAGAAGATTAAGATCTGTGTGTGGGTGTGTGAGACTGTGAAATATTAGAGGATAGGTTGTTAATCTCTTAATTTTCTCACATCCTTACACGTGATATGCTATAACAATCTCTCACCTACCATCAACAAATGAATTCTAATAAGCCTTTGAAGGCTTGCCGTCTCAGCAAGGGTTCTTGTTGGAATGGGAGAGAGGCATTAGCGTTAGATGAACAAGATAATAGAGGTGGGAGGAGGGGGGAGAGACTCGTGAAAGAGAACGCCCGGCGCTGGCGGTCTCTCGTGTTATTTGCCCTTTGATAAGCCTCGTGGTGCACAGCAACCAAGACTTCTATTTCTTTTTTCTTTATCATGATTACCATATTATTCTGTTACCCTCTCTCTTTTTAATGTAGTAAAGCAGCACGTTTCTGAGATATGAGAAAAATCGTTTAATGAGATAAAGGTGAGAAAGCCGGTGGCGGCTGGACTGAAGGTTTCGGCTTAGCGACTATATTAAAGAACGATTGCAATTGTGTTGGAAGAGCCTTCCTGTGTATGGTATTAAAATTTCTCTTAGGAAAATTATCAATGGTTTTATTAAGTGTTTTGACTTATATGACAACGTTGTAATGTAAAATAACTAATTAAACAATAAAAAATATGCTGTCGTGTTTGCTCCAAATACCATAGTTAAACTTTGGCTAATATAGCAAAACCTTCCTTAGAGGTTTTGTGTTTTTCTTGTGCCCAAAACTGAAGCCCATGCCATGTTTCATGCTTTACAATTTTTTTCAGCTAAAACGCAGATGATGTGTGTTACATTTCTGATGTTACCACCAAAACATGACTGTGAGCAATTGAAAATAGGAAAAAAATATTATTATAATTGTTATTATTTCAAATTGCTAGTACTGCCTGTACTGTATGTATACCAGTAACATTAAAGGTAAAGAAATGATTGTAATAGTGAATTTTCCTTCCATTTGTGGCAGGTCAAGGACCATTTGTCCCTCATCCCCAGAAGACTTCATCAACGAGGCTTTGATGATCATGAAGCATTAGCCAAAAAAACACAGCTCCACCAGGAAGCTCCAACTAATCCATATGAATTTCCATCTGTTCATAGTTTAGATCTGCATGATTCTGTGTTTTTCTGCAGGTGAGAGAACCAAAGAGACTCGGAGCAAATGGCTTGGATTAAGTTGAGGTAATGACACGCTCACGCTGCCTTTTGTGTGCGCGGCTTCCTCGGTTTATCCAGGACACCATACCGAGTGAGTTCATTTATCACTGCGTCGGGAATGGGAATAAAATAGAAGAGCGAAATGCGTTTTTTCCTTTTGATGCTCATTTCAGCATCTGATTGGTTTCAGCCAATCAGCTCGAGTTGCGGTAATGAGGTGCGCTGAACGAATGAGGTCTGGTGGCGTGGTGATGCTTATGTCGTGAACGAGAACTGATGGCTCACCCCTCCGTCTCTTTTTCCTTCATCGCCGCAACTCATTCTCTGCTGACAATTCTGCGTGTGCATGTGTGGCCTATTTATGTATTCAGCCGCTCAATATTCTCCTCTCATGAAGAGCTGAATGGATATCTGACATGGATAAACGGTTTTACATGATGACTACACATGTAGATGAAAATGTTACAGAGGTTAAAATGGGAAATAATAAAATACATATAAAGATATACAAATACAATTTTTATGAAACCATGCCAAATTTTTCGTGAAATTATGTTTTTATTTATTTTTGTTCTTCTAGACTGTTTTCCAGCAGAGAAACAACCGTATTTAAGACTAACGTTTCCATCCCCAAATGAGATTTATTGATTATCTAAGTTGCCAGTAATTGATAACAGATCAGACAGAAAATGAATTTTGTGCAGTCCAAACGGTCTGCTGAAATGCATTATGGGGGATTTAAAGGATTGACACCGGTCTTGACCAGAGCATGGTAGTTTCCTTGCAGTGTGATCTCTGGATGTCAAGTGTGCGTTTTTGATCATTTTTAGCTTTTAAACAAAGTACACGGGCCAGAAACATCTCAAACAATGGTGTAACAAATCTCAGTCGAGTGGAAAACACTGCGGATGGGTAGAAAACCATTCAAGGTCTGCCATCGCTTCTGCTTCAGTGAGCCATCTCACTTTCTTTCTTTTCTTGTAGAGATCTCAAGATCTCACCCGATTGCTTGTTCTCCAAAATGTGCATGTGTGGGTCTGGAAGGAGTTGCTGTGGGACTTTACACAGATGGTGCGTGTTGACCATGGGGACCGGATGCGAGAGCCAGATTAGGAATGGCTTCAGAGACCCTGCTGGGGTGCCGGTGTAGCTTTCCATCCATCTCGCTATCTTTCTCTCTTCCGGTTTATCTGTCTTGTTTGTAGGTTGGTGTGTGGAGGCCCATTTACTGCCATTTTACAGCTCATTTGGGTCCAAGCGAGCAGCTTGCCAGAACCTTCTCCCGGCTCCCCGTGACCCACTTTCAGCTCAAGCTGGCCAATGAAACCAAATCGTGAAAGAAGGACAAACATCTCTGCTCACAGGGAAATATTCAGTATTCTATTTATTTTAACATCATGTCATTCAAAACCTGTATATGACTGTGGATCACAAAGAAGATTTTGGTACTGTGTCCATACACTGGGGACCAACGTTGTTTGGTTACCAACATTCTTCAAAATCTCTTCTTTTGTGTTTTGCAGAGGAAAGTAAGTCACACAGATTTGAATGAAAATACACCTTGTTTTATGGTTTGTCTCATCCGCATACAATACAAAAAATAAATGTTTACAAATTATTTTCATTATTTAAATTAAACGTGAAGGACTTTTTTCGGAAACGTTATGTCACATGTTCACTTATATAGATCTGCCTGGTGTCTTTATCAAAGCCGAGCCAATATTACCTCTCTCTCTTTCTCTCTACCTTTCATACATTCTAGCCCTCTTCCTTCAGTCTTGACACACTCCTCACATTCTGATTTAAGGAGGCGCATTACGGCGCAAGAGATGAAATTATTTCATTCCTCTCCTCTATGGCTCTCTTCCTGCTCTTGATGGAGTCCCCCGCTGCCTCCGAGGCACGTGGGGACGTACGTGTCCTGCGTAAAAAGGAGCTCGCATCTAACACGCGTTTGACCCTTCGTTCTTGCGAGCGCGAGAGCGGCTGCTTTCAGCATCAAATGATTAGCGATCTGAAGCCCCAGAGGCGCGAAACCGAGCTCGCGCGCGCTCAATTTTCCACCATCACCGAGCGCTTAATGTTAGCCTGAGCAGCAACGCACACAAAGAACAGGGCATCCCATCTTTTCAACCCGGGCATTTCAGTAGGTTACTTTGATGCGGGAACTGAATTGCATTATCTGGGGAAAAGCCCAGAGAGCGTTCGTGGAATTAATAATTGATAGTTTCATTTTCTGTATTGGCTTATTTCAGATGAAATAAAGTGACACGGCTGCATTATGTTTCTTAATTGAATAGGAAAGATGTCGTGTTAAAGCTAAAAACATCGTACAAATGTTCTTTTTTCACGCAGAAAATGATCTCAGCCAAAAATTACACAGTGAAATACTTTTGTTTTTTGTCAAAGTTGATTTATTAAAAAATCGCGCACGTTTTTATAAAGGTCTGACCAAAGAAGACTGTTTGCGTTGGAGATTATTTAACTTTAATAAGATTTACAACTCGACTCTCTATCGCCATCTCTGATTGAAACATAATATTGCAAAGTTGCATACGTAAACGGTTTCATCGGATGCGCGCTAACTTAAAGTTAACTTCTGGTTTGTTATAATTTATTTTATATTTAATTTATATTAATATTAATGTAGATTAATATTGTATTGTATATAATTGTATTAAATCAAATTAAAAACAGTTAGGCTTATTGATTTTTTGCTGAGGTCTACCGGAAGTTACGTTTGTTTATGTTGTTACCGCTGAAACCGTCTATATCAATACTATAAGCTAGGCTATATGTGAATCAGAATAAAGTAGACTGTTTTGAACATTGAACTTTTATGAACTTGCTTTATAATTGAAAAATTACTTAAACCTCAGTCTCCTGTTTGTTCTTTATTTCATAGAACACAGACTTCCAGAAGCCCATGTCATACGGACAACTTTTTGAGAAAGTATGAGGGTAAGTAAATTACAGCAGACTTTCTAACAATTCTTAGTTTCAGCTGTGCTATTGGAAATCTAGAGAATATTTCCTTGACTTGATCCGTTACATAATATATAAAGGAAAAGAGCAGCTTCACATTTACATTTTATTTCGGGAAGCGATGTGTAGTACCTCAGGTTCATGTCTTTCAATATATCAACCTCTCGCTCCTCATTAAATCCTGCTAGTAAATGTATGAGTAGCGTAAAGAGCCTCTCTACAGGACTGTAGAGCTTGTTCTCTCGTAGTAGACACGTCCTACCCGAATCACAGAAGCCCCCTTGTGAACCACCCACTGTCATCTTTGTTTTTCAATATAAATGCTGTTCTCTTTTTAACAGTCTTAACTTCTCTTACACGTTCCCCACGACTGCTTCTATTATTATTCAACGGGCGTGCTTTTATAAAGATGCATCTCCACGTCTGAGACTCAAAGAGAAAGTTCTGACCCCGGCAATAGCTGCTGAATTATGAAGACCACCAATGAAGATGTTTGCATTTGATCCAGGTACCTGTTTCTCTCTCAGGTGAGACAGACGTTCATAAAACCTCTCGTTTCTAATCTATCACATGTGTGTCTGTTGGTTTCTATGTTATCACCGTGCCACCAACTTGTCGTGCATGGTGTAAAGCAATTGAGGATAAGAGAGTGTGTCTTGAAGTGCAAGGCCTGTATTTTTAATGGCCGCAGAGGGGAAGATGGCCCATTTTGAAAATGGCCGTCATTTGTCACGTATTAATAATGTAGTGAGATTGTGTTATGGGTCGGCTCGAGTAACCACGGGTACCTTTTACCACTATGCCCATTTTACACTATTTTTTTAGTTGGTTCTTAACACTCGGCCTAAGAGATGAGGTGAAAATGACACATCACGCTAAGCAGTAATGACTCTTATTTTGCCGTTTCGCCTGTTTAGAGAAAATGTCCCTCTGCAGTGACATATGTGCCTGCCTGTTGCTGGGTCAGATATTGTTTGTGTGTGTGTGTGTGTGTGTGTGTGTGTGTGTGTGTGTGTGTGTGTGTGTGCGTGCGTGCGTGTGTGTGTGAAGTTGGCTATATACTGTTTTAAATACCTCACAAATATAGTGAAACATTTCTTAATATAACACGAAGGTGGTGATCAAATAAATAAAATATTATTAATAAAAATAATTATAAATAAATGTGTTTACCCTTTTTGTATGAAGCAGTTTTTTATTGTTTCAATACTATTTTGTATTTATTTTTATATTATTTATTATGTATATTGTTTAATATAAAATTGTCAATTTATTTTATATATTGTAATATTTATATTGTTTTTTTATTCATTATTATTTGTATTAATATTATTTTGATATTTTAATATAGGTTTAATTTATTTTAAACCCAAGTATAATTTAGTTTTTTTTTTATTGTTTTAGTGCCTCAACTTAAACTTATTTCCGTTTATTGCTAAGCCATCATTTCATTTTCATTTTATAATAATAATAATATAAAATTATTATTTATAACTATAATTTTTTTATATTACATAAAATATAGGCCTATTATTTGATTTCAATAGAAAATAATCTTTAATAATAGTTTTAACAATGATAACCCTAAGATTGTTTTTATATCAATGATAGGAAAAGCCCAAAATCACTTTAATATTTCAAAAGTTTACCCTAGACACCAAAAAAGGTCCTTTTTTCTTTTTTTTGTAAATTGTTACACAATAACACTGGAACATATTACTCTGAAAAAGTAAATAAGGTCATTTTTGATTTCATGTTAACACAGAAGTTTTAGCGACTTTGTGCGTGTGCCTGTGTGTGTGTTGTGCTAATGGGATATCGTGGGACTATCTCATGACAGGTGTGAGCTGAAGGTGACCACAGAAGAGCCCGGCTGCAGAATCGCAGAACCATCTCTCCCACCACGGACCTAATTAGAACCTTCCGCTGACCCCCAGTGAGCACCAAGAAGATGCCACACGCCTCGGCCGTCATGGAAACAAGACGAACCCGTCCTGAGACCGGATTCCTTACAGTGAATCATGTTCCAGCTCACAGATACAAATGAAGTGTGCGGTCGCCCTCTTGTAGTGGTGAGTGTGTGTGTGTTTGTGTCGTCCCTCGGGTACTGTGATCAAATAACCTTTTCTTGCCTAGTTGTGCGCTTGCTGTGCGAGTTGTCAGTGCTACAGTATTTGTTTGTCCCTGTGTGAGTGCCCAATTTTCTTTAAATAACAAGAGGGTGTAACCACATGAGAATACGCTGTCAACCACAGGGGAGGCGCTGGGTGAGAGGTGAATGCATCTGGGGTGTGAATGTGTGTCTCCGCAAACAACACATTGGAAGTATGGACCCAAGGACACAGATTTGCTTATAATAAGAAATGCATTGTTCAGATGTTCATCTGCTTCAGGCAACAATGTAGAAAATATGTAAACTGTTATAGACTTCAATATTTTAAAGGGATAGTTCACTCAAATGAAGATTTTTTTGAAGAATGTTGTAAACCAAACAATGGTGGGACCCATTGACTTCGATCCGCCGTTGTTTGGTTACCAGCATTCTTCAAAATATCTTTTTTTGTGTTCTGCAGAAGAAAGAAAGTCATACAGAGTAAATGATGACAGCATTTTCATTTTTGAATAAACTATCCCTTGCTTTTTTCTAATAATCATACATTTTCGTGCAATTCACAGCGTACAAATTCATGTGATATCTTCGCCTAGTAAAACAGTTTTTGCCATCAGGTTGGAAATGTCACGTCAAGCTACGCAACCAAACTACAAACACACAGTTATGAACATCCGCACGCGCATACAAACACACCAAACCTGCACTGAATCTTAATCCAAGACTCTTTTATCATACACATAACCCAGTCTGCATCAATCACCGTGTTTACAGTGATGCTGATGCCTGAGCTGCGATCATTTATTTAGCCGGCCATCGGTTTGTGTTGTAAAGGTGATGAGGGGGTGGGCTGCGTTTTAAATGAAAGGCAACCTGCTAATGTAATTGAAATGAATGTGAAGTGCAGGTACATGGCCGAGCCCCGTGCTTTATGTGCATCACGAGCGTAACTAGGCTTGGTTTATAATAAAGACAGGAGCTCAGCAGCAAAGATGGGCTCAGATTTACGGCGTCGTGCGCGAGGAATGCGGTTGGACGAGATCTGCAATGTCATTTTGAAGGTCGTAAACAATGTTGCAGCTCTCCGTGCTAATTTTATTGATGGCTTGCTTTTGCTGGACTGTGTGTGTATGCGCTTTTGCGGAGGCTGTATAGACTCGGATTCCAGTTTGTCTGTAATTGAGTGAGTGTGTCATACTGGCATTTCTTCAAATACAGTCACTTCGTATCCCTGCTGAGATTTGTGTTATTCAACTCTTTTCTTTTTGTTAAAGTTATTATATTTTGATATAAGGTCTTTTTATGCTTTTTATTTTTACTATTGTCCAAAATCCTTTAATGTTAATTTATTCAATGCAAGTGTATTTATAACGGGGGTTTTTTACAATGTTGCATTGTTATAAAGCAGCTTTAAATGAAAGAAATCACAAAAAAGAGAGAATTATTACATACAGAATAATTGATGAAAATTCTTCATGAAAATGCTATTACTTTTTAAAATGACTACAAAGCAGACCAAAAGTGAAAGAAATGTTAATTATTTTTATATTTTTTTCTCTAAAATGTGCTTTAATGTGAATGTTCTTTCGCTGTAGTGTCATTTGTGCCTCAACGGTTTAATAAAACAGTGCTATGTAGTGCTATAACAGTGCCTCTTAAAAAGGATGTGTTGATTTTAACATATTGTTTGTGTTATGCTATTTAACACATTATGTGTTATTTTTATCACGTTTCAGTTATTTTTAAACAAAACCAAAGAGAAGATGCTCTGTGTTTTTTCAGACCTCAAATATAAAATAAAAGTTCATGTTCACTTTTAAGCAATACAACAGTAATATTTGGCTATTTGGCTGTAGGCTATTTAGAAAAAGTTCAACAATATTTTTTTATGTGATAACCTGGATTTTATCACAGTTTTCATGTGTCTTGTCATGCTGTCAGTCTTTCACATTGCTGTTGGATGATTTTATGTCCCTCGTGAGGTTTGATTTTGTTGAAATTCAACAGACACTGAATGGCCACAATACATGGTTAATACTGATTAAATGAACATTTGAAATAATCTCTTAATTTTTTTCTGCGACTGTATAGAGCATTATTGATATAAAATATATAAAGTGTATTTAATGTAAATGTAAAAAAAAACATTTTGTTCAAGCTGTAACAATTATATTTCATATTTCAGAATATGTGATAATAATATTAATTTGCTGTGTTGAGGATGCAGAAAACACTAGCTTAAAGGGAAACCCAAAAATGAAAATTCTGCCATGAATTACTCACCCTGAAGTCGTTTAACAATCATAGGACCTCCGTCTATCTTCAGAATGCAAATTAGGGTAGTTTAGATGCGGTACCGGTCCCTCCATTGACTGCAATGCAACCATAGCAAGATTGCAAGATTGTCATTTCATTCCTAAAACGTTTAAAATGTCTGTTCCACTGCAGAATGTTGTCAAAACATAATGTATAATTTGAGACATAGTGGCACTTTTGGGTCAAAAAATAGAATAAATTCCCAAAACAACTCCTAACCGGCACTGTTAGTAGCCAAATCATATAAACTAGTGAGTGTAAAAACTGTTTTAAAGACGTTTGCAGCCCACAGAAACAAAACGTTCCATATTTGTTTGTTTACATTGCTGGATTCGCTAGGCATCATGTTGTAGCCTGTGTGTTTATACTCGATGAGAGGCATCGTAACCTATACTCTGTACCCCATGCTCTCATCCTCATCCCCCTCTAAAACTGTTCTTTCATTTGAAGGCTAATCTCGCAAAGCTCCAGCGAGCACATATTTTATATTTGATTACCAGGGGCCACCAAAAGAGATGGGCGCCACAGATAGCACCATCACCACGGTGATAACATCACCTCCCGGATGATAGAACCATCTCCACGGCAACCCGATCAAGTATCGGGGTGGCTGGAAAGAAAAGCTTAGGTGCCATTAAATCGGCTGTGTTAAAGCATTACACAAAAACATCGCGGAGCGCGCTGTTAGATTACAAGACTGATATCGGAGCTATGTATGCAAATGCTTCCAACCAGCTAAACGGGTTTTTTAATTCAGCCGTCATCCCGGGTCAATTTGCAGGCGTTTGGAACATTAGGACACTTACAACAGCTTTGTTTTGTCTAGTATAATGTGAAATGACTCGGAGTTAATCTGTGAATTTGTTGCAGATATATAAACACAATGTTTCATGTTTAACAGCGAGATGTTCTTCTTGTTAGGATATTGAAATGAAGCTGTTTGCCTGCTTTTAGTTTGTTTGCTCTATAGACTGAACATGGCTTGAATGAGACCAGAGATGTTCCGTACAAACCATTTCGTATTAGTCAGAACCAACTAAAGTGAGTCGATGATGACAACAAGCAGTGAAATTGACGATAATGGCTGAAATGGGAACTGCTGTTCAGGAAGTCAGCATTGAAAGGGCAAACCAGGTCTAGTTGTCTTTTTTATGGTCGGATATTGAGTGCCTCAGAGATTACGTATTTTTGTATGCAAACCCCGGAAGCGAGTTAGCATTTAGCATTGCTAACAAGATGCTTAAAGCTACTACATCCTTTGGCGGGGATGTTAGACGTCATCGCGCATATAAATCTCACAAATAATGCAACATGGGCACAAATCTCTAACATCATTGTTGGGGATATATTCACAGAACAATTACTTACCAGGGAACACGTTTTTAATCAAGTTTGAGAAAGTCGTCGGACGCTTGGTGGAGGTTGATATCGAGCGAACATAGTGTAGTCTGTTTATAGCCTCGTATTAGCTTTTATTAGCTAATATTGTGTTAATCTGTCAAGATTATTTTGATAGACAAATGTATAAACATCATGAACAATTGTTAATCACAAATCTTCATAAAGTCTATGGGAAAAATACACAGTCTTTCGGTCGAGGAAACCATCGCGGTGCTAACTTCCGAGTTAAAATATGTCATCTCTGAGGCACTCTTTTGTTGTGTTATATTTTCCATTGCTGTCTTTTCTACAGCTTAGCCCATTTAGTGACAGCATGTTGTCACAAAAGTTTGCGTTTAATGAACTGTATATTGCACAATAACGTTGCAAATTTTCAGTCGTTTTTTTGTAGCAAGGTATTTGCCTGGGCAGAAATTGCCTTTCAAAAATGATCCGAACCTAAGCATATTCACTGGAGTTAAAAGTGTGACAACCATTGCTCGTCCTGCCAATTGCTGTATTACGGCAAAACTGAAGATTATACCGCACATCATTTTCAGATTTCACCATTTATTATTCTTTTGCCCTATTAGATGCAAAATGCCCAAAATCACCACCGTGAATACAAACTCCATCAAAAGAAACTTTCACCAAGGTTCTTTCTACTGTTATACAAACATGTTAGCTGAAGTCCTCACGGCTGCGCAGATGTGTTTGCTAAACGCAGAGCCGTATATATGATTCTTGAACATTCTGATCATCTGAACCTAATAAAACTCATAAGGTACTTTCTATTGGCCCTGAATGGACTCTGCTATGCCCTTTAGTGACTGGCTTTTTGTGCTAATAACACAGCTTTCCTGAATTAAATTTCTCTCCATCTCTCTAAAGAGGTAACCTTTCCAGATACCCACTAATAATATTACTTTTCCACCTATTGGGTCTGAAGAGGGGCCACAGGGAGGGAATGGGTTCCGCCGGGCTCCCGGATGCTTTTCTACAGAAAGCATCACTACAGACGTGACTTTTGTTCAGTAGGGATACACGTTACCTGTATACAAACACTGGTGTTGCGTAAGCCAAGCTGTTGCACAATCATCAAGTAACTATCATTAAAAAAAATTATTGAATAAGCTTTTTTCATTGAGCTGCTAAAAATGTAAATTATTAAAAATTCAAATAAATCAGTCACAATATCAAATGTATGGTAACAATATTATCACAAAATATGATTTTACTAGCAGTAAAATTAATCTTTAATTTTGTTTTATTTGGTCAACAAATCACACTCGTAATACAAGTGTATGGAGGCAGAGAGTAAAAACTGTAACTCTTAAAGCAACATTTTAAATGAATGCTGAATAGTTTACTATATTATGATATATGTAGAATTATCAATATCGATTATCTTAATTTTTAATAACACGATTATTGACAATACAGGTATATTGTGACACCCCTATTCATGCTTTTAATAATAATTTATAATGTCAGGTACGAGCTGACTTCAGTCCACTAAGTACATAAAGTAACCTGCAATTAAATTTTTCAACCTGAGATGGCGATAGAGAGCAAACGTTTTCTCACTCCGGTTCTAACCATAGTCAAATTTAATTTTGTATCCTATAGTTTTTATAGTGTAGTTTTTTACGAATTAAATAAGATACATAACTTTTGGAGCGACCTTTTTTCGTACCACTCCACGTCTCCAATTGTGCCGAGGCAGATTGCAACGGCTGCTCTATTTTGCCGCTCTGCATTGGAGAGGATGGAGCAAGAATAGATGTGAATGAACACATTGATGGCCACCTAAATAATCTACGGCTTAAGAGTTGGAACCTGGGAAGGGTAGCCATGGAGGAGGCTGATAGCGCGGATCCGGCATGTTATCATGCCACACAAAAGCCCCGGCTTTTATCCGCACTGCTGAATAGGCTCATATCTGCCTTTCTAGGAAAAAGGTTAGTGAGCGAGTGCAAGGCTGAGAAAATACAGTGCTTATGTTTACTGCATCATACGTTGGGTCAGGTGGCACTTTAGAAAACACAAATAAACATCAATAAATGACGAGCATTGAAGCTTTTACATGAACAGATTACACACGGGTAGGGCTCATTCCAGGTATCTGTATTGACACATTCTGCTAATACAGAATTTTTAGATACACAGTGTATGACAAATATTTTATATTATGTATGTATTTCATATGAGAGCAAATGCAACATTTTGACTTTGGGTCTGGTCAGGTCTTCACCAGACATTGATGTTCAGAATAGTGTCAAGAGTCTTGTGGTCTATTTTGTACCTTGTTATAGAAAGCAGCAATTAATTGAGAAAGAGAAAGAGGCTCATAATTATAGCATTACATCTCTTTCCCTTGAAGATCTGTTTCCTTCCAGGAAAGGATGTAGTTAAAAAGATCTTTCAAACTTCATCACTCAAAGTTGCGTGTGTGCAACTCAATGCAGGATTCATGCTGTACAAACAGCCCCGGTGATGCGCAGTCATGCGGGCTCGGAGACAAAGACACAGTGCCGCTTCACGCTGTCTTCCGTTCTGGTTTTCCCCACAGCACATGGACATTAATCACGAAGAGGATGTGTCGTTGACAGACAGCTGGATATCCCAGCATGCACGCTTCATTTTTCCCCCAGTCCTCCTTTGTATATTACAATAGAGTACGCTTATCCTTATTACATCTCGGTTTTCTATTTTAAATTCCATTATATATGTGTACATATGTTTCAGTTTGTATGTTTTCCTCATCGCATGAGCAGCACAGAGGTCAGTTGGAAAATCCAAACTATGAATGCTGTAGACGGTTTCAAACCAACAATATGAACAAATGTTACTGCGTATGCACGCTTTTGTGAAACTTAACTTGCGATACACATCCAGAAAGAATAGAGATTATTTCTGATAACAAGCAAAAGAAATAACAAGTAAATGACGTTCACTAGCAAGTTAAAAGTATGTCTAGTCAGTATTATTTTGGGTTACCAATGCGGCAACAAAGTTGCACGACCCATTCAACAAATTTTATTTATTTAATAAAATTAATATACAATAAAATTCAGCAAATTGTTTATTTAATACAATTACTATTAAATTAGGGAAGTTAACTTCGGGGTAGGTGCGTGCATCCGATGAAAGCTTCTGCCAGATAAATAAATGTAATGTTTAGATTTTTGCTAATATGATTACAATTTAATCGAGCCCGCAAAAATGTTATATTTTATAATCAAAATATTGTAGATGATTTAATACTAGAAAGTAAACTTAAATGTCTCTTAAATGCACACAAATATTGTGAAAGTGTATCGCCCCAAAAGCATTGCATTATGTATTATAGCATCCCCTGAAACTTATCAGCTGAATATATTTCTAACACCAGATACAGTTTTCTTATCTTTCAACTGTATGTTTTGTATAGTCGCTTATAAATCTTACAGAGCTGCTGAGTATTACACAATATGTGTTCCATGCAATGAAAGCATTGAAATGTGTGTTTGTTTCACATCTCAACATCTTACAGTTGGTTTAAGGCTCATTTCAAATAAACAGGAGAAGTCCTACGATGAAGTCTCTGGAGAACATTGACCATCGGTTCTGATGCTTCTTGTTGTTTAAATTGATTTTAAATTCTGTTGTGATGTTGTCTCACAGGACTGATTGATTGAAAATAGCTTTCGCTTTTTCTCTCTCTACCTCTCCAGCTTATCATCTCTTTTTCAGTTTCTCCCACTGGATTTTCTGCCGTTTCTTAGGATTTTCCAGGACTTCAAAGGAAATGAGCAGACGATCTGAGATTTGCAGGTGAGCTCTACAAGCGTGCACATACGCATATTAAACCAACAGTTTTATTGAATAAGCACACACATTTAAAGTGATAGTTCAAGAAAAAAATGTTTCTCACACAAAGCTATCGGTAGACTTTCTTCAGTAATATAGCACATGTTGACCACTTTATTGTCCTCCTTATGATTCATTCTGTAAAAATGTAACACTCCAGTCCCCATTTACTGCAGTTTTATGACAAAAACATCCCTTAAAATATATTCTTCACATTTTTCTTTTTGAATTTCCAGAATGACAAAAATATGATGGTTCTTTTTTTTTTGACTTTTTGTGGGAACTAGCCCCTCAAATGTACATTTCTCCATTCTGTGATAAGCAGTAATTTTGTGTTTTCCATACAGATATCTCACTGTCAATCATCCTCCATTATAACTTCATTGCAGCATCACAGTTTACGAAGGGCTGATCTCTGCTGGTTGGCCCTCTTCAGGCATGTTGTATATTTATGCGCTAAGCCAGCGTTTAATGAAGCCACGCAGACCAGGCAGCGATTTCCACCACAGGCTCGCTCTAATCTCTGTTAAAATAAAAGATAATGAAGCATTTAAACCATCTGAACCTCTTTCAGCCTGTGGCCACGCTGAAACATTTGATATGGAGAGACAAGGCGAGAAGTGATCTGGTAAAACAGCGGGGTGGTAAACCGGTAGTGACAGCGAGAGTGAGACTGTCATTGTTCACAGAATCCTCAAGAGCTCAACTGTGGTTGTGTTGAATTTACTGTATGATTGTGTTTTGATTTGATTGATTTTATTTAATTTTGCAAACAATATTACCAAAGCATCAATTCACACACACACACACACACACAAAAGAATAAACTTTGTGGCTGTCTAAAGTTTTGCAGGACTAGTTTGATTTACATTTCTGTCTGTTGTCTTTCCAGATGCATCCTGGGAAATGCTGGCAGGACACAAAAGCAATAAATACAAGATTGAGACAAAGACAACAAGTATAAGAAGGCACACGCTGTGTTGTTCACCCCTGAACCAAAATTCAATTTTTCGATTCCACCACCAGCAGAACCCGGACAATTAATGTTTCAGTTTTCCTACCGTTTCAGCGCCTTGTCTTTTCTCCTCCGGCCCCGCGGAGCAGATACATCTCTGTGGTTTCTGCCCTTACCAGCACAATCAACACAAACAAAGCCGTGTGATCAAAGAATCCTGCAGTATAAACAAAGCTTGAGAGCCCTGCTCTCCTCCCTCAAGCTTCCAGTTTTTGATGATGAAAAGCCACTGAGTGTTCTTGCATCTGGAAATGAACTATTTGAAAACATCATGGTAATTTATTTTGTGCGTTTGAAAGAAAGATGCGGGTTTCATATTTGTTGAAACTTTGCTACGCTCATGAAAACTTTGACAGACGTGCACGCATCTACAGTAAATAATGCTTCCATACTACGATGCCATAGGACAACCTATTTTAGTATGGGGAACCTTTAGCTCCTTGTAATGCTTTTAGAGAATCTATTCAGCTTCTTATGATGCTATAGGATAACATATTCAGCTTTTAGCAAAAGAGAACCAATTAAGTAAAGGAGAAGCTATTTAGCTCTTTATGATGCCATAAGAAAACTTAGCTCCTCATGATGCTATAGGATAACATAACCTATGATGCCATAAGAGGAGTAATTTAGTATGCAACATGTTTAGGTCCTTATGATGCCATACGAGAACTTATTATGTATATGAGAACCTATGTTGCTCCTTATGATGCCATAAGCGATCCTGTTATGTATAGGAGAACCTATTTAGGTCATTACAATGCCACAAGCAAACCTAAGAGAACCTATGTAGCTCTTTAGGATGCCATAAGATTACCTAATATGTATAGGAGAACCTATGTAGCTCCTCATGATGCCATAAGATTACCTGTTATGTATATGAGAACCTATATCTCATTATGGTGCCATAAGAGAACTTGTTATGTATAGGAGAACCTATGTAGCTACTTATGATGCCATAAGAGAACGTGTTATGTATAGGAGAACCTATTTAACTCTTTATGATGCCATATAAAAACTAACTTAGCTCCTATGCTATAAAAGAACCTATTCAGCTATAGGATAACATATTCAGCTAGAATTACCCATGATACAATAAGAGAACCTATTATGTATAAGTGCACCTATTCAGCCTTTTATGATCCTACTGTATAAGAAAACCTATTATAGGAGAACCTGTTCAGCTCCTTATGGTGAACATCAACAGGTCCTTATGATGCCATAGGAGAACTTATTGAGCTTCTAATGATGCCAAAGGTGAACCTGTTTAACTCCTTATGATACCATAGATAAACATTTTAATTTTAAGGTGCTTTAGAAACCCATCTGTATATCTGTACCAACCTTTAAATCGATTTGAGAAATGTATACTGCCAGTGGTTCTTAACAAGACGAGTGTACTTCGCTGTAAAGAACCACTGAAGAACTTGTCTCTGAGAAAGATAGAGGTTGTTTTCAGTCGCAACATGACTCGCGCATACCCTGCCAGGTGATGCAGCGTGAATGTAAAACAGCCGTGCGAAGAGAAAAGAGGGGGTGCTGGGAAACGGGGGGTGGCAATATCTGCTGTCTCACCTCACTGCCTCCCCTCATCTCTCCTTGATTAGTTGCAGAAATGCAGTTTACTCATCTTCATTCCTAATGAAGAGAAAAATAGACGTGGGGTAGACACCGCAGCCTTTTCTGGCGAGCCTCCCTCCCCCGGGGGTCTTCAGCGATCTGTTAAAAGAATCGTTGACCACCAGCTGGGAGAAACAAGATCACGTTTAACTGCACTCTGATCTGCCACAACCTTTTTGAGTCCTAATTGATGATGACAGGGCTGCTTTAAGGCATGAAATATCCTCGTAAGCACTTCCAGGAGCAGACACAATGCTCAGAGGAATAGTTCAAGTTCAAACTAATGTCTTAAGAGCCGCCACGATGTGATGCTTGTGAGGTTTATTACCCACTTCCCTGCTTGTCTTCCATTTTAAGAGTATTGCTGTAAATATTAAGTATTAGTTTAACAGAGTCTTGCTCAGTTGGTAGAGCATTGTGTTGTCATGGGTTCACTGACCCTGTTGTCATTCCAAACCTGTTTTACTTTCTTTCTCTTGCAGACCACAGAAGATATTTTGAAGAGTGTTGGTAACCAAACAACATTGGACCCCATTTACTTCCAAAAATCATTACCTATTTGTCATGATGGTAAGAATCTTAAAGTCTGTATTTTTGTGATAACATCATTTTAGACCTCTCAGAGCTCAAAAAAGCGACATGCACTCTGACCAAAACTTTCTCTCCTGGGCCTCGTCCATTCAGACAGAGACAGCGTCTGGCTTCTTCTTTCCTGAACCTTAAAGAGATGCGGCAAATTGTGAGTGTCCTTGTCAAAAAAATATGTTCACCCCTAGATGCTGCAGAGACCTCCTGCTGTTGCAAAGAACTATGGGTAAGAGTGTGGGGTCGCTTTGGGAGTTTATAAAAATCCATTCATGGGGGCACAGCGTGTATGAACCGAACGCTTAACATAATCACCAGAGGGCTGAGATCATAAATCATACTTTAAGTGTCATGATCATGGGCTTCAACGCAAAAACAACATCAAACGACTGCAATGTCAATTTTATTTAGACAACTGCCATTTGCACCAATTTTGAACATTATCGTTACCACGATGACAACATGATTGTTTTCTGTATGCACAAGTGTTTAGATTTATGAATGTATAAATAAAATATACAGTGACTCTCAAAAAACATGAAAAAAAGCCAATAGGCAAAGTCTCTGTTTCCCAGAAGACCACAAGAGGACATCATGGGCATATAGTGATATCAAATGTGCTTTCTTTTCTTTGCGTATGATCACGTAGCCTACATGTGCACATGCATGCTAGGCTTGCTAGCTGCTGGTCATCTGTGTCTTTCCTTCTGCTTGTACAAAAAGAGCGTGACGTGTTCATTAAACAGCAGGAATCCCATTACTAACCCCAGCAGTCACATGTCACATCACTCACAAGTGATTAGTCAAACAAACGGCCACAAGAATGCTAATTGTAAAATCTCTCTCTCTCTCTCTCTCTCTCTCTCTCTCTCTCTCTCTCTCTCTCGTGCGTGCGTGCGTGCGCGTGTTATTTGCCCTCTCCTTCTTTTTCATTTGACAGTATGATGTCCAAGGGTTCGTATGGGCCAATCGCAGTCAAGGCACATTCAGGTTTAACTTGAAGGCTACTAGTCTACATTCAAACTTGTAAAAGTGATTATGATACAAAATTTGTTTCATACGTAAACGTTCAGAAACAGAAATAGGTCGAGCGCAATGGGTCTAGAGAGATACCTCTTACGATGAAATTAGAGGATGTTAATAGACTTTAAATCAAATTTACTAGAAAAGGATGTGAAGAGGGTCGCATCTCTCATACCTGCGACTTGCTGCTCAATTTGAGCGCGTCACCTCAAAGCAAATGAGTCACCAGCGCCGCGTGCTCCAAAATAGTAACCCGCTCAACTGAACGCGCATCGTGACCCCGGCCGTGACTAAAAGTGCTGTATTTACCGAATGAGTAGATGACGACTTGCGCGTATTCTGTATTTAGTGAGTCATAATCCTCAGCGTGTTCCTACGGTTGACCTAAAAGTGCTTCTTTGTCGGTGTAATCGCACGGTTTTTAGCTCTCTTGTGCGCGCGCTTGCGCTTTTGTGTATTCTTACGGTTTGCCAGAGAGCGTCTGAGCCAGCGCTCCGCTCCAGAGCGCCGTTCCGTTCCGTGCGAATGAATCTTTCTGAATTCATTTGTTTCCCGAAACCCCTCCGCAGACACAAAAGAATGCCATGATAGCTGCGAAAGCCTGTCAACGTTTTTCTATAAGAACTCTCGAGTTCCCACCGTGGAGAACTGTCAGAGAATGAAACGTGGATGGTGTACCGTAATGATATCCGTAGCTGAAGCGTTCAATGTGTGTTTGTGTGATTTATCCATCTGTGACTGTGGCTGTGTATTTACAACCGTAGCGCACCCCGTGGCTTTCAGAGCGGCTATCATTTCAGAAGAGCATTGGCCTCTGTTGTCTAATATAAGCTTCTCTGTGAATGTCCAGCCAATCAGAAGCTCCGGTTCCCAAAGCCCCTCTGCACGGGCAGAGCCAAAGAAATCCATGGTGGTTGTAATTTTACAGGCCAGCGCTAGACAGAAGATAGCGGACGCTGGACTGACTTGAGGATGCTAGTGGTGTTTTGTATGATACACTATTGCCAGTATTATTGACTACACTTTGGGGTTGAAAAAACAACATGCAACTAGTAAAATTCTGTGATGTAGACATAAATGATATTGCAATTGATGTGGGTTGTTGAGATGTGCAATAAGTGTTGTTACAATATACCGGTATTAACATTAAGCGTGATATTAAAACCACGAATATCGTGGTTATACTACATCAAATAATTGGTACCCATATGAAAACACAAAATAAATAAAAAGTAAGGATGAATAAGATTGATAGCATTCTTTAGTTATTAAAAAACATCTTCGTTTTCAATTCATTTATTGGATGTAAAATGTACTACCCAAACCATCCACCTTAGCAACCTCATAGAGCAACTTTGCTCTTTTGCGTATCCCTTTATCGTTTTCAAAATATCTGCAATATCTCCTTTTTTACAATGCGCAGTTCTCATGGGCTCACGAAATGACATTTGTGCGAAACATGAAATTAAAAATATATATCTTGCATGAAGACTACATGCCAATTCATATAACCAAGCGTTCGCAGGCCGTCTGCTGTCATTTTAATGAGCTAACAGTGCCACCAAGTGGTCACCGGAAGATCTGCGTGCATTGGGCAGGCATGCTTCTTCCCAGAATGCACCTGGGTTGGTCTAAAATTCAGACGCACGGCCGTAACACCCCAAACTCACCGGTTCAACTCATGTAAATGAGATAAAACACATAATTACTCTGACTTGTCCCATGGTAGTGTTCAGCAAATAGACAAGCACCACGCATGCATGCACGCACGCGCACACACGCACACACACACACACACACACACACACACACAGGAAACGCCTCATTCAGCACAAATCACTACTCTGATGCTGTGCTCATTACTCTAATTACACAGTCATTGTTCTCTCACAAAAAGAACGTAAAATTGCAAATTTAGCCCCAGAAATTGTCATTTGTAGCTGTAATTGACCCTAATAAAATCATCCACTCTTGTTCTTTTTCGTTTCTTTCTCCATCTCGTGTGAAATATTAGAGACGACAGCTTTGAGCGTGCTGATGAAAGCGTAATGAAGGCAAAGGAAAGAAGAGGGATTTCTGACTGGCGATGGGCACGTGAGCTGTATCCTTTCCCTGCACATTCAGGATTCTTGAACTTGATCCTAAATGTAAGCCAAGCTCTTAATGCTAATATGATTTTGAAATTAAACAAAACAGTTCACTGCGTTTTAGCTTAAAGACCTTTTAAATAGATAGAGTCTAATGTGAGAATCTAATAAAGCAATGTTAGCATTTGCATGCATTAGGTATTAAAGTGATAGTTTACCCCAAAAAATATTTATTCACCCTCATTTGGTTTGAAACCTATGACTTTTTATCTGGTGTGGAACAAAAAAAAAGATATTTTGAGAAATGTGGTTTTGTGTCCATACAATGGAAGTCAATGGGGGCCAGTGTAGTTTGGTTACCAACATTCTTCAATATATCTTCTTTTGTGTTCTACCAAAGGAAGAGAGTCATACAGGTTTGGAATGACATGAGACAGAGTAAATGATGTAAGAATTTAAATTTTTGTGTGAACTATGCCTTAAAGTTACTATAATTTATTTACAGTATCAGATGAAATGCCCTCCGAAAAATATGGTTGATATGTAAATCAGTTTTCTGCCTATTCTTAGAAAATATATCAAAACAATCCATGCAAATAATATATCAAATACAATATAAAACTATGGTTACTATAGTGTCTTAAAGCTGAGTGGGCGTATCAAATGCGTAGTGCTACACACCCATGCCTCTCTGGTTCTGTGTGACAGTTGCTTAAACTTTCAACAAATTTAGCAATCATGTTTGTTTAGTCATAATTAGAATGAACTGAGAATGTAAGGCATGCAACTTGTTTTTGTAAGATTATGATCTATGAGATGATGGCGTTTGAGGAGTTTGTTTGCTTCATGCTACTAGGTCATTGGGAATGGGGATGTACGTTTATCTTTTTTATTTAGGTTTTATCTTTTATATTTAGGTTTGTTTTGAACTAAATTTTGAATGAACTGTTTTCAGTGTACCTGATCAAATGTGACCCTTTAATTGAGATCTTTACATCATCTGAAAGCTGATGAGATCTAACTTTTTAAAACTCTGGAATCTGAGGGTGCAAAAAATCGAAACATTGAGAAAATCACCTTTAAAGTTGCTTTAAAGTCGTGATTTTCCTGCATCCACTCACAAAAATATAGTTTTGATATATATACGGTAGGACATTTAGAAAATATCTTCATGGAACATGATGTTTACTTAATATCCTAATGATTTTTGGCATAAAAGAAAAATCTATCATTTTGAACCATGCAATGTATTTTTGGCTATTGCTAGAAATGTTCTCGTGCTACTTATGACTGGTTCACAAATTATGTCATTATATGTTTGTTTTACTGGGTTGTTTCAATCCATGCCTGAGTCAAATTTGGACATTTTCTTGGTTCATTGGGTTTGTCCATATTTGACAACAACCCACTGTAGATTCCACAGGCTAGTTTAGTTCTAGTTAAACATCGATATATTAATCAGAGTCAGAATGAGCAGAATGTGTGGGCGAGTGAGTGGGTAGAGAGAGAGAGAGAGAGAGAGAGAGAGAGAGAGAGAGAGAGAGAGAGCGACACAGACAGTGCATTCATAGTGAAAGTGACAGCACCAGTACCTTTCTTACGCTATGCAAATACCCAGTAATGCACCTGGCATGAAAATGAGCCAATCAAAGCAGCAGGAAGCAGATATAATAAAAATCCTCATTGGTGAATGAGATCGTGCTGTCTTATAGAAGTTTGACAGGCCCAAACAGTGCCACAGGTACACAACCAGGTTTCTCTCTCCATTAGACTGTCATCCTCTCTCGCTCGCAAAGACTGAATAGTTCAGAAAGAAAAGGACTGTAAACCGTTCATCTGTCTGGATCACATTCAGCATCTCTGGTGAGCACCTTTTTGGTTTTTTTACTTTAAGTGATCAATGGCCAATGACCAGTGATAATACAAAACTTGCTGCAGGTTATATTGTGTTTTGTTTTTATCTAAATGCCCATGAACATCATGACCCTTTCGTCTGTCAATAGAAGGTGACAGTAGTTACTTTCACAGGTTATAATTTAACTCGCATACAAACCTCACACACAAAGTGTCCTTATACTTTTAGGGGCTGTTGTATGACACGTATAGCCGTGTATGTGTGTGTTTTATGATAGTGTACATACGTATAATCATAAATGGGCTTTATTGCTTTGTTAATGATAACGGAAGAAACGTTTCTTGTGGCCGCCCAGCTTGCCAGGTCAGTTACTGTAAAGAATGTCATTAAGTTAAGGTTATTTTCCTTATACGTTACTGTACTCATCGGCATACTACTAAGGGATGAAATATTTGGTTGCTTAACGGGAAAAGAATGGGACAACCTGTTAAAACAGAAGGAGCAGTTCATTAGTAATAAGGTTTATGAATGACCATTGTTTTAACAACAAAGTGTAGATTTGTTTGGGTTACACAATAGTATAATATACCACTTATTACAGAACCATTTATTGTAAAAAAAACAAACAGAGGTTTACTGTAAATGTTATTTAAAGGATACAATGTTAATAATGCATGGATCATTCAAAATGCTGCCTTAAATCATTTTTAAGTATAATAAAATTGGCTGTATATGTAATTTCTTACAATTTTAAATCATGATTGGGGATGAATACATTATTATTATGTGTTAATATAATGTAAAAACATATGTTGACATGACTTATATTAAAGTTTATCTTAAATCTTTAACAACTTTGCCCCACTACCCCATATGAATGTGATTACATCTTTATCTATATCTTATCAATTTGGTTAGTAACTGTATATTACTGTATGGGACCATATTAAAATATATCTAAATCTGTGGCATGATATTGCTATGACAGAAAATAAATACACTTAACAACACAACTTAAAAGGGATAGTTCACCCAAAACGAACCCTCTTGTCATTTTAAACCTGTATGACCTTTCTTATGCAGAACACAAAAGAAGATATTTGGAAGAATGTTGGTAACCAAATAATGGTGGCATCCATTCACTTCTATTGTATGAACACCAAACCAATGCAAGTCAATGGGTTCTGCCGCTGTTCGGTTACAACATTCTTCAAAATGAATTCTTTTGAACTAAAGTTTTTTTTTTTAAGGCATGAATCCATAGATACCCGATAGACTTTACTGCAAGTGCAGGTCACATTTGCTCTCAACAGAGCTTAGGGTTTGTTTCCCACTGAATATTCCTTGTCTCTTTTATAGAAATCTTGTGCCAGGACAAAACCTGTCTTACGTTCCTAATATCTTTTATTTGCGCTGGGTGTGATCATGATGTCAGTTGGCATAACACCCCCCATTTTACACACAATCTAGTTCATTACAGGATCAAAAACAGATAAATATAAGTCAAATATCAAGTAGATATTTTCCGTTGATAATACACACAAGAGTTGGTTTGGAATACAAGAGAGCAACGTCAAACTAAACAGGTTTACAAGACTTCCAATGAATGTCAATAAACTCATGCAAATATTGTTGCATTAGGTTATTGCTAATATGCAATGTAGTCATATTTTTGTTTTTCCACGCTATTTCGCTATAAAAAAATTGAATCACTTTCAGAATATGTGCATTTACTAAAATGAATGCGTATGATCAGGATTTACATTCGATTATATTGAAGTTTCGTTTTTCATAATCTCATTGAGTGAGAGTCAATACAGAGGAAATTATGGCTTTCAGATCAAATACATAATTATTTAACATTTAAGCAGGTAGCCGACTGTTTAGGCACATACACATAATCGAACCCCTGACCCTGGTGTTGCAAACTAAGATCCCCCCGTTTAAAGTGCTTGATATCTCCAAATCTCCATTCAAACTCTATAGATCATGCGATAAACGTTTTGACTGAACCATTGATCTAACTGAAGGACAGTTGGACCTTCACGCATGCAAAGCAGGCCGACGCACCAACACATTCCTGTGCAAATGTGACTGCGTGTGCGGTTGAACATCGCACAAAGGCCCTTCACTGATCCTACAATGCCTTTGTGTGTACATTTTGTTTTCCACACCGATCACAGACTGGCATAACATCTACACTTTTTTCTACACATTTGTGACACTGACTGACTGTTTACTATTGCAAGAATGCAGACAAGTGTGCTTGTAGTGTCCCGTTTATCATGTTTCATCTGATGACCAGGTTTTGGTAGTATCAGCCAAAATGAAAATGTGTGTATACTTATTCACATTGACCTGAATAAACGTTTTAAGGGATGTGAATGTGTAATTATTCGGTATTCTGTTTGGGTTAAAGTGTGTACGGAGTATTAAATGGATAGTTCACCCCAAAATGAAAATTCTGTCATCATTTATTCACCCATTTCAAACCTACATTTACATTTACATTTATTCATTTGGCAGACGCTTTTATCCAAAGCGACTTACAATTGAGGAAAACAGCAAGCGATTCGCCAAACCTGAAAAGATATTTTGATTTTATGTTGGTAAAAGAACACCGTTTGTCTCCATTGACTTGCATTGGTTTTGTGTACATACAAGACAATGGGAACCAATGGTTTTTGGTTACCAACGTTCTTAAAATATCTTCTTTTGTGTTTTGCAAAAGAAAGAAAGTCATACAGGTTTAAAATTTCAAGAGGGAGTGTAAATGATGACTGAATTTTCATTTTGGGATGAACTGCTGTGTGGTCATGCTACTTTCCATGTTGTGCGGACCAAATAATAATACTAAATATTATGATACTAAATGTATTTCTAAATATATTTTATTAGTTATAACATTAATTTGTTTAATTTTTTTTATGTAAAAATGCACAAAATATTTTTTGTTTTATTGCCCCTTTCCTACTTCACTTTCATTGTATTGGAAATATTCTTCAATAATCTTTCTACTGAAGATGATTGTCATAAGTAAATAATAACAAAATGTTTGATTTCTACAAAGCGTGAGCTGTGAGTCATAACCATTGTTTCCTTGAGCTCTCCGCTCATCTCATACAGTAGATTTGGCTTTAAGGTTTTGCTGTGGTGACATTATTTGAAAGTTATGAATCCCAAATCTCACCGTCTTTAAATAATAATGTCAGTAAACACTTTTGCTTTTCTTTTGTTCAGCATTGGATGATGGTCCTTCAGACCAGCAGTGTCATGACTATGAGTGTTGACAACCAGCTACCTGCCTCCTGGACAAGCCACTACAGCTGCCCTGATGGTAATATGTGACTCAAACACCAGGAACAAAATCTTATAATCCTATTAGAAAACAAAGATATCGAATCCAATGCAATTCCAACTGTGATGTAGTGTTGCAGACTTCTCATGACTCTTTCTGACCAGTTAAACATTTACTGCGGTGGTCTCTGCTGTAGGTACTAGGTTATCAGTTTTGTGCACCATGCTAGGAATGATAGAAAAGAGATAGTGATTTATGCCTTAGTTTGTGTGGCAGTGAATTTTAGTTTCACTTATAAAGATGCTGGTCACAAGCATGTGTTTTGGATACTGGTGTCTCCTGACCAGTATGACATTCTTGGTAAACTGGTTTCACTGGGTATTTTAGTCTGCCAGCTTAACTGGTACCAGTATAAACCAGCCTGGACCAGCATGAAAATATACATTTTAACTCGCATCCCCAGTTTCCACGGTGACGTCCGGTTACACGGGTCGCCACTGGTCTCAAGATCTTCACCCACAGAACTGGTCAAAGTACCAGGTCTGGGAATGGCTCCAGCAAACGTTGGACATGCACCAGATCGATGCCACCAGCATTCCCTTCCAGAACTTCGACCTGGACGGGAGACAGCTTTGCAACATGGGCTACCAAGACTTCACGCGGGCGGCCGGATCCGTAGGTCCCATTCTTTTCCAGAGCCTGGCTGATCTCAAGTGGAATGGTAAGATACGTGACTGCCTTCTTTCTTCTGCACAAGAGCGTCGGTAACCAAACCACATTGACCCCCATTGACTTCCATTATACAGACTCAAACCACTGAGACATTTCTCAAAATATCTTCTGTTGTGTTACACATGTAAGTGTCATATACGCAGTTTTATGTCTCTCTAAAATTAATGAAATCTAGAAAAACATATACAGTTGACATATGAGAACAGCACCGACAAGTTAAACTGGTTCACAACAGCAAGATGTGTGTAATGACTCAGAAACTTGATAATAGTCGTCGAAAAACATGCACTCTGTGGTTATTAAAAATACATTAACAGCTGTCTAGACATATTTACTCGAGACGCTTGCTAATTTTTCTTCTGTTTCTTGTTTTTTTCTTTCTTTCACAGTTCAGTACGGTCAAACAGATTTGTTTACGCAGGGGGACATTAAAACAGAAATTGATGGTGAGTAAGCGCACACGAAGGTTTCTTTTAATCCTTTATGTATGAAGGTCACACTTTTTTCCAAGTGACCGTGAACACTCACAAGTGTCTAACTGACTTCCCGTTCACAGCAGAATTTCCCTGTTCAATCCTCCCCTTCAAAGAAGAATCCGGCTTTTATAGCACATCAGGTATCTCAGACCTCACATTACATTTTTGATCCGATATGTCAACCTGTTGGTTATAACAAAATGAGATTTCTTGTTCTTCAGACCTGTTTGATATCAAAAGCTCACTCCAGCCCAACACCATGTTGGCCTCCCCGGCTCCTTCAAGCCCAGGTGAATTATTTTAATCCAGACCTAATCCTTATCTACAAATACCAAAATAACTTTTTCTGTTGCTCTCTTCCTTATAAATAATCATTTACGCTCTAAAGCACTCCAGCATTGGGTCGAAAAGAGAACCCGACCGTTGGGTTGTAAATGAACCCATGCTGGGTTGTTCATATTATTGCTGGGTTAGAATAACCACATGTATACATTGAAACTAAACAATTATACACATACAAATACTTACTTTAAAGAACACCTTAATTTTACCATGGTACACTTACAACCATGGTATTATCAGTACATGCTTTTCATTCATATCAAATAGAGCAGCGAGTGTATTGAACATTACAGATAATAGTGTTAAAACCAGGAAAGACTTTAGGTGTTTAATCATCATTATTTGATTTGATTGAATATCATGAATGAGATTAAGTCTATTGTGCCGTTTAATTGTCATTTAAGGATCTTCTTTTTCATTTTGTCTTTCATTAAAAATTCACTGGAATAAAAGGTTCAATAGATGAATGGTTTTAATGGAATGTGCCTGAAGTCTCGCTGCAGTTCCTCTTTGTTACATAAGTGAACGAAGTTCAACACTTTGGGCAAAAAGACTGGTGCAAAATCCAAGTTAGACTCTCCACACTGTAAAAACAATTTTTGGATTGTAATCAGCTGAACTAAATTTAGTAAGTTAATCTAATGGTTTTGTCCAATCTTGTTGAGTTGAACTCAATTATGTAAGTTATCTCAACTTTTGGAAGTCAGTACAACTCAAAAAATCCAATGCAAAAAAGAAACTTAAAAAGATGAGTTTAGAAATTGCAGATTTTTTACAGTGCAGATCCTTTTTTTGGGGGGTTACCTTAAAAAATAAGTAACCCTGCTGCCTTAAAATTTGGAGTTAATTAAACTTTAAAACTAATGTATTTCATACAAACTATGGACAAATCATATGATATTCATATGCAGGCACTATGTACAGTAAAGATGTTATATATATTTATATATGTTTGAATGGTATGAGGTTGGTTAGATCATCTATTCCTTGTATAAAATCTTTTTTCTCCTTTTAGATCCCAAGCGATCACACGGTCGCTCTCATCAGGTGAAAAGACACAGTAAGTATGAATTTTTCACTTTTCTCTACCCGGAAGTGTTTCCCTGAACTTCACCTCGTATCAAAAACCGGTATCACGTTCCAAAATGCTTCAGATTCTTTCTTCCTTTCATCTTCCCACGTTCGTTTCGAAAGACCCTCGCGGGACGCACCTGTGGGAGTTTATCCGAGACATCCTGCTGAACCCGGAGCGTAACCCAGGCCTGATCAAATGGGAGGATCGTTCGGAGGGGGTGTTCCGCTTTCTCAAATCCGAAGCCGTGGCTCAGCTATGGGGGAAGAAGAAAAATAACAGCAGTATGACCTACGAGAAGCTCAGCAGGGCAATGAGGTACTTCACTTTAAACTACATTTCAGAGTTAAAAAAAAGTTATTTTTATTGTGTTCAGAGTAATATCCTGCAGATGTAAAGTCTGTTTTTATCTTCTCACGTCTGAAGGTATTATTACAAGCGAGAGATCCTGGAGCGGGTTGACGGACGCAGACTTGTCTATAAGTTTGGCAGGAATGCTCGAGGATGGAGAGAGTCTGAAAAGTAAAGGACTTTCTTTACACGTATAGCTTCCATGTAAAAAAAAACTTTATTTATAACATTATGGCAATTTGAGTTTAGTTTTTCAAAAGAGTACGCTGTTGTGTTGATGTGCACTTATCAGTTATTTGAGTTTATTTTCTAGTTTCTTAGAAAAGTGAAGATGCTTTACATGTTGTTTACATTACATGTCATTTACATGTAACACTCTTTTGATGTGAATTTGACTCTACATGCATGTTTTTGTATTTGTAATGTGAAACACTGTTTGATCATTAAATAAATTGTCATTTGACTTGAATACCTATAGAAAGAATGAACTCTTGCAATATAGAGAAGACTTACCCTAAATGTCTCTTCAACCAAATGAAGATGGTTAATAGCAGAAGAAATATGCATTTGGAAGATTCTGGCTACAGGTTAAAGAGTTACGATGAAGGATTAGTCAGTAAAAAGGTACTAAACCAATAGCAGAATAGATCTGAAGGAAGTTATGATGGCAGATTTGTGACTATGTGTCACAACATGTTTTTGTTTACGCTGTACATAAGCTGTAATATTTGCATTTAAGTTCATAAAAGCATTAATAAAACCATTTTCAAATTCATTGACTGATTTCTTATTGCTTTGGAGTGATGTTATATTGTTTTGCCATTTAATTCATGTTCTTGAAAAACAATCGACATGTAAATCTTACTTTGTGTCCTCCTTAAACGTTGTGTTGTTTAAAGTGATAGCGCACCCAAAAATAATGTCATCATTTACTCACAAAAGAAGATATTTTTAAGAATGTTGCAACGGCGGTACCCATTGACTTGCATTGGTTTTGTGTCCATACAATAGAAGTAAATGCATGCCGTCGTGGTTCGGTTACCATCATTCTTCGAAATATCTTCTTTTCTGTTTTGCAGAAAAAAGTCATAAAGGTTTGAAATGACAAGAGTGTGAGTAAATAATGACTAAATATTCATCTTTAAGTCACTTAAAAAAGAAAATTCTGTCATGAATTACTCTGTTGTTCCAAATCTGTATAAATGTTTTGTTTGGTTGAACACAGAGAAAGATATTTGGACAAATGCTTGTAACCAAACAGTTTTTGGACCTCATTGACTTCCATAGGAAAAATAACACTAGTGGTCAAAAGTTCCCCAGAACATTTTGCTGTCCTACATTCTTCAAAATATCTCATTTTGGTTAAACAAATTTGAAAATAATTTTTCCTATGGTAAGTCAATGGGGTCCAAGAACTATTTGGTTGCAAGCATTCTTCTAAATATCTTTCTCTGTATTAACCAGAAAAAGGAACATAATTTACTCAAATGTGTAAATAATGACAGGATTTTTATTTTTGAGTGAACTGTCCAATTAATTCACGTTTATAATATTGTGATGCGTTGCATGTCCTCAAACTTTCAATATACAAGAGGTAAGATGATTTCCAGCAGACCTTTGAGACATAAAAGCGGCAAAAAATCTTTTGATCCTTCAAGATGAAAAACAAGAAGATGAATTTCAACCTAATTGAAGGTCCAGGTGTGATCGGTGAGGACACAACCCTCAGACACCGGGACAATGCCGGATGTCAAGCAAGTCTTTAATTTTGTTGCTGGGACGGCCCGATAGCTAATGATTTCCAGAAGCTGTGGCCACAGATGTTGTCAGTCCTGAGTTATGTTAGATAAAACAAAATGCCAGCCAGTTAATTGTCCCACCACATGTCACGGTCACAGCGTTGCCACCTCCGGACAACAGATAACCGGATACCTGCTGCTCCATGAGATAAGAACCCCTGACACTCTCCGGCTTTGCTGTCAGATTTTTCATAGGCAAATTCTTCTCGTTTCCCAACCAAACCGTTCTGTTCCTTTTTGGAACATTATTCAGTTTTATAAACATTTCACAGGGATTTGCTTTTACTTTTAATCCTTATCTTTCTCCATCACAACACAACTCTCTTATGCACGCCGCCCCGTCTCCAGCAGGGTAAAACCGAGTCCTATCCCAGGATGTCAAACTAGTTTTACTGCATCGACAGTCAACATTTTACAATATAGTTCTTGTAACAACAAATTAACTCTGGGTTAAAGGAATGTGTGACTAGAATCCTACAGAAATCATGGGATGGGTTTAAGTCTTGATATTTAATTTTGCTTTTCAAGCTTTTTTTTAAGATTTTAATGTTTTGAGTTTTGTCTTATTTGTTTTTAAGGCAAAAACTAATTGAATGAATTTTTATAGCACACCTTGCAAATGGAGTTTTGTCTTATTGTTGATGTTGATGTTGTTTTGTTTGGCAAATGTGCTACAGTAAACCCTTTTCATAAAATCTCTCCCCAAACACATCTCAGCATCAGATAGCGCTCTGTTTTACATGCCAGCACCCATCACCAGTGCAATATCTCCAAACACTACACTGATTATGAACTTATTTGAATGGACCATATGTGTCATTTCATTATTTAAAACAAGTCAGATGCTGCAGTCAGAACAGGGAAGAGATGGCAGATAACCGAAGCTATAAAGACAGACTCGACTCTTATCGGCTGATCTCTGATCAGAGAAGGCTTTGTGTGGACTGGATCCATCTTATCTCTTTACTTCACATTCAAAAGACTCCTGTGAGGTCTCGGATGAGGTGCATTAAGTTTGGCAT
Source organism: Oreonectes daqikongensis (assembly GCA_026939265.1). Classification (NCBI taxonomy): domain Eukaryota; kingdom Metazoa; phylum Chordata; class Actinopteri; order Cypriniformes; family Nemacheilidae; genus Oreonectes; species Oreonectes daqikongensis. The sequence goes on along the minus strand of JAOTQM010000036.1, from coordinate 7,438,567 downwards.
CTGTGATTTAAAACCTTGTCATTGTTAATGCCATTCTGCACCAGCCGAATATGGTAGATATTTCTGTTTTGACAAGGAGGCGTAAATCAAAACTAAAGCAAAACCAGAAACCAAACATATTCCTTACAAAATAAGAAAAAAGTCAAGTTTGCTGATCAAGTCAATTCAACAAAATAATCTACATTTAAAAATATAAATGTACCCTTTCTATTAAAACTTTATTACCTTTGCTTGGAAAACAGTTTCGTTTGTTAGATTTTTTACAGCGTGCTTCTTATAAACTAAAAATAAAAAGTACTTATTTTTTATGTACCTCTTAGAAAAACGTAGTTGTAAAGTAATGTAAGCCTACTTAAAGTATACTAAAAGATACACTTAAACTAAAAGGTGGGCAAATTTTGTCCCAAGTAGGGTTGAAATGGCACACTTACAAGAAAATAAGTTTGTAGTTCTTACTACATAAACAATATTTAAAAACATGCATAATCTTTTGCTTAAGTACACTTCAAAGTGTGCTTATTTTATATAAGAGTTTGTTTCTTGTGTGTGTTTGATAAACTTCCTGCATGAACATTCGACATTGATATATTTACAGTTAGTGGGCAAATGTGCTTTTTACCTAATGTGTATGTGCACAACAATAATATTGCCTGCTTTGACATCCATTTTGAAACTCAAGCTTCATTATTCAATTGTAAAATACTATTACGGATAGAATCAAGAGTATTTATAGAAATTTGTTGAGACAGGTTTCTGTTCACCTAGAAACTTAACATCATTTTATGTAACATAACTCCTCATGACGAATGATTACACACCAAACAGGTGAAACCTGTGCATGTTGGCAGAGAATTTTAGTTTCCTGTTAAAGTCTGCAGTCACATATTGGTAAGAGGGGTTTCCCCTTCATACTTCACCCACCCACCATGCAAATATCAAAAGCAACAACATCACTCATAATTATTTCCTGGTCCATAATCATACTATTTGGTCATATAGGAGTATTTGTTAAATAGAAATGGTGATAAAATAAAAATATAAACTACCTTTTAAAATAAAGGAATGTTTTTTTAATGCTAAAAACAGAGCAACATAAAAGTTTAGACTGCAATCATTTTATTTAATCTATCATTTTTATTCGCTTTCAGGCACTGTTTTTTGTTATTTTGTTGGTAAACTAGACACCTAAACCATGTTTTAACCACGAGCACTAGACAGCTTAAACACTTCTATTAAGTATGAGTCACCCAAATGTCTATAAAAATATCACAGTGTGAATTCACACATTATTGTCCTGTTTTACCGAGTCATCAGGAAATGGAGTGAATTTGGACCGTTTGTAGATTATGTTTCTTTCTAAATAAAATCAGAAGTAAATATGTAAGGATATGCTGACAGCATCAGACACTATTTACTTTTATTGCTTTTTTCTATACAATGGAAATAAATGTTGACTAAGGCATTCAGTGCCTAATACTGGAGTGTAGCCTACTGGAGGTGAAGCATGTAGGACTTAATGAATATTTAAAAATGTGTGTTAGATATTTGTGTCTGAAATACATTTATATTGAGAATATTGTTATAAAATTTGTTACCTACGGCTCAAACAGGTGCACGCTTTTGTTCCTTTGCAGCCACTAGAGGTCACAGTAGACAACATAATATGCTCAATGATAACGTAGAGTTTCCCATTTTTTTATTTCCCCCTTTTGATCGGTTGTACCCGTATTAAAATATCAGTGTAAACTAAATCAGTTTAGACTTTATAAAGTAAACGTAACAGATTAATCTACGGCGGGTCAAATGCTACTGTTCTAGTAAGTAGAGCGCCCTCTGGTGTAGGCCTACTTCAGAAGGTCGCGTGTGGTCCTTAGTGATGTAAATTACAGTATATCTTTATATACTGTCATATTTGATGTTATAGTATTCTCATATTTTATTTTATAACACATGTATTTATTTGTGAAGCAAATATGATATGTTTATAACATTGATTTTGTGGCGGTTTAAAGCGTAATGTTATTTTCTGGACTATATTTCCCATGCTCCTCTGCGGACTGGAAGTCCCACCCCTGAATTCTTTGATATGACAGACGAGATGTCGTTTATATGTCTAAACCAATCAAATCAAGCAACGAGCTTTCGGAGGCGGGACTTGATGGACTACGTATCCCACGATTCTATTCAGTGATTTTCGCAATCCTCTTTAATCGCATCATCCGGCAGTTTCTGGAATAAAACTGGAGGATTAAAGCTGTTTGTGTTTACATGTTTTTCTGGCTCTTCCTCAAAGCAGAAGGGCGGAATAGCGATGAAAATGGACTTAAATGCCATCATAGAAAATATGGAAACGGGCGATCAGGACGCCGCGCTGACAGCTTTACAGATCTATAATAAAGAGGTAAATATCAGTGTAACATCCATATTCTGGGAGGAACTGTTGATTTTTTTCAATAAAGGAGAGCGTTTACTGTAAATGTAATACAGTGCATTTAATATTGTGCTATAAATAGTGCATAAGATTGCTGTTATATGTATTATGTTTTTGAAAATAATCGTTTCATGGTACTGTACATTTGCAGGTATGTTGTAAATGTAAATTCATAGCAATTGCACTGGTAAGGCAATAAAATGTGATGTTATACTGTAGATGTTTATACGGTTTTGTAATCTATTTATTGTTTAGCAGCAAGAATAAAATAAAAATAGATCGGAGAATATGTAATATTGAATATATCATGTGTCCAGTAAGGTCAGCAAAGGTAATTATGATGTCAAGCACCATGATGTTTACCAGCCTTTCATTCAGAATGAAAAATAATTAGTTAAACTAGCAAACTAAACTAGTAGTAGTTACTAGCAAAGAATTGTTACAATAATAACTAGTACTTCATTTGGTTCTTGTCCAAACATATAGCTAAATTGGACATGTGTTTTTATTTGGACCTTTCTTTTTATTCTATATTTAAAGTCACATCAAGTGGAGTTTTTGTTATATAAATAAGTGTTTGAAACAGGAATCAGGTTCATGTCCGAAAAGGTCTTATAAAGTCATACAGGTTGAAGAACTTTGGTTGACGCAGATGGGATTAGGACTCAAATAGATTTCTCAGGTTGATCCTGATGGTTTGTGAGGCGGTATCGCAGAGATCTAATCTTCCATTAGGACAGAATTAATAATTATATCTGTGATAAGCATAGCAGCACGACGCATTAAATGTAACATTTATTTTACAGCTTTTAAATACAGCTTGCTGTCTTTGTGTCATGATGACGTGATCCGGAAAAGTTTCCTTAATTGACAAATTATGTAAATATATATGCTTTTTTTAATGTATTAATATTGAAACTGTTGTATGTTGCTCTTTTCCTTTCAGAAGTCGCAGTGTTTTTCATTTACCCCCGGGGAAGAGGACGACAGAGAGGTAGGCCTTATTGACATCATACAGTAATGCAACCAGTCAGCAATGTAACCCAGAGCAAGCTTTTTATTGCTTTCTCCTTGCCATGCTATATATATATATATATATATATATATATATATATATATATATATATGATTCCAATTTGTAACATAACAAATCTTCACAATTGATTTACAGAAGATATAAGCTTGTGGCTTTATTTTATATGATGATTCACATTTTAATAGTACTGTTTGGTTGTGTATTTGTGATGCGATTTGTTTGGTAGGACGGACATTTGCCAGAGGTACATGTGTAGCTGAATGTTTTAGATGTAGTGTAGAATTAGTATAGAAATGTATTTCTCATTTTTAACATTACAGACTAAATTTAAGGGATAGTTCACTCAAAAATAAAGGTCTAGAACAACTAAAAAGAATTTTCATTTTTGGCTGAACTGTCCATTTAATCTGGTAGTTTGACTTTGCAGTAAAACAAAGAAGGTTTTATAGTATCACATGATCGCAACATAAAATAAGGAAACATCTTTCATGGGGATCAGTGTGGTTCAGAAAAAACGGTAATGAAATCGAATCTAATCTCTATACTGTCTGTATAGATTTTCCAAATACATTTGTCTTGTTGAACAATTTTTTCCCATTTTAGCACATTGATGTCAATGTTGGCATACTGGTCATTCAGTATGGGTTTTTGGCCATTGTCAATATCTAAAGTGGTGCTTCTCAACTGCTGTCCTCAAAGATGGGTCACAGATCTATTGTGATAGGATTGTGGACAACAAAATCTGTGTTGTGAAATAAAAAACAATGTGTTGTGTTTATGAGTTGGATTACATAGATGAACCTGTGTTTCTAACATTATTTTATAATATACAGTATATATCGTTTAATGTGAGCATTACACAGATCAGATCTAATTTTGTTTGTGTTTTAGGTTATGTAAGGACAATCACATTTGGACTTCAAATTTGGTAACAGCAGTTGCAGAAGTCTGCCGTGTGCACGAACGGTGGTGTGGCACAGTCGGGGAAAATGAATTTCTGTTCATCATCCACCCTACTGTACTATTTACTGTAACAGCAGTGAGTGAAAGCTCTCAGGATCTTTAAGAGCTTTCAAGTTGATTCATTAAATTAGCTTTGAAAATTGATTTAAGATAATGTTCTTACATTGTCACCGTCCGTGTAGATTTGGATAAAGCAGTTTCTCAGTTATAAGATGGTTTTAAATATCAACAGGTTTAGAAGAATGTGTTTTCAGCTGTTTAACCACATTGAATCTCATGAACATCATGACATTAGATGAGACCTCTCACATGGCCTGTAGGTCGGTAGGATATTAATAAGAGTCTTTAAAAGAAAAAAAACACTATAGGTTCTTTTTCAAAAGCTTTTTTTGGATAAAAGGAGTGAGTGCAAGATGAGTCATCACTATTTTTGGCCTCTATTCCATTTTTTTTTTAACATTAACAGTCATGTTAACATATAGATGGTCTTAAAAATATGAAAAATATGCTAATGAATAAAATAAACAGCATATATAAAAAATAAATAAATATGCTTTGAGTCATAAAAAATAGGCCTGTGAAATTTCATGTCATTTTTTGTGATATTATTTGTTTGAAGTTTCTCAAAATTTAGCTTAGCGTCTTCATGGTTTAGTATGTGATGATGTCGATGGTCACTGATGTTCACTGCATCTCTCCTCTCAGAGGCTGGGCGAGCTGGTGCTCAGCTTCCTGGAGCGAGACCTCCAGCCGTCCTGTCAGCTGGCATGCCTTGAAACCATTCGCATCCTGTCCCGTGATAAGAAGAGCCTGGCTCCGTTCGCCACCCGTCACGCCATGCAGGTACTGATCCGACACGCCGGGCTCGGGCAGGGGGAGGGCGTGACGCCCGAAATCCCAGACTTGGAGGTGATCGTGGAGGCCCTGAAATGCCTGTGCAACATCGTCTTCAACAGCGAGGCGGCTCAGGAAGCGGGGGCGGAGCTTCAGCTGATTGTGGGATTGGCCGAGAGGCTGAAACAGTGCCGCGAGCCGCAGTGGAACCACGACGTGCGATTCTTTGACCTACGACTCATGTTTCTGATCACCGCCCTGCGCGTGGACATAAGAGCCCAGCTGGCGCGAGAGCTGCGGGGTGTCAGCCTTCTATCAGAAGCTCTGGATGCCACGCTCAACCTCTGCTGGCCCGACATGTATGAAGTGGCCCGTGCGGGCGTGGATGGGTCTTCAGAGCTCCCTCCGCTCGGGAGGCAGGAGACGGAGAGAGTCATGGAGATCTTGAAGATTCTCTTTAATGTCACTTTCGATTGCAACCGCCGAGATGTGGATGAGGTGAGACTGATGTGTATCACATTTGTTTTGTGTGTAAGGCAACTTTGTCATCATGTTTTCACCCACATGTCATTTCAAATTTTATTTTTGGAAACAAAAAGAGGATGTTTTGAGAAATGTCTGTGTTTCGTGTCCATGCGATGGAAGTCAGTGGGGGGCCAATGTTGTTTGCTTACCAAAATTCTTCAAAATATCTCCTCTGACATGTAGATTCATTCAATCTTGACTTATAATTATTCCTAAACTTTATACTTTTAAAAGCTTTAGAATTAGACATCAAATGATTGTTGGCTTTCCAAAATGCTGAATAAGCATTACACACAGGCAAGAATGTTATTTTGTTGTAAATAATAGTGTTGAATCAGTAAAACAGATTTCGTGGGACTTATGTTATGCCGATGTGTGCGGCGCAGGAGGAGGCGGCCACTTACAGACACCTGGGTGCCATTCTGAGACACTGCATCATGAGCGTTTCAGAGGGCGAGGAACGCACAGAGGAGATGCACAGGTGCGAACACACTCATACACGCACAACACAGCTCTAAAATGAATACATGGATGCAGACACATAAACATTTCAATGTGCAACACTGAATATTGTGAAGTTTGACACAGTGGCACAGACTCTCATGTGTTGTTTTAGGGGAAAAAACCTCATCCATATTCTTCCATATTATTGAGTTGAATCTGATCTGAATATGTTTTCCAGCCACACGGTGAATCTATTAGGGAATCTGCCTCTTCCGTGTCTCGACGTCTTGCTCATGCCCAAAGTCCAGCAGGGGTCAATCGAGTACATAGGCGTCAACATGGACGCCGTCAAAGTTCTGCTGGAGTTTCTGGAGAAACGACTCGACAGGGTGAGCACACTGAATGCTTCTGTACTGATAAGAACTAGAGATGCACCGATATATCAGCCAATAATCGGTATTGGTTGATAAAAGCAATTTTTGGCTATCGCCGAACTAATCATTTGAGAGTCAGGTGATAATAACTGCTTATTATTAGATAACGAAAGGGTTTTTATACCTTGTATGTACGTAAATGTGTTGTTGGACACTATAAACCAAAGTAGGACCTTAAAAATCACAAGATACTTATACTATATTAATAGACATTATATGAAGTCGCTTTGGATAGAAACGTCTGCTAAATGACTAAATGTAAATGTAAATTAATAACATTAAGAAAGTTTAGAAATAATAATTTATTCTTCAGAATTTAGTTAATGCAAGTTAATATAACCAACAAACTCTGAATAATTGGCTATCGGTGGAGAAATGTATAATCGGTTCATCTCTATTTATAGCAATTTATACGTTTGAAAGTCAATATCGTTCATGAGTGCTTCTTGCATGACTCGTAACCAAACTACATTCATGGAATATAATACTTAAAATTTTGTTTTTAGCTTTTAGTTCTTCACTTTTGTTGGAATTTGTTGTCGTGTCTAGTGAGGTCGAGGTGTAACACCTGTGATTCATTTATTTGTGCCATTTCTTTCCTGGGAGCCGCTCTACACCTGTTTTTGCCTCTTGATTCAGTTGTTATTGTTTTCGCTCCGGGCGTTTGGGGAATTTCTCCACCAGCTGGAGCTCCGAAGTTAAACAGTGTCTCCTCAATGTCTTCTGTTTCTAGGGAAACAAGCTGAAGGAGACCCTGCTGCCCTCATTAAACCTCCTTACGGAGAGCGCCCGCATTCACAGGGAGACGAGGAAATTCTTACGAATAAGAGTGAGATTTCAATTTGTTGTTATTTTAGATTGTTCTAACTAAGTTTGCATTCACACTTGAATGTGTTTTCAGGTTCTCCCACCGTTACGTGATGTTAAAAACAGACCTGAGGTCGGTAACGCCATGCGGAACAAACTGGTGCGTCTGATGACCCACATTGACACAGATGTGAAACATTGCGCTGCAGAGTTCCTGTTTGTGCTGTGCAAAGAAAGCGGTTTGTTTGTTATTATTACATCACTGGTGGCATCACATCACATTTAATTAATGATACAAAATAAAAGCCATTTTCGTCATGGATCAGTTTCCAGGTTTATCAAGTACACGGGTTACGGTAATGCAGCCGGGCTGTTAGCTGCTCGGGGGCTGATGAGAGGAGGCCGAGACCCCGGACACTATTCAGAGGATGAGGACAGCGATACAGAGGAGTACAGAGAAGCGAAACCTCAGTACGTCACAACAAACGTACCAAAAATGTTCAACTAATGAGAAACTTAACTAAAATGAATTAACAATAAATGTTAAATTGATGTACTTGGATAAAGAATTATACTAAGTATGCAAAATGTCCAATGGGACAAATCTGCAGTATACAACAGAGCAATCGTACCGTCATTTTTAATGGTCGTGTCTTAATGTAATGTAAGAGATGTTTGTTCTTTGTGACCTGCAGTATTAATCCGGTGACCGGACGTGTGGAGGAAGAGCAGGCCAACCCTATGGATGGAATGACAGACGAACAGAAAGAATATGAGGCCATGAAGTTAGTCAACATGTTTGATAAACTCTCAAGGTAATAACCATACAGATTATTATTCATTCTTGTTGTCCTGCTTCATTCTACAAATGTTTTAATATTTTCAGTCATTTTTTGGTGTTTCTTTCAGAGAACAGGTAATCCAGCCCATGAAAATTGGAGCCGACGGTAAAATGACGTCCATGGAACCGCAAGAATTCCATTATTTAGCCCAGCAACAATTCGGAGAGTCTAATAATTCAGACAGCGACAGCGATACAAACTAGCAAGGATCCGGAAATTCCGATTGGGATATTTGGAATGTTGCAGTGCAATAAAAAGCACTCGAGTCCTTTTACAGGATGGTTAGGATTGTTTATTTAAAGTTCAACTTTTGGTGGATCACAGTAATGAATGAAATCTTTGGACACATTAGGATTTAACTGCTTGGTTTCACACATATGGAAACACCTGGTATTTGATATTTTCAGTTCATTTCAGGTTTATTGTGTTGGCCTGTCCATTTTTTCTGTACAATGACAGTGAAAACATGGTTTGGTTACACAGTGCTAGTGTTTAATAGAAATAATTTAATGGAACTCTCTGTATTTGCAACACCGTATAACTTAATGAAAGCACAGATATTATTTTATTTCATATAGACAGTGGCCCAGGAAGAAAATGCAGGAAGACTTAGACAGCAGCTTTATTTATTTATTTATTCTTGGTTTTAATATGAACTGAGCTGACCAGCAAAGTTTATGAAATGTTATATTTTATGAAGAATATTCTTCCTTTTAAGGAAACATTTTAGTTTGCCTAGGAGGATATAAACTCTCCTGCGGTCATTTCAGTTCTGTGGAAAGATTTGTATTATTAAAATGAGTTTTTGGTATAAATCATGCTTTTTGTTCTGTGTGCTAATGGGGTGAATTGCTGTATATTGTCATCAGTGGCCACATATAGCTGGTGTAGTATGTATAAAAGACTAAAGAGGAATGCTATATTTAACATGATTTATATCACATTGTGTTTCAAGAAGTTTATTGTAAGATCAATAAAAGAACTGAATTTGTTATTGTCTCTTACTCTTACACACAAGAATTTACTAATACAATATGACGACAACAAAGTTTACTGGTCCTTAAATGTATATATACACATTTATTTGTATATAGGTTTTTAGTAAAAACAAAGTAAAATGTTTTATAAATGTTTACATGTATATGTTTATATCGTACATTTATTTTTCAACAGTTAAGCGTCATGAACGTGCGTAACGTGACGTAGCAAACTCAGAACGGGAACTACTTTGCGTGATATTTTATTTGATCAAAACTCTGTTACATAAAAAATACAAGTAATACATTCACAGGACAATAACGGTAATAAATGAATTATACAAAACATTTTGTGTGCGTGTGTGTGAGAGACAGAGAGAGAGACTGTTGAGCCTGTTTATGCAGCTTTTCTCCATTCCTCTATGTGGCGGTAGCGCTGTGTTGTCTTCTGCGTCTCTTCAGTTCACTGGCGCAGATTAAGTCGTGACAGCAGCGAGAAGCGCTTCATTATTCTCACTCAAACGCTGTAAACATCAACATTCAAGATGAGAGATTTGTTGGGATACCTCAAACAGCAGCAGAGCAAGAGTCCGACGCCTGAGATGGCTTCAGAGTGGCACTCACTGGAAGATCTGTACAACAGAAAGTATGAATGACGTCTATGTGCGCTAGCTGAGTCATTTAGCATGCTAGGCTACCGCAGCTTTATATCACACAAACTCCACATATATACTTTTTAGACGGTGTATAAAGTTGATTTGTGTAATATATTTATTTTGATGGTTCTGGTATTGTAAAATTAGCTTATGTTTATGTGATTTATCAAGCTGTAACATCCCTTCGTTGACTGTTGTCATTCTGAAGTGATTTCGGTTTTATTATAGTTTAATAACATAGTAGCTATGTTTGCAAGATAGATTACAATTTGTATAACCAATAATATTATAAACATCATGGTTGAGATGTGATTAGTGTGACCATGGTAAAAATATGTGGTTACCTTGGTTACAAGTTGTTGAACATTGGTTACTGTAGTAAAATCATGGTTTATTTTTGTATTTATTTAATGTTTATTTGACTTTGATAGACTTTGGCACCAGTTGACGTTGAAGTTGTCAGTCTTCGTGCAGAACCCATATTTCGCCAAAGGGGACGGTCTCATTCAGGTGTGATATCAAATCTAAAATCAACTTGCAGAAATGTGATGGGCAATGTTTTGAAAGTCAGTTTTCTCATTTTTCCACAGCTCTATGAAAACTTCATCAGTGATTTTGAACACAGGTGAGATGCATCTCTGAGTAGGCCTGTCAGTGCATGTTGAAACAACTAGGATCTTCAAGGATGTATTTGTACTACAAAGCAGTTTATCGCTATATTCACATCAGCTCACCTTTATATACTCATATTTCTGCAAGAAACTGTTTCTGCCTCTTCACAATTTCAATTATATTCATCTTTTTTACAGAATCAACCCGTTGTCTTTACTTGAAATCATCCTCCATGTTGCCAGACAGATGACAGGTAACAACTGCTCTTGAATTTCATCCTAGTTTTGTGCAATTTCTCTTTGACTTACATTACTATTTATAGTTCCACATATTATGTGTATTGTTCATTACTGGTAAGTTGATTTGTAATTATGATATTACAATATAAATACGTGCTTTGTTTTTTAACAGACCCAAATACGGCCATTAGCTTTCTTGAGAAAACTAAAGAGAAGGTAGGATGATGTTCTACATTTGGAAGCTCTTACTAGATATTTTACATTACATATTTAAGCCATTTTGTTGTTTTCAGGTGAAAGCCAGCGACGAGGCCGTCATCCTTTGCAAAACTTCCATTGGCAGTCTCAAGCTTGACATCAATGATCTCCCAGCGACAAAGGTCTTTTTCTTATTACATATCCATTTTAACTGCAGAATTGTTCGTCATATGGTTCTGCTCATAATGTGAAATCATTCTTGCAGAAATTAATAGAGGAGGTGGAAGAGATGCTGAACAATCTGCCAGGCGTGACATCAGTACACGGGCGATTTTATGACCTGTCGAGCAAATATTACCGCATCATTGGGAACCACGCTCTGTATTACAAGGACGCGTTGCGGTACTTGGGTTGTGTGGAGGCCAAAGACTTGCCAGGTATAATGACTGTTATACGACAACGACACTTGTGTTCAATGACTTTTACAGACTCTAGTGATGGCTCTGCGTCATTACAGGTAGTAATGTCTTTGTGATTTTTCTCACAACAGAGGCAGAGCAGCAGGAAAGAGCCTTCACATTGGGTTTGGCAGGTCTGCTCGGAGAGGGTGTGTACAACTTTGGAGAATTGGTAAGTGCCTTTCGGTTTCATTTACGGTTAACGTAAATTGCCTCTCTGGCACGGATTGTGGTTTTGTGTGCTGTAACAACATTCTTTGGTTGTTCAAGCTGATGCACCCAGTCCTGGAGTCTCTAAGGAACACAGACAAACAGTGGTTGATAGACACGCTCTACGCATTTAACGCCGGCAACGTGGAGAGATTCCAAGCCCTGAAGTCTGCCTGGGGCCAACAGGTTAGCAAACCAATTATATTTCAAGCTCAGAAGAAAGATATCAAGTGGTGTTTTCGTGCAGATGTATTGAAGATTGTATTAAAAGTGGTAGTTTGTTTCTCTTCAAAGCCTGATCTTGCAGCTCAAGAGGTCAAACTCATGCAGAAGATCCAGTTACTCTGTGTAATGGAGGTATGCGTTTTAAAAATCGTGATACATCAGAACTAAAAATGTGTACAAATAAAATTACTTTTATCGCATTTGTAAATGTATTGTTGCATTTCTGTAAGATCAATACTAACAAATATAAATGGTTGTCTTAAATAATAGATGACTTTCACAAGGCCAGCCAACCACAGACAGCTGACCTTCCAAGAAATCGCTCAGAGTTCCAAAATTCAAGTGAATGAGGTTTGTATCTTCTTTTTAAATACACTTGTTTTTTCCAACGTATTGTTAATGAGATTTTATCAAAAAATAGACTTTTTTTAGACAGATTATATTATAACGAGGGATATTGACAGTGCTGTTTAATCCCGGACTAGTCTTAATCCGTCTGGGAATCTGTCTAGATTATTCTTCTGATTATCCCTGACTATCCTTCAGGTGGAGCTGTTGGTGATGAAAGCTCTTTCCGTCGGATTGATCAAGGGAAGCATCGATGAGGTGGACCAGAAAGTTCACATGACCTGGGTTCAGCCCAGAGTACTGGACCTGCAGCAGGTACTCCCACCTCAACCACACACTATATATGATATGATCTGCAACGCTTTTAGGCACTTTGTTATGATTCCAGTTTACAAATTGTTATTCCCATCTCCACAGATTAAGGGCATGAAGGACCGTTTGGACTCGTGGTGCGGGGATGTTAAGAACATGGCCATGCTGGTGGAACACCAGGCGCAGGACATCCTTACTTAAAATATTAGAAATCTGATTATCCCTTGTATTTCATTCTGTGTCCCAGTTACGTCAGTATCTTCATTATGCCATTAAAGCAGTTTGTTTACATCATGGTTGTTATTTTCGTTCTATATTTTTTGTTTTGCAGAGTATGATAGAATATTCATTTTTCTCTACTTTGTCTTTGACTTTACCTGAAGTTTACTGTTCTTCACTATTCAGGGTACTTCCAGAAATTAAGAGGGAAATATACATTGTTACAGTATTGGTTTAGCTCAGAGCTTTTATGAACATACTTCAGTTGAACTCCAAAATCTAATCTTAAATGCGGTTACTCCCACACATTCTGTTCTGGAACAATGGATGCTTTGTAAAATAAAATAAATTGCTTATAATGCATTGACATTTGTTAAGAATTGTAAGAAAAATATAGTAACATCTCTAATTTTAATTTTACAGTTCTATTTGGATCACAGTATTCATTGACATGCTACAATAACTTAAAGTAATTATACTATAGAGAAAACCATCTTCAGTGTTTTGATTTGGGCAGGATCCTATCGTTCAGGTGCATGAGATTAATGTTCATTTTGTGTAAAGCAACTACTATTGTAAACAGATGGCTAAACAAAACAATGGCTTTGAATTTAATATTGAAGAATAGATGGCATTGAGTCAGACCATTTGAGGCATCAAATACATTCATTTATTTATCAAAGTTTAAATATAGGTTTGGTAAAGAGGAATGCTTCAGGTTACTCGGCTGCACCGGGACCTTTCTTGTAATCCTCTAGATGGGACAGGATCCATCCAGACGGCCCCAAGATGGTCACAAACATGGTCATCAATGCAATCGCTTGCTCCTGCATGAAGAACACAGTCAAGTATTAACTTTGTACTGTTGTTCTAAGATTGTACAATTAAGTGCATGCCAAAAAAAACTTGTAAACTTGGGCATATCAACACAGGCAAATGTAAACTAATTAAATGTTTTAATAAAATCTTTGATCATATAAGATAAATTGGGTTATATATGACTGATGAGATGTAATGAAAAAGCAACAGGCCCTACAATAAAGTTTGGAGCATTGCAAAGCTACTCATGACATTTCTTATAATATATTCCCAAAAGAAGCATAGGCTGGTTATATTTTGGTGTTTTTTACTCTTGAAATTGTACTGTCATTTTATTAGTTCACAAATATTTGACTTTCGATATTTTGAATCGACCAAGGTCAAAAAATTGGCCGTATTCCAGATAAACACCGGCCTCCAAGGACACAAATCGTAGATTTCAAACACATTTAATAAAGACTCTAAAATGTCCTTTTGTCATTATATTGATATAAAATTATTATCAACCGAAGCCATGAGACGCGCCATTTCCACACACGCGCACCTTTGCACACTGTACGTGAGGGCGCAAACACGATCAATGGCGTAGTTTATTTGTCCCGTTTCACTTTTAATTACAACGACGAGCCTTACTTCAAAAACAGTTCATCATAACAGATTAACCCAACTATTCCTTTTTTCATGCATATACTAAGGAAAATGCATTTATTGCGCAAACACATGGTTAAAGTCCGCAACAGCTCATACTCACCCCGGTGGATATCACATGTTTGGCTGGCTTGGCTGAAATATTTGCTCTGGGTGTGATCTGATGCTTCATCGCACCCCTCAGCAGGTTGAAAGAGCGACTCAAACCCGACATTGTTTTTTCTCGGGGGTGAACGTATCCAAAGTGTAAATGCGCCAAGTGCGCACGGCTCGAGCGGTCTGAAGATATGCCCCGCAGAGAAACAGAGCTGCAATTTCTTGTTCACCTGCCAAGTGCTATTTAAGTTCAGAAAGAAAAAAGGAAAAGAAAAGAAGGATGTGCGCGTATACCAATCGCCTGCGCGTAAGATAAGCGCGCTTTATTTTATTGGCTGTGCGCAAGCGACACAGCTTCGGTATGAAGAGCCCAGAGCGGTTTCAATTGGCAACTGCGCTCATATTTTAGCGTCTCTTGAAATAAACACCAGCCCACCAGTCATGGAGGGGCGATCCGTGTTGGCAGAAGCCTCTCGGCCGATAAAGCACCTCCGCTTTAAAACGCGGAGACTCACATATTTACTTCCCGTTTGTTTTTCTATTGGCGACACCTAATGGAATTTGCACTGACTATGGACATATATATGTTCATATACATTTCGACATATGTATTCTGTGTGGTTGCGTAAATGCGCATTAATAGGCCTATGGTGTGCGTGCGCGTCTTGTTTATGGTGCATATTTTAAAGCAAATTTGAGCATATAGGCCTGTTCATTTATATTTATGATCTATTTTCACCCCCTTAACATTCTTCAATAATGCACCAGAAGATGGAGCTATTGAAATGCATCCACTGTCAAAATGACATGCTGCAAGAACGTTGTCGTCCTGGGGATGTGAAACCTTTAACTGGCTTTAACCCTTTAGCCACAGTCTGGGAGCAGGAATCATGGGATGTGCTCATTTTATGTCCCATGATCATCAGATCAACATAGTTGTTTGACACTTGAACTTCATGGTTCACATGAAGGAGAGGAGACGCTATTAATATTTCATATTACAGAATACATATCAATTGATTATTTACAATTTATTAGGTTAATATTTGTACATTCAAGGTCAAAATCGGAAAAACAAGTGTAAGGAAGTTTCATTTCACTCACTATTTTTCCAAAGCACATATTGCAGTGGCAGATAAAGAGTTAAACATGGTGAAGTGAGTTTTTTTAACCTGAACACTTATTGTATCAATATTATAGATGTTAGTTTACAATTAGAGGATGTCCTGTGTTAAGTTACCTTAATACAAAAAAGCATGAGAATATGAGGGGGTAGCAGGAAGCCATTTCTCTCCGAGCAAACAACACGCCTGGCTCACATGATCTGTTCTATCCTTTTGCAGCTGTTAGACTTTGGCCGTGAGTAAGAGATATTTAAGGTTGTCTGAACTACCTCAGCTGCCTTGCACCAATGTGTACTGTAAATACACACACAATGATCTCTGTTGATTAGAAAAAGTGCAACTTTATGTGTAAAGGCAAGTGGAAAAAATGCGGTTTGAAAAATGAGCCATGACACACATAAGAGGCATGTGATTCTGTTTCAGTGTGCATGTTATGGTGACATATCTGGACAAACCATATGATAATTTATAGCGTTTATTTAAAAAACATGACCAAGGGGATTGTCAGTACATTAGAAAGCATTAATTGTAAAATACTAAAACAAGGTTATATGTAAACTTAAATAAAATCGATATCTCTAACATACACAACAGACAAAAACAAATTCCTTTTCCTCAAATGTTGAACATAAATAGATTTATTTTAAAGGTGAAACAATACAAAGTATGGCACAATATACAAAGTCCCCTTACACTTCAGCTAACGAAATACAAAGTTCTGTGTCGTGAAGATTTCTGATGGTTTTCGTGCATTCAGCAACTTCAGTTTCTGAAACCCTTGGAGAAAAAAAACAGTCAAGATTGTGGAAGGCATAACTGAAGAACTGCAGTGTCTTTCACATGTTAAAATAGCGACTATTGACTCACACCTCTAAAGACTGCGTACCAGCTTTTCAACCCTGAATTTGCAATAACGTCTTCAATGTCAGGAACAAACCGCCTTCCATCTGTAAATATAGGAATAAAATAGGTGTTTCAATCCAAAGGCGTTAAAGCAAATGTATATTAATAATGCTCTTTAATCCAGTCAGGGTTGCTTTCAAACTCAACTGGTTTTATCAGCAAGAGGAACAAACACAATTAAGATCAGCTATTGATTTGATAACTTTGAGTTTATGAAGGAAGTCAGACAGCACTCACGTTTTCCCTTTAGGTAAAGCATTGACTGTGGTCCCCAGTTCTTAGATAATATGGTCTGCTATTTAAACACAAGCAAAATAAACAAATATTTAAAAAAAGACACTGCATAAAATACAACACAAGTCACTATAAAAACAAAAGGTGTACCTTTTGAATGCAATGACAGTCTATCACCAGTAAAAGAATCACAACCGAGCAAGTCCATATGATCCATATTCTTGATATCTGTAAAGAGAGGCATCAGTTTTAAAAAATGATGTAGCAATGCTGAAGTATCTAAGTATCCAAAGTATGCATATTTACCATTTTCGTAGGATCAAGAACGGTTTTTGATCAGAAGAAACGAACTGAACGATCCAGTTCTCTTCTCCCCTATTTATGTTCTACTTTAACAACAGGACCCAAGGTTCGATACAACCCCCTGCGAGAGACATCACTCGCTTGTACCCTGTCCTATCATGAGAACGCTCCCTACATTAACCTGCATGAAACACTTGACGTCAAGAGCACAACTGCCATAGTGAAGATCAATACTGTGAGGTTTTCCCTACAATAGTGTTTAAAACTTGAAATATGGCAGAAACACTCATGTTTTCTCAAGAGCATCTCTATTTGAGTTCAACCTTGAAACGAGAATGGCGCGAGTCGCGTGAATGAAAGGTGACGCTTTTTTATGAATTCAAGTGGCCATTCTGCAGAAACACAACATATGTTAGATATACACAACACTGTGAGTGCATCTGTACTAAAAACAACAAATGTCCAGCAATATGAACTAGTAAAAAATTACAATGACAACCAGAGTAAAATATGTGATTGACAGGCCATGTTTTTGAACAAGAAAGAACATTCCAGAACAAGTAATGTGGAAAAACATGTAAACATTGGGCACAAAAAGTGAAGTTTTAAGATTGTGATGGCCAGAGCAAATATGTAAGATATTCCCAAAAACTACAAATAAAACAAGCTAAAACAGTCAGAATATAAATATGGATATAAATAAATACAATGTGCAATTCTTGACTCAAGAGGATATAAATAGACATTTTAAAATATGAAAGTCTTTGTTCATATACTTATCGATACACTTGTTGATGCACCATTCAACGCAAATCACAACACCAAGCGTTTTGCTCCCAAGCTACTACGCCTACCAACTTAACTGGACATTGGTGGATTTGAATATCGATCGAACAATTTGCGTCATACACTGGCCGAACTCCTCCAAAATCATTTTCTCAGCGTGTGGCAAAATGTACCCTTCCTTCTCCGCATCTTCAGCCTGAGCGAGGAGACAGCCGCATGTGGCTTCCACTACGTCGGGCGTGATGCCCGCCAAAGGAGACCTATCAACAGAGACACCCTAAGTGACCAGAAAGAATAACAAAGCCCTACTGCTCTCATTTAGCACCATTTGAAAAATAACAAACAAAGCACGCCAGGAACACAGGCCTGTAACCTCAATCCGGTTGGACAACGTAGGGACAGATATCAAGTGATTCTATAGATGTAACCGAACTCAGAAATCTATATACAATCTGTGTTAAAAGGGACCTTTAGGTTCCCATGATTCACCCACAAACCATTTAAGGAGATCTCAAAAGACTATTTTTATGGTTAAAAACATAATACATCAGTTAGTCGGGTCCACTATTTGACTCTAATTACGTATGTGCTTGCCGTGTCACGGTGGGGGCGAGAGGGAAATGCCTACTAACAAAGGCTGCAGTCATAGATATGGTTTAGATTATGGTTGCTTATGGTTTATTATAATGTCATTTAGGAATAGGTGTGATAAAAGAGAGCATTGGAATTGGAGGAGTTCCGTACTGTTAACCATGTTATGGTATGTTTAGGGATACAGATCAAGGAGTCACTTCTTAAGCAACATGAATGTTTTTCAAATTCCAAAAGCAGAGATCAATACAACCTATACAAAGTCGTGACAATAATGGATTATATTTCAGTTTGTTATCATCAGATCCATTTATATGCAAACATAAGTAACACTTATGAAGCTTAAAGAGAATTAATAGAAAAAAAATGTATTCCACCAATCCACCATAAGCCATAGTCACTGTATCTGTACCTAGTCTGGTAGTAAATGATGGGGACATCCTGCGCTGAGCTCTTCTTCTTAGGACTTTCTTCATAGTTTCGACAGCCCACACATTTACAGGTGGACGTGCACATGATATTGGCCTGCAAGAGTGGTGCACAGATATTAACTATTGCAAATAACCATTTAAAAGACTATAAGAAGGTTAAGTTACCTCATAACACTCGCAGTAGTTTTTCAGACAGCCCGACCGTCTGCAGTTGCAACCTTTAGCGTGACGACCCTTCACATTCCCTTGTTTCCTGCTTCCGATCTTGGGTTGGAAGGCCCCTGGATTCCTGTCTAAACAGACCTTGGAAACCAAGAAAAGACTAATTGTTTATGTAAATTGTCAGAGGAATGTGAGATGTTTATGTCGTGTTGTACCTTTATGGCCTGACTTCTCTCTGCCTCATGCTCTGTGTTATTGAAGCAGTTCATACATTTGCAGTTTTTGCAAACCTCACCGTTAGCAAAACATTCACAGTAACTGTTGGAAAAATTGTTTGGTAAGAGCGGATGACACGCAAGTGGACACGGTAGGTTTTATTGCACAGAAGCGTCAGTCATCATGACCCTTGCAAGTGCAAATCCAATTTCATGGCATATAAAGATATTGTTGAGTAACACAACTTTGAATCAGTAGAGGTTACATTTAACCAAACCAAAAGCCACAAAACAACAATGTTACGTACAGTTTCAGACACTGGGATTTTGTACAGTTGCAAGGTCGCTTCAATTTCTCCAGGTTCACACTACTAAACAAAAAAAAGTAAATGGTCAGGAAAAACAGTAGGTCATCTGTTGTAAGAGCTGGTATTGACACACATACCGCAAGCTTTCTTTGGTCTGATCCATCTGGTTCTGTCCTACAATCTCAGTATATGTGGGGCAAAGAGTTTGATGGAGCTGAGAAAACAAATTATTCTCACATAAATATAAACAAAATGACACCTTTACAGTTGGATGTTACAAATCTATAGGATTATTGTGCAAAAAGACTATGACAGCTAGTTTAAATCATCGCTGGCACAGTTAAGTACATCCCTCTCAAATTATACAGAACATTATTTATACAAATATATATATTTTTTAATTTAGGCTTTATTGAGATTCACCCTACATACATTTTATATATATATATATATATATATATATACTTTATATATACAACTTTCCAAATATCTATTTGGAAAGTTGTAAAATGTACTGGTTGTTTTAATAAACAAAAAAAAAACTCCTGGAAAGCATTCTAAAACCGTGATATATAGTTGCATTCTAAATGTGCAAGATGCACGGTTTTAGAATGCTTTCCAGGAGTTTTCCACGGCTACAAAATTACCTGTGAAGCATAAGGTCCTGGCATGAGGTTGAATGTGACACCAGCAGGTGGCAGGTGAGACTGAGGCGGTCCAGGACACACGGTGTTTACTCTACATCCTGATGGTAACCAGAAAGATGATCAAGATGCAAAAGCCCACACATACGTCATAACAAACTACTAGTAAACAGGCATTGTGAAAAAAGTTGAAAGTGTTATTTCTCCTTTTTTATAATGCTACACAACAAATAAATATCTATTTGGAAAGTTGTAAAATGTACTGGTTGTTTTAATAAACAAAGACAAAACAGAAACATGCCAAAACAAACATTGGGCCAAGCAGTCATCTAAAAAAAAGAGTAAATGCAAAAACCAGACCAACAGGTAAGGGCCAAACCCAAAACAACCAAGTGGGGAAACCCAGAATTGCATCTAGGAACAAAACAACTTCCCAGGGTAATTACATATTATATACTATAAAAAACTAAAGATGGGATGATAAAGATGATTATTACTTAAGAAATGAATAGACTTCTAATGTCAAAAACCCAAATTGCAGTTACAAAGTAAAGCATTTCACAGAACGCTTATCAGCAGCACAGCAGCTAAAAAAATTTAGGTTTTTAATTTTAAGGTGTGGAAAAGGGTGGAAAATAGGCATGAGCAACTAAAGTATGACCTTGACTAACAGTATTAGTATATCAGTGTACTTTTAGAACACTCAATAATCCAATAAAACATGTCTGAATTTTGTAATCCATTACATATAATGCATGAATTTCACCTTTTTCTTGGGGTGAGCAGTGCTCAGAAGAATGACTCTGGACAGGTGGGTGAGGCAGAGATTCTGCGCTGTGATTGGCCATCACGGTGTGATTCATCTGACCGGGGCTCAGCATCATGACCTGCCCTCCACGGTTCACATCACATAACATCTGCACAGGCCGATGAAGAAGGGTTTCATTCATCAATAACAGACTTTTATCATATTATTATAATAGTAATACATATGTACATAGTTTATTATACATAATTCAAAACTGTCATTGCTCTGCTCAACCAAAAGGTCAAGGTTGGCTCCAGTTCATCCGCATTAAGTTTCTCTATTTACTGGCATTCTAAAGAAAACATGTATTCTGATTTTTCAAGCACCAAATTGCAAAACAGCAGTCGTGGCCCAGTGGTTAGAGAGTTGGACTCATGACCAGAAGGTTGCTGGTTCAATTCTCAGGACTGGCGGGTAACGGCTGAGGTGCCCTTGAGCAAGGCACCTAACCCCTACTTGCTTACTATACAAAATGTACAAATGTATAGTACAATGTAATGTAAGTCGCTTTGGATAAAAGCGTCTGCCAAATGCATAAATGTAAATGTAAATGTAAAACACACACACATATCCAATACTGTCCATTTCAGACGCCTGTCATGAGACATCACAAGTACAGCATGCGGATGACTTCTCTGATATGCACAGCATTCATTATGTACAAACAGAGCATCACACATGTACACATACTGTCACACAAAAATAATTTTCAAACGTGACATTACATTCTGATGTCTGAACGCTTGGTGTGTAGAATAAGCCTCCAGACTGTAACTTTCAGACGCCTCAGAGCTGATGCTGGCCACAGCATGGCAGATTTCTCCCTGTGAGACAAACGCAAACATTGTAACATTGTTTTATTGATTAGAACGTCAAAAAAGTCATCTGTATGAAAAAATATATGCATGAAAAGATGCATAACATGCATTAAAAGCATAAACAGGGTCAGTTTTAATTTCATTGCAGAGCTGAAGCTTGTTTACGATGTACATCTTATAAAATCATTATAAAAACGTGCCTAGAATTTATACAGAACATTTGTTTTAACTCTTACATTATATAGATTATATACATTATGTGTTCCTGTTGTGTAATTGATAGATAACAACACCAACATTGTGGGTTCAAATCCCCACATACTGATGAAAAATGCTTTTAATAAATGGTCTGTCATAAATGTAAATGTATGCATGTATCAATAGCTTGCACTCACTGATGGCATCCCATAATGATAAGCCTCCTGTGCTGGCCATGGACTACTAATGGAGCCATAAGACTGGCCCATTAAATGTTGATAATGGCTGGTCTGAGCAAGCAAGTATTCGGGATAAGGTGCCGAGCTCAGCTGGGCGACTGAAGATAACTGATCACATGTCAGTGGATGGATAAGCCTGTAGGTGGTGGCATAGTCTTCTGTCTTGAGGGATTCCTCCATTCGGGAATATTCTGTGTGCATCCTATGACTGAAGGAATTTGACATCCCAGGACTTCCATGGGTGTGGTGCAAGGGAACGAGAGAGCTTTGAGATAAATCCCCTCTGTAGCTGTACTCTTGCCCGTCCGCCTGACTCATTGTTGTACTAAAAATACGACATCAGAGGGCGCTGCGGTCACACAGGCGCCAATAAAACAGATCGAAACGTGTACATTTAGTATTAAAAATGTATTTCGTTCATATAAAATACACTTAAGTAAGCAACAGTAAAGTGCGGTTCGTTATTTAGCCTTGGTAGACTGAGTTGTTGAGCTAGCTAATTAGCCTAGCTACTCGTTTCGTTTACCTCAGAATTTTAAATAATAAAGTACATCCAATATACAACACTTACCGGATAACTAAGAAAGTGAATCGATTTTGGGCGGTTTAAACTAGCGAAGACAGACTATCGAAGATAAATTAGGAGCTTTGGATGTTATTGGTGTGTTGTTTCAACGTTACGTTTAAACGAGCGCCAAAGTTTTCAAGCGCTCGTGAGCTCTTTGACGCGCTCACGGGAGCTTACAGCGCGTACACGTTTTTGTTTTTATATAACAATATTTTATTCGCTCTAAACTAGATTTTGGGTGATTTAACCATGCTGTTGTTATCCTGGTATACTTAAATGAAAATTTATTTTTTGTGGTTTATTTGGATTCCCTCGATTACATTCAATGTTCTTGCCTACTGCTGAGGGGTGGTTGGTCCCAATGGTTATTTAAAAATACCATTAAAATTCCTTTATGTTGTGTAATTTGGGCCTTACGTTCAAAATTGCTAAAACCAATGCATTGAACGTGATTAGTGTGGTCGTGTACCTGCTTGTCATGCTTGCGAAACAACAGCCCCGCCTCCTCCAGCTGCGTAGAGAAGCACTTTAAAAGATTGAGGTGAGCGTCCCGTGCTTTTCAAGCGTCAAGATGAGCATAAACTTCAGCAAGTGTCATTCAGTCCTTATCACTGGTGCGAGCAGAGGACTCGGACTGCAGATGGTCAAACAGTTGCTCGGTTCGCAGGAAAGACCTAAGAAGATCATCGCGACCGCCCGGAATCCAGCCGCCGCAGAGGTAACTTACTGTAGGCCTGATCTGAGATCTGATCGTAACATTGTAACCAAACGCAGCGTGAAATGTTTGAGCTGTTGTTTACTTTTATGTCAGGAACTCCAAACACTTGCCGCATCCCATCCGGAGCTTGATGTCGTAACACTTGGTAAGGTTTGTTTGTTTGTTTGTTCGTTCGTTCGTTCGTTTGTTTGTTTGTTTGTAATATGTATTGCACAAAATGTGTTACATAAGCAAGGGAATACTTTAATCAGTGTATTTTGTAGTACAGGAAGTTTTTGCTAGAGGTCTTATGTGCGCAAATATGGCCAGCAGGTGGAGACAAGGGACAAGAGGCTAGAATTCCTATTGCTGCGTTGATAAGATTTGATATTTGTGTTTTTTTTACATTACATAACATGGTTATAGTTTGCTGAGTTTTTGAGTTATTACTACTTATTTCAACCTAATTGCATTTATATTAATTGGAATGCACAAGAAAAACGTATTAGAAATTAATATATATATATATATATATATATTATTAAATTCAAGTCCAAAGGATGTATTTATCTCATTTATATCTAATTATTACTTTAAAACCATTCAAAATTTAAAAACCTAAAGAAAAGTAAAGATCACTTCAACTCTCCTAAAAAATGTTTTTTCTGCCCAGATATAACCAGTGATGTGAGCGTGAATGATGCGGTTCAGAAAGTGGAGTCTATTCTGGGTGCTGATGGGTTAAACTGCTTAATTAATAATGCAGCAATTAACATCTCCTGTGATCTGGACACAGTCACCCGAGATGCCATGATGAAAATTTATGAAAGTAATGCTGTAGCTCCTCTTTTTGTGACCAAGGTACTTGTTTGTCTGTCAACAAGGTCAAGATGTTAAGGTTTTGATGGTGCCCGAGTATATTACGTACATTCTGAATTGAGGTCTTTTGCAGGCTTTTCTGCCGTTGTTGAGAAAGGCGGCAGCTCAAAACAGTGGAATGGGAATCCACAGATCAGCCGTGATAAATGTGTCATCTCTTCTTGGGTCTGTTCAGCTTAACTGGGGCGAGATGGCATCCTTCAAGAATTACGGCTACAGGGCATCTAAGGTGGAGGAGTTTGTATTATAATGGAGTTTTTTTGCAGGCCACCTTTGAGATTTTACATGCATAATAAATGACAAAATGTATGTTTTTTAATAGAGTGCCCTAAACATGGTTACCAGATGTTTGGCAGTTGATTTGGAAGCTAATGGAATCCTATGTGTCGCCCTGCACCCCGGCTGGGTGCGCACTGATATGGGTGGACCAATGGTAAGTACACACGTGTCTTTTTTTAAAATAAAAATCTCATATATTTGCATTTAAAGATAAAGATAATGAGACAGCTCCTTATTTACTTGATCCAGGCACCTCTGAGTGTAGAAGAGAGCATATCATCTGTGTTGCCTGTCATTTCTGGATTAACGGAGAAAAATCACGGTGGATTTGTGGACTACTCCGGGGACAATGTACCCTGGTGATCTCCACAGTGTGGCACGCATTGTTCAAGTGCCAAATCCCGGTGACCACTGATGATGACCCGTGACCAGAGAAACAGCCGGTTGAATTAACTATTCATGAATTTTCCTCTTGTGCTTAAATATCCTTGTTAGGTTTTGGGTATAATATAGGTCAGTTTTGTACATTTATAAGCTTCTATAGAAAATTGATTTATGAACTGTTGGTAAAAAGGTTACAGTGGTATATTCATACGGTCTAAAAGAAATTCTGTTTGCTGCCCATAAGTAAAGGCCTGTCACGGTCATTGCCTTTTCATGAATATAAAACGTAAGACAGACAAAGTGAGTCGAATGCCATTTATGAGTTTTATTTCTGAATCCATCTCCACATCAGCCATCAAGTTATTCTGATATATTAAAGTTAAGTGGTTATATTGAACAGTGCATTAAAGAACAGCCTATGGGAGAGAATCCAGCAGACTTTAGCCGGGCACACGGTGTGTAAATGCAGAAGTTAGGGTTGACTGATCTCCTCTGATGTGTAAGAGGAAGGCAGACTGTCCAGAGCCCCAATTTCTACAGGATGAAAATATAAATTGTTTATTATCTACTAAGAGAACATTCATTTTTGGTTTTATTTCATAATGAAACTTCAATTTGTTATGCAAAATTTCTAAAACGCTTCAACTGCACTTACCTTTTAATCTGAGATAAGAAAGAAAGTCTATGACAGTATGGACAACATCCTCATCTGATATTCTCAGAGCTCCTAAAAACAGATTGTACATTATTTTTTAAATGCACAGCAAGTCTGTGGTACAACATCTGTAAAAGTGTATAATGCAATGCATGAAAAACTTGACAGTTTACAGATTTCACAGTAGACCATTTAAAGTTAATCTTGTTAGAACTGTTTTTGTTTACCCATCTTGAAATCCTCTTCCATCGGCATTTCCCTCTTGCCTGCCAGTCCATGTTTGTCGCTAAGGCTCCTGTGATTATCTATGGCATCTGATCACAATCACAGATAATAACATTTATCATTTAAACTGCAAATTGAGCACCCTCGGCAACAGACCCTAACATCCCGGATTATATTCATAGACCCGCCTGTGGCACACATATGCTCCTAATAAGAAAAAAGTCATTATCCGAAGGATATCTTGTTTTGGTTTTGTTTGTTTTTTTGACAGATTTTAAAGAGCAACCTGCAGGACTTGAGTCGTGGAATTGCTTTTTGTTGCTATGCGAAGCGCACAGTAACACCCAACGCATACAAGCACACAAGCAGCCGTGCTAAGACATATAGATATTTTCGCAACATAAAGACATGCAGCAACGGAAAGAAAATGTAAATGAACCAAAATCTCTTTTTACATTTTAGAGAATTAACAACTTTGCTTATAAACACAAAAGGGGACAAGATTGCTATTAAAATAAAAATGTAATTAGTATTTATCATGTCTCCCATTTTTTTAACTCATGCACGTACACATAGGACAAAGCAAACCTTAACCAAATAAATGCAGGCAAAAATAAAGGCATTCAAATATATACATTTTTGGTTAAAAAAAAATGCCTTTAAATATCATAATAACTTAATAATAGACTTATTAAGTTTAGTTATTTACATTTAGTTTACATCCATGCTGCATTTAAAGCTCCAGCAAAATGCATCAGCAAAGCAAAGAAAAGAAATCCAAGGAAATACACAGAGCGACACCACAGAGCAATTCCTCATGTGACTTCAATAACCTGCAGGAGCTATCTTACATTGCCCAAGCAGATCTTCTCTCCCCCTTGCACTAGGAGAATCCTTAATCTGTATTAGATGATCAATACGACCTGAAACACAGGGAGTTTATATAACTGACCTACACAGGTGTATGTTTATGAGCTGAACATGAAGAGCACCCCCAAGACATTTCATCATTAGGTTTTACTGCACACACATTGGCTAAATGTTTCAGGTGAGAGTAAAACACAGAAATTAGGTATAGATATTATTTATTTAAAAATGGACCTGGAAGAATAATATTTAAGATCAGAAGTCAATTAAACTCACATATGAAATGTTAAATATTACTAGTCAAAAGTTAAGGGTCACTTACTCGTTCCTTGTTATTAATATTATTATAAAACAAAAAAATATTGAAATAAAAATATATAACCTCATAAACACTTTGAAATAACACATATCCAACAATGGGAAAAGATAAAAGAATTTTAGATTTGAGCATCTTTAAGCCTTTGCATAGAATTCTTAATAATGTACTTTTGTATACATTTGTTTTTGGCATTTAATCAACCAGTTTCGTCAGGTCTCACCCCGACATGTTTTTTTAACAGTAGCCTACTAATGTTTCTTTTCATTCTTGAACCTTTATTTCTCATTAATCTTTCACCTGTTGCGGTCATCTATATGACAAAAATCTAATTTGAGTGATATTTTAATCACTGACAATGACAGAAATTATTATGCTGACGCAATTATATTTTGTCTATAAAAGTATAACTTCAAATATCTCGACGGTGACAACATCAGTTTGAAAGAATCTGGAAAACTCACGAGGACCGAGGAGATAACCAGCGCTGTTGAGCGTCCATCCTCTCTTCTCTTTTGCCTGTTTCAAAGACAGCACAGCAAAATGTCACAATATCTAAAACACATTTGATTTGCAATGAACATAGGCATTGATATATTTGCGATAAAACACAACAACATGATGAACTAAAACAACTCTTACCGCAATGACCATTCCGATTGTCTCCGTGAGAAGTGCGCAAAAAATAAGAGACACACACACGCCACCGATACACTTTTGCATCTGCAGAAATGCACAAAACATGTTTCAAGGTGATAAATGCATAAAACATACCATGCACGAAGTTGTAAACTTACCCTGAGTGTCAGTTTCTTCTTTGGGCAATAAATAACACAATAATAAATATATCCCTTCTTCTTGTAGCTGGTTCTCTGATGCGATTCCTGAATCGGACGCCTTTTATTGAAACTGAGGATGTCTGCCCCCTTACGTGTTCACGTCAAAAGGTGACATCGTCAGCCTCTCCAATAATGACGTGTTTTCTTGATCATCTGTCTCTGTACATGAGATCACTTGATTATCGTCTTATGGATTATCGTATTGTAATAATGGTCACTTTGGGATACATCAAAATGATTCGTCTGATTTAATCGACCTAAGATGAACCTAACTACGGAAAAAAACTAATTTAATCTGATTCATGTATAGGCTACTATTTTTTTTATATTCAAACATCATGTTAACATAAAAAGATAAAGATGTAATGGCTTTGTTTTATATAAAGGATGATTTTGGTCATACATTACAACTCAGAGATGAAAATTTCATTGTGCAGCTCTTTCGCATCTCAGGAGATTTGATGGAGTTCTCAAATGTTTTACAGCTTTTAGCCATTTTAGTTACCTTATCAAGGTTTCTCATAAAATTGCTTAGGAGAAATAAAAACAGAAACGATACCATTGTTAAAATACATTAAGATTGTAGAGGTAAAATAATCTGGATTTGGGTAATTCATTTAATTGAAATCTTTAATAATATTGACTTTTGATTGTAGACTAGCGAGGTTTGTGACATTGTTGAGATCTTTTCTGAAACTCTAATGGAGACATTTGTGAGATTTCTGGGTTTCTTCCTCTGAGGTGAAATATCTGAGACTTAAAAAAGTTTGCACTTCATTTAATATTATGTCTCATTTATGAGCAATAATTAAAACTCATCTGTGATTTTTCTTTTGTATTGTAATATATAATAAATTATACACTCTTAAAAATAAAGGTGCTTAAAAGGTTCTTCACAGCGAGAACCATTCAGTCAAAGGTCTCTTTCTTCAAAGAAATGTTTTTGTTACCTTTTTATTATCTGAAGAACCTTTTGAGAGACAGAAACGTTTTTCAGATGTTAACGGTTCTTTATGGAACCATTCAGACAGAAAATGTTCTTCATGAAGCACTTTTATTTTTAAGAGTGTATATATATATCAAATTAAAATACTCGAGACCTTCCACAACATATTTTGCTAAGAAATATCAGGAGAATGAATAAATAGTTTCCAGATAAACAGACACTATTAAAATGGTCAAGTAGATGACATGTGTTGCTTGTTTCAGTAATTGAAACTTCATGTAGTAGAGCTGTAGAGGTTATTGTGTATTGATAAATGAGATGACCTTTGACAGATCTGTTTACATTTGACAAGACATTTCTGTGATGTTATGGATCCATTCTTTTAAATGTTATTGACATGTTACCACATGCAATACAGAGACCGCAGGAACAAACACCATTCAGCCTTCAAGATTAAAGGACACCTACAACTCATCAGGCTACTGAACCGCCACTAATCCATCTTTCCCCACCTCCTTATTCTATCTGTATAGCTATAACTTCACATCCCATTTTGCTTTATTTATACTGCATACTGCTTTTTTATACTACAAGGTGTATTGTTTTGCTTTTTGGACATTTGCCATGAACATACTGTACTGCATGTTTACTGCAGAGTGTTTTATTACGGCTTATCTACAATCTGCCATACTGTGTGAATCCTGCTACCATTTTCCATCTTTAATCTGTATCTATGCCACTATTAATTTGAACCCATTATTGCACTATATGAATGTATAAAATGATGATCGTTCTCTTACTACAATCATTATAAATATATACCTGTATATAACGTCACTGTGTTCCTGTAGATCATTTGGAAGAGACTGTGTAAACAACAAACAAACAGCTTGATGTGTACATTTTGGTTTGCTTTACTGTGCGCTGACAGTCGTTCATATGGGTGGATTAAACCTTCCAGTAAAGCGCCATTTCTGGATCAAAAGATTCCACGACCTTGCAATGCTCCCCATAACCCCATAACTAGCCTGGCTGCCAATCACGATGATGTAAAATATACCCAGAATAATGAACAGGATGATAAGAAATCTGATGGCTCTTCTGAAAAGACTTTGTTCCGATTGTAAGTGGGGAATCTTAGATTCCATGGATTTGGTTTTGGTCTGTGTGGCGGTTTCAAGCATCTGATGCTTAGTTTCTTGAGAGCCGTGTTCTTGAGTGTTCGTGCAACAGCTTTCCTGATGATGATCCTTGCGGATTGAATGCGTGACGGAAGGCGTTGGCGACGGGGCCCTTGATGAAATGAAACAGATTGCATACAATTCATCTTGAATTGTGAAGAAATCACTTAATCTAAATGTACTGCTCTTGCTATCATTCTAACAGTTATTATAGTGTTCATTCTGGTGTTTCATTTGAATTTCAAACACTCAAGCAGATATTTTAGATGGACAACCAGGAAAAAAATGAATTTACATGAACAAAAGCCCACCTGTCACTTTCAAGAAGGTCCAGACTGTTGCTTTGTCCTAATATTCTGGTTGGATGGATGAAAAATCTGCAAAGTAATAGAGGACGGGAAACAGGAACAAAATGATCTCTTCCCTCCGACTTTATCTGGGAGTTAAAGGTGACAGACGGTCTCTCGATGACCTGTGAAACAGATCATTATTGTACGACAAAAGATCATTTTTGTTGTACAATATCACGATATTTCGGATTGATAGTTCAGTTGTTGCATTTAAATCCAAACAAACACGATTAAATAAGATAACTAACTTCTAGCCTTTTCAAAAGTTTTGCCCTCTCGTCCATTTCCGTGATCTTCGCGAGAGAACAAATCCCCGGTTTGACGAACGATCCTGAGGTAACGTTAAATAAACTCAAAATCAACAACAAATCAAATCACACGAGTCTTTATAATAATAATAACAAGACTTATTTCAAAGTCACGAGGCTTGTTTTAAATAAAAACATATTATGTAATTATTTAAGATCATTAATGTTAGTTTGTTTACCTATATAGATTTGTTCTTATTTATACGTAAAATACGTACGATACCGCCAAATAGTGTTTTTTATTTAAAGTGATATTACAATATGTAAGATTATAATATTACAATATAAAAAAACAATAGCCTACCTAAGCGCTCGAGCGGACTACTGTTGCTATGGTTACCTCCTCACACGAACTCGACGTCATTAGGCCTACAGGTCTCCTGCCATCAGGTGATAATCCGCTTAAACTTTTCCGCACAAAAACGTTTGTTCGTTCGAAAAAGTGAAATATATGAAAACATGCAATATGCTGAATTGTATGTCCTACTTTATTTACTTTTTGACGTCAATGCTACAAACATCCACGCGTTTTTGTGATATAGGCTAGATGCCTTAAACTGTGTTTGTGGACTACAAGAAAAACTGAAAAAACATTTAGGCTAGCTCATCCCTTACGAAAATTAATCATGTTTTTTTTTTGTGGTAAAGTAACCGTGTTTTTGATGCATTGGCCACTCTTGACAAAACCACGATTTTACTACAGTAGCCATGGGTTTTTTTTGGTTTTAACTGTATTTTTCGTAAGAGATGTTATAAATTTAAGGATTTTTTACCTGGAACTTCATTTTGACTATTGACTTTTGTGTGTGTTGGCCATTACGGCCATGTCTCTTTGTCTGTTGGGTTATTATTAAACCAAAAACATCAAAGTAAACTGTGAATTGGCCCATTATGACACAGGATGCTCTGTATCATCATGATCACAGCTGACTCATCTTCAATGTAACCAATCACTACTGGACTTTTTGTTTTCCTGTACAGTAAAATATTTCAAATCCAATGTTCAGATAGTCGCGATAAAATGACTATCACCATTCTTACAACTTTTTCCGCTCCGTTCTTCTTTGTGTGTTTAGATGTGTCTCTAGGGAGACCAACCTAGTGCCTACCATAAATCTTTTCTATTTTGAGTCGTTTAGTTGGCACAGCGTTTCCTCCTTTGCACCATTAAACATTATTGTTGCTTTTGATAGAGTTCAGAGTTCCTCACACCTGTCCACCTCTCATCACTTACTACTATTCAAGCGGCTTTAGGCAAATGTTCTTTACCATACAAACAAATAATATTTCTTCTACTAAATTGGTCTCTTTAATTTGATTAAGTCGGTGTGATTTGGTTATAATGTTACAACAGGGATAGACTCAAATGAAATGAAACATAATCAGTTGCATAATTTGGTTAACTGTAAGGAATGGCAGGTTATGCAAAAGGTCTCTGTCTAAATAGTTATACCACAATATTTGTTCTCCGAGGCAGAACGTTTCAGAAGTGCTTGATGCTTTTATCTGCAATATAGTCAAAAGAAATCAATAATCTCTTCATCACCTATAATCTCATCTTTGACTAAATAATGGTAAAGTGGCAAAAAATGTTCCCAATTCCATCTTAAAATATAGATATATAAAGTCTAGGTTGATTTTCTGGACAAAGTGATAGTTCACCCAAAATTTAGAAAAACGTTAACTGGGACACATTCATTTGCAATGGTTTGGTGTCCATACAATGGAAGTCAATGGGAGACGGTGTTGTTTGGTTACCAACATTCTTCAAAATATCTTCTTTTGTGTTCTGTCGTACATGTTCGAAATGACAAGAGTGTGAGTAAATGATGACGGAATTATCACTATAAATAGCGCAAAATATTTAAAGGGATATCTTACTCACCATCATTGTTTTCCAAGAACATGTGACATTTTCTTCCATTCACACAACACAAAAGTCGATGTTAGACTGAATGTTAGTGACTACCTCCCCATTTTCTTACACCATTAGCCTTGAAAACATCTCATTTTGTGTTCCACAGAAAAAAACAAAGTCATGCGGGTTCAGAACAACATGAGGATGAGTAAATGAGGACAGCATTTTCAGTTTTGGATGACCTATCCGTTTAAAAAAACTTTTAAATGTTAAATACGTTCATTTGCTGACCATCAAACATCGATGATGCTGATGATAGACATTTTTCCACTTATATACAAGCAGATTTTTTCTGTAAAGGGACATCATGACGGCCACAGAAAATCTGAGCCGTGTCAGGTCACACCATCTCACCGAATCAGAACTCACACAGTTTTTCCGATGACAAGCAAAGCCTGCTGACTTTCACTGCTTTTAGAGCAATCTCCACCATCAAAGGAAATGGGACACATCACAAAATCTAAAATGATTAGGTCTGATATGAGGGAGGATGAGGCTTAAGATCGGGGAGGGGGGGAGGTCTGGGTTGATGTACCAACCCATTGTCAGAAGAGAAAAAACTGTGAAAGACAGAGGTGACGTCTCAAATCGCTGGATTACATGAGCACGGTGGGAGACATTACTTTAAAGCTCCATTTCGCTCGGCTTCCAAGAAGTGCGTATCTTTCTGGAAGCTATACACCGTATTAGCATTTCAATGGTAGATTTGTGACAATCCTGGCGGGAAGGCAATTTCAATAAGAGCTGGATTAAAAATGAGAAATATGTTTTGGAAACACTTGTTTTACCTTAGAGGATGGTCATGCTTTGTGGCACGCTGCCTGAAAGGACACAAATGGTGTTGTGTAGCTGTAAATAAACCAATGCAAAATACTTCTTTGAAATAGCAGATTTTATTCTAAAAAAGATATCTCAGTACAGACAAAATATCAAAAATTATAAACTTATCAGCTTTCATCCTTTTTGGTGCTAATTTGCCCAAATTGTTTGGTCAAATTTAAATCATTTATATCACTTGAAAGGGGGGATATGGTTAAAGTCTCTAGAATCTAAAAAATAGAAACTTTAAAAGCTTCATGATTTTGAATTAAAACAGGAACAAATGCTACAAACATCTCGCCTTTTTTACATCTCATCCTCGTATTGAGAGAAATGCAATTCATGTTTTGTGTTACACGGAAATTTGTATTTATTGATTTATTTAAATCTATAAATATTATAAACACATACATACAATAAATACATGCTATTTCAGATCAAGTCAATTTAAATAAATAACTTGTTGAAGTGGTGTTAGGAAAATATTCAATTCATTTGTCACAGTGGTCAATATAAACCATACAACCTGAAAAAGAATATGAGCGTTGATACCTTAAGTATGATACTGAATGCATGACGCATGCTTATCTTGTGGACTTATTCAATGAAATGTTTATTGTGTTTAGTTAGACAGTAATTCGGAAAAATACCAAAGGTGTGCTCTCTGCCTACTCTCATATCAACATAAAAATCTTTTCTAATGTAATTTAAACTTCAGCCTTCTGTAACGTGGATTTTCAGAGGTTAAATGTTCATGTTTCATTTTTAATGGACAAAAACCAGCATGGCAATTAAAATAAACATCAATAAACATAAACAATATATTTTTATATAAAGTTTTTTTTTTTTTTACTTATATACACATTAGTCTACTCTCTTTAAAAACGTGCTTAAACAGTTCTTTACTAATGCCAAAAAGAATCTTTTTGGTTCCTCAAAGAACCTTCTCTCTCACCTTTTTGTGGTTTGTGGATCCTTTTCCACTGTAAATGTTAAACATTCTTTATGGAACCATGCGTCCTGACAAATACCTTTTTGAGAACCTTTATTTTTAAGTCTAGCCTTCACCCTTTGCTATCAAAAATACGTTGAAACCATTGATTTAAATGTATCGTCTCCAAATGAGTTTTCTACACCCCGCACACTGGACTCTGATAAAGGACGTGAAGTATACAGGAATAAAATTACACTTCATTCATCAGTTATTACAACCTTATAATAGAGCGTAACAAGAGCAATTTTAAAACATTATAGTGTCACTCTGCAATTATGGGTTATTTGGAAGGATAGTGGATAATAGTGCACACACTCCTCTAACACGTTTACCTGCCTTGTGATGAGCAACACTAAGAAAATTCAGTGCTTCTTGTAAACTTTGTGATAGTATTATTCCTATAACGCTTTTACATTATTTGATTTGTGTTTAATATAACTTACCGATAAAGCCTTAATGTCTTTTCACACAGGAGACGTGAATTTGGATTTGGGTTTTCTGATCAGAATAGCTGCAATGTTACAGTGCATTTAAAAAATCTGCAAGCGTCACGTGTGACATATCGAGGTGTGTTCTCATTTGATAACACACCAGATTTTTTTCTATCCACACACATCAAAGAGGTTTGGACGCCCTCCCTCTGACTTGCAGTGATGGCAGACTGCGACTCACTCTTGAAAGGAAATAAATACGTGTTTAGTGATAGCAACACTGCATCTTACATTGTAGAAGACATGTCTTGTTCCTTTGATATATTTTGTGCTCTGCAGGAACAGTACCAGGCTTTTCCTGATGTTATATGAACTGACAGTGTCTGTAAAACTCTCTGACAAGATGGCTTAGATCATAAATATCAGAACTAAGGTAGTATCTTGTCAATGCTATAACATCCTCTACTTTTCCAGAAAGAAGTTTGGATTAAGGCAATAATAACAGTGATAGTTGTGGTACTGTATTGAGACTGTGTTGCTGATGTTGTAACCATGGAGATGTACCTAATTGCTGTATCATCATCATCTTGTATGGCTTTAATGAACTCCTTTCTCTGCCATCCACTATCATTGTTTTGCTGTTTAAGTGTCAATATTTTTCTTGTACAACCCTTCCTGCATTTTAAGATCTGGGAATTTGGTGGTCCTGATTGAAAACAATCAGCAGAAATCAGGTTTGCATTTTCTTTATCGACGTGATGCGTTTCAGTCGTTCCATTGATTTCTGTCATTTTTAGTGATTGATTTCATCCTGATCCACAGGCACTGCTGTGTTGAAACAATTTAAGGTATAGCCTCTTGTAATGAGATAATGAGTTGACTCGGGATGTGCACACTGAGAAGGACGTGCAGAATGTCACAAAGCTGAAATAGACCGCGAACAAAGCATGCATTTTTGTTCTCTTGCTATATAAAGTGACTTATTTTATTTTGTAATCAAAAAGTTAAGGACTGCTTGTTTCTCTGCATGACTTCTTATTCAAGACCAAAGATCTCTTTTAAACTGCTTAAAAACAAGCACTTAAAAAAGAAGCCTATTTAAAGTATTGTCACTTTACTGACACCTGTTGGCTTCTATGTAAAAGTGCATGTATCATGGACAGACTGTAGATCAAGAAATGGCCCACGTAAGACATGCATGGTGCTTGAGAGAAACTATGCAGGAGAATTGCATTGCAATTACCCGCTTTAAAGGTTCACTGTTAAATGTAAACCAAATGGTTGTTGTGGCCAAACTCACAAGACAGTGTGCACAACACAAACCGACTTCACTAGCTCCGAGCCCACAATCCATTCCCATTTACGCAGAGCAATTCGGATTACAAAAAGAAAGTATTACTTTTTCTTAATTGCTGGCACAGATAGCGTTTTATTACAAAAGAAAAAAGTTGATGCATGATCATTGTAGCATTACCAGGAATATGTTATATTCCCATTACTTTTCAGGTAGAAAGGTTGACTTGTGTGGAGAGAACAGTTACAAAAGTCGGGCTTTTCTAATGCAGGCCCTTATGTAAGAATCGCTCCTAATATCTACATGCAAAATGGAGACCCATCCATTAATTTACTCCAGATCTGAATATCATCAAGGGAGAGGCACGCACGCATACGGCTCTTAATAACTTGGAGAATAAATAAAGTTAAAAACTATACCAAAATGTTTGTGTCCAAATCTCGCTCATGTTGAAGGGATACAAGAGACATGTACAAATAATACCTGTGGCAAAAGAAATCATAGATTTCTAAATATTTAAAATTGGTTTCCCTAAGAACAAGCGTAAGAATAAAACAGACTGACGTGGGTTGCCAATTTAAGATTTCCGTAGCTGTTGCTTTTACTTGGAAATTAAATACCAGATTTTGTGCAAGAGGAAAAATCCTATCAAAAAGACAAGCGTATGTTTTGGTCACACCATGATGTTCCAATCGGTATATTTCAGTTTATCAATCCTGTTTCTGTATACATTTGTCTTTTTATAAAATATTTTATTCATACAATCATTTTTAACTATAGCAACATTACTATTCACTTTAAGTGGCAAGATGTCACACAGATCACCTCATAAGAACAATAGTATATAAACGAATGCAAAAAAAATCATTAGAGTATGTTTCTCTTCATACAGTTCAAACTCTCTGTACAACTGTCTAATATCAATATTGCTGGTCCTGATCTGGTGGAGTCAGTGCGGTGCTGGAGTTAGAAACTGCAGCAGCAGCAGAGGAGGAGGTGGTGGTTCATTTGGGCTCCGGCTGACGGGGTGTCTCTCATCACGCTGGACCGTTCACAGCTGCCTCTGGGTTGGCTGCGCGCTGCTCTGATCTGTGGGCGGGAGAGGAGGGGAGTGGCTGTACAGTCTGGGATGTGAACATGAGTTAGATAAGGTGGGAGGAGCAGAACTTACTTGGCTTCGTCCATGGCAGCCTCATCCTCTAGAGGGCCGTTCAGAGCTTCGCAAGTGGCTTTTGCTTTTTCTTCTAAGTGCTTTAGACTGAAACAAACGTGACAATAATGAAAGGCAATATAATATATACAATATAATAATATAACAGTATAATGCCAAACACATTCAAGCTAGTTTAGTAAACCCTCAAAATAGCACACGAAAGACTCACCCTGGTTTCTGACAGTTGCTCGGACAATTGTTCTTCTCCGATTCTCCAGTTTCTGCAGCAAAGAGCTTTGCAGATGCATCCTCAGAGGTAGATAGCTTCTCTTCCTCGCTACAGGACGAGCAGAAAACACGGTTTTCAAAAGCGTTCACCCCCCCCGCTTTAAAAAGAATAAAAGCCCATTTACGTTGCTGAACAAACATGCAGAATAGAAGAGACCACATTAAAAGCAACTGGGAAAAATAAAAATGGGGTTGACGGACAAAAAGACGTGAGCATCACGACATACAGACGAATGTGACTGTTAACCACACAACACCTTGTTTGGACGATGAATGTGTTAAGTATAAAAATATGAGATGACAGTGTAAAAGTTACAACTGGTCATTTTAAGTGATATGCCGGCCATCCTGACTTGTTCCAAAAACACATTTAGGATGAATGTAAATTTGTTGTTTTTAGGATCTAATCTTATAAAAAAGCCCATTTCATTTGATCAAATTAGAGTTATTGAACAGCTCAAGTTTTAAAAGTTATACTCATAAATTAAATCATTTGAAAGACCTGCGAAAGCAAACTGCAGCGGAGGACTTGGAACGAATCCCGTAACTTCTGTTTGCAGTGTTGCAAAGATCAGAAACCATATGTGCTTGAATCTTGGGATCAAAATTGACTACATCTAAAGATATATGGGCATTTCATGCCGGCAAAAAACAGTATTAACATGCAAATGGCGATGGAGACATTACCATTTAAAGAAAAACAAACAAACGAACAAACATACGAACCAACGAAACATGACTACAAATTAAAACGCAGTGGCTGACATGGAAAAATAAAACAAAAGGACGCGGCAGATGTCTGCCCCCTGATTGGCTGTACATACCGATACGATTTCAACACTCTGAAGCCACACGCACGCCAAAGAGAAAGAGGAAGCTTAAGTTGTAAGAGTTGCAGTTCAAGGAGGACAGATTTTTTTGTTTGCATTGTCAAACAGACAAAACAAATGTTTAAACATCTTAAAGAAACAGCACGTGGCTATTGGCCTGGCTGGCTCTGGGTGCACCAGGAGAGGAATACAAGGACAAGCTATAAGGTCTACATGCAGAGTAACATGAGGCAAGAGGCAAAGGAGGACCTAATGGAAGCCTTGTGTGTCAAGTCTGCGGAACGGGCTCACCTTTTAAAAACAGCAGTTTCGGTTTTGGCGTCTACAGTTAGACTGACCGTCTCCTTCATAGAGCCGTTGGTGACAGTTTCGGTAATGCGGTCGCTGACGGGTTCCTCCTCGGGTTCAGAGGTAACCCCCTCCTTCCCACTGGTGTCGTTGGAAAGCCACGAATCAGAGTCTGGAGAACAGGATGGATTTATTCTAACTGCTCTGTGTGTTAACATACACAGCATGAATGGCAAAAGTCTATTCTTACTTTCTTGCTGCATGGGCGCATTGACACCCAGAGGGTCTGCCGTCTCTATGCTGGTCTCCATGGCTACAGGGGAATTGCTCCTCAAAGGATCCTTGGGACTAAATAAAGAAACGAAAGATGTTTGCACATTTATTGTGTTGAGGATAGTGTCCTGCATTAGGCTCAAATAAAATGACCTTAAACGGTGGGTGGGCATGCTAGAAACATGTTCTAAAAAGGGACTAAAATATAAAAACTTGAGGATGATGAAACAGACAAAAGTGAGAGATTTAAACATCAGTTTCTACTTAAACCGTTACGTACTTAGACGTAGAACATGCACAGATTGATAAGGCAGACGGAACACAAATAAAAGTTAAATACAAATAATTGTATCTTCATTTTAATTTAACTTTAATTAAACATGCAGTATGTATCAGTACCTGACAGGTGTGAAGCTAGAAAAGTCTGCCCAGCCTGCCTCGCCATCTGCAGCAGCGTTTGGAGAGCTCCAGCCTGCAGGTTCGGGCGCAGTGGCCCTGGAGGCTGACGTGGGTGCACCGGGGGCCACGGAGTTGCCTGTGTCCATTGGTATGTCATCAAAATTTGCGGTCCACACTGGACCTGAACAAACAATTAGATGTGACTCCATTTTCATCTTACGACTAGTGACAGATATGATAGTGGAAAACTGCTATACTTACCATCCCCAGCATCCACTTCCATTCTATCGTCCGATGATGCATTAGCGGACTCAAACATGTCTCGTTTGCCATCTTCCTCCTCAGAATCTGTGCTCTCCTCGCTGTCTGTACTTCCTGAGCTCCTGCAGGGAGAAAGAGGAACATTTAAGCCGAGGAGAATGAAAAGAACTGAATGGCATAATTAAAAAAAATTCCAAGGAGAAGGTACGATACCTGGGACGTCTCTGAGCTTCTGGTGCGAACGTGACATCTTTCTCATCCCAAATATCCTCTTCGTCAGAACCGGTGTCCTCAAACTGCTGGATTTTCTCTTTACAGCAGGCCTCAAAGAGAGCCATGTTTGCCTGAGCACAGCAGAAAAAAACTATGAAAACAATCACTTTTTTGTTGTTTAACACCATACCATGGTGAAAACCAAGATTATTACAAATATAAAATGGGAAACCTCATTTGTGTGTTTGTCACAAGACCACATCATAACGCATATATCAGAAAGACAACAAGTAAACAATTTCTAATGCAACACTGCATACTGTCCATCAAAACAAACCAAATCATGTTGATGTCTTGAATAAATATTTTTTAAAGACAAGCTAAACTGAGCACAAACACACATACTTACACTTTCATTTGTATTCAAGGAAAAGTTGATGTCTGATATTCTATCAAAGGGAATACTGCAAAAGAACACATTTGAGTTTGGTTACATCATCTAGACAATGACACCACACAACAACCTATTAACACAGAGCAGCATCCCGTCACCCCCAGCATGACTTACACACAAGATTAACCCACTCGAGTGTGTTAGGATCACCAATTCCACCACACCAATTTTCTCAGGGCACACAATGAAATTATGGCATTGATATAATCAAATGATTCATAATTTAAAAATAATCCCAACACATATCAACCAATAAAGACTACCAAATCAAACCAATCCCTGTTAGCAATGTTTATGCCCCAAATGATTGATTTCAAAGCAATGTCATGCACTGTGGGTACTTACTCCCCGACATCATCCTGATCGGCAAACTCTTCGTCATTGAAGCCAAACTGCTCAATAAAATTGGACGTCATTTGTTGCATCTGATAATCAGAAAAGGCCTGGCAAACCCAGGACCAATGATAATGATATAATCTTGACACTACAAAGAAGCTTCATTTCACAACAACTCATAGCAGTTATGGGTATCACATCAGAAACACTATAAACAGTTTGAGGCGAATTATAATATTAGTACATTATTATATATTATTGGTATTTATAGCAGGTTTTGAGGTCTCATCCAGACACAGACTTACTTGTTGTAGGGAAGAGTCCTGGTGGAACCCGCTGTCTTTAAAATCTACCTCATCATCACTGGACGAGTGTATGTGGTGTGTGTTAACCTGAGAATAAAAGCAAGCAATAAGACTTTGCTGCATAGTTTTTAAAGGCAAATAAA
Organism: Oreonectes daqikongensis; assembly: GCA_026939265.1. Classification (NCBI taxonomy): domain Eukaryota; kingdom Metazoa; phylum Chordata; class Actinopteri; order Cypriniformes; family Nemacheilidae; genus Oreonectes; species Oreonectes daqikongensis. The sequence goes on along the minus strand of JAOTQM010000036.1, from coordinate 7,397,577 downwards.
AAAGTACAGGCAAATATTCATATTAAACACATTCATAAGTACAACTATAAAAAAATATAAACTCGGTGAATACGAACAAGCATACTTACTAAGTCTACAGTGTTTTTCTTGTTTGTATCTGATAGCTGTCCTGAAGTGAAGGCTTCCCATCTCTCCCTGTCCTCCTCTGGAAGTTCTGCAAGAGGAAGAATGGGATAAGTGAAAGCAAAAATCTTATGGGAAACGTAATAAACGTTTACATATACGGACGAACCTGAGATGAGCTGCTGAATCTGCACCCCATTGGGGCCCTTGTCACTGTTGTGGACTATAGAATTAGCTATTCTAGTCAGGTGTCCCATATAACCTCTCCGTCGCCCACCCTCTGCCCTGAAGAAAGAAAAACGCAGGGTTCAGCGTTCTGTCCTCTTCTCTAAGCACCTCCATCAGAGGTATGCAAATACGACAGCTCTTAACAAATCAGATTTAGGAGATCAGACTCACTGTTCCTTCTCATTTGATCCCCAGGCATCAAGAATTCTCTGTATTAACTGGCACTTTTGAAAGAGCTGCGAATTAAAAAAAAACAGAACCTATCAGACATGACTGAGTAAACAGAACACGTTTTCTAAAGGATCGGGGGTGAAAAAACTCACATGTTTGATAAGGATGTTTTCTCTTATGGGTTCTTGGTCGTTCTCTCTGTTAATTTCAGGAGATTCACTTTGGGTTGAAGGCATCGCTAATATCATCGCCGTACATATTTCTACTTGTGTGTGTAGGAAATTATTCCACAAGTATTTGAAGTACATATCCTACAAACAAGAATGAATATACAACTTAATGATTTTAAAACATTTAGAAGTGTAAATAATAAGTGTTGGACCCTGTATATTTACAGAAAACAAACTCAAGTACTTACTAGTATGACTCCCAGTGTGTTTAGGGCGATGAGCTCCTGGTTTATGATATGAGTGTTGGTCTGCAAAAGGCTGGTCACTAGACGCACCACATTAAGGCGAGTGTTTCCCACTGGTGGATCCAGCACCCCCCACGTGGTGTTCAAGATGGTTTTCTAATAATAAAACAAACAAAAATGATTTTGCCATATTACGAGTGAGTGTTTCAAATATGGTTGCACAGAACTAGGCACACACTGGCACAATGTCTTCCTGTTATTTCAAGCCTGATGTAATTAGGAACTGAGAGATTACAGTCTAAAAGAGATCAGCTGATTTAACATGGCAAAGTTTAACCACCACACAGTGGTGTGAGGCTCACCTTTGGAGGCTCAAGCAAAAGCTGGTGAAAATCTTTCAGTCTTGGCCGGACAGCATCTAAAATACTCTGATTGACAGAGAACGATGGGTGGTTCATACCAGGGGGACAAATCTCCAAATGACCCTCAAAACTGCAAAAAAATAAGGATATTCAGATGTGAAAACCGATCCAAGGACTAAACAAACAAAGCTTACCAAGAAAAAAAAAATGCACTCACGCTGGTCTTCGTGTCTCAAAGAGGGTTAGAAGTATCTGGATAACACTGACTATAGCAGATTCGTTCTTCTCTTTGTCAAAGATGTTGAACAGCAATTGTTCTACAGTCTCTTGTCTAAAAAAAAAAAAAAGACGATACATGGTCGATTGTGATTTTCAAGTCTACAACAAAAGGTGTTGCATTAGCGTGCTTGAAACTAGAGCTTGACCTTAATCCCTTTGAAAATGGCATTTTTTAAAGTCACTGATTGAGGATTAGGAACTTGGACAGACTCACTTCTCCAGTGTGGCCAGCAGGGGATCGGGCTCAGAGCAGCCTTGAACTTGGAACATCTGATCTCTGCTCAGCCGAATGATCTCACAGAGCGACTGTGATGCATTTGAGTGTCTCTGTGTGGAGGGAACAGGCCATTACTGTTACATAGCTAGCAAGTATTGGATGGGTAAAGGATGGTTCAGAATGATGCAACAACTGACAATACAGAGGTTTAAAAATCTCAGTTTTTGATATTTAGAGCACCCACGCTGTGCTTTTATTTTTAGACAGCATAGATGGTAAACTCCTTGAGAAGTTAAATTTAAACAGCCACAAATATGCAGACAGACAAAGCATTTTTAAGCAACTTTTACAAAACAGTGTTATTATACAGAGCTTTATTACCAGTCATTCAAGCAACCTTCCTGATTTTAATCATATTTTTGTTGACAAGATTTGCATAAGAATCATTTTATTGGATAAATTTACACTTACATCCTCGTCCTGAGACGGCTGCACCATGTCCACTAGCCGCTGTATAATTTTCTCCTCATTCAGCCACTGCAGGACAAGAAATGAAGAGGAAAATGTGAGGTGCTATTATGATGACAGTGAGTGGATTAAACAACTAACCCACAATACATTTCCTACAGCATCCAAATAAGATCCATAAAACTAGGTACACAAAAATCACTTTAAGAGAGATACAAAAACATCCAAACGTTCTCTCAATATATGAGTTCTGAATTTGATATACATGTAGGTATAAGCACTCACATTTAATACATCTTGTCTAAGCTGCTGTGGCTCAATGCAGGTGAGCATTCTGAGCAGGAGGTCCATAATGGCCGAGGTCCCTATGTGTTTTATCATCAGATCCACAAAGTCTTCCCTCTTTCTGAGAAACTCCACAATCTAGAGGAAGCGAGAAGAATCAAGTAGAGCATTTGTATTACGTTCATGTGAAAGGACGCTAGTTTGGCCATCACACCTCCTGAACGCCATTCACATACCTGCTCAGGTTTTCTACCAATGAGGATGCTCAAGACCTTGCTGAAGAAACTAGCCAGCAGCGGGTTGAGAGGAGGCTCATTCTGCAAGAAGCTATAGAGCTTCATCAGCAAACTTTCATCTTCACCGAGCCTGTCATTGATCTGGCCAACATCTGAGGTCAGGAGTTCACAAGATATGTTGGGATACCTTTAATAGCACATACAACTGGGTTAGGGAACGTACATTTTATAAATCAGGAGATCACATTGCCCCCTTTAAATCAAGATGTAGTCATATGGTCAGATGTGTCATAAGCTCATACTTGTATTTGATCTTCTCCTCCACGTCATCATTGGGCTCCTGGGTGATGTAACCCACGAGGTCCTCCATGCACTGCGGCCTGACCAGGAAATCAACTAGCTTGTGGTTCTGAGCCTTGCACTCCTGCAGGACGTCCTCCTCGTCCATCACCTCCGTCAGTGTCACATCATCTTTCTCCAGGAGTGTATCGATGTGGGACGTCGTGTGCAGATCAAACTTCCAAAACATGGTGCTTCTGAGGAATAAATTAGCAGGTGAGGGTGGATTTTCAAAAGCATGATTACTATGCAGACATAGTGCCAAAATTGACCAGAGGTTGATCATCTGGACTCATTGCAAAGATTTTCCGTTATGTTTGTAAACATATCACTACGGGATTTACGCTTACCTGTGAGTAGCAGAGACCAGAGGGTAAAATCTCTGATTAAAAATAAAATAATGCTTGTGCTCTATGGGACTTCTGGCCCATTACAGGCACCACAGGCAGTAGAAACTGGAGAGATCCTTAAGTACAGACCACATGCATAAAGAAATGCCCTCTGCCACAGCAAAACACTTAACACACACCTGCAACAAAAGAACAGACAGAAAAGATACAGCATCCATATTAAAAATATCTCCTCTAACCAAACCATCTCGACTTTCAGGTTATATTAGCGACTAGGCCATTTTTATTTCAGACATAAGCTTTCATTATTAGTCACATTTTAAACATGTACAGATGCTATAACAACAAGAAGAGACCATTTTCTAGTTTATAAGGTTCTTGGAATTAAATTATGGCTTACCTAAAAAGAAATATCTAGTCACCATTTATTCATGTCATATAAAACCTGTATATGACCTACGATATACAAAACCCTGTGGTTTTGACTTTTGGTCTTGTGTTCTGCCAAAAGGCACACAGGTTTGAACAGTATAAAAAATGTTCTACTCCAAAATGCTTAATCTGCCATACAATTTAATAACATAATGAAACACTTTAATTAAACAAACATTTTTAATTTCAGGCATTTCATCTTTCATCCAATAAAACTAAATATGTCTCTTGTTGTGAGGCTGGCAGCCTAGCAACACCTAAAAACAGGTCATAGTGTATCTATCTACCTCTGATAGGTTACTATCTAGTATTGACAATTTCACTTTCCATTTAGGTACTTTTCCTTTAATATGCTCCTACTGTACCTGACAGACAGACATACTGAAAGTATCAAATATTTCCACTTCACGCACATCACCTAACAACACTGATACCAGTTACAACAAAAGCCAACACACAGCTATGCATTATTTAGAGTAGGGAAGTGACAATTTTTCCGGATGCACACCACTGAGGTGAAAGGTTACAAAGCCGGCAAGCGGCCATCTTGACTTTCATGAATGGAGAGGAAGGAAAGCTTATTAATAGACTAAAGACACTGACACTGGCCTCTATCCATCCTCCACCAAAGACGTTTGATGCTGACTAGTTAGTGAAGTGCATGTTGTGGATGCAGTTTAACTATGTCTATAAATATTTCCATTCATACCACCACTGTTTATTTCTCGTATAGAGATTCTTACTTGTGTATATGAATACTGTGAATTGAACATAAATACACCTATAATAGTACCCAGAATGACCAGCTACCCAACATACTTGAAAAATAAAGAAACTCAAACTGAACTTCAGAAGATTTGACAGCAATTTCACTTGCACAAAAAAATACTGCTCAATGCCAACACACCTTGTTTGAAAGATGTCATCGCATGCTAATGTTAACCATTTAAAACACCTTAAACAAACATAGGTGCTTTAACAAAGCTGTGCATTATTGATTGTTATTTTTAGATGTGGTCTTTCACCACATACTGCTTAGAAAATCCCTGTAAAAAACAAAACACAAATTTGGACAAAAACCTCTGCCAAAGAAAAAACCTAGCACATCCATCTCAACTTAAGCCAAATCAGCTGACTTAAGTGGAAAACCATGTCGAGGAAACATATTACAGTAGATCACCTGCACAATTCATCTCAAGCAACTCTCCAGTCGAAAAAAATCCCCGGAAACTCTCGTGACTTTTCCGTAGCTATAAAAAGGCCTGCCAAACCTCCCCAGTATCCCAGAGGCAACAAAAACAACAACACAACTCCTCCGGTTGCAGTCAGAATCGAGCCGGCAAAGATGATCTGCCCGAGTGGACCATAAAAATGCTCTGCCATGTCAAAGCAACTAGATTGCTTACGAGTGTGAGGGATATATTAACCACAAGCATTCAGATACGATCACACCAGACTAGTAATAAAAATCTGTTAAGGAGATCGTGGAGATTTTAGATGTAGTGTCGGTAAAAATACACAAAACGTGGATCTGTGATCCATTAATATAACAGAAAGTGACTTTAATATAGAGAATATAGATCAGAGAAATCATCCCAACATGCCCCTTTCATTTCTAAGCATTTATAACATAAGCCTTAGGGCTACTGATGGATCATTATAAAAATTCAATAGGCTACAAAAACACTGGATTTGTTAGACCAACAATCATAGCACAAAAATATGAGGGTTTTATACACGCAAATCTAGACATTTTTTGCTTTTCTACTGGTTATTTGGCTGTAAATTATTTAAAACATAGTGAGCAACCTACCTGAATATAATTTCTGATCATAACAGACACATGCGAGCATTCAAACGCAAGCTCCTCCGACGCCCCCAAACGCTATCTGTGTATGCAGCTTACTAAGTTTTACTAAATCAGTCTTTTTGTCCCACTTTCCTAAGTTTTTCGGCATGTCGGGCCCCGGCATTAGCTAACACTCCGTTTCCGCCAGGAAAATACCACAGATTTGACACTTTTATAAACACCGAGTATATTTAAATATTCGCCAAAGGCACTAAATGTCAGAATATTGTAGATGTAATAAGAGAAAGGGTGGAAAAATTGCCCGTTCTGACTCAACAAAACAGAGAAGTGGCAGCAGGCTAGTGCTAAGCTAACAGAGACACACAACACAAATACGCACCGATTAAGACAGCGGAATATTGCTAAAGTCCGGCATGAAGACTGGAGAACCTCTGGCTAAAACGGTCACCGGAATGAAAAAGAAAAATACGTGCGATGTACGTGAGTTCTGGGGAAAACGGTGTTTATAACAAAATGTGACAGGCGCGAAAAAAGAGACCATCAGAGTTCACTTTTCAAGATGGCGGCGTTATCAACTTCAACAGCCCCAACCCCCATCTGAGGTAAAAGAGCTGTCAATCAAAATACACTGCTGCAGCCTGATTGGTTACAGCGCCGTGAAGCAAAGCATGCCGTTTTATGTATTTTGAAAAAAGGTGCTGTGAATCTTAAAGTAGGAAACGTCATAAAACATATATACGCTTTTTATAACAACATGCTATGTTTTTCGTAGATATAACTAGTAGATATTACACGTTTTAAGGTCATTTTGAAATTAAACTAAACCACTGCGCACACCCAACACCGGCAACGCCAATAGCATTTTAGGTCGCTTTAAATTCTCTCCCCTGATTGGTCCACGAAAACGTCAATCAGATACAATGGCCGATTTCAAAACTAAGTACAGCCAGGTACAGCGACATAAAAACACGCGTATTGCTTTATCTTACCTTCTTTGCGATATCTTGTCATAGCGTATTTAATGACGACAACCAAGATTTCAACATATCCAAAACACAAAGCTGATACTTTTATAGTTTCGTAAAAATGTTACACTAAGCAGCCCGCTCACACTGTCGCTTTCGGAATTGCCTTAACCGGCTCGTTACTCGCAACGCCCTAGCAACAATAAGACGTCACAGTGATTGACATGGGTATGGACCAATCAGCGACGAGGGCAGAAGCAGAGTATTTAATTTGCCTTGAGAAATAAGAGACAGGGTATTTTTTCAATTTCACACCGAAATAAAATCATTTCATAAAACATTGAATTTGTCATTTGACTTAATGGCAAACAAATGAAATCAAATGAAAATGTATTAGACTATAATGTGATTTTCTCTTTTTTAAGTATTTAAGTGTAGATATTTTACTAAATAGGAACAAGCAGTATAAACCCATTCATAAAATATGAGTCAGAAGGTCTACAGCCCGTCTCTAATACCCTGCTGGTCGTGCAGACATGCAATTATGGGTTTGGTGTAGCGTGGCAAATAGGATCTGACGTCTGACCCTTATATTAAATGTGATGCATAAATCTGTGGAGTCAGGCTGTGGAACGAATCTGTAAGATATCGTTCAGACAAGATCTATTTCGTGTGCTAATATAATTGCATGTTTCCTATGTCATGCAGTACCATAAAGATAACACAATCTGCAGTGGATTCACATCATAGACTAAAAACAGCCAGAATTAATGTGTTACGTATGTGTCAAGTGAAGCCTGCGATTGGACTGTGTTTCTGATTAAGAAGTGCCCCAAACATGTGGGTTTTCTATGACCAAAACCATGGAACATATGGACAGCAGTTTTGGAAAATCAAACATGAGTGCATAGGATTTTCTAATCTGCATCGAGACCTCTGGAGTCATGCAAAGTTCTCATGTGATCTTTATCTTCTGCATTTATTTATGTTGTACATCATTTCCAATACAATAAAAAAAAATTGCAATAATATTGCATTTACCTAAGAAAAGAAATAAATAATGAATCAAGAGAAAAATCATAAATATCATAAATATTCACTGTTTTCTTATAGGTTGTAAATTGAAAACGCCTGTTCTTCACACATATGCAAGTTTTTACATATTTTAGCACAAGACCCAGCATACAGAACTCCTCTTACACTTTTCCTCTCAGCTCCTGACATGTGCAAGCATGTTCTCATGTGCCTTTCATCCAAGGCGTGTTTTAGCTCCTCCACTACACGGATCATAAACAAAGAGAGACAGATGGATACACGGAGGGGTGTTGATATTCCCATCCCCCTTCGGCCCAGTAAGGAGCCTCATAACATGTGTTCACTTCTGTCAAGTGTGAACACAGCTCTTCAGGATGAAAAATGAGAAACAGGAATGTACGTTTAGCTCTCAACTGCTGTGTTTGACTAGTTTCATGGCCTCATTTTTGGCCCCACGTGAAGTCAGTGAAGTCAATTTTGATACCTGTTTACACACTGACAAGCATTATTAAGCTTTTATGTTAATTATATTATATTTTTTCAGTGGATCAAGTTTAATGCAAACTGCTTAAAACGTGCTTTGATCTCAAATTATATTTTAATTGAAATACACTGAAAATTAATTTGAGCAAATAATAATATTACTAAAGTTGAGTTGCATTAAATAGAAAAACATATAAATAAATCCTAAGCAAAAATAAAATGTACAAAATATAAATTAAATATTGTTCTTTTTTATTTGTAAGTGTTGTGCTTGTTGAAATTGTGCAAAAATCATGCAGACAGCATGCTTTTCATGATTTTATTTTTATAATTATGCAATATTTCCAACAAAATAATGCCATCATGCAAAGAGTCCTAATGATACAAAATGACGTCTTTATGCAAAATTATTATTATTATTTTATTTATAAATGACATATAGATTGAACACGTGAAATTCACTCGAATGTTAAATACAAAAATAAAGACTAAAACATAAAAAAGCCATATAATATATTCAATGCATCTAGTGAGCGATGTTCTATTCTAGTTTAAAACCGCACGAGGGCAGCAGATGACAAAATGAAACACGAAACACCTTTCATTACCTTGCATCACATTAAATGATATCAGTGCATTGCTTTGTTTGCAGTTGTGTTGTGTTTGCATTAAAGTTGGCCTAGTATTTACATTTATAAAACGGTTAGTTCCAGTCCTTGATTCTAATTGGTTAATAGCTGTGCTATATTCACGATATAACATATGACCGCTGCACCAAACGATGCCATCACTACGCAGCACTTTCAGGGGACTATTTTTTCCAGCGTAAGAAAATCTTAAATGATTTGACTTAATTTGCATTTATACATATTTTAGGCGTAAATATTTGGATTGTGTGGTAAGCGTTTAATTAAGAAATAAGGTACTTGAAGCGAGTGCTTTTTCGTGAGTGAATAAAATTCACATTCAAATAAGCAAACAAACAAACAGCACATTTCTTAAAATAGAACCTTTATTATATAAAAATGCTTTTGATACAAAAATTGTCACAAGTGTGCATTATATGAGGCATTTGTACACAAAACACAGACTTTGATGGTGCACTGAAGAGCAAAGAGCCGTCAGTGTGAGTGGATGGTTTGATTTATAAAGGTCCAAACCAAAGTGGTATAAAATCCAAACAAACACAATTCAGTCACAATCAGATGGTGTGTTACAATGACCTTGAGAGTTATAATAGTTTTAAGCTCGTCTTTGTTGAGAACTATTTTCTTTATGGGATCTAATTTTATCCATTAAAAACACAGTTAAAAACAATCAGTTCGAGTTAAGATGAAACTCATTTAATCATACAGCTGATTTAATTTTCTTTCTACATCTATTCAATTCTAGTCTTAACGCAATAGTCATTTTGTTAAGTGCTTAATTTGCCAACAAGAAGAAAATACGAAATCATTTTGATCAAACAGACATAAATGTGCTCCGAGACATGTTTTCACCTGAATAAACAACTAACTGTTCATGAGGAAATACGGGGAAATACAGTTAAATGTTCAATAAATTGAATGATAAATTACAAGTAAAGTTTCTTACCATAGTATTATGGTACAATTAACCAAGTGTTGAAATCATAGCTTAGTGTAACATTATTATTATTATTTCATTTATTTTGACTTTTTTTTAAATAGACACCTACACTGAGTTCAGTCTACGAGATCCGATCGCATCCAGGTGTAGTTACTGTCTCTTTAAGACAGAAGTTAAAACCAGACAATATCAGAAGTCTCGCAGAACATACGTTCACTCCTTCAAAATAATTTCACATGTATATTCAGACTATACACAACTGAAGATCTTTGCTATGAGATTAACAGCATGACAATTAAAACAGTTATATAATGGTCTATGGTCAGTTTCATTATAAACATAAACATGTTATAGGTGGCTGTTTCATTCATTATTATTTACAGTAAAACATGTATGTACAATAGCAGCAGACACACTTTTGGTAAACAGGACAAACCAAACATACGCTTGGAATCGTATCTTTTTCACATAGAATATAATCAAAACAACGCCTCGTGGCCATTACGAAAATCAATGATTATTTACCTAATTACACATATGTACAACTCCATCGCAGCATCTTGTTTTGGTGTTTTGTTGACGATTTGGTTTGATACTACTTCAGAGAAAACAAAAAAAATCTTTTAACCATCCTGTCATATTTGCATTTTGCGGACCTCATGGGGGGCACAAAGAGCCTTTAAAAACGCGCAAGTCATGCCAAAAATGTTCCAACTTTGCGTTCGTTTGCGAATATCCTCAAAAGCGTCTCCCCCCGCGGATCTGAAATGTTTCTCGAACAAGCGTGTGGAAAAGAATAAAATAAAATCTTTGTTTGGACTATTTAAAACTATGTACAAAGTGTGGCTGAGGCTGGGTGTCATGAGGAGTCCGTGCAGGGCGATGGGGGCGGGGGACACAGGTGGAAGTAGCTGCGTTCGGTGGAGGGCGAGGGAGGGCAGCTCTCCTCCGCTGACATGTATTGGCTCCGTGGAGTGGGGGGTGGGGGGTAGGGGTCAGAGTCTGAATTGAGGTCCATGTAGTACTTATTGCTTTTCCAGCGACTGGTGGTGTAGTCGCTGTCGCACACGTCTGTGCTGCAGGGGGTAGTGGGAGGCGCGACCCCTCGCATCATATAAGGCCTGTTCAAATATGCAGAGAGTATGATCAGTTATATAGTGACACATCTCTCTTTCTCACTCCATCAATCATCCATTTTCTCTCATTCCATCTACTACGATTTTTTCTAAGTCCATCTATCCATCCATCATACAGCTCTCATTTTCACTCAATATATCATCCATCCATCTTTTCACTCCATCCATCTCTTTTTCACTCCCTCTATCCATCCATCCCTTTCTCACTCCATCCATCTTTTCACTCCATCTATCATCCATCCACTTCTTTCTCACTCCATCCATCCATCCATTATGCATCTCTTTTTCTGACTCCATCAATACCTCATGCATCTATCTATCCATCTTTTCACTCCATCCATCCCTTTCTCACTCCATCCATCCATCCATCTTTTCACTCCATCTATCCATCCTTTTCTCACTCCATCAATTCACCCATCCATCTCTTTCTCACTCCATCTATCCATCCATCATTTATTTCTTTTTATGATTTATTTCATCAATACCTCATCCATCCATCCATCCATCCATCGCTTTCTCACTCCCTCTATCATCCATCCATCTATTCATCCATCAATCCAACTCTCTCACTCTATTCATTCATCCATCTATCCCGCTTTCTTATAATATCTATTCTCTTGCTCTCTCACCTGTAAGACCTGGTTGTGGATGGGCTGTTGGATGAATAAAACACTTCCGCATTGTAAAGTGAGCGATCTGTTGCTGGCGACGGAGGAGGGTTAAGAATCTATACACAGAAAATAATAAAAAACACAACATTAACCACAACAAACCAGACCAGATCACAATATTCTCAAAACACTTACATTATAACAAACAGCTATAAACTATGGACCAATGCAGTACCTGCGGGTAAAACGCTCCTTTGGTGCTGGACGAGCTACTGGACGAAGCTCCGGTCACATGGTTCCTGTCGTAAAGAGGTGCCCCACTGCCACTACTGCCCATGAGACTCATCGAACTCATCATAGACTTCCCACAGGAAATACCTGCCACACAGAGAGAGAGAGAGAGACTCAGCACCAGCACCAAACTCCTCATGGCACCAATGCCATCAATGTAACTGCAAATGTTACCCGTGAAAGTGCCATGTTGTGAGTTTGTGGGCGCTATGAAGTTAAGAGGAACGTGAGGGGTCCCGCTGATGTACTCGTGAGGAAAGCCTCCATTGGAGCCCTTGTAATGGCGACACACGACCCTCTGACACACGAAACACATGCCACCCATCACAAACACAGAGAGGATGATGCCGATGACGGGCCCGATGGTGCTGGTGTGCCGAGGGAGATCGTTGGGAGTTGTGAAATCTGCAAAGACATATTTGATAATGTGAGAAAAGGATGATGTCTTGGGAGTTGTAACATAAAAGACAAACAAAGAAATGATGTGATTTAAGGTCAAACATTACTATGTGGTATAGTTTGGGAAACGTACCACAGAAAAGTTCATCAGAGTTGTCTGCGCAGTCTGGGAAAGAGTCGCATTGTTGTTTCTTCAGGATACACTGGCTGTTGCCACAGCGGAACTGATTGGGCATACAAATAGCTAAAAGAGAAAATGCATCAGAATGTGAACTAGATGAAACGGCTTCCATTGGCGCAACTCAAATCTTTTGTAATAAATGATGAATTCAGGTTCGAATTGCAGAACAGCCAGACATACTCTCGCAATCCTGCTCATCTGAGCCGTCTGCGCAGTCGGGTTCTCCGTTGCACCGCAGCTGAGCATCCACGCACTGGCCTTTGTCACACTGGAACTGGAGGCCGGAGCAGATCGGGCAGTTCATCTCATCGCTGTGGTCCGCGCACTCTGCGATGCCGTCGCAACGCCACGCCATGGGGATGCAGTCGATCTCGCCAGTGGCACAGGTGAACTGCTCGCTAGAGCAGGTGGGAGGCTCTGAGGGGTTGTGGGTAAATTTGTCACACACGTGCATTTACCAAACTATGTTTTTTGACACAAATATGTATGTGTCATCAGTTACCTCCACAGCTAAGCAGGTTTTGTAGCAGGACCAGATGCATGGGACATGAGCAGCGTGGTGTCCCATCTCCCTTAGCGATGCAGATGTGAGAGCAGCCTCCGTTGTCACGGGAACACGGGTGAGATGCTGTAAATGAGATGAGGGGAACGTCATAAATGAAGCACAGGTATCGACCAATCAGCATTCAGCAACTGTGATTTATATATTGTATTTAAATGGGTCTCTTAAGGATCAATTTTTCAACATTTTTATCTGCATAAATTAGCTTTCCATCGATATATGGTTTGTTAGGATATGACGACATTTGGCCGAGATATAACTATTTAAAACTGCAAAAATAAATCGAAATATTGAGAAAATCGCCTTTAAAGTCCTTAGCATAGCATATTACTCACAAAAATAACTTTTAATATATTTCCGGTAGGAATTTTACAAAATATCTTTATGGAACATGATCTTTACTTCATATCCATATGATTTTTGGCATAAAAGAAAAATCGATAATTTTGCCCCATACAATGTATTTTTGGCTATGACTACAAAGTTTCCCGTGCTACTTAAGACTGGTTTTGTGGTCCAGGGTCACATATTATTAACAGAGAGATGTCATATTGGTTGTTTTTAAGTTTGGAGAGTAACAAACACAAACGTACAAAACTCCTCTGTTTCCATGTACTCCACCGCATGAATGCCGGTAAGATACTGGATCCGGCCCTGAATGCGCGTTCTCTTCTCGCCGTTCAGCTTGTCAACACGTTCGATCATCTGCTGCTGTTTGTCGATCCAGTACAGGTGATCACCCAAGACCGTAAGGCCCACGGGCTGCAGGATGTTGGAGTCCTGGAGAACAATCCGATTGGCCCCTGTGAAGCAGATGAACAGGCGTAAAAGATGCACAAAGTCATCATTTTGCCAAAACGCATCATAAATATTCTGCTATCTAATCTATTCGGCTTTGTGTGTTGTTGGTCATTTGGCTGAGGAGGGTGTGCTGTTGCGTAAGGAGATTAGCCGAAGCCTAAGGTGCAATGATCTGTCTCATGCTAACATCAAACATCAGAGCTTAGCATCTGGAGAGGCTTTGCTGCCTGGAAGACCATTGGCAGACATCAGAAAAAACAGTGATTTTGTATAAAGAAGAAACTTAACCTCAGAAGATGCAGAAAATAGATACTGAAATGAAGTGGGTTATAATATGAAGAAGTATGTTCTTATTGAAACGTGAATGTACAGATGATGTTTAGACAGTGCAGACTATACTTTGTAATTAGTTTAGACTGGACCGTATTGACTATAAACAGAACAAATATAAATCTGGAGATGCAACCTGTAGTTTGACATGTTTAAAAGATCAACAAATCATTGGAGAGGTTAGCAGTCAGTAAAAAAGCAGAATTTCACAGAAACGATTACAATAAATTTGCCCACAGCGACACAATTTAAGACCGAAAATAAGATTTAAAACATTAATATTTCGTGTCACTTATTTTTTTAAATGCTTGCATGTGAATATGAACCATCTAACATTGATCTTCCATCTCAAAATTGATCTTCAAAATAAATGACTAAGATCAAGTTTTTCTTGACCAATAATTGTTATATTATTTGATGAATATACTGCATATTCTTTCTGAAGTTATAAATCTTGTTTTTACAACTTATTATGCATTTTCAGTTGTAATTATTCTGCAATTGCTGTTATATAAATCAACTTCTATTCAAGATATATGTTTTATCTCATTAGATGTGCACCAACAATGTGTTAAACTATTATTTACCAGACAGGTCACTGCTTTCAATGCGTTTCAGGTCAGCATCCACCCAAAACAGTTTGCCCAGCTTGTTATCCAGAGCCAAGGCTACAGGTCGGATCAGTCCGGTCGTGAAAAGAGATTCACGCTCAGTTCCATCCAAAGACGCACCTTCTATTTTAGCCGAGCGATCCTGTACCGTGGTAAAGTACATGTACCTGTCGGGAAAAAAGAGATTTGAGAGTGAAATATTTCTACAAGCTACAAACTGGATGTTCGGACAAACACTTATTAGTTGAACAGTGTAAACATCTTTGACTGCCCATGTCGTACATCTGTTTTGACTGTATGTGAGAAACCTTGTATATCTTTATAGTCCTAATGTTATGTCTGAGGCCAGTTTGTGATAAAACTCAAAGGTGGGTTTGCTTCACTATTTGCATCTGCTAGCAATTTTGTTCAGTTTAAAAATGAATAGAATGGCGATATCAACATCTCTGCCAATACATCGCCTGAGAGTCAGAAATGTGATGAAATAGTACAGCACCAGATCAGGCCACTTCAAAAACAACCCGGCTACTCCTATGGGAAAAATTGAGGGTATATACATTATATTTGACATGTTCCCTATACTACAAGTTAAAAGAAAAACTTTGGCTGATGGATTAAAAGACTTAGTAATAGGTTATGCATTCTGCATCTGACTTGACTACACAGAGTATATTGTGCATTAGAATGTACACCTGCAAAACAAAACCGTATGCTGGATTTTTTGAAGATATTGTTTTGATCTTTTATTATCTGAAAAGGCTTGTAAACTGACTACAAACAGCACGTCTATAAAACAAAACAAACACATTACACATTTGATTTTCAAGGACACTTCGAATAAATCTTTTGATCAAGCGGCGAGAGTTTTAGATCCAGATGCACAGAATAGCTTATATGAGAGGTAAACATATTGGTGACGTGCAAATGCGGAGAACAAATCACACACATCTAATCAGAAGCAGCCATCAAAGTCCAGATTTAGAAAAAAATATTTTAAACTTTCTTAGACTGAGTAGATTATCAATGATCTAAAACATGAAAATGAGCCATTACAGGCAAAGCAAAACATGTTGATTCCACTGAGATATCTCATAAACAAAGCTGGATAACAAGATCAATTTAGAGATAAAATATGGGACTGAAAAACACAAAATGAACACTAACAGGCAAACCAAAACATGCTGAATCGACTGAAGATCTATCTGGATCTAAATACAGAGACAAAAAAAACAGGAATACATAAGGGTTACAATAAAACGGCCAAATTTATCTCAATCTGACACACACATTACATCACTGCTTTTTATACAAACATGGTAGAGGTTCCCTCTGCCCCAACTGAACCAGTTTATGATGGCAAGACGCATACAGAAAACCCACGGTCACGCTAACAATGGGACGCACAATTACAGTAAATACAGCTAACGCCTGAAAACGGTGGAGCTGCTTGCGAACTCGGCATCTCGGGGACCGCAGCGGGCCATCTGTTCCACGTATCTGCTATAGAAAACCTCTGGCTGGAATTAAAGTTTTCCAACAATACAAAAGCAATGGCAAAGTGCCCCGTCATTAGGGAGTCCAGTTCAACACCATAATTTCAAGTCCACTATATATCAACAGACACTTGATAAGGTGATGTTTTGTTTATGGCCAAAGCAAATCTGGCTAGCAAAATCTGACCTTAGGTTATGGACTGCGACCACGTTTACAAATGAAAAAAGTTTCAAGTACACATGACAGCATATCAAAACGATCTGCATTTACACGGATCCAGGAAAACGGATAAAAACGCTGTAGTATGCATGCCAGGCCATTGGATGGCAATGTTGCTATGTAAAGAAACAGGATGTGCCTGCTCAAATACACATACACCGTTATAAGCCAAAAGTGCTTTTTAATACCCTTGGTCGACATATATGTGTGTTTAAAGTCTTGCGAATGTAAATAATGTGTCTCCGCTGGTCTTATTGGTGCAGTAAATCCACATTTTGCTGGGGAAACGTTAATACATAGTCGAGCAGCAAGAGCTCACAGTACTGGAGGCCGCCATATTGTTTTGGGTATACTCACGCTACTGAACGCGTAATACGCATGCGCGTGACATCATCGTTTTCAAGAAGTTCTGTCTTGCAGTTTACACGGAGACGAAAACAACTGCATAAAAAGTTTAGCGTTTTCATTTGAAAACATTCTTGTGTAAACAGCCTCTGAGAGAATAAACTGAATGTAAATTGTAATGATAAAAACGTGCCATTTTTCTTTGATGTTTTTAAAATTTTTACAGATGTTTTTATTTTCTTTCGAGCCAACATTGGATCAAAAATCACCCTATTTACTTCCTAAATACACATTTCTATGCTTACTGTGTCCCTGTTTGTGTAAAAACGTAATGTAATAGCTTGTGCCAACTTTAGCAAACTCATATCAGCTTTATTCTGGGAAGAAAAAATACATTTTTTATGACCCAATATGCTTCTTACCCTTTCTCAGCATTGACCACAATAGCTCGTGGTTTGTCCAAGTCATCCTTTAGGACCTCTCCAATGACATGCCCGTCCATTCGATGGATGTTGATGGTGTTGGTGGACTCACAGGTCCAGTAAACAGTGCGGCTGTAGGAGTCCAAACTCAGATCGTGGGGCTGCTTTGGGTGGAGGTTGGTTGGCGTCATCACAGTAGACGCCTGGAGAAATAATAAAAATGCAGTCAGATTAGATATGCAGTTGGGCACTGTGAGGGGACTAAATGACAAATTCATGATCTTTATGAGCCTTGTATCAAGTAAGGTCAAAGTTCACTGAGCATTGCTTCAACTGTTACCTGAGTGCCGTCATCTCGAGCCCTTCGAATGTTCTGTCTCCCGTCCACCCAGTACACCAAACGCTCCAGGGGGTCAAAGCTAATGGCACGGAGATTCTTCATAACGTGGATGGGCAGAATCATGTCTGGACTTTGTTCTCCCAGGACTATTCGACTGATGGAGCTCTTCTGGCTGAAGAGCAGGAAGCTAGAGGGCGCTGTTAAGCAAAGCATGAACACAGGTCAGCGTCTGGCGCTCAACTAGATTTCATCCCGTTTACTGGAAGGTGAAGGTCATGACAAACTTTTAATGCAATCAAACTCGGTGCAATCAGACCTTCCCGGAAGGTCATGAAAGAATGTGGATGGAATGAAAAAGCGGGATTGAAAGTGTGTTGCCAGGTACTCTTGGCCAAAGGTTTCTTGGCTTCTTCCTGGTTCGACCTCTGAATCAAGTTCTGTAACTTTTAAACTTATAAGGAATTAAATGCATATGGCCAGAAGCCATTGTTTTCTAAAGGAACCTGCCAACTACATCCTTAACGCTATTATTATTTATTGTAACGTCTGGTAAAACAATTAAACTTTGGAGATTACTTATTTTGAGATAACTGGGTGTTTATACACCTAAGGAAATCCCTTATATGGAGATGGTTGGACATGTAAACTCACAGCTGCAGTTGCGTCCATTCGCCTCAAGGGTGTAGTGTGAAGCACAGCGACACTGGGCACCAGAGGGCGACGCTAGGCAAAGATGGGCACAATGTCCGTTGTTTTGCGAACACTCGTTGGAGCCATCCTGTCTGGAGGAGTGAAAAACCAGGATGTCCATGACATATTCCAGGTGACCCTGCACCACCGTGCGGTTCAACCCACTGCGTTTGTCTGCTCGCTCGATGCTGCGAAGGTTCCAATCCGTCCAGTAGATGTAGTCACGGTACTGGGTCAAACCGAAAGGATGGGGAAGATCGTCCGCCACAATCTCTCTCTGCAAACCTGAGAATGAATGAAGAAGATATTTAATATGGCAGGACAAAGTAAAGCGGCATTTGGGAGGATTTGCAAGGAGATCAATTTGTCACCTTGCATGTTTGTAGACTCGATCATGCAGGTGTCCAGATCTGTCCAGTAAAGACGTTGGTCGATGTAGTCAATGGTGAGACCATTGGCTCGGCCCACTTTATCCACCAGCGTCACGATGTTACTGCCATCCATGTGAGCTCGGGCGATTCTGGGCCGACCTCCCCATTCAGTCCAGTACATGTACCTGCAAACCCAAAATATGTACACAAGATTAACTGACCCCGTATATAAATAACATTAATCTGAAATCGACAATCCACTATTAATACACCACAAATACTTTTTAAATTAAAAATTCAAAACATATTTTATATATATTATTACTATAGATTTAATAATTATAATGTATGTAATATATGTAATCTTTAAATATAATAAAACTAAAGTATTTTTTTATTTTTCATAAAGATGACATGCACTAAAAGAATAAAGAAAATAAAAAAATGAATGAATGCACTAAAAGAAAGAAAGAATTAAGGAAAGAAAAGAGGAATTAAGAAAAGAAGTGAATGAATGAATGAATGCATGCATGAATAAAAAAGAATGGAGGAAAGATAATTTTTATAATATTACTATATATTTAAGAAATAATTTTTTTTTTATTAATACTAATAAAAAAACATACATTGAAAGAAAGAAAGACTGTAAGAATAAAGTTTAAAAAATTTAAGAAAGAATTAAGGAAAGAAAAAAGTGAGTGAATAAATGAGTGAAAGAGACTGGAGGAAAGAGAAAAACAACAGAATGAAAGAGAGAAATCAAGCAAGCAAGAAAGAAAACAAGCAAAGGGTTAAAAGAAAAAGTAAGTATGAAAGAAAGATCACAATATTGTGTGTCCATTACATACAGGAACAGCCGAATGGCTTTTTCTCCACTTCCTGCACTAAACAATACAGATGTTACTTTTGTCCCTCATCAGGTAAAACAAGAATTAAAAACCATATCTATCTGATCCCTCAACCTACTCATTCACACCACCGTTATAAAAGTTAAATGAGTCTGTGAAGGTGAGAAGAAACAATGCCGAAGAATGTGTTGGCTAACAGAGAGAGTCGTGCCTCATAAGCCACAGGAATGCCTGATGGGTGCTGGAGGACATGACTTCACTCCTCTCAGCCACATTCGGGACTCGTGGCATGTTGCCACTTGCTTTCCGTCACACACACTCAACTCGATGCCCCGCAGAGATGTTGTGATAGCGATGAGCGTGTCTGTGTTTAAGTATGAGAGCTTTCATGTCTATTAGATATTAGCGTAATTATCATTTAGCACACATCCAGAGGGTTTTGGTTAACCGAAGGATGAGAATAGATCCAAGATGGCAGACGCTGTTCTAAAAGCAGCGTGCAAGAGGCTGAAATTAACTTTTTGCCACACCTATCTATAAATATAGACAATTATCTACCCAGATGTTTTCTACTAATTTACTTTCATTATATAGCTACAAACCAACTGAGATGTTTCTTCTTTTGTGTTCCACAAAAGTACAGATTTTGAATGATGTAAGGGTAAATAAATGTTTTATTTTGGAGTACTTGTAATCCACTCACCCATTGGCTGGATCCAGAGCAAGAGAACGTGGGTTATCCAAATCTTTGCAGACCAGAACTTGTCGGTATTGGCCGTCCAGGCGAGCCACCTCGATGCGGTTGGTACCGGTGTCAGCCCAGTAGAGGTTTCGACCCATCCAATCTACGGCCATGCCCTCAGGATAATCCAGACCAAACTCGATCACTGGTTCGACCAAACTGCCATTCATGAAGGCTCTGCTGATAGTCTACAGGAGAAAATAATTATTATATTAGCTTAATAAATGCAGTTACACACTGCATACACAACGAAATGTGTGAAATATGAAATGATGAATATGGAAATACAAAGTCTCGCTCAACGTGTCCAAGTATGGTCACTATTCGTACTGTTTTATGAGGGAAAGTAATGGTATTTTAAAACCATTACAAAATGTATTTTTCACCAAATGAAAAAGAGAATCTGACCACAGGCAGCTTTAAAGCTCATGAGATGAAATATGTTAGACTTTGCTGGATCTATTCCACTTGATAAAAGACAGTGGAATCTTGTCTGTTGAAGTTCAATATCTAAGCCACAGATGTTTTGGTTTAGAAGCAGACGGCTTTGCTTTATCATCACCCAATCCGGAGATAAAAATCTATGATTAAATGATTCGTAATCCTTGATTCACCATTAAATTACAACTTTGTTCGAAAGACCAGCTTTGTTGGTCACCTCCATATGTTGTTGACCTCCCTTGGTCAACAAGCTTACCAAATAGACAATTTTTGCAACAAACCAGATTGGAATATCACTGAAATTCAGAGTAACATTCCATACCTTGGTGCTAACATCAGTCCAGTAGATCCTGTTCTCCAAAACATCAAAATCCAACGCAGACGCTTCCTTGACCCCGGTGAGTGGGATGGGAACGTCATTGCTGTTGGTGCCCAGCGAGATGCTTCGTATGTCTGCGCGGTTGGTGAAAAGCAAGAAGGCTTCTGGAACCACACACGTCCGCAGGTCGCTCAGGAGCTCCAGACCCATGGGGCAGGCGCAGCTGAGACCCTGCGGCCGGTGGAAACACAGGTGACTGCAACCTCCATTGTTTTCAGCGCATCCGTTGGTACCTGATGACATACGCAGGGATGCATTTTTGTGAACACTCCTGAAGTTAGGATTAAAACGTGGTTTTGAAAGTGAAAGATCTTACCGTAGGTTTCCGTGACCTTCGTGGCTTTGAGGCCCATGAGGTCAGGAAGTTGCTCGATGATGACCTCGCGGGTGCCGTTGGCAATGTGAACCCGTTCGATGCTCCTTCGCTGCCAGTCCGTCCAGTAGATATACTCTCCCAACAGAGTGAAACCGAAGATGTGAGGCAGTTTGTCCTCCAGGATAGTCATCCGATTGCTGCCGTCTACATTTATTACCTGCCGATAAAAGAGGTTGTTTGGTGAAGGGTGGACGAAGGCAGAAAATCAGCAACATGTAAATACACGCCAAACATTGTGATCTCATTTATGTTGCATTTACAGATTGCATTATAAAATATATTTTGCATTATAAAAAAACAATATTGACAATATCAGTTTGGCTGATAATATAGAGTTTTTTTTAGTTTAAACTAAACCATTTGGATTGTAAAACAACTAATGTTTTTATAATAATAACATTGTTTTGATATCATATTTTATTAATTATGTGTTTATAAATATTAAATATAAAAAAATCAAACAAACACAAACAAATAAACTAATAATAATAATTGTTATATTATTAGTATTATTATTAATAACATATCAATTATTGATTTATTATTATTAATATTGATATTCTGTATATTTATACTACTAATAATAATAATTAGTATTATAATTAGAAGTCTAAAGATTTTGTTATTGCTGTGCTCAAAATAGAAAAAAAACGTATACATATTAGATATTGTTTAACTTTACCGATTACAGCTCTACAAATCTTCTGAAAATCCAAATCTTCACACTAAAAGCTGACAAACATGCATTTTTCGGTCCAAGTAACCCAAATAAACCAAAAACATTGTTCATTTACATATAATATGGACATTGTAACAATAGAAATTGTAACAATATGCAAATAATAATTGGCATGTTGCAAAAATCTGTCAGTCTATATTGACAATTGTTAGATTGTAGGTGGTCAGATCAATCACTTGCGATTAACAGCCAAAAACAGGAAACACACGAACAAATCGTGGATCTGTTTACACTTGCCAAACAGCTGTACACCACATGCACCATTGGACAGATCTACAAATGCTCAGATATTTGAACTGCCATAATTGCAGTATCCTAATCCAAACCAGCTAGGATTTCCCAATTGTGGAAAAAAAAACCTGACCAAATATGTAACTGTAATGACTTAAAATAGCTTCTTTTCTGGCAGAGTACGCAAGCTCGAGCATGACTTTGAATCCCTCCTTTTAGAATGAGCGTCGTGTTTTTACTGCTGAAAGGCTGCACAATAATTCTGATCCCGGCCAAGTGTATCATATTTGAATGAGTGAACGTGACAAAATAAGACACGAGGGTTGCGTTACAGGGAGAAAAACAGAGCAAACTGATATAGGGAGGGGAGCCAGAACATGCCTGGATTCAGAGAGAGAGAGAGAGCGAGAGAGAGAGAGAGAGAGAGAGAGAGAGAGAGAGAGATGAAGTAAAAGACAAGAGTTTGAAGCAAGTGGGTTGCTGGGAAGGGAATTGGGTTTGTTTCTGAAAAGGTTGCAATTACTGTTTCTGGAAAGCATCCCGACATTACTACTTCTCAAAGCACACCATCTCTAAATAGATGGCTTTCCATTTTTCACATTTGGCGAATGGGTGTCAATTGCAGTAAATGCTGCCCACCTAATCAAAAATATTTTGGAAAAAGCTGAAAACCAGCAAAAAATAAAAGTGCAACAACCTCAAGCCCTATTCCAAAGGCCTGCAAATGATCAATAACAGACCGGCTTCAAATGCTACGCGGGCCATATTTTGCCAACACTCATCGCCCGACCCAGCGGTTCTCAATTTGGTGGGTCATGACAAAAAAATGGATCACTTGTTTATCCTAAATGTCAGACAGAAGGGGAAAAGGATGCCAAAAAGGCAAACAATCATATAAACAATTACCAATAAAACAAACATTTACAAAATCAGTTTGCATATATTTCTTATTTCTTATATAAATGAACACATGAAGTCATTGCTGGAAAGCATCCACGCTTTTAAAAGCCGTTGGGTGTGTGTCATCCTATACCTGCACAATTAGAAATGAAGAAATGCAGAAAGCCTCCGTGTTTTTTTAAACTATTTTCAAAGCGCCTACGGACAGATGTCTTTGTTTGCCGAGAGAAACCCGTGACAGTTAACTCTATCACGTCTTCTCTCTGAATGATAAATGAGATTATAAACGCTCAAACAAGCAGGTCAAGAATGAGTGACAGGCGTATTAATGCAGCATATTGTTCCTGGGTAAAGTAGCTTTTCGAACAAAGACTTCCTGTGAGACTTCTTTCCCAATCCCAAGTCCTTCCTGTGAGGACGGAAGAGGGGGCTCAGCTGGGACTGGGGCAGTTGCCAGCGGCTGGCAGGGAGGGGTGTCCACCTGATTTATTTTTGTAATTCGGGTCTGTGCTTCCTACAGCTTGTGGAGTAGATTACACTGTTCTCCAAAGTATAAAGATGTAAACATTAAATTGCTTTGGAAATCTGTTGGAATCTTGAAGGGGGTTGGGTAAGACGTTTCTTACATTTTCTGTCTCTGATGAAGATGGATAAACCTAGCGCTGTGTTCAAAATAATATAACCCAAACTATGCATACTTACAGTATGCAAGTATACCACTTTAAAAAAAATCTGATTTAAAACATACCAAAAAAGTAACTATTTTCACTAATAAAAACACAACCCAATGAGGTCATGTGACCCCAAATGCTTTCATACAGAATTTGTCAACTAAATAAAACTGGTATACAGCATATAGCATGCAGTATGAAACACTAGCTAGCATTACATTCCTGACATAGCCAACCGCTGTAACGAAGATGGATTTGTGGATGGATCGAGGTGTTAAGTGTTGGAACTACATGACCTGACACCTGAGGGAAAAGGAAACCGAGGAAACCGAAGCCGTCGTGAAAGGCTCCTCTCTCCTCAGACACCAGAGGTGTTGACAATCTGAAAGAATGCTAACAAACAGACAGTGGGCCAAAACCACAATGGCGCTTTTTCTTCTGCTCCTCCAGACGCAAAAGCACCTCCAAGGGTCTAAAATGGAGTTTTGCAGATGTTTCTCAGCCTTCTGGAAAAGCATTTCAGGATGAAGACGGCAAAAAAGTACAGAGAGCGACCACCATGGTAGTAGCTTGAGTACCACAGGTAACACAATGATGGAGTACACTGTAAAGTACTGTGGTATTACTGTACCATGGTCCTATGGTACTGACACAGTTCTTTTTCATAAGGGTGGGTGATAAGAACATGAGTTTAAATCTGCTTTCTGTCTCTTGAAAAGCCACAACCCTAACAATGTGGAGGAAGGGTCCAACAAAAGCGTTTTACACAGTCTGCAAATCTGATTTCACCACAATGACAGAAACCAGTGGGGCGTGAGATGTCACATGACTTGTCAAACAAAATGGTGTTTCTATGGCACCGGTGCTGAGTGGTGGTATAACACAAACTTCTAGATGTTTTCTGAAAGCCATCTTGAGATTGTTAAATGTTGACCAAACGTCATCAAAGGTCAATTACAAGTAAACGACTAACATTTTGCGTCAAACCAGTTTTTACAAACAACAGTATGAGGTACTTTATACAGTCTTAAACATGAAACGTAGGACAATAACAAGGTTTGGCCCAAAGTTCTCATGGAGCGAGGTGGGAATTTTTGTTCCATTCGTCTAATCAGGAGTTTTATTGGATGGCATACCTTGCCGACATCTGTTTCCCTTTTAGCCGTTAACGTTTTTCTTTTTTTCATTTTAGCACTGACCCCTTCTGTCCATCCATAATATCCCATCAGACCTGCTTGGCTGTTTCGGGGGGAGTTGAGTGAAAGGAAAAGGGTGGAGCTGCAACAAAACTGATTCTTTGTTACCAAACCTCTAACAAAACCATATATGCCCATTTAACCTTCACTCTGGCACCGATCTCTTATGTTCTCCATTCAGAGACCAAGTTCGCAACTGAACAATTTCGAGACCCCCAGATTGCGGCAAGGTTTCTCCAGGTCTCAGCAAGGGGGATGGGGAAACAGAATTGAGGGGAAGGGGGAGGTGAGGGGTATAGAAACGCATGGCTGCCAGTGCACAGAGAGTCCTGTGTGTGCTTAAGGAGCGGCCAGCTGCCGAACCCCCTTCAGACCCCGCCAAACCCGTGCAGGTCTCAAAGGTCACCCAAACACACAAAAGAGAACTCTGAGGGGACCGAAAATGTGCAGTTTAGATACAGTGCTACAATCAGGCAAAAGACGCTTACGGGGTCACCACCATGTGTTCGAGATAAAGTTAACAAGAGCGTAAACAAATGCAAAATAAACAAAATCAGCAAACTGCGTCAACTCTGTCACGGAAAGTACAAGAATTATAGTTCATATGAAAATCGGTCAGGGTTACTAAGATTTTGCCAAAAAACTGTGTCGTCAAAAATGACATTGAACAAAATAACAGAATTAAAACCTTATAAATACTAGTATACAAAGAGTAATTATTAATAATTAATAAAAACTATATTTATACATCTTATCATTGAAAGCCCTTGGGGAAATTAACCATACGTTACTACAAAAAATAGTAACAAAATAAATTTTACCATAGCAAAACTGGTTACAGCTTATAGTACAAGTTACAGCACGTACTATAATAAAACCAGGGTTAATTTTCATAAAGAGGGAACTCACCAACAAATTATAAGTACTTTCACAGTTGTTTCGAAGTCATTGCTATGTGGTTGCTAGGGGGCTTTTAGGTAATTTCTGGGACCGTTAGATATGGCTCTTCATAATAAGACTATGAAGTAATTTCGAGTTTACCATAGGAAAACTGTGGGAAAAAATAGATACTACACTTTCACTATAATAAAACCAGGGTTAATTTTTATTAAGGTTCTCACCACCAAATTATCAGGACTTTCTAAGTGGTTGTTAGGTCACTGCCATATGGTTGCTATGGAGTTTTTAGGTGGTTTCTGGGACCCTAACATATGGCTCTGCATAATAAACCTATGAAGTAATTTCAATCGCACAAAATATCACTTCGCAAAGCAGCTACATTCACAGGACGGCTAATAAATTGCAACACAAAAACGTGAACTTTGACGCTCCCCTTCTCAGTAGGAGCCTTTATTCTCGCATACAAAAAAATGCTATTCATTTTTAACAGATGCGATTAGACATGGCCATTTAATGTAAAAGAGGGGTTGCGCTTTTTCCCCTTCGCTGAGAAAATAGAGTACGCACCCTATTTCTGATGAGGGAAAACGTCACAAAACGTACACAACAAAGCCCCCAAAAGTCTCATTAATTCTGACAAAAAGTCAAGACACTGGGGGCTTTTTTCAAAGCCAGATTGTAAAAAGTGTCCAGGCACCAGGGTGCCAAGCAAATTCAATATAAAGACGAGCAAAGTGACAGCATGGCGAGCGTGAACGGAGCTGAGGAGAATGAGAGAAACAACAGACACAAGCGAATGAAAGCTTAGCTCATCAAAAAAGCATTTCTCTCGGAGATGTTAAACTCGTAGAGGTTGACGTTTGCTGGCTGTTTTATGCATCACGTTTGCTTTCTGTATCTCTTAGCATGTGGTTGTGCTCAAAAAGTCATTTTAGAATAAAAAAGAAATTTGAAATAGTGTGGAAGTAGTTGAGTGAGTGCAAATCAAATTTCTCATCCAACTGGCGACTAGTCAATTATTGAGGTTGGCTGGTTTATCTCAATTTTTGTAATTTTGATATTTTTTGCTTCAAAGGGGAGACTGTGCTAACAACCACCACTTTTCTTGGACTATAATGGAAATCAAAAACACAAAATGATCAGACGGTGAATGTAAAACCTTTACATTAAACATACACACAAATATCTCCATGCCAATGCCCAGAGGAGCCAGCCGCCATATTTTTTCAATTACCCGTCGAAAGAAAAATCCAGCAAAATAACCTTCAATTTCTGCACGAGCTTTGAAACATCATACGATTTCACCTGAGGTTTGGCCGGCTCTTCTGATGGGGCCGACTCAGCTGCAGATGATATTGTCTTTTTATCTTTTGTTTGCTTGTGCAGGCCAAGAACAGCACTGCCTTAATTCAAACACAATGACCGGCCGTCCCGCTTTTTCGGCTTTACCCCAGAGCCCGACCCTCGTGCCTGTCCGTTCTGCTTGGTGCTGCGCTTGCATTTCCAGACTCTGATTGAACTCGAGGAGATGGACGCTGAGAAAGTTCGCGATGAGAAACGCTGAAGGATCAAAAAGCGAGTGAAAAATGCGAGTTGACGGTTGCAAAATTGCTAAAATATTGACTCATGCTTTAGCAGTCATCTGCACGCTGGTGGCTTCCATGGGCTTCCGGAGCCCTGAGAGAGAAGTTATCATTCCCATGGCCTTCACAGAAAGCACAAAGCATCAGCAGGTTAAGCAGTGTAAAAAATCTATTATATGAGCTTCCACTTTTAGATAGCATTCGACATAAAAGTGATGGAAAAAGCAGATAATATTAGTGATTGGATACATTAGATAAAAAAAATTTGCTTGTAAAATGTTGTACTTTTCATTTTACTATAATTAATCATAACTCAATTAACATAAAATGACATCAGTTTTATAGAAAAACAAAACAGTATCCATAGTTTGCATTTCACCGGCACTACCTAAGCCATGTAGACAAACCTCACAAAAATGCTTGTATCCCGTTAACTCATTTTATAAACACGGCAACATAAATACATCAACATCCTGTGGATATCTTGCATGCTTTCATAGGGCCAACCCTTTCAGTTTGGGAGAGAACTCACACGCCCAGACTTGAGGAGCGGAGCTCTTATGTTGTGACAAAGAGGAGTAATATGAGAAGGTCAAACAGTGTTGAGAACAGTAGTCAATTTACTGAAATGCTCCTGAAAGCTACATTTACGTTCATATAACCGAAATAAAACAGTGGAAACAATATTATGAATCAATTTCTCTTCTGAACGAGCACACAATGTTTCAAACTCTCTTTGGCCACCAAAAACAAATAGAAATCTTAAAATCTTTTGGTGAAATGCAAGACAAGTTCAGTGTTACAGTGGTCCTAAGGTGAATAAAATTGCATAAATGCATTGTGACTAACAATACAAAAAGTGAATACCGGTTATGCTGTTTAATATATACAAGCAATTACACCAGCAAAAAAATCTATACAAATATTCATTTAGCTTCAATATTCAAACAATGATGTAATGAATGCTCTGAAAAATAAACAATACAAACTAAAGTTAAACTCCCTTACAATAAATCTTGCATGCCA
The DNA here is from genome assembly GCA_026939265.1 of Oreonectes daqikongensis. NCBI lineage: Eukaryota > Metazoa > Chordata > Actinopteri > Cypriniformes > Nemacheilidae > Oreonectes > Oreonectes daqikongensis. Next base: position 7,368,996 of record JAOTQM010000036.1, on the reverse strand, counting down.
TCTGTCTTCAAGTATTGCTCTGCTATGCCCCGGAGATCCGGAGGTTTGTCTAACCAGACCAGAAAGCTACAAGTTAAAATTGTATCTCAATTGGCTATAAATTCAGAAACAATGCGTTTTCTTTGGAGTACATATGAGATACATTGCTTGCAGATGAGTCGGCAGCTGCTGGTGCCGTATTACAGCAACACTGCTGCAGAAAAAACGGGAAAAACCGCTGCTGTGTCATGCTAATAATCTGTGGAAGTCTCCAGAACATGAACGGAGCCCTGGCGACTTTCCCCTTCACCACCCGTCCGCTGACAGATGTGGAACGATGATGCGCGTCCCTCAGGAAATGAGACCGATTGTGGTGGCAACAGAGGAGCTACGGGGCAGGAACGACTATGAGACATGAGTGAAAGCAAGCAGAGGGGACCAGAGGTCACACTTTTAACCATGTCTCAAGAGAGAGAGCGAGGGAAGAAATACAGACGAGTGAAATGAAGGAAAACTGGAAAATCTGAGGGAAACGTAGATGTTTGTAAATGATGGGACATGGAAACTGGATCGTCGTTGGTCTAAGTTGGTCATTTGCTGGTTGACCGACTACCATTTTCCCAAACTTTGACCACCTAGGCGGTGGTTTTTGCTGGTCCAAGATGGTCTAAAAGCTTAGACCATTTAATGTCAAACTTAGACCAGCTAGAAATTTTCCATGTTCCAAAACACAGCTACCAACGTAACCTAGATTTTCCCAACACTGTTGTCTCTTGAAAACCAGCACAATATTCCAAACAAACACTAATGGTTCTACTTTGTTACATTAAAAGACCATCAAGTAACTTTTTCACAAAGTGTTTTACTTTCCCCGTGGTTAAAGCCCACATAAAACGCTTTTCCCACATGTAACACATCATCCAATTCATCACGTTAAAGAGCCATTTCAAGAACTTTTCTGCTGTTTGTCAAATTGTAACAAATGCTTGGCTTGCCTGTAAAGATCTTAAATCTGAGGGTATTTGTTTTCCCAAACAAAATTAGTGTGCGAGTGAAAGAATCGCTGGATTGTGTGTTCAGTACTGGCCACAGGAGATGGAAAATATTACGAACGTCAGGTGTCTTTTATACCCCTATAATTCAAGTCAAATCGTGTATCCTTGGAGCCTGAAACATCAGAATTTAAGAGCTCGTAGCGAAACAGCCAGCAAAAGCAACAAACTGTTACCAGGCAATTAACCATAAGGCTGTTTGGCTTGGACTACCACTGGCTGGATTTGGCCCGCTTTGAAAAACCTGACTTTTAACGGAGCCACAAATTTGCATTCTGTTGTATTCGGGAGAATTTTATTAAGAAAACAAAGCCGAGACTGCTCGCTGGACTTGTACAGCGGGCATCGGTTATACCTTACAGGGGAAAACATTTTCTGTCCAAACTTCAACAGTAGAATGAGTTAAAATAAACAAGATCCAAGTATTGCAGAACAATTTCTATCGCTAGATGTTACAATGCAATATAGCTTAAAATAAAATCTTCTTCATCTTTTGGCAAAAATTTATATCAATTGTTTCTAAGACAAAAACCACAATGTTTATTCACAATTAGGTTAATTTCTATCATCTACTAAATACTGTGTGGTCAAGATCGATCGCCCAAATTTTAATTCTATCCTCGTTTAGCATAAAATCCCAGAAATATTTTAGTATCTTCATTAAGCACAGTAACTGGCCTCCATTCCACCTTGGAAGGAAGTTCTCATGATGTCCACCAAACCCACAAAAGACATCCATCACCTGTACGAACCTAACATAAACAGACCAAAGAGCCGCACATGAAGCTCGCAGTCCCTTCTAAACAGCTTATTCCACCATTACCGTCCAAATCGAAACAGCCCTCGCTCTGACGGGCCCTAGATGTGCCGCTTACTCAGACAAAGGAGCCGTCATTAGCATGGCCAATGTTTTAGAAAGAGGCCCCTTGCTGGAAAAAACCCTGCGCAAATCAAGTTTCACGGCTCCTGCCGGCCACAATGTACCAGGGCCATTAGATCAGTGCTTTGGGGGGACTTTAAAGAAAAGCAGTATTGATCCTCTTCACACTTATGTTTTTAGCCAGCATCCATCAGCGGACGAGGTCCATGCCACCTCGCATCGGATAAAAGCGCTCTTTCAAGCTGGTGCACACAATGTTGCCATACTGAAGGTCCATCAAACTGCACTTCAGGATTCATTGTAGTCTAATGGCTTTATCGTGAAGAACTAAGACTTTGGGGGGATAAAAGAGGAAAACGTTGCTTAATGTGCTATTTAGATATCAAACAGACAAAATGAAGAAAAAGCTGTTTGGTTCGAGTCATTCAGCTGGTATAGGATACACAACAGGTATTTATTATATTTATTAGGTACCGTATGCACCAAAATACATATATTTTTAGAATCAACTAGACAATAAATTAAATCTAGACAAACTAGTCAACTTGTTGGTTATCTGATCATCGGACGCCTTCCAAATATTTCTAAAGCATTGAAAAACAAACCTATGACTTACTCTTCAACCCAGTTTACAAACTGAGGTCCTCGACAACACTTCGTACTCGGCTTGAGGCAACCCCCCAAGAAAAGCCCTCCTGTTTTGTGCAAGTTCTGCTTCACTCTGTTCTACATATTTGCCTTTATGGGAACCCAGAGGGCACCATGGCACTTTCCAATCGGGTCCACAAAAGGCTCTGTGAAAGCAGAATCTACATAATTGCCCCACAAAGCAGGGGACTTTCTACAGCATGGATGGCACATCAGTCAAGCGAGTTATCTTAAGCATCTCTACACCGAGGGGGTGAATTAAGGGGGTCTGCGGCAACTTCTAAAGGGTACAAAAGGGGAGGAGTAGAAAAAGGGGCGAGCTGCTCGGAAAAGAGGCAAAAACACAAGCGAAAAGAGGAACAGAAGCGAAAGCCCACAATTCCCATACTGTTTAAGCAAAAAACCTTCTTGTGCAAGCGGCAATAATCAAGCCTCCTTTCAGGCGTGCGGGACCCGAGATGAAAGAGGATGTTGTTGGCACATGTTCAAAAGCGCGATCTTTCAGTCGCACGTAAAAGAGAACGTGCCGCGAACCCGAAACGCCAGCTGGAAGTCCGTATGCCGAAGGTGAGGACATTTCAAGTGGTTAACCGCAATTTCAAAGGTGCCTGGATGTTCTTACATGTAGTCAGACGCTTGTGAGCTTGATGTGAATGAAAACAAGTCATTACGCGTACACATAACAGCTTTATAGTACAAATAAAGATCTAAAATGCCAGTCAGAAGTTTGGATGCGTTTATGAATATGTTGTGCATTAAAAACTTTAACATTAAATGCTTGCAAGTATGTGCTAAACTGAACAGTAGAGAGAAAAAAAGTTTACAAAGCATCCCAGAATACACCTCATGAAACCATTTATTAAAATGCCTGCAGAGTCTGCAGATACAATCTAGACAAATGGCAGTGGCTTTTAAAGTTATATTAAAAGATAAAAATGTAAGATCAAATATAAGACATGACCTGCTATTCCAAAAGGTGGAAAATAAAAACCGCTCCGAGACATTTCCGCCATCCTTATGAAAACATTCTGGCGAGAGGCAAAAGTTAAAATAACAACAACTCGCCAAGTTAAAGCTTCTACACGGTCCCATCAGCTAGACGTTTCCTTTCACAAACATGAAAAATGAACAATGGAAATGTCCTCAGTCTAAAACACAATTCAACTTTGAGGAACTTTTTTTTCCGCGTTAAAGGGGAAAGAAAACAAAAAGGCAAAATGAGGCAGAGAGGGGAGGACCCAAAGCCTCCATTCCTCTATTTATAACCATTCAGGCAGTGAGCAGCCACATTCCAAATGCCAGAATGCACTTTTCAAAACTCCTCATTTAAAACTTAATGTTGTTTTCAGCCGCCCTCCCTCAAACCCACCCATCGTTGAAAAAGGGACCAGCACGGTAAAAACGCAAACAGTAACATGTAAATGTGACTCCATTCTATGGCAGTCCAAAATCAGCCTTTCCAAACAAAAAAGGCAGCCGAGATGAGGTAAGCGTGCATCAGTGTGCATGAAGAGAAAATCTTTAATGAGAAATTACTAATGGCCGGACCACGGGCGATTAGCACTTCAAGGGTTTTTTTTCCATTTGGAGGGTAAGTGGGCCAGCTAAAGAACGGCCTCCGCCTCCATTAAGGTGAATCTGAAGAACCCTTGTGAGAAAAAAGAACAGAACACTCCTGTCAGCTGCGGGAGTTTGGGGAATGCGGCGCAGCCACCCAAAAGTGCATCTGGCACAGGGGTGGGGTGGGGAAGGACCTCCGCAAGGGTTCGCCTCTATTCTGTGCTGCTATTGTGCTGGAGTAGGCGGGGGTCAAGCCTAAACATACGACCACAGGGTTTTCCTCTCCTCGGCCGGCCTATTTGTTGGACAAGAGGGAGAGAGAGGGGGTGTCCCAAATCCTCCTTCAAAACACTTTCACTAGAAGGAGAATTTACAAATGAGTCTTTTTTTTTTTTTTTTTAGTTTCACTTGGATGGGAATAAGATTAAATGGAGAACTAATTGAGCTTCTTATATGTTATATGTCTTAGACTTATTTAGTTTTAGAAATCTCATGTCTCACTCATATATGTCTGAAAGGTTTCAAGATGAATGTACACATTTTAATATCTAAACTGCTTCTCCTACATCAATTAAGTGTACAAAAGACATATTGATTCTGGAAAAAAGGCATTTCTGTTGCTCAATGATCAAACATTTTATGAAGGCTTCAAACTAGGGCTGCGCAAAATGCATATTCAGTTATTTGCAATAACATTGCTAGATTTGTTTTTATGTAGTGGAAAGGTAAAATATGGCTGTTCACTTTCACAAGTGAAACATGTAGGTTGTCACAATATACCAATATTTAAAACCATGTTTGTTGATATCATGTTAATACTAAACATACGATAATATCGTAAATTACAAAAAACATTTTGGGTGAGTCAGAATGGTTGCAAACTCTCTGTTTGACACCCTGCATTAATAATAGAGTGTATTTCATTGGCAAAAACCCCCACAAAAATGTAACATGAATTTGACTAATAGCATTATTTATGAAAATATATAACGATAATATTGCTATTGCGAATTCCTTTGGCCACGATTGTTATGAAAGTGAAAATCTGACGTTGTGTCATCTCAAGCTGGTTTTATAATTTTTCTCTTATTAATACAGATTTTATTAAAGCATTACTGTATAACAAATCGTATATTGCATTATTTAAAATACGTCACGTTTTTCTTTAATATTGTGCAGCCCAAACAAAAAACCCTTCTATAACAACATGAGGACACTGTCAGTCCTTTTTACTAGGCTCCCGTTAAAAACAGTTTTGATAACAGCACAAATACAATCGCCTGAGGCGAAACCTATTTTTTTTCCATAGGAAGTAAAGCTGTAAAGAGAGAACCAGCGTTCACAAGTCTAGAAAGGTGCTGCACGTGGACTTCAATGAACGCCTGGCCTTTTACCGAGCTCGATCTGTCAGCGGGAGAGTCCTAATCCTCAACTCATTCAGCCTGGCTTTAACACAGGAAAACACCACCTCGCTCCTTCCTTTAACGCCCACAGAAAAACACCTCTGCATCTCAAAGACATTGTAAAGCGGGGTGCATGCAAACAAGGACTCGATGTGGTTTAAGGCCGGCCTTACCCTGCCGTTCACCCATGGCCCGACTGTCTTCTCTACAAACGACACAGCGGGGAACCGGGCAGCTGAAAAAGCCCCGGGTTACAAACAGGTTAGTTGTGATGCCATTTTCCAGAGAGCTTTGAACGGCTGCAACCGGCAAACAGTCCAAAGCTGTCGGCTCGATGGGGGTTCTGTGCATCAATAAATAAAAGCTACCCTTTAAAGATGTGCAGTTTGAGTCCTAAATAAACTTGTCACACACTGGATACAGGCTTGGTTGGATTTCACTAAGATAAAGTATTTCCACACAAGAGAGGATTGGTCAAAGTACAGAAAGATATTCTCTCGTCGTACTGAGAAAAGCATGTCAGGGAAGGTTGTCGACAGTCAGCGTGAGAAGAAAAGCAAACGAGAGCGAGAAAAAAAAGAGGTGGAAGTTTCCGTAGCAGCCTTTGTGTTTACATGACAAGCTTTCAACTATACAGATGGAATGAAAAATGGCTTTCTAGGTATTATGACACCCGGGGACCTGTGCCTACAGGTAGCTGACTAATTACACAATGCAAAAACCTTGAAGACGCCCCGACCGCAGAAACCACGCCACAGAAAGAAGCAAAAGAAGAGAGTAAGAAACGACAACGGAACAAATCTAGGAATACAGTCGAGTTTCAACTCTAAGGAAAAAAGAGTCAAAAAACAAAACAGGAAATCTTTGAAAATGTCCTCGAGGTTTTACATTTTTTGGGTCACTGAACAAAAATAGCACCAGAACTGACCGGATATCTGGTGTCAGTTTTTCTGTGATAATATACAAGCAGATTTAGATTCCTGAGCAATAAACTCAAAGCCAGAGCTCTATTAGATCTGTAAATCATTTTATAGGAATTATAAAGAATTAAAAGAATTTTATGAGAATTTAAAGAACTTTAGGTTACCTCAATTTTGTCCGTCTTTGCATCTCCCCAGTACAGCTTTCCTGCAAAAGAGTCTATAGCCAAACCATTGGGCCAGCCGAGCGAGGTATTCAACAAAACGACACGTTCTGTGCCGTCCAGGTTGGCCCGCTCGATTTTGGGCAGCTCGCCCCAGTCGGTCCAGTACATGTACCTGCGTGAGGTCGAGAGTTAAGACAAAAATTCAACAGTAATGAATTGCTCTTAAAGAGATAGTTCACCCAAAAAAACATTTTGTCATGATTTGCTTACCCGCTTGTCATTTCAAACCTGTATGACTTTATTTTGTCTGCAGAACACAAAAGATGATATTTTGTAGAACGTTGGTATCCGAACAATGGCGTGTAACCATTCACTTCTATTGAAGAGACACAAAATCATTGCAAGTGAATGGGCACCACCATTGTTCGGTTATATCTTCTTTTGTGTTTCGCAGAAGAAAGAAAGTCATACAGGTCTGAAATGACAAGAGGGTGAGTACATTTTCACAGAATTTTCATTTTGGGGTCAACTATCCCTTTTTAACAAAACACATACCCATTGACAGGATCCAACACGATGGCTCTTGGCTCATCCAAGTTTTCAGATATAAGCACACGCCGATAAGTGCCATTGAGTCTGGTCACCTCGATGCGGTCGGTGCCTGTATCGGTCCAGTACAAGTTGCGCGCCACCCAGTCCACAGCAATCCCGTCGGGATGATCGATTTCATTGGTGATCAGCGTTTGAGCGTCACTGCCGTCGATGCGGGAGCGACGGATGGCCCTGATCTCATCGTCTGTCCAGTAGACGTAACCCTCCACTGGGTCGAAGTCGATAGCGATTGCATGGCGGATGTCTCGGACTTGCAGGACTATATCTGTGAAGTCAGGTAAATCCAAAGAGATCCGGCGGAGGTCGGTGCGACGAGCCAGCAGGAGAACCTGTTCGGCACCTAAGAACAAGATTGAAGTTAGATTATTACAGAAGCCCAACAAATAATGTGACCTTTGACCTCTACTGTCTGCTTATATTATATCTAATAACATTTGTCTATGAATTTGTGTCTGTGGAAAGATTCAACTCGGAAAATATGTAACAGTAGTAGTTAGTAGCACCGACTGTGTTGTTGTCCTTGCAGATGGTGTATTTCAAGATCACATTCTTCCATTACAAAACCAACATGCCAGGATTAAATACCAACTGTAGAATCCATCCAAACCCAATCTGTGGAAGCAATTAGGTCCAACCTTGTCCTTATTTAATCTTCCTTTGTAGCAGACCACGCTCCAGTACCCACAACACTAGCTGCGGTCCACGGCACCCAATAAGTAGTGACATCCATCAGCGCTGACACCAATAAAAGACGAGAGAAAACGACTCCTCTAAGATTTCTCCATTCATTTTCGCTTCTTTCGCTTTTAATTTGTCCCTCGTTTCATTAAAGCGAGCGGATGCCTGACAAACCAAAACAAATGCTTTCAATGTAGCCACCCAAGCTAAACAAACAAGAGGTGTGCGCATGTTTTCTCATGTTAATCCGCTCTCCTGTCAGACCCGTGCCAAATTCCCTCCTGCCCTTGTCTTGCCGCTAATCAAAGGCTGATACAATAAGCTATTGTTTAAGCTTTCTGAGTGGTTGTCAACTTTTCAGGACCGGATGCTTAATCCTGTGGTCAGAATTTGCTCCACGTTTCATCTGGCCAGACGACCTCTCCTCTACTAAAACACAGGCTGGACAGCCTTTAGGTTTCACTAGCACCACTGGAATGAGAGCTGAAAGAATGCATCTCATTGTTTCCTGGCCTGAGAATACATTACTTGAAATTTGAGGGAGTTTTAAATTCAAGTAGAAAGGCAAAGCAGAAAGGGGCGAATGTATTTCTCCAATACAAGAGTAATGTGTTGTAGGTACAATGGACAATATCATTTTGTTCTTGGGTGGAAAAAATAAAAAGCATGAGGCTCGATTTTAAATGAGCCCTTTATGCCTAATGTACACCCGAACCAAAAAAAACAACTGCTTTCATTTTCAATTGGTGCAATGCATTTAGTTTCTACAAAATCTTCAATTTTTGTGTCTCATTACGCATAAATGCAACTGGATACACATTACTGTCCTCGACTGGATCTGAAAAAATACAGTAGTATACTTACTACAGTAAACTGTAGTGACATTTCTATACTACTACAGTGTACTGTAGTACTCAACTGTAGTAAAGTAGCATACTGCAGTTTATTACAGTAATTACTACACTTCATAAATGTATACTACATCATTCTGTAGTATTAACTAAAGTGAATCGATAAACGAATAAATAACATAGTATACTTTATACATAGTATACTTCATTTTATACTATAGTAAGGTTCAAAAACACTGTAGTAATCTAGAAATTCCACTATAGTTTACTATAGTAAGTATACTGCAGTATTTTTCCATGTGGGTACTAGTTCAAAGTTCAATATTTTAATTTACACTGAAGAAATAGCTAGCCCATAATAAAATGTATATTTTCTAAGACTACCCAAAACCATACAAGAAAAGCTGTATTGTTAAAAAAGTCAGGAGAAACTGGAATGTACATAGACTTAAGGCTAACACAAACAAACACGTTTCCACCTGAAAGACACAACTGTGCTTTAATACGCAAACCTTGGGCTGACTCGGTTAGTCTCTAAACAGTGACCTTGACACAGTAAACCACCTCCCGAATCAGGTCAACTGCCTCACCCAAACTTAAAAATAAGGAAGGAATGTGCTAGATATGGAAAAGTTTACAATTCCTGATGGTTGAATTATAAGAGAGCAATTCAGGTTGAATCGTGAAGGAACCGGCATCTGTCAAACATTAATCAATGTCATGGTCTTCTGCGCGGGCCGCATGCAATGCTTTACGGATGCGCGTTATGCCAATATTCCAAAACTAGCTCATGAATAACCACAGTTCATAAAAATATAATTTTACGCCCGTGAACAAGGGGGACATCGTGATAAAGTTCAAAATACATTATGCGTCTCTACCTAGAAAATGAAACACGTGTTTTCATCATGTCAGTGTTAAATGATGGTCACCTGGTCTGCAGGTCTTCCCGTCCTCTTTCAGTTTAACCCCCGTTGGACAAGCGCAGCTGTAGAAGGGCGGCACGGGGGAGAGGAGACACAGATGGGAACAGCCTCCGTTTCCTTCGCTGCACGGAGTTTGAACTGTGGAGAAACGATAGATAAAGAGGAAAGCTATAAAACAGACAGTTGACCGCTTTTGCGTGACCTCTCGGTTAAATCATGCCCAGAAAACAAGCCTATCTCATATATTCCCCACATTTTGACTAAGTTCATCAGATGCAGGGTTCAATGATCCACAGCACTCATGTCATCATAAATTAACATCTGGTATATAAATAACCTTGGTGTTAGATATGACTATTTCCAGAAAACTCCTTTGAGATGTGCTTATGTAACACATTATTTGTCCCCGTAAGGTCATGATCTTTTCACCTGCGAGATGACAGATTTAAGGAAAGAAATAGCAAAACAACAACCTCTAAACAATAGCAGGTGATGACAAAACTCTCTCTTTCCTGTTACAGATTTTTCCATTTCCGCCAGGTCGCGCTCTGCAGCCGAGACGCATCTGCTCCGTCACGGAAACGCGCGTGCGCCCCTGACCCGACACTTGTTATCCCCACATCTGGCCGGCTCGCAGATGTGATGTCTGCATTGTCTGATGGTCAACACATTGTCTGACGGTCCACAGTTCACGGACAAGTGAGGAAACTCACGCAATATCAGAATTTTTGTGGATGAAGTGAAATAGGAAATGACAGATTGACTGGGCAACAGATTGAAAACATTGAACATTCAAAGTCAGTGTTAACACTTGTTTTTTACTACATGCTGCAAAAACCTTTTTTTATTTCAAGTATTTTTATTGTGTTTACAGTAAAAATATCTAAACTTTCTTGAAAGGAGAGTTCACCCAAGAATAGGAATTCTGTCATCGTTTATTCACCCTCATGTTGTTTAAAAACTCTTCTGTGGAACACAAAAGAAGATATTTTCAGAAATGCCTCAGTGGTTTTGTGTCCATACAGTGGAAGTCAATGGGGGACAATTTTGTTTGGTTACCAACATTGTTCAAAATATCTTCTTTTGTGTTCTGCAGAAGAAACAAAGTCATACAGGTTTGAAATGACATAAATGATGTTTAGATGTGGGTTTTTCTGAACTGTCTTGATCTTCATATTCAAGATTTTTTTTTCTCGCTTTTATCTCACACTTATCACAACAAAAATGTACCTGGTTGTGTTTGCAGGCTGTTAAATCTTTTTGAGTAATCCCACACACACACACACACACACACACACACACACACACACACACACACACACACACACACAGGTGGGGGTTGTTCTGGACTGGTCCCCGTCTCTAGTGAGGAGCTATGTTTATTTGCTCAGAGAGGAATGCTGGACACTTGAAAAATTTCATTCCCTGAGAACTGCTCTCTCCAGATTGCCACATGGGGCAAAAGGCCTAAACTTTAACAAAGACACAGTACAGCGAGTACTGAAATAAGAGCCTAAAAAATTTAACATGGAATGTGAAGGACTGCATTGGAACTGTATTTCCATTTCCAAACTTGATTAGCACGGTTTTCAATGAAATCTATGCCTTTGTTTTCGGATCCATTTGGTGCATTTATGCATTAATATTATTTTTGTTGGTCTGTGCGATAACCCAATTGATACCAGCAAAACCAGTGTTGTTTGTAGGAGACTCACTGTTGGGCTGTCGCTCGGAGCCGAGCACCTGGATGTCCATCGGCGCGTAAATCCCATTAAGAATTTCTCTCCGCTTCTCCCCGGTGTGCTTGTTACAGGCGTGGATGGAGCGCGTCTGCCAGTCGGTCCAGTAAAGCGTTTGGTCGTAAAGCGTGAGGGCAAACGGGTGTGTGAGTGACCCCTCCACAACGGCCTCCCTGTAGACGTATACACGACAAATTCATTTTAAATCACAATTGCAATATTTCATAAAATAAACGCAATGGGATTTTAAATCGAGCCCTTTTTGGAGGCATGTAAATCTTTTCCAAAGGAAACACAGCATGTAAATTTAAGACCAAACGATCGAAAACTGACATCTTTTATAAAACCATCAGGAAATCTAGAGCACACGCAAACACGGCTAACCCCCATGAAACCATTTCTGATTTCGTTCCATGGGGTGTGGGGGGGAATTAAACAAATCAAGGCTGTCATCGACCTGCAAACCCGCATATGTTTCGGCTGTTAGCAGGGAGTCGACCCCTTTACAGCTGCCCTTATTAAGTGAAGTTCCCTCGGCAAGCGGGAGTCCATCTGAGCCGAGCCCTTCGAGTTTGTCTGGTCCAAACATCGGTCTCCTCATCCACCAGACTGTGCAACGGGCCGACAGCGGACATAAATAAATGTTAGCGGATCAAAGCCCCGGCCGCCTCAGAACCCTAACGCCGCACTATTCAAAGAAGCAGCGCTCATCAATCACGGAGCTATAGTGGGATGAGAGGGGATACATTTTCCCGGGTAGGTGGCGGCGGGGGGTGTGCGTGAGCGTGTATGGAGGAGTTACAGTTAACATGTTGTTCGCCCCTCGATTTTTAATAGCGTGTGACGAACTGCGGAAAGGAGGGGGTCGGCGTTCCCGAAAAGTAATTACAACCAGATTTTTCACAGCTTTTGACGTGTTCTCGGTATCGGCGGGCGCTTTGAAGGCGGCAAACGAAAACAGCCATTAAACAGAGGTGTCCGGAACAACAGGCGCGAGAGCCAGGGCTTTTATGATTTTAAAAACGGCCGAGTGTTAACGTTTGAAGACAGGCGCTAGCAAATTTACATTGAGGTGACAGGGAACAGAATCTCTGAGGAGCGTCTGTTCTTCGGCCAATTTTGCGCAAGGAACCTTAAATGAATGGCTTAATGCCACAAGTGTCATTAGGAGACAAGAATCAAAGCCGTGCCACCGATTCACAAATGCATGAGAACTGCGTTTGCTCAAACCTGATTCAGTCAAGACTTTTCTGAAGGCAAACAGACCACCGAAAATGTTTTTATGTCAACACAACACGACACAGGAAATTATGGATAAAAAACAAGCAAAGCTATTAATTATTTAAAAATGAACAGAAAGACATTGAACAAAAAAAAGAAAACTAAATCTAGACAACCCAAAGAATAACAATCTGTCCTTAAGCTGCACGATTTTGATATATCATAAATAACTGTAGTTGAAACAAGTTAGACGTTCCTCACACTTTAAGTTTGTAGTGTTTAATACTCAGGTTTAAAACGTTGCGCTCTAGTAAACCACAAATTAAACTAAGTACTAGCAATTTGTCCACATGATCTGCGGTAATTTGGTTGCCTTACATGTCAGATGCAATGCATTCGTTTTTAAATTGGGCCAAGCGGAGCTCATGGAAAACTTGGATAAGTCGATGCACAAGATCGCATGCCAACGCAAAATATGCGCACTAACAGGCCTTCTTGATTCGCCTTTTTATTCTCCTCTTGCACCATTTCACTTTAGTCTATCTATTATCAAAGACGTTTCCTGGACTACATGCCCGGTCAGACTTCACGCCAACCCGCAACTCAACGACTAATTTCAACGTGGAAGAGGGATCACCCTCATTATTGAAGCTGCTATGAAATCCTACATCCACAAAAGTATTTGTAACTCTTTGGCTCGGGTGTCCGAATCACGACCATAATGTCAGGCAAGATTAGGTTACAGCGGTAAATGGTGCAGAGGTCAGCTCGAGTTTAGAACGAGTGGAGCGGGAGGAAGGGGGTCGAGGCGAACTTATGCGTTTGCACTTCAGCTGACCGAATATCATTTGTTTGGATTGGGCCACAAAACCATGGCATTCAACCTCAATGTGAACAAATGAATGAATAGGTGAAACAGAGAAGGTGAAGACGAATATAAAATACTGACCGGGCGGTTCCATCCAAGTTGGCCCTGTGGATGAAGCTGAGCTTCGCATCCGCCCAGTACAGTTTCTGCTCCTCGAGGTCAATGGTCAGTCCGTTGGGCCAATAGATTTCAGTCTGTACGACGATTTGACGGCTGGTACCGTCCATACCCGCCCTCTCTATTCTTGGCTCCTCCCCCCAGTCCGTCCAGTACATGTACCTGAAAGGAGAAGTGAGGCATCAGTCAACGGTTTCCATTCGCTCAGTGGATACAACAAAGCAGGTGGTTTAAATAAAGACATTTTCAAGAAGTATAGCGTGCAAACACAAACACAATCATACACAGTGTAAGATAGAGCTCGCAATGGTTTAAAAATTGACCAGAAGGCACTCAAGGTTAAACAACATAGATCTGGAGGTAGACTAAACAACAGCCGAGCATTTCAAGTACAAGGCTTTCTCAAAGCAGGCCGAAGAAACGCTAGATTTTCCAGAGACGGTCTCGCTTAAGGTTCTTCATGCGGGAATGCAACAACCCAAGCACACTAACTTGGTTTAAGTAATCTTGTCACACAAAATAGAAATCTTCCATTAAGTCGAATTGGCTAAATTGAAAGAAATACTTGAGGTCACAATGTGGAAGGCAAACTAGTCATCCTAATCTGACATATGTGTAAAACAAATCATCATGGAAGATACATTTAAAGATTTTAGCTAGTTTTCTATGAACAATTTTGTTTTCAACCAAATAAAAAGATGGACAACTACTAATTTACTACTATTGTACTATCATAGTCCTACATTGAAAAACATGACTTAAATTAAGATACATTTTACTTGAGAAGCAAAACAACTGTTGTCTGAAAAATAAATGAATCAAATTTTGCTTAAAACAAGATCAATATCTGTCAATGGAATAAGAAAAACATGTAATTTAAAGGACTTAGACCTAATATCTTAAGTCATTTTGCTTCTCAAGTAAATATATTTTGATTTAGAAATTTTTAGGTATTAATACTAAAAAACTAAATACTAAGTGTCATAAACATGCACACTAAAAATGGGACTGTCGGGACACTAAAAACATTGAAAAAAAATATCTTCCTTCGTAGCACTGTTGCTACATAAAATGACAAAAAAAATCTAAAAAAAAGAAATTATTAAAATAAATGTCATTTGTATTCCAGTCAAACAGCACACAGACATCAATAACTGAAGTGAGACTCTGCAACAACAATAAAATTGTTGTATCATAACTATTGTGGTGTACAATTAAAAACGTTTTGTATTGTAGTTAAGTGCGTACATGGCCCAACAATGTTATTTCTAAAGGGCATTAACTGTTTAATGCCTTCTTAAACATGAACAATGGTCTGTTCATACTGTACAGGGTCACGTGTGTGAGTCTAGCCATTTACTTATGTCATGTATAGCATATTAGATGAATGACTGTTTGTGCTAGTAAATGACAGATCTCAAATCAGAAAATGATGTTATGGTTACCCAGCCAAACCACATCTGTAACGTGTCATATGCGAGTCAGCGTTGCCTAATCAACAAACTAAATCAAGCTCTGTGCAAACTGCTTTGCCGCTGGCCAATAGGGAAGCAAGAATTAAAGATAAAAGAGGCGGCGAGGACAACTGACAAAACGCAACAAGATGTGATTACTTAGCTAACGTGTTGCCAACGGAAACACTTAGATCGAACCTCATGCCAGTGAGGAGACCAAGCATGAAAACTCGACCACCCTTTCCTCCCCTGAGACGCATCTTATTAGCCTGCAACCGTCGTGCTGCATTTTTCTCAATTAGGAAACGTAGCGCAACGCCGCTGCCTGAATCCATCCACTGACAGAACAAAGAGATGAACAATGCTTGGGCTGTGTAGAAATTAATACGGAGTGGCAGCTAAAAGGACGTAACAAATGTAATGTCACTGTTTCAAAGACAGTGATATATGCGGTGCCAAACAAGTAGAAAACAATGACAGAAAAAGTTCACTAATAATTAAAACCATTCCAGATATGAATATATATGAATTGCTCAGCTGAACCCCATATAAATATGTTTTATTAAAATGTGGTCATCTTGTCTTCGTCTATATGGGACTCCAAATACATAAAATCATTAAATTAATCCAAATAACTCCAACAAGTTAATAAATGTCTTCTGAAGCAAAAAATATATAGGTGTGTGTGAGAAAACATTTAATAGTTTATTTAACGCAATTTAAACCAGGCAAAACTGGAAAATATTAAAATATGGCAGCATGTTGGTAACTTCAAATGTCATTGGATCTTGCGTGTCACGTGACAAAATATCCGACAGCTAGTCGAAACATGTAAAAACAATCAGATTTAAAGAAACCCACATATTTTAATATAAAAAGAGAATATTATTATTAAGGGATCCATTTCTTTATTCAAACTCTAATTGAAAGTCCTAAGAAAAAGCACTGTGACAAAATTAGACTAAAAAACAAAACAAACAACTAGGTGTGGCCTGAGTGTGCCGTATTAACCAATCAGAACACTAGAGGCGGCTTTTCGCCTATCAATCACTTTGTGCTCTTTTCAAATGGTAAAGAGTTTAGTGTACAAATTGTTTTAACAGAGCAAAAAAACAAATGAAGCCAAGTCTGGCTTCACCGATGCTACCAAAAGTAGACTAAAAAACATTCTCCTCCAAAGATGGAAATAAAGACAGAAGGATTTTTGTCTGCGTTAAACTGATACCTGGCCAAGCAACAGAGAAGATCAACGTGAGCTTAAAACTGGAGCCACTTAATGTGTCTACAGTCAAACGTGGAGATGGTGGAATGTCTAAACCCGAAGAACATCTCCAGACCTTAAATAGCAGGTAGATCAACTCCACATAAAACATTTCTGTCATATATTTGGATGCGGCAAGTTGATAAAACCTAGTAAATAAAAAAGTTTGATTTAAAAATTCATGAAGGGTCAGAAAACTTAACTTGGTGATAAATTAAAAAACACCCACTCTTTTCATCTGATGGTAATTCATCTTTTCACTCCTCCCAACAGTCCCTTCGAGAACATGAAAACAATGAACGTGTCTTGAGAACAGACAAACATAATTCATGGGCCCCTGCATGCGGTTGCTCTCGCTCTCAGGGGTTTGTATGAAGCCGAGCACCCCCCCCTTCTCTGATCTGAATCAGAGGCCCCGGCAGAGGTTTCGGAGCACCGCGGTAAATCTCCGCTCAAAGCTCCCGGGCGGTGAAAATGTAAGAAAAGAAAAGAGCACGAAGCTGATATTTTTTGGTATGTCGGCTCGAAAATGCCAGACGTAAACTTTCAGATTCAGACTGCAGTGTAACGGGATCTCGCGCTGGAGGACGAATCTCCTACCCAGACGAATTCTCCCGGGGTAATGAACTCGGCTAAACAGCCAGCAAATGTTTCGAAAAAACTAAGTGGTATGGATGTTTCTTTAGGACACAAGCCAGGAAAAGTGTCTGGCTCCATTTTTAATGTCTTCATCATACACTGTACGAAGCGAAACGCATTCTGCGAAAAACGTCCCGGCTAGAGAGTGCCGTAAATAGAGAGTGAGCTAAAAGCCCGGTGCTTAAAGCAGGACAGGCGATAAAAACCCATAAGAAAGAAAAATAGCAGATTTGATATCTCAATAATGTCTCTAAGACATGGAGAGCAAATGGAAACTTTTGCGTCTCGGATATTTCTCCAGAGGAAAAAGATCCAGAAATCTTGCAAATGTGTCTATTAGAGTTTCAAGAGATCTCAATAATGTCACAAATTGAGCTCAGATTTGAGAAGTCTGCAATCAAAAGTAAATATTATTGAAGATTTCAACATGAACTTAAACATTTCTCATCAAATTTGTCCAAATCCAGATTATTGTACCTACACAATCCTTCATCATAATTGTTAAAACATATTTTAACAATTGTCCCATTTGTCCCTTTTCTTATGTCTCCTTTGAAATTTAAAGAGAAACATCTGATACTTAAATGAAACACACATGAGATCTCCATCTAATCTCATGAGACATGTAACAAAAACAGACAAACCTAAATGGTCGGTGTTCATTTTATCCATACTATTATTTTAACATCATCTGAAATTATTCTCTACAAGTGGGAAAGCAAAAAACAGAAAGTAGGCATTACTCAATACGTCTCAAGCCAAGTACGTGAGTACACACTAAGCCGAGGCTTAAGCAATGCGAGCGAGACAGATCTCTCTGAACTCAAGTTACATGTTGCATATAAACACGCCAACTCGCCAGCAAAGTCAATGAGGACACCCAAGTAGGATCGCTGACATTGGGACTCACACACCACCCCGGGGGTACACTGGAGGGTTTTGCATGCAGGAACTGTACGCTATACAACCGGAGCACAACTAAATGCTCCGTTGCATCTCAAGCTCCCTTCAGGAGGAAGTTTTAACGGCCTGTAAATAAACAACCAGGCCACGCATTAATGAATGTCAAGGGTCGAAGGGTGGTCATGCAAAGACCACCCAATGACAAATATGGTGAACACGTTGATGAAAAGGAAACTCACCTATGGGCAGGGTTCAGCGCTATGGCTCTGGGCTGGTCCAGATCTTGCCAGAAGAGGACCTTGCGAGAGGTGCCGTCCAAGTTCGCCACTTCGATGCGGTTGGTCTCCGAGTCGGTCCAGTAGAGTTTGTGGCCGAGCCAGTCGCAGGCTAAGCCATCGGGAGAATCCAGACCTGAAACCACTACAGTCTGCCCTCTGCCCAGCATGGCTTCCTTCATAACTGCAAGACAAGGCCTCCATTCAGTTCCACAACAGTATTATCAGTTTAAACATTCCTCAAATGTTTTATTCGGCCTCCAGATGAATGATTTAAGATTTTTTGAGGTTACCGTCTGCAAAAATAGCTATACTGATTTAAAAATAGTAGTTGACAGGGTTTAAATTGACTATTTGATACATATTATTCGAAACATTCCTCCATTATTGACGCAGATTCCAAACCAAGAGCCTTATGTATAAAACTTTGGGTAGATTTCAACTTTAAAGTCTGCGTACGCACATTCAAGAGTGTTTTTTTAATAAATAGTGATATAACATTTATACATCAAGCCCCAGATCATGCACCTCTCATAAACATTCGAAAGGCACAAATTCAATTTTCCGACATTTGAAAGCTTTGGCAAAAGGGAGGAACTTCTTGAATAATGATAAAACAGGTAAATGATCTTACAGCTAGATGAAAAGTTGTAATAGGTCTGTTTAATAGCTTCTTCGCTGACATCCGTCCAAAATATCAGTCCCTCCGAGAAGAGAAAGTCCACTGCGGCCGCATCCTCGAGATCGCTGACAACCACGGCGGATTCCGCCCGGCCTGCCTCAGCGTCCACGAGCCGAACATCCCGCCGGTTGGCAAAGAGCAACAGGGGAGAACCTGATAATGAGAATCACAAAACATCAACGAGGAGTTTGAAACATAATATGCATCACAGTTTGGAAAAGCTGTATACGTTCTATACATTCTCAAATCATGACTCTGCAACGTAAACAACGCACTCCGTCTGTCTGCTGTGACCCTGGCTCTTTAAATAATCCGCAT
Source organism: Oreonectes daqikongensis (assembly GCA_026939265.1). Taxonomy (NCBI): domain Eukaryota; kingdom Metazoa; phylum Chordata; class Actinopteri; order Cypriniformes; family Nemacheilidae; genus Oreonectes; species Oreonectes daqikongensis. The sequence continues at coordinate 7,349,843 of JAOTQM010000036.1, read as the reverse complement.
TTTCATGAACTCATTGCACTAAATGAGAGGCACATGTGAAGCTCTCTGGAGACCGAATAGCGGCGGAAACAGCGGAAATGTCTGACCTTCGGTTTGGCACTCAGACATCTCCACGGGGACCGCCAGTTGGCACCTCGCAACAGTGTGCATGTGCCAGCGAGTGCCACTCACATAGCAGTCGATAACTGCCTTGGAGAGTGGGTGGGGGCATCCTATGATGTCATCAGAGGCACACACAAGAATGACACGATGACTATGGGGTTGGGGTGCCTTGCTGTGGTTTACCAACATGCCATTCTACTAAGAACCATGTCAACATCGACAAGCAAATGTGGCTTTCTGCCACAGAACTGCTGTTTCACTAGAGTCCTTGCGCGCTACTGAGACGCTATTAAGGCCATTAATAAAATAAGTATGTGAAAGTGGTTAAAACTTGTCAAAAACGAGAATTTAGAGCCCCAGGCATACGTACGCTTATCCAATTCACATACCATTTCAGAAACAGCTAAAAACTCAAATCTATGTAAACCATCCATCCACCTTTCTTAGGATGAATCACCCAAAAATGAAAATTATGTCATCATTTACTCACCCTCTTATCATTTCAAACCTGTATCAATTTCTTTCTTCTGCAGAACAAAAAAATATATATGTTGGTAAATGAATACCGATGGTGCCCATTGACTTGCATTGGTTTTGTGTCCATATAATAGAAGTCAATGGGGACCAACGGTTTTTGGTTACCAACATTTATCTAAATAACTCTTCATACAGGTCTAAAATGTCAAGAGAGTAAGTAAATAATCTTTGTTTTGGGGTAAGCTACTCCTTTAAATAAGCCCACCATGCTTACCTTTACAAACAGCACTAGTAAAATACACGTTTGAGATGGTGAGGTGGCATTTTCCATCACGTGACTTCACCTTTCTGCCCAGGCTGGTATCCACAGTCTTACGAGACTAAACAGAGCCCGATTTGTGATTTGGCGTTATCTGAAAGTCAACACCACAGCATTTTTTGGCTTGAGGGTTCTTTTATCAGCAACCACCAGCAAGGAAAACCAGCCTGCAATTGTCTTTCAGAGATCCTCTGTGAAAAGAGGTTGTGCTAGGAAACAACCGCAGACCTCCTAAAATTGATAATCATCACAATACGTGCACAACTTTCTGAAACCACTGGACTACTGGGATAATGTCCATCGTGGTGGACCCATGGTTTCCTTAAAATTTATATTTTAGACCTCATAAAAAATAGGAATTGTGTTGTTTCTGTAGTTCAGTTGGTAGAATATTGTGCTAGCAATGCAAATGTCACAGGATTGATCCCAGGGAACACATAACTGAAAAAAGTACGTAATTTTGGACCATAAGCCAATGGTTTTATCTAAATGTAAAACTGGAATGTATGGAGAAATGTAATATATGAAAGCATGAGATTGATATGTTTTACATAATTTATCTTACAAAACGCATGCATATCTAGCATGTCTAGTAAGTGCTATGAATACGCTATCTGGTAAACGCCTTTGTCTATTCTGGGCCATGTAGCTATTCACAAGCATCACCACGTAGACTTACGAAAGAATGTTGATAGAAATTGGATTAACCGATAATGCAAACATGAAAATGACGCAAACTGCCAAGTAACATAACGTTTTAATCCATCCATGACCAAATGAATTGTCCTGCAATTATTTGGCAAACACAACCCCAACTTTAACAAGATTTACAGTTTGCATATACTTCATACAAACAACAAATCGCATGCGCTAAACAGTGACAGAAGCGTGAAGTTCACATGTGGAAAAGCAACAACACACTCCAGACATCAAACTGTAATCGCTTGTCTTCACCCCACATTGTTTGCACGATTGCTCTGTCAACTTTATCCACATCTTTCTTCCAACAACGGCTTTCAAACATCAAAGAGAAACATACTCACATCATTCAGAGAAAGAGATGGAGGTGTATTATTTCTTATCACGGTGGAACACTTATCAGCTAGTGTATCTATAAGATATCCCAAGTGAACATTTTCACATTAGGTCCCTATTTAAAAAAACTAGTTAAAACACTAGTTTTGCACATGCAAACATAGTATAGTTACTATATAACAACCATTTTACAAGATTTGGTGGGTTTATTTGCAATACACATGCATTCAAGCATTCATTTGTATGTTTACATCTGCAAGAAACTAGATTTTGGTTTTCAGCTCCGAAATGATCCTTCAGCACTCATGGCTGGCCTGGGTGGACCCAGACACCTCCTTCCCATGCGAGCACAGAGCAGCGAGGATTAAACAGATAACCGCATCCCAACAGCTGCACTGTTTTATGAGATCACACGGACTTCTGCGGCCCAAATGTGCACGAAAACCCACCAGCATGATGCATAACAACCACGACCGGTCCCCCGGCACAATCTCCAACCCGAACAGATGAGCTTACTCATTGCACGTTGTTTTAAAACGTCAGCTTTCAGTTATGAGCAAAACCAACACATCAGTCGGTGGATTGCTAGGCTATATTTAAAGAAAATTCAATTGCTTTTAAGTCCTAGGGGACTTGCCTTGAGCCTGCAATAAATGCCTTGCATTTACACATTGACCTTAACAAAGATGGGTTTTCCACTATAGTGGTCTTGATATGTATGGACTACATTATAGTATTTAAAAACTAATTAAATCATTTTTGTCATGTGTAATATGAGAAGCCACTCAAAGACTCTTCTTCTACAAGTCACTTTTGTCGACAAACACCTCAATTCAATTCTATGAACCAAACTGAGAAAAGACTCTGGATTCCTGCAAAATCTTTAATGGTTTCAGAGGCAATGTGCCAGAGATCTAAAATACAAAGCAAAGTGAACCTGGTTTCAAAAGGCATTTTAAATGCAGAGATTCATTTGACAAAATCACAAACATCAGTCAAAATCCAGCATTGAATTTCAGCCCCGGCGTGGAGATGGCTAATCTCCGTAAACAGACGCCCTTAGGAGAACTCATTTCCACAACATAGCCGAGCGCCCATATGACTTCCAAACTTCCGTTCTTATGTCTTGTGTAGTGCCGGGAGGGGGGGTTGAGAGCACCTGGGCCCACCGGGCTCCTCCTTTGTAGAGAAAGAGCACAAAGAAACAGCTGAGGAGTCTGAGCTTGTCACCAGAGTGAATAGCCCTCCGATGGGAGCAGCATCTCGCATGAGGGTAGAGGTCTACAAACACGTGAAGGGTCCTGAAATGTGGGCAAAAGCGGTTCAAACAAAAATCTACCTCTTCCTTTTCTTAGTCTATCTGACTGGTCTGATTATGATCAAAACATTTGCACACTTCCTCGCTCTCTTATCAGTGAGAGACAGTGCAGTTATGAGGTGAGATTGTGTCAAAAAAAAAAACATGCAAGTATGCAAACGCATTGTTTTTAAAAACAGGTAAACCCTGTGAAACCTCTTATGACTCTAATGTAAAGTTTGAACATTTGAGTTTCCAACTAAAGTCTATCCTACAATGCAGTTTAAACTTATATTGGATTGCAACAGTTTGAGCTGTGCGAGGACACAAACCAGAACGCATAATAAACAACATTAGATTTATAAAATAATAATTTTTTGATTATAACAAAGACTACAGCCATGCTTTTCTTTAAAGGAAGGCAAAAGATGCCATATTTTCCTAAAAGCTTTTATTCAAATGCAAACTTTATTTCAATTAGAAGGGGCTTGACAACTGCGTTAAAATGACACTTTTATTGTTGTGCAAAATTTCAACAAGACGTGTCACTTTTGACACGGTCCAATCTTAAAATCCATACTTTCGATGCTGCTTACTAAATTTGTATAACAACTTCACACTTCTTGAAAAAAAATCTCTCCAGAGACAAGACTGACATGTTCACTGATGTCTTCTGGCAGACAGATGTCATACCAACCTGACAAAGATGACATAACACCACTCGCTAGTCTGACGTGACCTGAATAATTCCTACAGAAACACGCACGGAAGAAAAAATAACATGATGTTCTCTTAATTGCATCAACAATATCAGAATAACATTTAACTATATAAAATGAAAAATCACGTGAAAATGAATTAAAAACAGTGGGTTTCTAAACAAATTAAAACAATTCTTATGGAACTTCATTGACAATAGGCTGGAAACATCTTTTTGGTTTGAACTAGATTATACATTCGGCAGACGCTTTTACACAAAGCAACTTACATTTCATCCACAGGAATATAGATTTTTATTATTAATATATGTATGTTTGTTGGAAAACTATTAAACCCATGACACTTTGTGCTGTTAACCCAACAACATACTCACAAATGACTCGAATATAGGAATGTTCACAGATCTATAGATGTGTACAAATGAAAATATCTGAATCTAAGTTTCTAAACTCCATCGATGTACATGAACTAATTTTTATTAGCTGATGTTCAAGTGATTTTACAACAAATAAAACTAAAAAACATTGTTTCTATAGTTAAACTAGGGTAACCACACATTTGCAATGGTTTTGCTACAGCAACCATATATAACCATTGTATAACTGGGATTATACAAATGCTAATTAATCTGGTCAAAAACCACAGTTACTCAACTTGGGTAGTTGACAAATAAACCGCACATGTACTATGATGTGAAAGCAAAAATTTAAAGAAAAGAAACGAAAAATGAATAGAAATCTATCCTATGCTATTTAAATAATATATATATATATATATATATATATATATATATATATATATATATATATATATATATATATATATATATATATATTATTAACAGTTTGTTTTCTAAATTTCACACCACAGGACACATGGTATGGTTTATTTGACAACTACCCACTTTTACTACATTAAAATCATGGTTAGTTTTCAGAATGGTGATACAAGAGTATGAGGTTCGGGTTTATAGAGTATTATGAGTATAGTTATGAATGAGGTCTATGAGTACAAGACAAATACATTTCAGGTGATGCACATAAAGTGACTTCAGTCCAATGCAAAATATTCACACACTGCTTTCTTTTCCCAAAAGGAAAACCAAAAAAGTCCAAACTCTCTCTCTAGAATAGAATTTAAACATCCCAGTTAACCAATAATGAGTACATAGTGCTAAAACTATAAATATTTAAGCGCTGGCTAGCCTGAACGAGAGATTTATTCCAGAGTCTATATACAGTGTTTAGTGATGTTGTTCTTAGCATTCAATTAACGTTACATCACGATAATATCTGACGTGATCATTTATTCCAAAACAACCCTTTAATTTCAACGCTTTTCTACTTTTTTCAAACTACATCTGTGTTTATGCTGACGTAATTCGTCGTTTTGAATTATTGATAGACACACAATATGATGATCACATAAAATAAAAATGTATAAAAGTTGCAAAACTCCACTAAATAACTTTACACTCGTCTCTCTGGCTTGTTTGACATCCGACACCACCGAGGCCTCCGTAACACTCAAGCAGAGCCGTTCATACGTCCCGGGACCTTACAAAACTCCGATCAAACATATCAAAAACTTTCACAAAAAGCTCCATTTAGTATTAGACTTTAGAAGTTCAAAACTCGTTGATTTAAGCATTTGCAAAGTTTTCTGCTGAACTTTACGCAGACTTGACTCGCGACGGTTACACATGTAAAGTTGCTGCTAAAACGTATAGTTACATTCGATAACGTTATACGTTACGTGAACTTTGTAAGCGCGTGCTCGTCGCAAAATAAAAGTTACGCGAAAACCACCGTGCGCGACGTCGTTTTGTTCTTCTCACCTACGATCCTACTTTGTTTCACATTGTTCGTGGCGGTATAATGACTTCAACACCTCAGAGCCGTGAAAAAAGCGCAACAAAAAATTGTTTAACTCACCGCGAATCACAGTCAGACTACAACAAAGCAGCAGATCCAGCAATAAAATCTCCATCGCAAGCGCTCCGGGCTTTAATTCCATAATCCCAGCTCCATTTCTTCGAGGTATCGCTGTTAGGAGAAAGTTTGCAGTCCGAGTTTAGGTCGATCGGTCGCTAGTTTTTTTTCCCGACTATTCCAACCCTCTGATAGTAGAGGAGGCACGAGGAGGGGAATGACTGACAGCGGAAACTGATCGACGTCATCAAGTGGGACTGAGCGGCCGCTGAGGCGTGTTCGCGTCGCCAGTCTGCTGCCTGTGGAGAGTCATAGTAGTACTTTTTTCGTTTAAAGAAATGTAAGATGTTATAAGCATAACGTAACAAAAACCAACAAACACGTTAATGTCGAGTAGACACGGAAAATAAACATAAACCTTTTGCAATTTAATTGCAAAAAATGCAGCTATTGGAATACATGCAAGGGAAAAGTTAGATATGCAAATATAACAATTTATATAAACAACTATGTTATGTAAACAAATTATGTTCTTATTTTTTATTGTATTATTTACATACATTTACAAACCATGCCTTCAAGCCATGAACCATGACATGTCTGTACAGTTTGACATAATATTCCCCAAAAGATAGGCTACTGGAAATAAAAGGGGAATTTTTTTAGTCCAAAAAAGTGGACTCTATTAAAATATTGAAGTTTCATATCTGTTTTTGTCTTGTTAATTTTAACAAATACTGTAAAATGTGTCATTTGTTTTCAAGAGAAGTGATGCTATTTATTTCATTTTTTGTTTTTTTGCAGAACTCTGTTGCAAACCAATGTATTTTTATTATAGGAAAAGTAACAGAACAATGAATTTTAGGTCGGTTTCTTTGTTACCAAAAGTTGCATGTAATAATGTTTGGTAGCCTACTAATGTTAGCTGAATAAGAACAAATGCTTAGCAACTAAATTGCATTTATGTCTGGTTTTCTGCACCACTTTATGAGCCTTCTTCAACTTTTAGTCAAACAACAGATCAAACTCAGTAAAAGACCTTTCTGTATTAGTTCTACGCCTCATTGTATTTCAGAAAACAGGTCTTTAAATATGCCAAGCTTGGCACAGCTTTTCCTGTTAGCAGTTTATTTATGTTCCTATGAAAGTGCATGTTATAAAAAAGTAAATCACAACGATGCAGACTTCATTTCGGCCTCTTTCAAAAGTCCCGAGGTGCTGTAAACATCAAGGATCAAACCGAACCCCTGGCGGACTGAAAACACGCGTTGGGTTGAATGGTAAAAGTTCTACAACTGGTCCAAAGTCCAAAGTGAAACCATATGTGGCCCTTGTGAGTGCGTGTGAGGAGAGCGAGCTGTAATTCCCGGGCCCCGAGAAATATGCCGTAATGAAACCTGCCTTTACAGTCACCTGTGCAATATTGCTCTTGGCATTCTCTTTGATCTAGCAAGCACTGCGCACCACTTTCTCCATTGCCCGTTGTTACTCTTAAATATCAGACTTTGCAGTAATACACCCAAAACCTAACGCAAAACATATTTCTGGTGTAACAGATGCTATCTGGATGGAGTCCTTTTAAAACAGAGTTTATAGAGACATCATTTCAACATGCTTTAACCCGGTTGCTACCTACTCCTCTCCAAAAATTCATAGACAGGATTGTGTTTGTACAGCCTTGGGGGCCAGCCATGCGCCACCGCGTTACACAATCACATAAAACAAATATTCTGTTGAAATATGTAGGCAATAAAGGCTTAATAACTGAGTATCAATACGACACTGCTGTTTACGAATTGTTTTTCTTGGAAAGCAGAGTTAACATTTCTATTGGATGTTTATCAACACTATTCTCACGAAATGAAACACTTAGGATGCAAGTGCCAAAAAAAAGAGCGATATTGGGAAATTGCGTGGCCAGATACACTCTGGGAGTTATGCAAACAAGACGCTAAATGTGGTAAGCATAGGTTGCGAAAGGATGTTTTCAAAGCCAGGTCAGGTCAGCGGACCGCTTGCATATCCACAGCGCAGAATATAACAATGGACTTGATCTACTTCAAACTGCACCGCTTAAATAAATTCCACATTTTAAGTTGTTTCTTTCCGCAAAACAAAGCCATCCCCTGGTGAGCTTGTCGTAAAGGTGTCGGCACACCTTCCTCTCAACTCATTATTTTGCCAATTAAATTTCCAGACCTTTAAAATGAGACAATGTGCATCGCAGGTTTCAAAGGCGCCGTCAGATGTGGTTTGTTTTGCTATTGCATCTTGTTTACCTCAAAGGATGCTTGATATGCATTTCTTATAAAACACTTTAAAACCGATGTCTTGGGGGGTCGTTGGCTCCAAAAGAGACTACGGGGCAATGGACACCTCCTTACTTGGAAACATTGTGGTAGGAACCTAACCAAACCTAAACAGTTTATGCCTCTGATCTTGGGACAAAATTCGATTTAAATGTGGTTAAAGTGTTAAATGGAACTGAGAGTACTAGACTTTTATTATCTTAAACCAAACATATAATAAAGAACAAGCACAAGGCTGGGAATGCATAGAAGTTTGTGAACAATAGAAATTTAATGGGAGTATTGTGAGGGCGCAGCTTCCCGGTAATGCATTGCTGTTAAATAAATATTTCGTACCGACAGATATCGTACACTTAACATAAAATACAAGAATGGACTGCTAGGCATTTTTCTTGCAAAGTATCTTTTCTTTATTATATATCTTTTCTTACAATGCAGCTATTAAGACTTACAAAATCAGTTTGGCACATATCAAACTATCATTCCTCATGCCTTCCTCAGAACTCATACAGTATCATAATCTTTTCTTTGTTCCAGACACTAAATACACAATGGCTAAATTATTCCCTTGGCTTGACAATGTGCTTCTGTGCCACAACTCCTGGTTTGGCATTTGTTCCTCACACAAGAAAAAAAGAAAAACACTGAAGATCAAAAGACAATAACTCCTAAACAATTCTTTGAATGTTCTCGGACAATTCAGACAAACATAAAAAAGGCAATATTGCAGCAAACCTTTTAGCTGCGTATGAAACACTGTTATAAAACATATTAGAACACAAAAATGGCAAAGCAAGTCTAACGTTTCTAAATATTGCACTATGAATTCCTTTCTTATGACATTCGTTGAACATGGGTTAAGTTCATACTAAGGCTTCACCTCCACATTTCCAGAATTACGAGGAAGCTAAATCTGCATAGAAAGAAAACACATGTCATACTAACTCAATACATTTTGTATTTGAGCACCAGCAAAGATCCTTAAAGGGACAGCTCACCCAAAAATGAAAATTCTGTCATTTATTCCACCTCATGCCATTTAAACCTGTATGTGACTCTGTATGTGAAGATATGTTGAAAAATGTTTTGTGTTTTCCCATACATACCATTCTTTCGAAATATCTTCTTTTGTGTTCTGCAGTAGAAACAAAGTCATACAGGTTTGGAATGACATGAGGTCAAGCAAATGAATTAATTTTCATTTTTGGGTGAATGCCCCCTTTAATAAGTGAAAGTTGTTCAGGGCTTTTGAAAAGTAAGTGTTACCACTTGGAGCATGAGGAGTAGTAAGGAACTCAATCTGCTACCAAACCTCTGAAAAAAATTGTCCAACCATACGTAAACCATCTCCTCAGACCCCCGAATCGGAGTACATTCCATTGATGAGATAGTCGACCTGAGTGTAATCCTTTCGCTTGTAGCTCTCGTAAGCTTGCTTGAGAAACAACGCGACCGTGACCGCAAAGAACAGAAGGCCGAACAGAAGCACAGCCAGCAGAGAGCTGGTGTTCAACAGGTGAATGGTCAGAGGGTCACCAGCCACCTCCACCTTGGCTTGGTCAGTCCTCCTTTGGTCCCCATTGTCTTTAGGCGATGTAGATGGCACGACTGAAGGGCGTGTTGAGGTTTTTGCCGTGGTTGGCGATGGCTTTGTGGATGTTGGTACTGGAGAAGGTTGCACTGGTTTTGAGGAAGGGATTGATGGAGGTGTTGTAGGCACTGATGGTGAGATGCTGGCGGATGTTTTGGTCCCTGATGGTGAAGGTGAGGAAGGTTGTTGTGGAACTGTGGCTTGTGCAACTGCTGTGGTGACGTTTGTGCTGGTAGGTGTTGTTGAGGGTTTAGATGTGGTCGCTGTGGATGTGTTAGTTAGTGGTGTTGTTGTGGTTGTAGGAGTGGATGTGTTAGCTGGTGTTGTTGGAATGGTTGTAGGGATTGCTGTAGGAATAACTCCTGAGATCTCCTCAGATCCAGCGGCTTGCTTTGATGGAGTTGTCTGTAGTGTGGTAGCCACTATAGCTGTTGATCTGTTAAACAAAACAGGCGGGTTTGTTGGAGTGGAAGTGCTAGAGATTTGTTGTTTGTCGTTTGCAAAGGAACCGTTTTGAGGAGGAGGGGAGGACTGATGGGGAAGTGCAGCTCCATCAGTGTTGTTGTCCACATGGACGGATTCTGCAAAATAAAAGTGTGGAGAGGAGAATGGTGAGATCTGGCAACCTTCAGCAAACCTCAATTAACACAAAGTACAAAAATGAGATGTTTGGGTCTACAAAGCACGTAACATTGACATTCACACATAAGTGTAACTACACATATAGATGCACAAGCAACTTGTTTTCGAATGTTTACTAAGTTTAAAAAAACAAGTTTCTAACGTACGTGGCTCATTGATTTGGATAATGTATCTATAATGCGTTACTGTTATGGTTATAATACAGTACTAAAAAATGTTGTATCAAAACTCATTTGAGGCAAAAATGAGCTCATGTGTTAATATTCTAAATGTTGTTCTTGTCCTGGAATCTTGCTATAAACATGATGACAGTTTAACTAACTTGCCCAGCGAGAATCTCTTCTAACCGTTACAGCGTTTGGCCTGAAACACAGACTCAACTCTAGACGGTTCATGCTATTAGTGTTACTCAGCTCAAGTCCTAGAGGGCCACAGGCCTGTAGATTAATTTATTGAGATTGACCCCATTTGATATGCATGAGATCTATGAAACGGATGACTTGAAAAAGAAAGAAAAATAGGGGTGAACTAAACAAATCAAATCGAATATAAACACGTGCACCAAAAAAAAGTATTGTTGAATACAAACACAAGAGTGGCCAAAACAATGAAAATACAGTGGCCAGATTCACACCTTGTTTTGCTAACAGGTCATTGATAATTGTGGCATTTTCACAGGAGTTCTGGGCATCTTGTGTGCAGTTGATCAGAAAACAGAAAGATTTTTCTTTAGAATAAAAGGCATTAGTACACAATTCAGGATGACCTGAAAATAGAGAAGAAATTGGTCAACAACAAGCATCTACTGAAATAAAGCACATATTGCTCATTGAAGATAAATGTCATTTTTGTGGATTGTGATGTTGCTAAAACCCCCCACTACCATATTTTATATGGAAAGTAAGATATTAGATGTAAATGTAAGATCAATTTTTGTAAATCAAAATGTAGGATATCCAGTACTAAACTTTCTAACCCTCTAATTAAACTCATAAATACCAAAACCGTAAAACACGGACAGTGTGCTACCAACTCGAAATTTAAGAGGACAAATAACCCAATGGATTTAATGAAGTTCGTAAAGATTGTTTTTAGATTGGCAAGTCTATATCCCTCTCTAAAAGGCAAAACACACCGAACGGCACAAGCTGTGACTCATCAACCTCGGTTGTTTTCATTGGGATGGCGACGTTCCCCAAATGCTCGTTACTGGACGTGGAAATGCATATCCCGAGCTCGGCTGTCTTCGAGAACGAGCCGCATCTGGGAGAAAAAAACAGGCCTCGTCGTGTTTCTCTTTGATTGTCTCCCAACAGCACGTACAGCACACCTCAAGCTCAACATCCGCTTTCACGCTCACCGTCTTTTGCCTATTCCCACTTTCCCTGATTACTTGACCAGGTGGCTGCAGCACGCCAGGACGGACTGGAAACGCTAACGGGAAGCCGTGTTTGCGCTGGAGCTGCGGAATGCTCCACACTGCGCTTTTTTGCAGTTTTGGACGGAGTCAGCCAATGGTCGAGCATTTATTTAGCATTTAAAAGCTCCAGGTGAATCAATATTAAACCGCTCTAAAGTGAAAATGCCTGATGAATCATTTCTTGGTCAGCATTGACATGCAAAATAAAAAGTCCAGCTGCATTGGTCTGCGTGGATTGCATTAAATATTCCCCCAGCTGTTTTGAGTCATTCGGAGCAGACGGAGACACAAAACTCTATCCAAGTATAATTCCAGATACAAATGTGTCAAGACCAATTTTTGCATTTTCTGCATCGCCACAAGGGGCGCTATAGTGCAAATTGTCTTTAAAGACAACCAGGCAAAGCATGTTAGACCTCAAGTATGTTAAAAGCTAGACACCTAAATAAAAACACATCCGGATCACACGCAAAGTGCTAGCCAAACATTCACGTCTGCACTCGTGTACATGCGCGGCAGGGTTCATGAGGCGTAGGTGGCAAACAGAGGCTGGTGTGAAACCGTAGAAGGCCTGGCCTAATTTCCACCCCCCTGCAGTCGCCACAGGTCGCCCTATAGAACATTTGGGCTTCGAAGTGCCAAAAACACACCGTTCCCTGGGCTGGAATGTGGAATGCTTATGTATTTATAGCTCCTGTCATTGCAAACATTTCAGACTTCCAGATGGCAGTGGCGATTCTGACCTTGCCTTCGATCCCTGTACGGTTATTGCGACACGGAAATTCGATACGGAGTGCGTTATCGGAGGGCGGATGTGAAGAGGCAGGGCCAACCGCCCGATCCCCAAACACAAAGACAGCCTGCCCCAGGGTCATTACTGCTGTCTGTGTGTTTACAGAGGTGGCGAGATAGTCAAGTTCAACGTGTGTGGCCAAAGCGAGAGAAAAACCTCGATTAAAAGCGAGCATGTCTTGACTAAGACTGCAGAAGGGTATGGCCCTCTAAAGGAGCGCCTGGCTCGTAAGCAGAACTGCCAGCCCGAGCCTCCCTTTCATCTTAAATGCGAAACACATGGCCCTCTTTGAAAGTACACGTCCTTCAAGGGGAGAGCGTGATGTGTAAAAGACAAAACGAAACATATGGCTTTACTTTCGTGAAAAAATATTAGATTCCGCAGGTACCCTGTTTTATCTCTGAAGGTAGCGCGCGGATTGTATTTCATTCTGCAGGCCGCAAAATGTTGAGATTGCATGAATAACAACTTTAACCTTTTGGAAAGAGGAATGGAATAAAATATCTGGCTTATTTACATTTTGTCTGTCATGCGTGTTTTTCTCAAACTACTTGTGCAAGCTACTTGAAGTAAATCAACAATGGAATATAAGGTCTCAAAGTATCTATTTGCTTAAAGAACCACATGGCACTTTTAAAGGAATAGTTCATCCAAAACTAAAAATAAAAGCTGTATATGACTCTTTCATCTGTGGAACACAAAAGAAGATATTTAGAGAAATGTCTCAGTGGTTTTGTGTACATACAATGGAAGTCAATAGGGTCCAATTTTGGTTTGGTTACCAACATTTGTTAACATATCCTCTTTCGTGATCTGAAGAAAAAAGTCAATCATACAGGTTTGAGGGTGACTTAATGATGCAAACATTTTCTTTTTTGGGTGAACTATCCCTTTAAAAACCCATCAGCAAAATACTCGAAACAACATTTCTAACTAAGAAACGAATAGATGAATAATAAAGAGAAAATTCATTTTGAAATGTAACATAATTATACAAAATATCAAAGACACACCAAAAGTATAATTGGAATGCGGTACATATCTACTTACACAATGAAATGTTACACTTCTCCGGAGCATCCACAGTCATATTAGAGACAATCTGGAAGCCATTACCCAAATAGGTAGACTCACATGGAAGCACAAGGAACCCAAAGATGGGCAGCAATACCAGGATGGGGTGGATGGTCATGATCACATGAGTGTCTGGGGTCCTAATGTGAGAGAGGATCACATCCCCAACAGCTGAGGGATACAGAAAGTTAATGATTTAGAAAACTTTAGGTACAAGTAAAATGTTTCAAATGCCAACTTTGACTGTTTCTGTGTCTATTCACCTAAACTGTGGTTCTTGAACTAATAAGGCAGCTTGGATGAGTTGTGAAACACGTGTGATTAATAGATAAACAGGTCTTGATGTTCCACAATGACCTGAATAAATGGAAACCATAACTGCCCTTTATAGTGCAAGAGAAGCAGTGAACTTAAGACTGACTCAATTACGCCATCTAGTTCAAACTTTAGGACACTACAACAAAAGCAAGATTTGTCTCCTTTTCATTTAATTTAAATGTATTACTATCAAATTAAATGATCCATGACATACAAGAGTTTCTAAATTATTTGGTCTCTTTTAAAATAATTCACAAGGTTTATGCTTTGCCACGGTTACACAGGCAAGGTTGGGAATAAGGAAGTTTCAAAGTGAAAAATAGGCCTTGGGTGTAACACATAAATCCCTGCCACACCCCTTTAAACAACCACTTGGTTTCTCCAGTGAGGGCAAACACCACTGAGGCGCTCACTAAACCCGTTCCAGGATGTGCAGATCATATGACTTCCATCCAAGTTTAAACAAAGGTGGTGAACTCACTCAGAGGTGTAGCAGATTATTCACGGATGGTCTCTCCTGACAGATCTGGAGTAAGACAGGAAAATTAGAAAACCAGTTTGTGGCTATAGAAATATGACACAAACATCTAAATAACCATAGACAAACAATATTCATGCACTTTTGCACGTGTTATTTAAAAAACGACAAGGGGTAGTTTATGGCACACATAACAGTGAATGCTATTTTCTACTGGCTTTACACCACATTGGGGATCAATTTTATGTGGTCACAAATGAATCCCCAAAAGTCAAAATGAACCTTTATATAAACTTATTTGTGTATTTCACCATAATAATTTAGTTGGGCTACTTATTTTTGTAGGTCAGTTATGTTTACAACAAAACACGTGTGTTGAATGTTTCACTGCTTTCCTCTCCGGGCATAAACAATTACACCTATTATACAGTCATTAACTCAATTACACATACAATTGTATCACCATATAAAGAAAGTCTATAACAAAAACAATCTAGACATTATCTAAAACATTTCGTACAATTGCACAAATGATTCTCAGAAGGATGTACTTACCAAGGCATAAACAACCCTTTTTACCGATAGCAAACTTTGCATATATGTAAACAGCGGCGTTTGAAACCGTTATCTCCACACCAGCAAGTCGTTTCACTTCAGTTTCTGTAATGAATACGATTTCACTCCTTATGAAGTGTGTGTTTAATGCCACTGCCCTGATATATGCTTCATATTTTAATACGGGCTGTTTATAGAAGTAGCGGCTAGCAGACAGACACGACACACAAGGGTGGAGCGACAGGAGGAGGTGATGCAGGACTTCCGGGTCGCGAAACGCTGCAGTTTGAAAGGATGTTAAAATAAAGGTCCTCTGTATGGAAGCTCAATTCTGCCAAAATTAAAAATAAATAAACACCAAAATAAATCCATTAAGAAATGTAAAATAATAATAAAAAATAAAAAAAGAATTGACATAAAAATATTATTTAAACATTTTCCCCACATTTGTGTATTTATTTTATGCATTTATGTTACTATTTATTTATTTTTACATTTATTTATTACTACATTACTACATTTATTACTATTTACTTTATTACTTCTGTGTCCATATGGTAATGAGGGGGCGTGTCTTGCTTCAAACATAGTAGTCGAGCACAGACATCACACTAATCCAGTGTTTCCCAATCCTAGAGTACCCCCCAACTATGCACATTTTTGATGTGACTCTAATCTGACACACCCATCTGAGGTCTTGGAGTCTTTACTAATGAGCTGATAAACTGAAACATTTGCATTTGATTAAAGAGCTATGGAAAATGTGCAGTGCTGGGGGTACTCCAGGACCAGGATTGGGAAACACTGCACTAATCTAAACACACTAATCTGCAGTTCCACAAAATCCTTGCAGTTGATGTTCAAACGACAGATTTGATCTTTTTATTTATGTTTATTTTTTATTGAAGTCAAAGTCAAAAAAGTCAAAGTCAGCTTTATTGTCAATTCTGCCACATGTACAGTACATACAAATGGAGGGTTGAAATTGCATTACTCACAGACCCTAGGTGCATACTGTAGGGGATTTTACAGTAAAGACCCGTAGACCAGTTGTGATGAATGAAGACACAGAGTCAGGAATGTAATTAATAAAAGAAAATTTACTGAAGAAGAATTGTTTGTAGTTTTGCCAGCAGAAGTCAGCTTCAGCACTCTCAAGGAGTTCCACAGACCGACCTGCTGTTACATTAAAATGCAGTAATATTTATACTAACAGAGCCATCTAACCTACGTCATTACTTAGATAAATAAAATCTCGTGATAGGTTAGACAATACATACATTTAGCTTGGACGTCAAGTTCATAGCATATCTTCACTGATTATAAGTGTGACACAGAAACCCTAGTATAACCACAACATATACGCATCTCTTTACATCCTGTCTTTTTAAATATGGTCTTTCTGCCACCAATAACTAACTTCTGAAACAATACAATCACACACACACACAAAACCCCTCAAGACTAGAGTGCGTGCTAGCAGAAGATGTTTTTACACGTGATGATAAGAGATCTCTTCTAAAAGCCACGGTGACCTAGCAGGAAGAGAGGCCTAAACATTCAGGGACTCAAACAGTGAATTATTTTAGTAATATTTACTCTCTAGAGTTTTATTGTTAATATCATAATCAGAAATAAAAGAGTAAAATATTGATTTATTTTAATCATCTGTTTCTCATAAGATAATGCTGATTAATGATTGATTAGTCTCAAAACCATAAAAAGGATATATATATATATATAAGGTGGAGCCACGGCACCCGTCCCTTCAATACAGATAAACATATATCAAAAACATATATCAAAATACAAATAAATACAGAATCTATATATACACAATACAACATTACAAGCAATGGATATGTAACCAAGATAAATGTGTAAACCAGTGAAATAAACAGCAGTGCAGATGAAATAAACAGCAGTGCAGATGAAATAAACAGCAGTGCAGATGAAATAAACAGCAGTGCAGATGTGAGGTAGTGCGGTAGGTATTGAAGACTACTCATCCAAGGAGGAAGACTTTAATCATGAAAAGCACGAAGTCACATGACACGGAAGTCATGGATGTCCTGGATTTTTATTGACGGAAAGCTACGCTAGAAAATTCAACCGCTTACATTCAGTTGGCAACATATTAAATAAACAAAACGAAGGATGATAAAGGCAATTCTCATTTTTAACAACCATGGGAAACCCAGGCTCATCAGATTCTACCAATATTTTGTAAGATCTTCTTATGAAAACACAACTGATTATTTGCCATCAGCTGATGCGCTTTTGAAATGTTTACATCTATATTACTGTATCGCTGTCGTACGCACATTATTATCTCGTTTTCGCTCTTTCGAAACAATACATTTTATTCTCCAAAAACTTAGCTGAAACCATAAAGTAGACATTTAATTTGGTTTCTATGGACATAAAATCACTTTTGTAAATTTCTTTTGATGCAGACATTAACGTCTTTGACCCATATATTTTATATATAATGTGATTTATAACAATTGTTTTATTAAATGTACTGTATGTCATAATGTTAATCTGTGTAATAAAGTTCATTTCAGTCAATTCAATCTCTTTGTCAGGCGGAGGACATGCAGCAGCAGATCATTCGGGAGACATTTCATCTCGTGTCCAAAAGAGATGATAATGTGTGCAATTTTCTGGAGGGTGGAAGGTAAAACATATATATAAGTGAACTTTACATATGTAATATATATGTACACGAGCTTGATGTTTCTGTTTCTTTTATATTTCAGACTCTAGATCTAGATCTTTCAGATCTACTGTAGTGTAATGTGTTTTCTCTTCTCTACTTCAGTTTGATCGGAGGCTCCGACTACAAGCTGATCTACAGACACTATGCCACGCTTTACTTTGTGTTTTGTGTGGATTCATCAGAGAGTGAACTGGGGATTCTAGATCTCATACAGGTACACATACACCTGTTATGTAGAACTGGCATTTAGCCACAAAGGGGAAGCTTTGTTAGTTTTGTCATTTGAATTTCATCCTGTTTTACATTACATGTTATTTTCGCCACAGGTCTTTGTGGAAACGCTTGATAAATGCTTTGAAAATGTGTGTGAGCTGGACCTGATCTTTCACATGGACAAGGTCAGATTTCACTGAATGTACTTTTAAACTATTGTTCAATTTGTCATTAATGTCTTAATAGCACATTATCACATTACATAAAAGCTGTTGGACTTTTGTACTATTAAGTCTAGATAGAAGTAAATAGTCTTAGGAGGAGGGGAAGGTCTTAGGAAAGGTGAGAGAGGTTTTGCTCCAGCAAGTGGCTGAAGGGTCATATGTTGGTCAAAATTTGATATTGATTGAAGAGTGGTTATCTAATCAGTAATAATGTTTATGATATATTGGGAAGTGTATGACTGTATGACAGTAATTTGATGCATTTGGATTTGAATATTGCAGTCTCTTGTACATATGTTGATAAAACACACCAGTGTGTATATTTAAAGCTAAACTGTTTTTGAATCATTTACACATTAGATTTTATTCTCAGACAGTAATATTAAAGGTGCAATGTGGAGATTTTAGCGGCGAGGTTGTGAACTGCAACCAACGGCTCACTCCACTGCTCGCCCCTCCCTTTCGAAGCACTATGGCTGATACAGGACAAAGATGTCGCCACGTTTTCACTTCTTTGCCGATGGAGATAACATTTACGAAACGCACTCTGTAGAGCAGTTTGTCCATTTAGGGCTACTGTAGAAACAACATGGTGAATTCCATTTCATTCTAATGTAATAAAAACATAACGCTTCATTATTTAATTGTCTTTATACACCTCTGAAGACAAAGTTATGTATATTATATTGCATTTCTGTCAATAGATCCTCCTTGCACCTTTAAATGGATAGGTCACTCAAAAATAAAAATTCTGTCAACTCTCATGTCATTCAAAACCTGTATGTGACTCTTTTTTCAGTGGAATACAAAAGATGATATTTTGAGAAATGTCTTTTGTGATGAAAGAAAGTCATACAGGTTTGATTATCGGTGAGTTATTTATTTAAGTGATGCTAAAAGTCTCATAGTCATGGATTATCTTTAATGATTTTTTTAGGTCCATTACATTCTTCAGGAAGTTGTCATGGGAGGGATGGTGCTAGAAACTAACATGAACGAAATAGTCGCACAGGTTGAGCTTCAAAACAGAATGGAGAAATCAGAGGTGAGTTCACATTTGCAAAGAGCAATTAGGAGTCACTCCAGTTTGGCTGACACAAGTTCTGAAACAACAAAAGTCCAATAACTTCAACATACAGTGTATTGAGGGCCGCTTACACAGAGCTCTTGTTTTGAGCACATCACATTCTTTTTCCCTGCAAATTTGTTGTCCGCAATGCAGTTTGATTAGTTATAAAACCTTTTATTAATTCAGATAGTGCTTAAAGATGTCTGGGTTTGTATCAGTGGTTTATGGTCAGTGTGTTCAGATAATCTATAAGGAAGCTAGACAATCAATAATGTTTGACAACATTGGACACATTGTACTGATAAAACATTTTTATAATGTTTGAAGAAACGATACCTAACACAATACAGTGCAGTCAGCTGATAGGGTTATTTGATAGTGTTTGGTAAGATGTAGGGTTCAAATTTAAATATCATGTTTATTGAAGAACTAGATTGTTGTAGTTATAAACAGATGTGAACACAAAACTCAAAAACACTTTTAAATGTTAAATTCTGCTACTTTGTACTGAATATTGTTAATATTAGTCAATATTGTTGCTGTTTTTAAGGGTGGATTGTCTGCAGCACCAGCTCGAGCCGTTTCGGCAGTGAAAAACATGAACCTTCCTGAGATACCTCGTAACATCAATATCGGGGACATCAATATAAAAGTGCCCAGTCTATCCCCCTTTTAAAGCTTTATATTACTGTTCAATGTGTCTTGTGTTATTGTGTTATTGTTGTTGTCACCCTAATGCCATTTATGGACTCACGACTGACTGTAGTCAACAGGATCTTTCATCACCTGAAGACTGTTACATTTCATCTCATTTGAGTCCCAAGCACACTACAGGGGTCCTATCATGTACATTTATTTCAAACTTTGATTTATAGCCGATCCACGCTTCCTGTTTTGTTTTAGGATTGTTTTGTATTTTGTCTGTGACAACCCTAACTCTTATTCTAACATTTCGTTATACTGATTTGTATGTTGAGGTTTATGCTAATAACCCAACCACGGTAATTGTGAATGTTTTTTTGCATTATTTAAAACGTTAAATCATTAAAACTGTTTTTGTCAAGTGTCAGGTCTTGTTATATTTAAGTTCACATTAGAGTTTCAGTTTTATGACTCGCTGATTTGTGTTTTTAAACATCTTTTATTACGCTTTGTGGACATTTCATGTCTTATATGACACATCATCTCTTATAAAAAGTTCACATGGGTGTGAATAATCGGGTGATGGTGAAAAGATATAATGGTTCAAGGGTTTCACTTCAGTCATGTGTCATATGAGTTATTCATCCTGTAATGAACTCTTGAATTATGAAAAACATTCCTCTCTGAAATGGTATAAAACTGTAAAGTAAACATTTACCCGCTCAAAAATAAGAGAATCTTAACAGTCCATTTATTCATTTTTTTAATTCAAAGTGTCAGTTTCAACAGAAATGAAAGATCTTGCTCTATTGGTTTACTGATAGTGATGAAAGTATATGGTTGGAAACAATAAATGGGCACACTAAAATTTTATTGCTCTTATTATATCAAACTAATTATAAAAGGAACATTCTTCTGCATTTATACTTTTTGTGTGTAGTGAGTTAGTGGCAGTTTTTCAAATTCGGTGGGTAAATATTTCATATCGTTGCTGTCCTTCTGAAACCTTGTGCCTTCGTATTTTATGAGATTTTTTCATAAAGCATTATTTTTATTCACCCTTTGTTTGTCTAACCAATAAAAAGTATTAATAGTGAGAACTTTTTAAGAAAAGTGAAAAAACTGTATGCAATCAGTTAAAAAATACAGTATTATTTCCTGAAAAACAAATGAGATTTCTGAAGCACATTGATGATATTTACATTTAGTCATTTAGCAGACGCTTTATCCAAAGTGACTTACAGAGATATAATAATTTGTGTATGGCAGGCCGAATTAACTTTTAATGTAATTTGGCCTGTCATATCTGTACAGCCTCATATAAGCTAATGTAAAAATATGTGCAATTGAGATGGATGATACTAAGAAGAATAGTGTAACTAGTGGGCTTAAAGGGAAAAAGTTCATGTTATTTCTTAAGGTCCATGAACGGTCCTGTAACCCTGGCCAAGGTCTTTTTTTAATAGTAACTATGCATCAGCATTATTTCTGAACATTAGTTGCATCACCATGAGTTTGCAGCATTATAAAATAAATTTTATTGCATTTAAAATGTGAGATCTTTGAAGTTATGCCCAACAAAAATGAGTGATATCATATCTTAAATCTCTGATGTCATTGGAAGTGAACTGTAAAGATAGAGGCCTATCAAAGGTCAAAAGCCATCAGATGAGACGTTCTGTCTTAAATTCACTCCGTCACTCCGTCACTCCGTCTTGTAGTGACTAGCAGTTTTTCATCTGAATTTGATGCTTATTCTTTTGAGAAATCATCCATTTAACAGTGAAAAT
Source organism: Oreonectes daqikongensis (assembly GCA_026939265.1). NCBI lineage: Eukaryota > Metazoa > Chordata > Actinopteri > Cypriniformes > Nemacheilidae > Oreonectes > Oreonectes daqikongensis. Next base: position 7,328,122 of record JAOTQM010000036.1, on the reverse strand, counting down.
AATGCTTTTGTGTTGTGAAGATGTAAAATGTAAATGTAAAACTGCTGATTTATTGCTTTGCCTTTTGATTGATTGTATGAGATAAGTAATGCATGATCTAACACTATAAATAGGGAACTTGCAATAAATTAATTTATATAAAGAACAGATAGCAAGGAGGTCTTTGATTTTAACATCCGAAAATACATTTTGTGAAAGTTCATGATGACCTGAGGCCTAAGGAAAAAAAGGTAATTTTCACAAATAAAACGTGATAATGTCAAAGATTAGGTGCATGGTTAAGTTGAGGTTTCATGGATCTTGGTGACTTTGTTGAACGCGTAATACAGACACGAGTTCAGATAATGTGTGGCAGTATGGCAATACTAAAAATCCTTAAATAGAAAATGCAATTTCTGAGATACTAATCTAATGAACAATAAAACAATTTCCATCATAAAATGAATCCAAGGCCAGATCTTTCTTATTACAGGTCTGGTTACATACAATCTGATTTGACAACCACAGAGAAAGGTTTTAAAAGGTACACTTGACACAAATCCTGTTCTTTGCCCCTGGTAAACAAAAGGTAATTTAGGTTAAACTGTGAATTGTTTTGCTCGTATAAAAATGATCATTGTATGACATGTTGTGACAATCAGTTATCCTTTAACAGTTATGTCAGCAGTTAAGTGTCTGCTATAAACATTGTCCTTTCATCCTTTTGTAAAATGCAGATTTTTATTGAATTGCTCTTGAATCGATTTACAAAAGTGGACTCAGAAGCAGAGTAGGCTGTTTTGCAAAATGTTTAGACGGCTTTTTTTGGGGAATGTTTTCCAGAAGCATCTTGCATTGACCACTTTGGATGCAGTCACATTACTAGAAATGTAGAACTGGGGTGATAAAATTCACATAAACAGATTATGATTGCTTTCGATGAAGTCTTTTCAAGTTTGGTTGCAACTTTTATCTAAATTTCCTGTTTCTGGTCTCACTGGCCATCTAAACAAGGTTGTATTTACCCTCTTGATCACCAGAGCAAAGCTATGTTAATAGATGATTTATTAAACATGTGGGAGGGGAGTACTCCATCCCTCACATAAAGAGATCAGCAGATGTCACTTCTCCCCTCTCATCCACTCACACGACAACTTTCAAGCATGGCGAAGGGATTCTTCATCAGTAAAACCGTGGGGATTGTGGGAATAGTGATAGGTGCTGGAGCGGTTGCCACCATCATCGCCCTCTCGGTGGTCTACTCCCAAGAGAAGTCCAAGAAGAATGAGTTGAAACCCACCCCTGAAGTGACCACAAGCGCCTCAACGGTTCCAACGACGGCACCATCCAACGAACCCTGGGACCAGTGGCGCCTTCCTCAGACGTTGGAACCCGTGTCGTACAATGTCCTTCTGTGGCCGCGGCTGCAGCCGAACCCTACGTCCGGTCTCTACATCTTCACTGGAAACTCCAGCGTGGTCTTCAGATGTGTGCAGGAGACAGACCTCATCCTCATTCACTCCAATAAGTTAAACATGACCAAAGAGCCTACGTTGACGGTGCACGACGGCACACCGGCTCCTTCTATTAGGTTGACCTCGATGCAGACGAAAACGCAGTATTTGGTGATTCACCTGGAAGGCAAACTAACAGTTGAGAAAGAATATGAGCTCCATACAGAGTTTGTGGGGGAACTTGCAGACGACTTGGGTGGCTTTTACCGAAGTGAATATGTTGAGAATGGAGTGACAAAGTAAGTTTTGATGTATACTTTGTGCTTAAATGTTTATGCTACACTGTTAAAAAATTCCGTAAAACAAAATGAAATTTTCTGTCAGCTGGAGCGCCAAAAATTAAACTGTAAAATAACAGTTTTCCCCTGTAAAATGATGTTTTTCTTGTAAATTTGTGGTCTTTTTCTGTAATTTGTACATGTTTGACCATAGTTCAAAAATACATGAAAAATCTGTAAAACAAAGCAGTAAAGAAAATCTGTAAAAAAAATAACAAATTCTGTAAAATTATGTTTTTTTTTACAGTGTATGTTTTTTAAAGATGTTTGTGGTAATTTGAGGGTGTAGTTCTTTCTTATATTTTTAATTCCCTGTTGATGTTCAGAGTGGTGGCTACGACACAGATGCAGCCGACGGATGCCAGGAAAGCTTTCCCCTGTTTCGACGAACCAGCGATGAAAGCAGTTTTCAACATCACTCTTCTACATGATCATGGAACCACAGCTCTCTCCAATGGCCAGGTGAACGGTATGTGAAACATTTAAAACATGTAAACAACAAACAGGAACTCAATATTGGTCTTTTTGGTCGATTCTGATTTGTAAGCATTCATCTGACAGTCTGATGACAAATTTTAATCAATTTTAGAGAGCGTTGACATTGTAGTGGATGGCGTCGAGGTCACCAAAACAGTGTTTGAGCCCACCAAAAAAATGTCAACTTATTTGTTGGCATTTATTGTCAGCGATTTTAGTTTCATCGAGATGCTAAATGAACAACCACTGGTATGTATCTTTTAGAAGTTTGAATTACATTAATATCAATAGCTGTTTTAAAGTCTGTGTATATTTGATGATTAAAAAATACATGTTTTTTTTGTCTATAGATTCGAATTTATGCACGTACAGCCGCCATAATTTTAAACCAAGGGCAGTATGCGCTGAACGTGACTGGACCGATTCTCAGATTTTTTGAACATTATTATAATTCCCCCTATCCATTGCCCAAATCAGGTGAGATTGATCTGTTGACTATATATTCAGAGCTGAAGATTCAAATGTGTTGTTTCATTACCTTTCAAAATGTTTATGTTAATATCAAAAACTGCAGTAGTATTCAATTCACATTTAAACTTATTAAAACACTAAAACTTCAGATGGCATTTTTAATCATTTTCCAAAATGTACATTTATCTCATTCTTTCTGTTGAAAGATCAAATCGCTCTGCCCGACTTCAACGCCGGGGCGATGGAAAACTGGGGCTTAATCACATACAGAGAAACTGCACTTTTGTATGATGAAGAATCATCTTCAAATGGAAACAAAGAGAGGATCGCCACTATTATTGCCCATGAACTTGCCCACCAGGTATGTCCATTTCTAGTTCATAACTATCAAAGCACAGTTCTTGATCAATCTAACACTTCTGTATGCTCTCTCTCTCTCTCTCTCTCTCTCTCTCTCTCTCTCTCTCTCTCTCTCTCTCTCTCTCTCTCTCTCTCTCTCTCTCTCTCTTTGTCTGTTTTGTATTAGTGGTTTGGAAATCTTGTGACTCTGAGGTGGTGGAATGACCTTTGGCTCAATGAAGGTTTTGCATCCTACGTCGAGTATCTTGGAGCTGACAATGCTGAACCAGACTGGAAAATTGTGAGTGTTTGAAGCTAACATCACATGCAAGAATATAAACAAATGTTACGGCATACCCGACGTCTTGTTTACTCCACAGAAAGACCTGATCGTTCTCAATGACATGCACCGAGTTTTTGCCATAGACGCCCTGGTCTCATCTCACCCCTTATCCTCCAAAGAAGACGAGATCCAGAGACCCGAGCAGATCAGTGAAGTCTTTGATGCCATCTCCTACAGTAAGGTAGGGTGTCATGATCTTTATTTGTATATATTATGAGGTCTGTGGTTATAAAAACAGATTTAACATACAGTATTATGGTCTTCACCTCTAGGGGGCGTCTGTTCTTAGAATGCTGTCTGATTTCCTCACTGAGACAGTGTTTACTAAAGGACTCATGGTAAGTTCTCATTGGATGCTACTGAAAGTAAGGCCAAAATTGAAAACGCTTTTAGAGTCATTGTGAGTTGATGAATGTTTTTTGTGTTTAGACCTATCTAGATAATTTTAAATTCAGCAACACGGTGTACACTGACCTTTGGGACCATCTTCAAAAGGTACGTAACATAATGTTACAAACACTAAACTACAAAACTAGCTACTTACTGTTACGTAAATAAAACTGTTGAGTTTTAAAACACTCACGCTAAAACATTACAGGCTGTAGACAAAACTGGCACCCATCTCCCCAAAACTGTGAGCGAGATTATGGACCGTTGGGTTCTTCAAATGGGTTTCCCAGTGGTCACCATCGACACTACAACTGGCCAGATCTCACAGAAACACTTTCTTCTGGACCCGGACGCTGTCGTGGAAAGGCCATCAGAATTTAGGTATGCCAAAAAAAAGATTGTGTCTTATCAGAGAACCCATTACACCATGGAAAAACTATGATTTCCAATCAAGATCAGACACTTAATTCGATTTTTATCAGATTTATTTAGTATTTGACATTAACTTAAGAATCCATATGTAAAAAATACATTGAATTTTTATCAAAATATGTTTCATTTTCAGTTATGAATGGTTTATACCAATTAAATGGGTGAAGACGGGTGTGCCAAATGAGCCAATTTGGCTTCTAGAGAAAAATGGTGAGATCTGAAATTTCATCTGCATGTACTAAAATTACATTTTTTTTCATTGTGAACAAATCTGTTGAATTTTCAACTATTTTAATTTTTATTAGTTATAAATGATACAATGAAAACAAATGAGTGGATTCTGGCCAACATCGATGTGGTGGGATACTACAGGGTCAACTATGACCAAGAAAACTGGAATCGTCTACTTAATGTTCTCCAGACATCCAAAGACGTAAGAAGAAGAATTGATTACAGATAAAGGTGTTGATATTATTGTTAGTTATTATAGCAAGTTCACAACTCAACATGTCCGAATACTTTATATTTGTTTTCATTCAGAGCATTCCTGTCATTAACCGGGCGCAGATCATTGACGACACTTTCAATCTGGCTAAGTAAGACTAGTCTTCAGTATTATGAGTATATATTTCCATGGACCAACCAAATGCTCAAAAACATCTCTTTCTTTAACAGAGCAAGACAAATTGACACAACACTGGCTCTACGAACCACAAAGTATCTATCATCTGAAACCGAGTACATGCCGTGGGAAGCAGCTCTGGATAACCTGGATTACTTTTATCTAATGTTTGATCGCACTGAGGTTTACGGCCCTATGCAGGTAAACTTTGTCAATGGGTATTTCATAACATCAAGAAAATGGGACTGAATTAAATGCTAACACTGTATATGTCAAACTTACAGGCGTATGTCGGAAAACAGGTTATACCCTTGTTTGAATATTTTAAGGCTCTTACAAACTGGACGGATGTCGCAAAAGGACATACAGACCAGTAAGTCAAGCATGGATAAGACGGATTAGAAGTTCTAGATTTCTAGTTTGGACATTTTTTATGTGTCCAAATATGAAATATGTTTTTGTCTCTGCAGATATAATCAAGTGAATGCACTCAGAGTCGCCTGCAGCACCGGGCTGGAAGATTGTACAACTCTAGTCAAAACATGGTTCCAACAGTGGATGGACAATCCGAATATCAACCCGTGAGTAGTTCAGTATGATAATACTGATTACAGATAACAATGATACAGATAAAAAACGTAATTAAATTACAAAATAAAAAAGTTATAATTACTTTGTCCATATGCATTTAGTACGAAACATACAGACCCCGAAACGTATTATTTCTTTTGAATTAAGTAAAGGCACACAAATAAGTTAAGAAAAAGTACTTCTCAAAATGTTTGTTATGTTTTAATTATAGATCTAGAAATAAATCTTATTAACGATTTTTAGAAAAAGCATCGTACTTAATGTACGAAACAAATCGTGCGAATGTGCAAAGTATGTAAAAATTCAATCTTAGTTCCTCACTGAGGAACCTAATTTAAAAAGAACATTTTTGTACGAATTATTGTGATTGTTTGGGAATATGAAATCGGTAGATCGTCACATAATTGACATTTTTAACACTGTGTTGTCTTTCTTTACGTCAGTATTAAGGCCAACTTGAGGTCGACAGTCTACTGCAGTGCCATCGCTGCAGGTGGCGCTAAGGAGTGGGACTTCGCCTGGAACATGTTTCAAACCGCCGCTCTCGCGTCAGAGGCCGACAAACTGCGCGCTGCACTGGCGTGTGCCACCCAGCCTTGGTTACTGAACAGGTATGCTCACTGCATGTCGGCAAAGTTATGGTTTTCTCAAGTGCTTCCTTTTCATAATTAAAAATGTAATGTTATAGGTATCTGGAATACACTTTGGATCCAAATAAAATTCGTAAGCAGGACGCCACGTCTACCATTATCAACATCGCAAGCAATGTGGTCGGACAGCCATTGGCATGGGACTTTGTCAGGTCCAACTGGGTGTACATTTTCAATCAGTGAGTCGAGGATTATGTCATTATTTGCTTGAAATATTTTGCTTGCTAAGTTTTATAATGCTCTCTTTTTTTCGTTAAACTTTAGATATGGAGGTGGATCTTTCTCTTTCGCCAATCTGATCAATGGTGTCACAAAGAGGTTCTCGACAGAATATGAACTTCAACAGGTGGGTCACCAGGATTGGGTTCAATGCACATATTTTAAGTCCTAGGTTTTAAGCCTAACAAAATAAGATATGTAATTATGGACGAATCAAATTCTTGGGTTAATTTAACCAAGAAAATTAATCTAAATCTACTTTGGTTTCAACAACACAGTTGAAGCAGTTCAGGGATGATAACTCTGATGTCGGGTTCGGATCGGGCACCCTTGCCATTGAGCAGTCCATCGAGAGGACTACAGCCAACATCAAATGGGTCGCACAGAACAAGGAAGCGGTGTTGAAATGGTTCACGGATGCGGTTTAAACTCAGTGATGCACAGATTGTAGTTTGATCTGAGGAGGACATGAACTCTGGTGTGATCCATAAACTCTGGCCTAGATGGATAGAGCGTGAAAAGAAATGGTTATTTATTATATTGGGTTGTTCAAGATTGCACTTTCTTTCCAGAGGTAATTTCTTTCTATGAAGAAGTTTCATGTGATTATTTCTTGTAAAAAAAAAAAATTTTATAATGAAAATAAAACATTTTTGTAAAATTAAACAACGTTTTGTCCAATATTAATAAATAATGTTTTTCCTCTGTCTGTGTGTGAGTGTGTGTGTAACAATAAAATTATTCTTATAAAATGTATTTAAACATTTACTTATTGGCCTAAATGAATGAGACATAATTATGTCATCATTTATTGACCCTCATGTCATTCAAAACCTTTGTATGACTCTTCTTTAGTTTTGTGTCCATACAATTGAAGTCAATGAGGACTAGAGTTGTTCGGTTACAGGATAGTTCACCCAAAAATAAAAAAAAACCCTCTTGTCATTTCAAACCTACATGTCTTTCTTTCTTCTGCACAACACAAAATATATTTTGAAGAATGTTGGTAGCTGAAAACCTATGGTCCCCATTGGTTTTGTGTCCATACAAAAGAAGTCAGCCGTTGTTCGGTTATCAGCATTCTTCAAAATATCTTCTTTTGTGTTTTACAGAAGAAAAAAGTCACAGGTTTAAAATGACATAAAGGTGAATAAACTGATGAAAGAAATTGTATTGTTGGGATCCCTTTAATATCAATAATGAATTGACGTAAATCCACTTGAACCCGTGTTTGCGTTTCGCACCAAAAACGTGAACTTCTTCCCACGATTCTGTGAGTAATGGTTGCATAAACATGTCAGGATAGATACGTGCTACGATAATAAATGACCTCAGCGCACTTATCAGGTCACCAAATTCTTCCACCGGCTAGTATCTACGTTAATGGATCAGCCATTATTGTCGGGGAGGAGAGAAGGTGGGAAGATTTCAATAAAATCCTCTTCACAATGGTGATCTCCGCTGACCTGTGGTGAATCTGAACATGAAGAGAATCCATTTCAGCTCAATGTGCGTCGGATGCACTGTTCTCGGGGTTGCGTCTGTTGCCGTCATCGTTGGGTTGTGGACGGTTCAGCTTCTTCCGTCTACAGACCCGCCTGCCGAGCCGTGGGACCAGTACCGTCTCCCAGCCGCTCTGCTTCCAAACCACTACAACGTCACTCTCTGGCCCAGACTCCAACCGAGCGTAGAAGGCCTGTTTGTCTTCACTGGAAAGTCTAGCGTGGTCTTCAAATGCACGAGGGAGACGGATCTCATTCTCATTCACTCCAATAAACTCAACCTGTCCTCGGTAGATGGATATTTGGCTAAACTCTCTGCACTCGGTAACACAACGCCACCCTCGATAGAGAAGACCTGGATGCAGGAGACAATGCAATACCTTGTCATACAATTGAAAGGCAAACTAAGAGAGGGAGAATATTATGTGCTTGACACAGAATTCGTAGGTGAACTTGCAGATGATCTGGCCGGGTTCTACAGGAGCGAGTATTATGAGAACGGAGAAAAAAAGTAAGTCACTCTCATGGGAGAAATAAATGTGCTATCAAGGCCGTCGCATGTCACGTGTTTGTTTGATGAACATCTAAATAGATTTATGTCTGTAACCTTTGCACCATGAAATAAAAGAGAAAGATTTACAGGCAGTTTTTGTGTACACATGAGGTTACATAATATAATCTTACGCATTTGTCAGGCTTGGGTTATTAAACTGCTTTCACACGTTTCGTCGCTTGTTGATGGGAAACACTGTTTGGTTCCCCAAATTGTCATGTTTGTAATTCAACTCTAAGCGACATTAAATCCGTAATTCTTATATTTTATGCAGGATTGTCGCCACCAGTCAGATGCACCCCACACACGCCCGCAAGACCTTTCCATGTTTTGATGAACCTGCGATGAGAGCTGTTTTCTACATAACTCTCATTCATGCCAAAGGAACCGTGGCCCTGTCTAATGGAATGGAAATCGGTCAGTTATTTTATTTTTATATAAAATATTTTTATTTGCCACACATACGTATTGTTACCTATAGTAATGTAAAGGAAATGTCTCACAAGAATGTGTAACTATAGAAGAATTTTGTGGCTAATTCATATGAATGTGTATGATGTGAATCATACGCTGTAAAAAAATAAATGTTGGTTCAACTTAAGTACAAAATAGCCTAACTGGCTGCCTTTACATTTTGAATTAGATTAACTTAAAAATATTAGTTAACATAATGAGTGTGCATGAAAGGCAGCCAGGTTACTTATTTTTTTTTTAACTAATAACAAATGTACGTCTATTAAAAAAACAAAAACAATAATAAAGCCCCACCCCTAAATCTAAACATGGCGCGAAAGCAGAAGCTGCTAAATCATACAACCTGACTTCTTTTCGTTTTTTTATGTTTTATTGATATTTTTTAAACATATATTAATATTTTTAGTTTCAATGTATTTTTTTTTGTTCATTTTGGTTTATTTTTAGCTATTTTGTTATGCGCGTTTGTCAGTTCTTTTATTATAGGCTAAATATTGATATAGCCTAGGCCTAATAGTTTATTTGAAACGATGATTTAATATATTTTATTAATAATTAATAATTTCACTATTAAGTTAATAATTTATATTAATTTATACATTGTTAATTTATATAACATTTTAATTGAACTTATTTTACTTAATTTCTAAGTAAACATTTTTAATTTGTATTTAGTAATACAATAATATTAAATAATAACTATTTGTTTTTAATTAACATTAATGTTTTAATAGTTTTATCATAATCCTGCTAAATGAGATACAAATTCATGAAAATGACTCTTAAAAAAGCTACAAATTACTTTGGGGTTGTGTTGAAATCAGAGATTGACTTCAAAAGTCAAAAGACTTTTCTTCTTTGAATTCTATGACACCCATACAGTGTTAAGTTTATTTGGTTAAATAAATTAGCAAACGAATTAAATACATGTAGCTGTAAACCATGTATCTTATACATGTAGAGAAAGTGGACACCATTCTCGATGGCCAGGCCGTTACAGTGACAACATTCGAGCCGACGAAGAAAATGTCGTCTTATCTTCTGGCGCTGGTTGTCAGTGACTACGCAAACATTACATCAGCGGACGACACGTTGGTAAGGCCAACAATTGCCTTATATTTCACCAATGTTTATAGCTATAATGACCAATAAAATGTTCCGATGTTCTGTACGGCTTACGACAAGATAAAGATCTCACACAAAATGTACCTTGAATCATGTTTGCGTGTAGTTCTCGACTTTATTATGTTTGATGAACAGATACGGATATGGGCTCGTAACAAAGCCATCGCTGATGGTCATGGTGATTACGCCCTGAATAAAACGGGGCCTATTCTCAAGTTTTTCGAAAGATATTACAACGTACCGTTTCCTCTATCTAAATCAGGTATGTCACGAACATTTTGAGATTTCATTTGTCTTGATGTGAAATAATAATCCTGTCGTCTTTGAAGACCAGATTGCTCTGCCTGATTTCTACTTTGGGGCGATGGAGAACTGGGGTCTGGTGACCTACAGAGAGACAAACCTTCTGTATGATCCACTCATGTCCTCAAATGCAAACAAGGAGAGAACAGCTACCATTATAGCTCATGAACTGGCTCACATGGTACATATGAGATCTATAGATATATAATAGGGATTAGTTAAGTATGTTAACATTGGATATTACGGTTTGTTTGTGGTTTTGGTCAGTGGTTTGGCAACCTTGTGACTCTGCGTTGGTGGAATGAAGTTTGGTTGAATGAAGGTTTTGCTTCTTATGTGTCATATCTTGGTGCAGATTTTGCCGAACCGTCCTGGAATGTGGTGAGTGTCACTTTTCTCCAGTTTTTTCATTGTGGTGGCTTTGGATGCTAACGCTTCTTACCGTCCTCCCAGAAAGATCTGATCGTCCTCAAAGACGTGCATCGTGTTTTCGCCGTGGATTCTCTGGCCTCCTCACACCCTCTGTCCTCTAAAGAAGAAGACATTATAAAACCAGAGCAGATCACTGAGCAGTTTGATGCCATCTCTTATAGCAAGGTGCGACACTTTTGCATTTTATAAAACACATATTCAAACAAACTCCATGTCAAGCTCGCTTTTTTTTCTATAGGGTGCGTCAGTTTTGAGAATGTTGTCAGACTTCCTTACCGAGTCTGTGTTTGTCCAAGGACTTAATGTGAGCGTTTTATAATACAATCATTTGATACAATATTTTTGTGTTGAGCAACTAGCTAATTCACTTTTTTCCCAAAAGACATATCTGACCGAGTTTGCCTATCAAAACACAATAGGTGAAGACTTATGGGACCACCTTCAATCTGTGAGTTACATCAAAAATTGTATAAGTCAAAGTTTAATGTGACTATGATTTAATCAGTATTTAAAGGGATAGTTCACCCAAAAATAATAATAATTTCATCATTTATTCCCTCTTATGTCATTCCAAATCTGTATGACTTTCTTTCTTCTGCAGAACACAAAAGAAGATATTTAGAAGAATGTTGGTAACCAAACAACATTGACCTCCATTGACTTCCATTGTATGGACAAAAAACCACTGAAACATTTCTCAAAATATCTTCTTTGTTGTGTTCCACATAATAAAGTCATACACAGGGCTGAGGGTAAATAAATGATGTCCGAATTTTATTTTAGGATGAACTATCCCTTTAATACTAGAACTACGATTGCAGTCTCCACATAGAAAGTTTGTCAGTACTGCCCTCTAGTGGTGTAATATCACCACAAACAATAATAACTCTCAATAAACATCAACAGGCAGTTGATAAGACTGGAGTAGTTCTTCCCTTAAGTGTCAAAGGCATCATGGACCGCTGGGTTCTTCAAATGGGCTTTCCAGTGGTCACGGTGGACACGGGCACAGGTCAGGTGTCTCAAGAACACTTCCTTCTGGATCCTGAATCCATAGTGGAGAGGCAATCTCCATTCAAGTAGGCCTGATATCCTTTCTAGAACTTCAAAAGTGAATAGTATTGGGGTTAACGTAATTTTTTTTATAATGTGTTCTTTTGATGATCTTTATATAGTTATGAATGGATTGTGCCCATCAACTGGATGAAGGTGGGGGAGGAGCAGACACGGATTTGGCTTTTGGGAAAAACTGGTATGAAGATGAATTTGTGTCATTCTTGAAAACGTTATTTGGTCAAAAATCTGTTTATAAATCTTAATGTAGAAGCTCTGAACATATAGAAAAGTATTTTATATATCGATTATCATTTTATATGCAGCTTTTTACAATGAAATGAAGGCGGCTGTAAATGAATGGATTCTGGTGAATCTGAACGTCACTGGATATTACAGAGTCAACTATGATAATATGAACTGGGAACGTCTCCTGAATCAACTGAATGAGAAGCATGAGGTCTGCACAATAAAAAAAATCATTTTTTATGAATTTCTAGGCTTTGTTAGCTCAGTATTTTTATTTTTTTCATAGGTCATCCCAGTTATCAACAGGGCTCAGATAGTGGATGATGCTTTTAACCTTGCAAGGTAAAACAAAAATCTAAATGTATTTCATTTTTTTCGTCCATTATTTACATCTACCTTGAAGTTGCATACAAAGAACCCAAACAATTTTTTCAGGGCTAAGATTGTTCCTGTCACGTTAGCGCTTAGATCTACAAAATACTTATTTCAAGAAAGAGAATATATGCCATGGCAGTCTGCTCTCAACAACCTGGATAATTTCTACCTCATGTTTACACAAACTGATGTCTATGGACTTTTACAGGTCTGTTCTTGATTATTGATATTTTAGCAATTTATTTTTGCTGTATATGCATGTTGTTGTTGTCATCGTAGAATTACCTCAGGAAGCAAGTGACGCCTCTTTTTGCACATTTCAAAAATATAACTGAGGATTGGTTACATGTACCCGCTGGACATACAGACCAGTAAGTGATGCATAACTTGACATTTGTGTGTCATGAAATATGATTTTCCTGTTTCACATAAACAAACCTAGTCATACATATTTTACACATTATTATTTTATGTAGGTACAACCAGGTTAATGCTATTCGAGTTGCCTGCAGTACAGGTGTGGAGGAATGTCAAAGTCTCACATCAGGCTGGTACAAACAGTGGATGGATAAACCGGAACATAACCCGTGAGTTTCCTCGATAAAATAAATGTGTAAATCATCAAAGTATAGCAGAATCTTAAAGTTTATTAAAGTACAGTGGTGCATGTTTTATCATAGATCTAATTCATGCATATGTTATGAAGGATTCACCCGAACCTAAGATCTACAGTTTACTGCAGTGCCATCGCTGCAGGTGGGACTAAAGAATGGGACTTTAGCTGGCAGATGTTTAAAGACGCCACCATCGCCATTGAAGCTGATAAACTCATGAGTTCTCTGGCTTGCACGAAAAATCGCATGCTTTTAGAAAGGTTTGCATTCAATGATTTATTATTTAATTAATTTAGTATTAATTACTAGTGACTATATTTGATATTAATAACTGTGCAACCGTACTAGGATGTGCAAATAATACAGATTGATTTTTCCTGAGAAATGATTCTTATTTTTATAAAGGTATCTTGGATACACTCTTGATGCATCAAAAATCCGGAAACAGGATGCAACATCTGTAATTGTGTATATCGCCAACAATCCAGATGGTCAGACGTTGGCCTGGGACTTTGTTAGAAAGAACTGGGAGTACATGTTCACAGAGTGAGTTACTTTCTTTACTGTAGTACTGATAATGTTGAATACAGTCTTGATGAACAGGATGAACCACATCTTCTCAGGTATGGCGTGGGATCGTTTAACTTTGCCAGCCTTATAAGTGGCATAACAAAAACATTCTCGACTGAATCACAACTTAAGCAGGTGTGTGTGTTTTCCAAAAAGTACACATTCAAATCATTTGTTGACTTTTTAATTTATGCCATAATTGCAGCAGTTTAACTGAGCAGCTCTTGTAAACTCATATGTTAAACTCTTTATCTCTTACCGTATGAAAGCTCCTGCAGTTTCAGATTGATCATTCAGAGGTTGGCTTTGGATCAGCGACAGCAGCTGTGCAGCAGGCCATTGAGACTACAAAAGCCAATATAAAATGGGTGTCTGAAAACCAGAGAGAAATCACAGACTGGCTTGTATCTGAAACTGCTTAAACACAACAAATACACCCTAATGATATCAATCTCCAACCAGTTCTGGGTCTGTCATTTCTGCATGCGTTAACCAAACGTACTTACTTTTTTAATATGATAACAATTGGCTTGTAAATGTAGTTTAATAAATAACAATTTTAATATAGATAAACATTGTGTGTAAAAATAAATGGGCTGTTATTCTGTAAGAATGTATATTTAGAAATTATGACAATGTTTTCACATATTAATTTCTCCATCATTATGCCTAAAGGCTACAGTATGTACAGCACATAACACATTGACATGTATGGGAAACGATATGCACTGTAAAACATTTTTGATTGTAGTCAACCAAATTTACTAAGTTAATCCAATTGATTTGTCCAATCTATTTGATTAGGATAATTATGTTATCTCAACCTTTGGGAGTCAGTAAAAACTCAAAACTCAAAAAATCCTATGCAAAAAAGAAACTTAAAAAGATGAGTTGAGATTTTTTACAGTGTGGTTAACACTGAAATGACATGTGACAGAACAATCAAATGTTCTGTTATGTAAAGCATTTTCATAATAACTTCAGCATTAAATATAAAGTTTTGAGAGCCTGTTGTTGATGGGACAGAATGATACACACCCATGATGACCTTGATCGATTGATTTCCAGGTTACGGATTAACTTCCATTTGCTTTGATGTCATTAACGATTGCTTATTTAAGCAAATTTAAATATTATAAGGAAACTGTCAGAGCTTAAATTGTTAGTGAGGTGTTTTACTTGCTGGTTGTGCATGACTTAAATTGTCTGGAGGAGTTTAATCAAAACTAGTGAACCAGAATTTCTGGTTTAACAAAGATAGCAACATTTTAAGGTTTCGTTTGTTTCAAGATGGAAAACAGAACGTGTTACTTGTATCAGATAGATAGATAGATAGATAGATAGATAGATAGATAGATAGATAGATAGATAGATAAAATATGTGCAGGTAAATTTGACTTATTTCAAATTGGGTACATGGACAGAATTTTCATCTTGATCATTCTTTCACTTCCAGCATGTGCTTCAAACGGTGAGTTTAAAAGAGACTAAAACATTTGTTGTTGCTGTTAACTTAATTCAATTCAAAACAATGAAGTTTACTGTAAGATGTAGATTCAGAGATTATATATTTTTAACAACAAAAATAATTTTTGTTTGTTTTGTTTATCAGGTTCTTCCTCTTTGAAGCTGATGTCAACTTTCATTCCAGGAGAAACACGGTTTCCTGAATTTAGCATAGTCACATTTTTGAATGACATCATAGTGGGATACTACAATTCAAAGATCTACATTCCCAGAGGGAATACCACAAATGAAGATGATGTTATTGAATCAGAATACATAAAGGATATAAGTGACTATATGCATAACTCCTTTAAAAGAAGATCTACTTTATTAACACAAAACAAGAGTGAGTAAACCGTGTTTGTGATATACCATGCAAAATCTACACTAGTCTTTCTTGTTGTCTCTTACCTGATGCCTTCACAGGTTATGAAGTTTTTCAAACATTGGTTCAATGTGATTTGCTGAATTCTGAGTCTGGAAAGATGATCGTCACAGATGCTGCCGGCGGCTACACAACAGATAATCTGACTTATTTTAACAATACCTTTACTTATTTTGTTAATCCAAATCATTCACAAGACCAGCTCAAACCTCACCTGCAAGACTTTAAGCTCAAATTTGAGAAGTTTTATTACCCAACTTGTATAAAAACTCTCATAAACTATCTCAAAATAAGAGCTGAAATACATAGTCTGAGTAAGTCCTTAAGTCACTTTTAACAAATGTAAGTAATCTTGAAAAGTCAAATCATCTCTTCTTTTGCCCCTTTCTTTAACAGTTAAACCCAAAGTTCAGTTCTTTCACAAAGTCTCTGGAAGGTCTCGGTTGATTTGTCTGGCTACAGGATTTTATCCTCATCACATCAATCTGACCCTGTATAGAGACGGGCAGCCTGTAGATGATCATGAGGTCACTACAGGAGATCTGCTTCCCAATGATGATGGGACGTATCAGATGAGGAAGATTCTAGAGATCAGAGAAGAACAGAGAGAGAAACACAAATACACCTGCACTGCTACACATGTTAGTCTGGACAACAAACTGGACGTCAAGCTAGAAGATTATTCGGGTAATAAATTCTTATGGAAACCAGAAGTGTCCGATAAAAATATTATGAAGCTAATGTTCTAATTTCATTGCCAGGTTTTTCACATTTTATTAATGTATATATTGTCTGTTTTAGATAATAACCAATATACGTTTTTCATTATTGGAGCTATTTTTGTTTTTCTGCTGTTGGCGTTGGGCATGATTTTGGCAATCTGGCTGAAATGGAGACAACGAGGTAACTTAATGTTGTACTATGTTTTCCTTCAATAGAAAATATGATTTATTAAATTTCATCACCAATATCAATTAAAAATGCATATAGGCCTAGTTGGACTACATAGCCAAAAGTGTATGGACAATTTTAAGGAGATGAATAATTGTATAAAGAATGCAACTCTAGAGAGTATAGAGTTGGAGTGCTTCCCATTTTGTGGCAGAAATTTGGAACATGTTTTGTTCCAACACAATTTCCTCCTATGACTGTAAGCTTACATAGCAGCTCAGGGAGTACCAACTTCCAATTGAGTGCCTCAGAGATAAACAGAGATGTTTTTGTATGCAAACCCCGGAAGCGAGTTAGCATTTTAAGACTTCCAGTTTCATCGCCCCAAAGTGGGTTTTTGGTTAAAAAAAAGGTCTGTGGCTAACAAAACCTCAAGAATGTTCACGTTTTAATCTATGACATAAAACACACCAGTTATAACTTGCTTGTGATTTTTTAAAACCTTTATTGTGTCTTTAAAACGGCGGTTGCTAACAAGCTGCTAAAAGCAATTCTGCATATAAATCTCACAAATAATGCAACATGGGCACACATCTCTAAAATCATTGTTGGGGATTCATTCACAGAGTAATACTTACCAGGGAAAACGCTTTAATAAAGTTTTAGAAAGTTGTCGGAGGCTTGGTGGTGGTGGTGACGTTGCTATAGAGCGACCATAGTAGTCTGTTTATAGCCTCGTATTATCTTTTATTGTGTTAATCTGTAGAAATGATCTTGATAGACAAAACGTGTAAACATCGTGAAAATTTTTTTTTTTATAACAGATCTTATTTTTTGCAATCTTCTAAAAGTCTTTGGGAAAAATGCAAAGGCTTTCAGTCGAGGGAACCAGGGCGGTGCTATCTTCAAAAAATACATCATCTCTGAGACACTCCATTAATGCCCATGTTTTACAAATTAAATGCCCAAAAACAACATTATTTTGGACATATAGTGTATATTGGATTATACTTAGTTGCCATTAAAGTCATATACATGTTTTATTCTTATTTGTGATTTCAGTTCACTATCATTTAACTGCAGGTGAGCATTTTCTTATTACAAATGTGGATTAGATTCAGATGAATGGACTATTAACTATTTATTTTATTTACAGCTGCTGAAGAAAATGAGGACGAACTGTAATTCATTGTCTGAAAAAACAAATTTCATTTAAAGGTGGCAATAAATTAATACTTAAAACTCTAAAATGACACTCACTGATGGCTGTGATTGTATTTTTTGTTTGGTTTACTGTAAATCCTAATTGTTACATAGATTGTGTTACAGAAAGATACTGTTGTCAACAGGATCTAGAGAAAGATGTCTGTGAAACATTTAGGCTATACACATTTTTCTCACTGAAACAGATTAAACCAACCAAATTTAAATCCGTTTTTTTGTGAAATACATGCTTGTTTTTGTTGTTTATATTTTGATGAAGCCAGTTAAAAAAAGCTAAGGTCTGGTTGTGTTGTCCCTAAAAACATCTAAATAAATCAACATTATTTTCTCTCTTCTCTCCTGTTCCACGTTAAGTGTACTGATCTTCTCTCCTTGTTTTTATTGTGTCAGATCATTGTAGGTTTTTGCCTCTATCTGGCTCCTGTGTAGTCTTGCTTTCATCTTTCATTTCAAGGATTTTTTTTACTAGCTGTGTTTTTAACTGTGCCTTGGCTGGTCTCCTAATCTTTCTATTTTTTCCAAGAATTATATTTGCCCTGCCTTGCTTTTGACTGTTTCATTTCCTAGATTTGTGGCTGTTTATGTTCCCTCACAAATCTCACAAATTAATATTCTCTTTGAACAAAGGTCTTATATTTTAACAGCTCTCACCGTATAAGTGAAAATATTACATTTCAGGCTTGGAATTTATTTGAGTACCATACAGTTAAAAGCCTCCTTACTAGTAAATATAAGCAAACAATTCTGTGAAAATAAATCTGCATTGTTTTTCCTTTGGCTCTTTTACTTAAAAAGTGCACAAAAATGAAATAAATGTTTTTGTGATAAACTTTGGTCACTAAGGTGACTAGAAACATGTTGTCCAGTCATGAATTCTTATTCTGCACAGGAGAATTAATAGGCCTATTAAGTAGAACAAATCCCAAAACCCCTTAATCATTCATCACAATGGGTAAAACCAAATAATAGTTCTGATGTGCAGTAAAAGATTGTTTGATGGACTGGAGGTGTTGAAAATCAGCTTGAAACATATATTGTGTAAAAATTACCCTTAAGGTTTTGTTGTCCAGGGTCACAAATAAAAACATTCGGTTTGGGACACACCTTGTTGTGACCTCTGCATTTAACCCGTCCAGTGAGTTGTGAACACACATACACCTGGAGCAGTGGGCAGATATCACTGCAGCACCCAGGGAGCAAATGGTGGTAAGGTGCCTTGCTCAACATGCACCATTTACAAAGAATGTCATTTTTTTCATGAAGTTCCTTGTTCCCTCTTCATGAAGATTAATATCTTCATTTGTGAAGTCTTATTTCCGTGTTGTGTTTTTACAGCCACATAAACATGTTGAAGAGATTGATTGTTTAACCTTTCCTTTTCCCATGAATGTTTAAAACAAAAGGTTAAAAACATGACTTAATGAGGATCTTACATTACTTTTACCTAATTCTGCTTAATTGCAAATTAAAATCTGACCTATTGTGTACCAGTTAAATATAAGAGGTACAGAACATGTTAGGGAACAATAATGTACCTGGACCAACATGGACCAAATTTAACATTTATATGTTTATATGTTTTTTTTATGTTGGATGTATCATTGTATACCTCCATTTCACACAAAGAAGGCTTAGAATCTTTGGGCAAGACATATTGATGATTGTTTTCTTATTTGAAAAAGAAGGAATTTGTATTGTTTTTTAATTTAAGATTTGATTTGATTAGATTTTCAATAGAATTTCATTTAACTGAGTGTGTCAGAAAAGTGAGACACAAAATGTGCGAAATGCTGTGGCTGCAAGCCAATATAAATCAGTAGAGACCACATATATGAGTGTTATCTATGTCATCTCAGTTTAGCACATAGCGGAGCAAAACACGCAAAACAGGTTTATATGCTTACATCTGCTTATATCAGTGAGCACTCACAAGGATGAAACTGAGATGAGACCTTGAAGTTGGTTGTGTTTGTGAGTGCTTACCAAATACATGATGTATGAATGTATACAAATCAGTAATATGGAAAAATATATAGTGCTGTTTCTGCTTTTATTTCCAACAGCTGCTCCAGAAGGTAAGATGTCAGATGAAAATCTTTTTATTTACATTTCAGCTTTTTTTAAAAGGTTTTTTATTTACATTTCAGTACACTATTTAACTTGACCAAACGTAGTACCGATTAGTGAAATGTGGCAAAGCAAAATGTAGTTAACAATTGACCTAAAATATTTAATTCAGGTTGTGTTATTAAAAATTTATTTTAAGCATGTGAAGTGAGTGACGATATGTTCACCACACAATTGTCTTAATTTAATGAAATGTCTGTTTAATGAAAATGTGTCTGTCAGTCCAAGACTAGTTCACATTTAACGGTTCTATTCCACATTATTTTCTCAGTATTAAATCTCAGCATTTCCTAGTGACAGTTGATTCATTAAAAGAAACTCAGTCAAAGTCAAAGAGAGTCAAAGCTCATATGGAAAAATGGATCCAGTCTGTTTACTTGTAAGGGATATGTATCTTATGATAGGTGGCTTATTATCAGTTGTTGATCTTTGAGTTTTGCTGTGGTAATAAATATGCTGGGAAGACCACTTTAGTGTGACGAGGAGCAGCAGAAGTTGAGTCATTCTTTTTAGGCAGTATATTTTCTTAAACAAATAGAATTTCAGGGAGTTTCTTCATTTTCTTCTTTATCTAATCAAAATGTTTCTTCCCACAGCCCAAAGACGTGCAGCAGGTTGATTGAAGATTCCAAATTTTCTCCCAACTTGTGTATGGATTGACTATGGTTCTCGCCATAAATATAGACTGAGATGCAGGAATAGCGTTAAGAATGAATTAAACAAACAAACAAATTTGAAAAATATGTGCTATTTTTTATAAACTTGGCAACACAACAAATATTAATTGACAACCTCAGTTACAGTCATGAAGTGGAATTATTACCATTTATGCAGTACTAGCCTATTCTTAACACACTTTTTATTAAGGTATTCAATGACACAATCCAATAATCATTGTTGTTTGTCAGTAAATATACAAAAAAATATATGTTGAAACGTCTTACCAAATAAAATAATTGAAATGCTTAATTTTAGTACATTTTCTTCACTTTCACAATTTGCAATTCAATGTCATATAAACAACAACTTCTAGTACAAAATAAAAGCTCACATGGTTGCTTGGTTTGATCGATAAGACCAATCATAAACAGTGCAAAACATAGGCATTTTGAGTTTGTGATATAATTCCTATAGACAATCAGTTCCTGCCCTCCATCTGCATTTCATGCTACAGCAATGCAGTGATGTGACATCATGGGCTAACAAGCTATGATCTTTTCCAAGGGTGCACGTGTAATGATTATTTTCTTATCACTTGTAGTGTTTGAATCTACAACATTAACTAACCTCTGTCAGCTATATCATTACATTTTAAATGAAGAATATATTACAGTTGTTGGTTGTTGTTTCTCTCTTTTTTTCACAGACTCTCATTCTGTGTGGTTGCATGCAAGTTTCATTAATGGACAAACACCTTTTCCTCAGTTGAGTTTCACAGTGATGTTGGATGATGTCAGAGTTCTGTATTATAATGATGACACAAAAACCTTCTTTGCAAGAGGAAATACAACAAATGAAGATTCATTGTTTGATACTGATCTCACAAGAATAAGCGATTTCATTGATGATAC
This sequence comes from Oreonectes daqikongensis, assembly GCA_026939265.1. NCBI lineage: Eukaryota > Metazoa > Chordata > Actinopteri > Cypriniformes > Nemacheilidae > Oreonectes > Oreonectes daqikongensis. Next base: position 7,306,863 of record JAOTQM010000036.1, on the reverse strand, counting down.
ATGGGCAACAGTAGATTACTTATATAAACCCAAGGGTAAGCATTGTGAATAATTTTTTACATGTACTGTAGAATCATTTGCTTTTAAAGAAAATGTGAAAAATGCTTGGCAGTGGCACAATGTTACGTTCTATTAAGGTGAAGATTTTATACACTTCAATTTAGATTTTAGTTTGTATATAGTGCACCAACATATAGCACCAATGCGCTCACAGCGACCTAAGTTTGATTCCCATCTCGACGGCCCTTAATGTCTACAGCAGAGAAGTGACAGAATACTAACAACAGGAAACAAGATACCAGAGAAGAGTTGAGAGAGTTGTGTCAGAATAACAGTTTGTTCACTGCAATGGTGGTTCTGGGAGCCTCTCAGTATAGTTCCTTTAAGTTACTAACAGCGCATGGAGCTGCAGCAATACAGACTGAATAAGACGGACTTTTAAGACGTTTAAAGACATAAGACATTTAAAAGATGAAAGAATAACACGAACGTGTACATTTATTTGATGATTTTAACTCTTGGTTAAAGGTGTTCGTGCTATTCAAAGACTGGGTATGTGTGAGCTGAAAGACAATGGTGAACCTGGACAAATGTTTGTGTGGGATGCTTTCCAAGCCTTCACTTTATCTGAGTACCACTGGTACAATAACTCTTTAGAATTCACATCACAGGTGGAGACAATCAATTTTGACACCACTTCTGCTCTTTTTAAAAACATCTATTACCCGCTGTGCATAAAAACTCTTATGGGTTGCCTTGACAAGAGAAGAAGTCAAGTAAACAGAAAAGGTAAGATATGTGATATTTAAGTCAAATTTTTAATATTAACAAGCAAAGAAATAACAAGTTACACTTTTTATGATTCAGTTTTAGGTATATTCAGCTATTGCCAGTTGTACCCTGTAGTTGTTCGAAATCTGTATAAGTCTTTCAGAAAACAGGATGAATATTTAAATAAAATTCTACCTAATTTTATTGGTGATTGTTTAAGGAACAGGGTGATATTTAAGAAAGGTATTAGAATGTTTTTTTCTAAGCCCACAAATTATTTGGTTGAGTAATTCATACCATTTTCAGAGTTATTTTATAGAGTTTTATATTTTTCTATATTATACAAATTGGAACAGGTGTCTAAATAAACATTTAAATGTGAATGATCTGCTGTTTTTATTTTACAGTAAAACCTACAGTTCGTTTCTTCCAAAAATCTGAGGGATCTCAGATGAGTTGTCTGGCAACAGGATTTTACCCTCGACACATCAATCTGACCCTGTTTAGAGACGGGCAGCCTGTAGATGATCGTGAGGTCACTACAGGAGATCTGAGACCAAATAATGATGGGACGTATCAGATGAGGAAGATTCTAGAGATCAGTGAGGAAGAACCGAGAGAGAAACACAAATACACCTGCACTGCCACACATGTCAGTCTGGAAAACAAACTGGATGTCAGTTTAGGTGATTGATACTTAAAAAAAGAAATACCAGGCTAAATTATGTAATCTCTCAATATAAATGTGAATTTATTTTCAGAGTATGATAACCGGACACCATTAAAGTTAGTGGCCATCTTAATCCCAACGGTTTTGGGTTTCGTGCTGATCTCTGTGATTGTTGCTGCCATAATTCAAGCAAAAAAGCGACATGCAGGTAAGACAGAGTGGGGAAGAAATGAAAAGGATCTTTTGAGCTGGTTTGAACAAATGTAAAGTTATTTATGTAAATGCTGTCAATATTAACAAGTATACTTGGCTTTTGTTCTTAGTGACTGTAGCTCCTGCAGTTCTATGGAGCAGACAACATGCAGGTAAGAGAGGAAGTGATAGAAAGAAATTAATTCCAAAAATCATCTGTATTTATGATATAGCACTATTACATTTGACATGTCTATTGAATTTTAAAGCTTTCTTTTATTTTATCAGCATTTAATATTCTTATTAATTATTCAACATTAATTTTATTCAGCAACTGTGGAACATGTGAACAGTGTGGACTCTGGTCACAGCAATGATTCAATGATTAAAGACTAGTAAATAAAATGCCAAACAGTACTAATTCAATATAATAATAATTAAACAGAATATATTTTACATTTTGTAATATAATCTTTACATAAAATAAATCCTTATTCAACGCATTTGACCAGTTATAAATAGATTTCTTCTGTGGCAGCAGATAACCCATTAACTCACGAAATGTATGGAGAATACATAAAATATTCACATTCCAAGCTTTAATGGTTTTAATAAATTTATAATTTGAAATGCAGTCCTTTATTTAAAAGTGATTATTGCTGCACCAACAACAAAATCACTTAATTAATCAATTACTGTTTCTACATAATTTGTTAGTTGTGTATTTGTGTATTTTAGAGGCTTAGAATTTTATAGTGATATACAGTTTGTAATGATTAGATAAGAATTTAATTGTAAAATGTAAACTTTAGTGTTCCACTGACGGAACAGTGACGTTGAACAGGTTTTAAACAAAAAGAGTAATGAAGTGTCATACTGTAATGTTAATAATACCGTCAGCCACCACCAATGAATGCTACATGGAAAATCTGCTTTTGAATATATTTCATATTTCACAATTTTTTAATATATATATATTTGAATGTTTCCTCAGCATAATTAAATTAAACATGTACTTTTGTAAGAACAGGAAGATGATTTTATGTATTTTTTATGTATGACATATATAGGCCTGCAAACCATTGTATAGCCTACACCACAAAATAAATGAAAATATATTTCTCTGTGTAATGATGTAATTGTAAAGAGATGCTACATCAGTGGTTCTCAAACTTTTCAGATCAAGTACCACGTTTAATTAAATCAGTTGTTTCAAGTATACGACCTAATGACCGCCATAGAAAATCATACAAATAAACACTGAAATGAATTAGAGCTGTGACTCTTTATCGCTCGTCCTCCAATTCTAATGTATTATTAATAATACAAACACATTTTTATTTACCAGCTAATAGTGGACACAAACACTTTTCTTCAGTGCACTGTAAACCAGGCTCTGTAAATAACTCAGGGATTATGGAGGATGTATTAACTTTGTGGAGACTTGCAGAAAGACTACAAAGCTATATTAAAGACAAACAATAAGGTAAGAATATTTAAGAAAAGATAAATAAATATACATAAACATCAAGAGAACAGCTGTATATAACAAATAGAGACTCACTTTGCGTACCACAGTTTGAGAACCACTGTGTTATAGTTAAACCCTTACTTCCCAAGAATGATTAAGGTTTCTTGTGCAGACATAATAATGATGATATTAAGACATATTTCAATTAAACTTGACCTCACAGAATACTTTGAGTAAAATAATGTATATGTATGCTGATTTTAGTAGCAACAAACAGGCAACATTGAATAGGCCTACTGTTTATTTTATTAGTTAAAAAATTCACAAATAAATTTGTTTTGTCATTTCATTCTAAATGCATTTTGTATTTTTGAACCAAAGAGATATTTCAGAAAATTCAAATGAATAATCATGTGATTTCCAACAAGACTCTGGTTTGTCCAAATGCTCACTGGCAAAGTTGAAACGGGCAGCTTTGTTCTTTTTTGGGAGCAGGGGCTTCTTTCTAGTAACCCTCACTTAAATGTCATGTTTGTAAAAATTTTGTCTGATTGTATACACGCATGTACATTTACTCCAGATGTTGCCAGAGATAGCTGCAACTCTCTAGGTGATGTGTGGGTTGTCCTTTACCTCATTTATTATTTTTCTGGTGTTTCCTGATAATAGTTTTGATGGGCGTCCACTTCTAGGCAGAGTTGGGGTCATGTTGAATGCTCTTAGCGATGGGCACAAGTAGCCTACTTGAAAACGATAGATAAAGAAAAACATGTTCCTTCTTTCTGAGGTTATGCTGACATTTCAAACGGTACCACGAGATTTGATTGGTTGCTTTGCGAAATTGCATACTGTGACAGTACATACTAAATTTGAATAAGTAGTGATGGGACATTTGACTTTAAAAAAACTAGGCATCTCACAGTAAAGCAATGTACCGGAACTTGATTCATTTTGCCATAACCACGTGATCAGTGACAGATATTCACTGCTTCATATTCTGATTCAAAAATTTCACAAACCGTTGAAGCTGCATTTTAAGACCAATCGCATCACAGCAGCGCAACTGAAAGCTGGTAATGACGCGATCACATTGGATTTTGAGTATGCAAATATTTGTCATATGCAGCTGCAAATATAGGAGCAGGAGCAGGAGCAGGATATGAATAAGTTTGGCTCTTCCTCAATTTTTGCCAGACAAAATGGAAGAGAGTCGGGTCACTCCCTGAGGAAAGAAAGAAAGATCACAGTGTAACAAATCCATCTGGTCACATATCTTTAGTTCACCAAACTTGAACTTTGGAATGCAGCGCAATGTGAAACTTTGCAGCAGAAGCTTGCAATCTGCCAGTTTGGATAAATTGGAGGTTTTATCTGGTTTTGATTAAAAATATAACTGTGTATCATCTGCAGCAGTGGAAGCTTATCCCACAATATCTAATAATATTGCAAAGGGGCAGCATGTATATTGAAAACAGCAAGAGCCCTAAAACAGCTCCCTGTGGTAATCCTTATTTCTCTGGCATTAGATCTGATGATTTTTACATTTACATTTAGTCATTTATAAGATGCATTTATCCAAAGCGACTTACAAATAAGGTAAACAACAGCCTACCACAATGTACGAAGCTATATATATATGAAGCAGTATTGGAATTTTTTTGATATAGAAAAAGTAGAGAGAGACATAGAACTCTATGAGTCAGGTGTTGTCAGAAGAGATGTGTTTTTAGCCGATTCTTCAAGACGGCTACAGAATCTGCAGATCTTGTTGCGACAGGCAGATCCTTCCACAGATGCGGAACAGATCCAGAGAAAGTACATGAGAGCAATTTTTTTCCCCTTTGTGGGATGGTACCACAAGACATCGCTCGTTGGCAGAGCGCAGGAATCTAGAGGGTACATAAGACTGTATAAGCGAGTGAAGGTAAGGGGGTGCCAAACCAGTGGTGGTTTTAAAGGCCAGAAGCAGAGCTTTGAATTGGATGCGAGCGACTATATGGAGCCAATGTAACCTGACAAAGAGTGACGTGTGCTCTCTTGGGCTCATTGAAGACCACTCTTGCCGCTGCATTCTGGATCATCTGTAGCGGTTTCAGTATTTTGACCTGAAACACCAAAAATTAAGGAGAGAAATAGAACTTGACACTTTAAAGAAGAGAAAACTGGAACTAGAAATTGAGTTGCTTCTAAAGGAACTTCAGAGTAAGTGCTAATACACTATTTCACACAGAGGACTCTTGCTGACCATGGATAACAATATATCTTATTGCAAGCAAAAGATTGACATAATCATTGAAATAAAACTCAAGGAAGTAAGCATGTTGTCTTCTCTTTTATTAATTTAATGAAGGCTTTTGTGTGTAAAGAAAAAATCAAATAAAAAATGGTGTTCCACAATTCTGGCCCATGCAGCTCTGCCACTAGGGTGGTCCAAGTGCACTGGCTGGAGATCATCATCAGGCTAAACACAACATATTTTGGGAATCGTTTATCCTATAATTAATCGTTATTAATCGTTATCCTATACATTGGCTACTAATTAAATAATAAACACATTTTGTGGAAAAATAGTGGAAATGACTTAACTCACAATTACACAACTGAGTTAACATTTTTAAATTCTACGTGAAAATTTAGATGTTGTTATTTTGCCATTGCTCATTATATAACTTATAACATGAAAAAGCAGCTCATGATGTTTTTCCAATAGTTCCTTCATTTTCCCTTCATCTAATTTAAAAAAAAAATACTAAACTTTATCAAAACATGTTCTATTTAATACTGTAATTCTTTACCTTCCAACTAGGATAGTGGAAGAACAGCTCATATCCTGTCTGTGCCATTTTTTAAATATTATCTCAAGCATGTCACAGTATATCTCTTACAAGGACAATATTAGAGTTGTCTTGACCAAGAGTAGCCTAATAGTTTATATAGCTCATCATTTGAATCTAACTTTCTTAAGCTTTGTCAGCTATAATTATTTTGTTTTAGAGTGTTGTTGTTGTTGTTATTTTTTCACAGACTCTTATACCCTTTGGGCATCTGGCATTTACACTAAAGGACAAACCCCCTTTCCACAGTTTAGTGGTACATTGATGTTGAATGATGTCAGAGTTCTGTACAATAACGGTGAGACAGACACATTCTTTGGCAGAGGAAACACAACAAATGAAGAATCACTGTTTAATTCTAATGAGCTCCATAACATAGGTCAAGCAATACAGAACAGATGGGCAATATTAGAACACATCCATAAACCAGAGGGTAAGCATTGCCTATAATATTTTTTACAACATTCTGGAGAACATATAAAGAATGGCAGTGAAGTATGATTGGCAGTATCACAATGTTAAGTGCCAGTAAAGGGATAGTTGTTCCCTAAAAACCTATATTGTGTATACCTTTAAACGTACATTTAAATGCTGTTATCATATTTTGTAATTATGAAATATCAATGAAAATGTATGTTTGTGTTTCTTGTATGTAGAATTATTAAGCACTGTGGCTTCTTTTGTCTTTTGTGAAGGTTTTTGTACTTTTCAAATACTGGTTTTGTGTCAGCTGGACAATGGCCAACCAGGAGAAATGATCACATGGGAGGCTTTACAAGGCTCCACCATTGATGAGATGAATTGGTTCAATGGTACTTTTAAATACACAGCTCAGGTGCCATCCATCAATTATAATGCAACTTCAAAGCAGTTTGAAAATTTATTTTATCCTTATTGCATACAACTGCTCAATGGTTTCGTTGAAAAAAGAAAAAATCAAGTAAACAGAAAAGGTAAGAGAAGTTAACTTCAAGTCAAACTGTAAAAAAATAAGCATCCTATATAGTTATGATTGCTATAGCTTCAGTAATATTATTTGTGCCAGCTACACCCTCAAGCCTCGCACTGTTCCTACTCTGTGTTCATTTGTTTTTCCTCTGTAAAACAGAAGGTAAATGTTTGAAGAAAATTGTGTAGATAAACATTTAAATATGAATGACTGTCTTTCTTCAACAGTAAAACCCACAGTTCTTTTCATCCAGAAATCTGCGGGGTCACAGCTAAGTTGCCTGGCAACAGGATTTTATCCTCGACACATCAATCTGACCCTGTTTAGAGACGGGCAGCCTGTAGATGATCATGAGGTCACTGGCGGAGATCTGCTGCCCAATGATGACGGGACGTACCAGATGAGGAAGATTTTGGGGATCAGTGTAGAAGAGAAACACATATACATCTGCACTGTCACACATGTCAGTCTTGACAACAAACTGGATGTCAGTTTTGGTAAATAATATAAGACAACAAAAATACATAGGCAAAGTCATAGATGTAATCTCTCATTCTAAATGTGAGCTTTAATTCTGGATTATCTTTCAGAGTATGATAACCGGACACCATTAAAGTTAGTGGCCATATTAATTCCAACGGTTTTGGGGTTCGTGCTGATCTCTGTGATTGTAATTGCCATAATTCATGCAAAAAAGCGACGTGGAGGTAAAAAATAAAAATCCAATAAGCTTTAGCTGGTTTAAACAAATGTAAAGTTATTTATGTATTCAATTTGTAGCACTTGGTTGTCAGTATTAACAAGTGTGCTTGTTGTTGATCTTTTTAGTGACTGTAGCTCCTGTATTTCTATGGAGGAGACAAAATGCAGGTAAGACAGGAGGTGGAAAAATGGTTTAATCCACTCCAAAAATGATCTGTATTTATGATGTAGCACCTGCTCTAAATGAGTTTATTTAAATTTAAGCATTGTTGTTTTTACAGCATTTAATATTCTTTTTAATTATTCAACATTTATTTTATTTTCAGCAACTGTGCAACACGTGAACAGCGTGAACTCTGGTCACAGCAATGATTCAATGATAAATGATTTGTAAATACATTCAGAATGCGATTATGTAAACAAATTGAAATAATGTATAATTATGCTGATTTTAAGTTTAAAGGCAATAGTATTTATCCAGCTTTAAGTTTGGGCGGTGCTGACTTTTTATATAGGAAATGAAACAACAGTTACGCTATATTTGCAAAAAGGGGCAAATTATATTGTGGCTCCCAAGTTAATTTTGTATATATAACAAGATTAAGAAAATTCTTAATAAAATTCTTTACAAAATCTAGCCTGTTAATTCATCAATCTCTAAATGTTCTAATATTTGTGAAAATTGCTTGTTTTGTGCAGTGCCGATCCTAGACGTCTGGGGGCCCTAAGCAAACTTGTGAGGTATAGATATAGATCTGTAGGCCTAAACTATAGGAAAAAATAGCAACTCAAGACCGACAGACAAAAAACATTAAACATTAAACGAGGTTAATTTTATTCTTAAACAATTAAGTAGGCTATAAAATATTAAATAAAAATTTTGACGTGTGGCTCAGTCTGGAACCTACTCTGTGTTCACTACTCACTGGATGGGTTAAAGTCAGGTCACATTTCTGACAAATAGGTCACTTTCACTTTAACTTACATTAAACGTCAGCTGATCCAGAGCAGCAGGCGGCGCTGCAGAGCAACCGTGTTAAACACGAGCCGTCGAGAGACGTGTTGATGGAAGTGTGTGACGGGACTGTCTTGTAGTTCATTTCAATCCCCATGTGGTTGTATTGGGCACGCCTAAATACAAAATCTGCTGTTTAAATCAACCAATATGGGTAAAAAGGGCAAGAAAGAAAAGAAAGTTAAAGGAGCGGAGAAAACCGCCGCCAAAATGGAGAAGAAGGTTTCGAAAAGGTCGAAAAGAGAAGAGGTGAGTAAATGTATAGTTTAAAAGGTCCCCAGATATCAACATAAACATCGTACAGCCACTAAAATGTCTCGCAGACATATAAATGCAATGCTGACATACTGCATTTGGTCCAAACAGGAGGATTTAGAGGCGTTAATCGCTGAATTCCAGTCACTGGATGCGAAGAAGACGCAAGTTTTGGAAACGGCATGCGCTCCGCCGTCCTCCAGGTGCGTCTTCATGCGTACAGCTGTCAATCACGTGACTGTGACATTTGATTGACAGCTCTTTCTCACGCAGGTTGAACGCGTCTTTATGTGCCCATCCTGAAAAAGACGAGCTGATTTTATTCGGAGGGGAATTCTTCAATGGCAAGAAGGTAACCGATCAACTTACTGCAAGTTTATTATTGTTGTCATGTAAAAATACAATAGAGACAATCACATACATTCTTAAAGATTAAAGGGCTATAATGGCAATTGTATTATATAAATATACTTTGTAGGTTTTAAATTATGTTATGTTGCTATGTGAATGTGTGTCTTTTATTATGAATGTGTTTCATCCACTAAACACAACCACAATGTTCTTTAAAGCTTGTATTAAATCAAATGTCTTTTTTATTCCAGACGTTTCTGTACAATGAGCTGTACTTCTGCAACATTAAGAAGAACGCTTGGGTGAAGGCAGACATCCCGAACCCTCCTCCAAGACGCTGTGCTCATCAGGTATTTAAAAGATGAATTATTTTCCAGGTATTTTCAACTTTTGACTAATACATTTGGAACAAAAATGATAGAATGTGTCTAATAAATTATACAAATTATACAAAATGTACATTTAATTGTACTTGTGATACAGTTTTACAGTTTCCCACCAGGGGGCAGACTGCCCTTTAAAATTCATCTGTCTCAAACCTCTTTCTGTCTTCCTGCAGGCTGCGATAGTTACCCAGGGTGGTGGGCAGATGTGGGTGTTTGGAGGAGAGTTTGCGTCCCCTGACGGCGAGCAGTTCTATCACTATAAAGATCTGTGGGTGCTTCACCTGGGAACACGCACATGGGAGCAAATCAAGTGAGTTGTTTTTGTTTGTGAGAACTCACTCATTGGCAGACATCAAACCACATTTTGTGTTTTTGAATCAAAGAGATATTATAGACTATATTATTTCTATTAATAATTTTTCGACTAAATATTCTGCTTTATTTTGAGAAACGTCACACATTGCACAGATATTAATGTATCTGATATAGCTTTCTAAATAGGATACAATTCCTTTCACAGAAACTGTAATCATATATGTGAACAGGAAGTGTAATAGTATTTGCACTTCATGGAATCTCAGCTGGGTTTAATGAAGACTAGCCGAAGTTGAACTATGCAGTTTTGTTCTCATAGAGCTCCTGGCGCTCCATCTGGCAGAAGTGGACATCGTATGGTCCTGACCAAAAGACAACTGCTGGTGTTCGGGGGCTTTCATGAAAGCACGAGGTACGAGTCATCAGACAGCAGAAAAACGTCCACAAAACATATGAGAATATTATATAACACCATACAATATATTACACTAAATTATATATGACAAAGTAAACTATAAATAAATTGTTTTCATTGACTGTCTTCTGTATAATGTTATTACATATATTACCATTCAGAAGTTTGTGCACGCTGATTCTTTATTGTTTCTAATTTGGTGATTATGAAAATAAAATTATAACAATATAAAATAATGTACAAAGTCATAACCATAAACAATTTCATAGCATAAATGAAAGCATAGGAATTATGTAGTGACCAAAAATGTACTTCGTATTTACCAGGGTAACTCAGAGGTAAAATCCAATGTAGGTCTACCTGGAAAAAACGGATATAATGTACATTATTCTATTAATGCATGTATTTTCTGCTCCGCAGGGATTATATCTATTATAATGATGTCCACTCTTTCAATCTGGACACGTTTACCTGGAGTCGCCTCCAGACATCAGGAACCGGCCCCTGCCCCCGTTCAGCCTGTCAAATGACCCCCACCCCAGACGGCAACGGGGTCATCATCTATGGTGGATACTCCAAATCTGTACGTTCTGTGCACTGTATGATATGATTTAATGAACTTAAAAAACGTTTTTTTGTTGGTGCATCAGAAACCTTGGTATCAATGTAAAATCCAAATGTGCCATTCAATGTAACAAAATATGTCAAATCTCTGCATCTCAATTGCGAAAACTCTTAAAATGCATATTGAGCCCTCTGGATTCATCATCTTGTATTTTTGGGGATTAAAAGTATTATTAATGCAAACGTATAATAGCAACATTCTCCAGTCCCTTCTACTTTATTAATATATAAACAATATTACATTTTAGCCTGGTTGTGTGTGAGAATGTTAATGGTAAGTTCAGCTGTCTTCAGAAGAAAGCCAGCTATTGTGTCATTTCCAGGAGTCTGTCCTTGAGTAAACCCACGAGAGTAAACAGACGTAGGTGGTAATGGCTGCTTTTCTCTTTCAGAGAGCGAAGAAGGATGTGGATAAAGGAACCATCCATTCTGACATGTTCCTGCTGAGGAGGGAGGGCACAGAAGAGCATGGTACCATCATTAAAGCCTGCACTATCATCGTTTGTTTAACGTTGGCTTTCTTCCCCCCACCACCTCTAATATCTCTTCTGTGTATTTCTCTGCCTTTTCTTGCATCTCGAAATGTATGATTGTTAGAAGCAGAATAGATTTTAATTGGCATCTTATTAAAATTTGATAGATTTAAAATTTACTTTTGGTGCTGTCCTACAGACAAGTGGACCTGGAGTCGATTGAACCCGTCAGGAGTGAAGCCCCCACCCCGGTCCGGTTTCTCACTAGCGGTTGGGCCCGGGGGGCGAGCGCTGCTCTTCGGTGGTGTCTGCGATGAGGAGGAAGAGGAATCTCTAGAGGGAGATTTCTTCAATGATCTGTACTTTTACGACATCAACAAAAACCGCTGGTTTCCCACCCAGCTGAAGGTTGGCAAGTGGTTTTGCAACTTTATCATTATTTAGTCTTTGGTGAATTTTAAAAACCAGTTCAAGCTTTTATCTCTGAGTCTTACATGGTTTTGGATTAGCTCAACCATACATGGATGATGTGTTAGTCCGACCAATGATGAATAAGCACAAACATTACCTTTTATTTTAACTGACAGACGATTTTTGTTGTTTGGCAGGGCAGCAAATCCGATAAAAAGAAGAGGCGTCGAGGTAAGAAGGAAGAACAGACCAATGAAACGGAAGAAGAGAAAGGGGAAGCGCAGGGTCCCACTGAGATTATTAAAGAGATCGTTGCTGAAGATGGAACGGTAATGACCATCAAAGAGGTGATTCCAGCAACACATGCGGCGGAGGAGAGCGAAGAGGAGGAGGAGGATGAAGAAGAGGAGGCGGCGGCCGCAACGGCTCCCTTGGTGGAACCCTGTCCTCGCTCTAGCGCCATGGCAACGGTGAAGCACGGCAAGTTGTATTTGTATGGAGGAATGTTTGAGGTGGGAGATCGACAATTCACCCTCGCTGATCTCTACAGCCTGGACCTGCACAAAATGGACCAGTGGGAGGTTCTGGTGGAGATGGATCCCAGTAAGTACAATTCAGCTAGTCAAATGAACATTTTAAGAAAAAGTTTTGGAAATTAAAGAGCCTTTTTAGTTTATTAGTTTACAAGACAAGTATAGCCGGTTTCATCGGACGTACGCATTAACTTCTTCTACTGGTAACCCAAAATAATACTGACTAGACACACTTTTAACTTGCTAGCTAATGTCATTTGTTTTCAGAAATAATCTGCAGGGACTCTATTCTTTGCGGATGTGTACCGGAAGTTACGTTTGGGCCAAAAAAGCGTGCATGCGCTGTAACGTTTGTTTGTTGTTGTTTTGAAACCGTCTATATTCGTCAAATAAAATAATACATTTTGATATTGACACAACAGAATCCTTTACTTTATTTATAGAAACGCAGGAGTGGCTCGAAGAATCCGAATCGGAGGATGAAGATGAAGAAGAAGAGGCAAAGGGAGGGGAGGAAGATGAGGATTCAGAGGAGGAAAGCGAAGATGAAGAAGGTAAAACATACACGATTTCCAATCGTTTAATCCGTAACATATGCCTCTATATCACATTCTCTGTTTGAAACATAAAATTGCAGGTTACTTTACGTGAGTTGAAGTCAAATGACGTCGAGCTGACATTTCCTGCAAAATCATACCTGACATTTTAAGTAAATCATTATTATAAGCTTGCTTTTGTGAAGCACTGATGTACTTGGTCAATTTTTTACTAATTTCATCATTGCAACTTCTATTTTTAAATTGTTTAAAAATTATATTAATGTTTAAAAAACATTTTTAAAAGAAAGGATACATTTCACACCTACGCACCTGTCGGGCAGATCACATTGTTTAATCCACACACCTGCGTGCTATGACGGGTAATGATCGGAGTTGGGATCTGGATCAGGCCTGTGATGATAGACATGACAGATGACAGAGGTTTAGCCGCCAGGATCCAGGTCAAGATTCTCTGATCCTCTTTGACAACCAGAGCTGTGTGTTTCGCTTTGGGGTCCTTCTCGCTTAAATTCATTATTGTTTGATTCCTGTTTCACATGTCAGTTGTAATAACGTCACCGATTGTTAGCTAGTGGCTTCCTCGCGGTCGGGTGGAATGCTAAACAAATGCGTTTTGTTTTCCTATTGTGTATTGACTACCCCAAGCTTTTACTTTGCTGTTTGGTGTTTGATCTGTTTAGAGTTTGTCTTAAGCAATGGTTTTTAAAGTGTTTTAAAGTGTAAATCATACACAAGCAACAAAAATGTATTTTTCCTCAATTTAGTGTAGGTTGTGTTTTAACTTCTCCTTAGATAACTTTAGAAATAGTTCATTATACAAAATAATGATTAACTCATGTTAACTCATCAGATGCAGAGCATCCCCCAACTGAGCCTGGAGAAACCCTGGCGGATTATCAGAACCGGACTGAGAAGTACTGGCTCGGTTTGGCCCGGGCCAACATGGGCCCTGACGCCAAAGACAAGAAAGTACAAAAGGTCGGCCTTGCCATGGCCAAGGTGTTTTATGAGAATAAGGAATGAGATTGTGCATGTTCTAGTGGATCCTAGAGAGAACTGAAAGGTTTGTATGTAAAAAGAGGAATGGAAATGTTATCATATGTGTGTGCACAAGAGAGCAAAAATGAGTGTGTGAGAGTTTTAAAACCATTGAAATTTCTTAAAAAGAAATTGTAACATAATGTACATTATTTTGACTAAATCACTGCCTTACTTCTCATCATTTTGTATGTAACTATGTGTTTTTACTTTGTAGCATGAGAAAGATGACACAAGGTATTGGCTGGGTTTAAAACGGTTATGTAATAAGATAAACAATTTAAACCTGAGCAATCTTGAGGATTCTGAAGATGAATATTGCATGACAATTTTTTTACCAAGCCATTTTACGTCACGTGGCATTTTTCTTGTGGTGTCAACTAAGTAGAAACATTTGCATTTTTTGTGTTGTAGCTGATACTAATAGTGAAAGGGTCGTCCAGGAAGCAATCACAGTTTCCAAATGAACGCCGCTTCTCACATTGACCTATTTTTTGTTAGCTGTGAAGAATGATGCATGTAGAAGAAGAAGCTAATGAATAATAAATGGAGAGAGAGATGTATGAGGTTACGATTTTACAGCCAACTGTCTCTGCTCATCTCTGCCTTTTCTTCCTTCAACATTTTTTTGAAATTCTCTATTTCTTTATATAAAGATGGAGTTTATAAATAACTAAAAAGTCTAAATTTTTACAGCAGAGCTCTGACGCTCGGAAGCACATGAAACTGTTGTCGTCAGAGGTACGTCAGGAGAGAGTGAGAGAGAGAAAAGGGGACAGAATTGACATAAAAATGTGGTCACAATGCATCAAGTCTTAAAGGGATAGTTTATCCCAAAATAAAAATTATGTCCATCTATTCATCATTTATCACCCTCAACCTGTATATGACTTTTTTCTGTGGAACACAAAATTAAGATATTTTGAGAAATGGTTTTGTTTCCATTCAATTAAAGTCAATGAGGGCCAATATTGTTTGGTTACCAACATTCTTCAAAATATCTTCTTTTGTGTTCTGCAGAAGAAAGAAAGGTTATCCTTAAACAAAATCTAATATATTATTTCTCATCAATGTGATGTGGCCATGTTATTGTAAAGGTCATTTTGAGAACGCATCTATCTCTTTCTCTGCCTCACTTTCTCCTTACCAATAGATTTAAAGAAATTACCCATAATCCTCTTCTGGTGCTGGGACAAGGCTGAGCTCCACACAGAGAGTCTGTTACAGTTATCTTAGCCAAAATTGGCTTAACTTCCTAGTGGATGTGCAACAGACATCCACCCAACAAACAGGCGCTCAGTTCAGACACGCAAGTATAAAGTCGGTTGGTGTAAAAATGCCATCAATGGGGTCAAAGGAAGTGCTCTGATGTAACAAGATTATAAATTCCAGCATCCCACAGGTTTCTCACTGGTTGTGAAATTACAGCTTTGTAGGGAGCATGTGCTGTTTACTAAACCGTTTAACGGCACATGTGATCTAGATTCACCGTTCCAACGCACTGCTTGCTGTCCCCTCCCTCTGACACGCCGTCTGCGAGATGTAAGATTGAGAGGTTGCGCAGGTGTCTCTGTGGATGGGAGCGAACCATCCAGAGGCAGCTGGAGGGGTGGCTTTTTACGCTTATTTGTAAGCATCTCACCTCATGCCTTACTGATGTGAGAATGGAGATGACATGAGGGGCTTGGTTCTGCGGCGGAGGACGAGAGATAAAGAACGGGAGCCGAAACGAGGACGAGTGAGATTTTGAAGATTAAACGAATTTGCTTCAAACTGTAGTTTTTTCTTCCAAAAAGCTCGTTCTGGCTTATATGCATAATATAATATTATGACAAGGCCACACCCTCAATTTAGATTTTTTTTGTGTTTAGTAAGTAAGGCTTTTATTTTGTAATTGACGCGTTTGTATACCTTTTACGACGTTTTTGACCATGTAGATGATGCATGAAAACAAAAGAGAGACCCCAGACTCAATAACCACAACACATGAACTTACTTTCAAACACTTTCATTAATTTCTCAATATATCTCAAAAAAAGAAACAGACCCCCAGGAGAAGTAACCAACTGAATGATAGAAGGAGAGAGAGAAAGAAACCAAAGTACTGGGCATGCTTGGGCATGCTATAGGCGCATAGGGTGACAATACATCCAGGTCAAACAGTACACGAGCCGGCGATGAGGGTCGACTGCATCATCTGCTTCAAAGACCCGTCGGAATCCCACCCTGTCCGTCACCTTTTAGACCGAGAAACTCCAATCGAGGTGAGCAAATGTACGACTTGCACTGTATTGGTCTTGTATTTTAATTTTTCGGCTGGATAGAGAAACGGAGCAATACAGGGAAGGGAGGGCGGTGGACGAGCGAGAGGGATAGAAAAAGAGAGAGAGAGCACACAAATTGTGAATGAATCGTTGCCAGGAGGGACAGACTCAAGGGGAGAGAGTACAAGCCCATACACACATGCTATAAAAACATCTCAGAGTCTGTTAGCTGGCTATAAAAATAAACTAAACACATCTCTTTGATTGTTTCGGTCGGATTTTGGGGCGGTTTCTGAGAATTTGAAGCTCCATGACTGCGTTTACATGTACATCCAACACGCATTAAGATTTCTAATCGCAACATCGTGTAAATGCCTTTTGAAAGGAAACAGTTTACCCAATAATGAAATTTACCTCATAATTTCATTCATTTAACAATTTACTCATCTTGCCAGATCTCGTGGCTGTCATTTCTGCTGCGTTCAAGACATTTGGATATTTCCCACCACAAACCCGGAAGTAGCGTCTCTGAAGTAACATTAAAAATATTTAGTAGCATTACATTAATTATAATTTAAGTGTTTATTACCATTACAAAAGTGCTGTTCCAGAAATGATTTCCGGTTTGAGGTGGGAAATATCCGAGGTGTCTTGGACGCAGCATTCGTCACAAGACACACAAGAACCAATGAGATCGTAACTAATCAATGTGTCGCCATATTAGAATTTTATCTTAACTAAATGAGTACAAAAAGTAGTGTATTTTTATTTTATATGTCTTTAACTGAAGAAAAAGTTACATACATCTGGGATGGCCTGAGGTACATTACGGAATAACATTTTTTGGGTGAGCTATTCCTTTAAGCTGTGTACATTAAAACACGATCAGCCCAATTGCTCTGCACGTAAACACCTTATAGTGGCTCTTTTTATGTATTGTAAACACTATTTATAATAAATCGTTTTTTGTTGTACATGTAAACGCACTCATTGGACATCTTGAAATTGTCCAATTGAATAAAACTTTGATTTGGGATAAACGAAATTCATTCTTGCAGCTGTTACACCGCTTCCAAAACTAGCAGACTTTCCATTGCGTTTTTCGCAGATAAGATTATCTATACAAAACTAAAACTTACGTTTGCATGCAACTTTTTTCTTTTACTTTTAGAAAAACAAGGCAGTCGGCATTTTTCAGACGTCTTGCAAAGAGCTAAAAAAGTTTTTTTTGTCCTTTTTTAACAATAAATATTTGTTTCGAAAGCAGCAGTTGGGAAAAAACGTTAACAGTCTCTGAACGTCTGGTCGGGAACGCCAGCGTCGCGCACGCAGCATGTGACTTTCAGGGGTGCATGGTGAGGTCGACAGGGGCTCTCGTGATCTCATCCAAAACGTGGGCAGTTATTAAGAGGATTGTGATGCTGATGGCGATGATGACCTCGCAGAATGTCATGTGCAAGCCCACATTCAAACAGATAACACAAAACGCTGCCTAAAATTCAAATTTGGAGATCGGCTACTTTCTGTATAGACTGCATACATGCAAGACCGGTTGGGTCACTTTGTAATCTGCTCAAAAAATGTTTCATGTGGAGCGAGATTAAGGATGAAGCCCTTTCAGATCACAGCATTTTTAGATCCTGGAATTTTTCTAAACGCATGTGGGTCACATCCACCAGAGTGCAAATGTTGCAGATGCTGGGATGTTAGTGGTGCTGTGTCTTTGTAAATACTAAACATAAATTTTTAGTAACCCACTTTGTTGTGCTTGTTTTAGCAGCGCTGGCCAGATTTCTTTTCGATATTTGCAGCGTTTTGCCCCGTCAATTTGCGAGATCTGCCCCGTCACGGTACAGCTTGACGCCAGAAATGTTGGTTGCTCCTTTTTGAGGTGCATTATAAAGAGATCACAAACCTATTGTCATTTACCACCATGACATTTTGGGGGTTGCTGACGTACCATACAGACAGGAAATGGAAGTGTGAATGCCATGCAAGGAGCAGTCTGCATGTACTTTTGAATTAGTAACAGAACGTGGAGAAAACCAAGCGATGTTTGGGAGTGGTGCGCGAGGGAGGCGGGTGGGTTTAGACAGGAGCCGTTTCCCATCCCATTGAGACCTGTTGACATCATGGCCATGTAACACTGCCATCCCCTTCACCCTTAAGCCACCAATGAGTCCAAAACCCAAATACAAACCAAACCCAAACAAAATATAAAAGAAGCCACCAGCATTGTCCAAAAAAAGGCAAGGAATATGAAATAAAAAACAAGTATTTTCATTCAGAACAGCATTAATGAGTGAGTGAATACATAAGTTAAAACTAGAAGTTCGAAAGGATGCTTTTAACTATTACCGAGTTAAAAAAGAGAACAAATTAAGAAATGAAAACAAGAGCTCTTTGGGCACAGACCGAACCGCTGAGCCCAGTTTTGTGTTGCCTTCCTCAGTTCATTAGATGTAGTTGGTCGTTTGTTTAAAAAAGAAAACGGGCCAAGACCAAATCAGATATTGATTCCAATAGCATAGCTTAATGTGAGGAACTGACTGAGCAATGACGAGTTTAAATAAAAAAATGGACAAACAAAATGGCGACTCCAATGTTGAGCAAAATCACCATGACAACCAGAATTGAGTTGGATCCCTGTTAAATGAGAAAGAGAAAAAGAAACATCAGGACACATTCGTTTCCATACAATATATTTTCATGTATGTTGCTAATGTCTTGTTTGCATGGTTCCTCTGTTTTGTTTAAAAGTCTGTTCACTACAGGATTTAAGCTAATCGGGTAAAACAAGTTCTAAACCAATTTGCACAAAGCAGTTTGTTATCTGGCAGGCTTGTGTCATGAGCAATTCATTCCATCCATAGACGTCGGTCTCTGAATTGTCTATCAATGATGCTGCCATATTGTAGAAATATATACTTTTCCGGATAAAAACGTTTAGGTTTCTTAATCAATTTCAATAGTTTGCTATCAATGTGGAGTACAAAAACATTGTATGTCTTATTATAAAAGGGATAGTTCACTTTTTATATTAGAAATAATCTTTTATTGGGTTGAGAAATGTAAGTGTTTTTTGCCCCCCAAAAACTGCAATACCAATACCATTTTATATGTTTTTTTATATTATTTAAAAAAGGACTATAGAAATGCGTTTGAAAAAATGTCACTTTTCTCATTTATATCTGCCTCCCTATTATGGCGTCAACAGGCCAAAGCGCTCAATGTGATGTCCAATGACTCCATCTCTTATAGAGTTCACTTTAGACCCCAAAGTGATTCTGTTGGCTAAAAAAACATTTAATTGCTGATGTGAATTGATTGAAATACAATGCAGTGTAATTTCAGCACATTTAAACTCAATTTGTGCTTACGTAAAATGCGCCAAATTATCACAACGTATTGAACTTTTATTAACATATTAGCATTAGATTCACAGTATAACAGCACTAAAAACCACATCTGCACACTCACAGAACTTATGTGATTATTCTGTTCCCACAGAGATACAGTGTTATACAGTGAGTGTTATCTAAATGGAAATGAGAGTCTGCTCTGCATTGTGTGAGCTCTTAAGAACCACGTTTGTCAAGCTCAATTTTTAATTGATGGGCTCATGTAAGCATGTCGTGGACGATGTTTACAACCGTCGAGCGGAGGAGCACGCATGCTGCACATGCAAGACGCATGTGATGCATGAAATTAGGCTGTGACAAGCGAACTGGACGTAGCGGTGTTAATACCGTCTTTGCACAGCGAATTAGCATGAGCATACATGAGCATACTCACATAATCACATTCAGCCCGTCTTTCTGTCAAACAATCTTATAGTCGGATAGTTGCATGCTTTGCTGGGCCTGTTCTTTATCTCTCATCGTACAGGAATTTGGGTGTTTATGTGTCTTGACATTGTATAAATGAGGTTAAAAGTGTGTTCGTTTTTTCGTCATTGCCCGTATGTGTTTCTGTTTCATGTTAACCTGTCTTACAGGAGTCTGCTGCATTGCTTGTCTCTCTGCGGCTACAAACATAAACCCCCTCCTTCCCCGTACTCGCTCCTGTCGTTTGGTTGGCTGCAACCCGAGCAAGGCATAAGCTGTTCCCTAGCAACTGAGTACGAGGCAGCCAATGTAGGGCTGCGTTGTGGAAGGAGCCACTTTGCCAATTTGCTGTTACCAAGGTGTTCTCGGTGCAGCGAGAGATCGCAGGGCGCTAGGATGTTGAAGGGGACGTTTAAAGTTTGGATATGTGGCCGGTTTATGTATTTGAGAATGCTGTCAGTTTGTACATGCTCCCCTGGGACTCGACACACACTTGTAATGTTGGAAAAGGTTTTTCTAACCATGCACGCTGGGGCACTGATGCTGAACCACCCGGCACAACAGCATTGGGAATGTATTTGATAGAAATAATGTAATAATAAAACTTTCATCAAGTTTCAGGTCTTAATGTGTACCTTTGCAGATTTTCAACACCAGAATTGCATGTTTATTTGTCAGGAAAAGTTCCTTGGATGACGCAAAATGCGCCATCCGGCACAACAGGAGCACTTGCGTCATCCGGACAAATACACATGCATTTCTCAGTCCACTTAGCATGAACGGTAAACAATGCTCATTTACATATTAATATCAACATTTAAAATGTATTAGCAGATGATGCTTGTTGCTTCTTGACTCACCGAGTTCACTTTGAGCCGAGACTTCTCGTCTTCGTGCTCTAGTGCAATAGGTGGGGATTTCTGTGGCGGTGAGAGTGTGAGGTCCCTACGAAGGGGCCGAGCATCTAGCTTTTCCCCCACACGTAGACTGTCCAACTTTTGCACCGAGTCCGGTACCGCCCCCTCCTGTGCATCCCTTGGACCCGAGGCGTCCCGGTCTCGATTTTTACCCCGTCGCTGTACCGTATGTGGTCGAGAATCCGCGTGACCATGCCACTCCTCCCCGTGCCCATAGGGCTTCTGGGAATTATGGGAGTCCATGGGCTGTAACGGCCTCATCTCCATTTCATAATTGCTCAGTTTCTCCTCATCCTGTTCTAGAAGCCGGGGGTGGGCTAAACTGTCCCCGTGTACTCGCTGTGAGGTCCAAGAAGTCGAGGGACCATCCACTCTCCTGTCCCGTGGGACTTTGTGATTGGAGGAGCTGTGGTCTCGTGACTTGTGATTGGACGAGGAGTGCTTGTGACCGTTGGCCCGTGCCACCCCAACCCGTACCTCGTCTTGCACCGAAGGGGTCGTGGAGCGGCTACTGCCCCGACTACCCCCTCTGCTGCTACCCCCACGAGAGGGCCGCTTGTCCTCGCCCGCCCCCCAGCTGTTCGCCCTCAGGTAATCTCCACCTGCACTCCCTCCACCTCTCCCCTCCATCAGCACCTGGATCTCCTGGGTTCCTCCACGTTCCTCGTCGACTGCGCTCTGTCGCAGGAAGCGGGCATTTTTGGTGCGGTGGGAAGATTTGGAGGTCGGGCTTCGGGGAGGCGTGGAGGGCCGGCTGGTGGTGGGGCTAACGTCTGGGGTGAGGTCTGGAGGCGTGGAGCCCTTCATGTAGAGCTCTGTGCTATCTGCCGTTCCACTGGAGATCACCTCCACGTCGTTCTCGCTGGAGTTCTGCTGTTTGGGTCGCTGGCACTCCACTCCTACTCAGATACAGAGAGAGATGAGTCTAAGTTTTAATTTTAAAACATGTAGGCATGTCACACACTTATAAATTCATACTTTAATGGGTGTATGGAATGAGAACTTGGGGGTGCACCCATCTGTCTAATTTTGATCTGAAAATGAGTTACGGATTACAATTACAGATTTTTTTATGTGTAAAACTTCACAATCAATTTCACCTTTTACAACCTTATTGTAAAGTGTTTCCCATTTAGTTATGTATTTTCATGAAAAACAGTAGGTTTAAAATGACATGGGTGAGCAAATAATGATAGAATCGTAATTTATTTCTTTATTTCACATGTACTGTTCCTTGATAGGTTGGGTACACAGTAACTTATCGAAGCTTTCCAGAGTCAGCACCAGAATCAGCTTAGCTAATGAGACCAAAGATTTCCAGTCTGTTTGCGCTTGAGGCAGGCGCTCTTGCATCCCTATAAACCCTCAAGTAAATAATATCTTTCTACCTGTAAACATCATTTGTTAGCGTTTGTTTTGACAAATCTGTTGCAAGTCAGCACGTCCGAGCCGTCTTCATTCTGCGACGTTTCTAAGGTCATCAAACCAATTCCAAATGACATAACATAGTCAGTCCAGGTGGTCGCATGCACTAACCCGACCCAGCGTGTGTTCTTGTACTGTAACTATCCTGTAAAGGGCTGTTTTGGGATTTAATGGAATATGATCTGAGAGTATATGATTTGTGTACATGCTCAGCTCTGCCAATTCGTGTGGGGGTGTGACAGCGACCGATTGTGTGACGGTTTATGTGTGTTTGTGCGACTGAATGTGGGTGGTGTGAATCTGCTTGTGTAGGTATTGTGTGTATGTGTGTGCATAAATTTCGGCGTGTCGGCCTGCTTCGCGTGGGCTCTTCAGAAAGGTCAGCGCTGACCTCCTCTCATCTTCTTATTGCCTTTTCTATCACTCAATTCCCCCGCTCGGCACGCTAGGGGCATTGACCCCTGTAGCCAGGAACCCATCCAGCACCTACACGCACACACATAGGCTTTCTCCCTGTTAGTTTTCAATTCCTTAGTTATTATTAACAGACTCAGGTATGCATACCAATAGCGTATATATTAGATATTTTGGGGCTTTGAATCACAGGGGAGAGCGTCCTCAGAGTTAGCCTGTTGGAGCGTTTAGCGTTCGCAGCTAACTGGAAAGCTCAGTCGTACTGTCAAACAGTTTGAAGTCCCGGTTATTTTTAGCTTCCAGACTCGGATGGTTGAACTTACTGTTTCCTCTGTGCTGGAATGAGGGAGAGAACTCTTTGGCGGTGATACGGGCCAGCCTGCACTCTTCCTGGGCTTTCTGTGCTGCCGCCGTCGCAGCCTCTGCTTTCCCTCTGGCGTGAGCCGTTCTAAAGATGCGGTTGTCAAAGACGTTCGAGTTGTGGAGAGAAAAACAGAGGAACAATTTTTATTACTTCGAATTGCTACGGATAGCAGTGATCGTATATCATTGTATAACAATATGCTTTCTTGGATGTTTAGTGAAGATCTTTGATTCATGCGGCAAACAGTGTCCATACTTAAGCATGGTTTACCAAATCAACAGTCTAGTCATTGAATTTGTAAGGAACATGCTTCAACGCCTACCAAGATCTTGACACTCCGATTTTCCAAGGGTTGGAGATAAATACAGGCTGAAGGCAAACAATTACACACCAATCACCCACCCTCACACAGAGCCGCGCTCCCGGGACGCAACAGAGTCGTGCCTTCCTGACACTGTAATTCTCACTTGTTTTAACTGCGAAAACTTGCCAAGACTGTAAACATCCGACTTTACTGATGTTTCAATAACCGTGATCAAATGTAAATGAAATTTGCTGTTGGCAGGTCGTATCGAATGACACTTTTGCAACTTTTTTTACAATATTGCTGTCAATCCTTATATGGTGGGGTCCAAATGTCTGAGACACATGCCCCTATTTTTCTTTTTTAAGTTTAATACAATTGATTTCATTACAAATTATTAGCATTACAATATGAATGAAAAGTTGAATTAACAATCGTCACAAAATCTGTTTCATTGTGCAGTTTATTCTGGCCAAACACTGTCCATTTAATGGCACAGTTCACCCAAAACATATATTTAAAATTTTTTACTCACTTTTACTAATTTTTTGCTCGCTAGTCATTTTAAATCTGAATGACTTTCTGTTTTCTGCAGAACACAAAAGAAGATTTTTTTTTGAAGGAAACAACTTTAGACCCGATAGATTTCCATTGTATGAACACAAAACTACCGAAACATTTCCGAAAATATCTACTTGTGTGTTACACCGAAGAATAAGTCGTATTGAATAAATAAACAGAATTGAATTTTTCGGGTCAATTGTCCCTTTAAAGTTAAAGAGATGATATCATCATGTGGTCAGTGAAAAGTCTATTGGGAGGTGATGATAAGATTTGTTTTAGCAACACTTCAAAAGACATTAAATCTTTTTCTTCACGATACAAGCCTTGGATTGTTTTGTGTTTTTCCACTACAATGCAGTACAACACACAAGAGTTGCTCACCATTTCGCATCAGCACCTCTAAGAACGTGAACAGCGCTTGCTTTGGCTGCTAAATAATTCACTAAGGAAATCAATGTGGTCTGTGTGTCTGAGCGAGAGAGCTAGCGTTCACAACCTTCCTCTTTAAAATGTGCCATTCCCCATTTAATATAGAAATCTGTTTTAGCTGTGCACGATCACAACTTCAACGTTACTTGACAATGACGCACAATATCACGCTAGCTTGTTTTTTTTTTTTTTAGTAGGAGCATGCTTCAAACAAGATGAATTTTACTGCAAAGAAACATTTCTTTGTTTTTTATAGTGTTCAAAATGTTTTCCTTACGTTATCATTATTGAGCTTAGTAATAAATAAAGAAAAATAATTAAATGATTTATGATTTGATCTCTCAGGTCAGATTTCGAGGGAAATGTCAGCTGTTTTTTTCAACACGCGTAAAAATAAACGCGTAAAGGAACCTGTGACTATGTTTTAAACAGAGATCTCAATAGAGAGGCCAAAGTTACGGACTACATCTTTAATGCTTCAAACAAACAAAAAAATCTGCAAGTGAGGTAAGAAAAATACTCAATGAAAACGAATAATTCATGTCTTAATTTCACTTAATGAATGTATATTTGTTTAGTCAAGATGTACAGTTATCTTATTTTAGATTTTTGGGAATATTTTCAAAATGACAAAAATGCTTGATTTTGTTGTAAAAGTTTTTTTTTTTTTTTTCAGATTCTTATTCATGATCATTAATCATCACCTGAACCATCATGAAGGAACCTCCCCTTTTTTCTCCTAAGTTTGTCTCTATGCCTCTTTTGCTCCACTTGTTTGTGCAGTGGCTGTCTTGGTGCAGCATTGCATGTCGATGCTCATCGATTGCACCCACTTCCTCTCTGCTCGAGGCTATCTTCACCCAGCCAGCCAAACCAACCAAGCGTATGCGTGAGGGACATCTTGCGAGTGTATCTGTGTGTTCGTCGATGAGTTTTACCACCCGAGGGGTTAAATGAGGTTATGCCGTGTGTCGTTGGCAGAGCGTGTGGGCACGAGGGCATCAGCATTCCCGCGTGTGCTTTACGGCGAGGTAGGTCGGATGATGAGATCGACGGATTGCATTCACCCCGTGCCTTGCCGGTTGTCCTGGCAACGGCAGAGGTGAGAAAGTGAGAGAGAGAATAAGATGGCGTGGGGTATATAAAGGACAAACAATTAGATAACAGAGGACAATGAGAGGAGGATTGTGGGATGCGTCTGGAGGTGTTGAGAGTATAGTCAGAGATTGAGGGCTGGAAGTGAGAAAACCTCCATTCAGTGATAGTGTATGCCTCACATATACGCCGCACGTATACGCTGGATCCTGATCCATATGTGCTGTGTGCCTGGGTCAAGCTGTGCTGGTTTTCGTTCTATTTATGTACCGCTGAATGTTTCTACAGCATTTTTTCACGAAACGGAGACAAATCATTGGAAACAAGAACAGAATTAAAGGGATAGATCACGTAAAATTGAAAATCATCATGTCATCATTTATTTACCTTTGTATTGTTTTTAATAAGGAATTACCAGCTTACTCTTGCCTGAGGAACACAAGGTGCAGTTTTGAAGAATATCCTGGTTCATCTTTCTCATAATGGAAGTCAATAGGGACTGGGGCTGTCGAGCTCAAAATTGGGCCATAAAACCCCATAAAAGTATTATATAAGTAGTCTGTGTGACCCGTGTGCTACAATACAAGTCAATAAAAGCCATGCGATGAATTGTAAGTGGTTGTTATGTTATTAAAATGTAATTGAATCAAATCACCTACATGCATTGACAATATATATATTGACAATAGTTACAAGATTTGTGTACTTTATTTCAGGGTTTTGGTGGAATAAATTATAAAACTATTTTATTTCCTCCGTTTTCCTGTAGCTCAGTGGTTAGAGCATGCCGCTAGCAATGCCAAGGTCATGGATTTGATCCCAGGGATTGCACATAAACAAATGTATAGTATAATGCAATGTAAGTCCCTTTGGATAAGAACGTCTGCCAAATGCGTAAATGTGGAAAATAAAATATTTATACTAAAATACACTTTGATGTTACTTTTTTCATTTTGGAGCCAGTCCAGTCTCTATTCATCTCCATTGCAAGGCTTAATACATTCCTCAAAAATGCGCAAAAAAAAAAAAGTATGAATGTTAAACAGATTTGGAACAACATGACAGAATTTTCATTTTTGGGTGAACTGTTCCTTTAACACGTACATTAACACTCATTCACATGGCTTCACACTCTCTAGTTTCTCCCGTTCCTGCCTCTCAAACACGTGCAGGCACCTCCCATCGCTTCCTTTCATACACACATACACATTGTTTTCCAAAGCCCTGCCTCTCATTCACATTTTCCTTCTCTCTTGACTTTATTAAAAGCTTCCACCCTCCCTGCCATCGCTAGATCACACATTCTCAACCTGCGACTGTTCCATGTTTCAACAAAAATCCCAGTCACATGAAAACAATGTAGACATATTCTAACATTCAGCAGCTGTGGTGAAGTTGACAAAACTCTAAGCATGTTAATAAATGGCCGGTCATGTTCAGACATCAATGCCTTATTCCGGGAATAAAAACATTGAACATTGATTTTTAGAACATATCAATCTTGAAAAGCAGACCTAGCATGAACTTTGAGATTGTTTGGTTATGGAAAGTAGAAGCGAAGTCAATGTGCTTTCAACTAATAAAATATAATAATAGATAAATTCCTGGTACAAAACTAAATGACCTGATCCACCAGACAGTAAAATCTCTGTTTGTCTGTTGATTCGGTTCTATTTGCAGACATTTTTTAATATAAAGCACAATCTGTGGAGTTCTGAATCATTTGATTTGTTTTTGGCTCAAGAAATGGTGCTATTATTATAAGTTGACTTTGGGGGCAAAATAAAATATGACAAAAAAGATCAAATATTGGCCATTACACATCTGGAACGCAATGGTGTCTAAAGCAGTGAATCTCAATCTTTTTTACCAGCATGTCCCCCTGTTATCGACAACAATACACAATTTTGACCCAATTAAAACATTTTTTTAACTTTCTAACTATAGAAACATGCATATTCATAATAAAAACATATACTAAGTTCTTTAAGTTTAAGAACTGGTCATTATAGATGTCAATATAAAAAAAAATTACTTTTGTACTAACTAAAAAAGAGATCGACAATAATCTCTATAGATGGCTGAAATAAGCTTGCAGATGACTCAAGGTTTCTTCCGGTGTCTGTTCCACGTTGCAGGTGTATCGTCTGCTTTGACCACGATGACCGTGCGCTGCTAATCAGATTAACCGTTATGTGATATTCTCAGTAGTTTAGATCTCCACTCGTCTATTCTGCGTCCTGCTCGAGTGCGTGCGCCCGCGTCTGTCTAATCATTCGCCGGAAGTGCGTGATTTAAACGTCTGTGGGCGTCCATGTGTCAGCCTGTTTGGTGTTCAGAAGCTTGGCCCGTAGCCATGAAACCTGCAGGCCGTAAGCGCACCAAAGTGCCGCTTCTGATAACGCATTCACAGAAAGCATTTGCATAGAACTGGACTGTATTAATATTTAAATTTTCAACGAGAGGGTGATGAATTATGAATCGTTGTTTCCAAACATTTTGACCAAACGCCCAGTCACACCAAAAACAATCACGATAAAGTTTTAAAAAACGATAATTTTTTCCCAGCTGACGAATTGACATTAACAGAATAATGAACAGGCCAGTTATAAACAGGCCTTAACATATAAATGTAAAATATTCAGGAATTGTTGCACAAATAGAGAAAATATGAGACATTGTGAGCAATACCAAGTGTGATATGAAATACTGACAGCTGATGAAACAGTTGCTGGTTATAAGAAATACCTTAGCTTAGCAAGCCCTGAAGTATCTTTTAATGTCTCTCATGCTTTACAATACTTAGATTTTCCTCAAAATTCATTTTCATCTTATTTCTAAAATGTAAACGTAGGCATGCTTTAAATCCAATCTGTTTTTATTGTAGTTCATATCTATATTCTGTCAACTACCCAGTACTGTGTATCAATGTATTAATAGCTTTTCTTGTGTGTGTTTTACAGTGAAAGTTCTCTAAAATAATACATGTCTACTTTTCATCTCACATGCAGAGCGGAAGGCGGTCACGACGAGCTGACAGCTACAGTTAATGGGTCATGATTTCCTCCATCTGTGCCGATTGGGCATTGATACAAACTCATATCAGTTCAGTATTATACGGTCTTTTATGGGAAGAGTCAAGGATGTCCTCATGAGATGTTTTGGGTCACATCTGCACGAATGAATGGAAGGGGATGTGATGCTCAACCAAATATGGTATCGGGTAATCAAAGATTTCTAAATTATTCTTGAAGAAACCGCCTGTTCTGTAGGGAATAAGTCAGGAAGGACTCGCAGAGAACGTGATTTACAGAAGCATTTCGTCTGCTTTGAAAAGCATTTTAGGAATTGTATCTTCCTAAAAACCCGTAGAAATGCATAAAGTGTTGTGTAAATAATATATTTTATAGCTCTGCATCATCTCATTGGTTGATGCTGGTGCTATGTGTGTGTATGTATCTCTTCTGTGTGTTGGCAGGGGCAGTGCTAAGCTGTAGTGATAGCATTGCTCAGAATATAATGAGGTCAGTGGGATTTGTAAGTGGTGCTCTTATAGCACATGCATACCTATGCACGTTTGTACTGTACATATGTAGTCGCTATCAGTAGCTGGTCGCAAGTGTACAAACACATATGTGCTCACACACGTTTGCCATGTATGTACAGATTACTTGGATGCACAGCATGTGTGAGGCAATATGATATGCTGAGTTTGAAATGGATTGAGAGAGAGAGATGGGCAAAACTGGCTTAGTTCCAGTTCAGCCTGCCTGGTCTTTATTCGGCAGGTCGCCAACACTCTTGGCATAATGCGGAAGTTTCTCTGTGCCTCTCTCGTTTTTCTTCTTGCTTTTCTTAACATTATTTTAATCTCCTTTTTCTTCTGCTAAACTTTTCCAAACATCCAGACCTCAGGGACACGGTGTCACAACGGGATACTAAAAGGATGTCATGTGGTTCCTGAACCTACTTTTTCAGTATATTACAAAAGCAGTTTCAAAGAAATCTTTACGCTGTTGTTTGCCATATGATGTCGGCTCAAAATGTGACTACTTTTTGTCACTTGAAAAAATTAGTCCGGAAAAAGTTCAAGAACCAGAATCTTAAGCTTAATCAAAAGCTAACGGATGTTTATCTATAGTTTTCTAGTTAACAACTTATTAAAGGGCACAATTGTCAGCAATTTTTGACTTTTTTTGTCCATTTTTGAGTGATTTATTTTTCTAATTCTCACACAATGCTATCAAAAAAGTTGAAATGTCATGCACGAGTTGTGTGTTAAAAAAATGTTTTACATACCATTGTATCAACAAAGAGGAGTGAAATTTTTCTGGTTTGTTTAACAGAAAGAATAACAGCTATGGAACATTATTTTGTTGTTAGGTTTTGGGCAATCTATTCCTTAAAGGTATAGTTCACCCCCCCCCCCAAAAAAAATGTCATCCTTCATTCACCCTCATGGCATTTTAAACCTGTATATTAATCTTATTTCATTGGAACACAAAAAAACATAATTTGAGAAATCTCTCAGTGGTTTTGTGTGCATACAATGGAAGTCAATGGGGGCCAATGTTGTTCGGTTACCAACATTCTTCAAAATATCTTCTTTTGTGTTCTGCAGAATAATGAAAGTCATACAGGTTTGGAATGACATGACGGCGAGAAAACGAAGAAATGTGAACTATCCCTTTACCATCAAGTCCTTTTTACTAAGAAAATGAAATGCTGTAACCAACTGTTGAAGTCACAAATCAGATCACTATAGCAGACAATAAAAATAAAATATGTTAAAAATATGTGTAATTAGCATTCAATATTCAATCAAAACGTATTTAGGCACACACACAACACACTCACAGACACGCAGACACTAACAGCAGCGGGCAATTTATGACCGTCATTCCACATGTCCATGTTATTGATTGTGCCACTGTTGCTCTGCATCAATACAGACATCAGTCTGCTTGCTGATACACCCAGAATCTACATGACTCTCATTAAGTGGACTTATGTATTCTCTCTCTACACCGAGACCAACACAAATCATTCACGTTTCCTAAGCAACCACACCACACAGCATCGCCAGCAAAGCCTATTTAACAAGTCCAAAGCAACCGCAAGAAATATGGCCCTATGTTTGGATGCTCCATAAAGAAATAGTGAGAGAAAAAGGAAGGGTATATATTGTTCAATGATGTTAATGAGCTCATAGAAGCTGGTTTGAGCTTTTGTGTGCATTGACTGGTAATAGTGGATAGCGTAGTTTAGATAGTTAGATAAAAAATATTTTAGCAGCTTTGATTGGACAGACAAGTCACCCACCATGGCCTAGGCATAGCATCCCCTCTTGGACGCCAAAAAATGATGGGTAAAATAAAATCTTTCAATAAGGCTTGCTTTGAAAAGATTACGCTTTTTCACATCAATAGCGAACATGACAACTTACTGAACCTTACCTTGAGAGTGCGATTTCCGACTTCTGCTTTGCAATGTCGGCAGCCTTGTCTGCCGCTTCCACCGCTCTGTCCACTTTCTCTCTGATCTTGCTGGCACGTAGCGGGATGAGGTTCTTGCGTTTGCCACTAACAAGCATGTTCTGTTTGTATTTTCCCTCCTCTTTAGTGCCGTCCGGAAAGGTGGTGCATCCGTACCCGTGCCTCTTGTTGCCCAGCCACTCGCCCTGGTACTGCAGTCCGTCCGATCGCCGGCTCACCCCGCAGCCCGTCCTCTTGTCGTTCTTCCATTCTCCAGCGTAACTCTCGGTGGTAGTGGCATCCACGTCGTCATCGCCCACTGGCAGCTCGCTCTCCCCCTCTCCCAGGCTGATGGTGGAGTTGATGTCGGATGCGGCGGAGCTGACCGTGCTCATGCCGGCTTCGCTCCGGAAGGAACTCTGCTTGCTTCGCTGGCTGGCCAATGAGCTCTTTGACTCCGATTTTCGTAGCTTGAGCCCACTCAGGAGTGAGCGACGGAACAGACCCTTCTTTTTGTTTTTCAACAGCTCCGCCTCACTGTGGGCCGTCAGAACGAAGCCCCCGCGGGACACGGCAGGGCTGCCCCCCACTAGGACGCCACCGGCCCCCACGCCGGCCACGGGCGGTCGATCGCCGGTCAGCAGTGCTGTGCCGTTACTGTGCTCGGAGCGTAGGGAATTTATGGAGGTACGGAGAGGTGAACGGATGACGGCCGCCATGCCGTACGGAACGCTCTGCCGTACGCCGTATCCGTGCCGCATGCCGCCCACCCATTGGCCCTGGTATGTACCTGCAAGAACAGACAAAAGGTTAAAGAAATAACTTTAGACAGCTACACCATGAATCACTGATATACTTAAGAATTAAGATTGCTGTTCTGTTGCTGGATTTTGCAGAACTGCAGATGTAAAACCCAAGGTTCCCCTGCTGAGTCTGCTGCCCTCAGGTTTCTCAAGAGTTTGGAGAGTTGCCTCATGAATTCAGCCCTGGTACTCTTCAGTTTCTTTCTGACAGTTTTGTGAAAAGCATTGGATAAAGAAAAATGGACCGAAACGCTCAGACTGGCCTTTTAGTAGCAGAGGTAACAAGGATGAATTTTGGTCTCGGGATGGTCTCAGATGGCAGTGCTTATAGTCCTAAAGAGTCTGAGGTAAAGTTACTGTAAATATAAGTTGCAATTTCAGCAAAACCTTTCACTGACCTTGTGTGACATAAGTTCTGATCAGAAAGAAGTTTGATCAGAACTTATCAAAAAACAATTTAGTTTGCATCTCCATAATATGCCTTTTGTGTTACTCAATACAGTAGGAAGATGTTTGTAGTGCAAATAATAATAATCCCTGTGATCTCATCAAATTGCTTTTCTCGTTGCCTTAGTGTTACGTAATGAGGATGAGTAACAACGTACTGAAGCAACAGTGTGATGCATCAATTGACCCGCCCATATTTCATGTTATTAGACAAAGTTCATGTATTTGACTACAGCTGTTATAACTTAAGCCATAAGCATCACCAACATCATCCATTGCCAACCACAGGAAGTGCCATAATGGCCATAGCGGGAGAAGTGCTTTTGGCAGCCATGATCTCTAGACCTGCCTCCATTACTTCTTATTGTGACGGAGCCTCAGGGGACCAAGTGTTCATCTCATCTATCTTCATGTCCGTAAGGTATCGCAATGTCCGTCACTTTAGCCGCCAGCAGTGTTATTTATTGGTGACTGTGCCAACAAAATAATGGAATGTTGCGTCCTGTAAAATTTCAGCCTGATCTTTCTGTCAGCGGTCTTGATGGATCACCATCGTAGATGTTTCATTAAGCGACATGGCTGACCAATAACCATAATGTCCCAGAAGACGCTAAGAGCGGGGGCTTTAATCTCAAACTGGTGTCACTGGTATTTTCATTTGTACAGCGGTTGTATTGCTTTTGTTACAAAAGTCACTGCGCATAGACAAGCGATATTCACAATTAGAAATATGATCCACACTTAATGTTTGTGTTTCTTTTTTCTTTGGTTTCTGCTCTCAGTCCAGCATCTGAATGCCTCTCTCCATGGTGCTGAAATCTGGGACAAATCTCTCTCTCTCTCTTTCTTATAGACACAAAGACAAGCTGGTGAATGGTTTATGCTCACCCAGCAAAGATCTTTCAGTCTGACGCACTCATATTAGAGATCCACCTGATCTGTCCTGCACTTTTTCCCGCTCTGTGAGATCACCTGTGATGTAACCATTATCCCTACATGTTGATGATTCATCCTGGCTAACATTCTAGAACATGCCGGCACTACTGCTGTGCCACACACACTCTGAGCTCACTGTGCTACTTCCGCTATCTCACCATCTCTCCCACCTCTTATTCCTCTTTTATTCTCTTTCGTCCTTGCTTTCTGTTCTTGTTAGTACACTACAAGTAAAGGTTTAGGGTCACTTACTTATTCCTTTTTTCCCCACATATTATAAAAGTGAACTCAGCAAAGCACATATGTAACTATGGGATCAAAATAGCAATGCATCACTCTTAGCATAGAATTTGCAAAAACGACTCTTGGCATTTTGTCATCCAGCTTCTTGAGGTCTCACCCTGAGATGATTTTTAAACAGTATTGATGGAGTTCCTATTTTAAGCTCTTAATAGAGGCTTTTTCTTCATTATTTGGTCCAAGTCATCTATTCATAGAACATGAATACATTTTTTTGATTTGTAATGAACAACAATGATATTTTTCTTTACATAAGATCATAAAAACATTTTATTCAAGCGACCCTCAACTTTTAAACAGTAGCGTACATGTATGCACATTCATCCATAAGAACGCCCCCATTCCCTCTGTCTGTATTGATCTCTGTGGGTTGGCATGTCAGCGAGGGCTGCTGGATGGCTCGATGGGGCTGGAGCTGTGCTTGGTGGATTTTCCCAGCCCCCACTTCAATTTATATACTCTCCTGGCTCTCTGCTAACATCCGTCCTTCCATTCAGTCATCCATTTATCTATATCGTATGTGTTTTAGAAACCTTTTCAACTGCTATATATAGAATATTTTATTATGAAACGTTACAAGACTGTAAACTCATCAAGGATTGCAATTGTCCAAGAGTACAATGTATTTTTAATGGTTCCTTTTATTAATAGAACAACACTTGCAGAAAGAGGAAGTGCTGCTGTTGGACTGAGAACAGACGCTGACATATTTTCACAGGTCTGCACTGTTGTCATTCTGATGCCGTGCTCGGCGGAGAGGATGACAGTTGGCCAACATCTGGCTGATGCACACTTCATATTGTGAGGAAGCATCTGCGTGGTATGTAGATCAAACACAGGGCTAAACTGATGGGATTAGCTCGGAAAATTCCCACACGCCAACACTTAAGAAGAGACGTGAAGTCAGCCAGACGATTGTCCTTACATACAAACACATATTTAAAGCCTCTGCAAACTACATCAAAATATTTTTACTGTGAAAATAGATAAAAGCATTAAATGTATCATAAAACACGAGAGAATTTTATTATGATGCGTTGCCAGACCTTTCGGAAATAAAGGCTCTCTGACAGTGATATAAAAGTGCTGACGTCTGTAGTGCTCTGATTGATGGACTCAGTGTTAGCGCCGACACGAGACTAAGCATTCAGCTCGGAGTCTGGCAGTCTGAGGACAAGTTCCGCCCACAGGCTGAAATGAGTGGTTTTATACATTGCGACTTCCTATGTGAAGTATGTGGGGGGGACTTGTCCTGGCTTGGCCTTTAGACTGCTCTGTGTACCTTGAAGGCCCCAGGCAGAGACCCAAACAGTAATTGAAATTAATATGTGCTGTTCACGCTGTTCTTTAGGCAAAAAGGTACCAGACTAAAAAGATTGGAATATATATTTATATATATATATAGTATATATAAGTATATATATACTGTGCCACCCACAGCTTTGTTTTAGCATGTCGTTTGAATGACCATCCATATGTGACCCTGGACCGCAAAACCAGGCATAAGGGTCAATGTTTTAACTGGAATAAGGTTTCCATTGATGTATGGTTTATTAGGATATAGGACAATATTTGGCCGAGATACAACTATTTGAAAATCTGGAATCTGAAGGTGCAAAAAATCAAAATATTAAGAAAATCTCCTTTAAAGTTATTCATCAGAGGTGCTGTAGCAGGCCGCTGCTAAGAAGAAACAGGTTTGGTTTAATGCTCTCTATTGTCTTACCGCTATACCGACATTGTGGAGAATAGATGAACCTAAAAGCTGAAATTCTAAGCTTTACATAGATACCAAACTTGAGTGGGTAATTCCCAAAGCGCGGCAGCAGCGAGTGAAGTTTGTAGACGTGTTTACGGCCATTTTTGTTCGTGATTGTACTGCATCCACTCACAAAAATAAAGTTTTTATATATTTACGGTAGGAAATTTACAAAATATCTTAATTGAATGATCTTTACTTCATATCCTCATAATTTTTGGCATAAGAATCGATAATTTCGACCATTACCATGTATTGTTGGCTTTTGCAGCAAATATACCTGTGCTACTTGTGGTTTTGTGGTCCAGGGTCACATATTAACATTTGGTGTTTTTAACAAGCAACAAACAAAAATACAGGAAATACTGTATGTATGCGCAAAGAAAAACAGAACAAAATGGCGTCCTTGGTTAGAAGTCAGTATTTAGTGTACTTTTTCTTGGTTGGCACTAAGCACATCTTGAAGTCACTAGATAGATTTAGAAATGTAGGATTTAATTCTATTTAGGTTTAAGAGAGCCAGTTGCTGAAGTGTATGGGTTGGTCACTAAATAATTGCCACTGTAGCCTAGAAACTGCTTTTTATCTTTTTTAATAAAGATACTGAGGAACAATTGTATATGGTCATTATAATTAAGACTAATGGCGACATTGTGGCCGAATACTTTTGGATAGTACTGTATCTGTATGTTATTGGTTTAAATGGTCCCTTACGCCTTTACAAAGAGGTCAGACAAGGGAGCAAAGTAAAATCTCTTATGGCACAAACGCACGCAAACTGACAGTCCGTTGAAAATTCCACATGTAGCCATAGGAACTTCCCATTAAACCTCATTAATATGTAAACAGCGTGACAGACCTAAAAAAGGCAATTTGTTAGATAATCGCAGCAAATTCTCCTGTATTACTATGATATCGTGGGAATGCTCCTCTCAAGTGAGAGAGAGAACAGTCACGACACTGGCGCGCTGCTGGCGCTCTCCGTGGTTCTGAAGATTAGAGTAGGAGTTTAGGGTGGGTTTTATATTCTCTGGAGACTCGGCTATTCGTTTTTGATCTGTGGACATGTATTTTTTGTTAACACTCATGAGAACATGCATATCACTATTTGAAATCTTAAAGTATCTCATCTCTGCCGAATATTACCAAATGTTATAAGCTTTCCCTGTGGTTATTGTATAGCACTATCTACTTGGGTTCCATCCAAGGGTTGCACATACTAGGAAACAAAATGTATAGTAAAAAAGTCACTTTGGATAAAAGTGTCGGCCAAAAGCATAAATGTAATTTAAATGTTATACTTATAATGTATATTTGATTTAGCTCATTTTGTGATGTGATAATCCGCTGACTGTGCATTATAATATATTTGTATACAGCTATAGCACATTTTTTTCAATTTCAGATGACAGGGTGTGAATATCAGAGCTCTGTGTGCCCTAGACTGCAGTTTAAAGAAGCAATGCTCTCTGTGGATGTTCACGGTAATATAAATCCCAAAATCATGTATCTGAAAAAATGACTTCTCATATTTCATTACATCTCTACTAAGTACATTGCAGACAGCAGTATTGGCCTGTATTGGTTTTCTATGAGTCCTGCAACCCACATGTCAAAACTAATTGGCTTGCGTTTGTGCCGGAGGCCTGTGAGATGCATTGTTCAACTGCGCGCGGGGCACACAGACCGGAAACGGTTAATGCGGAAAGATCAAAGACGCGGAAACATCACAGGACAGATTTAATCACGCGCCTTCCCGCGGGCTGAATTTATAATCGGTTCTTTAACAATGCGCACTGTTCTGTTTCGAGGTTGAACGAGTTTTCGTTTCACAATCCGTGATGACAGTATTATGATCTAAATATCAAACATACAATACGAATGAAATGCTTGCTGGGAAATGCAGACTCTCGCAAAGCAGGCAGAAAGTTTGTTTGGATCGGCTCTTCCATGAATTATTAATGGGTTTTTTCACCAAGTCAGCAATTGCACCGCAAAGTAATTGTTGCGTGTGGTTGGGACCAGAGACGGACAGGCTCTGACTACACATCTGTCGTCTGTGCTCATTGCTAGTGGCTCTAAATCCAGGACAGTGCACGAGACAGGTGTTTGTAGCCCTAGATGGACCGAACCGAAGAGCTCTCATCCATAACCAACTGTAAACCTTCTTAGCTAATGTAAACTATTCATTGGCCATTCATCATAGATGGGAAGCTAACAGCGTGTTAGCTATACACAAACAATGCCATAAATAGTCGTGCGTATCGAGCACAGCTATTGCGACAATGGCCCCACAAAATAAAGCTACACTTAAATCTAAATCTCCCTGTAAGCCCTGTTATCCGGTTAAGGGGATTTCAGTTTGACTTTTTTCAATGTTATGTCGGTAATGTCTCTCAAAAGTGGAAAACATTTTAAGATTAAAAACAAGATAAAATCACTCGGAGAGTCTGTTTGAATCACACGTCTGATATGCATCTTTGTTTGATTTTATTGTTAGGCCTGCTGTAGTTCGATTTGCTTTTGAGTAAAGCAGAATGGCACTTTTTAGAGGCCACATTGATCAGCATTTGTGTCTTAGTCATACAGGAGTGCTGGGAATTGCCGTTTATATAAGCCAGATAGTGGACATGATGCTATTGCTGGCATGGCTGATGGATGTGAGTACTTAAAGGGATAGTTCACCCAAAAATAAAAACGCTGTTATCATTTATTTCCCCTCGAAATCTGTATGACTCTTTGTTTTGTAGAACGGTAAAGAAGGTATTTTGAGAAATGTCTGGTT
Organism: Oreonectes daqikongensis; assembly: GCA_026939265.1. Lineage (NCBI taxonomy): Eukaryota > Metazoa > Chordata > Actinopteri > Cypriniformes > Nemacheilidae > Oreonectes > Oreonectes daqikongensis. The sequence continues at coordinate 7,268,791 of JAOTQM010000036.1, read as the reverse complement.
TTGTGTCCATACAATGGAAGTTGATGAGGACCAGTGTTGTTTGGTTACCAACGTTTTTCAAAATATCTTCTTTTGTGTTCAGCAGAAGAAAGTCATACAGGTTTGAGTAAAGGATGAAAGATTTTGAGTTTAAGCAGTAAAAATGTAATTTCCTTGATATGATGCCATTCTCTGTAGAAACATAATCCCTACGGGTCTCACCGAGTCTTGTTATTGAACTAAAGATTATGGCATGTGATTGTTAACAACTTCACATACAAAGATAAATTCATGTATATAGAGTATTCATATACAGAAGCTAAAGAAAACAAATTTGATCTCTTGAAACCTGTCATCTGTCAGTGTGGTGGGGGAATTCAGGTCATAATGTGAACAGATGCTTGAATGTGTGTCAGCTGTAGTTTGCCCAGACGGACGCTATAACCACTATAACCTTTCTGTGACCTATAAACCTTCTTTATTGTCTCTCCCTTCTCCTCCTCATATGTATATATTTTCCTCAATATCTGTTTTTTTCTGACTGTATATTGTGGTTGTGATTAAGTGGCCCAGATTAGCACCAAAGTAAGTAAACACCATTAGCGAGTCAGCCAGCCAATCACAACGGCGAGCATAGTCTCCAGTGACACGCTGACCTGCCGCCAGAGTCTGTGTGCGTTTCCACAGCAACTTGCTGTAAAGACACATGGGCAACACTACCACAGTGAAGGGAGTTGGCGAAAATGAAACAAATAAGAGAGAGATGCGGGTCCTTCAATAGATGCAATGATGAAAGTGTATTCCTCGTTCACAGGAACTGACACTGTCTCTCGCTAACAACATTTCAGGGCAAGCTGCATTGTGAGATTTTAGGTTTAGTCAATTAACGGTTCATCTACTGGTAACCCAAAATTATACTGGCTAGACATACTTGCTAACTAATGTCCTAACATACTTATTTCTCTTGCTTGTTATCAGAAATAATCTGCAGGGATTCTTTGCGCATGTGTACCGGAAGTTTGGGTTACAATAGCATGCATGCGCAGTAACTTTTGTTTATGTTGTTGCTTTTAATCTCTCTATATACCACTTTTTAATCTACAGATGACAAGATTTCGTTCTTCCTGAATAATGCACTACTACTACTACTTACAATTAGGGCAGATGGCAACTTCAGGTAAATGTGAGGCTGGTCTATTTGCTACTTTCTTGGCCATTACTCTCTGTAACTTATCTGGCCTTCGTATTAGCTTGCCGGAGGAATTTTTCATCATTTAGGCTATTCACCCTTACGTCATTTCAAACCTGTGTGACTTTCTTTAAAAAAGAATATATTTTGAAGAATGTTGGTAAGCAAACAACACTGGACCCCATTGACTTCAATTGTATGGACCTTAATGTGGTAAATAAATGATGATAGCATTGTAATTTTTGGGTGAATCATCCCTTTAAAGATTTTTAACTTCGTTTTGGCAGTCCTCATTTTCACTAACCCAGGAAAAAGAAACCTTTTTTTACAGCTTGACTGGGGGGTTTCTGGTATTTTGTCAAGCGCTTTTTCAAGACATGCAAGTTGATGAAATCTCTCTTTCTCTCCCTCTCTCTAGATCTCCAAACAGCCTTAATTTCATCCTCCAAATTTATCTCCTCTGCAGCTTCTGGAGAACGGAGGAAATAGCTTGTCCAAATGATGAAGGGAAGAGGGCGAAAAACGGAGGCTACAAGTCATAAAGTGATGGGTGGGGGAAAATGGAAATTGCAGGGTATCCTAGAGGTATCTTACTTTAGTCCACATTTCTGCTGTTTCAGGAGATTTGGACGGCCTGTATTAAGTGTGTCATTGCTCTGTGCTGAGGATTACTCGATGTAACTCAACATTTAAAGACTTTATACAAACTTTAACTAAACAAGCCCATAATTCTTACCTCCATCAGAGTACGTCTCCGTTCCATATCCATCCTGTAGTCCGTTGTTCCACGTGCCCTCGTACTTGCCGCTGGTCCCCGTGCTCTCCCGCACACCGTAGCGTCCCTTAAATCCATGTGTCCACTCACCTTTATAAACCCACTTCCCCTTGTTTTCAACTCCAATGCCATGTCGCTTGCCTTGCGCCCATGTCCCTTGATAGGTGTTCCCACTGGGCCAGGTATAGACGCCCACCACCTCAAAGCCATGGCTCCATGAGCCCGCATATTCGCCTTGACCCTTGGGTCCTGTGCAGATGCCATGGCCGTGGGCCTTTCCCTCTTCCCACCCTCCACAGTATGATCCCCCATCATCAAAGTTGAACCTGCCCCCAGTGGACATGCATGAAATAGGTTTTGGCAAATACCCCAAACCTCAAAAAGAAACGAAAAAACGAAAAAAACTTAGAAATGGGGCCAGGGTGTTGGTGGAAAGCTGGTGCAGGAAGGGACCTGTAACAACTCCCGTTGATGGTTGTAGAAAACAATTAAAAAAGTTAAAAGAAAGAAAAAAGAAGAGCCCTCCTGGGCAGTAGTCCCCTCCTGTCAAACCAGGCAGGAGCAATCTGCGCCGCCTCAGACCATCCTCTTTCAGGAGTGGAACTTGTTATTCACGGATTGCTCTTCTGCGGCTGCTTCTCTGTGATGAAAGTGGGCCCACGCCAGCCATGCGCCTTGTCGTACCGTTACCAACGCAGCAACAATTCTCGATTTTGGTACTCAGGCCCCCACCTTGTTCCTGCCTCCACAGGGGCTCCCTGTGCCAGCACACCTACCCTGACTCCAGCCTACCCTCTCTGGAGCTTTGAACTGTTTCACTTCCCCTCCCTGTCCAGGCTCCACCTAGAAACCTGCGAGTCCTCAGAGTGACGGCCGATAGATGAAGCAGTCAGGTAGCATTTACAGACGTATCCCCTCTGTCGGGAGCTCGCTTTCTGTTGTAACGCATCCACCCGACATGCTGATGCCACACAGGAGTGTAAGAAAAAACGGCGATAGATTCTGCAAGGTTCAGTCTCCGTCAGCTAGCAGCAATGCAGTCTATCGCATGCATATGTACGCATGCTCTCACCAGCACAGGATGAGCGCACAGCTTGATCGCAAGCAAATGTGATTAATTCCTTATCAGGGCGCTCTTTCGTCGTTCTCTCTCCTTTCCTCTTTGCTCTCTCACGGCTATGTAAAAATCCGCTCCGGTTTGCTTTCAAGTGTGAAAACCAGACTCATTGTTCCCGATTTACCTTCCACGAGTCAAGCACATAGTTGGAATGATTTTCGTGAGTCGTGGATTGTCTCTTCTCCGTCGTCATCTTATTTCCACATATGCTTGGATGTGTCTCTCTCTCTTACACTGGTGTCTCTCAAATCTGCTCATTAGAGGCGGACTGTTCCAACGCAGCCAAACCCCCTCCCCCTTTCACAATCTCTCTCTCTCTCTCTCGTTCTTCTTTTAAAGAGACATGCTCTGTATTAACACGCATCGCTTTTCTCTCTGTTTCCCTCTGTCTATATCCACCTCTGGGAGCAAAGATTGCTTTTCTTAATTGCCCGGATTAGTCCTTCCCCTACCCTCCCACTAAATCTCTATTGCTCTGCCCTCACAGAATAATTAGAGCGTTTGCTGGTTAATGATATGGCTTGAGATAACACATTACATTTCTTTGTTGCATGTGAGATGATATATGCATTCTTTTGACCTTGCCGCAATCACTGTGACTTGAAATCCATGAAATCTGTCAACCACAATAGATTTATTTGTATAGTTTTTTTAATCGTGCGTGATTCGTTGTTTCCAAGTGTATTATATTACTGAGGTCACATCACTATACAACAGAGTTTCAGAGTACTGAATCTTGCTGTTCTTATACTTTGTATTTCTGTCTTTAGCAAGATTTTAGTACACTCTCGTTTAAACAGTTTTCAATAGATGCTTCCTATGAGGAACCCAATTATAGATTCCATGTGAGACTACGTAAACTACTTAAATACAGAATGTGGATTTTTTACATGAATAAAATCAAGGGATTTAAAGTGTACACAATAAACCTTTAATTTTTTGTTTGACATTGTGTTTGTGAGGAGGAGGGTTATTTATCCTCTCAATTACAGGGGATCAACTCTGACGTTGCTGGGTAAAAATAAAACGCAAGGTCTGACATGCTGCTTCAGCTCAGCAGGGAGCAGGAGCCCAGGTTTTGCGAGGTAAACGGGTCACTTACACTTAGACTAAAACTAGTTTTTATGTGACTCATTACTCCATATCTGTGTTTGAGCGATGCTAGCTCAACGCTTCTGGTGGTTTAGCTGATCAGGCCACTTTGTTGCTAGCCTGCTGTTGGCTTGATTAGCATTGGGGGGGTTTATGAGATGGGATTGGCAGGCAGAGCGTGTGTGTGTGTGTGTGTGTGTGTGTGTGTGAGATAAAGAGAGGAAGACAGAGAGAGATAAAGAGATTGCAGAGGAGGGATGTGATGCAGGACAGGTGTCTTCAGAATGACTGTTTGGTAGGGTTGCCCTTTTGTTAAACACATCCCAAAACAGAAAGATTTCTGAACACAACCTAAGCAAACTTGTCCTGATCAAGCATTATCCTATTCAGTTAGCACATCCTTCACACAATCGTTGGAGAACTGTAAAATGTTAAATGTAATGACAAAATGGTTATCTCTGCTGTACCGGGGAGCATGTGATGTAGACACACAATGACTGTGTGCTGTTTGAGGCCCGAGGAGCCATACCATTAGTTCAATCACATCCATTATTCAGACTTGTTAGCAAAAACAGGGTGTGATGACTCAGACGCCCCTGCAGCACAATTGAAAGTATAAAGGAAAATTTATTAAATTGACTTTTACACCTTAACTGTTCAACTACACTGCAAAAATAATAGATGGACCTCTAAGGTTCATTTCTATACCGACATGATCTTTGTGTCTTATTTATTTTGTATTCAACCTATTGAATTAGTGTTGCATTCTCAGAGTTTTGTATCTGAACGCCCACAACCTAAGAGATTTATGAAAGCAATTCCTAATGTACACAAAGTGAGGGCTAATGGCTCCTCCTAGTGTTCATTTATGAACAGCAGCAGTTCAGTAGCCAGCACCTATTTATAAGAATACATTAATGTTGTTATCTGGCATGTCATTTGTGTATTATCATATTAATGGTTATTGTATGGTCAATATATACAATATTATAAATATTTAAAACACAACAGTTCTCTAAATGAGCACCAGGAGTGACAAGACATGGTATACTTATACTACATTGCATCATTCTTTACCATTAGTACTAGCTATTGCATTTAATTCCAAGTAAAGGAAGTGTAAAGAAAACCGATGAGAATTAATAAATAAATAAGTAAATAAACAAAACAATAGTGTCGTACAGTGAAAAACAAAGAGAGGCAATTATTTTAATGCTTGTTTAGTATGTGAAAAAATATGCCAGAGCCGAATGTTTTTAGGAAAATATCGTTTCTTTAGATGGGAAAGTATATTTATACAGCCTCGTCCTTGATTGAGAGCTCTGGGACAATTGGCGCCATCATCGGGAAAGTTGACGTAATGAAATGACAAAACCAGAGATTTCCAATATTTGCCTTGAGCAGATGTCATACTCGTGCACTATTCGTCTACCGTCACAGTAAAGCTTAGTTTTATAAACTTGAAATAGTTTGTAAAAGTTAATAAACAATTTTCGTTAAACAAATGTAGCTACAGCTTTAAATCACACAATATTTTCCCGTTCACATAAAATATGACTGAAAGGTATTAGAATGAAGATTTGACCAATCAGAGCGTGGATAATGATTACGGACAAGCCGCTTGTCCAATTATAATCACCCGTAGGCGGGATTAACGTGAAGTTCGGGACAGTGAACTACACTCTCGACTTCACGACGGGATAATGAGAGGTAACGAAACCGCTGCTTTATCCATTCACGTCCGCGACAAACGTTTAAGATACAAGTAAATACAACGGACAAAGTGTCACGTTTGGAAAACCATAAAAACTCGCTAGTCTTAAACGTCCAACGAAGGAATACGCGGTCATATGTGTCGCCGTCCATTCGGGCAGTCAAACTGTTACAATTGGGGAGTTTTCTCTCATGAGCCTGACGGTCCATTTGCGGGCGCGAGGCAATGCCGAGAATTTCGTCAGGAAAGATCGGTCGAGCAAAGACTGTAAGACCAGGAAGAGGGGACTTTCTTGCTCTTGTTGATGTTTTGTAATCTGGACTCTGTTTAATAACTGGCTGACGTGGGGATCGTGCAGGGGGGCTGGCGGAAAGAAGCAGAGACACGGGCGGGCAGAGGGGCTTAAGATTACCGTGAACACATTTTGTTTCTTCAATAACTTTCGCCTGCAGTGTTTTATACGCTTTATAATATAATGCAATCGCTCGTGTGTAAATCGCGAAGGAAACGTCGAGACTTGTGTTGGATTTGTTCTTGTAGCGGTTTTGAGACCACTGGCTACAAGTTCATTGATGTTTACGTCGGTGCATTGTTTTGAAGTTTGTAAAGTTGATAAAGACCAGCGCTCTTCTCATCAATCCGAGATTTTGGTGTAACAATTTTTTATATATATGTTGCTTATTAAGAGTACGGGTTAAAATGGTCGAGAATAGATGTTTTGTCCAGAGAGAGGATGTTTACCGCTGGTTCGCCATGCTGAGTTCGGCGCAGAGGGCTGAGTTCCTCTGTGGCCTTTTGGACCTCTGCGTGCCCGTCGAACTGCGGTTCCTCGGCTCGTGTCTGGAGGATCTGGCCAGGAAAGACTACCACTCCCTGAGGGATGCCGAAATCAAAGCCAACAACCCGGCTGACCTCGCCAACCTCACCAACATCACGGACGAGGTCGTGAGGAGCAAGCTTCTCGTCTCCCTCGCGCTCCTCAGCTCTGACAACCGCGTGGCGGCGGGTGTTTTGTTTCGGACCCTCACTCACATCGACACCATCATCAATAACTACGGGCTTCAGCTCAACGATGGCCAGACGGGAGAGCAGTTTTTGCTTCTCTTCACCTTGGCCTCCAATCACCCCGCTTTTAGTTTTCATCAGAAGCAGGTGCTGAGGCAGGAGCTGGCGCAGATCCAGGAGATCCTACAGGTGACAGTTGGGGAAGCGCCATCGACGTCAAATGGGGGCGGGACAAGCGGTGTCGCGACCCCGCCCCTTTCCTCGTACATCACCAACTTTGGCTCATGTCAGGCCGGATGCCCATGCTGCACGAAGGTGAGAATTCACAGGTGTAGAAATAATAGAAATGTTGTCATCTTGATCTTTAATCTCTAGGCCACATGACCCCAAGATTATTTATTCAGAAGCATCTTTAAGAGATTCCTTGGAAAACGATAACAAACCAAGGTCAGATGGCACGGAAAAACAGTGTTTACTGTGATTTTATTCCTAAGTCCTAAGAAAGCAATCATGATGCTTTTTACGATGACACAAAACCGGCACTTACGCACCAAACTGTAAAGTAAAGGAATGCAAATGTATGATTATGTTTTAACTAAAAAAAAAAAAGTCAGTTTGGTGAGTCAACAAACAGGCTTGTGAAACAGGAGCATTACAATTTAAGGGAACATTTGTTCAGTACAATAACAAAACCCTTCAATTTTGATAAATAGATCTCAGGATGCGGTCATATCTGACGTGATGCAAGCAGTTCTGGTGCACATTGCCTGGCACAGCTGCTTTGTAATATCAGTGTACATGATATTTGATATACAATAAGTTTACAGTAAGCCGGGTAATTTAAATTCACACGAGACTGCATGTCTTCACAATGCTTAGTTTTTTCTATCTTCATGTCTAAGCAGGAAGCGCAGTGCCCCCGCGGCGCCTATTCTGCAGTGTGGTTTGATAGTTAAAAAGTTGGAAAGAAAAAACCCAGGAAAAAACACGCTCTTGGTGTATTTAGTCTGTGAGCATGTTTATTTTGTAACCACGAGTTAGTATTGAATTACATGCTTTGTTGTTACTTGATAACATTATTTAATCGCAAATTTGTTTCTTGAAAAGAATGGAGTAACAGAGTCGGATGGTCTGTATTCACCAAGTCTTTTGTTGGGGGATTCCCGTGTTCACATTCAAAAACCAGAAAGGTTGTCTGCATCGACCTGAGCTCATGAGATACACACATGCTGCCGAAACGTGTTTTTGGAGGGGGGTATAAGCGGAAAGTACCAAGTGAGGAGAGAGAAGGCGGTTCTACTTAGTGATTTGTTGGTTTTGGCTTTCGTGTAGTGAAGCTCAGCACATTTCTTCATGCTTAAATCAGCTCTCTGTGTAACTCGTATATGTGATTCATCAGAAACATCCGACCTCTCGTTCGCTTGAGAAGCCTGTGCGCTAGACGAAACGTAAACAAAAACATGTGGTCTTTTGTCTTGAGCGAATCGACATGGAAATAAAGATGGGATAATGTGAGAACTTGGGGCCACTTGTTGAAACCGAGTTGTTTCTACATCTTACATTGTTGTTACATGCTTATATTATTTGAAAGCTATACATTTAAGTGACTTTATCATTTATGACGATCTACCCCTGCTGCAACTCTGACTGAAGCCTTTTTAAAGAGAGGAAGAGAGATTTGGCAGCGTGGGATGTGGATGTGGCAATGTGGACTGTACGGCTCTCCTAATTGGTTTCAGAGCTGCTTTACTAGCTGCTGTGCTTAGCATATGTGGTCTGAAACTGGAAGAAAGAGGCGGGGCTAGCATAATTAACAGCTCTGTAAGTCAGTAGGACTTATAAAGCTTGTATGAGCAACAAAGTGAAGCATTTTTACTTTATTGTGTTTGTTTTGGGGACATAGATGTTAAGATGTTGTGCCCGCGACAGAAAGGAAATACAGAAATAACAAAAAGTGACATAATGGCACATGTGCTTGAGTTGGCTTCATTACCAAGATGACTAATTATAGAACAGTCGTGTACTACCAGGAAGTCAATGACTCACTTGTTATGTAAGTCGAAAGCAGTGGTTCTCAACTGGTTTTCCTGTAGGATCGAGTGGCATCCCAACAAAACTCCATAGTTTTTACTTGTATTTACATTTACACATGCTTTTATCCAAAGCGACTTACATTGCATTAAACTATACATTTGTTTCTGAGTAAGTGCAATCCCTGGGATCGAACCCATGACCTTTGCGTTGCTAGCATCATGCTTTAACCACCGAGCTACAGGAAAGCCTGAAGGAAAGTCTTAGATTTAAAAACTCAACAGGACTTATAGTTTTTGTCTTAAAGTTTAAAGTTATCCACTACACAAATCGTGTCACAGTATATGCAAATCATGTCTGTCCTCTTAGTGAATTCCTTTTTGTTGTGTTGTTTTGTTTATGGTTTTCCAAAAGTCTGCAGAGGAATTTGCACAAAATAACTGCAGATAGGACACATGACCTTAAACATCAACAACAAAACACATAATATGTGAAGCATTTTCTCATTTTTTAAAAAGTTGTTAAGCCTGTTTGTTTTACTGTTGTTACGTTTGCACTGTTTGCATTTAGCAGTTGTTCTTTGATTTCCATGACAGATGTTTAACCCATTAAGCTGAGAATCTCTGGTCTAATGCTTTCTAGATATTTCCTTTTATGTTCTTAACAGTTTAATATTTTTGGTCTGTGATCGATTTTAAGATACACTGCTATTGTTATTTGTAAGTAACAGCTTACAGAGTCATGTAGTAATAGGTAGTTGAAACCTCAACACTTTATTTAAGGGAAGTTACTGTGTTCTTCCACCACCCTTTCAATCACCTTTTTGGTTTCAAGACTTTATTTTTAATAGTCCTTATAAAAGATTTTTTTAGTTAATGTGGTAATAAAATGTTGTTTAAAAGAAAGTGTAGCATGTCAAATCACAGAACATGTCAACTACTCAAAGACAGAATTAACCAATACAAAATCCTTGCATAATGTAAGAAAAAAGCTGTTCAGTGTGGTGTCAGTAAAACTTGAAAATGTACCAGTTGTGACATCTTTGACAGTCCTCTTATGTATGTGTTTGACCTCTGACCTCTTCTTCAGACCCAGCAACGAGAGGTCACGGGAGGTCAGACGGATGAAGGCTTGGGTCCTGAGATCATGCCCCCAAGCCAATCGCTCTCGTGCCAGGAGATGCCACTCAAAGCACACACTGGAAAACCCAGCAAAGGTGAGTTCCTAAACTGTAGACTATCCAAATAATCCAGGCCCACTACAATGATGTATGCAGGACAGGGTCAAAGGTTCTACTAGCTAAGCATCATAAAAACAATGCTAAAAATGGCAGAGCACAGTGTGTCAAGTCATTTCAAACCTGTATGACTTTATTTCCTCTGCAAAACACAAAAGAAGATATTTTGAAGAATGGTAGTAATCAATCAACATTGGCCCCTATTGACTTCCATTGTAGGAACACAAACATTTCCCAAAAAGCTTCTTTTGTGTTCCACAGATTAAAGAGTCACATATAGGTTTTGAAGTGTATAAGGGGGAAAAAACTGACAGAAATTTTGAGTAAACTATCTCTTTAAGACCTGTTCACACTTGGAAACAACTATAAAGTTATCAAGTTTAGGAGAATAGTCCACACCACAACTATAACAATATAAAGGAACAATATTGTTGAGATCACTTTCAGAAATTTGACTGAAGTCGTAAAGTTTCATTGCATTTGCGGTATTGGAATCTGCACTCTGTGTGAACTCGAGACTTGTTTTGTATCTTATCATGGACCGTGTAAATAGACACAGTTCATAGGATTCCCCAGAGTTTGCATTCTTAACTTGCTGGTGGAACTTGAGCGAACCAAGCTTCCCTTGGGTTTGAGCAGAAATCTTAACCAGGCACATTTTAAGAATGTATGTGTTGATTTGTAAGTGAAGTACTTTTCTGTTTTCTGACACAACTTAATATATCTTTAATAACAACACCTAGACCTCCATGTTTGTTCAGTTACATGCTGTTGTGAGTATAAGTGTGTAGTTTTGGGGGGCCAAATGTGTATTTTTTGCTCTGTTTTGCCTTGAAGTTGCATCAGAGAGTGATTGTACCAGATGTCATCATGTTCACACACTAAGCAGTCCGCAAACTTGGAGCAGTTCAGACATTTTTGGAAATGAAATCGTTTGAGCCAAAAGTAAAATTTGGATATTATTTATTCACCCTCATGTCATTCAAACCTGTATGATTTTCTTTCTAATGTGGAACTCAAAAGAAGATATTTTGAGAAATGCCAGTGGTTTTTTGTCAATATTGTATGGTTACCAATGTTCTTCAAAATGTCTTCTTTTGTGATCTGTGAAGAAAGAAAGTCATACAGGTTTACAATGACATGCAGGAGAAGTTTCATTTTTACACAAATATATATTTTTGTGACAAGGTTAGTCGTCTAAACTGCCCTGGTAACAGAGACCGAATTGGACCCTGTCCATTGCATATCTATTCCATAACATAATGGACATGAAGGGTTTTGCACGCAGCGGGTGTGTTGGACCCAGCGGTCATTCTAATCGAGTGTTGTCTGAATAGACGCAGTGGGTCGGACGTTGTAGAGACAGACGCTTGTTTTGTCTGCCAGTAATTTAATGCGTCTCCGCTGCATTACCTTCACCACATGCCTTCAGCAAGAGTCTCAACCATCCGTCAACAATCTCACGCACAGATACGCTTATCCATACACGTGCTGTTTTAGCAAAACAAATCACAAAGTCTGAATTTGCACCCATGCAAATGTGAGTGAATGTTTGTTGGGTTTGTTCTAACATTGTCTGCTCTGATTGGACATAGATTTTGTGAAAGTCTTTGAGGTTTAAACGTACGAGTTGCAATGTTTTGGATCAAAGGGGGTTGGGACAGCTGTTCTTCAGAAGAGGATTTCGCTATGATAACAAAGGCATTTTTTGGAAATTCCCAAAGTTGTGCTTATTGAGCGTTTTTTCTACAAACGCAGTTTGTTAAAGTTGAACTGATGTGTGTGTGTACAGTAGTTTTAGATCTGCATGTCTGTTCTTGTGTTTCTGTGTGTGTGTGAAATAGTTTTAGTTGGTAACCAGAGCTGTAAGAATGAGAGAATGCTTCGGATTATCGGGCCCAACATCAGCTATGTGGCAACTGCAAGACCCAAAGCATACAGGACATAGAAAGCATTGACAGTAAGGTGTGTGTATAAATCTAAAAGAAAGAGAGAGACGTGTGTGTGTGTGGATTCTTTAAAGAGAGACTGCATTTGTTTATGTATATACACAAATAGATGCGTATGTACAGATTTGGTTATATTTATAAAAGCCAGATTAAAAAAAACTGCACAAACACGGGGCTAGACAACATCATTAGTCTTTATCAATGTAATAAAACAAGTTAAAGATGCACCGATACCAATAGTCGATTTTTCAGAGCGATATCTGCCGATACTGATAGTTTGGTAATTATATTAACTAAGTAAATTTTAAAGATTAAATTAATATTTCTGAATTTTCTGTATGTTAGTAATTCATGTTGTGACTATTAATATTAAACATCAAACCGGTGATGTTTCTTAACATATTCTTTACAAAGAGCTCAAATTCATTGCATTTTCCTGTCCTCTTTTGATTGACAGCATAAATCAGAAACAGGTTTGTTTTAATGCTCTGTATTGGCTTACCGCTATACTGATGTTGTGGAGAAGAAATGAACCTGAAAGCAGGAATTCAAAGCTTTACATAGATACCAAACTTATATGGGTAATTCCCAAAGAGCGGCAGCAGCGAGTGAAGTTTGTAGACGTGTTTCCGGCCATTTTTGTTTGTGATTTTCCTGCATCCACTTACAAAAATAAAGTTTCGATATATTTATGGTAGGAAATTTACAAAATATCTTCATGGAACATGATCTTAACTTAATATCCTAATGATTTTGGGCAAAAAAGAATGATCATTTTGACCCACATCATGTGTTGTTGGCTATTGCTACAAATATACCTGTGCTACTTTTGACTGGTTTTGTGGTCCAGGATGACAAATTATAACTATTGTACCATTTTAAAACCAATTTACTAAATATTATATTACTTCATAAAGCTTCTCATGAACTGTAGTAATAACTCAATCAATTGTCATCATTTAAGATGATTCATACGAGAGGTGGAGAAATAAAGAAACATAATATGGCAGCTGAACTATGTAAAATAACAGCATTGGTTCAGGTCAGCTGCACCTGTGCACATTCATGATTCATTGGGGCCGAGTGCTGAAAGCTCACATGGGAAGACAGGAGAGAGGGCAGGTGGGTACCCATAATGCCTTTGGGCAGTGTGTGAAGGTTAGAGGACCGTAAACAGTGTTGCTTTAGTTTTCATGTTAAAATTATAGTCAATATTTAAAGTAGGAGTGTAACGATACACACTAACATCATAACTCTGTAAAAATCTTTTGTTCGACTGAAGGAAATTTGATTCCTACAATAAACAACCAGATTTGTATTAAATCTGCAGCATAATTTTAGGGTAGTTTAGAGTTGCTTTTATTATTTGTCCCTTATACACTTGTTCATCTTGTCCATTTGTCTTTGTCTGTCTGTACTGTACTGCGTGATTGTAGGATTTGCTCCAAGTGCTTCACGAAATCTCTTTTATTTACTGCCGCTGCGTTACTCTTGGTTTGTGGTTCACTTTCACTCCTCGACACACACACACACGTATACAAACACACACAATGTAATGAGGGGTTTGGTGGGCGTTTTGGGAGGAGCAGGCAGTCGTCTCTCTTGCCGAAAGGGGAACGCTTCCTCCGCTCCGGAACATTCCAGATGAGCTCACACTCGCCTGGCGTATATGAAAGGAGAAGAGGCCTCTAAAGCATAAGCCAGAACCGTTCAGTAAAAAAAAACAGATTCCACAAAATTTAAATTCTGTCATTATTTATTTTACTTGAAATATGAGATATGCTGTCGTGCAATAGTTTTATGTATGAAAACAGATTCGTACTAAATTCTTAACATCCGCTCTAACTCCTTGGCACGTTTATGAGAAAAGTAGCGATCACAGATTTCATGAACTGCTGGGCCTGAATGAGTCATTCACATGTCGGATGCATCCTGTTCTTGAGTTAAACTTCTTTTGGGGTGAACTATACATTTAAGAGCAATGTTTGGAAGTTTGAGACAAAGAGGTCGAATGTTGAAAATGCATGAAACTGATCGAGAGAATTAAAGGCTATTTACATTTTACATTTACTCATTTGGCAGAGGCTTTTATCCAAAGCGATTTACAAGTAGAAGAGCATAAAACATTTTGTTAACACGCTATACAGTATCGATAGTTTACTGCTCTCCACTCGATATGTTGTGTTGAACTCACAGAATTCCATTCAGTTTCCTCTCTCTCTCCTCCAAACACACACACACACACACACACACATTACAGGAAGTGCTGACAGTGCAGGGTATATTTAACATGCTCGCCCATGTGTACAGTGACTTCAGATGTGTCTTTACTTGCTCCCGCATGTGTTTGTGTATTTACAGGAGTGCCGTCTGTATTGTGAGTTTGTGATTAAAAGTGGTGGTTCAGTTTTGTTTATAAACAGCTGTTGAAAACTGGCTCAACATTAAGAAAAAGAGGTATTCGGACACTGGTTGTCCGACGTTTGTGGAACATGGCCGTAGTTAATGTAGGAAATCTGTGGCTTGCTTTGTAGAACACAAAAGAAGATATTTTGAAGAATGTTGGTAGCCAAACAACATTGACCCCTATTGACTTCCATTGATAATTTTATTTCTCAAAATCTTTTGTGTTCCACAGAAGAAAGAGTCATATACAGGAACAACATAAGGGTAAATAAATGATGACATAAATTTTATTTTTGGGTGAATAATAAGGGAAATAAAAGTAAATTTGGTTCTGAGAAAAGTTGTGGCATCATTTGTTTGTAGGTGCTCACGGATACTCTAGACTAGATCATGTTGTTCATTACTTTTTCGTTTTTTTAAAAGGTCTATTTAATGGTGTGCCATTCAAAGCATGTGTGTTGAAATAAATGCCTGAAGGCTTATACTCTTCCAGGTTTCTACCTCTTAAATAAATATGCTGGGATAAGTTCTAACCTGTCACACACCTCCTGGGATAATTCTTGAGGATTTACTTGCATATTATTCTCTGAACAGCCTATGATGATGTACTAATTTAAGAGTTATTCCAGGTTTATAATTTGGACAGTAAAAGTGCAGTGTAAAAATGAAGAGTTTAATTTCAAGGCAGTTTGCTGCACAGCTTTTTTGAGTTTACTCAACTTTTGGCCAAGTAGTTCAACTAACTCAATTAACTGAGTAATGTCACATGACTCTCAATTGAAAAATAGTTGAACCAACTTACAATAAATAAGCAACACTCAACTTGTTGAGTTCACTTAACTCTGGACTTGGTCAACCCAACTTAAAAGATGGAGTTTTTATATTACTTTAATATATAATTGTTCTTTTATTACATAAAAAATTACATTACATTTTATTAAATTTCTTCACTTTTTTTAAACACTCTACTTAAGAGATTTATTATATACACACTCCACTTAAGACCTACTCCAAATACTACAGGTAACTTACAATGACAACAACAACAAAAATATAGCCAGCAAACACTAAAACAGCATAATTTATATCATTTTAACTAGCTATTTGAAAATTACGCAATGCATGCTGGGAACTTTCAAACACTAGAATTGTTTGTAGTTGGTCAAACTTCTTGACGTGCGTTGGGCAATTACTTAAATATCTAAGTACAGTCAACAAAATAATCTATGTTAGTACCACATTTAGGCAAATTTTGTTTCTTCTACTAAAACATCTTTGTTCTAGTTACTTTATTACGTTTGTTGGGAGAATAATTTGAATAAATAGTAAATCCAAAATATCCTCATTCCATCTCAGGTGTGTATGACTTCCTTTCCTCATTTAAGTGTCTCTCTTTGTCTCTGTAATGACATTGGAAAGTCTCCAATTTGTTGAAGTTCCAAAAGATACATTTATCATAAAAGTAATCCAAACAACTACATGGGGTTAATAAATGTATTTAAACAATGGGTTTGTGTAAGATCTCTAACCAAGTGCTAAGATAATTTCTTTTTCAATTTCATGTGGGGTACTATACCAGTACTTCTAATACTAAACCTCTAAAAACTAAAAACGAATTTATTGCTTCTGAAAGTACAGCCCAGCCCATCATGATTTGAGAATTTATAATTTTTTGTAATAAGGTACTTCTCTTTTTTTCAGTGTATGTTGAAAGAATTGATCTGAGAGGAGCCACAGCCAAAACTGACAAACCAACTGAATATGTTTTAGAGGTGAGTTATTTGTTAATAATAATCTTTAGCATGCTTTTATAAAAGCATCACATTATTGTAATCATTATTAATTATAATTAAATGTCAGATGCATTTGTCATGATTGTTGTGGTGATTGTCTGTTCTTTTCTTTTGGTTTAAAGATCCTGTGGTCCGATTCCACTCTTTCAACCATCAGCAAAACCCCTCAGGAAGTGCTGGAGCTCATCTCCCAGGTGAGTGATGGAGAGCTGATCACGTGTGTGAGAAATGTAGAGCTGGTGTGTAAAGTCAAGAAAGTCCTAACAAATCAACTAGACTTAGTTCACTAGAGATAGTTCACCCAAAAATAAAAATCATTTATTAAGCCTCATGTTGTATATGACTCTCTCTTCTGTGGAACACAAAAGAAGATATTTTGAGAAATGTTTCAGTGTTTTTGTGTCAGTACGATGGAAGTCAATGGTGGTCAATGTTGTTCGGTTACCAACATTCTTCAAATTATCTTCTTTTGTGTCCTGCAGAAGAAAGAAAGAATTAAAATGACATAATGATAAAAGCGCCTGTACATAGCTTGTACAGTTGTAAAACAGTAAACATGTTTACTGATTAACATTGATAGGTTGTTTCACTGTTCTCTTTCTTCAGCTTTCTCAACTCTTTCCTGAGGAATGTCTGGAAAAACTCCTGCCGCCGATGCCTGGACTCACGAACGATTCTGCTCACGAACTAGATCCCTGGTATTGAAAACATCACTATTGATATGCGTAATGAACATTGTTAAAAAGCAAAGAAAATATTGAGATATAGTTTGCTAGTTTTTGCCTGACTATACAAAAGTGTTATATTTGTGGATTTTTTTCTGGACCCCACCCAGGTGCTT
The DNA here is from genome assembly GCA_026939265.1 of Oreonectes daqikongensis. Lineage (NCBI taxonomy): Eukaryota > Metazoa > Chordata > Actinopteri > Cypriniformes > Nemacheilidae > Oreonectes > Oreonectes daqikongensis. The sequence continues at coordinate 7,251,663 of JAOTQM010000036.1, read as the reverse complement.
GACCACCCTCCCGCCTCAAGTCCGCAAACACGACAAAGTCTCTTTCTTCTTCAGCACCTCGTCCGCACCTCAGCTCTCCACCAGCACAAGTAAGACCCTGTCTTCACCCTGTCGAAATGGTTTGTCCCTATTCACGTAGAAATTTGTATATAGACCAGACCATCTCTCGGGGAAATGGGGGGACGGAATCTATTTCAGTTCAGTTCAATTTGATTTGACCTGCTTGTGCTGGAAAGTCTCAAAAGCGATGACCTCATCTTAGGTAACTATTAATAGGACGATATGCCACTAGAACCTGGATGTGTGTCTGTGTGGTGGTATTTATAGCGGTGGGGGAAGGGATGGAAAACCCTGTGAACAGAGATGAACATGAAACATTGTTTGCATGTGTGTACTGGTTTTTGGAACAACAACACAAAAAAAATCAGAGCAGCTATATTTTTGTGATACATTCTTTGTGAATTCATTCATATTTCATGTTTTGCAGATCTTGGCTGTCTGCTTCAATACAGAACAAGCAGGTAAGCATAACAATCCCACATCAATGATCACATCACATGTTTTTATTTCTCTTCATCTAAAAACTCATCGACTCTGGTCTGCAGGCCCATCTGCGGTGTCGCCAGTATCCAGCCTGTCCTCGGAATCCACGCCACCCTCCCGCAGAACTCCCCGGCTCACCTGCCTCCTCTCCCACCTCAGACGGCGATGGCCATCCTCCCCAGCAGTACCGTACCCATGGGGGAGGGAAGCCTTTCACAGACGCACCTCCCAAACCATGGACCCCAGACACAGCCCGGCCCAGAGCAGAACGGCATTCTGGACTGGCTTCGTAAACTGCGGCTGCATAAATACTACCCTGTCTTTAAACAGCTGACCATGGAGGAGGTACGTAACTCGAAATCTCAGGTGGCCAAACTTTTGTGTGTCATATTCTGACTAGGAGCCACCCAGAGTAACGTCTGATGGACGTTTGTCAATCTTAAAGTGCATGTTTTTTTAATTTATATTTACATTTATGTGTTTGGCAGATGCTTTTATACAAAGTGACTTAAAGTGAATTCAAGGTATACATCTTTTCATACATCGTACCTGTGTTCCTTGGAGATCGAACCCATGACTTTTGCGTTGCTAACACAATGCTTTTGAACTATGTGAACTATTAACAGATTATGTTAATAAACTGAAAAACAGGCTTTGTTTCCTTTATACTAAAAAGGTTTTGTTGTGTTTGTCTTTTGATTTATCATAACTTAGTAATTTCTTGACAATTTCTGTAAAAATCACCCAGTCGTACCTCAGTACCCTTGTAGAAAATACCTTCTCCGGCTCTCTTTCATGCAAAATCTGATTGTACTTGCTTTTTCTTTTTTAAACCCAGAGTTTCATGGTACGAGAACAATCTTCAGATAAGAGGTCGTAAAAATGGTTTATGATTTTCCAACTCACATTTTAGATTTAAAATTGATTGGAAAAGAAGTTTAGAGAATGGATTCAGGACATTCACAGGCCAAACAGAAATGCTTTTCTCCTGACATACCTCTTCCTCTAAAAACGATGATCTCTGTATTCCTTCTCAGTTCCTCGCCCTCACGGAAGATGATCTAAACAAATATGACCTCACCCAGGGGGCCAAGAAGAAGCTGAAGACTCAACTGGAGCTTCAGAAGTGAGTTTGATTTATGTTCACAATATGACACTTATAGTGTTTTTCGTGCCATAAACCACTTTGAAAATATTTTTGAGAGCTTGTGGAAAGCATTTAAGCTACCGTTGAAGTTTTCGTCCAGCATTGTAAAATTTTAGACAGAAGTATAGGCCTTAATGGTAAATGTTCAACTGGCACATTGCAGATCGCTTCCTTCAGATAAGCTGTTCTTAAACACGAGACTTCCGCTGGCAGTTTTATCGCCTGTTTGGTTTGTTTGTTGTGAGAACAGTAAAGCTGTGTGTTCATGTAATGGATAAGCTTAGAGTTTGATGTAATGAGTTTGATCTGAGGTCAGCATGGAGGTGGAGCGAACGTATTCTCTGGTGAATACACACCATTCTGAATCTTTTTCCATTTCTCACATCAGCAAGTTTCCATTGCACAGGTAGAGCTGTGGGAACTGAGATATAAAATAGATAACAGGATCATGCTTGGGGGGTTTTCCATGCCTGGAAACAACAAATACAAAATTATATTGCTCTTATTTTTTATTAAGCTTGAGCTCTTAACACAAAAATCAGTTTAGCTCATAATACCAAATACATTGGCTGAATCTTGAAGCATGGCTATCTGTATCTACAGTGTGAGTTTCATCTGTAATTGCTGGGATGTTTTTGTGCATGCCGCCATCTAGGGGTGATTGCTGGGAATTACAGTATGTAATGTTTGTGTCTTGTTGTCAGAGAGAAGCTGGAGAAGAGATACGTGGTGTCTCAGTTTCCAGTTTCTTGTGGGGGAGTTGCCAGAGTGACCCCGTCCAGTCACGTCGGACCCCTGACACACACGCACACCGGCAGCACTGGCACAGGTACACATGTCTGAAATTTAAAGGGACACTTCACCCAAAAAATTGTGTCAACATTTACTCATCCTCAGATTGTTCCAAACCTGTATACATTTCTTTGTTCAGCAGAACAAAGAAATTTACACAGGTTTGGAGCAATCTGAGGGTAAGCAAATGATGACAGAAGTTTTTTATTCAAATTTATTTAATATGTATGGCTAAATAAATTTTGTATTAAATAACTATTTTGTGTATAAATAACTATTTATTAGTATTCTTATATATTCTATATAAAGACTATACATTTCTGCACAGTTTTAATTATTTTAATATGTTTTCATATACAAATATATAATATATATACATATAGATATATAATATAAAAATGAATGACATTGTGTTACCATGTGTTACTTGCCATGTGTTACTTTGAAAAGACAAAAATGCTTTTTTAGAGCACCCAACTTTTGCACCAACATTTAATGATTATTGCTGTATTTCTTTTTTTTTTTTTAATTAATGTATCCTATAAAATTATATTTCATAAGGACTACAATCTAGTCTGTCTTGAAACGCGTTGTTTTTGTGTTCAGAATTACGAGTAGATGTGGAGAACAGCTCGCTGCCTGTTCCACGAGACAGCGGTTCCTCCTCAGGTTATTCCAGTGCACCTTCCAGTCCAATGACTCCTCTGTCACGGGACGCTTCCTTTGACCGGGTCAAAGACCTTCACAGGCGTAAGAATGTTGTTTTATCAAATTTGACCCATTCTTTATACAGGAAAAGTCCATTAAACCTGTGGTATTTTTTGCCTTTCAGGTGTGGAGTCAGGTTTGGATCCTGCAGAGAAAGAGCGCCCCTGTTTTCTTCTCAATCCTGCCGTATCCACCAGTCCCAGCCGTCCCACCGCTCAAGTCCTTCCGGTTCAAAATGACCCATCCCACATGAGTTTACCTCCACCCTCTCTGCCACTCCTCTCCCCGGGCCGAATCCTCAACTCCCCCCGCAAACCCCGCCCACCCCCGCTCTGTCCAGAAGAACGGCCAAAACCGATGGGGTCCGGAGTCGCAGTAGGCGTCCGTCTCGAGAACATCTACTCTGGGATGAGTCCAGATGGATCTTCCGGACACCAAGAAGTTTCCGGCCCTCGAGGGCCCCTCACGGTGCATCGTTCCCCTGCGGGCCTCACGGTGGAAACCAGCTCTGCTCTCACCTCCACATCCAACACCCTCCACCACGTCTCCCACCCACCGTTAAACCTGCAGGTGTCCTTCTCGTCTCCACGCACAGGATCTTACCCTTTCACCACTCCGTCTTCCTGCCTGTCATCCAGCTCCTCCACCAGACCTTCTTTCTCACAGGTCAGTGGAGTACCCATAGCAACGGCTAGCAGTGTTCCCATGGCGGCGGTACCCGGTAACACCTACTGCGTGAACAGTACATCCGCGGTCGCACCCAGTTCAAGCCCGGCGTCCACGGAGAACACCGCCTATGCCTCCGTGCAAGCAAACAGCTCTAACTCCAGTTCATCTCTTTGCGTTTGTAGCTCTTGCGGTTGTAGCGGTAACTGCGGATCTTACGGAGCGTTGCCGGCAAGCTACGCCGGATACTTTCCGCACCCGTTTTCAGGAACGTCAGTGTTCACGTTAGGGCCTTTGCTTCATTTCAGCCCGCTCCTTACGGGAAGCGGTACCGCCTCCCCTTTCTCATACCCACTGGTGGCCCCGCCCATTTACAACAGCAGCCTATCGCACGACTCGCAACAGAATCTCGTGCTCCCGCCGGTTCAGGGGTTCCTTGGGGGAGGGGGAGGTGTGTACCAGCCCTACGGAATGATGGGGAATGGAAACTCGGGGTATAAAAAAACAGGAAACGTGTCATGCTATAACTGCGGGTTGAGCGGGCATCGCGCACAAGATTGCAAACAGCCAGCAATGGATTCTGCACAGCAAGGTAATTGCGCATTCATTGTTGTTTTTATTTATTTATTTCAAAAATGTTATTTCAAAAATGTCTTTTTTCAGGGACATTTCGTCTGAAATATTCTCCGCAGTCGGACAGCAAGGACTCGGGGGACTAAACGCTGTATAGGAACTGACCTGCACCTTCATCAGTGTTCAAAGACACGTTACGTGAAACGCCACTGAGCAAAAACTTCCCTGCAAGAGGATCAAATCTGATCAGTTGTGGTTCTGATGAAACCGCTGTGCCAAATAATAGAGGCAATAGAAGATGTTTCACTCTGATCTTTGTAAAGGGATGTTGTAAAGAAGAACTCAAACGTTTGTCGAACGTCCAGCTTGCCTGGGCAAGTCACAGCGGAGTAGCCAACTGTGTGTAAGTCAAACTTTAGGAATGGGATATTGGGATTTTTGTACTGGAGATTAAGAAAAGAAACACAACCGTTGGTGTCAGCTTTGTGGAAAATGTGTCCATCTCAGAATGTCACTTTAAGCTCTTTTGATCACACCGAGGAACGTTGTCCATGAAGAGCTCTTAAACATCATGTGTTAGTTGTAAATGCCTGTTTTTGGTGCAATCATGTTGAATTTTTAATGTTCCAGTGTTGGAAAACGTTGCTACGTTTGAATTATTTTTATATTGTGTTCTCGTGGGTTATCGAGCCGATAACCATGTTATTAGAATCAATGCACTTGAGACAGCTAAAGCATTATGCTTCACCAACATTGAATTTTAACAGCAATTGTTTAAAAAAATCATTTGGAGATTTCTGGATTTCTGCGAACTGAACGCACAAGGAAACATGTTTGTCAGACTAAGAATGTCACAAATTCTTAACATGCACAGTAGACATACAAGACTTTTAAAGTGTTTAAAACAAGTCAAACAAACACCGCAAGTGTCACACCTGACCGTGTAGAAGAATCCATTCCATCCTGTCATTCAACATCAATTGAGAAAAATAGTATTCTTGATCAGTGTTTGTTTGACTATAGCTGCCTTTTACAGAACTGTTGCTCACAGTTGCTGGCTATGCATGTTGCCTTATAAACCACGTGCTCTTTGTATTCTCATGTTTAGTATTATCACATGACAGCTTTCAACCTGAAATGACAACGCTGATGCAGCTGTTTTGTATTCGGAGGTGAATGTTTATTGAATTTTGATTGTTGGATTTTTGTATCATGTATCAGTTTGACACATTTTTAAAAATTACATTTCTTTTTTGGAAATTCCTGTGAACCCAGTTTTTTTTCCATTGGTAAGGCATACGATACCTGGATAAAGTTATCCTGAGTATTTATAATCGCGCTCTTGTCATTAGAAAACGCAATGTGAATTGTCTTGTTTCCCCACTTCTGTCGGTCTTCCATTGTTTGATCAAACAGGAACTCCCACCACAGACTCCCACCATTGGTGGAGACCAAACTGTATTATATTTATTCATAATATTAATATTAACTTTCAATAATAATAAAAAAGTACAAAAGGTCAAAAAAGTAGTTGTATCAAACAAATGATCTTTGGAAATTTTAAACAGTCGCAAGACAGGGTGCATATTTATCTTTTATTTTTAAAATATCAACAGAAGTACAAGTGTGATATTGCTGTAAATTTGTAATCTGAGAGCAGGACAAATGCAGAAATGAGTTTAGTTTGATAAAAGGTTGATAACTTGTCTTGTAAACCCTTGTTCAAACAGTTACTTTTGTACATTGCACATATTTGTTTTTACATGTAAAACAACAAAACAAAAGATAACATCTCTTTAAATAAGAGCAAGACCATTATATTGGAAATAAATGCTCAGGATAAAAGGCATCTAAGCTTATCTGTACAATTAACTTGTAAGACATACAGATAGACCGAGTACAACAGCTCACGGTTATGTATTCATAAAGGTGGAAATATTTCTCTAATAAAATCAAAAGGAATAAAAGCGTGCAGCTAAACAAGCAGGGGATTTTTAATAGGACTGCAGAGGATCGAGCGCAGCCCCTTACGGACCCGAGACATTACTGTATGACATAACAGTAAAGCCACATACATTCTCCTTTCATTGTACCATTGTCTTTATATTGTCCTTCTTAAACTTGCATTATAAAGCGTAAACTACAATCAAAGCATTTTTTAAATAGCATCTACTTGCTGTGGAAAGCGCTGAAAACGTCTCTAAGGCATGTAGGCCGTTATATCAAACCCCAAGCTGAGAAATCGCTCGCAACCCAGTTAGCAAAACCTCAAGAGGGGTGAAAAAACAAAACGGCTTCTAACAAAAAATAGTACACGGTTATCAGCAGAAAACACAGCTACAGAGCTATCCAGATATTCCTCAAGCAGCGAGGGGGTTACATTTTACCGCCCCTTCAAACTAAAACAGATCTATCCAATAACTATTTGACTTCTTAATGTATTGGGTCATTTTTTGGAATTCAACCACTAAGGTGATTTTATAGCTACACTTAGAAGTTTCTTTCAAGTCTTTTGTTTATGTTGGATAAATGTTATCAAGACATGTGATTTCTCGGCCATTATGACAACAGAAATATGACAGTCAAAGATGAAGATCTAAAACTTGATTTTATGGAATTTAGGATTTGCGTTGGGTAACAATTCGGATTGGTTGAGGGATTTGAGCCAAAAGGACTGAAAGTTCAGCTGGTTCCTATAGTCCTATTGGGAGTTGGGGAAGAGGGGTGGGGTGGGGTGGGGGGAGAGGTCATAAGGGCTCAGGGTAAGCTGTATCACTGTCCAAGAACGAAAGCCAATCGTATGCCATTTTACACAGTTCCAAATGTCTCCTGGGAAGCGTAGACCATGTACAGGAAGCCATCTTCGTCTCGCTCTCGCTCGTAGACCTCGGAGATGGCGGTGGACACGGATACCATGCTGTGACCGTTAACAAGCAGGAAGAAAGCCTGGTTTGAGTTGAGCTGGAGGCGTCTCCTGTTGGAGCACACCCATAAAACGAAGAAATAATAACAAAATCAAATATCAATTGGGAGAATAGTACAGGAACAAATTCAATGAGATCTAGTAAAGTGATTCAAATAAGAAAATGGAAAAGGGCAACCTTAGATGAATAAATTAATATACATAAAGGCAGTATCCAGATATTAAAGAATACATTTGTAACAGAGCGTTTACCTGATTATCTTAATAAGTTCGCTCATGTTCACATGATCAGGGACTAAAAACTTTGTTTTGTCCAGAATTGGCAGTTGCTTCTCTCCCTTGTATCTCTCAATGATCACCTGAAACACAAATCGATCAAAGATAAAGAGGTTTAGATAAAGAACAGGGTCAATTTTGGTTTACATTTGAGTTTACACCTAATGTGAGCCAGTCCAAATGATAGTTTTGATAGGGTTTAGGTGTAAAATAAGATAATGGACCATTCGGAGGATACTTCAGATAGTGATTTGTGTCTATTCAGCAAACAGGAAGTAAATCACCACTTTATTCCTATAAGCTTGAATAACAATGGAGATGCTGAGGGATTGTCCTGGCCACAATAGGTCTTCAAGGGGCTAATGGACGTTGTATGCATACATGTAAATGAATTTATACTTCATGTGCCAATTGTAAATGTTTTTGAAAAAAAGAGCTGACACAAAAGCACAATGAGAACTTAATTTCCTTATGTCTAATGGAAGACCCCATGCTTAAATATTATAATGGAAAGTCCAATGGCAATATCCCATTACTGGAATGACACTGGGTGCGTAAAGTGTAACTGTGGTCTTACGGCTCCATACAGGCTGAAACATTAGAACCCACAACCCTCGCAGCTGTTTGCCTTTTCTACTGGTTATCAATTTTATCTTTCATTTTCAGCTCCGCAGACGCACGTATAATCTGCTTACCGGGATCTTGTTGGGATGCTGCTCTCGGATCAGCCGAACATCCTCCACCCGCTGCTCTGTAGACAGGAAGTAGGAGCGGATATTAGTACAGACAGATCACAATCCACAAATACATTAAACCACAGACATTTCACTAGAGCGGATATGAGTCTCAAGTATCAATCGATTCTGTAAAGGCCCAAGTTTAACTAAGGCCTTAGCATATAGTTCAGTGTGAAGTGAACAAATACAATCAAATATGGTAGAAAGGGCATTCATAGTATGAAAGCTGTATTGCAGATGAACTTTGTGCTCCTGGCATATAAACCAGAGCAAACTGGTCAGAAGTTTTGAATCCTGTCATTTTCTCAGTTTCTGACGTAGTCGGAAGGATAAAATCCTGTTGATACACAACACTAGCAACAGTGTTTATCATTGTTCTTTCAGTTTAAATTGGGCAGAATTGTGTAGATTATTAATTTACTTGGTTTGTTCTAAAAAGCACTTGTTTCACGTTAAATCTTAATGGGTTAATAAGCAGAAACGAAAGAGAAACAAAGAAGTCTTTTGTGTGTAACTGACATGCTCAGCATGACTCAGGACTGTGTCTACAGCAACCGTAAAATAATTAAATAACATCTAAATGACAGGTGTAAAACTCAACACCTCCATGTTTTGGGATAAAAAACATTTTTAAACATTGCAAAGGAAGGAAAGACATGTGTTGAGTGCCTTGAGGTCCTTTGGTTCATAATGTTTTTCCAAACACACGTGCGTGATGTATAAGCCCACGTGAAAACGTTGAGCAACTTTTGGAACTTTTCAACCCCAAATATCTCACGTGGATTAGCAGGGATGAAGGAACTCGACCATTTATGAGATAAACACGTTTTGTTTTTGGGTTTTATGTAATTAAAGTACTTTTAACAACAATACCCTTGGTTATTTTATATATAATAAAGTGCTAGTAAAATAAATAAATAATAATAATATAATTGAGGTAAAATTGTCTCATTAATAACGCTTAGCACCTAAGGGGTCGTACAAAAGTATTAACGTTTAAAAAACGTAAATAAATAAAAATGACGTTGTAGGGCCTTCAACAGGCCTGCACCAGACCACAGTGACAATATTAACAATAGTCTCAATATTATTATACACACCGTTACTGTTATATAAACAATCGCAAACGTGTATTCAAATATTACGTGGCTTCGTTTATTGTTTACGCGAGTCCTTTGAAATAACCTTAAACGCAGAGTCCCATCCCCCAATCCTGCAGCGTCGCGTTTTCACAAACATCTGCCCGCAAACAAAGAACATGCACCAAACATTGTGGTTTTGGTAAGTTGAAAACAACGCCAGACAAAATGTTAATGTTGTTTATGTTATCAATTTAATTCTGTATTGACATTTAACGCTTTTGTTGTCTGGACGTTTATATGTTGATTTGCATGGCTGACACCCTTATAAACTACTTTATTTGGTTAACGAGATATGACCTAATTCAAAAGTTCGTGTTATGACACATGGCAAACATATTATATTTGTTTTTTGCATGCTTGACATGAACAAATGTGGGTACTGCTGAATACATGACCACAAATAGCCTACATAACACATTCGTGCACTTACCCAAAAACATTGTAATAGAAAGAGTGGCAATCGTGCCACTTATCAAATGTAAGCAATTCAAATGTTGTTATTTTAAAAACATAAAAACGATTGCGAAACGGTGTTGTGCGTCCTTGTATATGAACTCAATGCACTTACCAAATGTCCTCCTTTGTTTAAATGTCTTTTCCGAAGGCATGTTTAGCTAAATATGAAGTTAAATGTCGCGGTTTTTAGGCAAACCTGCCTAATTTATCCTTCCCTTTCTCTCTGGACAGATGTTGATCTGTTATGTATTTTTTTAAATGTCGAAATCGTGTATTTCTGATGCGTTACGTATCCTCCTGTCGTCAGTTCGTCTCTGTGAAGTCCGTCTACCCAGCAAAACAAACCGGTCAGCTGACCCGTGACGTCACGGGAAGGGAGGAGCTTGGGTTTTTTCTGACAGTTTAATGTTTTTACTGTATGCACGGCAATAATGTTTTTAACAAGAAACTATTTTTTTTTTTTTTTTATGTGGAATGAGTCACAATAAATAAAAGACACTATTCTAAGTTAGACCTAGTGTGTATTTTGCTGGCAAACAGCTATTTTGTTGGATCTGTGTCTCATGTGATTTACAGTAGATACATTGTGTATCTTATAATTGTTTAAAAATAAACATTACATATTTTGTTGGCATGCATTTGTCAACAAAGGAATAACAATGTCAAAAAACCATGACGTCTATGTTTGTTATTACAATCACCTGCTACCAAATATTGTTATATATATATATATATATATATAATATGCGATTACATGCAGAATAAATGTTCTTAAAGAAACCTTGTAGATATTTGTGGCTTCATAAAAGCCACAGAAAATGATTTATATGTTTATTTCTAAAGTATTCTCCACCATTTTGTGTTGTCTAAATCATGTGTGAGAAGATAAACCCTAGACTTGTGTTCATGTTACTCGGTTAGGCAGTGGTATATTTCTTTCCAATATACTGGATATGGAAAGGCGTGTGTTGCCAAGCATTAGCTTATTCATCTGCTGGCTAGCTCTGTGAATTTCCTTGATAGCAGGGAAAACAAAGCTGAAAATTCAGTAAGCATTGTTAGCTGCATGTTGTGCTTTCATAAACCATGCTGAAAAATGTTCAATGCTAAATTAGTGAACAATAAACATTGAATGTAACGTGAATTCCAGAGGTGAATTATGATGAATTTTACAAGACGACAAACCTTTTTCATAGCTGATAATAAGAGACTTTTAATGTTTATTGAAAAATATATTGTAATTATTTGTGCTCAAACACAGATGTTTGCTTTTTCCTTTTACACAATTATTATCTCCAAAAGGTTTTTCCTTTTTTAAAAATGACTCATGATCATAAAACTGTAGGCCTATATACCTTAACACATATATCAATAAGAAATATGTTTTTATTATCACCATATTTCCATTATTTGAACACCAGATGCTCATGCATGCAATAAATTCCAGAAAACACATTGTCATACATATTCGATGAGAATTTCCACAGTTCCTGTTTTCTTGGAGGATAAAACTCAAATTAAAACCCCGGCCAGATGTTCCACGTTCCATGTTTAGCCCTTCCAGATTACCAACGTCTGTTTTAAAGTGATGACCATCCTTACGTGTCACCCTTCCTTTGGAAAAAACGTGTTACACAGGCATCAGCTGTTTACCTTTAAAACCACTACAAAATTCCTTTATGCGTGTGTTGGTTCCATCTGCCAGATAACATCCTATCAAAAGAACACAACACATTACCAGTTGAGACCCATAGAGACAATTATAGTTTCCATTAAAACCAATACAACCTTTGAAGTTTTCTATTGTTTTTATCAAGAGGGAAAGCACACATAATGGAACAAGCACATTTTTTATAGTACATTATATTTATAATCATAATGATCAATCACATGACACAGATGTAAAGAGTTCTCATGTGTGCGTTATGGATGACACTTTGTGTTCCTGTCATCGTCCTAAGCATCAGATGGTGGGCACGCTCACTCATGGCTGGGCACTCAACGGATGGCAGCTGTCCTGTAGGAAGTGCAGTTGGCTCGGGTTAATCTGTGATCTCTCTCTCTCCCTTACATTGCCTTGGCATTGTGACACAGTATAAATATTCAGTGCCTCGAGCACTTGATAACAGTTTTCAGAGTTTTAACTTTGGAGCCAAAACATCTTTCTTTTGCATATGAGGATTGCATAATGAAACATTTATAATAACAATCAGAAAATCACAATTATCCTCACGGGGAGGCTCATGTTGTTCTTGTAAACTCGTCGGCTTGTTTTAGGGACCCATAGGGAATGACGTCATCATTGAACGCTGCCTTGGCAGGAGTTGCGTTTGTACAGCAGGTGGCGCTCGTGCACAAGCACCGCCTATCATGTTGCGTCTAGGCTACTATGCATTTTGCTATTTCTGACAGCTTTCTGCTTTGAGATACGTTAAAGCTTTAAAGACAAGACTTACGATTATGCCCTGTTAATAGCAGTTAAGCTGTATTTTTGGATTTATGATGGTTAATGCATTACATAGGCTATGGTTTTTTGCCATATTACGCTTTTTGCTAATTATTTTTAAAGAATATTTTAAATAAGTGCACGTCTTTAAAAGCAATTTTAGTTTGTGATGTAGCTACATGGGTTATTACAGTCATTATTTACCCATAATTCTATATGACATATATTTCATAAGCTTTTTATGACAGTACATTCAAAAGCAAGTCTCTGAAAACAGTCTGCAGCAAAAAAGATGGGGAATATTTTCTTTTTATGTAATAAATGTGATTTGAAAATGCACGCGTCAGACCTCGCGCAGGGCACCGTATGTTTCCAATCGAAAACCGTGTTTACTTTCTAAAACATCTGACTGAGGTCTTGCGGGTGCGATTGGAAATTATGACACAGGAACCTGTTGAACTCCGTTCATCTAAACAAGCGGCTGGATGTTGAGAGCTCATGCAGCAGTAATTGAAATCTTTTGACCCATCACCAGGGTCGGAGGACCAGGGAAAGATTTGATCATAATGCGCAGCGTCATTGGAAATGAAAATTGGACTCTCTATTTCCAGACCATTTTCCCTTGAATAACAGTTGGATCAATCCGCCGTTCGTCCTGATCCCGAACAGGCTTTTTTGTGGAGAGGGAGAGCAATATCTTATTAAATGAATTACTCTTAAAGTAATGGAGTCGTAATAACCTACTGCACTCTATAGTTTTAGCATGATAAAAGCAGGCAGCGAGTATTGTCGACAACAGCCCCTCTCAAGGCCGAGGCTAGTAATTCAGCGCGAGGTTGCCATGGTGGTCGCCATGGAAACATCCTACACCGTTTGGTGAGAGTTGAAGGTAACACCCACTCTCATTGTTCACCGTTCGCCGGGCTAATGCATATTCATAGTCACAGCGAAGCCATTACCAAAGGCTTTTATTGGTCTGTGCGTATCTATCGTCTGCACAATACCATTACAAATGCTGCAATTCACCCATCTATGGCCTCTTAATTAAGAGGGACTAGATTAATAACCTCGTGTGATTTGATTAATAAAGCAACAAGAGTGTGCGTGCGTGCATGCGTTAAACAAAGAAAAAAAGAGTCAACTCAGACAGGCTTTAAAATGACGTTTTTAATCAGTTCAAAGGAAAAATAAACATAGATGCGATCACATGTCGCGTAACGGACAAAACAAAAGCGAATCTGAGATAATTGATTCATCAGAACTGTACATGAATAAAAGATCAGCTCGGAGGCCTTGAAACATATCGCCCTCCTACACAAAACCGCATCCACCTTAAGCTGGTCCGCGGAAGACAAAACAGCCCCGCGCAATCGGGTCCTACAGGGATGTATTTGCTACAACAGAAATAAACGCTTTGCTGAATTTATTCCAACATTTCACGCACACGTTTTGTGGGTTAGGAAAAAAGCATTACTGAAAGAAAGCCAGTTAATCAGCTGCATTGTTACACGGCGTGTTTATGGCGCCAAAACACAGTTAATTATGAGCGTTAGTTAAAAGCGACGTGCAGACGTGACTTACCTGCGCGGTTTAATGAGCGTGAGCGTGGTGCGCGGGCACGTGACCTCCACTTAACCAGACCATTAGTCAAGGGACCCGGGCACTGAGGTAGACTGTGACTTGTTGTCAGAAAGCAGAAAGAACAACAACAAAATCACTAGTCTTCCACGGTGCCGCAGACCAGATAAAGGCAAGCATAAAGTCCCAAGTTCCTTAATGTTTGTGGATAGAGCTTCTCTAATCTTTTTCAATTTTTTATCTTTTTCTTAAATATCACTACTAGGGGATATAACCATCAGCATGTCCTGCACATAATTCATGGAAGCTCAAATGGATTGGATCTACTGTCAATAAAGTCGTGGTGATCCTGAATACGGATAACCTGCTCCTTCCATACTTGTGGTTAAAGCCAAGATTTCCGAGACCTGCGTGAATCCGCAGAAATCCAGACTTCGGAGCTCATAACGTGGTATTACCTGAAGCGTACCTGCCCTTTCCAACAAGGAGACGTCGCACACCCTGCAAAATGTCGGCCGTATCTGAGGGCTACTGTGGCAACCTCGTGTCCGGTGTGATGAGACTCAAAATGAAAGGTGATTCAGCCCTTGTTCTAATAACAGTTATATCTGATGAGTCCTGGGAGGAGATTTAGACGTGAATCATATCAAGAATCGGCAATATTTAAAAACCTTACAGGAAGATTTATGGAAGAGAGGCACGGTTATGCACGGTTGGGTAAGAATGTCTTTGATGATGATTGATTCTTGGTGTGATGTCTTTTTATTTTGGGTAAATAACTTGATAATTTATTCACCCTCATGTCATTATAAACCTGTATGACTTTCTTTCTTCTGCAGAACACAAAAGAAGATATTTTGAAGAATGTTGGTAACCGAACAACACCGACCCCCATTGACCTCCACTGTATGGGCACAAAATTGGATGTTGTCAAAATATCTTCGCTTGTGTTCCACAGAAGAAAGAGTCACGGGTTTTGAACAACATGAGGGTAAGTAAATAATGAGCGAATTTTTTTTTTGGTAGAACTGTGCCTTTAATTTACTTTAACAAATTTGTGCTAAGTGGCCACACCCACCAAAACTCACTGGTCCGAAATCAGGCCCTTCCTAACAAGTCATTATTCATCCGATATCGTTAAATTGGCACGTCGCGCAGCAGTTTCTCATTCGGCGTGGACAGACAAATAGCTTGTCGCTACGGTGGCATCAACCTAAGCAGCTATATATTTTCACCCAGCACTGTTTGTCCTGAATTAACATTAGCTACGAGGCAGTTACCCTTGGGTATAAAAGACAGCCGTAAACCGTGCATCACTCGGTTAAGCATGCTCACAACTCCCACCTAACCCTAGCCTTTCGGTACATAATGAAGTCATCAGTTTAATATGACAGACTGAAAAAGGAGAGCGACCGAGAGATCTCGCAGGAGAGGACGCCGTTTCTTAGAGCTCGCGCGTAATTTCGCTAAAAACCTCTCCACGCGTGCACGCGCACCCTAGACCTTTGATAGTGACATTTCAAGAAGGACAGCCGAGTGCATTCAGTTCTAGCTTCCACGCGAGACGCAGGCGAGTGGAGTGTGACCCCCTCTCTGCCAAAGAAACACTCTCTTTTCTTTCGGGCCGAAGGGTGGAGGGCTCTACAGCGCACAACAAAAATCTAGCCGAGCTTTGTCCAAAAGAAGGTGCTCATTTGATCACAGGAACACTTCAGGAGAGCTCGCGCTGACACGGCGTAACGCGAACCTCCCTTACATCGCTACCATAGAAATATGTACATTTGTTTCAGACAACAGCGCACTCTGTCAAACTCACCTGTACCCGACAACAAAAGCATGACTGACAGGTGTTTTGGGATGGCAGGGGACCGTCAAATCTAAGGTTACATCGGCCCATTCATTTTGTATAAGGCCCTGCTTGGGTTAGCACGTACAAAGAGAAAGCAACAATTGGCCGACCATTGTGTCGGACGCGGCATTGAGCGGAGACTGACAGCGCGATTCTCTAGCCCTCTGAAGGAGAGCTTCATTAGAGACGTGGCCGCTCTCCGCCGCGCCTCATACCGAGGTGATGGATTACTTTCAGAGCCTAAGCCGCACATGGGAATTAGCTCGGATCAACTATGGTTTTTCCCATTAAAAAAACATATTAGCCATAATAGGCTCCTCAGTTCATATGAATAAACTAGAGCCTTCCCTTTTTCTTTGGTTTTCTCCAATTTTCCTTAAGTAGCCGGACCGGCTTCCGCATGCACTTATACGTTTACTTAAGATTCCGCAGAAGTGGGAGCAAGTGAGAAAAAAGGGAAAAGGTGAGAGTGCCGCTCCCATTCGCCAGCGGTCGGGAGTCCAGCTGGAAAATAATGGGCCCAACGTTGAATAGTAATCCTTTATTAGGCCCAGTTAAATTATGCTCTTCACTTTAGCATGGCCGCTTTTCACCGAGCACAATTAGAAAAATGAAATGCAGCGCGCGAGGAGAAAAAGCTCGGTGTCCAGCCAAGAGGAGCAAGCATTCAATTCAGCTCCTATAACATCTGAATTAGGACTAATGTCCAATTATTCCGTCACAGCCATTTGTCTAAAGATGATTCAATGGAGAGAGAAAAATCCTTTTCTTTCGACTACGTGCATGGATCATAACCTCGGAGATTCGTCATGCTTGTAAAACTTTATTACAATCATTCTTGGCAGAGGGAAATCAATTGTCTTCGTTTTTTGGATTGTTGAGCATGTTACAGGGATTTTATAGGCGCCGGAACATGACAGTTTGGACGTCAGGCGGATTTGTCACGTCTCGCTAATGGAGAGACGGCAGAGATGTTCGTTTAATGGTACTTTTTTCCTTCTCAACTCATGTGTTAAGGAAGGTATTGAAGAAAACAATTAAAAAATACATTAGGGCGGACGACTACGGAGCTAAGGAGGTAGATAATGATGTCGGTTAGGGGAGAAATCTTGTCAGGGGAGGAGGGTTTGAGTCAGATTTAGATGTTTAAATGAAAATGTTCCACAGCAGATGCACTACGTTGGCAATGACTAATAGCAGAAAAAAGAAATAAAATGCAATTATTCAACCAATAAAACTGGCATTAACTATGAATGCGTCATTTTCTAGTGACAAATCTTAGTGATTTTGGTTTAGTAACACTTACAGGTTTGTGGAAAAGTCAAAAAATGAAGAACAGGCTAAATATTTGTTTTTGTATTTGATGTTTCTCAAGCAATAAAAAATAAAATTCATTTAGTAGGGTTTGAACATTGAATGAAATGTGCAATATATAATTGATTTATTGTGTCTAATTTGTAAAATTATCCCACAAATACTGCCTTCAAATTAGGAATTAAATCAACTTAAAAATATTAGTTAACATAACGATAATTCATTAGTTAACTAATATTTTAAAAGTTGAATGAACTCAACCAGGTTAGCCTACCTATTTAAGTTAACCCCACATTTGTTTTTACAGTGTACATGAAAACTGCATTCATTAGTCAACATAAGTTTCTTTAATGCAATAATCCCGCAGCTACACTCCCCCCGCCGCCCTGACCGGCCACTTCTCCTAATTTGATTCCCTTCACATCCAGTGAACCTGTCCTTTGACAGAACATAGCAGGAACACCTTAAGTGTCTGTTCATTCACCCCTTAAAATTATTAGCTCTCTCTCTCACTCCTCTCTCTCCCCAGGCCCTGAGCTGATTAGCTGGATGACTTACAGGAACCGAGGTGACTTCCTGCTTGCTCTCTATGTCTTTGTCATGGAGGGAGGAAACACTGCAGAGATGCTTGAAGCCATCTCTCTGATTTTCTCCGAGTGCTGCTGGGCGGGGTTGAGAGAGACTGTGAGCGGATGGAAAACTGTGCTTGTGGTTTTACGGCACTGTTCTGCTGTTACTGTACAAACAAAAACGCTCCTCTCTGATATTCTAATAACAGGTATATGTTAAGTCTAACTGTCATTAGAAAATAGTTGTTTCTTATATAAATCATAAATGATACATTGGATAAATCTAAGATACATTTTTATGCCGTTAACATGGAATCTGACTCCATACATCATCATAATTGCAAAGTTCTGTAAACATTTTCTGTCAAGCAAAAATCTCATGAGCTGGATTGTTTTTAAACCAAAGATGTCATATACAAATTTTGACAATAATTTTGATATTATTAACTGTGAAATGGATATTGTGTTAATTCTACATATCATTAATAATCCAGCGCCAATATCTGGTTGACATGCCAATATAGCGGGTGGTTTTGCACCCATTTTTTTTTTGCCTTTAAGGGATAGTTGACCCAAAATGAAAATTCTGTCATCATTTACTCACCCTCATGTCATTTCAAACCTGTGTGACTTTCTTTCTTCTGCAAAATGCAAAAGACAACATTGGGTCCCCATTGACCTCCGTTGTATGAACACAAAACCACTAGCACATTTCTCAAAATATCTTCTTTTGTGTTGCACAGACGAAAGAACGTCATACAGGTTTGAAATGATCACTGACTTCTCCGTTTGGATTGGGTTTTGAACCACATGAGGGTGAATAAATTGACAGAATTTTTATTTTGAGGTGAACTGTCCCTTTAAGAGTAAACTCATATGTGTATAAAAAAAATTCGAAATAGATTTGCGATAATATTGTTGTTGAGAATACCTTTGGCCATGATAATTGTTTAGCAAGATCTATTGTGTAAGCCCTATTCTGTACATTTGAAATAAGAAAGCAGTGTGCATTTAAATCTGAAATCGTGGTTTAAAGGAACAGAACGCTTTCTACCCCCTTTTTCTCATTTAAATACATTCGGCTACGATTCGCATGCAACATCTGTTTTGATCACAGACGTTACAGATGTAACGGTACATAGGATAATTGTTATTGTTGTAAATATGTTGGAGCCCGAGTGTGGTTGTCAGTCAGTGGTGTACAGACCGATTTCCTGGTAATTAACGTGGGTAAGAGCATATGATTTAAGGTAATTGCCTTGACAAGGGGGGCTGAGTGAAGCTACACTTAATTACCTGAACATGTTCTCTCTCCCGGGAGCCCGGTCGAAACGGCCTTTTACCATTTCTCCCCTTTTTTCCACAGTGCTGAAATTGGAGCGATGTGGAGGTGGTGAATTTGTTCTGCACCCCTCATTTTGCTTGTCAGAGGTATGTTAGAAAAATTAAACCCGTAGTCGCCATTCGTAAGTGCACGTATCTTGAATATTTTTGTGTTTGTCTGTGGTAAACACATGCAGATTTGCTCAAGGTTATTCTCATCTGCGGTAATTACGAACAGCGCTGGAGGGTTTCACAAATTCGCCCAACTTCCTGTTTTGAAAACGCTCGGTCTATTTAAAGAAGCCTTTGTACGGAAAGTGCCACAGCGCGTCATGTTGCGAAACCTCGGGGAAGCTGAGATCAGGCGACATTTTCCCAGTTACAATCATATTACCTCGATTGTACGTCTGTGGCGAACCGCCCGAGCCTGAGTTTTTATGGCTGCAAAAATCAATTCCGCCATTTTCTAAACTGCACAATGTCACGATGATGTCAGATGACCTCATAGGCGTCGTGCTCAAATCCGATTGTGTGATGTGGTCAGCGCGGTCAATACAAACGCTCGGACGGCGGTACGTTTAGGCACGTCTCCTGTTAATCCGAAGGTGCAAATTTAATTGAACACATTTCGGCTGGATTGAAGAAGGGTTGAGAGGTGCGTTACGTGTCATTCCGCCTACTGTCATCAAACGCCGTGATGTGACGAAGAACAGGTTGGTGGAGACACTGGTTGCAAATTGAGTGATATATAAGAAAGAGAAAACGGTCGATCTGCCAACGTTTCAAACGCATCAGACAATATGTAGTTGGCGAGTCACGTGACACTGTGCTATTGTGTGCCAATGAACAGGAAGGGGGGAGTGCTGCAGACCCCCGCTGGCTGGGTGTTTCTCGAGGAGTGGTCTGTATCGATGGGAGAGCAGCAGATATGTCTGTGTGAAGTCAAGCTTTCTCCCCCAGTCCAGGCCCCTTGCTGCGCCCACCTAGGATGATGAATCTCACTCGGACTTTCTTCTCCCAACCCCCTTCCATTCCGCCCTTCATCCACCTGCCCCCACCCCCATTCTGCTTGATAGGTCGCCGAGTAGTTTATGGCACCACGGCGGTGAGGCGAAATGCTTTTTGTCCCCACGTCGTGTTTTTGTGTACACTCGCGGTGCGCGCGGCTTTGGCGTGCACCTGTGCTCGGCGCCGAACAAAGGTCCATAGCAACGGGAGGATCGTGGCAACTGGATACCACACCTGTTTGATCTTTAAGACCTTTCCTTGATAAGTGGCCGTAACCAGGGCAACCGGGACGAAAGGGTTTAATGCATTGTTTCGATAGGTGAAGTGTAGGTCAGGATTTGTGGTGCAGTGCAAACAATAATATGTATTTCTATTTTAAAATAAAATGTTAGGAATTTATACTTACGTACCAGACGTACCCCACAATTGTTGACCTGAAATAAAAAAAACATGGTTACGTAATGCATAAATGCACATATTTAGTCTCTGTTGTGTGTTTATCTGTAATTAAAACCGCAACTGAAAAGATAAACGGCAATAACTCTCCCAGGTTTTTCCACCGAGACCCGCTCTGATTTGCACAACATACATGCACAGTCTCTTCGGTGCGGGTGAATCCTGCTGTGCACAATCTTAGTCCTGTGCACTTCCTGCTTTGTAATTCAATTGCACGGCCTAACAGACACTCTCTCGCTGGGAGGAAAGCCGAGCTTCTTAGCCCAGATACCCTTGGGATCCGTGCGCTTAGCTCTCTCCGTGGAGGCGCGTGACACAGTGGACCATGAATAACTATTTTGCCTCAGACAAAAAGCATTTGCATTCTGAACAAGATTGTCAAAAACATGTTACGTGGTGACTGACTTGACTGTATTTGTTGTTATATTATTGATATTTATAAACATAAAAACTAAGATCACATGTATGTTTTTCCACAGCCAGACAAAACGTAAGGATGAACAGAAAAGCTGTTTCTCACCCTTACAGATTCCGAGTCATACAGCACAGGTGAGAGAAACTGATCAATTTTATCTTGTATTCAGAAAAGAAACATTTTCAAGCACAGTTCTTGAAAATCAGACATGGATGTCTGAGGCCTTACACGCCGTCCTCGCTGGCCACTTACCAACTTTCCCAGCATCCCCCAGTGGACAGCTGGGCTGGATCAAACCTTGCTCCAAAGCTCCACATCCTCTCTAGTGTCTCTCACAGACAGATTCTATTCGCACCTCCAACACGATCACAAATGGCCTTTGCTTTTATTCAGATTCTGTCACGTTTCGGTGTGTTTGTGGGCATTGCGTGTGATCGGGCTCTGACGCATAACGGATTGCCAAGGTTAGGGAGGAAAGTAAAAAAGCTTGCGGTGTTAAAAGGCCCTTGAAGTCATCAGTGGATTCCACATATTACAGTAGGCGGTGATCTAATATCACTTGGAAAGATCTACGGCTGTTGAGCGACTCGCAATCTTTTAACAAGAGGTCCCCGAAGCCTACATTTAATTCAGAGACACGGTGCAGTGATGTGATCTCAAACACCATCAATGAGGATCCTGATGCCCCACGGGCGACCAAGTCAACATAAGATTTATACATTTACACAGGCGTTATTTGATAAGGTTTGTCTTTTTCTGTAGACCAGGGACTAAGAAACATCTGTTGAAAACGATAAAGACAGAAGGCAGCTTGCGTTTTAGTGGTTTTTTGTTTAGTGGACAAAGCTAGTTTGTTATCTTCGTGTAAAGTCAACACCGTATTTTAGGCAGACGTAAGGATTTTGACGTAACCAGGCTGCATGTAATTGCATTAATTGAGCAAACGCGCGCGTGCACTTGTTTGAACACCTGCTCTAAACGTCCCCCCCTCCCCCTTCGCGAAGTACAGACCGCGACATTTGGGTTGCCAAATCTGGAAGTGTTTTTCCATGTAAATGTGTCATCACGACGCTCGCGGACAACCTGTCACCTCCGCCTGCTCGAGACGCGCGAGCACATCCACAGCACGTGATCGCAACGACGCGTCCATCAAACAGCGAGTACTCATCGATCATTTTGCTGCTTGTTTTCGGCCGATTACGTTTTTTTTTTTTGCGATTTCATTTGCTTATTCATTTTAACATCAGCTACTAGTTGAGAGACAATTTCATATGAATACAATTCAATGCGTTTCATTTACACGAGATTTAAGTGAAATACAAGTGAGTTTATTTGCATAATGATGCTGTAAATCAGACCAATGCTGTTTGTATCTGCATCCTGCGTAATTTAATTTCCTGACTGATAACACTGTTTATTTATGATTGTTTTTAATGAAAGGTGCTTATCTCCATTGCCCCGAGCATCTCTGAGAAAATGTGATCGGCGTGCCCAATTCTAAATTCGTAAGTTACAATTAAATCCACTGTTTTGTGCGTTCTTGGTGAGACAGAGCAGTGCAATATTTTTAAGGACGTCAGAATATGCGCTTTATATCTAACAGGTGGTTCTGAACATCTGTTCAGCGCTCCGGAGGTTCGTCACTGAGCCCCACGCATGAAATCTCAAATTCTGAGAAGATTTAGCAGCCTACATCTCAGTCTGTTCGAGATATACGGTTCATCTGACAAACAACTACAAAATTCGTGTTCGGACTTTTATTTAAGCGTCGGTTTGGCAGCGTATTTACATTTATTCATTTGGCAGACGCTTTTATCCAAAGCCACTTACAAGTAGGAGAGCATAAAACATGTTGTCAACACAAATGCATTTCTATTAGCTCTGAAATATTGTGAGCTATACAAAGCAATCTTGGATTAAACGTTGAAGAGCTCACAATAATCAAACTAATGAAATCAAGAGGTGGGCCAAAATTCTCCGTTTTTTATGGATGTGTGGGAGGTTTTAACGTTAGTGTGTGTAGTTCTGAATAAATCATTCATTTGCTAAATTGTCCCGGGGTTTGATCCCGTGGTGTCGCGAATGATTGCCATTGACTCTCGTTGTGTGCGGCGACGCTGGGAGCTGTCCACCACTGTGGTGCTGAAAATTGATCGAGGCGCAAACGCCTGGCGCATATCCGGCGGAAGCTAATTACACGCGCCCTTTTCCTCGCATATTTTTCTGTGAGAGTAGGCATCAAGGTATGTTGTTTTCGATGTCTTTAGGAGTTCAATGCTCCCCCTCCCCTTTTTTTCTTTTTGCTTATGTTCAGCATGCTTCTGACTCAGGTAAGCCACAATATAATCTAGGGTTTACAAAAACACATTTCTGTTAAAAAAACGTGAAATGCAGTTATTGCACGATTATAAAAGAAATATAAACAATACACTCTTGCCTGTATCTTAGCATCAGGTGTTTTTATGTTATTTAAGAAACAAGGTCACCGATTAAGCGAGCTTATTCCTTGCGTATTGAATGTATCTTTTGAATATATGAACGCGTCTGGGAGCACAGACAAGCCCACCTGGAGATGTGTGAATTCTCGTATTCCCCACCGATGGGCTGAATGCACGAATCCGACCACGAACACACCCCGAGGGGTTGGAGTTCTACCAAGGCAGCATGTCACTTCATTGCATTAAATTGCCTTTGGAATACATTTGAGCTAAACGTCGAGGGAAGGCCACCAGGACCCCTCTATGTGATTAGCCACGCCAGAAAGATGAGGATGTTGAGGACTGCTCTGATATTGGATTTGCCAAAAATAACTATAATAAACAGCTCTTCAAATCTAATTGTAGTCATTCGGTCAACACACCAGCTGGGGAATTACGTATCTCGATGGGGCGCCTCTTCTATAATCAATACAACTTTTGCAAAAGCATATTGAACGGGAGAAAAGCGATTATTTGGACTGAACAGAGCAGAGCAGAGCACGGAGTTAATAATAATGAATAATGTCGCTGGTCGTGACCCTCGGGCTTTTCGATGCAAAAAGAAAATCCACAGTTCGCTTAAAATAAGTGATTTTTTGCTCTTGTTGTTTACACAAAGAGATTCGACATGCACATTTCAACGAAAATTACTACTTAGTGACTTGACAACGGGATCTTACTACCTGTTGATCGGGATCAACACCCCTATTTGCTCGCCAACTTGCGCTACACACATTTTACACACGCGTTTCGTCTTAAAATAAAAAAAACATTCACGATTGCATGACATCAAAATCTAAATGTTTGATATACACATTCAAATAATCTCGAAATATTTCCATCTCTAATGTTTACCACCCGTGCTACAGTGAATGGATGTCTATTATTATTGAATTATTGAATTTAAAGGTCATCATACAACAGCATCGATTTTCTAGGGCGGTTTCTATATGACATAATTTGCAAAAGCTTGCGAGAACTCTAGGATTTATCAGCACTTTTGTCTTCGACTGACATTCCTCCTTTAAATCTCACAAAAACCCGTTTTAACCGTAACGTAAAATGTCAAATGAAAATGCCTTACATGTCTTAGCTGACGGTTTGGAGATGGAGAACGCTTCGCTGAAGATGACAGCCAGTCTTCTTGCCATGTGCCGTAACAAAAGCATCCCATGCATCCAATGCCTGTCCCTTTAAAGCCTTGCTGCGTCCCTGCAGGTGGCCTGTCAATTTACTGGATCGCTATGACGTCACCGCATGGTGGAGAGCGCAGAAAGTCAACCTTCATAATAAAAGTCACGGGAATAAGTTATTTTTAAACGTTCAATATTAAGCCTTACAAATTGAATTTGTATATTTAATATCTAATATATTGTTAGTGTTGAGATTTGATTCGCTTACCACCACAGACAACCACATCATCAGGAGACAGATAATCACTACAACATGCAATTAATGTTAGAAATGTAAAGAACCCACCCACGCACCACAGGATTTAGATGCACGCAGCGTGTCAGTTGGCATCGTGATTTTCTTGGGCATCTATAGATTTGTCTAGTCACAAATCCAGAGGACATTCTTCTTATGGAATAAAACAATGTAGGCTATATATATATATAGATAGATATATATGTTGATTTTTCTGTTTATACACATTCAATATGTTGCACTGTCCTGTAGATTATGTTAAGACATTTAAATTGTTTTAAAATGTATAGAGGGTGAAAATATATTTATATGGCTGGGTTTAAGATTGAATAACACATGTCTTTGTTAAAACTAACCACAATTTGACAGACTTTGAATGCATAATGTTTGTCACAAACTGGTTTATTGAAATGCTCTGATTAACTTTAGTCAGGGTGCGCCGCAGCCCTGCGTGAAGCAAATGGATTGAAGCATTTACTTGCCTTGAACTGTTTCCTTTACAAGTGTAAAGGGGAATGACCGCAGTGTCTTCTTTGATAAACTTATTTATTTATGCAGATAGATGGATAGATAGATAGATAGATAGATAGATAGATAGATAGATAGACTCAGATATTTTGTCACTTTTTTCGATGCATTGGTCAGGACCACATAGTTGATCTTCCTTCAAATAATACACAGTGATTTCATCCTTTTAAAACATTTAACAGCTTCGAAAATTGTAACTATTCTCTAGGGATGTTTTTGGAACTAGTTGTTTGCTATTATTATTATGAAATTGCAATCCTAAATAACTCACTGTAATGTGGTCATATTTAGTCATTAATATTTTATGTCGGTCTTCTGCTTATTTTACATTACATTTCGATCACAGGCACGTTTGCACGCATTAAGAAATTATTTTAATCGGAATATCATACAGATGCATAATTTACTTTTATAGGCTAGTACTGTAATGGTCACAAAAATCTCTGTGTGTTTAGTTTAGTTAGGCTACATTATTTTTTTAAGTGTCAACACTCACGCGCACAATCAGGCTTTTTTGACAAATCAATAATTCAGTTCAGCTTCGGTTGATCGCTTAACTAAGCTTCAGGCCGCACACTCAATAAAAACTTAAAAACCAAAGAGCACATACGCTTTTTTCAATCTCTGCAATCTCTGGTGGGCTGTTAATATATTTCTTATGATCTGCTATGGTTTTCGCACTGCATCTAGATTTTTAACAAAGGCTAAATCAACACTCACATATTTGACATGTTTGCATTTGCTGCGTTATTGAAAATATGTAAATGCACGCGCTACATTCGTTTCTCCAGGACGTGATAAATCCAGGCTGCTGATTTCCGAGCTCATTAAATGGACACCTAACGACCGTTTGTCCTCGGTAAGTGAGATCGATGCGAGTCCTCAGTCTGTGCTGAGGAAGTGAAGATGTTATGCAATTGGAAAGGACACTGATAAGTCCACAGAGGAGGTGCCCCGTCCCCGCTTCGACTTTATTTGAATGCTTCCTATACTCAA
Source organism: Oreonectes daqikongensis (assembly GCA_026939265.1). Classification (NCBI taxonomy): domain Eukaryota; kingdom Metazoa; phylum Chordata; class Actinopteri; order Cypriniformes; family Nemacheilidae; genus Oreonectes; species Oreonectes daqikongensis. The sequence continues at coordinate 7,225,313 of JAOTQM010000036.1, read as the reverse complement.
TACAAACATCCAAGTACTTTAGCTATAGACAAGTACAGGAAAGAACTGTCATAAGTCCATATGTCCAAACAGATGCTGCAGTACTGTGCACTTCCTCTCGGGCTATTTAAGCAACATTTCATTTGTCATTTGTGATATTTCCCCATCTAAGGAAATGAACCTCTTTTCCTGTTAAATTTAACACATTCCTGTTTCAGTCTTAAATCTTTGTGCGTGCTTCATAAGATGGACCCATTTTAAATGCCAGAATCTCCTCCGCAATAATAAATGGGATTAAAGTGCTGTCTATGCCCAACAAAGAAATTGGGAAATTATGTTTTTACCTTAGCATGAATTTTATCCACTTAGGGGATGCCAGCTGCAAGGAAGCGCAGACAGCCATTTCACATTTCCATAATTTGGTTGGAAAAAGCCACAAGAGGTGTATTTTCAGGCACAAATGTGCTATTTGTCCCATCTATTGTGCTCGGTGCAATATTCTGCTATACTCCAGGACTAAAATGTTTAGTTTATCATGTTGTTTTGTAAGGCCTTTGTGCATTTTCCGCCATTCTACTGTACATTATTGGACATTTGCATGATTGTTTTGCATTTCAACACTGTTTCTTATAACCTTGTGGGTTTTTTTGGTGTATAAAAGAGGTTACCATGCAGAAATGGTCATTTTGTATATTTCATACAACAGGGGTAGAATTTTAGAGATGTGTGGCAGTGCAGCACGAGTTCCTGGAGCTTTTTTCTGATCGTCGATTTGCACATGGTTGAGATGGTTTGTAAACAATACTGTAGCCACATCATTCAATCCTCAAATGAAATTTGAGATCTCAACACTTAATAAAAAGCACGTCCGAAGGCACGAGTGTTTGGAGACTCCCTTAAGAATTGTGTTCTCTGTAATCACTATTAATTTGTGTTTTCTCTGTCACAACACACAAATGACATGTGGGTTATTAAGACCAAATTAAGAGGGTATTTATCATGGAGATTGCAATTCATTAATTATAACCAATAATCTCAATATGCGCAAATTGGCGTTTGGTATACAGCGTAATTGTCAAAGTGCATGCATGGAAAAATGGCCTATTTGAGATTCAGTTTGTTTAAGGAAGAGGACAGCGGCCTCTTAAAAATGGTTTAAACGTATATCACACAGATGATTCACATGGTAAACAATAGCCAGAATATCACCATAAATTTGTTTTTATATTGCATGTTAAATGAATGAGACCATTTAAATGTGTCGCCTTGTGTTCAAGATAAAAGAGAAGGCCATCTTTATTTGAACCTTTGCCATACATGCACATTTGAACTATTGTTAGTCCTCTTAAAAATGGTAACCGCAATTACGGAGGATGTCGCCCAATTTTAAGGGTGAGCTGGGGCTAAGGGCTGTTTACATTATTCATGAAAGAGATCCGTGTACGCCGGTGGCCCTAATCTACCCCACAGCCTGAAGCCGCAGTGATAAGGGTCGGGTTACCTGCCAGGCAGAGGCAGAGGCGGTTCAAAAGTCACATTGACAGATGTCCGTATCGGTGTTATGCAAACCTGCGCAGAGCGATTCCTTGTTTAGCTAAGCGGGCCATAAGTAATTCATTGTATTTGGTGAGAAGCAGCATCTGTTCAGCTGCCCGTGCGAGGAAACCCCGGTTACCTGGCAGAAGGTGCGGCCTTTCCAGGTAACCATGCTAATCAGCTAATGATCAAGATTATTTTCCCAGCATTCATCCGCGGGATCTCGTGTTTGCGCTATAGCGAGAGCCGATTTGTTCCGGGAATGGTACTATATAGCGGACGCAAGCGGTAGTGCCACATCACGTCTAGCAAGAAAAGTGAACATGGGTGGGAGGCAGCTCGACAAGTTCCTCTGACACTAATGTTTCCTTCGCTGGCACTAATAATAGAAAAGTGCCCATCAATTTCCTTTCACCTGTGATCTCCAAGTGGCAGAAATTGCCGCTGCACATTGATGGCCGGCTTTTTTGGCGCAGGCGTGGTGGGCCGCTCGGGCCACCCCGCTGAGAACCCCCTTAGCTTTCTTAAGGGGTGAGAGGGTAATTCTCCCTGAGTGTGGTTTCTGCACTTGACCTCTCTTTGCCTCGCTTTAAAGAGCGTGTTTTGATGAAATGGTGAAATCATTTCTCTCCAAACTTCTGGTCCATCTCTGCTGACCTAAACTGGGCCGCATCCCACTGAAAAGCTTCAGACAATGTCCTGCCCGCTCCTCTGCTGTGGCCCCTGGGGCCCCATAAAAGCTTGAGATTTGCGATCCATACAAGCAAAAAAAAAAAACACAACCAAAAAACAAGAAAACAGGACTACCGAAGCAATCAGCGCGCGGTAAGGATAGTGGCCGCAATTACAGAAATGCGAGACAAAAGGCGCTCGCCGATAAGAGCGAATAACAAACGTTTTCATCCTCATGTGGTGAGATTCCAAGCTGAATTCAAGAGGTCCTATCGTACACCCGGCGCAAGGCGCGGCGCAAGTGGATTTGCTGGTTTCAGCCCGACACGGTTCTCATTTCCCCGTCCTGCACCGCGTTGTTTAAATACCAATGCATTTGCGCCCATTTGTGCGCCGTTTTCCTATTGTTAACAGCTGCGCTTTAGACCATGCGCTTTGATCGTTAAAATCGGGCCCGAAGTCTGTAAACGACTATATTATTGCTTTAAACCAAACAACGTCAGTACACTTCATATTCAAAGTTCATGAAAAATCCATTTATCAGTCCACCATAAAAGAAAAGATGCGAGGTCTGTGTCCAATGGCATTAGAATAAAGGCAAACACGCAATATCAAGAACATATCAGCAACGCAGAATAAGCAAACTTGTTGGAGATAAAGCGGAGGGTGTTGAAATCTGATTTGCATGCCCTGCAGTCTGGGGTTCGTACTGAGGACTGAAGAAATAGATGCAAGTCTCATGACACACTGTACACACTCATTATAAACAGAATTATGTCCATCCAGAATGTTTCCCTCCCCCATAATACTCACAAACACGCACGCACACATCACACACAAGGCTTCTTGCATGCATGCATGCCCTGACGCACACACACACGCACATCCACAAAAGAAAGATCGGCATACTGCACTTGTCCTTTACCCCTCTTCTATTGTTTGGCTCTGAGAGGTTTCCACGGAAACCAGAAATACAATTTGCTTGATACTTAAAGATGAGGCTGAAATTTGTTGTATGGCATCTGTATCACAAGTAAACAAATTTATTTCGGATGAGTAATTTAAAAGAAAATAACACTCACAAAATCATTTAGTTATGTTGATATGTACAATATTTACTGATGTGTGAAAAAAAGTGTATAGCTTTACCTTATCGCTATCATCTAGTAAACATTATCAGACACATTCGTTGCATTCACGTAACATATAAAACGACTCTTTGTAAGCTTTTTAAACGCTTGATTACAATAAATGATGTTTTTATAAGGGTAGACATCTTATAAAGAAAAGACATGAGACATGCACTCAGTCAGTCTCATTGATCGTACTGGCAAGGCTGTAGAGAAAGGTTTGCTTTAGTAGGAAACAATGTTTCCAAGCAACAGCATCCTGTCAGCTGATCAGGACAGCCAATAATAGGTAGCCATGTATTCTGGTCAGCCAATGAACGAGCACACAGTTGTATTTCTCTCTGTCGGGGTTTAGTGTTAGGAGCATATATTTACACACACCGACCAAACAGCTAGCCAGCAGATCGGATGCTGCATTCAGGCCTTTTTCCATGAATGTCCCAAAATGCCAAGGAACTGTAATAGCGTTTAAAATTAAGTATGATAATCAGATTTTTTATGAAGGTAAGGATTATTATAATAAAGTCTGACAGGGATTTGTGAAAAGACAATGCAACCTGTTGATAGATTCTGCTTGCTCCATAAGTACGTCGGTGTATTGTGCGGTTTGTATTTTTGGTTGTAGTGTGTTATCGTGACAAATTGTTATGAAACCTTATCATTATTTTATTTTTAAAAAGATATGAATATTCATATAGCTGGAATGAGATAAAAACGTCACGACGCTGTGTACTGAAATTACGCAAAAATGGATGGACTGAGAAAAGATGGATGGATTTTTCACACGTCATTGAAGCTTCCTGATGTTTCTGATTTACACTATTTGAGACTAAGAGGGTTAAAGTTTGATTTCAACCATTATGATTTCAATCTTTGACTTGGCCTTGCTCAGTCAATATTAAAGATATCAAGGTTATGTTTTCACTGAATGTGTTCTTTAAATTATGTAGGATGATTTTATGTAGAAAATCGTAGATCCCAAAGATTTTTCACAGGTATGGTCACATATACTAAATGCTTGATTTTCCCCCTTAACAGATAGTTTTGTAGAGATTTTTAGAGATGGGATTGAACAAACAACATTTGAGTCTTGAGAGTCTTCAGCGGGTCTCGAATAGGAAATCGTGATGCCTGTCATCAATGTAGCACATGCATGAATCGAGAAAAACCAAAAAAAAAAGGTGCTTGGAAAATAATCAAATTCTGAAAAATGGAGAAAGTTTGTACGAAGCTACAATTACGACAACATTCTATTATGTTGCTGAGTAGCAACTATTTTGAAAAGGTAAAAGCTTCTTTTTAAATGTCAAACACAGCCTCTATGCAACATAGATTGAAATGTTAAAAAACAGCATCTTTGCTTCTTCTGCACAAAAAGCAACCTTTTAAAACTTATTTTTCCAATTACGTCTAGCATGCAGTTGGTTCGTAATTAAAGCCCTGCGCCGCCGGTTGGAGTGTTCTGAGAGTTCGGTTTGTCCATTTTCGAGATCGAAATCGGGAACGAAAGTTTCATTACTGGAAAATTTGCGATATCCTGGAGCTTTTTGTTTTGCATCTTCGTCATTAGGCCCTCATATCAGCCTAAAATCCAGCCTTAAGGACTCTTCATTTTCCTCTTAGGCTCAGAATTCAGGGGAAATGAATCTTTCCTTTCTCGTGCATTTCGTGGAAGGTAGATTGTGGGAGGCATAAAACCAAAAAAAAACAAAACCCTTGAAAAAAACAGCAGAAAAAAAATCTAAAATGGAAACCCTATACCATGTTATAGCTGCCATGTGTTTGGCCTGTAAACAAAGCGCTTTGGCCTATAGGTAGCGAGTGCACTCAAAATGCTGGCACGTAACATTTTGAGGGCTCTAATGTTCTTTTCCATGTTTTTCCACTGGAATACCTTTCATGCTCACAACCTGCTATTATTGAAGATTATAACTTATATAATCTACCAACTGGGTCTCTACATACTTGGGTCGAGGATAATTGGGTACAAATCCATTATCATACTCTCAAGGCCAAGCTCACTGGTTTCCTTCTGCGCGTAGTTCCTATTCATTTTCTTTTTCAATTTTTCAGCTCTCGTAATCCATTTTGAAGAAAGAACACTAAACGAATTTGGGCAAATTAGACTTTAGCTCATATTTCTGTTTTTTTTTGGAGCTCCACATCAGAACAGCTGCGAACGAGAATTAGTTTTTCCTCAAATGTATTAATGTACGTTCATCTGTATTTAGGGTCCAAACGCATAAAACGTGTCTTGGAGAATGCCAAAATTCTTTGTTGAAATTAACTTCAGTATTTTAGTAAAAAAATAAAAACAAAAGTACTAAACCAAATTCTTGCATTTCTTTAGAATTTATCATTGTATTTTTTGTGAAATAGGCCTAGTGGAATTTAATTTATGAAATGCATCGATTTTTACATTATAGCTTCATTATGTGTTCAAGTATTATTGCCTTTGTCCACAACAGAAAAAAATCCTTCGGCATAATAATTTCAGCCCGTACCAGAAGAGCACCTCCATTAGTGGTGTTCTGTAAAGATTTATTGACCTCTGTCCTAATCATCTTGGAACTACCCCTGCCTGAACCTGTCAATTGACATTTAAAAATGGTTTGTTAATATCATAATTTTAAACATTTTTCTGGCAGAAGAGGATGCTGCCTATTGAATACAAAATTAAAAGTGTATTTACAAAGTCCAAGTGCTCCATAAAACCCCGGAGAGAAAAGGCATTTTGAGCATCCATCAGTTTTTCCACGGCAGAAAGGAAAGACAAAAGAATGAGATGACCTCATCCGTCACTGCTTTGCCTTTTTGGTATACTCTGCTAATGACTGCATAAATGGGAAGTGCTTTGTCCCTAATTATCAGATTTCCCCTTTGTTAGACCTCTTACCATCCAACCCCTGACCAAGACATTTCTTCAGGCTGAAAAGTAAATTTTGATTTTCTGTGTGCTTCAATAATTCTCCCCAAATCATTTTCCATGTGTAATTTTCTCTTCAATAATTAAACAGATTTCTTCAGAATCAGAAAAGCTTTTTTTGCCACGTGTGCTTGAATTTTCTTTAGTAGGCTACCTGAAGCTTCCAGTGCACACATCCAAATCCAAAATACGAAACAATAATGCAAATATAAAAATATGAAGTGGTACTCGTACATACTAAATAACTTTTGTGAATATACATTTTGAAATTCTTTGTAGTACACCTGTGCAAGGGTTAATTTACCATAGAGTAGATATGTACAGAATACTGAAAAAGTGTTTTAATATCTGAATAACAATCTGATATATTCAGAGCACATGCAGTTCTATTGATCTTAATGAAAAATGTTGATCATTTAATCAATTCCGATCGCTTTACTAGATTCTTCAATTCCAGTATGAAGTGTAGATGCGCGCTCTCGCCGCTCCTGAAGGGGGCGCTTTGGAGCTACGCGCGCGCGGCTGACGTTGACGTTTATATGCGGTTCTTGCTAGCTGGAGCTACTTCCGCCGACTAGACAGCGTTTGGGCTTTCTAACTTGTTCAAACTCCTGAATAAACTTTATGAGACGCTTTTATTTCGTTTTTAAACGTGTTTGTGTGTGTTTCTGCAGACTTCAGCCTTCCGTTTTATATGTCCTCTGTGAGGATTAAAGCCGCCGAGATGTTAGCATGAGAGGAGGTTACATATTAAAACAGGTAAGAAAAAGAAAATAATCGTGTGTGTTGCTTTATTTAAAGTTTATACTTATGTTTTATTTCCATTTGGTTTTCTGAGAGCTTGTTTTGAAGCTTTGGGTGTAAAATAAAGTCATGAAATGCACACTTAAGTGCAGTTGGTAGAATGCTTCTGGTTTAATAAATACATGTCCAATGTGATTAGCAGAATTTCTTAATATTTGGTATTTAACGTTAACGTTACCCATCGTCCTGACGTGGACGTCACAAGGAAACCAGAGGATCCGTTTTTCCTTTTAATCTCAGCGTTATTTAATATCACCTGGGTGGCTTAAATAATAGTAGCCTACATAATAATAATAATAATAATAATAAACTTGTCAGAACGACGCACATGTCATTATGGAAATGATATCCTGATCAGGAATTAATGAGTGATTAAATACTAGGCTATATTATATTTTAGCATTTTAAGTATAGTTACATTTGTCTCGAATATGCAGACATGGATTCTTATTGGTAGTTTTTTTTATTATTATTAATATTTATTTTTTGTTTTGTATTGAAAGAAATTAACATGTTGGCACAACTATATTTTCTCCACCTTAGTAATTTTGTTTGTGCTCAAGTCAAAGGGCTTTTAAGGTCCTAATAAAATAGAAATAAATAAAAACAAATGCTATTTCTGTATTGAATTATACCAAAATATTTAATATTTTGTCTTGAAATGTATTACGTACATTTAAGCATATACATTGAGATCAAAAAGTTTTTAAGGTATAGAGAAACATTTCCCTTGTTACCATAAACTTTAGAATGGCATTGGTTTTATTCATATATTACACACACACTTACAATTCAGTTAAATTGGGACTTAAAAATCTCTGTTTGTATTTTTATATGTATGATTATAAAAAAAATTTATATGTATGATTATTAAAAAATACATGATTACAATCTCTTTTAATGTTGTTCAATTTATTATTTGCAGTGTTAATACTGTTATGGCTTCTCACAACACCACAACACCAGAGGATGATTTCCCGACTCTGAAGCCTCGACGCATTCAGAACCAAAATGTCGTCCACCGCCTGGAAAGACGGCGGATCTGCGCTGGTCCACCCGGGGCTCACTGGTACCGCGTGCGCTGCTTGCACCAGAACCTCTTCCCCAATTTCACAGTGGTGAATGTGGAAAAGCCCCCTTGCTTCCTCCGTAAGTTCTCCCCTGACGGGCGCTGTTTCATCGCGTTCTCCTCCGACCAGACTTCCCTTGAGATCTACGAGTACCAGGGATGCCAGGCTGCGGAAGACCTTCTCCAAGGCCAGGAGGGCGAGACCCTGGCGAACGGCAATGACCAGCGCTCCCTCAATATCAGAGGTAGACTCTTCGAACGCTTCTTCTCCCTGCTCCACGTCACTAACGTGGCTTCCAACGGTGAGCACTTGAATAGAGAATGCAGTTTGTTTACGGACGACTGCAGGTACGTGATTGTCGGTTCGGCAGCGTACTTGCCCGAGGAGCCTCATCCGCATTTTTTCGAGGTGTACCGCAACAACGAGTCGGTGACTCCGAATCCTCGCTCGCCCCTCGAGGACTACTCGCTGCACATCATAGACCTGCACACGGGTCGCTTGTGTGACACACGCACCTTTAAATGCGACAAAATCATTCTTTCGCACAATCAGGGACTCTACTTGTACAGAAATATTTTGGCAGTGCTTTCTGTGCAACAGCAGACTATACACGTCTTTCAGGTAAAAGGATGCAAATCACCCAGAATTCTATTTTTCTATTCACTTTCTCGTAAGTGATGAGAAAAAAGTTTTTTATTAAACTAAAGTCATTTTAGGTCACGCCAGAAGGAACCTTCCTCGACGTGCGCACCATTGGGCGGTTTTGTTACGAGGACGACCTCCTGACTCAGTCTGCGGTTTACCCAGAGGCTCAAGCTGAAGGCCAGCCCGGCTTCTCTCGCCTCTACAAGGAGAAAACCATCAACTCCCTGAAACACAGGCTGCTGGTGTACCTGTGGAGGAGGGCGGAGCACGACGGCAGCGCCACGGCCAAGCGGCGGTTCTTTCAGTTCTTCGATCAGCTCCGGCAGTTACGCATGTGGAAGATGCAGCTACTCGACGAGCATCACCTCTTCATCAAGTACACCAGCGAAGACGTTGTGACACTGAGGGTCACCGACCCCTCACAGGTAAAAAAAAAAAAACACCACCTCCCCCCCACACACACATACAGCAGTAAAGTAACTGGAGATTGAATCAGATATGCACTGCTGGCGTCATTCCCTAATCTCTGCAAGCGTAAGATGTTATCATTTTGTTTTGAATCCGTACACTGGCAGGATTTGTGTTTTGGGATTATTTGTGGAGTGTTTTTGCTTTCGTAGGTAGATTGTCATTCAATCGGCGTATGTGTGTATATTTAGATAGATTGTGTTGATGTATTACAGTTCCAGTGTAGTGGTTCTTGCTAAGATAAATGACTATTGTTTTAAGTTGAAGGGATAGTTCACCCAAAAAAATTAAAATTCTGTCATCATTGAGTTGTTCCAAATCTATACAAATTTCTTTGTTCTGTGAATATTTGGAAGAATGCATATAAGCGAACAGTTCTTGGCCACCATTAACTACCATAGTAGGAAAAATTACAATGGTAGTGAAAAGTGCCTCAAAGCTGTTTGCTTTCCTACATTCTTCAAAATATCTTCTTTTGTGTTCAGAGAAATATATAAAGCAATTTTTCCTACTATAATAGTCAGTGGACAAGAACTGTTTGATTACAAGCATTCTTCCAAATATCTGTCTGTGTTTGTCAAAAATGTATACAGATTTGGAACAACTTTAGGGTGAGTAAATGAAGACAGAATTTTCATTTTTGGGTGAACTGTTCCTTTAAGGTTGCTTTTATCCAAAGTGACTCGCAATGCATTCCAGATGCATTTTTTTTTTTGTCTATGTGTTTGTGAAATACCTTTGTATTTGTATACGTATATTTGTATTTACACGTTAAAGAGTGTCTGTACATGATGCCATTTTTATGCTTCAGCCTTCGTTCTACGTGGTTTACAACATGCTGACGACCGAGGTGATAGCCGTATTTGAGAACACTTCAGACAAACTCCTGGAGCTTTTCGAGAACTTCTGCGACCTCTTCCGAAACGCCACCCTTCACAGCGAAGCCGTGCAGTTCCCCTGCTCTGCATCCAGCAACAACTTCGCCCGCCAGGTGCAACGCAGGTGAGATGTGCACATAAAACGGGAAAGTTTATAACCACAAATTGGTGGTCTAGTCAGGGGAGGTCTCACACCAAAACCTTTGGTTTTTAAAAAGCCTAATTAAATAGACCCCTCAAGTTCAGGTCCAAATCAAGAAAAAATATTCAAACTTTTTGTAAATGTCATCCACCACCCTTCCAATTGAAGCAGACCGGTTCAAAAATGAAAATTCATCATTTACTCACGCTCTTGTCATTTTAAACCTGTATGACTTTCTTTTTTCTGCAGAACACAAGAGAAGATATTTTGAAGAATGTTGGTAACTGAACAATGGTGATGCACATTGACTTGCATTGGCTTTGTGTCCATACAATAGAAGTCAATGGGTACCGCCATTGTTCGGTTACCAACATTCTTCAAAATATCTTCTCTTGTGTTCTGCAGAAGAAAGAAAGTCATGCAGGCCTTCACGTTATTTATAATGTGTGTTTGCAGGTTTAAAGATACCATCGTGAATGCCAAGTATGGAGGGCACACGGAGGCCGTCAGGAGACTGCTGGGACAGCTGCCCATTAGCGCTCAGTCTTACAGCAGCAGCCCATATCTGGACCTCTCCCTCTTCAGTTATGACGACAAGTGGGTGTCCGTCATGGAGCGACCGAAGACCTGCGGCGATCACCCAATACGGTACCGCTGCGCATACTGTAGACTCTGGTGCATTGAGCACTTGCTGCTTTTATAGTGTCAATTTTTAACATGAAAACTTTCACTGTCAGTGTTTAAAAGTAAATTCAGTCATGAGATTTTGAATTCTTTTATGCTTGTGTATTAATATTTGACATGCATTTAGAACGGCGAAGCGTGTCGCTTTTCATATCTGTGCGTTTTTGTCTTTGCATGTCAGCAATAAATGTAGACATATGCACAGTCTTAACTTTGTTGACAAAGTGCACAGTGAATAGCAGAAGAGGCCAGAATGTACGCCCACTTTTCTTCCGCGTGGTGAAAAGTGAAGCCCAGCGTGAGGTCCGCATCAACTTCCTTGTTAAATCTTGAAACACTGAAGTGTAATTTCATGCCGTGACAGGGGATCTTTAAAACAGTTTTCGAGAGCTCTCAAAATTTCCCTGACAAATGTTACTGTAATTCTCATACGCTGTAAATCATACCGCTTTCTTGCTGCCGCCTTTCGTTACGGCATCACAATAACCTGGTGCTCTCTTTTGTCCAGGTTTTATGCAAGGGACTCAGGGCTGTTGAAATTTAAGATCCAGGCGGGCCTGCTGGGCAGACCCATTAACCACACGGTCAGGAGACTCGTGGCGTTCACCTTCCACCCTTTCGAACCTTTTGCTATCTCTGTACAGCGCACCAACGCCGAATACGTGGTCAACTTTCACATGCGCCACGGGTGCGTATGATCTGTGGATGTAAGAAATCGGAGCCTATTTTTGTTAAGCAGAGGAACGTTTTACGTTTTATTATTCTTTTTTATATTAAAGTTTTATTTATTACACACGTGATGTCTTTTATGTGGTCATATTAAGAAATGTACATATCTGGATATTTGTATTTTAATTAAATTGCAGTTTGCGAAATAAAATAGGATTTGTATTATTGTAGTGTTTATAAGATTAGATTTATTAGGTCCTAAAAAGACTGTTTAAAGACCTTTAGTTCTGTTTAAAGGTGGCCAAACATTAAGATACTTGGTTTATGGTTTCACACAGTGCCGTTTTTTAAATTACCGAGCAAGTAATGCTAATGCCCCCTTTTAGCAGTTTCCCCCCTCGAAAGCTTAATGAAATAGTTTAGCTGACATTACCCAGCCTCTTCCCACATATCACACCAGCATTAACCAAACACAGAGGTGGGTTCAAACCACAACCGTCAACAACACAACAAATGCCGCTAATGCCACAAAAACAAAAAAACGAATTCTGAAATTGGTTCATTATACCCAGTTTACTAAGTGAGAGGTTTCCCAGTGGGAATACAATTGTTCAGTTGATAGAGCAGAGGTTGAAGAAAATGCATCTGTTTTAACAGCCACTTCAGCGCTGATTGAAGGACAATTTTCCATATAGGAGGCCGCCACGAAAAAAGTGGCGAAACTTTCTCCTTTATAATGAAGAAATAGAAAATTATAACTGATAAACCCAATGCATAAACCCCATATTTAGACTTGCCCGTGCGTAAGGAACAGTAAAGTCTCCCCCACCAGTCTAAAAGCTTTCGTCTCTTAAGTTCAGCAGAGTGCCATTTTTTTTGAGTGGACCCCTAAGTGGAACTACTGTAAGTGTAATCATTCCCTCAAGGCTTTATGAATACGAATCTCTGATATCCCGCTAGTCACTGACAGAAATTTCCCCTGTCCAGCGAGATGGCCGCGTTCTGGTAGGTGCTCCAGGCACGGGGCCCCTGAACGCAGGAATGAATGCTTTTAGTCGCGGACCGGATTGAAAAGTGTGTTCCTAGGGTTCGGCGTAGGCGGTAGTGGGAGGGTTTCGACTGCGCTTCGTAGGGCTTCTCTCTCATTTAATTCACCCGTAATGGTGCTGCTGCGGTACGGAACAAAAAACCGTACCGGGGTTATAATTTCACCGCGCAATCAGTTCAGTTATGCGCTGCATGGGAATAAAGGCGAGGACACTTGATTGAGGAGAAAATGAAATGACACGTCGTAAATTGTGATTGCGTTATTCAACGTTTTCCGTCGCGTTCTTCCCTCTTTTGTGCTTTTATTATGCGTCGGAGTGACCTCTCCCCTTGCAAATAATCGACAATGTTCGGGGCGCGAGCGAATTAATTCGATAAAGAGAGAGACGAACTCAAACATGTTACGTTGCGATGTTTCAGTCGCGAGGTTTAATAGCTGTCATTGTTGTGCCTGCCCTGTGTTGTTAGAAGGAGAAAGCAGCTACAGCGTCGTAGTTTAAAAGGTGATAGTGATCTCAAACCGTTCATCACGGGTGAGCTTTGCAGTACACAGGATATCTGTGTGTCATCAAATGAACATCTGCGCGCGCTTGCTCTCGAACCCGGTGACTTATTAGAGGGCGCATTTAAAGTAACTTGACATTTCAAGTTGTGGACTTCATAGATGTTTTTTTTATATAGATGCATCGTCTGCTGGGCTATAGTATTCTGTTGTCTTTCTCTACATAGGTCACTTGTCAGCCTTCTGAAACTCAACTTGTCACTATAGCCTTTTATCATATGTAATTATGATCCTTTCTGGTTTAACACTAAGTTAGCTTGAGTTATTTTAAGTATTTTTCATGTTTCAGATTATGTGTCTGGTTCAGTTCCGATACAAAATTGCATTTAATTTAAACTGCACAGATTTTTAGCACCACAAAAAATGTGAAAATTCTTAAAGGAATAGTAGACGCACACATAAAAATTCTCATCATTTATTAAACCTCATGTCACCCAGAACCTGTATGTGACTCTTTCATCTGTGATAAGATATTTTGAGAAATGTTTATACAGTTTTGTGTCCATACACTTGAAAAAATAAATGTTGGTTCAACTTAAAATAAGTGACCTGGCTGCCTTAAAATTTTGAATCAGTTCAACTTAAAAATATTAGGTAACAACCAGTTTGCATGAAATTCATTAGTTAACAAAATTTTAAGGCAGACAGGTTACTTTAACCCAGTTAACACAAATAAGTATTTTTTACAGTGTACAATGGAATTCAATGAGGTCCAATACTGTTCCTGTTTGGTTATCAACATTCTTCAAAATATCTTTTGTGTTCTGCATTAGAAAGTCATACAGGTTTGGAATGACATGAGGTTGACTAAATTATTTTTTAACTATTTAACTGATTTTTTAGCTTGATTTACCTTGAAACAATATCAATAGTTTTCAGTTTATATCTAAATATTATAAAAGTTTATATAATATTTAATATTACATATTAAACCCAAATAAATATTTAAGTCAGTATAAGAATATATTGAATATGGAGCAATATGAAGCAGAAAAGTAAAAGAGAGCACAAAAATATAAACCCATTGTTTCATTATAAATCAAAATTAATCAAATCTATACATATTTTGACATTAAAAAACATGTGTCTTTTCAAATCTGACATTTGTGAAAATGGTCTTTCACAAAGTACAATTTTCATAAATTATGATAATGTTAGAAATTTAGTCTGAATTAAATTCTGTGTTTTTAATATAAATCTTCAAAGTTAAATATCGCTGGTGTTCTTCTGAAATCTCCATATTTTGTGCTTTTTTTTGTTAAATCATCCTTGTTAGTCACCCTTTATGTTTGTCACTGGATTTTGCAAATATCTAACTAACAAAAAGTATGAAAAAGTGCTTTGACAACACAGTATTTCATCATTTAAAAAGTACAGTGTTTTTTTTTCATTTCTTTATAGACCCAAAATGGTTCTTCTATGGCATAGCACCTATATTTTGCATAGTGTAGCTCTGGTCTCCCCTATACAATCTTTGAACATGTTACTGTTAAAATGACCTTCAAATTCAATAGAGCTTTTATATATATATATATATATATAATTAATGGCATTTTGACTTTGTCTGTGCCTATAGCGCTCGAAACAACACAGGTGTTTGGTAGCCCTATAACGCCGGTCAACTTTCTGTAAGTGTTGACTCTTGAAACTTGTAATCACTTATTTTGCTTTAATTAGGCCGGCCCAAATGGCAGCAACCTAGCATGCGGAGAAGCCACACGTCACCCGAAAAACTTCATCCGGGTTTATTCGGCTGGCTAATTAGGTGTCCAGCTGCTTGCCGGTGGGCCAGCTCGGAGATTACATCCAATCAGACGGCCAAGTAAATCCAGGGCCACTGAGCTGGGCTAACGTGTGATATCCTGCCTCGGTCGGTGACATGGTTGGCTGGGGTTAACCTGTGAAGAGGCAGCAGGTGCTGTGGGATTATGTGTCCGTCCTGCCTCTGGTTACACAAGCTAATTGAACACATTCTGACGCCCTCCAGACTCCTGAGGAAAGCCTCTGGACGTGAGCGTGCGGTGGAGGGGACGTGTGTCGTTTGAGACGCATTGTACTGTACCGATCCCCGTAGTAACAAAAAAGATGTCTCATTTGATTATGTAAAAATGGTACAATAGCGTTACAAATCTAATGTGCATATAGGGGAAAACAGCTGAAACGCATGATTTTTATGTCTTTTGGTAAAGGCAGAGCCTACTGACTTCAAGCATGCGTCATAATGATGTATTTATTATTATTATAATTTTTTAGAAGAATATTTATAGACTGTTAATAATGACTATATTAATAATTAATAATTTCATTAAGCAAGCTCACTATAGAGCTCATAAAACAATATTTATATAATATAGCGTGTAAAGGGATAGTTCACCTAAATGTTGGTAACCCAACAGCAGTGAAACGCATTGACTTGCATTGGTTTCGTTTCCATATAATAGAAAGTCAATCGGGTCCAATATTGTTCGGTTTCCACCGTTCGTCATCTTCTTTTGTGTTCTACAGAAGAAAGAAAGTCATACAGGTTTGAAATGACAAGAAGATGTGTAAACGATGACAAAATTTTCACTTTTGGGTGAACTATTCCTTTAAGTCGGACACGAATTACTATCCACAACCAAGGTTTTCGCAGACAAAATTTTTTGGCACAACAAATAAAAAAAACAAAATCTGTTTCATTTGTTTCAAAATCTGATCATGTCATTAAATAAAAAAATGAAGTGTTATTTAATGCACTCTTTTCGACCATAACATTGAAACGAGGTTATAATAATAAAGCAATAGATCAATATTTGAAAAATGAAGACTTTTAGAGATTTTCATGTTGTGAAAACTAGTCGAGCATTTCTAAAGGTAATGTGCTGAAAGACATCTGCTAGGACACCTGTGAATGTGAAAAGATCTTTCTTTAGCTTATAAATTTGCAATAAAGGATTTTGGGAGCAGCACATACAAAAT
Organism: Oreonectes daqikongensis; assembly: GCA_026939265.1. NCBI lineage: Eukaryota > Metazoa > Chordata > Actinopteri > Cypriniformes > Nemacheilidae > Oreonectes > Oreonectes daqikongensis. The sequence continues at coordinate 7,209,143 of JAOTQM010000036.1, read as the reverse complement.
TGTCTGAGGAAAGTAACGTTTAGCATGTTTCATAGGATTTTAAGGGCCACTGTATGTGTATATAAAGGGTTTATTTGCAAAAACAGTAAAATCTGTTTAAAAAAAACAATTTTTTATTGTGTATAGTTAGCAGTGAGTTATTATTACTAAATCTCCCAAAAAACTGCAGTTTGTTTACTATTGATTGGACATTTTCTTTGCAAAAAAAAGTGGCGTAAAGCATTTATCAGATATATAAATCATGTTTAGTGATGGACGTCTGTCTGTTAATAAAAATGTGGTTTATCTACAATGTTGATGAGGTCAATGTTTGAGTTAACACCGAGTAGGCAATACAAATACAATTGGTCCTGTAAAGCATTAACCCGAGTTTAACTACAACAAAACCTTAAGACGTGGACCATATGTTAACGTTTACGACATGCATGTCGTTTTATCAATCGCGATGCTAATATACATGCAAGGCCCACACGTATATATTCCCGACCACATGCGAAGACGAGCCAGCGATGCTGGCCTGACCCTGGTTTCTATGGTTACCATGTGTACTTTGTTGTAGCCGCTGTCTGCCTGGTAACCCAGTTCTTGCTAATTGCCGTCGTCTTGGCAACAAGGTGGCCGATGTTATCTGGGAATAACGGGAAACAATCGGCAACAAATGTATGTATTTATTAGAAGGATTTGGCCCGGCCCGGCAGGAGAGAAACGCTCTTTGTGTTTAGGGTTAAAAAACGTGAGACGAGACACCCGACCTTACAAGATCACACTAATTTCAGCAGCCACCTGTTAGCTTGTGGTGTAATATGAAACGGAAAGGGTCCTTATTGTGTGTTATCGTGTAATTCAATAGAAAGGACCTACAGTGATTTTCAGTGGAGTGAGACACGCACATCATCATTCAGTGGAGGTAATGAGTCTAATGACCGTGTTGAGTTCAATAATTCAGCTAATTTAATTCTGTAGGAACTCTCTGCCTAATGTAAAATATTAAGATGTGTAGCTCACTGTACCTTAAAAAGCACAAAGTCTGCTATTCTGTATTCCAAAACCTTAGCGTGTAATGCATATTTGAATATTATATAGTGGATATTTGTTTTATTCTCTTTTTTCTAAATATGCTGGCAATTTGGTTTAGGAAGTTCGCAAATACAAAAAATACTGTTTTTAAAGTCAAACCACGTGGACCACTTTACAAGATGTAAACGCTGGTCCAGAACCACTTATTCGTTGAGATATTCGTTGAACATTCTGATTCATTATAAATGTTGTGTCGGTTGTATTTTGTCCAAAAATTCACTGTAAAGATTTTTGCTGTAGTTATGCAGCAGTTTGCGACTTACTGTAGATTTATATTTATCTAATTTATTGGCAACAGTTTGTTCAAAGATTAAACATTAACAAGTCTTAATCTTTACAGGAAAAACCGATAAAATAACAGCATCATGCAATGCATTCTGGGAACCAAAAACCTTTTTCTGGTTTTTTTCAGAATTTTGAAATGCTTGCACGAGGCTGTTATTTTATCGTTTATTTTCTGTAAATATAAAGACTTGTTAATGTTTAACGTTTATTTATTACTGTAATTTAATACTGTAATTTCTACAGTGTAGTGTTGAAAACGTAAACAGGGAGTTCTTCTGGACCAGCATTCAAAAGTGGCTTATAGTTTCTTTAGTTTTTATTTGTGTAAGTGTGATTTATAATGTATCTGCTGTTTGCAGTCAGGTTTTATTTTGAAAGATAAGTTATTATTAAAAACTGGATTATCACAGAAATCAAAATGTATATGATTATTACGGAAAAGCAATAATGAAGCCCCACCTTTAAGCTTAACCATCACTGATGTGCACGGCAAGAACTGAATTTGTTTCTTAGCATTTTTCTCCTGTTTTCCAATACAATGTCTAAATTTTTTTTTATTGAGATAGATCAATTTCCAAGTTTTTCAACTGACCATGTGCATCGTGGAGTGCTTTTTTCATGCGTGTGAAATCATGTACGTGTCATTAATACAGCGTCATATTGAGATGCATACATCAAGACTTTATATATGCAGGCTATGCATCTGCCTATTTGTCATCCATCTGCTTCAAACCAGAAACATTTGTATCAACAACCTCAGGCTGTATCTTAGCATGTATCAAACAATTTAAAACATTAATATAGTAATTTAATGTATGGCCTCCCTTGCGCACCATTTATTACACTTTGATTGTTAAGGCCTATGTTTCTATATCATTTTAAATAGGTCATACTTGATGAAACTGTGAAAACAAATTCAAACTGGTAATATAAATGCTTTTCTTCCAGACGAAATGTTTTACGTACATCATTAGCGTCCATGTTTCTGATTACTGAACTTGGCGTAATAGGACATTCGCCTCTCTTAAAGCATACGCTCATCGCTCCATAAATGTTTATTATGTTTAGATACGTTTTTAAATAGGTTCACCAAGTCCTCCATTTCAATTTGCGGCCGTCTTCAAAACCCGAAACCTTTTCTCCGAGACCCATTGCGCCTGATTAGCTTCTTTTGAAGTACCTCACATCCTTGATACGCCCCTAATGCCGCCGGTATCTATCGAAGGCCTCGCCGCGCGGTGGAAATGATCATTCGCCCATTACCCGGGCTCAGCTATTTTTATCCGTCGAATGAAACCTCCTAACCTTTCCCTGTTCACTCTTCAGCACATGTCTGAAGGGTAACTGCCCCAATAACGCACGGCAACATGCGTTGGGTACGTTAACCGGGACCTGCGCTCCAAGAAATCAAAGTAATTTGATAGTTCTTAGTTAGAGTATGCAGAGGGGCGAGCACTTCTAAAAAATCTCACCTAGGTCCGGTTCCACCGAAGGTCACAGATTGTGCCTCTCTTTTCTATATAACACAAAAGAAGATATTTGGAGAAATGTCTCAGTGGTTCTGTGTCTATATAATGGAAGGCAATGGGGTCCAATGTTGATTGGTTCTTCAAAACATCATCTTTTACATTTTTTTGGGATGTGTTATAGCCTATATTTATATTATTAACATTATGCAGTCGCTGTTGGAAAGGAGTCAAAAATACAAAAGATTTTTCTGAAGACCAGTGGATGGTTTAAACATTTAGGACAACCGGGAGACTCATGAACAACTATCACGCATTTAAAAACATTAAATGAATGCACATTTAATTCTTTTACTCTTGTGGATTATATGTAAACATCAAAAGTTATGGTTTCATCTGACACGTGCCTGGCCGAAGGTAACTTCCGGTCTGTGTTTGTTGATCGGTAGTGGCTAATAATATATTTATTGTATAATAATTGCATTAAATAAACAATTTGTTGAATGGGTTGTGTAACTTTGTCACATTTAAGTTTAGCCAAGTAACGGTTCTTCTACTGGTAACCCAAAATAATAATCACATAATGTTTGTATATGTTGTTGCTGCTGTCTACACACGTGTGGTTGTGTATACCGAGTTGCTTTCAGCATTATCAAACAGTACCTCACACCAAAGCAAATGCATCTGAACAGATGAAATGCGTCCCCACGTCATCTTTTGCCCACTGTTTATATCCCCAAACACAGGCACAATATTTGTACCTCATGTTTTGAACACTCTGTCAACATTTAATATCATCCAGAGTACAGTTTCCTTTTCATATGACCAATATTGATTGTGAGCTGCGGTTCATTTTCTAGAAGCACCTCGAGGGTCGATTGTTCCGAAATCCCGCAAGGAGACGGCGAACCCTGCAAAGACACTCAATAAAATGAAACTTTTGTATGGCCGAAGAAAGCAGAACGAGCCTAAATATTGACAAAACACATTTGACTAGGCCTCGCTGTCCCTCGGATTTTGTCAAGGCGTGCGGGAGCTTCGAGCTGGCTGTGAATTGGGAATGAAGGTCTGCAAGCTAGCGCATGTCCTGCGAGCCCTGTGGCTGTGCCAAGGCTCGTGTGTGCTTCTGAATGTACGACTTTTTTTCCTTCCTGGGGGCCACATTTGATTTGGTGTCAACACAGAATGGGAGAGGTAGAGAAGGTACAGATGAAGAAGTGGTTTGCTAGTCTTGTCTAGGCTAACGTTAACAGTCTGGCCAAGACGATCAAAACCGTGAGATGGCTGGTCTATAGGCTACATTTTTGTACGATTTGCGATTTTAGAGTTGCTTTTTTCTAGTAATCGTCCGGTTTTTTTGCGAATTCATACGACTAAACCACCTCTTAAAATATTCACGAATTCTCACGCGATCGGTTGTCTGGCCATGCTGGTGTTTAACTGGTTTTGACCATCTGGTCTCCCATCTAACAAGTGCTTTCTAAGCCACTGGACGGGACGTCATGGTTTTGTTTAGCCGCGTTTTTCCCCCACATATCATCGTGTAGGTGTGCAAAGGTTACGAAAATATGATTAAATGTCAGATAATAGCGAACATTCATTTGATCTCGAAGCTCGTAAAAGCTCAATGGAGAAAACCACAGAGAGAGAGAAAAACAAGAGAGCTCGACAAACAAAAACCTCGCCACATGTCGCCATTGGAACATAATCTAAAATTACGCGGCGAAGCTAACTCATTACCATACTCATGCGCCGGAGGAAAATGCTCTGATTATGTTTTACTTTACGCTGATGACCGAGATGTATTCATCTGCTACGACCGGGCCTTTGTGCGTCTCCGTGTTGGGCTAGGGGAAAAGGGAGGAGGGGGGCGAATACGTAATAATCATCCTCCCCGGATTAAATGGAGACCATTAGACAGATATTAGGGGAACAATTGGGAGTATAGGGCCAGGCTGTACGCTAGCGTACTTCAGTACGATCAACCGGTGAGTCACGGCTCGGGCTAATGGTTTATCAGACGTACGGACGGGACCGCGAGATGCAGCGCACCGGGAGGCCTGGCCGCAGGCCTTCCGTCCGGGTTCCGCTCCCTCCTCTCCCGCCATTACCGGGAAAAAGTCATTACCGCTGTAATTATTTTCAAGAAGCCGTACCTGCTCTCGACTCGGCCAACTCGCAAATATCGGCGAATTGCTTTCTTTGATAAATACCGCAACAATCGCGAGGGTTATTTTGCCGTACGAGGACTGTTTTGCCATGTTATTTTCCGGGGTATGTCCATTTAGAAGTAGCCTAAACCGCGTTCGAGTCCACACGTTAATTGGTCGTAATTAAGGGCGGGATGGATGAGTGCGTGTACGCGTTGTGAGGCGGAGGCGAGCGTGGGTTTGACTGTCACAAGGCAAACAAAGCTGGTCATGTCTGAGAGCGCCATGAATAATCTCTGATTGAGCTCAATTATCACAGCAGACGTATCTGTCAGAGACAGAGGCGGGGGAAAATGAGTAAGGCCGGTTAATATTGGTGAAAACTCACTTTTGGTACAGGAAAGGGGAACGGGCAGAACGCCGCGGTGCCACAAAGATCCAGGCGAAATTAGACCAGCGTGTATCAACATGGAAAATGAAAGGAGGCACCTGTTTATAATAGGCACCTCCCTGGAAGAAGCTTATTCCTCCTGATGGGACCCCTACGGATGACAGGAGACCCAACTAATCTTTATGTCACCTGGTCCTAACCGCGGGGAGGGGGAACACAATCGGCACATGCGGAATCGTATTGACGGGTTGCGGTCGGGGGTGTCGTTTTGCTCCCCGGGATGGCATAATCACATTATGGATGAAAGAGAAGCGTTGTCTGTATTAATAGGTGTTTGACTTAGGTGGGGTTTTACCCCAGCAAGACCCTTTGTCAATATGGCTAGTGTAGTGCTGCCACCATGTGGTGTGTTTGTGAACAAGCATGTCCAATGTTCTTTCATATTAAAGGTACTGTACACTGAGACTTGAGTATTCATATCAAATAGAAAAAGAAAATATAATGCAACTTGTACTTCTTGTTTAGAGTAGCCTGAAAATGTTATGACACATGCAAATGATTTCCCTTGTAATCAACGCACACCATATATTACGCTAGTGATTTGTTTATGTTTATACCAGTAGGGGGCAGTGCAGTTCCCTGTGAGATAACCATTTAAAAAGAGGTCAGAAATAATGTTTCTTAGTGTCAAATTGATCCCAACCATTAACATTTAAGCATGGCAATGCAAAACAGAAAGGTACAGATTTACCAGCATGTTTAAACTGTAATTATGTGATTAATAAGTGTATAAGTTGACCATTTTTAAATGGTCAGTTGCAATTTTGTGTACATTCCATCTTATTAAGTTTAAAAATGTAAGGTGGCATCATTTTTTGTATATGTAACATTTTGTCATTTATACATCATTGGGGTTTCTGTAAACCTGAACATTAAAAGAATGTTTTGATGGTTTTCATATTGGTTTTAATGGGACCTATAATGGTGTCTACTGGTATGTGACAGATGCTATTGGTCGGATGGTAAATATTATTGGAATAATGCCCAAAACACACTACAAAATGGAATTTATTAATGGTTTTAATGGAAAAATCTAATGGTTCATAATGTACTATTTTAATGGTACCCATTAGAATTTCTGTGTTTCTATTGGGTTTCTACCCTGCTGAAATCTGTTGATAAGTATCTGGGAGAAAGATGTAGTCTTACATATGGCTTGTTTACTGGAGGGTCTTTATTGCATTTCTTTGTTAAACTGCTTGAGAAACTGTCCATTATAAAAAGTACTTTACAAATATAACAGTCAGTGGAGGAGAATTCCTCATTTTCAGAAATAGATTTCAAGCCCTGATTATATTTACACTGATCTTTCTTTACTATTTGCTACTTGCAGTATTTGTAGTAAAAACACAAATAAAGCTGATCGTCTTCACCAGTAAGCAGCTACAAGACAAATGCTCATGGGAAATAGCTAAGAAACATCTTTCTTTGTCATATTCAATTAATGTTTACATCAGTTGCCCACATGAGCCATACCAATGATTCAAGGAATTGATTTCTAACTCTCTCGCTTGGATGAGTTCTTGGAGTTGATCCTCAGAACATTGAATAACAGCATGCTGTGTCAGGTAACCTATTTTTAGTCTGAAAAATCCAAGACTCTTGGATTTTGTATTTCTGTCTTTCATATTTATGCAGCACATTAATAAATAAAGCAACGTTTTATTGCCAAATATTGGACATGCCAACATTCAAAGCTTAAGATGCTTTAATATGAATAATTCCTAAGTCGGCATGAGCTTTATTGACAATCCGTGTGGATGCAGCTACAATTACACATAAATAAATACTCCCGACAGTGGTAATACAAAGGCTCTTAACATGCATTAACTATTATCCCCACGGTGCCTGCTATTTGACCATTTAATAAAACTCAATTAAACATAGCTGGATGCAGATCGAAGAGCTGTTGCGCAGCACAGAAACGCAAGATCCGAGGTGTGTTTTTGTTGTTATGACATAAACGTTGCTGGCATGTGTTAAAACACCAGAAGCCAGGAGAAAAATAATAAAACTCTCATTTATGCATGTTACGCAACCAGCCCGCTGAATATCTGAAGGCATGTTTGATTCAGCACAATAAGAGATATAGCAAACAAAGCATTTTTGTTTGCCAGCAGTCCCACACATATTTTAGTAGAATCATATTAAGTGTCTTTGTGTGCCAGACATTGTGCAACAATTGTGTTAACTGCGACCCACCTTGCGTGGATATGTAGACATGAATATTCATGAACCTAAAAATATCTTATCATGTTTATATTCTATACTTCGTTTTATTTACTATTTTAGCTATCAGATCAATTATACACGAGGCTGAATTTTGTTTTAGTGGTAGTCCTGTTGTTTTACCACTAGGTGGCAATAGTTAGCTTTCTAAATGCATTTGGTGTAGTTACTCAGATTGCTTCCACAAATCCTCATATTTTAAAAAAAGTTGACGATATTACATTAAGTAAAAACACATTTTGAGTCATGATGCGTCATATTTAATTTAGTGAACACGAGTCTAACAAAATCATCGTGGGCTGGCATCATAGGCATATTGTGAGATGTCATTCAAAGCTTGACTCTTTCCTCAGAGAAACACAAAATATGATATTTTGGGCAATGCAAAATTAGTTTTGTGTCTACAATGGACGTCATTGGGGTCAATGTTGTTTGGTTATCAACACTCTTCAAAATAGAAATAATTTTTGGGGCAACAGGTTTTGTAAACCTTTCCATATAGTGTAATAATATGTTTATACTTTTTCAGGTTCAGGAAATGAACACCATGGTGCACATGCTCTGGTTCTTTTAAAGCATCTCATCCTCTTTGCACCAGTCCAGTTACGAGCAACACAAACGCTGTCCCACCAATTCCGCGTGTGTTGTGGGAAAACACGGAAAAAACATTTTCTGCTTATCGCAAAATGACAACTGCAGTTGATGTGTGACAGTGTTTGACTGTAACTCTGCTGTTGCTGTTAGATGGCTGAACCCACTCTGCCATGTTGGCACGGATATTTTTAGCCCTGGCGTTTGGCAGAGGGACCAGCACTAAAAGAGATGAGGTCACACAGACCTGCAACTGCAAAAGGGCAACTGGGGATGAAGAGGGCGGAGTCGGGCATGGTCACGTGGGGCAGATGATAGAATAGCGGATGAGGTGAGTTTTTGTCAGGTGTAGCCTAAGTTTTGTCTTGTGAAAAGACTTTTGTATTTTCTTAATGATAGAATTGAAATGATAAAATAGTGTCAATGGTGATGCTTATATTTGGTGTTATACAAACTTACTGTTTGGACTATACGCAGATGAATGCGTCTAATGCTGCGTTCAAGACATCTGTGGGATATTTCTCGCCACAAACCCGCAATTAACTTTTGGATTTAGGAAGTATTTAAAGTATTATGTAACCTTTTAAAGTAACCAATGGTTTAGTATTAAAACAATACAAGCATTTATTAATATTAAAAGAACGCCGTTCCAGAAATTACTTCCGGGTTGAGCTTGGACGTCATCGACGTTTATTATTTAAGGTTTTATTTAATATAAGCAACCGTTACATTTAAAGGTGAGACTAAAACTACAGTAATACGTCTTATGAGAAATAAATGTTACTCTTAAAATGTTTAATAATGTCTTGATGACGTGTGCAGCCTTCGTATGCGACATTGGAGCGCACCGCAGATGTCTTGAACGCAGCATAAAAACCCCAGCAATGCCCTTTCAACCACACACCAATTTACTTGAAATGCACCTTAGCAAACACCCACATGTTTTTTATGACGCTTTCTTCTCGAATTCTACTGTTTTATACTTCCAAAGATTCACATCCTCACCGACTGTACGCTATCACAGGACCAACAAAACATTGCGCCTCACATCTCCACCGCGCATTGCCTCATCTTCCCCCGATACCTCATAAACCATCTTGTTTGCCGACACTTTGTGCTCGGATTGCATAATGGCTCCTCCTCAGCCGCTGATAGGCTTCTTCCCCACCTTTTAGAGCCCTCTTCCCATCAGCCTCAGCAGGCCCCTTCCTCAGATCCACCTGTCTGCGTGCCGAGCTCTGAGGAAAGCACTAAAATATTCCCTTTGTAAGCCGTACCTCCTCCACAATTCGTCTCCGCGCGGATGACCTTGACCGCCCCAATCCCGAAATAAACTGGGCACACGGGTGTTTTTATTGCGTCTTCTGGACTGTATTATCGCAGGCTGGTTTCTCTTTCTATAAATGGAAGATCCGAATCTTGCGCTATCAACTTTTTGCAGCCAAGTCAAAGCAATCTGTTGTCTGGCATTCAGTTGTGCAGATTGCTTGTTGCTTTGTGAATTTTTGCCTGGAGGGCTTATGTTTGGTAAATCGCCGCATCTCTGAAATGTATTTTCTTGTGTCCATTTTGTTTGTGCTGGATCTTTATAGAGTAATTTATTTAAGAGATACAGAACAGAGAGTTGATAACCCTATAGCACACACCTTTGTGTTTATATTTTTAATAAATACCGGAGCCTTATGTCATTTAAAATAAATAGTAAAGTTTTTTTAAATTTAATTCAAAAATCGTTAAAGGTTAATCTTCAAAGCAAATGTTTGTTTTATTGAGGAAATTTTCCAGTATTACTGTCTGCTGTGCATTTACTGTTTGAATAAATGCCTCTCAAATGAAAAAGAATTGTTGGATTATACCAACATTAGTGACATCATATCTTAATATAAGAGTTTTGCAAAAACTGGTCAGCTTTGTGCTTTAAAGAGCGCAACTGCATATTCCACCATGTTATCAGAGTTATGTCAGTGAAATACTCAAAGCTTAGATCTGGATGAAATCTGAACATCGGTCCTCTGGTTTCTTTAGTTTTGTCTGTAGAACGCTGCTCCACAAGTGTTCCTTGATGCAGAATAAATTACGGTTTGCAGCAGATTTTATGTGCATTTGTGTCTGATTTATAGAGCAGATAGTCCTGAATTATGGTTATTGTGACCTTGTAATACCTGACACGAAAACGTAAAGAAAGACAAGGTGATAAAAAAATGTCAGGCACGAAGCCCACCCCTATGCCAATAGTGCCATGTAATCCATGGAATTCAGGCATTCTGCTATCTTATCACAATTAGCTGGGATATTTTTAACTCAGCGTTGGGTCAAAAATGGATGAACTCAACTGCTGGGAACCCAGAAAGTGGTTATATTTGACCCAATAATGGGTTAAAAGATCACATCATTTTGGGTTGACACAACCCACACACGTTTTCTGGAAGAAATAAACCGTAAAATAACATGCGGTTTTTCTCATTTGTGGTCTTTTTCTGAAATAAACTGTTAAAAACTGCAGCTGGGATGCTAGAAATAAATTGTAAAATACCATTTTTCCCCTGCAAAAGTACATTTTCACAGTTTTTCTTGTAAATTTTACGTTTTTGTCAAAAAACAGTACAATTCAGTAAAATTACAGGTTTTTTTACATTAAATGTGGAAAATCTGTAAAAATACACTTTTCTTGCATTGCAGCAAAGGTTAATTTAGAACCCAACGGTTGGCTTCAACCCTTTTTGACCCAGTGCAGAATTTTTCTCCCACCTGTTTATGAAACATTTAACATAGTTTATATTAAAGCTGCAGTTTGTAACCTTTGCCTCTATATCGCCATCTCTGTTTGAAACCAAATTACAGGTTAGTTTTGTACTTTGTTGAAGTCAAATAATGCCAAAATCACATTTCCCATGAAATCCGACTTGACATCTCAACTACAAATCAGTATTAAAATCTAGCCGTTGTAAATTGTAGCAAGGCAAGGTTTTTTTGTAGCTGATTTTTTGTGTACTTCCTCAAAAAAGTGACATATTGCAACCTTGAAATCATCTGCCAAATCAACAACTGTACATCAAAAATTCTTATCTCGTGACACGAGAGTTTACTTTCGTATCAGCATTCACCAGGCAGCGCTGTTTTATAATACAGAATGCAAATTATAGGTCTGCTTGCACGCTGAATCCAAAATGAACGTAGATTTGCTCGGAGTTAAGGGATTTACGGTGGATTTGGAGCGAACAGGAGTTTCAGATGGAAGCCACATGATATCTAAAGCAGACCTCGGGGCTGGAGCATTAGTCTCTAAGGACACAGAGCAGCTACAGTGCCGTAGGCCTGCTATCCTCCTCTTCAAGAAATAACTTGCCTGCAACCTACTGCTACACATCTCTTGGTGTGAATTGAGTCTATGTGTTGCCTGTTGTTATAGATGCTATCAGTCAAGCGCCACGCGTCCACATGCCTGTACCTGCGCTCTGACATCAGCAGCCAATCTGTATTCCGCAGGAACGCGGAGAGCATGTGCGAGCTGACAAACAAATGAAATAAACAGTCGGTTTGATGGAGAGAGGATGAGAAAATGAGAATTTGATCGAAGTTTGACAATAATTCCCACGCTCACTGTATTAGCGGAAAGATGCTTCTCATTTCGAAGGTCTGACTTGGAATTAAATATCCACCCCACTGCGTTTCTGTCACCATTCTCAACAATTTGGCATTTCTTTGTGGCAGGTCTTTGATATTAATGTGGGTGGTTTTCTGCGAGAAGAGGTATTTTTCTTCTTTTATTGCTCTCTATTGAAGAGCAACACATTCAGAGAAAATCTATTGTTGTAAACTGTTTGGCCAGGAAGAATATAAACTCCAAGACATAAACATAATATTCTTATACGAAAACCAGCTTGACTGAATCAGGTTAGAAGTAATAGTGCACTTAAAAATGACAATTTACTGGAAGATGACATCAAATAATACATCAGTATCATTCATTTTTACGGTTCCTTTGGGTTTTAATTCAATGAAAATTAGGGGAAATAAACCAAGAATTGTTAAAACTTTACTTTTAAGGTTAAACAATTGATTTGAAACTTTTAGGAATTTTCATGGCATTTTCTTCAAGTTAAAGTCAAATTTCAGGTGGCTGTGTAGAGACTCCTGGCACATTTTTAGTTGAATGTTATTTACGAAAAGCACATTATATTTGCCCAAAGTTAATTTAACTGCGTTTATATGTAAGAACTTCTCATATGTTTCTCCAGATGATGGTGATGCTGTTGCCCTCTGCTGGTACAATAGATCATTATCCTTGTCAAACTGACCTCTCAATGCAAACAGTCATATACAACATAACATCACACAATAACAGTTGTTTCTTTTACATTTTAAATGCAGTTAGTCGTTTGTTTTTTATATTTGTGTGTTTGTTGTATGAGACAGTGAGGTTCACTCAACAGCCCAACACATTTTGAAGGCCCCTCGATACTCAGACTGTTGACAGATGTCTTGTGGTTTGTTAGACTTCTTTAACTCTTGTGGCACACATGTCAGTGTGGTCTTGGACAAAGGCTTCTCTTTGAAAGTGACATCTGCGGAGGGCACAGAGGTGACTGGAGGCCAGAGGTTGAGTCCTGCAGGCTAAAGTGTCTCTCTGCTGCTGCTGTCAAACTGAAGCTCAGGGCTCTGCAGGACACAACTGTCCCTTACAGCTCTGACAGATCGCTCACCATGCGGTCCTGCTGTTCTTTCTTTCTTTCTTTCTTTCTTTCTTTCCAAATTTCAGGATTTCTTTATTCTATTCTATTCTATTCTATTCTATTCTATTCTATTCTATTCTATACACAGCTAGTTCAAATCTCTAACCCTAAACTTGATTTTTTTTAAATATTTATATTTTTATATATTTTTATATTGATTTAACAATTTTATTCTAGATTTGTATGTGTACATACACATACACGTGCACATACACACTTAACAAACAGCAATCTGTTATGTCATGGGTGGACACAGAGGGGCCACCTGCATGCTAACTGTCTGTGACCGAGGTGATACACAACAAATTTTAAAATGCTTGACGCTACTCCTAGCACAAATAAAGTTTACAAAAGCTGATAAATTATGCAAACTCTTTGTCTATCCGGACAGACTATTACAGTGAAGTCGTATTGTCTTCAATGCACCTGAATAAATTCAAATTCATAGCACAAATGTTTTGCATAGATAAATGATTGCCACGAAAGACTGAGCAGCGCAGCAGAAACGCAGCGGTCGTACGGGGGGAATCAGAGCGCGCAGACAGGATGATGAAAAGGAAAGTTCCCACTGTGCTTATTGAAATGCATCACAATCATTTGACATGCAAGTAATCTCTAGGCGCATTCGCTGGCAGGGCATCTGAGCTGCAACTTCTCGAGACCTTGTGCATGTCTGAAAGCCCAATTTCAGTTTTTGACATTTTGGGGATCCTGGAACAGGATTCAAGTATCTCTTCACTTTTGCATGTATTAATTGCCTTAAAGCAAAAGTCGACAACAGTCGGGTGCCATTTGTTTTGTAGCCTATTGAGATTCGTAGAGGTATGACATTTTTGTGCATTTTGTCATATTTCCTCTACGCATATTTCAGACAGACATTTAAGAGATGCTCATGAGTGCATGACATATTGAAGGATAAGTTGTGTGCTTGTATCACTCTCCAAAGCTTTGACTAAACCACACTGTTACCTAAATGTGCAAATGCAGAAAATTGTGTGGGAAGCTCCCATGATCTTATGAATGTTTATCTTATTTGAACTTCTCCTGAAGACATCCAAGATTTACTTTGGCTGATGCAGAGTGCCGTGTCTTACTCATACTCTTACATCTGACCTTGTGCAAAAGTGATTCATTTTGGGCCACGTTTTAAAACTGATCACATTGCTCGGCCTCCGAGGGAGCTATCGCTGGATGAATTTGGCAGGTTTCAGCATGTGTCAAAGTTGCCATAAGACTCCATATTTCTTCTTACATAATGAATCCTAATGGACCAAGCCTAAAGGTTTGGACTTTTTCCACCTACCTGTTCAGCCCAAGCCAAATCACCGTGACGCAGCTCACTTAGTTTTTGTCTTTACGATATACCGTGTTTCCCTTTCTCCCATTCTGGAGCATGCAGACCTATATTAAGTAGAGGTGCTGTAATGTGTTTTTTTCTTGTATTTTGATGCTGTTCTGCTGAGCACACAGACCCTAAAGAGAAATCCCATTTCAAATTAAATTTAAATGACCCCCCAAGCTCATAAACAGTGGGTCGCCTGACAGCCTAATTTATAATTCAGCACCGAGCTAGGGGCTTCTGGTCTGATGTTAAGGAAAGGCGGTCGGCGAGTGAGTCTTCGCATGTGATACGGCTATAAAAACGTTAAAAAGCACAAAACACAAACACCTGCACACATAACATACAAACACAGTTCTGCACCAAAATCTACTGAGCTGCAAAAATATGTCATAGGCAGTCTTCTAAAAGATAGACTTGGAGCACAAAAAGAAGATATTTTGAGAAATGTCTCACACAATGGAAGTCAATGAGGGAACATGTTGTTTGGTTACCAACATTCTTTCAAATATCTTCTTTTGTGTTCCACAGAACAAAGAAATGAAAGCTATGACATTTTTTCTTACCTTTGTGTTGATGATCCTGTGCCATTATGCATATTGTATATTTTTCCATTTGCATTTGAAGTGCATTGTTTACTGGCTTCAGGGGTTGGTTTTCTGCTAAATGAGTTCTTGGAATTCTCACAGGATCATTTTAAATTCAAGATTAACGTATGATATTATCGTTACGAGCAAAGTGGGACGCATGCTCATATAGTTTTACCAGTAAACGCTCAAGTCAGCATAAATACAGATGACTGAAGGATGCAGGAGGGCAATGTTTGTGAATGCTTGCGTGTGCTAGATTGTGCATATTTTAATTGAGAAAGCGAGAAAACTACTAATTCCAATTGTTTATTTACCAAAAATGTGAAAAATGCTAAACGTCGCAATTTCATCCAGGACCCCTGCGAGGATCCCCCTGTGATGCAGACAAAACATGTAATCCACCAGAAACCAAATTAGTTTCAAGGCCGAGTGCAGTGTGATGGTTTGTGGAGGAACGTATTTTGCATTTAGGATGCTCGGATGACAAGGTTAGACCACATAGATAGAATTCGAAGCATGGAAAAATGAAGGCTGGGTCAGAGCTGAGACCTGGTGGTAATTGCTTATGCATAAAACATCTTTCTCCATTGACGACCATTGAAAAGTAGCTGTGCATTCTGATGAAAGTACACTTTTTGCAAGCAATATAAATCACTGTTTGTTTTCTCATTTTACAATAGATGTTTTGGCGTTTCTGAAGGGTTTTTAAAAGAATGAAATGAATGGCTGTCTTCGTTTCACAATTCCGCAGGTTAGCCCATCGACCAATCAGCATCGACATGATGTCATTTTGCTGTAGCAATAAGTCACAAAGCAATAGCTTCTTTTATTACCTACTTGTGCGATGCTCATGTAGGCGATGTGTGTCAGACATTTCCTGATAATTTCCTGTCTTTTCTTTGCTCCTTTTAGGAACATGACTTATAGACCAAAGCAAGAGATGGAGAACGGCAGAAGAGGGCGAGTTGGAGGTGGGTTAGATGTGAGTCTTTCTATTAGTGCTCGCTAATAGTAGAGTAGACTCGCTTCCTTTGTGTGTGCATGTTTTTGATCAGCTTCAGAGTTTTTAAAGGACAAAACACGTCCTCCTGGAAGTAAAATTCCTGGCAGAGTCCGACTGGTTGACTTCTTCACCAAAACTGGTCATTTTCAACCCAGCGTTGAGTCAGAAAGTGACAAACTCCATTGTTGGGTTTAGTTAATTCAGAAAATGTTTATATTTCACCCAACAATGGGTTAAAACAACGAAGCATTTTGGGTTGAAACACCCCAACATGGGTTCATTGGTTGGGATTGTACCTTTTTGACCTGACAATGGATTGAAAATAGTCCAGAATTATCATTTACCGTCATCAGTGGTGTAACCAAGAGTGATGCTTTTGTCGGCCAGCCTCTTTTTTTAACCCAAGTTTGGGTAAAATATAAACAAACCCAACAAATTATTTAAATGTACTGAAACATTGTCCATATTTAACCCAACCATGGGTTAAGTCAACCCAGAATAGATTAATTTAAACCCATCAGTTGGGTTTGTCCATTTTTTTATCGAACCATGGGTTGTTTATTGGGTTGGTTTATCAATAAAATTTGCTTGTAAATGAAGATTCTGTATTTGTACCTCTTGCCAGGTATCTCTTGCATATTTGCTAGTATGAAGAACAGGTGGAATAGGTAAGAGCAAGAAAATGTAAATAATGCTTTCTATTTGCTCACCTTTACCCAACAGAAATCCGCAGGTCCTCCAATTTAATAGGACACAACGCAGCTGGGAACCATTGAAGATGTCCACTTTCAAAGTTCAAAATAGTGAGGTGAAGAAGAGTGCTTTGTGCTGGTAAGAAGTGCAAACTATTATATCGTCTTCATTTTCTTATCTTCTGTGAATAGAGAAGTGCCAGCGGCAAAATGTGAAGCGCCATATATATGTACATTATAAAAATGCTGGGCTGTTTCAACCCATGGTCGAGTAAAGTATGGACAAACCCAAGAAATTGTCCATATTTGGCAACCAAACATCTTAATTTAAACCCAACGTACATTTTTCTGTGCATTCGCATCCATGGGAGAGTTTGCAGAAGACAGCTAAAGAAAAAAACTAGAGAGAGATAAAAGAGAGAGCTGGAAGCGTGTGCCCGGGGTGGAAGGGTGGATGATATGAAAAGCAAAGTAAAGAGTGACGACAGATAAAGACGCCGTCACATAGCGATGGGGGTCTTAGGGCAGTGAAGACCAGATATGAAAGAACAACAGAATAAGACCCTCCCCTCTCCTTCTTGTCAGAGTAGGCAGCTTTGAAAAAATGCACATTATAAAACATCACACATGATTAGCAAGCTCTTCCTTTGACTTTGACAACTGAATGCGTGACTGCCTGTCAGGAGCGAATTCTGCGGAGTCTTCCTGTCATTCCCCTGCTCAGTTCTCTCCATTCCGCATTCAACTTTGATGAGTTATCGCACGTGTCAGGAACAGCACTCGGCGGATTGCCGTGTTTGTCTTTGACTCATTGTTTGAATAAATAAACACTCGAGCTCTTACCGTGTTTGGGAGTTACACAAACTCGGGCATATTGACAAGGCAACTTTTTCTGCTTCTTATCAGGGATGTCATTTGTTTGGAGGGTAGTTTAACTAAAAACAACAATTCTGTCATTATTTTTTCACTTGCATGTCATTTCAAACCTATATTACTTATTTTGTGGAAAGCGAAAGAAGATATTTTGAGAAATGTTTCGATTTTGTGTGCATATATTAGAAGTCAATGGGTGCCAATGTTGCTTGGTTCTTCAAAATATCTTCTTTTTGTGTTTTGCTGAAGAAAGTCATGAAAGAATTTGTGGGTTAACTTTAAATGTGGTGTAGTGGTTAGCATCTCATATTGTGATGCTAAAGCAGGGGTTGCAGGTTCGAGTCCCACTCTCTACTGTAGGTAACCCCTAACATTGAATTAAATCTTTTGCAGTGTAAAAATATTTGATTTTAAAGCACAAAATGTAAAGATTAAAAAAAAAGCTCACATGAAGAAAAACCCAGTGCATTAAGTCCTTACAAAGCGTCTAGAAAGAAGTAAAGCACAACATCTAAGTTGTGTTTGTTTTCCTTTGTGACCTATTATCTTTTAGTCCGGAGTGGTGTGTGAGGTGGCTTCAGGTCAGGTAAGCCAGGAGCAAAAAGTGTGCGTTTGTGTATGTGTTTGGACTGAGAACAAACTTTATTCTACTAATTGACGTGGTGTCAGTGAATGGTCAGGGCAAGGTTGCCGTCCTCTTCACTCTTATTCACAATTCACAAAGACTCGTGGGACTAGCTGTGGCATTTTCAGTAAATTCGCCGATAGATTTAAAGCACGCACACCCACGCGCGCTCAAATAGCCCATCCACCGAGGGCGAGCTGGCGAGGTCTGTCAAACGTTGGATTTTCTCTGAGAGCTGTCAAAATATGCTTTTACAGATCTGTCCCACACCAACGCTGTCAAAATCCTCGGTAAATGTAATCGTTTTTTCATGTGCTGTTAAGACCGATAAATCCTTAAAAGGCCGCAGGCTAGTTAGAATCTTTTTATTTGGAAATATGGCTGCCAAAGCAAACAATATGGTATGGATATTTAAGAGCGGGGGATGAAAGAGGTTCACCCAAAAATCAAATGTCATCATTTATTCACTCAAAATCTGTATATGACTCTTTCTTGTGTGGAACACAAAAGTAGATATTTTGAGAAATGTCTCAGTGGTTTTGTGTCCATACAATGGAAGTCAATGGGGGGTCAATGTTCTTCAAAATACAGACGATTGGAAGGACATGAGGGTGAGAATGTCTCTTTAAAGGGTTTGTTGTGTACATGAAACAGGTAGCTGTACTGTATTATATAAATGAGAACATCAAACTATCTTTGGCCAACTTGTTAATACTGATCACTTTTTAAAATATATATTTCCAAGCCTGAATTGCATCATACCGTCAGTGGCATATGCATTGCATCATACTCAACGAACCGTCCGCGGAGGGAAAAGCCTTCTAAAATAGGACAATGTTAAAAGCGCATTAGCATCTTCACAGCCTTCTGGCTTAAACCGCTCCCAGAGGACACATGACAGTTCTTAAGATCTGGATAAATGATTACCTTAAAACAGTAAAATTATAATTTCAAGCTCAAATCAGGGAATCACGTACAAGATGAAAAAATGAAATAAGCACGCTGAAAGTTGCGATTCTTAAGTTCAATTGAACTTTTAGATGAATGAGGGGTGCCCTTTGAATCACTTTTTGATTTGCAGTCAACTTGAATATTGATGTCTTCATCATTTGACCTCATCAGTCTTCAGAGACGGGCCTAGACTTCAGACATTTGATGCATAAGTAAGCACAAGACGGGCCGCGGCTGGAATTCCAACCGTTCCCGCTGTAATGACTCCTCGGATTGAGCATGTCGTTTTTAAAAGTGAAACATCTTTTTTGCTTAGATAAATAGCATGACTGTATTTTTAAGCTAAAAACCCCTGAAGCTAAATAAACAAAGACTTGATTTGATGGAGAACAGTCCTGACCTAAACCCATCAGATGGTCTTATCTGTGCTTGCTATGGATTGCGGTAGTTTTCTGAGGAGTGGCGATGATTTCTCGCCTCAGAGGTTGATCATATAAGCGTTTTACAGTAACTGTATAATAAAGAATAGTTCTGTGTGCTATGTAAAGCAGACCTGCTACCGTAAGCAAAGTTTTCTGTTTTGTTGTATTACATAACGGTAGCTTTTGTAGACAAGGTTTAATAAAAAATGGGTGAACTGTTCCTTTAAGGAACTAACACCTGATTTACCTTCAAGTTAAATGTTTTAAAAAAGAAAAACAGATACACATAAATCTGCCTTTCACATTACCATCAGATCTCCATTAATAATGACATCGTTTCATTAAGGCCAAACAAGCCGAGCGCAGATAAATGAGTTGTGTGCTTCCCGTCGCCCGCCCCTCGCTTTTCCAGAATATATATTAAATGGGAGAGTGACACAAGGACCCTCCTCGGGTCATTACACTTCAAAGTAAATAATATTTTTGAGCTTAAGCATACTTCCCCCTGCCTGCGTAAATGATGTGAGCTCACTTCTCCATTTCATGGCACGCTGCCCTCCGGGCTTAAAGCCCTTGCTTTCTGATTTCTTCATTATTTTTAATATTACAGAGATGCATAAAATAATACCTATGATATGTTTGAGGGCCCACTGGGTGGTGTTTATTAAGTGAATTTAATGGCTATAAAGAAATTCTGCCTGTCGCTGAATTCTCAAGGGGGCATTTCTTGTCAAAATCATCTCAGACGTTTACAGTTTTCTCAATTGTTCAATCCATCAATTATTACATCGACATTGACTAGACACTGATGTGATGTCATGAATAATTGCAGCTTTGTAGTGTTCCAGCATTTATTTTTAGTACTATTAACCCATAGAGATCTATACATTGATTTTTATTATGTTTATTTCGATATTTAACTCGATATTAAATGCTTGAGTATTTAAATTTTTTCTATTTTCCTGCATAGCCTGTTGCTATAATATGTTTTAAAGTGTAATTCAATGTCTCTGAATGCTATTTGATTTTTTAAAATTTATCTTACTCTTTGCATTTTTCTTCTTAATGTTTTAAATGTTTATACAGGAACTCCTCATAGTTAGTTACGCCTATAAGAGCTGTTTACTTTAAAGCAGTACACATGTTCTCAAAAATATTTCAAATACCAAGCATGAGATTGGCAAAACGTGTGGGCTTGGTCGGATGCTTTGTTAGCCTATCAGTTGTTGTAAGATCCACAATTTACTTATGCAGTTATTGTTTCCGAGTAGCTGTAAGAAAAAAATCTGACTCTAGACCAGCAGTTCTCAACCTTTTGACTCCAAGACCCCCCACTGTATCCAACAATATTCAAAGACCCCCTTCCACTCACATTTTTACCAAATAAAATATTTTTGAGCTTGTCATTAACTAGGACAACATAGATTTTTTTTATTTTTTTATATATTTGTTTTTAGTTTTAAAAATATATATTTCAATGCTGATTTTGTCTAATTTTAGTAATCTTGAGGCCCCCTTAGAAGTCAGCTGGGCCCCCCTTTTGAGAACCACTTGTCTAGACATTAGTGAGACACATATTTGAATTATATTAGTTATTCAAAACTCTATTTTATTTCATTCTAAGCACCCAAATGGATTTTTCCTCTTCAGTATCCAAACATAAAGCTAACTTTTGACCACATAGATTAATGTTCAGGATATTTACCAATAGATGTCTGCTATATGGTTTTGAAATATTCATGAGGATTGTATTCCCTCTATCGGGAACAGTTACTATCATCAATGGTAAATGCTTGGAGAGATGGCGCCCTGCTTTTCTTTTGGAGATCTTTTACAAAGCTCAGTGAGGTTTTATTCCACACATATTTGTTTTGGATTGTTTTTATTTGTTATATCATATTAAGGCTGGAGGTACAGGAATAACAACATTGCCCCCCCCCATTGACTTCCGTTGTATGAACACCAAACCACTGAGACATTTCTCAAAATATCTTCATACAGGTTTGAAATGACATGAGGGCGAATAAATGATTGTAATGATTTGGGATTATCTTGTCTTTAATATAGTTTTGTTATCTAATTAAAATGTAAATATATAAATGATAAAACATCAGATTTATTTGCCCTCCAGATCACTAATCTCTGCCTTTAAGCAGTTATATAAAGTCAAATCATTCTAGTAATAATAATAATTCTAGTGCTTTTTATAAGGAGGGGAAATGTGGTTCCATCTTTGCATGGATGCCTTAATATTTAATAGCTCCACACTGTTCCTCAAGCTAAGGGGGAAAAGTACAGATCCTTGATTTCTGCGAGGTCTTTGAAGACTGATGAGCCCTTAAAGGAACTGCGGCCATGCGGGAGGGCAGGAGCTTTTGGTGGGGGGCAGGGTAAAATCAGTCTTTCAAACCGGTCATTTTAATTTTAAATCACAGAATCGCTTTCTGAGGACCTGCTGACATCTCATTAAGACGGTGGTAGCAAAACAAAATTAATAATGCACAGAATAATACAGGACAGTCTTAGTGGTGTTTTCTATTTGATTAATGGATAAATTGTTTTGAAACTGTTTATATAACAAATGTACTTCAAATGAAATGTTTACTGGAATCTAAATGTCTGATTGAATTTTGAAGGTTTTATATTCTTGGCACCAATGATTTATGAAACATTATACATCCAAGTGTATTATTGTTGCAAATAAACCAACCTTATCTCACGCGAATTTGTAACTATTTTACGAATTAAATTGATTGAACACGCACGCACGCACGCACGCACGCACGCACGCACGCACGCACGCACGCACGCACACACACACATATCAGAAGTTGTTTTAATGGTTTAAGTTAATAATTCTATTTTTTTTGCTTTCTTTAATGAACAATTATATGGTTAGTTGCATTTTATTTGTATTTAACATTCTTTTTACTACAGTTAAGAGATAGTATAGCCAAAAATGAAAATTCTGTCATCTTATACTCACAACGGCGGTACCCATTAACTTCTATTGTATGGACACAAAAGCAATGCAAGTCAATGGGTACCGCTGTTGTTCGGTTACCAACATTCTTCAAAATATCTTTTTTTATGTTCTGCAGAAGAAAAACACACAGGTTTAAAAAGCAAATGATGATTTCATTTTTGAGTGAACTATCCCTTTAATACACCATGTCTTCCATGATGTACACAGATGCCTTATAAAACGTACACTTTAAAACAAATGTTGGTTTGTTTCAACCCACAGATTTATTTAAACCAACGGTTGGGTTTGTCTACAACCACGGGATGAAAAACAGCATTTTTTTGTTTACGTAAACTCGTAAAAGTATGAGTAATGCCCCTCAAATAAATCTCTCAATATAATTATAGTAAAATGATAGCAGCCCGGTGGAAATCTCTCTCACATCTGACGGTATCGTTGCACGGTAATAAAAGACTGATTGGCCTGCCACGGCAAACCATCCGTCCTTCTGGACGCTTGATGACTCTTTGGTCATGACCTGTTGTACCTCCACAGATGGTAATTCGCAGTTGACGCCCCAGATGGCGATACATTATCTGCTGTGAGTAAACGAAGCTCCACGATGATTCAGTTTCACTCTTGTTTTATTTCACCCGTGACGAGCCCTTCTGCAAATCCCCTTTTGATTCGATCAATTCTAAAACACGTCAGCGAGTCGGTTTCTTTATGAAGAGAAAGATGAAAGCACTGAATAACATAAGTGTCAAATATTTACATTCTCTTACATGATCAGTTGCTTCAAATTCATTTCAATTGTCACAGAGTGGAAAAAAATAAATGTGCGCAATATGTTCTTTCAGCGTGAGTGAGTGCATAATGACTTCAGTCATGCAGTCACCTGAAAATTGTTGGCAAATTCTAGATGTAGCCTGTCACAGATGTATAATTCATGCAAGGCCATAACAGCATAATAACAGCAATTACAGGCAGGTAAAATAACAGTTTTATCTTCGAGACAGTGAAGCACCACTATAACAGGGTTGACTTTCTCTGTCTTTCTTTTTAACCTCTTTATTTTGTTTAAAACTATCATCTATCTGTGCTTTTCCGTCCAATGTGCCTGTTTTCTCATTCTGAAAAATTGTTGTAGTAACGGCACTTAGGAGTCTTTTTCTGACCTGTGTGATGTCATTATTGCAACAATGGTGATTATTGACATTTACACTTTTTTAATAATCTTACATTTTGGTTTAAAAAATATTAATCAAATTACTTATTTGTTTTTTATGGTTATCCATTGGTATAGGATTAGGTCTGTTAAACATTTTTGGAGTTCAATTTTCAGCAAAATAAATAAGTGAGCTGTCAGCGCTCTTAAAATCTGTGACTGATAGTCTGACAAACAGAAGAAAACCTAAATTTATCTTAAATATCTGTCTGTCAAGCAAGATTTGAATTTATATATATATATATATATATATATATATATATATATATATCATATAAATATGAATTTGATTTTATTCCAGGTAATGTTGCAGCCTCACCCTAGATGAGGTCAGATGGTTTCCATGAAAAAGATTTTTCGAGAAAATATTATTATATTAGTATAATGCAGACAAATTAGAGAACAATATCTGTGCCCGGTGCCCTATGTTTTATTTTTCACCAGGCCATAAAAGCATGGTTATGGCATTAAAATGAAAATATCCTCCAAACTGAGTGTCTGCATGCTCTTTCTATTTCATTAATAGCAAAGCTACATCATAATAGCCCGTCAATCAAAACTAAACAAAAGCTGAACGTGTACGGCGCGTGCGGGTCTTTAATGCGAGCTAAAACTGACGAATTGTGATAATACAAACATTCACTTATTTAACAACAGATAGACATTCATGCATGTACTAGGCAAGATAAATGCGATGGCAAATGTGTTTTTGTGTATTTGACAAGCCTATTTGTGCATTTCTAAGCGCAACAGCTGAAAGCGAGTTGACTAGTGGGGTAACAGCGCTCTCTGACCTCCTGCACCACAGTTAGTGTATTAATCGCACATGACCATCTTAACTTGAAAAATGAGAAAACCAACGAAGAAAAGGAAGCAGCAGATGCACACGCGATGGAAGACGGTTACGGATGGGAGGGTCAGAAACGAGAAAAATAGCCCCCCAGGGACACTAATTAAGACAGAGGATGTGTGTGCCCTGCCTGGATCAGGGTTAACCAGTGGCCATCATGGAGGCTGTAAAAGTAAAAAGAGAGAGAGAGAGAGAGTGAAAGAGGGGGAAAGTGAAAAGAAAGAGAGAAATCAGCACGCCATCGGCTCTGCCCCATTGTGATGGATGGAGCCTGGAGCCAGCTATATTAAACCCATTAGAGGGACATTTCTGCACCTTTCTATATAAATCTCCAGATAAATTATTTACCTCTTGCAGCCCCACGCAACATGATCTATGTGTGTAGGCTTTTTGTGTGCCCCTTAAGACCGGCTTTCAACAAATCTCACTGTACAGACCCTGAATATGCTCTTATTTGTGACGAGTGACCCGTGCAGCGCGGCCCATGCTATTATAGTGCTGTTTGGGAGGCATTGCTTACTGCCAAATTCATTACTACCACCATTGTTTACATACTATTCAGACAACACGGTGTTAAAAATACCACACGCTTTTTAACAGTCCGTTTAATTAAAATAATTGAACAGTTTGTGTCAAAGCAGCTTATCTTTTGTTTCCATTGTAGGACCTGTAGATTAACTACATGACAATAAATTGGGCTTTATAAAAAACTAAAAATAAAGATGCTACACAATGCCATAGAAGAATGATTTTCGGCAGTATGGTTTTCTAGTGGAAAAAGTTTTTTTTAGACTTTAAAACATGAGAAAAAACAAAAGAAATGGTTCTTTTAAAGTGATAGTTCACCCAAACATTCTGTCATCTTACCCCCCCGAACAACAGAGGTACCCATTGACTTGCATTGATTTTGTACAATAGAAGTGAATGTAGTTCGGTTTCCAACGTTCTTCAAAGTATAATCTTTTGTTTTCTGCATAAGAAAGAAAGTCATACAGGTTTGAAATGACATGAATTATTGATAAAATAATTTATATTTATGGGTGAACTGTCCCTTTAAGGAACTGAATTTTGGGAACCAAAAATGGTTGTTTATTGGCATCCATCAATTTTTAAGATCATAGATTAAACCATCATTGGTTAAGACGCTGATGTTTTAGTAGACATTTTTAGTGTTACATTATTAATAGGTTGCATGATATTGAATAAAAATGCAATATGTGATAACTTGCTAAATAGTACAGAATGCGATATAACAGTGCTTTACATTTGTAAGATCAATTTGAACTACATTCAAATACATCAAATTATTAAACAAACTATGTTTCCCATTCGTTCTGAACGTTGATCATCTTCCACACGTGCATGCAAACACAAGTGCTGACATTTGCATGCTGTATCTCTGCTTTCTGCATCAATACTTTTTTAGTTTTTAGTTTTTAGGTCGAAGTCATTCAGTTATTGCAAGCTATCACAAAATGCTATTTTTTCATATGTATTGTGCAGTTCCAATTCAAGGGTAAAATCACAAATGAAAGGGTTTGTGAGTAGAAGTACAATAAGCTCATTAGGTTTGAGGTGAATGATTAACTATGGAGATTGACTTTGCTTTAAGGATAAGTTGGAAAAAACATGTTCTTGTTACACGTGTAAGCCTGACGTTGAATAGGAAGAAGATCTGATGGAGCACAAGTGTTGTATAACAGAGTGTTGACTCTGTTATACCCTCTCCTTTTTGTTACATTAATATGGATAAGAATTGTTTTTTCACGGCAACCACGTGTGTAAAATTATTTGGCGGAACAGAAATAAAAAGCAAACAAACCAAATGTTATTTAACATGCATTGCGCTGAAGGAATTGGTTTCAGCTTGGTTCTGTTTGCCATCGGTTGACTCTTTTTGTTTGTAATTGCTCTCAAATATTCTCATTCCAATCGGCTAATTATAACTCGTAGAAAGACATTAATGTTAATTGTTCACCATGGCGTAAATCACGTTGTTTGCTCAAGATAAATGGAAACAGTTGCACTGGGGCAAAAGATTGATTCTCTTCTGATAAACATCTGAATTGAGGGATTTTCATGTTGCTGTTTTTCATTTTAAATTAGATTTTTTTCTTTCAATTTTTATGTATATAACAGAATGTTTAACATCTGTAATAAGCTCAAGTAGGGCTGTCACAATATCAGATTTCTCCTGTGCGATTATCGTGGCCAATCAAATGTCCGGTAACGATATTATCACAATATTTAAACAGAAATGATGCGCTGAAATTCAACTTTTATTTTTGTTTATTTTGTGTTTTGTCTGTTATGCAGTCAACAAATCACGCTCATAATATAAGTGTATGGAAGAGAGAGTTTGTAACCGCTGTAACTCTTAAAGCAACATCTTGAATGGTTGATGAAAAGTGTATGATAAAAAAAAGAGGATCAGAGCTTAAAATATCTCACTTATGATCAGTCGACAAACAAATATCTACACAATTAGGCGCCAAATGCTTTTTGTTTGATTTTCACCGATATTAAATCCTGGAAAGTTGGGACCACACTGGCCAATGTCAAGGAAAGCTTCAAGGTGTTGTTTATAAAAATAGCAAGAAGCGATAATTGCCATCATAAAATGTACCAGACTGTCAATTTTCTTTGCACTTTTGCAAATATCAAATAGTATCTCCCATTCAAATTCGGCACATGATTCAGAACAGGAAGTTCTTTGTCAGATCCATTTCCTTTGACTCTGACAGTCGTGCCCTCCTATCACTGCTGAAAAAGAGGAGAATATGATTAATTCGCAAGAGGTTTTTCCTTCGAAAGGCCATGAAGACTTTCTGGTAATCTTTCACTGTAATGCCTGTGATACTATGACACAGAGAGGAATACAACCATTTAAATTTCGTCCCTTTTGACTCCTGCATTTGAATAGACAAAACTGAACCCTGTCGCTATTTCTTTAAGATGCCGTGATGTCCAGGTTTGTATTTAAATGTAGTTTTTACTTACTAGTCATTGCGGTACAAGAAACCGATGCATAGAAAACCCTCAGTGCACTTGAATGCTTTCCTGTAAATACAACTCTTCTCATACTGTACATTAATCTCTTGACCCGTCTAACTTTTCATTTTGATCCACGTGCATTATGGATATCAAACACTTTTCATTTAGCGTTTAAACCTTTGATGAATCGGCTTTGAACTTGGTTTATTAAAAAGCAAAACACAACTCTCGGTCAATAGAGAATCCCTGAGAGAAAGCCCAGTGATTTATACACAGTGATTTCTTCCATAGGAGCGGTCCATTACAAACCCACCCCATTCACCCGCCATAAATACGCCCGTAATTGTTTCTGTGACAGGGGAAACATGGCCATTTTGTAGCTGCCCACACAGGAACATTAGTATCCAGACAGCAGCGCGCGGTGAGGCACTTTGAAGCCACCTCCTAAACATCTCCCGTGGAGACTCGGTCCCAGAGCAAAGCCATAAAATAACCACAAATGCACAGCAGAATGCCAAGCCCAGGAACATTTGAAACCACCAGCAACCTGGAAAAGGAGCCTCGGGGTCATGAAAGTCTCCAGTGAAGTCATCACAAGAAGAAAGGAACTACATAATGGGCTGATTAGGCCCAAGGTGCTGATGCTCAGGGAATTTGGTGGTAAAAAGGCATTAGTAAAGCAGGATAACTCAGTCTGAGCACGAATTAATAGCTAAGTATGCAGCATAATTCCATTAAAAATGTGTTACTGATGGTTCAGCAGATAAAACAGCGTTTGGCTCCTAAGGTTACCCAGCCCACTGCATTTTGTCGAAATCTTTAGCGCAGAGGCAATTGCGGCCGGTCGAGTGATAGATAATTGATGTGGATTGCGTGGAAACTGGCTCCGTCTTTGGGTGTTGCGACCATTTGGCGGATTGAAAAGCTTTTTTATCCAGCTTCTATTAGTGAGATCTTTAAGCATGATTTAAGATTGCGAAAGGCAAAGCTAAGGCATAGCACAAGGTTTAAATAAAAAAAAGATTACTTATAGATTGTATTATGATTTATTTAATTCGATTTAATTTGTATTCAATTTTATTATTTATTATTCAATTTATTTTTAATGTAATGTAATACAATTAATTTAAATCTTTATGTAATGTAATAAAATTAATTGAACTTGATCTTATTTTTTTATTTCATTTTTTATGTAATGTAATTTTACTTTATTTTATTTATATTCAATGTAATTTTAAAGTAAAATTACATTACATCATAAAATAAAATAAAATACTTAACAATAATTAGTATTTATAAATTTTTTTGTAATGTAATCTAATTTTACTTCATTATTTTGTTTATGCAATGTGATTTTATTTTAATTCATTTTTATATAATGTAATATAATTGAACTTTAAATTGTATTTTTATTTCATTTTTTTATTAAACTGAAGAAATAGATAAGCCTCCAGGATGGTATAGACCTCAGCCTCATAAACCAATAAAATGTTGTCTTTTGAATATTATTACCAATTTCAGTCTGCTGCATTAATATAAAAATATTAAATCCCGAATGTTTATGGATTTAGTAGCTGGCAAAAATAAATGTTGAAATTGCCAGGTCTTAAAATAGTCTTTATTTTTCCAACATTGTGTTATTCTTTTTATCTGCTGTCTTCTCTTTATGCACATCCTCTAGTGGGTGTTATTTGAGGCATTAAAAAACTTTGAAGATAAAAGCTAAAGTTACCTTGCCAAGAATTTACTTCTTTCTTTATTTACACTAGTTCCTCAGTTGTGACCAACTGAGACAGCCGGTGTACAGGTCATAAGTTCTTCCTCAAGGATAGGAGAGAGAAAAGGGCTGAAAAAGATACTCTACTACAGCATTTCTATGAATATTTGGGAGAATTCCATTAAAGCTAGTTCCCTCGAAAACCTCTTGTGAGAGAGAAAATAAAGAGAAAAACAGACCAAGATTGAAGCGCTGAGGGAATTTGTTAGCAGAGATTGAAACAACAACAGAATTTCCCCACTGGGTACCACCTACCAGGAGCAGTGGGTGATCGTCTCTAGCTCTTGGCCTGCAAGAAAGTGATTGTGAAGTGTTTGAATGGTAAGTCAGCAGGCTCAGCCGCCCATGGGTTTGACCCACGCATGGCTCCGGGCGACCCGCTGAATCTGACCGGTGGCAGACTCAACTCTCCCTGTAAAGTGTAAAGTGATGGTGGTCTCCAATGAATAGCTGTTTTCAGCTTGACTCTTTCAAGAGATAACAAGAGCCAACTTTGCTGCTATAAAGAACAGATTAGCACAATGTGTTGTATTTACGATGCTAGTCCCAACATTTGACAAAAGATGGTATTTTGAGAAATGTCTCAAATGATTTGTATCCATACAATCAATGGGGGACGAAAGTCGTGTGGCATTATGTCATGAACTGGGTTAGATGGACAAAAGAGAAGTTGGTGTGGAAACCGTGTTCACTGTATTTTACAGTAGTGGTTTGATCGAGACGTTTCTAAATGACCATGTTGTTAAACTTAAGAAAAGTATATAATCTAGAAGAAGGAATGTACAGATCTTTAAGTGAACTATACCTTTGAATAGTAAATTACCCAAGGGACAAAGTCCCAGCTCAATTTATTGACCGTGAACACCGCCGGGTCATAACATGTTGGATAGTAACACCTAATGGAGGATGCTCTGTTTAGTGACCTATCTGGAGGGGCGGAGGATACTCGTAATGCCCATTACAGGGGTAGTTAATGGCTCTTAGCAAGTCCTATTAATTTAACACTCAGACAGGAGCCCAGCGACATAACCGGCACTTTCTTTTCTCTTTTTGTCGTGTACATTATTAATGAGCGATGAACATGGGCTCTTTGGCATTGTGGGATCTAATTGACTCTAATAGGAAAGACGGGAGAGAGCATTTGCACGGGGGGAATACAGAATTGATAACGATAAGCTCATGCGTTAACATGTGCTGTGTTTTAATGTGATGTGTAATGTTCAGTGAGTGCCGATTGGCTTCGTTTTTATGCGACGGTGTTATTAAAGAAATAAATACGACACGTATTGTGGACATTATTTGAAACCATGCTTGATGCCGTTTTTATTAGAATTTAGTTTTCATTTGCATTAGTGAATTAAAGTGAATTCATTCAAATGGTTTTAGTTCATCTATAAAATGCAGTGTGTGTTATTCATAAATAAATGTAAAATAAATAAATTTATTAAATAATACTAATAACATAATAATACATATCTTTTTGTAATTGTTTCAAAATATGGTAATAAAAATATTTGTAATCAAATTATAATAAAATATTTTCAGCTCTTTATTATCTAATATTTAATAAATGCAAAATGTAAACTCACGCTAATAAACCAAAAATAAAACTTCTGTCATCATTTGCTTACCCAAACCTGCATAAATGTCTTTGTTCTACTAAACACAAAGGAAGATATTTAGAAGAATGTCAGTAACCAAGCACATCTCACCCCCCATTGAGATCTGTTTGGTTACTGACATTTTTGGTTGGAGTGTCTCTTTAAGAAGTAGACAGTGGATTATAAAGAAGATCATAAGTGCAGTTCAGAGGCGTTAAATGTTGGCAAAACACAGGGCAGCATTTTATTGAGCTTGGCTTCCAGTTTTATATGGCTAAATGACGTTTGTATAATCTCTGATAGAGTGCAATAGTGTTTTACGGTTACATCTACAGTAATACTCATTTGTGAAGACCTTGTGCAAGTGTTAGAAGCAAATCTCTGAGACACTCAAACAGTTTTTAATCCTTATAGGTGGTGTAAATCTGTAAGTGTTGCATTTTGTAGAGCTGTTGCCAAAAGTCCATAGTGGTAGTGGGTTTGAGTTTAGGGCTGGTGGTCAGAAGGTTGCTGGTTCAATCTTCACAGAGAGTCAACAATGTGTATAAAAACAAACATCTAAACAGACCTTGTATTGGTCCTGTAGCTCAACTAGTAGTTCATGGTGCTTAATGCATTCTTTGAATGCTCTAATGCTTTAAATTATAGCATTTTCCAAATGCATTAAAAAAACACATATTTTTTGCATACTGTGTTTAAAATCCATATTCTGACATTTTGTGTTATACAGCGAACAACTGATAAATATTTAAAGTGGCTTTTAAATACAAAAGCATCCAAGCTTGTCAAGTCAAGTTTATTTAAATTACAGTAAGTTTTTTTTTACCATTTGCATTAAAGCAATAGGATTAAAGAAATAAATAACAATATAGCCCTTTAAAGTAATATGAAATAGAGGGAAGTAAAGAAAATCAAATACACACACATACATATAAGCATACATATCTACAGTATATATATATATACAACTGCTGAAGGAGACCATTTTTCTGAATTTGCTATGTGTTTAGGTAAAATATATATTTTTTTTCTAACTTCTTACAGTATTTCTCCCAAATTTCAAGCAAAAATATTATTTCTATTTGCATTAATTTGCAGAAACAGGTCAAAATAACAGAACAGATTTTTTCATACCTCAAATACTGCAAAGAAACACGTTCATATTCACTTTTAAGCAATACAACAGTAATATTTGTTCATGTATTTAGGAAAAGTTAAAAATATTTTTTTTATGTGTTAACCTCGATTTTTGTTTTCATGTGTCTTGTCATGCTGTCAGTCTTTCACATTGTTGTTGGATGACTTTGTCACTCCTGAGGTTTGATTTTGTTGAAATTCAACAGACACTGAACTAGAATGACCACAATACATCTAGAAATGCT
Source organism: Oreonectes daqikongensis (assembly GCA_026939265.1). NCBI lineage: Eukaryota > Metazoa > Chordata > Actinopteri > Cypriniformes > Nemacheilidae > Oreonectes > Oreonectes daqikongensis. Next base: position 7,176,869 of record JAOTQM010000036.1, on the reverse strand, counting down.
GATTAAATATCAATTTGGAATGATCTCTCTTTTCTGCAGCTGTATATAAATACATATGTACATGCATATAGGCATTATACTACATTATATTATAGAGTACAAAACACAAGTCTTACAAAAGATTCAACTAAAAAAAAATATCATACGTCACAATTGAAATGTAAATCATGAAGTCTGGACATTACACCAAAGGACGCCTGCCAGCACAAAGTTCATTTGCCCTCAAATTGGCAAATTACCTTAAATTTCTTAATATTTGAGCCAGAAAATCTTAAGTTTCAAGTCCAAGCTTATCTGTGACACTTTTATGGAAATGCCTCCTTGCCAAGCCTCACAAGAGACATTTTTAAAGGACTCTGCTTTGTAAATGACTAAACACATTGGAGGTGGATGATGCCAAACAGCTTTGGCGTCCTTAACCCTTCAATAATAAATGTAATTTTTTGTGAGACCGATAAATGATCATAAAGACTTTTTAAAGTGTCATTTTTGATGTTCCGATATCTATATTTTCGCTTATAATATATATGCTTAAAATACTCTTTCCTCTGCTTACTATGCTGGGCCAGCTGTGGCGCGTCTGCCAAATGCATAAAAATGTAAATGTAGTGCTTTGCACATGTGCTATGAAATCTCTATCCTGCCTCCACTCTATATTCAATAAAAAGTTAAATGTTGACATTTAAAAATGGCATTCAGCAAGCCTTATTGAGTACAAAAGTCTTGCAGATGTACCCCGTCTATTCCTTTTAAAAACCCACTTGTGCAAAATGCAGTAGCTATCACAAAGACATGATCCTGCTCGCTCTGCAGGAGTGAACACATGGAAAGGAAAAGGAGAAGATATCAGCAGCGCTTCCTCCAGACTGACCCCAGCCCTGCTGACATGCTCCATATCTCTTCCTTCTGTGGATCTGAGGTCTCTCGACTGTATCCGCACTGCCAACACACTGAGGCGATTTTAACCCTAAGGCTTTTCCTCCCTCTCTCCACGGCAAACATATAAACAGCGGGATGCGTTCTGGTAGGGCCTATTAATGAGATCTTTGAGACCAAAACATTGTCTCAGCTTTCTCATTTAAATTCACATTAATGCAGCTGGCAGACACTTTTATCCAAAGCGACTTCCAGTGCATTCAAGGTGCACAGTTTATCAGTGATGTGTACCCCGGGTATCAAACCCGTGACCCTGTCATTGACAGTGCAATGCACTACCACACTACCAATTACGCTACAGGAACAGAGAATTTATTGTTCCATATAAATGTGGTGAAATTAGTTGTAGAGGACCAAGCTTTTTAATATCAGTTTGCTGCAAAATTCTGCTCTGGATGTCTGATTTCAGCAGGGAGCGGGTGGGTGGGGGGTTGTAAAACCATAGGAGATGTTTGTGTCTTGGCCAGGATTGCGAAGCTTTCAGCTATTCTAGTACAGTAGAAGTTATTTGAAACTTGATTGATACAGTATTGTATTTAAATCCTTCTTGTATCTTAACGCAGAAAGGTTTGTGTGACGGTTAGGGTTAGGGGTATGATCGCAAGGTTATTATAGTTTACTGAAATTAAGATGTAGAAAACATTTGTGTTTATTGAAATCAAATAATATATCGGCCTAAACAATATTGTAAAAACTAGACGGAAAATTAAAATGTTGCCTCAGACATGAGCCGGAATAAAACTGAAATAAGTTTACGGCACTTAAATAATAAATATAGTTATAAACAAGAACTAAACTAAAACTAAACTAAAAATACATTTATTTTTAAATGTAATATTAAAATGACGCATATAACAAAAATGTACTTCAATTATCATAAAAAGTAAAAATAAAAGCTAATTTAAAATATTAATAATGTAATTGATGGTGAGGGTTAAAGGATAGAATACACAGTTTCTACAGTATAAAAATCATGTGTGTGTGTGTGTTTCAGTTCAATCACATTTACTGCATATCAATGCAAAACGCATTTTTGGGATCAAAATCAGAAAAAAATTGTAGTGGTCCCTTACTTTTTTGCATGCCTGTGTATACATTACATTACCCATTGCCTTGACCAATTTTTACCCATCTCTATGTGTAGAACAGCTCTCACTATGAAATCTGGTAACGGTATTAAATCACATTATAAGATGACCTCACTCGTGCGTCAACATGAAGCAGGGGTCCCTTTAGACGTTATCATTCTTTATCAGCTTAGCGCTGAATCAAACCCTCTCAGATCAGACATCCCAGCATCCCTCAGGACCCCCACACTTAAAAACCACGGTAGACAATGGGGACGCCCGACACTATTGAACTGCAGTGAAAGACAACAAAAGGAACACCGTCAGCTTTGACCCAATGCATGGTGCAGCCTTAGTATTTTTGTGTCTTTACAATAGAAGTCAATGGGGTCCATTTGACTTGTGTGTTGTGCAGAAGAACATAAGTCAGGTTTGGAATGACACGAGGGTGAATGAATGATGAACGAATTTTCATTTTAAATGTGAACTATGCCTTTAATAGCCCCGGCCCTCGTTCCCCTTTATTACACCAAACTGCCCAACACATCCGCTACTTGGCTCCTCATATCAGTAAATTTGGAAAGAAAAGAGAAATAAAAGAAGGATGCTGAGTTGGGCTGTAGCCAGAGTAGCTGTGTTGCAGTCCAAAGTCCATCCTTCATTCTTGCCAGCGGTCGGAAACTGTAAATACTTCAAAGATCGAAAAAGACCTCATTTTTACCTGAGCGAACACCTCTGCTCCAGCCAGTGCATTACGCTAATTGAGTCTTGTGTTGACGTTTGTGTGTTTGTGTGTGTGCGAACGAGTGTGTGACCTTTGAAAACAATGCCAGCAGCAGGCAATTCCCAGCAGTTCTATCTCTCCTGGAAGGTGGTGCACGCGTGCCAAGGACCTCTCATATTTATTTCAAACGCGATGTTTTCTTATTTTTGGTGCACGTGCGTCTCTAATAGAAACATTACAGCCCGAGCGAGCGGCTTATTAGATCAGACCACACACTAACTGTCAGAGCATCTCCATTTGATGCCATTAGTTGCAGGGGGGAATGTTTTAGATGGGAGACATGGAGAGCGGATGCGGTCGCTGTTGTGGCCTGGGATGATTCACTTCAGCTAGGTCATAAAGTCCCGTAATTGCCGGGCCTTTTTGTTTTATTGCTATTCATTGCAGGCAGAATAGAGCAAATCGGTGGCCAAATGTGGGACCCTGCTTGCCCTTTAATGGACATCTTGCCCCATTTCGGGCTCTGCTTGATTCGAGATAGAAAGAAATAATTGAATAGGGCTTGGATAAGTGGCTTTGGTTTGGGGAAGGAAGATGCTTAAAATGTTAAATAGATCAACAGAAGAAACGGATCAGGATGGCGTCTCTCTTTGGTTTATAGTTGGTGATGCTTGAGGCGAGAGGTGGCGTGTGATTTAGAGGTCAAAACAGTGCGTTTCTTATCCAAGTTGAGTTTTCTTGAAGACACTGTATGTCTGACACGTTTTTAAGCACTTTTTTATAAGGTTCAACATGGTTTCGTTTGGTCACGGCCTGCTGAGCAATAACCTCCACCGTGTTTTTGTGGCTTAAATTGGATTACATTTAAATTTAATAATGTTTTGAGCTTTTCTTAATACAAGCCCTTGCATATAAATTAAGTAGAAGCATTCGTTCGTGTTTGAAAATGTATTATTTTATTGTGATAAACCTCAATGTCACAAGCTTGTCATATAGAAACTTGGTTGGCTGGGTTTTGTTGTGGCAAAATAAAAACTGATCGAATATTCAGAGCCAGCAATTGAAAAAATAAGATGCCAGATATATTTATGATATTCATTTCCTCAAACCATCTCCCCAGTTTTCTATGTTCTTCTATAGTGGCTATAAGATCACGACGTTGCATTACAACTGCCTATATTTAAATGATCTGTTACATTATTGTGTAAAAGACTAACATCGCATTTACTCCGACTGGCTTATTTTGATTAATGTTATCCCCTCAACTAGAACCTTTTATTTAATGCATAAAGGAACACATGCATTAATAATAATAATATGAAACAACAGTGCTGTACACGGTCCAGTTCGAGTTTGCGACGTCGGCTCCATTTTTGATGTTTTTTCCATTTTTTGAAATAAGACAGAGCTATTCTTTCGTTCTGTTTAATGAAAATATTATCTACCCACACACGTTAGATCTGAAAGCAAGCTTACTTCAAAGTGCTTGGCACATGGAGAATGCAAATCTATAAAAAATGTGTGAACACTACTATATGTGAATATTTTAAAAAAGGAGAAAAGTTTGAGTTTGAAGAAGCGGTTAAATGGTTAGGGGGTGTTTATCAGTGGGAGTCAAGATATGGAAGGAACTCCAGATTAAATTGGAGTGGCTCTTATTTAATTTCACTATTTGTTTATTTCTGAATAAAGATGCATGAAAAACGCAGCACTTTATTGCTTTGTTCTTCATTTTTACAGGCTAATATTACTCTTATGGTCTCCTGGAGAGAAAAAAATCAGTGTGAGACTTCTACAGGGAATTATTTCCATTTTGCTGTTTTCATAATTTTACAGAAATACTTATTAGTAATAAAAGCCCTAAAAATAGCTTAATTTTTGCAATGCCACAGATGCAGTTTTGCATGCTAAATCATATTTATGCATGCGGCTATAGACCAAAGAATATTTTTAGACTGTTTTTTTGAGGCGACTCGAAATATAAAGCGAGTGCCAAATGGATTCTTGCCAGTAAATTTCTTATTTTGCAGCTGGCATTGGACTGGCATAACAAATAGGTTTAAGCAAAAGAGGTCTAAATTACCTGAAGAAAACTGTTAGTATTCAGTTTATGGAATCGATGCTTATTAGCTGATGGCATCACAAGAAACAGTGCATTCATGAGCAACAATTACCATAATAAAATACTCTTTTTATTATTTTAAAGAACACATCATTTAGGAAAAGATGCAGTGTTACACAATTTACCAGCAAGGGGTAACTGGATCGTGCTAACCAGTCAAACCTTGACCTTCTGATTTAAGCTAGTCTGTATCATGACTTTGAGATCATCTCTGTGAATATGAACTGAAACCGAAGCCAGATATATGCGCTTCTACGCTCTTGCAGGTCACCAGAACCAAGACCTCCACCGTTCTCTTCGATCTGCAGGAAAAGAACCCGAGGAGCCGCACCATCAAAGCCCACAGAGACCCGTTTCCCCGTCTTGTCATCTTCATCCTTTGACCTCGCATTGCAGAGGTCCATCTTCTCCATTACCAGCATATGTTCCACCAGTCCTCTTGGAGTCGTCTTGGCCACACCCATCAACCTCTGGAGAGCACTGTTGGTTTTTAAAAGGTTCCTCTGGTTGGTGAAAAGACATGCGCTATATACTAGCAAAAAAAGCATGGTGTCCAAAATGGATTTTTGACAGTGATGAATTGTCACGAATGACGAGACATGATGATGTTTCACCTCTTAACACTCAACAGAGTTAAACTAGAAGCGTGGATGAGTTTAATTTAAAACGTTCTGTTTTTAGTCTAAGCAAATTTGGTTTGTGCATTTGTTTTTAATTGATCTATTAAATATACTTTTCATTTTAAACAACTCATGCTGGGTTTGTGCGTAGAAGTCGCAGAAACCAATTTACCACCCAGTTTCTTAGAAACCGATCTACAGAGATTTTATGTTGGAAGACGAAAATTATGACCTTTAGATGACTTAGTTTGGTCACTGTTTGCTTCACAAGATGTCTTTCGAATAGCCTTTCTGCCCTTTGAGGTGTCATTTATTCGCACTCAGCTCTGTTACTCTGCAAACACTTGCAGGTTTGTGTGACTGATTTTAGCTTTGGCCTGCATCCGTGTGTTTTGTGAGTGTGACGAACAAGGAGAAAACATAATAAAGAGGGAGGGTCTTCTTTCGCCTACGCTGGGGCCACACATGTTGTTACTCAGAAACAGAGAGAGAAAGGGAAATAGATTCACTTACGGAGGATGAATCTTTCTGACTCAGTAGCACACTTACGCAATTGTTCTTTTTCTCACAAATGTACACACGCACACACACATTTGCATTTTCTGCTACCTGTGAGGGTTGCAAAATGAATTGGATACATATTGAATATAGTAATGGCTACAATTACATTATGAATTTGCACCATACCTGTCTGCAATTTTTTGATTTGTATTTAGATAATAAAATCTGTATACAGATGTGGGAGGGTTTGTTAGTACTAATAATTTTATAATATTAAAATGAATGCATCATTTTATTTTAAGCTTATTTATCATAAATTATAGTGAAAAACAGTAATATTAAGCTAAAATGTTAGTATTGATTTGGTTTTAAGACTATTTAAATAAATAAACCTGTTATGATTAATCATATAGTCAATCAAATGATTATTGTTATATTGTTGGTAACAAATCAATAATTTAATCTCATAATTTGCAATTTAGGCCTTATAATGTTAATACTTGTTTATGTGGTTAAATGACTATGATTACCTATTTTAGTAAAAAAATATCACAAAAATGTATTTACATTCCTTGCAAAAGTATCGATCTGTATTATTGGCCTCTAAGCATACAAGTAGCATCATCCATGCTAGCATCCAAAAAGAAAAGAAGAAACTGTTCAAATCTGCCCATTCGAGGAGCAGTAAACCAAGCTTTGCCTTGGTTTTTCTCACATTTTGTTATACATATTTTGAGTTTTATACATAACACCACTAAATTGACCTCTAAAGGCTGATTATTGAGTGCTTGAATAACAGGCCCTAGCTAGGGGGCCAAAAAAACTGTGGAGCAGCTTGCATGAGCAACTTAAAAGCAACTATTAAAGTCTGAGTGACTCTCCAACAGTGAATCACACATTGACATTTATATTTCTCAGCAAGAGTTCAACTAAACTGCTTTACTTTTATATGAAGAACAGACATGGATTTGCTCAAATGTAACCGTTATCAAAAATGTAGGGTGCAGATTTGTCCACAGGCTCAATGTTTTTTTTCTTCAAAATGAAACGTGCATTTGTATTATCATCAAGATTATAGTTTTATTAATAAAACCAATAACGCATTAACCAATAATTTTTAAATAACGCACGCACTGACGTGACAGTAGTTCCTATTAAACCACATGTTCGACTTCATGTGAGTTTGTACGTGGGGTGATTTGTTGATGTTTGATTGGATCCTGGGCTAGATGAACTACTAAATAGACATTTCTTGGACAAAAACTGGACCATCGTCGCTTCGATTGGGATTACGTGTGGGGGCGGGCTTTACCTCTTTTTCACCAATTAGTCAAAATAATATTTTTTTTATTAATCAGTGTATTATCATATTGTTTTTATTACATTGTTACTTGACTGACAGCCCTAGTTTAAAGGAGACTTTAAAGGAGAATTGAACACAAATGCCTCACTGTTGAACACACATGAATGCCTTTCTCTCGCATCAAAGCAACGAGTAAAATCCATAATATTGTCATGGAACAAGTACAAGTCGATAAACGGAAACTCTTAAGGCACGAACCAGTTGTGCACCTCTTTAAAGCCAAATTAGCAGTAGATTTCTTTAAAGGACAAGGTCGCTACGAGCTGGGAAAAGCTGAGCTCGAATAACCCACCAATCTCTAGTTTCTCTATTTAGCTCCTCTCTGTTTCTATCTTTGCTGAAGCGGCATAAAGCGGAAATCTGCATACAATACCGTCAAACCTAATTAGTTGAGAGCTCACTTCTATTCAACTCTTAAAGGAAGATTATATTTGATTAGAAGGGAGAAAGTGCTTAGAATTCCAATAATATCACTCCAGGAGGACATCAGTCATGATTATGAATGTAACCATCATCCATCCTTGACTTTGATCAGTTTCTGGATGAAACTGAGGCAGTAGAGAACAGAGCGTGAGTTGGCCAGCATCCTGTAAAATAAACTCTTTTGAAAGTTTGAGACGTTTTAAACAGCAAAAATGAGTTGATTGTGTAAAAGTTGCATCAACTTTTTCGGAGCATGTTTTGTTATTGGAAACATACGGTTTCATCAGGAGACCTAAGATGAACATTTTGTTTCTAGCAGAAATTCACTGAAAACTGCTTACAACATTTGCAACGTATTACTATAATTTATTTCTATATTGTGTAAACTTGATTAAATATACAAATATTTTACTGAGAGTGTACAGGCATTCTGTCATTGTTGTGCCACCTTCATTGTTGTGCCACGGTTCGCTTTTAATAGATTCATTGATGTGAAGTTGCATTTGTTATTTCTATGTAGTTTTCTTTTGGAGGGAATTACTAGTGATGACACTGTTTATACAGTGTAAAGAGTGAGAGCTTTTGTGATGAATGGAGAATTCTCCATGTTAGGAGGGGTCTTCTATTTATTTACTTTCCACCCATTGCATCTGAGAAACATGTTAAGGAAGTAGTTCTCTATCTAGGTCTGTTTCATATCTCTCTGCCTTTAATGAAGTCACTAACCATCGCAACCACGCATCACTTCGCAACCCGACAAGACTAGATTGCAGAGCTGCACTGCAAGTGCCAGACATGGTATAACATGCATTCAGTTGGCAGATGCCCCTGTTTCTACTTTTATATGTCACAGTTATTTCAGCCAGACATTGTGTTTACATAATCGTTTTATTTATTAAAAAGCTGTTATCCACCTACCATTTCGAAAAAAATGATATATATAATTGAATGTTATTTAAAATGGTTATTTTTAGGTTGTTTAAAAAGAGAAAAAAGCAAGTGACACATTTTGATGAATCCCAAGTAGAGTGAAAGAACAAGCTACAAAGTGGCATGCTGTATTTGACAATGAACTCAAATGTCTCTCTTGTGCTGGTTTTATTCCAGCATCCTCTCCAGGCCAAAACCTATTGGCATCTTTAGATCTGTTCTTTATGGAACAGGGCCATCGGTTTTATAGCATCGCCCTCTGTAGATTCCTCAATGGTTTGAACATCTCTTTCCAGTGTTGGTCTCATTTGATATTAACCAGTTTCTCGTTATTTCTGTGGATGAGGCCACAGTGTCATGACCGCAAAGTAAAATTTAGGGACTGACCTTTCTTGTAAGATTTGTCAGGCCTTTTTCTGAACTAAAGCTGTCAACCGAAATAGTTTTCACCAGCTAAAATTGATGTTTTGCTACCTGTAAGGCAATTTTGAATCTAAAGGCCAAACTTATGGTGTTTATAACTCCTAGCCCACGGGTAACATGGTTTTTCGCAGTTGTGTAAAATGCCTCTTGTCGATGGGAATCTTTTTTATCTAGTTTTTCAAGTCTTCCATATACTCGGTGTCCACTTGTGAAAATGCTGAGTACAGCACCGAGAATTCTGCAAGAAACCAGAATCCAAAAACAACATGTTTTTTCCTTATCTTACAGATATTCCAATTATATTGGTATGGCTGTAGTCGACTAACATTTTGTGACCCTTTGCTGGCAAAACATAAACAGTGAGCGAGTCCAAAGCATGTGTGTTAAGTATTACAACATGCAACATGCTTTTTAATATGAAACTTTGTTTTGATTTTAAGCATTTGTAAACATAAATTCGAGACCATTCTCATTTATTGATACATTCATGTGTTGTTCACCAAAAGTGTCTTGCATATCTCTTGCGTAAACACTCAGCTTAAGTATGTGGAACATTAGAAACAGAACAGATTCTTGACACAAGAAAAACGTGTTTGTTTTCTCCTTATTTTATTAGCAGCTTTGCAAATAAATCTTGACAGAAGCTACACGCCACATGAAGAATAATGATATTTACAGAATTAAGATGGAATTAATCACAGATGTCAGAGGTGTGATTTTTGTTCTTTAAATTTTTCTTCTTTCTGCATTTTTCTTTTAATACCCTTCTCCAGCTGCCTTGTGGGTTGTGCCAAACACCGGCATGCATGTCAGGTTGAGAAATGCCATCCTATACCCTTTTTGGCAGAGCCTATGGCTAAGCAGATGGCATTTGGATGCCAAGTTCTTTCACTATAAATGTATTTATTGACATGCACCCCACAACAACTAAAAGGCAATATCTAAGCCAATCCATTTTGCTTGTAGAGAATTGGAAATGCGTTTTGTATGTATGTGTGTATGAAAGACAGTTAGCATAGCTTGCGTCTTGCATGGCTAACGCTAAACCGCACAGCTGAGCCTCATAAGAGATGTGCCCTCCTCATTGGGTCCCATATATTTCACACACCCCCTAGTGGCTGTTGTTCTGAGTGAAGCAATTACCTTGCAGCCTTTGAGAGGCACCAGCAATGACAACTGATGGCAGGAGCAAGGGATGAATACAACAGATGAATTAGGGATTGAAACTGAAAGGGGAGGTGGACAGCAGGCCCTAGACTTGGTCTCTCATGGCTACAGAACTCCACAAATCTGAACAGGCGTTCAATTTGGAGACCCGTGGACTAGAGGGGACAGTGTTTCTCCAGAGATCCGGGAGCTGTAATGGGTCTATTTTTGTTGTGGTCAGAGATGAAGCAAAGAAATATTGGTTGAGGCAGACTGGACGCACACATGCATGCATTCGCATCCCCTTTCCACCCACTTTCAACTTCCTGTCTGATTCTTTCTTTATCCCTCACTGCTTCCTTAACATAAATAACACCCTTACAAAAACCTCCAGCATCCTCTAGCTGCGCATCAATCACGGCTTGTGTGGCTGTGAAAATAGATTTCACCAGTCTGATCTCTGTTCACATGCTCGAACAGCAACTCCTGACGCATAGGAAAGAAACCTTGTGGCTCTGTGCTAGTAACCTTCAACTTTTGCAATTGCAGTGGGATCTTTAGGGTTAATAAAAGTCTAAGCAAAGTCAACTCCATCCAGCACCAAAGACAAAGAGGCTTTCACACAGCACTATTGCTGTCTCTGACCCTCAGTCTCAGAAGACCGGAGTCAGGCAGAATCCATTTGCAGCACACAACCCACCGGGCCGGTGCCAGAGAAAGAGGAACAATTCTTGTCAAATCTCCACTGTTCCTTATCCTTTGAGGGCCACTTTACAGGTAATGATAGACCACACGTTCCTGTCACTAAATGAGTCTTGTCTGGTAATGAAGGCCAAAGATTATATTGACCTTTGGGGCTTATCCTCTGTCCTCGTTCCTTCTGTGTCTGTACTTGTGACCACACTTGTTCGCCTACTCCACAAAAACAAGGCTTCAGCTGCATATTTTCCCTCAGCAGTTCCCTGAAACCAGTGTCTGTCTTTCTCTCCCTGTCTTTTTTCTTTTTTCTTTGCTCTGAAGATCCAGAAAGGACAGAGGAGGAGGTGACAAACTCGAAGCCAGGGAAGGAATAAAGCGACTTCTTGAATTCAAGTCAATCAATATGTCTCGAGAGACTATTATAGGATCGTTCTTTGTCAGTCCTGCGGGGGCCCCAGAGCCAGTCAAAAACCAAGCTAGAGCTCTTCCCAGAATTCTCTTCAGCTGTGCCTTTTTAAGTAACTCGTGTTTGCAACTGAGAGACTTGGTGTGTTGACCTTCAGCGTGTGTGTGTGTTTCGCTGTCTCATCTCGTTCTCTCCCTGGATCCAAACCTTTGCTCTATTGATCCTTTGAGCAGACTTTCATTTATTCCTCTGAAACTTAGTGGTAGTAGTGATGTTTAGCTGTGCAGTCAGATGGAAGTGGTTAATGGTGCTCTCGATCTAGCGTGCAAGTACTCGGACAGTGGGATGGGTATGCTGGGTAAGTTGGGGGTGGCAGGGACTTGAAGAACTAGGGCCAAGGCCATCTGAACAACCTTTTTTTCACCCCACGAACAAAAGCCTTTGAAGCAAACCACTGACTCCAATTAAATTGCTATTAAAGCGAAACTCAATGTGTTCCACTTTCAATTTGTCTGTGAAGGACTGTTTTGCACTTTCTCTTTAACTCGCCGCCTGAAGTGACCGACTCTTCTTTCACTCTACAAAGAAAATTGCTGTTCTCGGCTTGGCAGAAATAGCGGGGTTAAATTGTTTTTCTTGCTTTGCCTAACAAATGGATCGATTACATCAGCAGTTAACCGTGTTGCTGCGGTCCAGGCAGAGCTGGACAGATTCAGAATTAAACTCATCACACCACAGGAAATTAGTATTTAGAGCATCAGTTTGAATGTTCTTGAATTGGCAGGCTGATTCTGGATGGTTGGCAGAGGCTTTTGAACAAAAACGTCATGCTTTGTCATAGCTTGCGTGCAAACACCAGATCACAAAATAAGCTGGCAACTGTACTGCAGCTGGAGAGAGAGAGTCGATGCTACTTACTTGATGAGATGAGATAAGCTCTACGAATAAGACAATCTGTCAATTCTGAGTTTTTGTCTATGAGGCCTCATTGTAGATATTGCATCTACAAATGTGGTGTAATTGAGGTATTCTGAAGTCTACTCCAAATCTCTATGTTTTTGTTTTTACATTTACATTTACATTTACATTTGCAAGACGTATTTTTTTGATTGTTTGCTCATCTACGTCACTTAGATGTCTCCTAGAGGTCATATAGACATCTAGAAGTTGCCTGTAAGATGTTTCTGAATTAGTCTGTATCTAAGATGTTTATTTGGTATGCCACAGGTGAAAATCTAACAGATGCTTACTGTCTCGAGAACTAGCAAATAGTGATTTTAATGTTAGCCATTTAGATTTCTTTAAGTGGGTTGAGGTCAGATGAGATCAGATTTTTGCAAAATCGTATCTGACAGCTCAAATTATAAATCATTGTTAGAAGTTTAAGTTTAAGACCGCTTTGTATGCTATTTTGATTTACTTGCTCAATAACAAATTTGTTTATTTTTAACCCCCCCAAAAGTTACAGGTTACAGCTTTAGAAAGTTTTAGTTTCAGTAACTTTTCTCCTTGATTTCATGATTAAATTCGTCCTTTTCTTGCTGTATTTAAGATGTGTAGGTCACTACCTTGATTTTATATGAACGAAGCAAGCTAAAAACACAACGGCCAAACTTTTCATCTCGCACAGAAAGGTCAGTTATCTCTAAATCACGCTAATTGGAAAGATTCTCTTCTCCTTGTGTGTGATTTAAAAGTACTAAATCCTCAGTTACTTAATTACACTTAATTTTCAGCCGAGTAGGATGATGAATCGAATGACCTCCTTTCTTCTGGCTCGAATCAACTCTTGATTTATCAATTTCTAATCAATGCTGGCAGATGAACTGTCTTGATGTATCATTTAACTGGCAGAGGGGGCTCCCCCGTGTGTCTGCTGGATGATGCTGTAGAATGACAAGCGGGTGATGTCAGACAGAGGTCATTAATGCACATATCACTTCAAAAGTACAGACGTGCCTGGAAGATGAAGCTCTTTGGGTTCTGCGTAAGTTTGGATCAGAGGATGGTTTGATCCAGACTTTAGAAGATGTGCTGGGTGGGTCAACCAAGTTGTTTGAGCTTCTCCTGAGAGATTTAACTATAATGTGACCGCTCTGTACCTCTAGGTGTTCTGCGCAGCTGTTGAGTGAATACAATGTGTGCACCACTGTGGGAAAAAAAAGTATTGATTTAATATTCTTACCAAAAATTTAGTTGCAATGAATTGTTCGATTTTAATGTCTATCTATATTTATATAAGTAATATCTATCATATTGGGTCGCAGTACTCTAACAGCATTTCGTAACTATTTTACGAGGTTCGTAAAAATTTCGTACGATCTCGTTTTAGTACATTTGCTTTCGCACCAGTGATAGTTATGATGGGGTGGATCTTCAGTATTGCTCTTTCTAATGGTTTTATGTTTTAGTACACATTGTACGAATTCATATGAATTAGCCACCTCGTAAAAAAGTAGTTACAAATTCCTGTGAGATCAGGCTTGGTATTTCCATGTTATCATGCATGGTCAGAAATTATCTTCTTCATGAAGGCGCAATATTTTTTCATAATTTTTAAAGCTGTTTTTTCCAATGTGTGGGCATGTTTGTTGTAACATACATGTCAGCTATTAGAATAAAATATGAATGTTTTGAAAGAAAGAAAACGGAGGAATTCCCTTTAGCCCAATTTTTACCCCCACTATTAAAATGTTATTAATGCAATTTATTAGACAAGACAAGCATACATTTCAGACATGCACATTTATGAGCAGTCAGTTGTGCTTGAAACCTTTTATTAACGTTCCTTCATACGTAAACCTGTCTATGTTTGCCACTTCTATTTTAAAACACGTTTTTGAAGATCACCCAGGCACGCAGAAAATGCCTTACGGTATTTTGCTATGAAAAGCACGACCCTGAATTCCGGAAATGTCTTGTACAAGTAGACTACTTAGAATAGTGAACACATGATGAGAACCCTTAAAACAAGTGAGACCATCTTCACAAGTGCTTTACTTTTGCAGAATGTTCTAAGAACGTGCAGAACAGTAATATAGAATATGAGGAATGAGAGAGAGAGAGAGAGAGAGAGAGAGAGAGAGAGAGAGAGAGAGAGAGAGAGAGAGAGAGAGAGAGAGAGAGAGAGAGAGATGCGCTTGACGACACTGTCTGATGTTTGTTTCCCATAATGCACAGCAAAAACTCCCCTGGAATTCCTAATGGGCTAACAGACTTTAGCTATGCTTTGGCAAATTATGAACTAAAGAGCTAACCTTCACACATCTGACCTCACACTGGAACTGATATCAGCCTTGCTCGCTCGCCCACTCTCGTTGTATCTTTCTCTTCTGCATGTGTGTTCACAAGTTCAGCATCATGTAGTTTTGGTCGTCTTCTAGCTGTTTTCAAGCTTTAATATCTCAGAAATGAAATCAAGGCATTTTGTAGAATGTCTCGTAGCTGCAATACATAAATTTGTTGGTTAAAAATAAAAACTTTATTGAGCAAGAATTAAGAATCAAAACCTTCTCCTTACCTAACCCTGGTTATAATAATGATTTTTAAGTTAAGCTGTTGAGTACGATTTTGCAAAACGACTAACATTATAAGTGGACCTTATGTAAAAACATGAAACGAATGATCAAACGTGGCCCCTTTAAGTGCAAAACCTGTCAAAATAATGTGTCAGTTGTCAGTCAACCGTTTGCTCCTTTAGAGAAACGTACACGCGTTGTTTTTCAGAGTTGGGTTGACAGTTGATCACATGTCTATCCTCTAGCACAGACTGCAGCTGAAGTAAACAGACGTGTTTTATGAAGTCAGCGCAACCTGCTGATCTGATGCAGTCTAAAGAATCTCATCCTTCTTAACTCTGTCACCCAACCTTCCCATCTCTCCCTCCAGCTTCTCCTCTCTCACTAGACTTCCTGTTTTGCTTGTATGACTTCAAAAGCCTAAGCGCGACGCCCCGCGACACAAGTGGCATTGTGGGAATATCGCTCGTGCAGACAAATAACAAGAATACAACATACTCAACATAGTATGTGTCATTAATGCAGATACATTGAGTCTTTATAAGTAATTATACAATCTTATACTTCTGAATAATGCGCAAACGAAACATTTGATTTATATTTAGCTATAATTACAATTGGCATTATCTGCGATACTTGCATGTGAAAAGACCGAAATGGTCAAATCTCTCGATCTAATTCAGTCGAAAATGACAAAGGTGATATAACCAACCCTATCCAAGGTTGCGTTTGAAATTGGCTCATTATTTTCTTCAACCTTGTCTTTTCGTTCAGATACAGGGGTTGCTGAGGTCCTCAGGTGTTTGGTGAGTGGCAGATATTGATCGTTTCCTGTCAGGACTTATTAAGGGACTAGTGAGATCCTTCAGGTTTGGTGGAACACCCATGCACAGTGGCTCTCGAGCAGGAACGCCCGGCTACCCACAGACACGAAAATAAATTTTACACAAAACCCATTGAAGCCCTTTTTCATATTGTTCAAAAATGTAGAGGAATTTTCACTCTTTTCATAAGTTATTGAATGAAAGAACTGTGGAATATGTAGTGCTTGTGGGTACATTTACATTTACATTTATGCATTTGGCAGACGCTTTTATCCAAAGCGACTTACATTACATTGTACTATACATTTGTACATTTTGTATAGTAAGCAAGTGGGGGTTAGATGCCTTGCTCAAGGGCACTTCAGCCGTTACCCGCCAGCCCTGAGAATTGAACCAGCAACCTTCTGATCATGAGTCCAACTCTCTAACCACTAGGCCACGACTGCCCCTATCTGAAGTGCCTCAAACTAAATATCTTCCAGATTTGATGGCATTAACTTTGACAAATCCAGAGATTTACTTTACCACAAATTGTTCTTATAGTATAAAATAGGTAGGCTATTGTTTTTTTTTTGCATAAAATCAGCCAATCAGATGAAAACAGACTTCTTTCCAGTTTTGTTTTTGTCAGTGGATTGATTGTAGGCAAACTTCTGTTTCCTGTTTCCAAGGCTTTCCTGTAGCTCAGTGGTTAGAGCATGGCGCTTGCAGTGCCAAGGTCATGGGTTCCAGGGATTGCACATATCCAGAAACAAATGTATAGTTTAAAGCAATGTAAGTCAGTTTGGATTAAATCATTGGCCAAATGCATTAATGTAATGTCTGTTGGTAAAGCTAGCGCATTGGTTTCTTGGTTTTTCAAAGCACCAATTCATTGATCTGTTATTATAAATGAATGATTCAGATACTGTATTATAAATAAGAGAACAGATCCAGACATAGGTTATTATTCATATAAAGCCTCAGACAGAAGAGCTTGACTCATCAATCTAATATGAAAACAATTAAGTCCTTTAATATACAGTAACTGGACCTGCTCTAAGTGAAATGACCCAACCGTATACAATATGCATTACAGTCCAAATGTTATTTACACATCCATTTAAAGGTTATAAATCTGACATTTACAGTAACATTTAAACTGCGTATTATAATTATGGTGAATATGCTTAAATTATAACTTACTGTAATTTTAACAAGCATTTACATTTTTTGTGAACTATCCCTTTAAATTTGACGCGGTGTGATAAACGTTTACGTTCCATATGAAAGCAAGTCAGCTGGGTTAGGAACGTCCTTGACATCAAAACATGTGTAATACAACATTACTAAAAAGATATTTAAGGTTCTGCAACGTGACTCAATCATTGCTTCTGTCTTTTGACTGATAGGAAGCTAAACACTCATCAACATAAATAAGATAAAACATATAATTGTTTTTCCATTTCAGAAGAGACGGAATGGAAAAGAGATGTTAACTACAGCAGCGATGACAGTTATCTCGACAGCTTCAAACAGACATGAGTGATGAGAGGAAGAAACAGCGCTCCTGACAAGCTGAATGTGAAGCGCCAATGTGAAGAGGCAATTAAAGAGGGAACGGAATCGAGAAACACGAGTCTAGCCGTTATTCGGCCCTCCCTGGAGAGGCAGGTGTGCCGAAAAAATGACGCACAGGTGACTGAGTGGGTTTTTGGAAAACTTCGACAGCTAGATTTGAGTTTATTTTCTTGTATTTTCAGTGGATGTTAGAACTTGAAAAGACGTCGGATTGGAGGGCTGTTATTTATGTTGGCGTACACCATTCAAATGCAGCTGACGGTTAAGCTGATCAAATCCTGCTATTAACTGACTGTTCTTCCATTTTAGTTTTCATTTCCTAGAGCGCACGAGGGAAGTTGAAAGGCTTTTCAGGAAATGCCAGTGGAGATGTGGATTTTGATGCATGTTGGAGATGTGAAATTCCAGCAAACATCAATGAAATGAGGCAGTTCAGTCATTTATGCTTTCTCATATTGTTTCAGATATTTTTGTTTCTACAAAAGCGGTACAGATACAGTATATTGCAAATTTTACTGTCTTTCAAAATCTCTTTCATTTAGTTTTGTTTTACATTACATTTATTCAATTGGTGTCAGTAAGCGCTTCAGTAAACACGTAGAATCATCACTGCATCTCACTTTTTCCAGCAAAATGATCATTTATGCTGCTGAGGAAGCTGCGAGACAGACTGCGCGGCAACAATAAATTATCAACGCAAGTTTTTCGATCTTGTAAGTAAATAACTTTTACTCTTGATATACACCACCATAGGGGCTAAAAGCCACACATATGTGGAAATAATGTAGCGGTCCTTCACAACACATTTAGTGCCTAGGTGCATTATGGGAAATGTTATCGGATAACATCAAAGGGCTTATTAATAGATTAGTCACATTATTAAAAACACAGAGCTCGCGATCTCCTTATATTTAAAGGCTGTATAGGCAAACAGGGTTCACATCGGGGTCTTATATTGGAAATGCGTAGGAAGAGGAAATGACAGATGGTTTTGTTTCTCTGCTCTGTCAAGCAGGCTTCAACCCCATGGCTCTGTGGCTCGGTTCCTTTATATCTCTCATTAGGAGAAAGATGGGGCAGGTCAGTGGTTTGACAGAAGGGACGTGCATGAAACAGACACATGTGTTGTTCGTCTGTTTAGAAATGGAGCCGGGATTTTCACTGCTGAATTCGACGTTCGGCTAATTTTGAAATGATGTGCGCCAATGAGGTGTGCATTTTAAACCAGGAGCATGCATTCATAGAGTAAAGGCTCAGTGTCGTTTTTCAATTGATTTTGAAGTTACTTTGTACTGTAATTGAGTTACCTCGAACAAATGTACAAATTAGAGACATCTATAACTTTTTCATAACCAATTCGGTTATCAAAAGAATGTTTCTGCAAACCATATACAGTGGCAAAAATCTCAAATAGTTTTAATAGGCCTTTCCCTCATCAATGTGGAATAGAAGACTAGGCTGATTCACACTTTGTAGTCATCACTGGAAATTTTTTTTCTTTTCATCAATTGATTATAACATTCTTCTTTTCCATACTGTGGTAATGCAAAACAATAGCAAGACTTGTACATTTCATGCACAGCTTTAGAAATAACAGGTTGTTACTGGTTCTGTGGGCATATCACTCTTAAGAATATCCTGTATGTTTGTCAGAAAATCAGATATGGGTTATTTCTACAGGAAGAGAGTCCTGCGCATATGAGACATGAAGGCTATTGCTGCTTTAACCAGCGCTTTTACTGCGTTTACTCATCTACCAAAATGTGGCCCAATAGAGGTAAGCTAGCGTGCGATGAAGCTAAGTGATACAGCATTAAATATTTATCATGTGACCGCAATGGCAATGCTGGGGAAAACAAAGTAAGGCTTAATTCGACTGCATTTAGCTGTGGTTTTTAGGAGCTAAATGGTGTAAAGTGTTTCATAGTACTGTTTCTCTGTTTTTCTCATTGACCAATGAAAATCTAGCATTACAGTCAGTCACATTACATCTTTTTACTTGATAGTACACTGTTAAACAATTCTGTAGAAATTACAGTATTACTCGGAGCAGTTTGCCATGACTTACTGTAGATTCATATGTATCTAATTTATTGGCAACAGTTTGTTCAAAGATAAGTGAACATTAAACATTAGCAAGTCTTTATCTTTACAGGAAAAAAACTATAAAATAACAACCTCATGCAAAGCAATCTGGGAACCAAAAATCAGAAGAAAAACAGAAAAAGATTGATAAGGATTTTTGGTTTCCAGAATGCTTTGCATGATTTTATAGTTTATTTTCTCTAAAGATAAAGACTTGTTAATGTTTAATGTTCAATTATCTTTAAAAACAACTGTTGCCAATAAATTATAAAAAATATCAATCAAACTGCTGCATAACTACAGCAAAAAATTTTGCAGTGCAGCCTTATTTTGCTAAATTGAACACTTATACTTTCCATAGTATTTATTGTACAAAATTGCTTATTTGTTTAGTATAAAATAGTGCAAAATCTTTAAATAAAAAAAATGTACAGATTTTTTTGTGGCTTTAGACTTTGAGCGTACTTTATACTAAGCCCTGTCAAAATAACAAGGACATTCAGATTTTTAATTAAGCTGCTACAATGCATAAAATAAAAGCAATGCAGTTTATATATTTAAAAAACTCCATTAGATATTTGCCCCTCTGTTCTGTGCAGGTTAAGTCTTTCTGTCTAGTGAAAGTTTTTGTTGTGTCTCCTATTTTGGATTACGACACGCTCAAAAACAATAGATTACGGTGCCAGTCATCATTGCTCATTATGCGATAATTTTAATGAGAAATTTGTCCTTTTGTCATGTTTACAGAGACCCAGAAATTTGTGTCATAGCAGAGAAGGAACGAGAGAGAGAGCTGTAGAAATGAGATTGTGTAGAAAATGATGGGTTCTTTATTTCTTTGAATTATAGACCGCAGTGTACTCGACAGATAAAACAGATTCAGCACTTAAAATGTAAACTCGGTATGCGTGCAGCTAATTGTAAAAGCAAAGGATGTGATTGAAATGTCCAGATTTTCTTTTCTGTATATCGTAAACTATATGAATCAAGCCACAGTTATTGAATCAGCTGTTATTCTTATCATAATCAGAAACTACTCATGTGTAAAGAGGAATAAATAAAACTGCTTATTGATAATTTCCTGGCATACTGTCTTAACATCTGAAAGAAATGATCACAGCTTGCTGTTCTTTTTCATACAAAAATGCAGGTTGGTCTCACTGGATGTTCAAGTAAGGTTTTTCTTTTACTAAAAATTGGATTTGAACCACAGTCGCCTTTTGCACAGTTGTCAAAAACGACAACTAGTTTACAGTACAAAGAGATACTAAAGTTTTGAAGTGTTTTTGTGTCTTTGCACATGTTTTATCTCACCCAGGACATAATGTGATCCAGAACTGCCATTGGTGCTTCTGTAAAGACACGTGCATGATGCCTCTGGTGCTTGTGTACTGTATGTAGCGTCTAATTATCAAAATAATGAAGGTAATACAAGGTACATTATGCTATTGATTCTTTCATTGTGTTCCTGTAGCTCAGATGGTAGAGTGTGCCGTGCCAAAATCATGAGTTTGAGTCCCATACATAAAACATAAGTAGATGTATACAGGTTGTAACCTTACAAATAAGCGCTTTAACTTGACATGCCACGGTCAACAGATGGCCAGGATGTAATTTAAATGGGTTGTTCTAAGAAAGCAAATAATCATTTCAATTGAACAATTTGGTTGTTCAAGGAGATAAGGATGGGGAAAGGCTTATGTTAGGCCTATATTTTGGGTTGCCAAACAAAAGATATCAGGTTGATTCAGTATGGTTCCAGATTTAAACATGAATGATGCTTTAAGTTGCACATAAGTTTTCTCAACGATTAGATGTGTTTAATGTGATGGACAACGAGACGGGTCGAATTAAAATAAAGGCAGATTTTAGATTTACAATGAAGAAGGGACCTAAACCGTAGTGTACCTAGGAAAACTAGACCAGACATCAGAATCTGCATTTTCTTAAAAAGAAAGTAAAAATTTGGTTGACTCATTACTTTTCTTTTTTTACTTTTATTAAGGATAAAATGGTGTTGTTTCTTAAGTTTTATGCTTTGAATTGTGGTATGAATTCCTATCATGCTTCAATTTAGTAACACAACTTGTAAAACACATTTGTGAACTAGACTGCATGACCACTGATCCTTCAGGTAGAATCTGGGGATAAATGACAAATAAGCAATCTAATCGTCTCTGGTCATCTTCAGTTATCATGTAATTGGGATTGCTATTTTTATATTGTCTGCATATCAGGTATTTATTACTGGCATTTGTCAAATTGTGTGTATGAAACCACCAAGGATGTGGGCAAAGGATGTTTCCAGGATGAGTTACACATAGAATGATTACGAAAAATGATGTGCACTCTAAAAAAATGGGTTCTTTTCAACCCAGCAGTGGATCAAAAAGAACCAAACCCAACCATTGTGTTGTACTGTAAATTAACCTTTGCTGGGTTGTTTTAACCCATTGTTGGGTCAAATATAAACATTTTCCAGGTTAGGTTAACCCAACAGATGGGTTTGTCCCTTTTGACCCAATGCTTGGTTTAAAATAAGCCAACATTTTAGAGTATGTGCTATAAGATACTGAATAAAATTATATGATAGCACAGCTACGGCAATCTGCTTTCAAATATTTTTGTATTGTGACAACTAAAATGTATACTAAACCATTGGTCATTTTTTTCTTATTTATTTTTGATAAGTAGCCATGTAATATTTGGGTGGTTTGCTCAGGGTTCTGAGCAGCCTGTCTAGGTTTTTTCTCGTCTTTTACATAAACCAAACTGTTAAAAAATTCTGTAGAAATGACAGTATTACTGGCAGCAGTTTGTTACTGCAGATATGTATCTAATTTATTGGCAACAGTTTGTTCAAAGATAAATGAGTAAACATTAACAAGTCTTTATCTTTACAGAAAAAATAACAGCCTCATGCAAATATTTCTGCGATCAGAAAAACCCCAGAAAAAGGTTGATGAGGATTTTTGGTTCCCAGAATGCTTTGCATGAGGCTGTTATTTCATCTGTAAAGATAAAGACTTAATGTTTAATGTTCATTTATCCTTGAACAAATATAAATATTTGAATATAAATCTACAGTAAGTTACTGGCAAAGTGCTGCATAACTACAGCAACTTTTACGGTTTACTTTAAAGCCGATGCATCTCTTGTACAGTATCTGATACTTCGTTGACCTACATCCATGTTCATGCTATATCTATAAATGGTCTTTACACACTATAAATGATGTTATGGACTTGTAATGGTGTATGCACTCCCAAGATATGAGTTCACTATCTGCCGGTAAGCCAGTGCATGTTTTATCTTTACTGTAGCAATGCCACAGAAGTACTGTGTTTCTCCCAGGTTGCTTTTGGAGACGGTACATTCAGACTTCAGTTTATGTACAGTACAGTTAATCACAGATATACTCTGTGTTCGTAGATGCTCAGGTGCAACCTTTTGTGGGTCAGAAACAAGTTTGTGTTTTCTATTTATGAGGAGATGGGTGACTGGTGCATTCTCTCGTGTGCTGCTTTGTGGGTCTTCAAATACACAATGCTCATTTGGAATGAACCAGGTGTAGAGAGAATAGTGTGGAGTAGGTTTTGACATACTTAGTAGTGCTCTGTATCCTACAGGGAGCTAATGTTCTTTTTAGCTCAGAGTTTCTTCCTTTCCTTTCGGACTCGATCTCTGTGTTCAGGAAAGATGGTCTGAAGGCACTAGACCTACTGCAGTGGTGATATATAAGACATAATGTGCAGATGGCTGGATACATGTTAATTGTATGAGGTCTTTATAGGGCATGACATCTTGGCGTTAAAGCACTCAGAGTTCAAAGAGCGAGAGCATGAGAGCTCAGCTTACAGTTTGGCAAAAACAGGATTCAGAAGAGCGGAGATCATGATGGTGACCTCTAAGGGCTTTTTATCTGTGTTAGTTGAAAGAGTTAATACCACGGTGTCATGTATAACCAGCATGTGATTGGCACAGTTTTAACTTTACTACAGTAAATCATTTTTTTGAAATTCAGTTTTAGGGATACAGACACTTTCAGTCTTAACAGCAAAACGTTTAATTCGTGTAATTGGACTTTTAGCACTTACTTTAGTTACAAATATACTATGTGTGCTATGTAAAAATATAGAAATGAACGTGTGTGCATTAACCGATCTGTTTAGCATTATGGTATGTAATAGAATTAAATATTTATCGAGGTGTATATATGACTTGTTTAACATATAGAAATGTGTTACAAAATATATCTAATCTTATTCTAATTGTTTTTTATTTATTAATTATTATTTTTAATAAGTCGAATTAACCCAGAATTACCAATGTTGACTAAAATGAATAATAAAATAGTCATGTTTTTGAAAAGTATGCTATGCATATCTACTTTTTATTTCAACCAAACACTGGGTTTAGTCTTGCATTTCACTGGGGTTGGTTGCTAAGATGCCATTGATTCCAGATGCAAGATTCAGATGCTTTATTGACACGGTGAAAAGCTTTAGATTGCCAACGCAATAATAGACATATAGACTTAATAGGTTATGCTGCGTAAAACACACGTTTGTACGCATTATATGCCTTTTGCAGTGTCCATTTTTGTCTGATTTAACCTCTTCTGCAGGTGCGTCAGTTTTTAATCTGCCCAGTAGGTGGGACTTGATGCTCGGAGCATGAACCTCTCTCTCTCTCTCTCTCTCTCTCTCTCTCTCTCTCTCTCTCTCTCTCTCTCTCTCTCTCTCTCTCTCTCGCTTATTCTCTCTTCCACACACACACTCTCTCTCTCCTCCAATTGCGCTCTGACGCTTCAGTCTTCAAGTCGGAGCTCCAACAACCTGGAACTACGCGCCAAACCGAACCGAGGACACGGGGTAGCCCGTACCATGCAGCCCGGAGAGGAGGACAGTTTTGGGCCGTTGATTTTTGACCCCTTTCTACATTGACGGAGTATTTCCCCATCTTTTCCTTTTACTGCAATCTCGTTGATCTGACATACCTTCACTCAACCCGTGCGCGCGCTCTCATCACCAAACGGATACCCGGACCTCTTCTCTCGCTTTTTGCTGTTGAACATTAACCCCAGAAAGGAGCTAAAACAGGAGCTAAGGGGAACACCTGGAAACATGGATTTATTCTCCGTTCCACCCCGCGTTGGCTGGTGGAGGGTCCTGTTTCTCCTAAGCATCTTCCAAGATTACATGAGCTCCATGCTGGACTGCCCGCCGACCTGCACTTGTTCCGTCACGGACATCTTTTGCAATAAGTCTTACCAAGGGAATTTCTTTCCCCTGCTGGCACTACAGGACACGGGGAGCGACGGGAATACCACCAACAACCTCCCGGACCTGTTTGAGAACATCTCGTCGATGTAAGTCAAGCGCACAAGTGTCCGTCACATGTTGAGTCCATGTGTGCGTTGAGATCAACTCTCAACTCGCCCACTCACTCCAGCCTTTGCGTTAGCGTGTGGGATTTATGCTAACTTTAATGTCGGTGTTACCTTTTTTGGCCTGACATTTTATCGAAATTGGTTGTTTACGATTAATTGGTTGCATAAAAGGGAATTTAAAGAATGTTGTGTATATGATAAAGCAAGAACATTAAACAAAGTATACAGTATGTCTCATATAGTCTTGCAAGCTAATGAAGCATTGACGGAAGCTGGTTTAAAACACGCACCTTCAAAATCTTTGGTTTTACTAGAGTGCAGAAAATACACGCATGTTGTATTCGGCTGGAAACACGTACTACTGTCGAAATAATTGGTGGAAATGAATCGCAACATCTGAGGTGAACCGCATCGGTTCTTGTTTTTGGCTTCACAGAGAGGCGTCTTTATTGAGGCTGCTTTGTATTCATGACAGGAATGCCAAAAGGAATTTTGTCACATTTGCTTACGCGAAAGGTGCTTTGTGCTTAAAGAGAGTGGAAAATGTTTGCACAAGTTTGAAGTCGTGACATAGTCTTTTATCAGTGTGTATTACTCGGTGCACGGAGATTTCCGTTTTTTTCCATCCGTTTTTCCCAGGTTGAGATTTTTACGCATGTCCTTTGAGAAGGCAAAAGTCGACGGCTATAAGGCATAAGGAAAGAAACATTAATGCTATAATGGGGTAAACTCATTACGGGGTTTGATGGGCTTCTTGATGGTCCCTGATGGTTTTTCGGATAAATAACGGGGGCTGCATAATGGCCCTCAACTGATCGGAGCAAATAAATAATAACGCCTCAAGCAAAGACAACGTTAATGTTGTTTTCTTCAACGGGGCCTACCAAATAATGACATTCGGAATAGAAAAGGCTATTAGTTTAAGAGATTAATACATACATCTCGAAGTTTTTTGCTTCGTTCTGCCAAATTTTTTTGTTGGACTTGCAGGATTAATATTACATTTTCTTTATGCAATATCTATAATATAAGGCTGCAGATATCCCGAGACATATCGTGTTATTTCCTGTGGAATAATTTCAACGCCAGCGCAGAACACAAGCGAGTTTGGTGGAACAAAAACCCAGTTCATGATTGATGCTTTGTTGGGAATTGCCTAGAAGGGATGCCATGACGACCTTTGTGATGGATTCACTTTTTCATAGTATTCTATCAGGCGGGCAGCATAATAGTGTATGCAAACTAATGCATGCACTCAACAGTTTCTTTGGGAGACATTTTTACTTTCCGTCTCCTGTCACTTTTAGGCCACTAGAGGGGATAGTCGTAACCTTTTTCAGCAACTACTCTGAAAAGCCTTATATATATACTCCGAATGCGTCAGTCAGAGAGCGTGTTTGTTTAGTTGGTTATTGTGTATCTTATGCGAGCTTGTCCTTTGTTCTAGCGCTCTGTTTTTTATTTCTGTGCCTAACTGATTGTGCGGCGCATGCGTGATCAGCACCCCTGACGCTGGACAGCTCCTGTAGCTCGAGAGTCTATTGCGCCATTCTCAGTTGATCCCTGCAGAAAGACGTCGACATTTTTAGTTAGCATTCCCTAACGAGTCATCAACCCACTTCTATTGTATTCATTCGACCTTGACCAATTTACAGATGATGTTGATACTGCCTTTGGCACCTACCCTAAATGTTTTTAATATAGAAAGTTGAACGTTTGTGAAGTTTAAGACCATATCTAAAAATGATTGAGGATGATGTCACGTAGGGAAGTTGCTAGTTTTAAACTTCTGGTTTTACATGATATCCTTCAAATAATCAAAACCATATTTGCAATGGCTCTTTGTTAAAACACTAGCATCCAGTGAGGTTAAATGTAAAGTGTGCTAGTCAGTCAAGGTCTCTCTTACTTACATGTACAGAAAAGTGCTTGTACATTATATCATACACAAGCCTGTGACTTACGCAGTGCAGAGACAAAAATAGCTTAACAATGGGTTTCTATTCAAAAACAACTCGTTTGTTTTAGTTTACTGCCATAGTTGTTTATAAGGGATTTTCCATTTTGTAGTAACTAAATTATGTATTCATATTATATATTTATGTAATATTCATTTTGATTGACAGTGGTCGCAAAATTTGGACAGCAAATGTTTGGACATTTTTCTAGATGTCAAGTGTAGCAAATATGTTCTTAACTTATATCATACGTCTGCATAATGGCTAATGTGAAATAGTATTCATTCTTTATAGCACTGATGTCAAGTACATTACTTATGGGGTACATTCATTTTCACAGCTTTGCTTGTGTTTCTAGTAATTGAAAGAGCAAGGGAGAATGAAATCAACATGTTTTGTTTTTCTGTGAAATAATACATTTAGAAAGAGTATATCTTGGTACTGTAGTTAGTAGTTTGTAAGATTCACTGTTGATTTTCCAGCCTTATGGTATGGTTTTCTGTTTGTTGCACATCGTTGTAATCGAGTGCCTTTAGTGTAGCTCATTTATTTTCATCAAGCACATCCATTACACTAATTGTCTTTTTTGGTACTCTCAACAATGCTATTTCTGTATTAGCTGTACTGTTCTTTTTATTTTGCTAATGGAATTTCACAATTCATGGCCAGAATATATAACTATACGAGCACCTCACCTCAATCCCTTTGTCTTCGAAAACAACAGAAATACTGAGAACGTCAACAACAAGAAAGCATCTAAATTCTGTTATGTTAATGTGCTCTGTTTCCTAGGCAAGGTATCCTCGTATTTATCTCTCATTTTTCGCAACTGAGAATGCATCGAGTCTTATTAAGAGTTGCATGCATTCTAAGCAGAATTCCTAGGCCGAAAACAAGTTCTTATTTTTGATTGACCATTCAAACCCCATTCATCCATCCCATGAGTGTGTGTCTAGACCAGCATCTCGGCGCCTAATTTGGTGCGTGATTAGAAAAAAGAGTGGATTAGGAACAGTTCGAGATAGGCCTACTTGAAAATTACTCCCGTAAATCTAAATGGCGGTACTTTGCTGAGATCTCCGAAGCTCAATTACATCGAAGCTTTTCAGAAAGCGTTTTCAAAGTAAAGCAGCCGTTTCAAATCGGCACCTATAAAAGCCATCAAGAATGGCACATACCTGCTGATAGATGAAAAATAGGTCGCTCATTGAAGAACATTTTAATGGGAATTCAGAAAGCTTCTATACTGATGTTTTCGCTCTTCGCTGTGCATAAGGAGGACGTTTTTTCTTTTAACGTTGCCTGCCTGCTTGATTGCTGCTTTCAGGTAATCAAACAATAGCTTCAGGCCACAAATGGATCTATAATTACACGCCTTATGTGACTATCAGACTTTCTTCATTGCATAAGCACGAGGGGGGAGGATTTGTCGCTGTTAACTGGGCAAAATTTAAACTAAACGCCGTGCCGGTTCCATAATGCTTCACGACCTGTGATGTCCAAGGCGTCTTTTCGCTTGCAGGTGTGGTTATGCGCAAGGCCAGCTCATTTCGGCACGGTTTGTCTGGTGGTGGCTGGTGTTAGAAGCTGTGCAGTCATCCGTGGCATATGTTGTGCTAGAAGAGAAAGGTGAAGAGGGTTATTATCTACCCCGGATGAGAGTGCCGCATCTAAGGAAGAGCAATAGGATCTCGTTTGCATTGCCTTTTATGCCCGATGCTCTGCTTGCAATACCCCGGTGGGAAAGGTCATGGAGATGGGAACACGGCGGAAGCGCTTTTTGATTGTTTTGTGAAATGCATGGAATATTTATTGACTGTTTTGAGGCCACGTTTGGGTGGATGTCATGTAAACGTGTCGGGCCAAGCAAGAGTCAGCCTTTCTACACGTATATTGCTGAGTTAAAGGAAAAACATGGTTTTGATTTAGAAATTTGGTGTCCTGATTATTCTATATTGATTATTTTGTTGTATACTGACATACTAATGATAATATACTAAATATTTTTTTTTACATTTCAGGCCAACTCCTTTAAAGAAGTGGATTGTTTCATTCGTAATTGCATCTGTTTGGAAACTGTTTGGGGAAAAACTTGTTATGGACTGTCAAGTCAAAACAAAGTCTTTTTTATTCGCAGAGTATTTATTTACAAAAGCACAGGTGTGATTTTGGAATTTTGAAAGCCTTCAGATCAAAAGAAAAGCATATTTTAATTTGCCCAACAAGCAAAGTATAGCGTGCCTCGCCAAAGTTATTATTTGACCTTGAAAGCATTAAAGGTTTTTGTTTACCGCTCCGCAGTGAAGTTAGCGTTAAGGACTCGCATGAGTGAATGCGTCACGTACGTCATTATTTTCAATATTGTTTTTTAGACACAACAACCTTTTAATAACCTACTAACAGCCGCTGCTAATGTGCAAATTATAGATTTTAAAGAAGCACATGTTTGAATACAAAGCACGTTGCTGTTGTCTCTTGTACAGTAATGGGAGTTGTCCATTTCTGTGACCCCCTGATGTTCATAATGTATCTGGAGGCGCTTTTTATGATAACTATAATGGCAGAAAGATCAATAGAGAACAGCCAGCCCTAAAGACCTTCACAGTGTGGAGGCAGATATGAATATGTGGCATAGTCAAGGTCCTGTCGTGCCCTGGTAATCGAGATACTCTTAGTAACAGGGTTGATCCAGTTTTCCATTTGAAATATTGTACTTGAGTGCCTTCGGTCATAAATAACCTCAGTGTGTCGTTGCCATGTGGTATTGATCAGAGCTTCTTTTCATAACTATAAAATGAGCAGCTTGTGGATGTGTGGTATTTTGGGTGATTCTGTTTCAGTGACGAATCAACGTTAAGCCTCGTACACACCGAGACGATAATCACGTGCACTTTTCGAGATGTTTTTCTACGTTCATACCCAAGCGATTTTTACTGGCAATGAGCCATTTACATTACATTTACATTTATGCATTTGCCAGACGCTTTTATCCAAAGCGACTTACATTACATTGTACTATACATTTGTACATTTTGTATAGTAAGCAAGTGGGGGTTAGGTGCCTTGCTCAAGGGCACCTCAGCCGTTACCCGCCAGACCTGAGAATCGAACCAGCAACCTTCTGGTCATGAGTCCAACTCTCTAACCACTGGGCCACGACTGCCCCAGTGAACATGCTTCAGACATTCGTCGTTGGTATTAATGTGTGCTCGGCAAGACCGTTTTGTGCTTGAGCGCCACAAAGTCGTGTTTTTACTGTAACTTCAGCAGCTCCAGGCACAAGACTTAAATCTCATTGGTTGGCCAGTTTTTAACAAGGCACGTCAAACCAAAAATGTTGGCGCCCTTTGTTTAGTCACGAGGCGTTAAACGCCCCGGTGTGCACAAGCCTTTGTGGTTTGGTCCAAATCTAGGTTTATGTTTATTCTAATGCTTAATCCAAGACTAGACTTTAAAGGACACATTCTATGAGCCGCAGATGCAGTCTGTAGTGCATGTTTTTGTTAGATTAAATGTAGTTGTTAGATTAAACAGTCTAGACATGAACAATAAAGTTCATTTATACAGTCAAAAGACCAATCTAGCTGGAGCTCCCCGGCTCTACGTGACACAAAATAACAGTAGGAAGCTGAGGTAAAATGATGGCCGCTGTTGCGTCGAAACAGTGTGGTGCAAAAATATGTGCGTGCCACCCCCCCTCCCGCTGCTTCTACAAATAAGTTACCCAGTGCTCCGTCAGATCCCACACTGTGCACACTTCTGTTTGCATGCTTGATGGGTAATCGTTCCTTAGATCTGGATCTGTTGTTGGAATGAACCAGAGATCTCAAGGTCACATGGATGTTAAAGTTTAATGGATGAAGAAGTGCGATGTTGGTTTGTAGAGATTTGGGAAACGTTGGTTTGGTCATAATGAGCACATGTGCTCCATTTCTCCAGGTCATATAATGCGAGCATTTTACTTTTTAAAGTGTCTTGAGGCTTTATTTTGCCTTCGAACAGCATCTGTCACTTTTAGTTAGAAAAACCTCTATTTACAGCTCGGTTCTACATATGGCTTGGAATAAAAAAAGCGTGTAAATGTTTCATCACTCAAACAGCTGTCGTTGCTTGTCAAAAGAAACATCGTAAAAATGCTAACATGGTTTATTTATTTGTCTTATTGTATTTACAAACTCGCTCAAATACTTTTTATTGGATAGCCAGTCAAGCTGAATATTTTCAGACTAAAATAAAAAGCTTGTTGTGTGTTTTTCTTTTCTTTTTGTTTTTTGATTGTAAACCTGTTGAGTGTAGTGTGTAGGGCATCATGTTTGGTAGTTTTTGTTGTTTTATATATATTTCATGTATTGTGGTGCACTTTGGGCAACAAAGTTGTTTCTAAATGCGCTATATAAATAAATAAAAGTTGAAGAGCGAGACCCGGGCGTAGCATGATGCTAGTATCCACCGCAACTGCATCATCCAGCGAGGACAAGCGTAGCCGTGCCCTCAGACCACGCTGAAATATTGATCACTCTCTTCTTTCAGCCCTTTACTCTTTGTGAGACATAGAAATGAATTCAATTTAGTTCTGACTAGTGAAATTGTAAATGGACAATTTTTGTGGCTCTTTACGCATGGTAGTCGAGGCAATTTTTGGGCGACGTCGATGATGAAAGTTAATGAAACACAAGCACATCCCACTGAGTCTCCTAATTCAATAGAAAATTATTGATTGAGACAAAAGTAATGGAATAATAGTGACAGTGACATTCCAATCTAGAATATTCCGTGCTTCAGACGGCGGATAATACGAGGGAGTGGGCTTTGGGTTTCAATCACGGACATGTTGGAGGTAATTTCGACTGCTGCTGTTTTAGATTTCCTTCGTTTTTATTCTCTCTTTCTCGCTTTCTTCAACTTGCTCTCTTTTTTTCCCTCCTGCTTGCTGCTGATCTTTTATTCATTGCATGGCTAATGAAGCGCCTGATAGACTGTAGAACAGTGCGGATGATCCCGAGCAGTTCATTTCTTGGTTAGCTGGCAGCAGGGTGTCCACAGGTTGGCGGTAGTGGCGTTTTTAATGACGTGCCGTGCTGTCCTTCGAGTCCTTTTAAAAAGGCCTTCCATAGGCATGGATACGTGGTTTCAGACACAGATTTAAACAAGATTTTAGTTTTTGGGTCACAAACACATTTGGTGATATGCATGCCACCCATGTTGGCTGGCTAGCTCGATTTTTTTGCCCCTACTGGTAGATGCTGTAACTACACCATTGGGTTTTAAAAAGAGTTTTCTACATTAAAGGAATAGTTCACCAGAAAATACTAATTCTGTCATCATTTACTTACTCTCGAGTCTAAATCTGAAAGATGTTTGGAAGAATGCTTGTAACCAAACAGTCAAGACTACCAAAGTAGGAAAAAATACAGTGGTAGTCAATAGTGCCCCAGGTTTTGTTGGAATAAAAGATACAATGCATTTCAATTTCAATAAGTTCTACACTTGTATGGCAAGTAAGCCCATGCTAGAAAGACTAGATACATTTTAAATTACATTCTAAAGCCAAGAAGTACTTGGAAGAGGTTGTAAGCACAAGGCCAAAAGGTTCTGGGCTGCCAGAGGTCCAAGTACTATGTGATGCTCATTGCTATTCACCGGCTGTCACAGCAGTAGGAAAACAAGAGTGGGCGTCACAAATGGGATTGAGCGTCTTATAAGGCACCTGCGCTAGGCGGATATGGGTCGGGTTTAGCCGCATATCGCTGCTCCCTCGTGTTTTTTGGGTCTGTTTTGGATTCAAGAGGAGCTTTGCTGTGATGAGAGGCTAAGTGGGATTGTGCCTCCTATCTCTGGCATTTCTCGGTGTAATGAAATGTTTCTTCCAACTGCAAGAGGCTGAGTCTCTATAAGGTCATTGTGCTGATGTCTTGAAAACTTGCAATCCAAGTCCTAGGACACAAATATAAATGGACTGCCTTCTCATGCCAAGTCTGTGTCTGCCTATGAAGTACAACAAGAACCATATGGTAAAGCTTACATTTAGTCGGGTTATGAATGTTGCAATGCCGAGAGATCTTTTGTTTTCGATAATATGGTGATAATAATTAAAGTGGTCTAAAATAAGACAATTTTGTAAAATGTTTAGTTTGAATACAGGGTAAAGATGTCAACTTTCCAAAGTTAGACATGACTTTGGACTCTAGTGTAGCTGGGATGGTCTTTTAAGTTGTTGCTAAGCATTTAGAGAATACCATTTAGTAGATTTGTAATCACGGCCATTATCGTGTTTTCATTATGATTTAAATCGCCCACATACGCAACGGAGGCCCAGGCTGTTGTCCTGCTGTTGAAAAGATGTTGCCAAGCTGTTTTCTTTGATAATGAAAAGTTTTCAAGCTGTCTAACAGGTGCTCTGACCTGGCGATCTCATTTATGAGAATCATTTTGGGCGAGCGGCGGAGAGTGGCCAACATCCAAGATCTACAGGCCTAATTACCCAGCTGCTGCTGAAGATTTTTAATTTCTGAAAACTGGAAGGTAGAGAAGCATTTCTGCACCTGGCATATCTGTTTTATCCATCTGTGATTTGAGCCTTTTATATGGTCTTAGAAAAATACCAAACGGCCAAAGGAAAAGTTTCTTCAAAGTCGAGATCAAAGTTCCGACCGCTGTCTAGGCATGGCAATTGTGAGAAATGAAATCATTTCGGTTTAGACTTAATGATTTGATCTCTGATTCTATCAATGGTGCTAGAATCAAAGTAAAATAGAGACAAGAAATGCAAATCTCAGACCTCCGAGCAGTCTGTTGCCTAGATGTAATATGCAAAATGTGTATTTTCATGCTTTCTATTGTGTTCCTCGATCAGTTTTACAAGGCCTCAGCATGATAAGACGGTAAACCTGATCCCAGATCAGCATGTACATTCTGGCCCAGACCGCAGTGGAGGAAAGCCGTACAGAGGGTGTGGGCAGTATTCCTCCTCCACCGTGAGAGGAGTTTTAATGAGAGCAGAGCCGATGCATGTCCTGTGCATTCATAAATAGCTCTCCACCCACGTCAGGCTCCCTTCATCCTCCATCCACCAGCCCACGGTGCGGATATCAACATACAGCAAACGCACTAAAACACTAACAGCAAAACGCTGCTGCGTATTCTCATGCTGACATTCAACACATCATATTAAATCTAGAACATATAAGCACGCTTTAGGTGCTGTAGCATACGGATATACACAGCCCTGAGGGCATTTGGACACTTAAGCCGATGTGTCAAGTGCAGTGCATTATGTAACAAAACCTCAAAGTGTCAACTGGAGACAAATCACACCGAAAGTTTTTTACAAATATACTTCAGTTTTTGGAGACATTTGCAGCTGATATCAAGCCAAGGGGAGTTTTGGTTAAAGGGATAGTTCACCCAAAAATGAAAATTCTGTCATCATTTTCTCAACCTCTTGTCATTTTAAACCTGTTTGACTTTCTTTCTTCTGCAAAAACAAAAGAGAAAAGAAGGGAAGGTAACCGAGCAACAGCGGTACCCATTCACTTCTATAGTACGAAAAAGTCAATGGGTACCAACATTCTTCAAAATATCTTGTTTTCTGCAGAAGAAAGAAAGTCATGCAGGTTTGAAATGACACGAGGGTGAGTAAATGATGACAGAATTTTCATGTTCACTTTAATGTAGCATGTTTCATGAAGTTTAACTACAAGAAACTTTTCTTTTTGTTTTGAACACTGTAACAATTATTACAGTGCATCTAAGTTTGATTTCCTCCAATTTTACTATGATTTCCAAAGGATTATCAAACTTTTTACATGACTTTACTCCGTCAATATTAAAGATATCAAGATTATATTTTCACAGGATGTTTTTTTTTTATGTAGGATGATTTTATGTCGATTTGCATCACCTTGGGGCTGCATTGGATTTTCTTCTTTGCATTTTCTTTAAAACCATCTGATTTTAGTAATAGTTATAAGATCGAAGTTTGTGTTTCCAGTTAGTTGTGGTTTCCTGCTAGCGTTTCATTAGCTTGCTTTGTATTTTTCCGTGCACATCAGAGACTTAAGCACATTCAAATACTGAGAGAGAAAGAGAAGCTGCTTTACACGTAATTCCTTTTTACTCCGTCGGTCTTTATATTGTTAGCATGGATTGCAGTGCGGCTCGTTTTAAAACCCCAGTGTACTTTTTTCCGTCGAGCACAAATGGCTCGGGCAGGTCGCGCCTTTAAGTAAAACGCACGATTATACGCCGGTAATTTGCCATAATTAAAGCAGGAGAATTGATATGAGCGGAGAACATCGACAATGGATATTTAGTTCATGTACATTCATCACTAATTCATGGGGATATCTTGTTTTAATTAATTCATAATTGCTTTGGAAACTTAGAAAGCTCACCACTGTTACTTTTCTCCCTAAATAATTACAAGCATGTCACCCGACGGGATGTTTTAGATTGGTAATTTGAATTTGATTTAAGCGACTTTTTAAATATTTCAAACCCAAGGAATAAAAAGTAATAGGACATTTAAAAAGGACTGAGCATTTAATACCCTGATAGGTCGGAGCTATTAAGGGGGGTGTAAAATTTGATTCACCAATATTGGCGGAGAGTAAAAAGAGGACTAATAACTATGGAAATAGGTTTGGTTTATCTTTCCTGGTCACCGGCGGTGTGGATGCATATGAAACATTTAGTGAGGTGCTATATCAGAGCTTACAGCGTTTCCCATGGAAATGTACGACCGTGATGCATTACTTTTGCTCTTACTTGTGATTTGAGATTTATGGGATGTAATCAGTCAAGAAGAGAAAATGTTCAAGGTTTTTTGGAGAGGCTTTATGTTCAGTAGATCGGTCTCATGTTTGGAAAACCGCTTTCTTAGCCTTTGCTTACATGACCTTCGCTCTTTAGAGCGGATGAGTTTAAGGATCTCCTTCCTTATATCTCTCTGTTGAACTCCCTACGACTTGTTACGAATACTCTCTAGAATTAACCAAACCAGGATTATGTTTTAAAATCCAACCCCATAAGTGTCTAACTCGATCTAATCGAATTCCTCAAAATGAGAAGATCATGCCAGAAGCTCCCATCATTGGTAGAGAACGCATTGGGTTTGATGGTGGGACCTTTATGTACATCTCTTCTTGTCATGTCTCGTCTTCAGGATTAGTTACAGAGATGGAGAGGGAGAATGTCTCAGCGGAGCTGTTCTGCAAGGAGTCGTCTGGGTACAGAAGCTCATAGCTGTCTTAATAATTGATAGTGGTGGGAAATTTGATGAATACATGCGAGTCAAGCCTTTCGAATCATTTCGCAGGTTGTTTAAGTCTTGATGAAATCAAAATGGACAATTGATTTATAATTTGATCCAATTAATTCCCAAAGGAGGAAATCAAGCCCCGCCTTACATTAGTTTTCTCATTATAGAAGTCAAAATAGTGAAGAAGAAAACATGCAACTTACGTTTCTTGTCAACTTTAGCACAAAACTAGTTACAATATGTGATTTTAAAAGCAAGGATTATTGATTCTGTGTAACATTTACACATGATAATGTGTGATAACACAAATTAAACAAAATTAAAGATGAATTAACTGATTGTTATTAGCCTGAAAAACACTTTTATTTTGTATTTCTTTTATTGCTCAGTGACTATGTATTGCAGCAGAAGAACAGCACTAAATAATTAAGCTACTTACCTGTCTGTCTGTTTAATCCGTCAAATTAATTAAATATATTTTAATTAAAAAAAATTTAATTTAATTTATTTGTATCTATTAATAATGATTTATATTCTTTGTTTACTTTATACTTTTATTTGGCGGTTAACATTTTACAAAAGCTTTTTGCAAACGCTCTTGATTTAGTAAAATGTAGTATATAGTAAATATGTGCCAATGCACATGTAGACAAAATTATTTATGCGGCAAATGTGTATACTCATAGTACTTGTGCTATGATTATACACATTTGCCGCACAAGTAATTCTGTTTATGGATTATGATTTATGATTTATGGATTAAACAGACAGACAGGTTTTAAACACTGCACACTATCCCAAGGGTATGTCCAGTGGAGGATGTGTGTGTGAGCGCCCTGCTGGGAATAAAGAGGAGTCAAAGCCCACCCTCTGTGCCCCCTCCCATGGGTGCCTTTGTGCAAGATGAGGGCAGACCCTCTGTTGCATTATTCATAAAGTTGTGAGTTATTTCTGGCTGGTGGTATTGACAGCATGTTGTTGTGCTCAACCTCGTCACATTCGTAGAGGAGAATGAAGACCAGGTTGGCAAGATGATGATCCAAGGAGACACTCTTGTTTCACTTTGAGAGGCTGCGGGGGTTGGCAAGAACAAAGCCGTGTTCCTACAAACTCTTCAGGGGTCATTTAATGACATGTTTTCATTAGAGCATATAATGGCCTATATGTAAAGCGTGTTGCTATGCAACGTAAGTACTTTACCAATCGACATGGGTGGTGATGCTAATACTTTAGTAGCTTGGTGATGAGGTCATAGCCGATGTCATCTCTTTAATAACTTAATTTTTCTCTTAAGAATGAACGACTTGATATTGAGAACAGGTGGAGAATCGGAATTAAAGGCATGTATATGTATATATGGGTATATGGCGTTTTTCTGTGAAGCACAAAAGAAGATATTTTGAGAAATGGTTAGCAACATTCTTCAAAATATCTTCTTTTGTGTTCTGCAGAAGAAACAAATGCATACAGGTTTAGAATGACACGAGGGTGGGTGAATGATGTCTAACCAATATCTTCAATTGTGATTTTTAGGTTAATTCTTTAAGGAATTACAACTGAGCTCTCTATTAAGTCTCCTGAGCCGTGAAAGAGCAACCTCCGAGCTATAAAACTTTCCTCTGGGCACACACAGGTGGTCTTGCTAGACAACTTCAACTCAATTAGATATTAGATATGCTGCTTGGCTACAACCCACTCCAGGTCCACTTAGCACGAGACACTCGCTACAGAAAAGCACAAATCCCGTACGCAGTTTCGTCTGTAATGCAAACATTGAGTTAGCGCGTCAGTTCTCTTTCACACAGACGTACGGCTTTTGTCAACAAACCCTCAAACGGATCACTTGTCCCCTAATCCCAAATTCCCACTCCACGTTTTGTTTTCAGCGTCCTTTCATCACGGTGCCTCAAAGTCTTTGTGACTCGGTTCAGTGAAGGCAGTTACCATTCCTCCCTGCTCACTGACTCTCGAGAGAATGTCGTCAGTACGGCTTAATCTAGTTTAGAGAACTAGAAGCCCCCTTATTTCCTAAACCCCCCTCTAGGAAGAACCCCACCCAGGTATCACAATTAGATTACTGTTGTTTCCAAATGGGCACCATCTTTGGTTTATATACAAAGAAAGAGGTGGCTAGGCAAGACCATAGAAAAGTGATAATCCTGAAGGATATAACAATATTTATTTACTTTAGTAAAGACTATTAGACTAATAAACTGCAAAATAAGACTACTCCGTTAGTAAATATTGGGCTTCTTTGTTTAGTTATAGACGGTTTCATCAGACGCACGCACCTGGCTCGAAGTTAACTTCTCGTCTGTGTTTGTTGATCGGTCTGGCCAGTGACTAATAATTATTTATTTCATTTATATTATATTACTATTTTATTGTATAATAATTGTATTAAATAAACAATGAATAGGTCGTGTAACTGTCGCATTTAAGTTTAGCCAAGAAACGGTACTTCTACTGGTAACCCAAAATAATACTGACTAGACATACTTTAAACTTGCCA
Source organism: Oreonectes daqikongensis (assembly GCA_026939265.1). Classification (NCBI taxonomy): domain Eukaryota; kingdom Metazoa; phylum Chordata; class Actinopteri; order Cypriniformes; family Nemacheilidae; genus Oreonectes; species Oreonectes daqikongensis. Next base: position 7,138,401 of record JAOTQM010000036.1, on the reverse strand, counting down.
GCTAATGTCATTTACTTGTTATCAGAAATAATCTGCAGGGATTCTGTTCTTTGTGAATGTGTACCTGAAGCTAAGTTTGGGCCACAAAAGCATGCATGCAAAGTAACGTTTGTTTATGTTGTTTCTTTGAAACCTTCTATATTGTATATAGTCTAAATATTGCAATCTTACATACTTGTTTCTCTTTTGTGTGTATTGGACTTTGCATTTATATTCTAAACTCATACTAAATTTGGATTTCAGCCAAACAAATACAATTGAGCATGCATTGACCCAATGTTACAGCAAGCCACATACTTTCTTGCTTTCCCAAAAATATACGAGAAACGTTTAATTAAAAACATTGATTTAAGAATATCAATACAGTATCATGAGGTAAGTTTTTGCTGTAATTTAAAATATTGACTTCCACAAATATTCAGATTTCCATTTATTTCTGTGAAAAGCAGGACATGTTCTAACCATAATCATATCTTTTCCATGTAGACGTGCTTTGCAAACGAGACAACACCAGACTTTTTTTGATCTGTATTCAGAAGAATTACATTCAGTTCCTCATAGAACCGCATGTTGTTGATAAAAGATGGAGAATGAGAAACATGTGGCGTGTGACAACGCTCGGGATACGTTATTGCCGCCGCCCTAATCTGAAATAACATGCCGTAATGTTTGGAATTTATGTGGCACCTTAAGATTCACATAATAGACGATTTAGTGCGTACGGCGTGGAGCAATAACAAGGCAGATTGACTTTATGAAATGCAATTTTTCATTCAGCTTTCTAAAAGCAGCGAGCAGAAAATAATGTAGGCGAATCGCACGCTGTTCCCTGCAGTGGCCACTAACAAGTGTGCATGTGGATGGATTGCATTGGAGGGTTTGGTTTGGTTGTGTGTGTATTGACGTGTGAGGGATAAAATCAGTGTGTTTTGATCCCCATTCAGCGGAATGTGTTATTGAAAAATCAAGCAGCTTAGAGCATTAAAGAGATAGTTCACCCCAAAATATAAATGATGTCATCATTTTTTACCTTTATTTCAGTTTTTGACTCTTGTGTAACACAAAAGAAAATATTTTAAGAAATGTCTCACTGGTTTTGTGTTCATACAATGGAAGTCAATGGGGGCCAATGTTTGGTTACCATTCTTTAAAATATCTGCTTTTTTGTTCTGCAGAAGAAAGAAAGTCGTACAGGCTTTTATGCATACAATGCATAATCTAAAACAAAAATGTAAAACATTACCAGTTGACTAGTCTCTTCCCTGTTGGACGGATCAGCTTAGACTAGTATGAATCAGATGGGCGTATGGTACAATATAAAGGGGTTTGGGAGGTCAAAGGTAGCTCTCTATCAAATCTAAGCTTACGCAGCGCTGACAAGGTCTTCTTGTTAGTCCGTAGGCGCCATCAATCATTTAAAGGTGCCCGGGCTCTGTCGTGGAGCTTTCAATCACGGTATTGAGTTACGAGCAGACCCGGGGTGCGTCTCAATCACAAGCTCTCCGCAGCCGAGTCTGGCCCCTTTCAACAACTGTATGCGTAAGCGAGCTTGTGATCATGATGGGTCCAGATGGGGTTCTTTGCGGTACTCACCGAGATCGTGTCTGCTCTTATGACTCATCTCTTTCCACCCACCACTCCAAAAACACACACGCACATTAATCCGCCGTCACGCTAAGACGCGGCGCCGAATCGCTCTTCCCCCTCACAGCTCCGGTTTTTATAAGTTCTGGAGGCAGGGTGAAGAAAATACTGATAGTATTGGAGACAAACTGCGGTGGTCCTTCAAATAAGAGAATTCTGTCTTTGTGTGCTGGCCATCACGACGTTTCAAACTGTGAAGAGTTTCTTCTTTTGTATATAATAGAAGTGAATGGGGCTGTTAAGCTTTAAAATGACAAGAAGGCAAACAATAGTGTTTTACATGTATTGCATGTATTGTATTCCAAGTCTTATACCCAATTTCTTGTGAAAACCTTTTGTTATCTGTAAGAAAAAGTAAAGAAAGTAAGTCATACAGGCTCAACAGGAAGGTTGATGTTGACAAAATTAGAATATTTAGCTGAACTGTCCCTTTAAAGAGATCACCCAGTTCACCCAAAAATGTTTTTTTATCATTTACTCACCCTTTTGACTGACTTTCTTCTGCAGAACACAAAAGAAGATATTTTGAAGAATGTTGGAAACCAAACAACTGTGGTACCCATTCACTTCTATTGTATGAACACAAAACCAATGCAAGTCAATGGGTACTGCTGTTGTTCAGTTAACAACATTGTTCAAAATATTTTCTTTTGTGTTCTGCATCATACAGGTAAATAATGACAGAATTTTCATTTTTGGAACACAAAGATTCTGTGTCGCGTTTTTCATGTTAAATTTCTGCTTGTAATGTATTTTGTGATGCAGACAGCACAGTCATACTTCGTCTGACCTCGAGGTGAGGAATCTATTCTGTGCTTCTGACAACCATCATATTCCATAAACGAAAAAGGCATAATTTGCCACAAACCTACGCCTCATCTCCTGCCGGACCCTGTCTGAATTTGGATTGCGTGACATCGATTGGCTACCTCGCAGCAGAGGCGACCATCCAGTCATCGTGTGTATGTGTGCGGTTTGCAAACTGTGCGGTTTGTCATCCGGCTTTACCACCAGACCACACACTTGCGCGCTTGTCGGCCTGCCAGAGATGCGTTTCTCCCCATCGCGCTTATTTAACAAGATCGACTTAATAAGCTTGTCTTATGCTTTTAATGCAGATCTGATTTGAGATTTCGCTCCAGTCACTGCCAAAGACGGGTTACAGTTGGCACGGAGCGCCAACAGCGGAAGCGTGCGTCATGCACATGCCATTGAGCCGTTGGCGCTTGTTAAAAACAATGATAATTCATTTTTAAGAGCCATTGATAAAACAAATAAAAATAATTGTTTTGATTGTTCTTTGTTGTACTCGATATCTGTTATAGCAGCTGGTGTTGAGCAGGGGAAAGTCATATATCTGTTCCAAAATCTAATCAGCTTTCATTGGAAGCCGTGTACGTAAGATTGCCCGTTTTGGCCAGAGACAGCCGTGCATATGTGCTTTTTCAGAAAAATTAAACCCAGAATATCTTTTAGATAAGCTTTACATGAAACCAAAGCGAGAGAATTCATTATAAAAATTCTTTAAATTCATTTAATACTGAAAAATACAAATGAAATATTATTTCAAGTGATTTATAATAGAACTAAAGTCATCATTTACTCACCCTCTCATCAAACCTGTATGACTTTCTTTTTTTTTGCCAAACACAAAAGACGACATTTTGAAGAATGTTGGTAACCAATAACCATTGGTCCCTTATTGACTTCTGTTGTATAGGCACAAAGCCAATGCAAGTCAATGGCGATCAACGGTTTCTGATATAATTTGTGTTCTGCAGAAGAAAGAAAGTTACACCAGTTTGAAATGACAAGAGGATGAGTAAATGTTTTGGGGTGAACAACTCCTTTATGCATCAGATGTTCAACCAACAATCTGTGGATGTGATGTCTGACGTTTCTGAAATCATATTTTTCATCTGCAGTATTTGAGTGATACGTGTTTTCTACCAATGTAGAGCATTCCAGATATGAGGTTGCATTTCAATTAGGGTGTTGCCTATGTGGGCATCTCACCAGGTTTTGGAAGAAAGCTGTAGACATCCATTTTCTATACCGCTTATTCTCTGTAGGGTAGTGCTGGAGCCTATCCCAGTATCCCTCAGACTGAACACAGGAAAACACCCTGGAAAGGTGGCCAGAATTTGCAAATTCAACATAGTAAATTCATTTCTAAGGTTTGCTTGGAAACTTTAGAAGCTTTTCTTATATTACCATAATTTATTTTTTAAACGGCTTTAGAAAGCCATGAGTCCCTAATGAGGATTAAACAATGTCATATGCAGGCACTAATGAGAATGTTTTTACACTCTTTCTTTGATTTCTCAGGCCTGAACAGTAATTGGGTTTAATGTTAATTTCAAACATTAGCTACAGTGAAAACCGAGCGGTCTTCGGCCTGCAGAACAGTAATGCCAGCTCTCATTTCCAATCTGCTAAAATCACAATGACACTGGACATTGCATATATTAGCCTCACCAGAGGCAAGTCGTCGTTTGAAGTGCGACTTCAAATAAATCACGGCCCGCTGGCTAGAGACTCGAGTGAGACTATAGTGTTGGACACGTTATTAGACTTAAAAGTGACTAAAGAGCAGCTTTGTTAGCATTGACAAACCTATCTCTGAAATCTGAGAGGAAGTAAAACATGATAACGCTAGTGGCCTTCCGTTAGAGGGGCAGTTTAGCCTAGCGACACAGAAATTAGCATTAGGTTGCCTACATGCTAGAGTTTACTATCAGAGAACCAGTGAATTAAATCATTTCAAAGGGAATCACATAAACGTAAGAACTTTGTCAGCACTTTCTCTAAAGAGTTACCTCAAGGTACTTAAAGTTTATTTTAAAGAACTGTGTTGTCAACATGAAGCCTTCCCCATGATGGTTTTTGGCCTTTCACATTGTTGCTAAGCAAACTTTTTTGTAAATTTAATATTACAAATTCAGGCCAGTAGCAAGAAAATACAGTCCGTTTTTTTCCAAATGTTATTATCTTGCTTTATAGGAGCTTCGATACATTGACTTTGCGAGATAACCTGTTTATGCTTGCACAATAACATGCGTATATGATACAAATGTTATAAAAGACCCGGAGATGAAATATGCAGTGGCCAGCTTATAAAGCCCAATCACAGTGCTATAAATTCAATAATATTTAGAGGGTGCGGCAAATAATTCCTCCAGCACGGCTGGCGAAAGTTTCTCTTTCGATCGCTATTTATCAGGGAGGTGCTTGAAACCCATTATTTTTCCCTAAGCAGTGGCAGGCCTTTATTTTCTTTCTCCTGGGCTCATATGGCCACGTGCCAGAAGGATATGATCCCCTATTTTCTTCTGACAGACTGCCTATAGCAGCACAACATGCCTCTGAACCGTTTCTGCGTTAACCAAAACGCTGATGACAACACGGGGTCATTTTAATCCAGTTTGCTGTCTGTGTTTTAGTCCATTCGGCCCAGACCCGCAGGCCTGGCGCCCCTGAACTGTGGACGACCCACCCGATGGGTAATTTCGGCCACCTGAGAATCATGCAGAAGCAAAGAGATTTTCTCCCGCTGACGTAATGTCTGGCATGCTGCCGTGCGGCACAGTTTTTATGTTCGCACGGTTTCTATTTTTCAGGTCTTATTTTTTTTACGCTTAGTTAAAAAGCATTTTAGATCATTTTGATGTTGTAAATCTGATTCCTCTTGTATTTACTAGACACGTTTAAATGCCAGTTAACCTGTGAGCAAAGCTGTTTAGTTCACTAGTATTCAGCACTTTAAGTTAAACCAGGGTTGCCAGATTCCCAAAAATGTAATTCCCAATACTTATTAATACTTACTTTACAGCCTGTTTGGCATTGCACATTTTCACCATATGGAATGACAGCTGTTAAAAAAGAGATTTAAAACTAGCCCAATTCAGTTGGAAAACTGTGGACCTGGCAACCCTGAATTTAAACATTTTTGTTATATATATATCTGGATTATCTGAATCGGTTCTAATTTTAACTTCTTTCTATTTATTTAAAGGCCTTCTGTTCTAAATAGTTTCAATATTTTCAGAGTGCAGTTTTTTGATTTTGTCATTGATGAAATCATAATTCATAATCATTTTCATGTGTTATTTTTGTTGACTAGATGACACATTAGGGATGATTTTCAGATCCCATATTCCTGCCTGTTAGCTTCAAATTAATATAAAACAAAAATAAGCGCTTGGCACAAATTGCTATTAACCTGAGCATTTTGTTTCAATGAGCCTTATTGTAAAAATAACATTTTAATATGAACATCCATAAATCTGCATATCGTTTGGCCCGCTGTTCTGCTGCCTGGGTGAACAGAAACAAACAGAGCAGATTTCTTCATAATGAGGCTTATTCATTTCATCATTAGTGTTTCATAAGGCATCGCATAAAAAACTGTTTATAAGAATGAAACGAAAAATTGCTCACCCTCGAGTCAATCGAGATGAATTGCTACAGCAAAAACAAGATTCAGAAAATGTTTGGAAAATGTCACTTAGAGCTTCAAAACAACGAAGTGCATGAAAGGACTGAAGTCTTCTTTCACTTGCATTAAAGCGTCATTCTGAATTGGAACTGTTTTTCCAGGGTTCAAGTTTATGTGTTGTGTGTTTCTGCAGGATCTAATAGGATGCTAATATTCAAACAAAAGAAGAGTTTCCATGACAACCATCTTTTAGTATTCTCCATACAAAGCGGCCCCGAACATTTAATGGGACTGCATGAATGAGGAAAAGTTTCCTATTTGTCGATGCATCTGCATTCACAGGTAAAGCGGATTCTTTCAGTGTAGGCGATTTCAATGGAAGCTTCCCTGTCATTTGAGTGCCATTGAATCATGATGTGCTTTCAGTATACTGTTATTTCTTTGCAACACAAATGGAGAAATATTGAATAATCGTCACACAGCTTCTGTACAAATAAAAGTGAATGAAGAGCGTCTTTGTTGCCACTGGCAAATGTAGTGTTATAGTAACGCCAGTGGGCTTCCGTTAGAGGGGCAGTTTAGCCAGAGATGAAGCATTAAGCCGCCTACACGCTAGAGTTTACTATAGAGAATGCTGTGAATTAGATGATTTCAGTGGGGATGATGTGACGTGAGCGTATAGGAAAAAGAGCCATAAGCAGCTGTAGACCAATGGGAATCTTGGAGAGGCGTGTCCAAGTTTAAAAAAAAAATAATTTTAGGGTACACTTTACTTCAATGTGACATCTTGACTGACATAGACATAATGAAATTGTTGTGTGGAAAAGATTTTTCAAAGGTCCCATAGCAAAAAGTGAGTAAAAAAGGTGCTATAATGCCATAGAAGAACCATTTTTGCTTCCACAAAGTACCGTTTACTGTGTCTTACAAGGCCCATTTCTTTCTTTTTTATTGTGTAAAGAAGCTTCTACTACAAAAAAACTAACATCTACTTCTTCGGATGTAAAGGGTTTTTATGAAGACATTCAGCCAAACATGGTTCTTCTAAGGCATTGTAAAGCACCGCTTGTTTTAAATGAGCACTTTTAGAAACACATGAGGGTGAGTATTTTCATTTTTTGGGGTTAACATGTACCCCTGTTTTTGACATATTAAGAATATTTTTTTAACTGTACATACACATGTTGCCATCTCAAGCTATATTATCTTTAATACATTTAAAGTGCACTCCTTAAATGTACACTGTAAAAAACATAATTAAAATAATTTTTGGGACAAATTTTTCACAGATTTTTGACATATGAAATATATCAAATTACAGAAAAATAATGCAAATGTATAATTTTTTTTAAATATTTTGCTTTTTTACAGTATAATGTAAACGTGTAGGCTGTATGGTTCTATAGACCTGTAGGGGATTTTACAGTAAAGACCCGTAGACCAGTTGTGATGAATGAAGACACAGAGTCAGGAATGTAATTAATAAAAGAAAATTTACTGAAGAAGAATTGTTTGTAGTTTTGCCAGCAGAAGTCAGCTTCAGCACTCTCAAGGAGTTCCACAGACCGACCTGCTGTTCTATCAAAATGCAGTAATATTTATACTAACAGAGCCGTCTAACCTACGTCATTACTTAGATAAATAAAATCTCGTGATAGGTTAGACAATACATACATTTAGCTTGGACGTCAAGTTCATAGCATATCTTCACTGATTATAAGTTTGACACAGAAACCCTAGTATAACCACAACATATACGCATCTCTTTACATCCTGTCTTTTAAATATGGTCTTTCTGCAACCAATAACTAACTTCTGAAACAATACAATCACACACACACACAAAACCCCTCAAGGCCAAAGCGCGTGCTAGCAGAAGATGTTTTTACATGTGATGATAAGAGGTCTCTTCTAAAAGCCACGGTGACCTAGCAGGAAGAGAGGCCTAAACATTCAGGGACTCAAACAGTGAATTATTTTAGTAATATTTACTCTCTAGAGTTTTATTGTTAATATCATCATCAGAAATAAAAGAGTAAAATATTGATTTATTTTAATCATCTGTTTCCCATAAGATAATGCTGATTAATGATTGATTAGTCTCAAAACCATAAAAAGGTGATATATATATATATATATATATAAGGTGGAACCACGACACCCGTCCCTTCAGTCCCCCGTTTTAGACCAATGTGGGGTCCAATACCTCACGTCCGGTCTAGTGAGGTCGCTACAGAGAACAGGAGTGGTGACAAGTGCTCCCCTGGCAGGTCACACTCGCCTCTTCACCCCACCACGGACATGCCAGAACCTAAAAATTCTGTTCCCCATGGGTAGGGCTCTCCTAGTCCTCCACTCACAGGAGTGCACTGATATCATCTTTGGTCACGTCGCGGTGTAAATTGGTTGTGAGCATCATCAGCTGCTTCTTCACCTCAATGGAATTTACAGTTCTGCAGGCAGACTTAAAAAGATAGAATAAACAACAGCAAACAACCATCGAAACACACAAACAAAGAACAGCTATCCCTAACAATCCCCCAATGCATAAAGCAGAAATTTTCCAATCTCAAAAGCTACTTCCTCAAAAGCCTCAACAAAATCTCCCATACATCTTCCACAAATTCTTCTACGGAGTCTGTAACATCCGTAAAAATGTAACTGCAAATACTACTGCAAATGCAAACATCCAAACCACAGCTAGAGCAGAGTGACTCTCAGTCAGTCATAAAGGGAGACATATTAGATTTTAAGCAATACAGAATTCAAACATTCATTTCTAGCAGAAACATCACTCGTCTTAATTTGTTTCATGAATCCATCAATATAACTTTTCTTTTCACCTTTTACCTTCAGTTTTGGATAATATTTATACTTACTATTTACTACTTAACATAGCAACGACTCTGCACATTTACCCTTTTTTCAAGTTCCCCACATTATCAGGATACCAATCGAGCCCTACCATAGTGGTATGGTGAGTGCAAATATTAAACTTGAATTTAGTTAGCATCTCTCTGATCTCCTGTCCTATAGGAATTGGTCTCAAACATTAACTAAACTCTTTTCTTGGTTAAAACACTCATCTCCTAATACACATCATAAACCTCAGATCACATAAATATATATAAATATGAAAATAAAAAATAAAAATAATAAACTTGCCAGATTTAAATTCATTAATGCATATGGTCATTAGGGATGTTGTTTACCTGGTAGAAACTATTTCCTCACAATAATGAAACATGTCCAAATGCATCCATGCAGTGACATTATAAGATATTGAGGTGGTGCTATGACCTTTACTCTTAATGCAATTGATCCAAACTAATAATTCATTTATTAATTGAACAACTTTGCACTACTATACTGCTGTATCACATCACTGAAACAATCCCAAAAAACAAAACAAAAATCAGATATAACAAAAGATGAATTACATGAATTACATTTCCCATGACACCGTCATGACTTTAACATCACTCACTATCCTAGCAATACACTTCGGTTTCGGGAAAGGTTCTAACAAACCACTGCTGTATTTCTCTACCCAAACAACATTCAACTTAAGCAGTCCAATCATAAAAAGGATAAAGCATCTACTAATGGTAAACCGTTTTTGCTGCCATTGAGATCAAAGTTGGCCTTATCTTTCTTATCCATCCATTCATTTTAACTTGTTACAAATCACACCATAAATCCTATCTGCATCCAACCAAACTAAATGTACTTTCATGGGTTTCAGAACATTCCAACGCATCCGAATTTTGTCATTTACCATGTCCTGATATCAACTAGAACTGCAAGCATTTAAGTTGGCCTGTGACAACAATGAAACAATGAATTGTTGAAACAATATGGAAAGGGTGAATTTACATTTTTCACCACCCTACCAGTGAATTGTGTACCATGTGATCTGATAAAAAAAAAATTAATTCAGCAATATGTTGGCTGTTGCATCTGCTGTGCAATTTTGTAGGGGAAACGCCTCCACCCATCTGGAAAATAAATCAACTATCAGTATGTAAGAGAATCCCCCATTTGGAGGCAATGCACCTATGAAATTGCTTTGCAAATAAGTCCGATGAGCATAACTCAATGGGATTTTAGGTTTTGAAGGATAATTCACTTTAAAACATACTAAACACCTTTTGCAAAAATCAATGAAATAATTTTTAATCTTAGGCCACCACCATGTTTTGAAAAGCATTATATGTAACTTCCAGTCCTGCATGTGCCAAACTATGATACAAACACATAAGTTAAACTGTCCCTAAGTGTTTACACAGTCTTTTACGTATGTTAAGCAAGATCACGTGTTTCTGTTAACCGTGCTGGCTCCCTCAGTATCCCTGCCACCATTCTGCCAAAATTACCTTAATATGAGGAGACACTGTTCCGATGACTATTAAGTCCTGCTTCCTCTCTGGGATGAGCATCATTAGCACTTTCTTGGGGTGGATTCTGTTTGGAGGCAGTCTGTATTTGTTCACAGCTCCTCCTTTGATACTCTCGGCCCAAAAGAAGCATCACATCCACTCCCTGTATACAGATAACACCTCCCTTATTGGGAAGATGCCCAGTGGCGGTGAAGCCCTGCCTTAGGTCGTCCTCCTCTGGCCACTGGAGAATCTTACCCGTCTTTGAGTCATCACCTCATGCACACTGGTTTTCGCTCTATCCCATCAGACAAAACTCATCGTGAGTCTCTCTCTCATATGGCACTACAAAACTCTTTCTTACCTTCGGGTTTGGCAGACAGGCATTTCAGGGACCAGCATAGTTAATGGAAACACCTATAATATAATCAAGACAATTAAAGAATAACCACAACTATTTGAACAGTATACTTCGATTAAATATATTACCATATAATACTCTGTGTGTGTTTGTAAATCTATGTTTATCTTTAATGTGAATTTGGCGAGGGATGAGCATAGAACTGTAATCCCCGTTTATGTAATTCTTACAACATTTTCAGCTCCTAAGTAAGTATTGTTTTTCAAGGATAGCTACATTTGGCAACATGCATGAGTCTGAAATGCTAAGTGGCTGAATTTTTGCAAATCAAATTTGTCTTTTATCCATACATCGGAAAATTAAGAATAATGAGTTTCCACTCAGAACGAGTCTCCATCTCTGCCACTGCACATCCTATTTCATGGTGGGGGCCTGCTTGAGATAAAAGAACAATTTTGTTACAGCCAAGTACAATCTTATCACTTGAAAGTAGAACATCGGCTTCTAGGTTTTTCAAAATATCAACATTAATTATGGTGCCTACTGTCTTTTATCAACACAGAATTCCGTCCATAAAACTTTTTCAGAGTTTGCAAGTACAATAGGGTTAGGAACAGAATAACAATACACTTCATTTAAACTTACTATATGCCAAGAATCAAATGCATTGGATGTTAGAGCCACAGGCTTTATGCCTTGACTAGTAACTAGTTATACTGTCACATCAAGGAGACTTCCCCCCCCATTACAGCAGCAGATGCTTTGGCCAAGTTTTATTCATTATGAACTAACAAACGTCACCAACTTACTGCACACCATTAAACTAAAGTGTGTCAGTTAGGACAGAGCAACTGATAAGCAGTTCTCTGTAATCTTTTGAAAGCCTGTTAGTGGCAGATTCAATCATGATGGCAGAATCATAGTCTTTGACAGAATTATTTACAGCACTATAAAATGTGTTCTTATTCACTCTTTGCACGATTTTGGTGACAGCGATCTAAGTTCTTGGAATGATGGGCGGTGCTTAAAACAGCAGCAGCCCAAGATCAGTTGTAATGAACACATAATTCAAAGCATTTTAACTAGAGAGCTATGGGCTATTTCACAACTAATTTACACTCTTTTTCTTACAGTAGCTCACTCACATCACATGTCCACATTAATACAAAAAACTGTCATAAACTTTGTTTTGCATAATCATGAGGTTGTGACACCTCTCAGTTAGTTTCACAATTTTTCCCTATGAACAATGGGACACCTCGCATTTTACGGATCCACGAATAAGCACATACAGCTAAGAATTTGTATTTTCTCTGGCTCTCTTTCAGCAGCCATTCAATTTGTTGCTTTTAACCTTTCTATCAGAATTAAAACCTTGATTAACCATTCTTTTAATAAATTCCCATATTTCCTTTGAATTACTGTAAGTGCTTCAGAGCAGACTTGTTTACAATATCTGCCCGGTTAAATTTCTTTATCCGTTTCAAGGCTGACTTTGTTACGCAGTGCGTTCTTAAACACTGTTGAAACCCATGAGAAAAAGTAGAAACAATAGAGTGAGGTGGCGATCTCTTACCAATACAGCTTGACTTCTTACCGGCAAAACCACAAAGAATAATTCAATCACATATACTGGTCATTTCCAATTTGGGTCAAATTATTATTATTTTTACCAAACACAGAATCGTTCCCGATGCATTCCTGTATCAACCAACCGTTACTGTCCAAAATACATACAGGTATTTTTGAAAATAAAATTTTCCTGACTGACTAAAACATCTAAATCGGAGATCTCCTATTTGGTGGAAGTTCAAGAGAGCTCTGGTTAGTGATTTTACACTAGTGACATTTATTTCCCCACTTAGTGTCTTTGCCACTCAGCACTAGAGTGGTGTTTACAGCTGTCTAAGCAATTTCCCTGCTTACAGCCCAAAAACCTGGCAGTAAATCCACTGCCCATATATTTATATATATATCTGTTTTACACAGGCATATATTTTACACCAGCGGCTTGCTTCACTCGCAACCCTGGTGTCTCTTCACCCACGTCTGGATGCGAAACCTCTATCACTCCCCGTTACACTCAGGCTCTTCCACCAAACAGCCCTAACCAAAACAAAAAATAAAACTCTTCCTACCTTACTAGTTTGGTTGATCAGGAATGTCACCAAAGAATCAATACTTGCCCGCATCCTCCACCATTTACTGTAGGGGATTTTACAGTAAAGACCCGTAGACCAGTTGTGATGAATGAAGACACAGAGTCAGGAATGTAATTAATAAAAGAAAATTTACTGAAGAAGAATTGTTTGTAGTTTTGCCAGCAGAAGTCAGCTTCAGCACTCTCAAGGAGTTCCACAGACCGACCTGCTGTTCTATCAAAATGCAGTAATATTTATACTAACAGAGCCGTCTAACCTACGTCATTACTTAGATAAATAAAATCTCGTGATAGGTTAGACAATACATACATTTAGCTTGGACGTCAAGTTCATAGCATATCTTCACTGATTATAAGTTTGACACAGAAACCCTAGTATAACCACAACATATACGCATCTCTTTACATCCTGTCTTTTAAATATGGTCTTTCTGCAACCAATAACTAACTTCTGAAACAATACAATCACACACACACACAAAACCCCTCAAGGCCAAAGCGCGTGCTAGCAGAAGATGTTTTTACATGTGATGATAAGAGGTCTCTTCTAAAAGCCACGGTGACCTAGCAGGAAGAGAGGCCTAAACATTCAGGGACTCAAACAGTGAATTATTTTAGTAATATTTACTCTCTAGAGTTTTATTGTTAATATCATCATCAGAAATAAAAGAGTAAAATATTGATTTATTTTAATCATCTGTTTCCCATAAGATAATGCTGATTAATGATTGATTAGTCTCAAAACCATAAAAAGGTGATATATATATATATATATATATAAGGTGGAACCACGACACCCGTCCCTTCAGACCACTTTGCAAGATATAAACACTGGTCCAGAAGCACTTCCAATTTAAGTTTTTATTTAATTGATGATATTTTTGATTTGGTTGTAAATGTTTTGTTGGTTGTATTTAAATTGTTAAAATATTTTCTAGACCAGTGTTGTTTACATGAGGTGGTCTAAAAAAACCTTTAACATCCCCAGAAACTTTGCACAAAAGATTTTTTGTTGTGGTAAACAGACATACGAAAAAAGATTCCTTATGGATCCATTGACTGAAAGAATGGTTCTTCTATGCCATTGCTGTAAATAACCTTTTTTAGTTTCTTTATTATTTAAAATTGTAGATTGCTTTATGTAATTTTGTTACAGGCATTGGTTGAGACCACTTGATTTTGTTAGTCAAGGTTTAGCGCGCTGCATTAGAAATGCCATTTTCCGCATGCGGTAAACACAAGTCATTTTATTAAATCGCGTTTGTCTTAAAGCAGCATGTTTGGTTCAACAAACCCTGCGAAATATGAGATTGAGTTGCATCATTGCTTTCAAATACGTGCTTGTTTTTACAACCCCGGGTCGGATTAGTGCGAACCGCAAACTCAGCAGAATACTGTGGTACCTCATGCTGCTGAGTGCTTGTTGATTCAAAGAAGCGGAGCTGGGATAAAAGCAATATGCTAATGTCCCAGTGTAAAAAATGTGCGAGCTCAGTTTCCCTGTGATATTTACCATACCTGACATCTGCGTTTACTCTGAATTACATGATTTGGACTACATGTACAACCTAACAAGGATTAGATTGCTTTTCCATTGGAAACCAGGGAGATGAGCCTCTGTGTTGGGCTTTTTTATCTTTCTTCCTGTAGGCTAGTTCTGTGGGCGGTAGCAAAACCGGTCTTAAAAGCTACGGATTCCAGAGCACAGAGGAGCGAATGAGTGAGAGGTGGAAGCTCCACCGCTGCGATGAGAGGGTGGGAGTGAGAGAGAAAGGGCCAAAAGACCTCCCTCAGCTCTTTTTGCACCTCTCTCTACCTCCCTTCTGTATCTGGCTGTAGTGGGGTCTTCTGCTTAGCCTTACGGACTGCCGCAGGAAAAAAGTGTCCTGCGTGTCTTCTAAAGCTTTATTTAAGACTTTGAAAGGTTGTGTGAGCTGCTCGGTTGGTTTTCAGGCTGTAATGTCTGCACCCAGCAGATGTGAGATTTTCGGTCGTAGGTGGCACCAGGGATGGATTTCTAGGGAATAGTTTTTAAGGAATAGTTAAGGAAAAAGTAAAAATTTCAATGTCATTTCATACCTGTATGACTTTCTTTCTTCTGCAAAACACAAAAGAAGATATTTTGAAGAATGTTGGTAACCAAACAACATTGACTCCCATTGACTTCCATTATATGGACACAAAACCACAGAGAAATTTCTCCCAAAAAATTTTAAATCACATTTTTTACAGAAAGTTAAACAAAAGTATTTGCGATTTACTTCTCAAAGTCTCCTTGTTTATGTAACATTTTCTTTATAGTTTATCACATTGCTATATATTATCTAAGAATGGTGCATCCACAGCTAGTCCCAAATATATCTACTGACCTCAAAACTGCCCTTGCTTCTTGCATTTGTTTCATTTTCTCTCTCTGTACGCAAGAAAACTTCTAACAGATTGGGCAATCGTACGCCATCCATCTTAACAGCTGAAGAAATGTGGTTGCATTGAGTTTATTTGTTTATTTCATAGCATGTGTTGGTTTACTGTCTCAAGCAGTTTTTTCAGCAATTCTCTTTTATTTTCAGAAAATAAGATTTCCTTTTCATTCAGGCTTGGGTCATTGATGTGTAAAATAAATGATACGAACTCCTACAGCTCCGGCTGCACATCTGTCATGTCAACGACAGAAAGGAAAGCAACAAACAAAAATAAAAAGAGAAATATTGTTTTGCAGAGTTGTCAGATCTTGATACGGCAGTGTGTCGCAACATGAAGTTAATTATCGGAATGGTTCAGTAACTCAACACGGCTTTGTATGCCTTCCTCACCTAAAGTTGAATTGAAGGGAAGATTTAGAGCTGGCAGTCCTCCAACGACTCACTCCATCTCTTAGGTCCCTACATCAAACAGTGAGTATGCAGATCTCCAAATGCTGGAATATTTATGAAACCTAGACCA
The DNA here is from genome assembly GCA_026939265.1 of Oreonectes daqikongensis. Classification (NCBI taxonomy): domain Eukaryota; kingdom Metazoa; phylum Chordata; class Actinopteri; order Cypriniformes; family Nemacheilidae; genus Oreonectes; species Oreonectes daqikongensis. Next base: position 7,122,475 of record JAOTQM010000036.1, on the reverse strand, counting down.
GTCTCTCTTGTTGAGAAGCTATTTTACAGATATGGGTTTGGAGTTTTGGGATGTGATGTTGTCCTTGCTTAGGCATTCATAGAGCAATCTGTACTGTTGCCTGAGGAAGTACCAGCTTTCAAACCAAGGTCAAAAGTAACTTTTTGTCAGAAGAAATTCTCCTCTTTTCATCAGCATTTTGTTATAAAGAGGATAAGAGGTCAGGTTTTTTTGTTGCTTGTAATATGTAGGGTGATATGAGGTCATATGCATGCCAATTGAAGCAATGTTTTGACCCAGATGTCTCCGAGCTTTCTGACTGGCTAAACGCACAAGATTTCCGAAGCCTTCAGAGGGCTGTCATAAGGATGTGTGATATCTCCAGATTCCTGTATCAGGCATATCTGTTAGGTAGTAGCGGCATTTTATGTGTGGTAGTCCAAAAATAGCTTTAAAGGAATAGTTCAACCAAAAATGAAAAATCTGTCATTATTTACATACCCCCATGACATTTGAAACCTGTGTGACTTTCTTTCTTCTGCAAAACACAAAAGAAGATATGATGGTAACCAAAAAACGTTGGTCCCTATTGGCTTATATTGTATAGACACAAAATCAATGCAAGTCAATGGGGACCAATGATTTTTGGTTACCAACATTTTTTTAAAATAAAATCTTTTTTTTGTGTGTTTTGCAGACGAAGAAAGTCATATAGGTTTAACATGTCAAGAGGGCTGAGTAAATGATGGCAGAATTTTTGTTTTTGGGGTGATCTATCCCTTTAAGAGGTGAAGCGGTAATGTTATGCATATGTAAAGTTTTTGTTTGAAATAAGGAAACAAGCCCCTTTTATGAATGGAAATGAGTCAAGAAAACTCAAATCAGCTTTCATTTACAATAGCAATTTCCTTAAATGACAGCATTTTAAACAGCCGTTTTAAATCAATTTTAGCTGCCTCTGTAACAGTTTCACATTTTACGAGAACGCATGTCATAAAGTGTCAGCTTGCTTATAAAGTAAATGTTAAAATTCACCAAACAAACTGCTGAAATTGAAATGATTCTGCGGCCGTCTGAGGAAGCTTTTAGCCGTAGTGAATGTTTGTTCACGTACATTTCAGGAATCCTTACAAGGATGTGCGTTTAAAACGCATAAACCTGATGACTGAAGAGCGACAAATTGGTCTGTAATTTAAGAGTATAGGGCCTCAGGATATCTACTACAGATACCTGTTCTCCAGACACTCTGGATCGACCTCTCTGACTCATTACTGGTCATTTAGAAAGTGCACAACGCGATCGATGGAGCCATCAATTAGTCGATCTGTCAATTAGTTACAGAGGAGAAAAAAACCCAAGTGCACGCTTTCAGATGTGTCTAGTCAATCACCACCTGCCACCCGCCAAACTTCGATTCCTCTCTGTCTTCTATTTTAAACTCAGTCTGCAAACTCTGTTGTACACCAAGTTGTTCAAGAATCATCTTAGTCTATTATTTGCTAACCTAGTATCATGCCTCTAGTTGTACAGTAAATGTCACTTACTATTAGACTTATGTAGATGACAGCTGCCTTGTAACCAATGAGCAGGCGTCTTTCTCCAGGACGTGTTCTGTTTATATCCTAAATGCACCAATGCACACCCACATACTCCTACATACACATACATGCACACACGCACGCACGCACGCACACACACACACACACACACACACACACACACACACACACACACACACACAGACACACACAGATCAAAGGCATGTTCAAGATATGGACATTGTTAAATTTTTCGGCTGATGTAAATATGTGCAAGCCAAGCTCGGAAAACCCGACGCCAGCAACAGATGGAGGGCGGCTTGTAATTTCCTGGGCACAGCTATTGGAAATGCATGTCGTGCAGCTGCTTGCTACGCGGCGTGTCAAGAAAAACAACGTCTGGGTGTGTGTGTGTGTGTGTGTGAGGGAGAGAGAGAATGAGTGATCGAGAGACAGATAGAGAGAGAAGCGCCTGCGCCAGTGAATGATTGAACTGACAGAATCGAGAGCATGACACGATGGCAAATCCCAGAAGTTTTAAATCATTCGGCGTTAAGTGCCAGAGATAAATAAGTGATTAAGACTCTTCTGCTTGTGACTCCTTTAGGAGCATCGCAAAATGGCCTCCCCAGCTTGAATAGGCTGTTGCCAGCCGGCAGATGCCAGGCGGACGTTCCCGTCAGAGGAGAGCGGCGGGCCGCGTTTCCACGACAGCAAACTTCATTTGCATGAGTCAGAAAATCTCTGGGGGATGTGGCAGTCCTCTCCTCAATTAAATGCTTTCTCATTAGGTTAGGTGTAATTGCATCGTGGGTAATTTAAACTAGTCGTAAATTGCGAACATGATTTGGGAGCAGTAATGGTGAATTGCGGTGCCCTGGGATGCAATTCGCGACTGTGTTTCTTGCTTGCGGGCGAAGTTGGGAAGACTTCAGTCGGTTGTTACAGGATTGGTTCTCTTTTAAACAGTCTGTTGACACTTGGCATTAACATGTTGATTTAGGGATTGAATCTCAATGAGACAGCACTTCAAAATTCAGGTATAAATGCGTGTGCACAGTTGTGCTACAAATACAGTGGCTGAAAGAATGAATGAGACCATTTCAAAGACCACTTTCAATTTTTTTTTTAAATATACCATGTGTAGGTATGTGTTAAGGTAAAATTATTATTTTTGTTTCATTCTGTGAACTACTATAACAATTTTTCTCCCAAATGTCAAACAAGAATATTTGCATTTATTTGCAGAAAATGAAAACTGCAGAAACAGGTCAAAATAAAATATGCTCTGTATTTTTTCAGAAAAAAGTTCATATTCATGTATTTTATAGTTTTCATGTGTCTTGTCATTCTGTCAGTGATTCACATTGTTGTTGGATGAGTTTATGTGTCTCCTGAGGTTTAATTTTGTTGAAATTCAACACACACTGGACTGAAATGAAAAGAAATGCTGATTGAATAAAACTTTGGAAATCAGTTTGATGGACCTGAATGTAGCTCTATTTTTAGTGTACCATACAATTGTGTAATACTTCATAATGTTATTTCACTGATGCATTGGTTTATATATTGGCCTATATATTTTTATCTGTCAGAATGATGGAAACTGAATATTCTGTTAAAGTTTAAGAACTCAGATGACAAAAATGATTTTAATGATGCAACCTCAAAGGCATTATGTAATCTATTCCATATGATTATACCAAGAACTCTTTTTATTTTAAGATAGTCTTGCAATCCAGCTAAAGAATCAAGTAAATAATGATCTAAATAAGAAACTGAGTTTTATTGGTGGTTTTCGGGTCAAACTACATCTACAGTACAGTTGTAATATTTTCAGGTTTTTCTCTCTGGCACATTGGATTACTGAAGATGAATGTCTGCTGTATATCTGAACAGTCATTGGCTCTGGAAAATACTTTTCTGCAGCCAGAGAAGTTCTTCAAACCAGAAGGGTTTGCAATGATTTGGAAAGATTTGCCAGGAGTTTCTGTTTTGTCTCCTATCTAAAACTGAATCACCCAGAATCCCTTCTTAGGAATACTACTGAATGTACATGTACGGTGAGGGTCACCTTTTCAAAAATACATTTAAAACAACTTCATTCATTTGAATTAAAAAGTCTCTTGAATGGAATAAAAATGTGACCTTCATCCAGTGTTGCACAAGAATGTCTTTTCCAATCTCTGTACTCTTGAATCTTTAAGGCTTGCTTGCACTCTCCATCCAGACTCATTTTTGGTTTTGTTTTGCATACGATTGATTCTCTCTGAGTGATAGAGGTTGAAAGGGTAAACATTTAAATGACCGCCATAAGAAAACTGCAGTAGAACGTTCCATTAAAAGAATATGAGGCACAGAACAGGAAGTCTTACTTAGATTTTCCTCTGCTCGATGGCAAGCCCTCGCTGCCTCACAAGCGTCTGTGTTTAGCTGTGTTTAGCAGAGGAAGCCCACAGTGTTTGAGGTTGCGAAGCGGTGGGGAAACTTCTAGAAACATAGTTACGGCATTGGCGAAACTTCTGAAAACATTTATTAATCAGACTGTGTGTTGTAATGGGTGCTAATTCATATACTCTGAAATGATGAAGCCAGCTGGCTCTCATCACAGCTGCGATGAAGAGGTCTGGTTATTCCAGTCATCCGTTGGCATGAATATCGAGCTGCTTACAAATCATGAACATGTTCTATCTTTGTATGTAAGGATGTTTTGGTTTTCTTAAATGTTCATTTTCAGTCCAAGCCTTGGTGTAGTGATTGGTATACAATCTTATAAAAAATGGCGGTTACACTTTATTTTACAGTGCCCTTGTTACAGTTTAAGTGCTGCGTAATAATTTACTACATGTACATGTACTACATGGGTTAGGATTAGGGTGTGGTTTAGGGTTAATTATATGTATTTATGCATAATTCATAATACATATTTAGTATTTAGTTTACATAGTAAATACATGTTACATGTGTAACAAGGGCCCTGTAAAATAAAGTGTTAACAATATTTCTTTAGTCGCTAATGTACATCTTGCATAAAATTGCATACTTAATAGAGAAATATAACAGTACAATGAAAATACTATAGACAGTTCTGTAGATATGATTGCAGTAATACAATGTATTGTTTATTCTGCAATATAATGTGCGGAATGAAGCATCTTTATTTTTAAGAATTTTATTTTATTTTAAAGGAGTAGTTCACTTCAAAATAAGCTCCCATTGACTTTCCATAGTAGGAATAAAAATGACTATGGAAAGTCAATGGAGGCTTATTTTAAAGTGAACTACTCTTTTAATTATTTAATTATATATATGTGTGTGTGTGTGTGTGTGTGTGTGTGTGTGTGTGTGTTTTATATTATTCTACTATTTTATATATATATATATATATATATATATATATATATATATATATATATATATATATATAGTTGTCAAAATCTATAGAAATTGTCTACTAGTGGGTTTCTAAGTAATACAAGCTGGTAGACCACCTTATTTCGGTGGCAAAAGGGACAAATAAACCAACTGGTGGTCAAACTGTTTTTTGTTGTTTTTTCTGGTCAACCAACCAAACCTGTTTCTTACATCAGCTATTGTTAGAACCAACTAGTATCCAGTTACCATGTTCCAAAAACCATCTACCATCTTTATACATATTTACCAGTAGGAATCACTAAATGTTCTTTATCATTCTCCCAATTTTCTTAAATACTTTCCATATAATTTCTACATGAACATCATCTAATTCTATATTCTGGGTTTCTTTTACAGACATATTGAGAACTGGTCGGGCTTGCAGACGTTGACGGGTGTGGACATGGAGCTGTACACTGGGATTCAGAGACTGTGAGTGATGTAATGGGCACATGTTCTGTTAGCGCACCGCTAATCTCACTTAGCCACCGAACACGCCGACGGCTCTGCCATGATAACAAGCATACCAAAATAGCTTAAAGACCAGCGATGTCGCCACACTTCAAATCTCCAAAAGTCAAATTCCCAAAGATATTCCTTTTTGATGTGACATCTGTAGAGCCGTAGCATGCTAGCACGACGAATTTCATAGCAGCATCAAAATTCTTTTCTAGCCCCACATAAAAAGTGGCTCCCCGAGGCCTGCTTTAAAATGATCAAATAATGCCGCTGAAGTAGCCAGAAAATTTAATTATACCCCCTAACACCCTCCATCTGGTCACGAGATGGAGGCTAACTCGCTTTACCCCATCCAGTCAGCTGTGACCGTACTTTAAACCGTCTCCTCTCCACCTGGCTCCCCATAAGTAGGGCTTCCTCCTCCTTCCTGAGAGACCCTCCACCTCCTTTCTTTCACAGCTCTGTCTGTTAATGAAGACCTAGAGCAATGATTAATAAGGTTCTCATTAGTTGTTAACTCCCATCCGCACAAAGCTACTTCCTACTTGTACTTTGACTTGAGGGGACGTGGCAGTACCTGATCACAGTCTGCCAATTAAGAAAGACTGCGGAGCTGAAAAGAAACAGGTTTTTTCCTAAAGTGAAGGTGTGGTCACATTAAGCTCAAAGCTTGTGAAATTTCCTCTGGTCTTGGCCAGCAAATTAGAGACAACTCTATTGGGTTGTAATACATGTTAATAGAAATGAATGTGACGTTGCGCCGCTGGGTGAATTTCAAACTTGTAATAGCACCATGTGCAGGGTTTTAAAAATTAAGCGATTTTTAGTGCAAACAGAACTTTTATGTAAATTAAGCAAGCATTACAATGCACATATATGAAAACACATATCGCCATCTCTGTTTAAAACACAAAATTGCAGGTTACTTTATGTACGTATCTTTACGTGGGTTGAAGTCAAATGTAGTCACGTTGACATTTCCCAGTGATGCCACAGAAGAACCATTTTTGGTTGCCCAAAAAACATTTACTCAAAGTTTCTTATAACCAATTCTTACTTGCTTTTTAAAATCTAAAGAATCTTTTTTGTGTGAACTGAAAGGCTCTTCAGATGTTAAAGGTTCTTTATGGAACAATTTAGTCAAAAGATTTTCTTCAATGGCATCACGAAGCATTTTTAGTCAAAAAATGTTTTTTATTTTTAACAAAAAAGGCACAGATTTTCGTAGTTATTTATCACATGATAGGAAAGTATAATTTGGTATATCCAGACATGCCGCAGCCATTTTAATCAAACAGTGCATGCAAAGATGCAAAGCTGGCCACATTTATTCTTAGTAATTTTTGTCCGCAAAGTGACATGTGACTTCAATGACTTCAAATTGCAAGCAGTTTAAGAGAACCTCCTAAAAGCTCCTGTCTTTTACATCATTTAAATAAAGGCATAATTGAAGTCTAAGTATTGAAGTCAAGGGATCTGACATCCTTTTCTTTTCGTCTCGACTGGTTTGAGACCACCATTTACTATTCCAGTCAAAATGAGATGATTCTTCACATTTAGCATTGTGTTTCTTCTCCAACCTGATGCTAAAAAGCAATACTTTGATGTATTCGCTCAGTCACGTGCCTGTAATGACAGAAGACGAGGGTACTCGTGCAAATAAACATTTCAGAAAAAAATGTCTTCAATACATAATTGATTCCAGCAGTCTGGGTAAATAACTCCGGGAGCAAGGATGCAGGCTCTTGATGATATTTTGCCCCTAATGGCATTCCTTGAGGGGAGAAGATAGATTGAAGGGAAGATTAGATGATGTTTTTCTCCCTTTACTTCCACATTTCCCCTTCTGACACTGCTGCTAGCCGGCTAGGCAATTAGCGGCCCGGTTAGCTCTTCGCCGCTGTCAGATCTATTTAAAATGATGAACGTGAACTGGTCCTTCACACTCCTTTTAACCAGCTTACCTCCTCTTAGACCCACCATTTGCTTTAAATGAGGTCTTTTCAGGATGTTTTTAGGCTAATCAGAGCAAGCTAGCGATGCATCTGACATTAGCATAACCTAATTGTTCTTTGCCACAGGTGGTTGATGGTTTTTTGTAGTACATATAGCATTAAGGTTTCCATGGATACAGTCTTGCATTGGTTTCGCATATTTACCAATGTTCCCTCTGAGCCGTGCACTTCGGATGTTGCTCCCACACAGTCACAACACAATTCACTGTTGAGGGCAGGCTGCAAAATTATGCAGTAAAAAGCAAAGATTTCTTCAATCAGAGGTAAATGAATGCACAGTGTTTCAACTGAGGACTTTTTGATTGTCTATTGAACTAAAGAAAGTAAAGCTGTGAGAAATCATGGGCAGTATGATGTCATTTCGATTAAATGGTGAGATAATGACAAAGGTCATGCATTATTATTTTCTTTTTGTGTGTTATATATTCATGAACATGTGTATTCTTTATATAACAACATAACAATATATATATAAAACAGCAAAATTGTTTTATATTCTAAAATGTTTTTAAAATAAAACTGTTATATTACAGCATCCTCAAAAACTCTTGGCAATTTTTTCAACCAACATGAGTTGGGCTTCTGGCTGCTTTTCTTTATTATTCAATTATATTCATGCATTTTCCATTTTAAATAAAAATGTATTTTTGGGATTATAGAGAGTTGGCTTTTTTATTAAAGTACATAATTTATTATTATTATTATTTATTTTTCTTTTTTTTCTGTTTTATGCTTGTGAAGCACTTTTAGTTACATATAAACTTTGAGTTATACATTATTATTATTATTATTATATAAGTAATTTAATAAAATAATGTAATAGTTTATGCAGAGAATACATCTCCACATTAAAAGATTTTTAAGATTATGAGAAACATTTTAGTCAAAAGACCTCAAACTTGAGCGTAAGTGTATATACATCAATAAAAGCAAAAGTAAAGGGAACATTCATCAGAATAGAATGCAGCTGCTGGGCTTGGGAAAAGTTACGTCATTGTTTTTCTTAAAAACTAACACATGTTTATCATTTGCATTCCAGGAGCATTGTGAACTGCAACCTGCGTGTGATTCAGCCACGAGCGTTTGCTAAGAACCCCCACCTGCGTTACATGTGAGTTCTGCGATCTTCTGATTAAACACCTCATTTCATAAGTTCATTGTTTGTTCCTTCAGACCCATCCGCCGTCATACTGCTGAAGATAGATTGGGTTCTGCTGTTCATCCACAGCAGGCAGTAAATCTTCTTAAGTAGGCTGTGTTCGGCAAATGGGAACAATGCATTTTGTGTCTTTGGTTGCTGTGCCCTGGATCGGGATTGTTCTTATAGCCTCCTTATTCAAGAAACGCCTTGGCCTTCCATGCATAATTTACTGCAGTCTGCAGTTGTTAATAAGCAGATTTGAGGGTAGCGTGTTTAGAATAATGCAGGTCACATAATCGCATAACAAGTTTTCGTATAAAGCAGCGTGTTACTTGTCAAATTTAAAGCATAATCTCAAAGTTGCATTTCAATTAGGAATAACATTGCATTTGCGTTTACATATATGAAAAGAAAGAAATGCACTTTCACAAATGTTTCTTTTAATCTCCAAAGACCAGCTTTGTGAAAGGCTTGTTAACACATCATCATCATCTGTAGTCATTTGATGGTTTTATAACGCTTGACCGGAATGACTTCTTTCAATAATTGGCTTAACCATCCGCAGTATAAAGCGCATACGCGCCTGTCGACATTCTTTCGGATTCCTCGTTCAGTCGTCGAAGACCCTCTGTTGTTGTGGAGGGGGATGAAATGAAGAAACAAAAGAGGGAGGGCAGTCGAGAGATGATTTACTTAATGAATGCTCAGTGGCACGAGTGTGACAGGTCTGTTATTTCCCAATTTCCTGCCGGTGAGCTGCGGAAAGGACATGGAGTCGCGTACTGTCACCTCCCCAATTTGAGCCGTCCATCACGGCCTGCAAATGCACTTCTTATTTTCCAGCTGTCATAAACAGAAGCATATACGAATTCATGTTTGAAAACTCTTTGTGTATTTGTCAGTACCTATTTCCACGGTAAAGACTTTAGCAGGTTGTGCTGGAGCATCATGTCAACCTTTATGTGGACAGTAGTTGTCTGAAAATATGCCGTTTAGGGTCACAGTGACATTTTTCGGTGCGCTATCCCTTTAAGGGGACATGTTCTGATTGGTCAATGTGAGCAAGACATTGGTATCTTTCTCTGAGCGCCCTTGGGCATTTATGAACTGTGTGTGTATGTGATTTAGAGAGGCAGTGTTCTGCAAAATGTGACCCAGAAGGCTACAGTAATACTATAGTTTCTTTTCGAACTCTCACGTGTGGTCTGTTGCCTCCACAGAGCTCTGACTTTTACGAGTGCAAAAATCCCGGAGATTTTCAGACGGCCGTTTACGACAAAGAAGCGGGTCAGGTCCCCAGAAACAAAACGGCAGTGTTCCGATCCATTCCCCCTGTTTTATGCCCCAAACATTTGACGTGGATGATTCATACATCAACGCTGTATTCTCACAGGTTATGGCTCCAGCCGGTCTGGGGATTTGAGTGATAATAAATGCATTTTTTGTCTTTCTGGATCAATACATACAGTGACAGCTAGCAGAGGGAGACAGTTATGTTTTGTTAAATGAAAGTATCACTCTTCATCGATCAAATGTCAGTGCTCAACAGTGTTTGTCGCAAAACTATAATTGTAGGGTTATTTGGTAGCTCTTAGCTTTGGCTACTTGTGACTTCCCAGAGGAATTTTTTTCTCAAAGTTCTCAATTGTCTTTCATTTGAGTACTTAACTATTACATTTCAGATGTTTCTCCTAAAATTGACGTGGAGAAATTATAATAGAAACAGCTTTGAAGGCAGTTGTGTTATGATATGATGAGATACGATGCGATACAATACGATACGTAGTGGGGGTTAAAGATAAAGGGTTGTGTCAAATTGACTCATTTGCTCATTTAGGTGAACTATTTTGATTTATGATGGCATTTTTTGTGTATTAAAGATCATGCAGTGATGAAAAATCTTGCGCAATACCAACATGAACTCGTATTCATGAGATAAATCCAGTGTTGACTTTTTGGCAGTCACTAGAGATTTTACTGAATCTTCGACCCTTGCGGTAAGAATCTCTCTGTTAAAAGTGCTGTTGCTGCATGTTTGTTACTTGTTTTTCGTACCCCGGCCGCTGAAGGAAATTTGTTTTCAGCCCGCTTTAGATAAAAGACAAAGAAATCAATACAAGAGGCTATTGCTTTCAACCGGCTTTGGTCTACCTGCTTTTTGAAGTGAGGCATTTGCTTTCATGTGTCTACTGGCCATGTGTAGTGAAATGAAAGGTTGCCGTACGGGTTTCTGGAGGAGGGTCTTTTTTCATTGGCTGGTATGAGAGAGGACACAATATGTCTTCAGGAATGGTTGTAAGTTGTAAAGGTTATTCCTGTGAGGAATGGCAGTGGAGGACCAGAGACTAACTCATTAAACCCCCACCTGCTCTTCACCGCCTCCCCCGCGCAGAAATGTCACTTACGCAGGGAGATTGCTTTTTTACATTTGATGGTAGTGTTCATTTTTAATCATTCTTTTTGTTTAAGGCACTGTATTTGTTTACAAACTTAATTTAAGCAACATTTTTGTCCATTTTTGAATTGATGATGCAAAGTAAGTCACACATTTCGACTAGTACGTAACTTCACATAGTATGTGGGTGGTTGACAGATTTACCATAAATGTGTCATGTGGTGTGACAGCTAAAATGTAAGCAAAAACAAAACTAACAATGAAGATAAATATCTCTTATTATTAATATTAATATTATTAATGAAACCTTTTATCTCCATATTTCATGATTTTTATTTTTTGCCATATTAGTCACTCTTTATGTTTGTCACTGGGTTTTGCAAATATCTAACCAATAAAAAGTATTAAAAAGTGCTTGTCAACACCGTATTTGATCTTTTAAAAAGTATAGCATTTTCCATTTCCTGAAAAGCAGCGAATTTGGACATGCGAGGCTTCAGAAAGACAGCGACAATATATAAAATATAAAATCATATATTATTAACAACTACTCATGTTCTCTGCGATGTAATATCGATTTATTCGTTATATGTAATATTTAAATATCTGCTTTTTTTTTTAGCTCAATCGGATGAATACAGGATTATTTGAAACAATCTATTTTACATTTTTCTTTTAAAATATTGTAAGAGCATTGGTGGTACTATTTTCATACTATTTTACTTGAACCTTACATTTTCACCACACGGTTATTATAAATAATGGATCACAGTATTTATCGCAACGTTTTTTAAAGAAGAAGTAAATGAAGCCATCAGGGAAATTCATGTTTGTTTATTTTGTTTTGTGTATGGATGCAGAGAGGTTGTGACTTTTCAACGGTTGCCGAATAGTTTACAATATTACGATACGTGTTATAATATGTAAATATGTGTAGGTTTTCACAATATCGAAAAACATTTTTATATCAGAGTTATTGACAATGCCAGTGTATTGTGACACCCCTAACTGAAATCATTACATCATATTTTTGTTTTTCTAAAACAAATGTTTTCATGTCGCATGGTTTCCATTCCATTCCAGCGCTGTCGTGTTAGGTAACCCCTGTACATTAATCATCAAATATGATCTGATTGGCTGTTATTGTGCCGCATTGCGCAGGCTTTTGCCTTCAGTGTGGACAGAAAAATTGCTTATCGCTGAAACCATCCATGTCGTGCCTAGTTCGGACATGCTGTAACGCTGCTTGCAGGATATTTTTTGGCATTCCTCTCCAACCCTAGCTGTTCAGCCTCATGCCAGTTTCCCTTGAACTTTCTCTTTATCACCCTCTCTTGGATTTTCAAGCTTTGTCTTTCTCTACAAACCGTCACTCGTCGACTCTCCCTCTGCATCTCTCTTTCTTTCCTATTGTTCTTTTTCTGGCCTTGCCATGCAAACTCTGTTTTAATCTTTCTCCATCGCTCTCTCTCCCCCTCTATCCATCTTTCACTCTATCTTTGTTTCTAAGATGGCATTATTTATTCATGCCACTGTCGATGTGGCTGCTGTTTTATTCCCCTCACAACGGGAGAAGCGCGCTAAAACGGCTTACATCTTTTCCTTCTCTGTGAAAGGACTCCAAAATGAGCCTTTGACTTTGTGGTTAGTCAGTCAGCCATGTTTCCATCCCTGAATCGCGTCGGGACGCTCATCAGTAATGGAGAGACGACTCCGATGCCCCACTGAGAGCTTTATTTGGCTTTTTCTTTTGCTCATTGAAATATGAATCTGATATTAATGATGATGCCTGTTCATGATTTCGGGGAGGTGTGTGAAATGCGAGCTTAGGCTTCGGAATGACTAATTGCGTTTCCGCAAGGTGTTATTTGCATTATTGCATTATTCATTTGTGTCAGGTGTGATCTGAAGCTTAAGGAACATGATTGGCTGAAGGTAAATTCAAAGTCGTGATTATTGTACAAATTGTATCGATAACACTTTGGAAAAGGGATTCATTTGTTAACTTGAGTTAACTTTCTTAGTTAGCAGCCATAATTCATTTGAGTGTTTATTCATTTAAACATTTCAACAATTTCAAAGTATGTGATGTATGGCATTTTTAAGTGAATCAATTCAGAATCTAGTGTCCCTGTAGTTAAACTACTGTAGTAGTGCAAGGCCCTAGCCATGTTTCTCTTTAAAGTCTGTTCAAATGAGCTCCAAAAAGGGTCAAATGCAAAGGTTTCATGCAGAAGTTACATCATATTTTGACCTACGGGATTTCACATTGTTCTATTCATCTCATTTTCCTTCCCATTATGAGCCCATGAATCCCGGCAATGAGACCATCACTCATCATGACCTGTGATGCATTGCAATTCCACATCACAAACTTTTGAAAGACAGTCCCCTTAAGACCCAGCGTAGCGGAGCGGCACAGACAAAGTCGGTTGTCTATAGAGGTCATAAAGTTATATTCTTTTAAATATGTGCGGTACTCACTGTCCCCAAATCTCGTATCTTCTGCAATCACTGCGCCTGTCATTTTTTCTCTGTTACTTTCTCTGCCTCTCTGGCTATCATTCTTGGCTATTTTATGTCCTTTTCTTTATCTCCCTCATGCTCATTTCGTTCCATTTGAGCCATTCAGACCACAGGTTTCAATGGTGTAGTTCCTCCAAAGGAAAATGCAAGGCAGTTTCAAAATGATTTGCACAATTGTCTGGATGTGCAGGGTTTTAGTTGCCATTTTCCTGGCAGTTTGGTGAGACCAGAACGCAGTTATCACAGAGTATGGTGAATATTTTGGCGTTTAAATGTTGCTGGACCTGATATATTGACTGTCAGACATAAGACGGAATGCACACACATGAAATGAAATGCTGGGTTAGCCCAGAGATCATCCATCCGTCACTGGTAGAGATGGGAGGGTTGCTAGGCGGCCTTCAGCCAGATTTCATCCCGACTCCCACGGAACAAGCTGTTGTGTGTGTGTGTGTGGTGGAGAAGCGCTGAGCTGTGGGTGGCGAGAGGCCTGCTGTGGGTTTGTAGCGTGCCGCGATGTGACGTGCCATGCGCATTTGTCCCTCTTCAGAGCGAAATTGAGATTTTGCTCTTGTAAAACTACAGCAGCTGTAATGCATCCATCATACGGTAGTTCACATCCTCATTAAAATAGTTTGGGTTAAATGCCAATGTATGTGACAGTGATTGTTTAATATGTGTTTAAAGCTTGTGCTTTCTGGAATTCCATTAGTCGTCTTCTGTTTTTAAGCCATACCTGCCAAAGCTAATGGCTTAGATTTTGGCCCCTCTTACCTGCATGAAAGAGATCTATAGTTTAGGATCTATTCTTGAAGGCATAGTTCACTCAAAAATACAAATTGAGTCATCATTTATTCACCCTCATTGTTCAAATCCTGACTTTATTCTGTGGTACACAAGGGAAGATATTTTAATGTCTCAGTGGTTTTGTGTGGTCAATGTTGTTTGGTTACTAACATTCTTCCAAATATCTTTCTTTGTGTTCTGCAGAGGAAATAAATTCATACAGGTTTAAAATAACACGAAGGGGAGTAAATGATAAAGGAATGTCCATTGCTCAATTCATTTTAAGGGTCTTGTTGGAAATATTTTTTTTTGGTATTCATTGTTGGTTTATATTAATAACAAGCCCATCGTGCCAACCTTGCACGCTTCTTCATAGCACTAGCTCAAGCCTCAGCATCAACGTCATTTCTCTGTGGGGAGATGTCCTCATGCCGAAGGATAAAAGCTCTCTCTGGCATACACGAGAACAGGTCTGCACCATGAGAGGGCCAACTAATTGGCTTCTTTGTCAGAGATGTGTCAAAAGAAGAGGTTTCTCTTTTTTTGATAGCCAGGGGTTCTGCCATGGTTCCTCTTAAACATGTTAGGAAGAGAGAGCATGTTAAAGTGACAAGCAAGGTCTAATGGTAGCTGATTCATGTGCTTATTAAATGAATAGATCATAGAGAAATGAAAATTGTCATTGGGTTCTATAAAAATGTCATGTTTGAATAAACAAAGATAGCTTAATAAGCTCTAACCGAATTATTAATAAATCTACATTTTGACCGGTAATGTAATGTAATGTGTATTGTGCTGTGTGTCTCTATTGATATTTCCCATAGAATTAGTTGTTTTGAATCCACACATTATTAAATATACCAAGGTTTTAAATTTTTTTTATTTTAGCTTAATTTCACGTTTGACCTGATTAATGGCTTGAAACAATACCACTATCATCAATCCAATCGTCACGCACATCACACCTGACACGCCAATCTCGCCTTTTTTGAAACATGAAACGGCATCCGTTTGTCTGATGTGTGTTTTTCCACTAAAATAGATTGAGGGCTAAATGATGGAGCGCCGTGATTGCCGATTAAAGCTGTCAATCAAGCGGTGAGAGTGGTACTTGTGGGGATGGGGTCTGGCCCGTGCTGTCCTCGGCTGTCAGTCACGCTGAAAACGTAAAACTGCAGTATTGAGTTGCAGTGCATGTGGTGGTTCATAGTCAATCTTTTTTTATTTTAAGTATACATTTTTTATTTTTTTTATTTAATCGGACATGGTGGCAAAAAAAAAGATTGATTGCCCCAATATTTGACAGGTCAAACACAAGGTAGCCCCGCCCACTTTCAAATTGAATTAGCCCAAAACTAACCCCAAATGATGCTTAAACTCAAAATGTGTTCTGGTTGACTGTGTATGCAAGTGTGTTCACAAACACACACGTCTCACTAGATATAGTCTTTTGAAATAAACCCGCAGAACAAAAACTCACATTTTGAAACACCTTCCTCACACTATACCATCATGAAGCCACTGACCTCGTACATTTTTTTTTCGATAGAAGCGGCTCCCGGTATCAGCTGGGCTAATGGGCTGCGATGCTCAGATGAGCCGGGCACAGCCTGTGCTCTCCCCTGGGAGGCCACGCCAACCCTGCTGACACTATTCGGATCAATACCTCCGTTGCAGAACCCCGCGCTGACCGCTGAGCTGTTACCTATCCTGGGGGATGGCAGCGTGCGCCTTTTATTTTTACAGCCCTTTTTTCTGACATCTGCCGGTAAGCAGACGGCACGAAGAAAACAGCAATGGTATGGGAGGGATGCAAAGAGAGGCGGTTTGAAATAATGATGCGAAGAAATGATGATGGAGGAAAAGAGAGAGGTTCTAGGGTATCGTGATAGAAGGGAGAGCAAAAGATGCATATACATACAAACATAGGCTCGTGTCAAAAGAACTGACAGCTCTGTGTACACAAATATTGCTGTTTGTGCGTGCTTGTTTGCTCCTTTGAGTCTGCCGTGTTCGGTATGCACAATCCGCGTTTGTTTGGTGCTGGGGCGGAAAGTCAAATACTCCTCTTGCCCCATTTGCATCATCATTGTAAATCGTGTGTATTCATTTGGTAAATAGACTATGACAGTCTGCGGGAGTTAATGAAAAAATATCAAGCGCAAAACTTATATGGCTGCACGTCTGCCTGACAAATCTGTGATAGCGTGTCATATGATCTATGAGATCTGTTTTTTTAAAAACAAAATCCCAGTTATGATCTTTAAAACTGCAATTTTTTACTTTTCCCTCTCTAGTGCCAACTCTGTTAAAAATGTAAAATTGCAGGTTTCTCTACCTCCATACTTTGAGGCGTTTTAAAATGAAATGACAAAATCAGGAAGTTAAGGAGACACTTTAAAAAAAATTCTTTAACTTGCGTAAAAAATGTTTTAAGACAGCGTTAAAGACCAAACATAAAACCATAATGTTTTGGAACTCTGCACCAGTCAAGGCCAGCCGAGCCAATCAGACCCAAGATCAGCGTCCCTGCTGGTTTATGCTCTTAGGAAAAATGATATTTAGCTCCTACTAGGGTATGAATATAATACTTCATTATAATTCTGCATTCCCACAAGGGCACTGCAGCCCTTGGAAAGCAAAGCTCAATATTTTGATGATGGACCAAGTTTTCCAGGTGCACCTCCAATGCGCTACACGCTTGCCCGCGCTATAATTAAATCTGTTCTGCTAATGATCTCATTAAAACACACAGAAAGTTAAAAAAAGCGCTACACCGCTTTCACTGAGTAATGGCATGATAGAGTGAAGAACTTTGGCAGGGGACTGCAAGCCCTTTCTGAACCCCAGGGCCCTGTGGCAGATCAACTGAAGGCCCATTGGTCGGAATAGTAGTAAACGCTGTATTTCGAAAAGAAAAACTAACTTTGTTTCTCTCACTTTTCGTAGCTTTTCCAGCGCTCACTTTTGCGCCGCGTTCCACCTCTAATCCATTTTCACACAGACAAAAAGCGTGCAGAATCCGCTGGTTAAGGAGGCTTATCTTTCAAAACATGTTTTGGTTTGGTTAAAAAAAGAGAAGAGGAAAAAGGACAGGGGAGAAAATGAAGTATTAGGTCAGGGCTGCGTGCTCTTGTGTTCGCCGTCCCTTTTCGAAACGTGAAGCCTTCCTCTAGCACTTTATTCTAATAAAGCGAATGGAGAAAATAGCTCCCGTTGCTAGTCTGGGAAGATCTCTTTACTAGGTTGAAGTGGTGCTTGTTCTAGTTAGGCTTGCTAATAAGTCGTTACATAAAAGTGGGCCATAATTTGCCTTCTAGAGAGCTTAGCCAGAGTATAAGCTTTGACCTTGAGTTGTCAGGTTCTCAAGTGTGTGGTTATGGTGTTGGGCTCTTTTGAAGTACCTTGCTGAAAATACAGAATTTACATGATGGTCTAGCTGGTGGATAGCAGAAAGCAAACAGGAATGCTTGCTAACCAGAGTGTTTTTTCTGGAGAAGCTGATTGACCATAGACCCTAAAATAAAACATTTTTATAATTTAATGTCATTTCAAACCTGTATTACTTTCTTTCTTTTGAAGAACACAAACAAAGTTATTTTCAAGATTGTTGGTAAGCAAACAACATTAGCCCCATTGACTTCCATTGTATGGAGACAAAACCACTGAGACATTTCTTAAAATATCTTCTTTTATGTTTCACAGAAATAAGAGTCAGCTACACCTGCACAAATGTATTTACTTTTAAATCAACTCAACACTTGATGTTGACCAGCATTGCTGTTTTGTTTCAACAGGGTTGTTGGGTGGGTAAGCTAGGTTGCACTTGGATTTGAAAAAGTGGTTGGCCGACCCTGGCAGCCCACCGTCAGCGGTGGAGGTGTGCTACGAATAGATTTTCCCGATGTTGTCATTGGCGCTGCGCCATCGAGTCATCACACGTGCTAGTTTCAAGGTACCATCTGTGCTTGGCACACGGGAAGTCTCAGCTCCAAAACAGTACAAGATGGCCCCTGCTTCCTCCAATACGTGCCCAGACCATAAAGACGGCATGGCTGCTGTTTTCGCCTCCAGCCTGTTGCCACGGTCGTAAAGCATCTACAAAACGCCATGGGGGCCACTTGGCAGCGTGTTACTGCTTCATGTCATCCGAGGTATTACGGCCATTAAAGTTGCTTTTCATTCGGGAGGGGGGTTTAGCAAATTGCTATCTAACCAAGTGCACCAGTGAATATCGATGCACTCATCGAGTACATGAGAATGTTCGGCGCACGGCAAGCGATGTTGTGAGACCTGAATGCTTTCCTCAGCGTGTCTGTGAACCAACCCAACGATTTAATGACCTCAATCAGCTGTGAAACGCATGCTTTGAAATTCCTGGTTTTAATAGAGTGGGCAGACCGTGGGCAAGTAAAAAGCCATTTTTGCAAGTCACCGCTGTGTTGTGACGGATCGTTCAGCAAATTATTCTCGGTGTGAAATAAATAAGTGATTATAGAGAAATAAAGGTTGAAATGTGTGTGCTGGCATCATGAGGTTAATTGCAGGTAGTGGCGAATGAGACAGTGAGCACAATACGGTCCTTTTTTGGCTTGTAGTGGATGCCAGACTTTCTTTTTCGGAATCATGTCTTAGACAAAAAGCCTCATGCCGGCAAGGGTGCGAATGGGCGATCAACTCTGTCCACATCCAAGATTCAACCCTCATGACTGTGTCACATGTAAAAAAAACATGGGCAAGTTCCTTCACAACCCATTTGCTCATGTCAGGCAGCACGGCTTTCGGTCTTGGACCAATGAGGCAACGCTGAGGTCCCGTGTCACGTGCAGTCAATCTAGGGTGTGAGATTGAAGGGAGGTCATGGAAGCGACACCTTCCTTTTTGCACTATTTGAAGCCACCTGCATGGATGACATATGTCACACAGAATCGAGTCTCACAGGAACACGTGTGAATGGATCCTCGGGCCAAAAGTGTGACCTTCCCAGGGCTCTATGAATAATCCCACCGTTTACCCATAGTCTAAATCTTTGAGTTTAAGATCCGCATAAGGGCACTGAAGTGCGCAACTTTGTTCAATGTGTTGAAATGATATATTCCGCCATTACTTCGAGTTTCAGTGAAAATTTAGTGTTTTGAATGGTTTCCTCAATGTTTTGGGCTGCACTAGGATATAGATATTCTTAATATTAATATTCACTCAAAGCCAAAAAAACTTTAATAAAATGGCATAAATTGAATTCATTCTGATAAATTTGATAAATAAACTTTAATTTTGATCAATTAAATAAACATGTTGATACATTTCGATAAATTTGATAAATGATTAACAAACTATTTAATTAAATAATTGTTGATAAATGTTGAAATAACGAATCAGTTTTTTTGTAACGTAATGCATATTACATATAGTATGTTGCCTACCTTATAGTATGTGAACAAGTAAGCAGTAAGTCATACTAAGTAATAAAATTGACACATTATTATAGTGCATTTCATTCATAAGTGGTATTTACAGTAGTTAGAAATAATTAAGTAGCACAAGAACATTTGTAGTAATAGCCAAAAATACATCGTATTGGTCAAAATTATTAATTTTTCTTTTATGCCAAAAATCATTAATATATTAAGTAAAGCTCATGTTTCATGAAAATATTTAGTAAATTTAGTACATTGCCTATGCTGATAGTCTGTTTCTGTCTAACCTGCCCAAATTTGCACGTTACTCTTTGGCACAGCACTGGTTCCTCTACTATACATTTCAGCCAAATACTGAGAGCAACTAAACAACGTCTTAAACACATTTAAAGCATCACCAAATGACAAACCACTCTTATAAACTAAGCTATTTATTGCAGCTTATGTAGTGGCCTTTTGGCAGGCAGCGGTAGGATAAGGTGGAACACACCGAGTTATAATCTGTCGTTATTGTGCATAAAATAGTAGTCTTGCAGACTATTCTTACTCCGAATAATATGGCTTGTTTAAGTAATTACAAACGATTGTGTAACACTAGAATAGAACGCAGCCTGTAAGTGGGGTCCTGTTGTGCCTTTTGTGGATTGGATCATTCAATCAAGATTATACCACTTACACCAGCCCTGTGCACACAGCCTACATCTTTCAGTAAAGTGCCTGAGTGTTTGATTTTTATGCTTTTAGTGCCTTTTCTTAGGAAATACGTCGAAGAGAGAAAGAGATCAAAAAGCTGATAGAAGGGGGGGGGGTCAGGTTGACAGTCCCTAAAATTTCAGAGCAATAAATCAGCTCGTATTTGCATCGTTTAGACTTTAAAGCTCTCCTTTGGGGTAATAAAGGCGAGAACTCGCAGATGGCTTTTTCTACTGCTTGGTCATGTTTTTCAAAAATGGCAAGGGTGTCTGGAATCCGTTCACATTGTCTTGACTGTCACTGATCTGCTCTGCACAACAGATGAAGGCCACTGGAAACCTTGTGAGTGGTCTAGAGATCTGATTGGATAAGCAGGCAGGTGCGGCCCACCCCCTCCGCAGGTAGAAGGAAGTTAAAACAGAAGGCTTCTAATGGGCTGTGTTTAAATGATAACACTATCTATTGCTCTTTTCCTGTCCTTTTCTTTGTCTATCAATCCATTGTTTTTTGTCTTCTCTGTTTTTTTCTATTCCCCGTACTTAATGGTGAAATGGGTCTCTTGCACAGTTACTGAGAAAGAACGCTTGTCTTGGTCATCTCATTATTTTTCCCGCCTTGTGCCGGTGACGCATATTGTCGTCCTTGGGTATGCATGTGATATCTCAGATCTGCCGGTCACATTAAACAAGCTTGTTTATTTGAGTCTGGTGCCGGTTGGTGCTGTCTGTGTATCTGTTATTTTCAATGTTTTAATCCTTGTAGTTGTGTAAACAGGAAGTAACAATTAATATCAAATTATACTTGAGTTCGCTTACAAACGTGACCTGTTTTTGCCGTGTGGTAATGTTGAAATTTTACTGCAATTATATATATTATAGGCTTTAAAAGATTATACTGAGGTCACTCCTTCAAGGCTGCGGTGATTCACATCCTTATTTACTGGCTGATATTAGAAAGCATTCATAGACACCTGACAAACCTGTCGTGATTTTCCCCACAACTCCTTTCTGTCATGTCATTAAATCCTAATTAAATGCATCTCATCTCCTGCCACCGTGAGTGCCGCTGCCCACGGCACGGAAGCAAAAAATACTGCAGCGCGTTTGCGCCAACTAAAGCGTATGTGTTTGCATTCTTGGTTTGCTTAAATGCTAATCTTTCATTACGTCCCTTTGATGAGGATTGTGTGCATTTAACCTCACCCTTCAGTTTAGTATCTCTCATTTCCGGTCTGTCGGAATTTGCAAACGATGCCTTCGCAAGGAGCTTAGTGTCTTCCCGAGAAAAGCTTGGATAGGCCACACAATACCCCTCGAGTCTGCTAGCAGAGATAGCGTGGCACCGGGTACAACGTGAGAAAGCTATGGAGACGTTGGTCCTGCGAGCTTCCTGTCCAAGCCGGCTGTGACAACGTACGGCTCCACCAGACACATTGGAGGACTGTATTCTCTCTGACCCACATGTCCATCGTCTGCGGCATTGCCAGGCCAGACAGCTCATTGTTTCGTGAGATATGAGCAAGTGGGAGCCAAGCAGTGACGTGAATGTACTCCAGCTAAGCCTGTTTCACTACAGTCAGACAAATGCGCACACACGCAGTTTGTGCAAGTGGGAAGTGAATGCATGTCTGCATGGTCATTAAGTTAACAAGACCGAACCAGGTTGGTAAACATGACCCGGTGATCTGACCTGACCGACCGGTGACGTTAAATTTGAATGCCTGGTCAAAGTCAATTGTTTTTTTTGTTTTTCTTTCCAAGCACGTATATCTAGATGCAGCAAGACTTGAAATTAAGCATGTGCATAGAATGAGTTGTTAACATTACAAATATGTCTTTAAATAACATTTATATAATTTAAATAAAAACAGTTATTTTAGGTGTGTATGTTGTGTTTAAAATATATATGTAAGTTAAACAGTAAAAGTGTGTCTTTCCCAAAATTGGAGACCAATGTTGCTTCTAAGAAACACTATCAAAGACAAAGTGAGCGTTTTTAACGTAAGCAACTGGTGTCATGTTAGACCAGCTTTCTAAATGTTTTAAAATGGTTTCACAAAAGCAAATGTGTCTTATTTTCATGCATTTCCTGTTTAAACAGGAAATTGGCATTACTAGTCAGTTTTAGGAGATAATGGAGGAAGGGACTCGGTTTATTAGATTGTATGCCTCTGCATACAGGATGAGTCATCATTATTTTTGGACCATTTCCCCAGATATTACATTTACATACTTTACACTTCAAAGGTTTAGACACACCTACTCATTCTTTCTTATTACTTGACACATTTTAGAATAAAAGTCTTTAAACTACAATATAACACATTAAAAACGGGAAACTATGTAGTGATGAAAAACAATGTTAAATCATATTTTACAGTATTTAATTTCTTCAAAAGAGACATTTAATGTCAGTTTTGCACATAAATGTATGTCTAGGCTTGCAAGTCATATTGCTCTTCAAAACTCATTTCAAGCAAGTTTTTAAACAAAAGTTTCTAAGATCTTGAGAATGAAATGCAATAAAGTGTGTCCAAACTTTTGACTGGTTGTGTAAATAGTTATTATAGTCTTATATAGTTATACTAAATGCCACAAAGCCTCTCAGGCACGAACTGTTGTTGCCGCTGGTCTTGAAAAGCTCTAATCTTCTCTTTTTGTAGATCTACATTTACATTTACATTTATGCATTTGACAGATGCTTTTATCCAAAGCGACTTACATTACATTGTACTATACATTTAGAACATTTTGTAAAGTAAGCAAGTGGGGGTTAGGTGCCTTGCTCAAGGGCACCTCAGCCGTTACCCGCCAGACCTGAGAATCGAACCAGCAACCTTCTGGTCATGAGTCCAACTCTCTAACCATTGGGCCATGACTGCCCGATCTGTGTTTTTATATAGCGTTTTGGCTACCTGCTTTCGGCCAATAGGGTAGTGGAGAAGGGTAAGAGATGCGGAGTGCCGCTGGCACTTTTGCCAGCTGCTTATTGTCAATTTCATCAGCTCTTTTCCTGTCCTTGCTTTCTCCTTGCATGCACACACACAAATACACACATAAATTCACTGTCGTCTTTATCCATGCTAACTTTCTTTATGCAAACCTTTTTTCTGTTTATAACTTCAAAAGAGAGCTGCCTATACCTACCTAGACAGTATTTTAAGGCTTCATAGGTGCACTCCGGATGCGCCAAAAGATAAACAGCAACATTTTACTGCCTTCTATGATGAAAATTTTATGGGTATCCGAGTGTGTGCTTTGTGGAGGAGGCAATCTCAGAATGCATTGGTGAAAAAAATGAATTAAAGATGGCGGAGGAGGTAAGAGTTATAAAGAGTGTAGTTAAAACAACATTCTCCCCAAAGTGACCAGTTTCCATGTCGTGTCTCCCATGAGCAATGAATCTCCCTTTTTATACTCCTGCAACACCAATTATCTCCCAATTATAAACATCTGAAGTTGACACACAAAACCCCACCATAATAAACTAAAGCCCTCTGTTTCACAGCTTGGACAGCTGACAACACTAATTGATACCCTGTGCCTGGTACCCAACGGAGTGTTGGCAATCTCACACTCCGTGCTGTAGAAATGCCCTGAATGGATTATTCGAGCGAAGTCATAAATCTTGTCACGTGAAGTGCGGTTCTGAGACGCTTGCCGGTCAGAGATCATTAAAGAGACAATTAGCGCACAGACCTGGGGCTCGTGACGCACCACGCCCTGGACAAACATATCAGTCACTATCACCGTTTATGTACCCTCCAGAAACATGACTGTGACAGCGAGCTGCAGTACCGAAGGTCGACTCCAGAGGGAGCGAATACGTATTTGGACTGACGAATAGCTCCCTACTGAGCAGAGAAGAATTTTCGTTCGCCTTCCACTGTCCTTTATTGCAGTTCTTGAAGGCCACTGGTAAGGACAACAATGTCGCAGGCACCTTTAGGGTTTTACTGCATTCACAATGTATCATTAATGTCACTGCAGTGTTGGGCGGTAATGACCTAAGGTGGTAGGCTGGCTGTCTCTAGAGAATAGCCATATGATGTGAGTTCTTTATTAAAGCTGAAGCTGTTTAAGAAAAGAGCAACATTAGAGGTTAATGAAGTAATTCTTTGTGTTTTTTTGAGTGCATACTTGTTTTGAGTAGTACCATAGCCAGCAAAAACGTGTTTTTAAAGGTTACTATATATCTTTAAGAAATGGGTCTTTGTTATGAAAAAATCTATACACATTATTTGCATAAATCTTTAAACATTGAGATAAACTTCAACATTTTAAAAACACTTACTCACTCACTTATTCGCATTTTAGAAAAATCGTACGATCATGAAAACTGTGGAATAACACAAAAGGAAAATATTTATGCAAAAAAATATTTTTTGTATTTTATGTAGCAATAATACTGTTAATAATATTGTTTTATTAATAATAATAATTGTTGTTATTATTGTTGTTGGTTTTTACTGTATTATTGTTATTAATAATACACCATTATTGCTATTGATGATAATAATAATAATAATTTTTTATTAATTTAATTTTTCAGAGGAATTGGCTTTATAATTGTTATAATGGACTACTTGACTCTAGATAAAAACAGTGTTCGGATGACTTTCAGGTAACAATTTTCGTGGTATCCAGCACAAGCCAAATTATCCAAACATCAGTTATATTAAAGGTGTAATTTCTGCACCTATTGCAGTATGAAACCAAACTGCAAAGATAATGTTTTCAAACACTATACTGTAAGTTGGGATAAACCCTTTTAGATTGATACACGACCTCTCTATTCTTCTCTTATCTCCCTGTCTGAGTTTATTACACATCAGCGACCGTCCGACTGTACGTTATTCTTTATATCCTTTATATAACTCGCCCCCTTGATGATGACCTGCCCTTAGCTGTAAACAAGCTGAATTTTGCATTGAGAAATCTATTCTATTAGAAGTTTTAAGTCCTGTAAGAACTGTTCGGCATGCATTTGTCCTTGTTTAACTGCATGTAGGCTGGTTATTTATTTATCCTTTTATTTATTTTTATTGCAGAGAACGGCAGGGTGAATTAGCATTTAAAGCAAGCTTACAGTATCTGGGACGATGCAGAAAGCCATGAATAACTGACAGCTGTAGAGAGCAGACAGGCGTGAGGACGAGGCAGCCGTAGAAACTAGTCTGAACAAAGCAAACAGCGCGATACATTGCTGACAGAGGGATTTAAATATCCATTTGTGGGAGGAGGCGGCCAGCCTTGAAGAAGAAACTCTGACCTTGAAGAAGAATTTGATGAATGCCGGTTAAAAATTCATATGGACTTATTTATTTTTCATGGGACGGTTTTGGAGTTCGTCTGTTTGGTGGAGGTTTATGTATGCTTGTTTTTAGCTTCACTGTAAAAAACAATCTTTAACTTTACAGTAAAACAGGTCAAAACCCGTAAAATTACAGAAGACTGCAAACATGAAAAACTTAATTTTACAGGAAAATGGCATGTTTCTTTCCGCCCTAGCCGCCGGAAATTGTTTACAGGATTTTTTCGAACTGATTGTATTTTTCCGGTTATTCTCCTATATTTACCATAAAAATGTTCACATTACAGTGCCCATGTTTTTTGACTTTCAAGATATTTTTGAGGTTTGAAAAGGCATCAGGGTCTCTCAGAAGAAGCAGAAATGACTATTCTGCAGGTGTCTGATATAAAAGACGTTTTCTCATCAGGGCTTCCAAGCCTGTTCTGGTCTCCGTCTCACATCCACGGCATCCCGCAGACAGTGTTATTTCTCCTGAGGGAGTGACACCTGTTGTCTGTTGTTTACAGGTAGAAGAGCATCTCTCATGGTCCGCTGGCTGGCTGAGGGAAGCTCAGGGCCTGCCCCTGGCCCTTGGTTAGCTCTTCATGGATAGTTACCTTACCGTCAACTGCAGGCTATGTATCTAATTGCTGTTTTATGGCCATTTAGCCCTTGCCTTCACTGTGACTCCTCGGTGTGTATTATTGATGAGACGCTACAATCCCAGAACAGCCAAAGCTTTCAGCCAATGAGAGCTGAGTTTCCTTTCACCGCGCTGCGAGGTCGATACGTCAACCACACATATGTGCCAAAACTGCACCATTGTCATTCAGGGATAATTTCACATAGCTGTGCTTCAGCGATACTCAAGTGGAAATATGAGGTAATATGGCTTTATGCGTTTCCCTATTGTGTCTGGTGAAGGATTCACTTTTCAACTTCACAAAGATGCTCTTGTGTAATTGAGGTGTTAATCAAAGATTCTGTTTAATTACGGAGGTTTGTGCATCGGGACAGATTCTTTTATTTTCTTATTTTCGAATTCGGCCAGGGGACCGTTACAAAGTATTAAATAGTTTTTCAAACAAAAGCATTGTGCCCATAAGATACCATGGTGAATAGCACCTGTTATGTCAACTTTAAAGGGACAGTTCACCTAAAAAAAAATGTTGTCATTATTTATTCACCTTCGTGTCATTCAAAACAAATATATGACTCTTTCTTCTGTGGAACACAAAAGGAGATATTTTGAAAAATGTCTCAGTGGTTTTGTATCAATAGTCATTAGGGGTCAATGTTGTTTGGCTACCAACATTCTTCAAAATATCTTCTTTTATGTCCTACAAAAGAAAGAAAGTCATACAGGTTTTGAATGACATGAGATTGAATAAATGCTAAAAGAATTTTCATCACTATCCCCATTTTTGGAAATATTGTCTCTTTCCATCTTCAGTACCGACCTCAACCTGTGTATTATGTTTGCTTATCACGTTTGATATCTGATTTGATTATTTATTTCTTTATTGCCTCTTCTCCAAATCCAATTTGAGCTGACATTTCTTCTGACTGTAACGAAGTATGACCTTTTTAAAGGACACTTCCTGTACGTGGACAGCAGTTTGGGCAGCTGCCTGACCCCGCAGCGTGAAAGCATTAAAGGATGATTTTTACTTGTGCGTCAAGACCTACGCCGTAGCCTACGCAGAGCCGCATACCCTACGCCTGACGCGCACATCTCCAAAAATGTAACAACGCATCAATTTGATGCGGATCGCCAGCACTATAATTGGTCTGCTTGAAACCCTCCCTCAGGTCAATAAACTCTGTGATCGCATTACGTTTACACAAAAACACATTTTCAAATGATTTATCTAATTAAATGATATGTTTTGGTGTCGATCGATGATTTGCAATGATTTGCGCAGGGTTTGCATATTGCTGCTGTCCTTCTGAAATCTCTATATTTCATGATTTGTTTTTAAATCATTATTATTAGTCAACATTTATGTTTTTCACTTGGTTTTGCAAATATGTAACCAATAAAAAGTTTTAAAAAGTGCTTGTCAACTTTGACAACAACAGTATTTAATCATTGAAAAAGTAAAGGGTTTTTTTCTGTTTCCTGAAAAGGAGCAAATTTGGACGAGGTTTCGGAAGGACAGTGACAATATAAAAACAACTCACGGTCCATTTTTTCACTTTCAACCTATTTGAAGACATGAGATAGCTTTGTCCGAGAAACAGAAATGATGATTGAATTTTCATTTTTAGATGAACTGTCTGTTTAATTGTTATTTTTTGACTGTCACATCATTCAGCCGTGTTAAAGCATGTGCTTGGTGAGTGCAATGTCTGGTTTGGAGCTAATGGAGCTTCCACGGAGACTCAATAATTCCTCTCTCTCTATGCTAATGCAGGTGTGAATGATCTGTCTCAATAAGGTCCTTAACCCTCCTTCCCACATCCCGCATGCTCCTCACTCCAAACCGATGACACGGTAATGACATCATTTGTATGCACTGCGTTGAGACCCCCTCAATCTTTACGTCCACATAAAGAGTCGTAACGTGCCTCCACACATGTAGGCGTGCTAATAAACATGTAAACATATACGCGTGTTGTCATTATCCGGCTAACAGGAGGCCTTTAGAGGCTCTCTTTCTCTGTTAGCATATGCATCGCTTTTCCTTGAAAGTTGTTACGGTAATTGATTGTCTGCACCAAAGGATTATTTTGGAGCTAAACGTCCTCAAGGGAGTAGGCACATCTTATTGGCCTCTATTTTCAAGCTAACGGCGTGTGGGATTATTTTCCTTTCTTTGGAATGACGCTATCGTGCCCTCATTGAAGTCTTGTGCTATTGTAATGCCCACATCGATAACTATGTCATACTTTATGAGAATAAAAAGCAAAAACAGAGGACCGTCAAACGGTCATCACAGATAGTGATCACATGGCGGGAGGAGGGTGGAAATATCAATTTGATTGTGTGTAGAATTCATGAACAATTAACAATGCATCTTACTTTTACTGCAAAAAATAAATTAAATAAAAATGCACAAAAGTGTCAATACGCAATATGTTACATCAAGTATGATCCAGTTCCCACAGAGAGCATGTCAATAAGAGTGTGTTTTGGTTTAGTTATCACGCATTTGTCTAGCAGTCTAGAGCCATGATGTACAGCACACTTGGTCAATGAGTTCCTCATTTCGTCCTGATCCTTCAACCTCTTTTTTTAATGCACACTGTCCAGATGAACTCCCTCATTGTGCGCAAAGAATAATAATGTTCTCAACAAAAAACCTGAAGCCTGCGTGTTTCCCTGCGGAGGCCACCTTAATAATCTCATTATCAATTTAATGAGGTGATTAGAATGCCGAGGGCAAGCAGAGCAGGAGTGGGCGCGTTACGCAGAAACTTGCGTTTGAAGAACGGAAGGATATTTTTGTTTTAATTTGTACGTTTTCGTCTCTGTTTCGCGTGTCTACGGTGGGTGTCAGGACGGCCGTGGTGACTGGATAGCCGGTTCCCTGCCTCCGTCCTGCGGCACAGGAAATGAGGAAAAAAGAAAGCGTGAGGTTTCGCAGGCTGAAGTTGCTATGGCAACAAGTCGGAGCAGCGAGCGCTGGTTTTTGCTGCCGGAGATTCCTCATACGGCACACGAGGGACAAGCTAAGCGTATTCAGATTAGCATGTGGAAGTGACTTTGTCTTCAAAATAGGCGACAAGTGGGCGTTTTGTTTCAGTTGCTTATTTTTGAGACCTTTCTAGAGAGCACATCTTGCCACGGCGTGGCACTTACAACTTTATTCTGGATTATGCTTCTTTCAGATTCATATTTCTGTATCATTTCTTAAAAAGGGGCGAGGCTTACGGGATGAGCTGTAATGATATTTGCTTTGCTGTCGTTAGCTTTTCTGACAGAACGTTCAAGTAAAGGAGGTAACGCATCACGGACGGCCAGCCGGTACACTCTGGTCCCCTGGGCAGCGTGGGGCGTTAGGATGCATCTGGATCCATTGATTATCTGTCAGCTGGTCCTGATAGCATCTGAGCGGGGCAGTGTTGGGGTATTAAGTGATCTAAAGGATTCAATAAATATTGATAATGAAGGCCTGATAGTAAGACTCTCTGGTTTTGGTTTCAGGCCCGTGGGGGGGCATTACTTGCTCCCAGAAGTCTGTGTGTAATTGTGTATGTCAATATGCTAGAGAAAAGATTTGAAGAGCTGATCTGTTTTTTGACCTTCAATGTTTTCTTATGGGAAAGTCTTTGTATCGCTTGGAATACAGCTGCATTATTGCATTTGATTTTATTTACTGGCGCTGTCCTTATAGGCTTCACACAAACATAATTTAGAAAAGTCTCGCTTCTGTTTCAGACATCCATTCGACTTCCATTTTGACCTCCTACATCTAAAAGCTTGCCTCTGAGAACCTGCCTTATCTGCTTCACAGTCATTTGCCATTGTATTGAGTTTAGTAGCTTTTAAGGCCCCAGGCTTTCTTCATCTCTATTTAATTTGGTGTCTTGAAAATGACCAAGTCTCTGTTTATTGGATTGGTGAGGCTGCAAGGTTCCGTACATCCGCACTTATTCCTTTAACTTTCGTCTGGTGGCCGCGCGGTCTTTTCTTTGTCACCATGTTGTCGCAAGTAGTCAATGTTGAAATCATTTAACTTTCTCTGTCTCTCTCTTATTTTTGCAGAAACTTGTCCAGGAACCCTCTGACGACTCTTTCATGGCAGCTTTTTCAGCATCTTCAACTCTTTGAGCTGTAAGTTAAATGTAGTTTTCTTTATTTATATTTTGTTTTGGTTAATATTCTGAGGTTCTGATGCTAGAAGCGCCCAATAATGTGTGGGTTGTCTACACTGATAAGCTCAAAATGTTTACGTACCTCTTAAAGGATATTCTTCTTCAATCCTATTGTGTTATAATTTACTTACATTAAAGTAATACTTAATGTTGTTTTTATCCAGCGTGAATCCATTGGTGTGAAATTGCCTGATGCTTCAGATGCGTAAAATGTAAATCAAACAAAATGTGATTTGCATTAGTAGACCTGAAAGATCAAGTGCTGGCTTTGATGTAATGGTCAGAAGTTATTAAAATAAATTGGGAATAAAATTCATAGCAACCAGTTCATGGACCATTTGGTTCTCGGTATTACGAAATGATATTTTTCAATACATTTTATTTGAGACAGACAGGAAAATAAAGTGCTTAAATGGATGTTCGACATGTCAACAATAGAATCGGGGGGTCTGTCAACTGAAGGTGTGATGCGCTGTCTAAAACGCTTCTAGTTTAGACAGCTTCACTGATTATAATGGGAGCAATTTAGTTTTGATGTATCAAAGGTTCTCTCTTCACTTCTGCTGTAGATGTAAGCTGTAGGAGAAGCTCTTGCGAGGTCAGCGGTTTCCTGTGATATGGAGTCATGACCGGAGAAAAGAGCTGTCGGTTATGTCAAATGTATGGTACACAGTTGGTTGTAACCAAAATATTACAAATTGAACCTTTATTACAAAATTGTCCTATAAGAAAGAAGAATCACAGATCTCTTAAAGGAATAGTTCACCCAAAAATGATTATTCTGTCATCATTTACTCACCCCACTTGACATTTTAAACCTGTATGACTTTTATTTTCTGCAGAACACAAAAGAAGAAATTAAAAAAAAGAATGTTGGTAACAAAAAACGTTGGTCCCCATTGACTTGCATTGTCCATGCAAATTTTGGTTTACCAACATTCTTTAAAATATCTTCTTTTGTGTTTTGCAGAAGATAAAAGTCATGCAGGTTTAAAATGGCAAGTGGGCGAGTAAATGATGACAGAATGTTTGTTTTTGGGGAAACTTTACTTAGTTTCTTACCTAGACATCAATGAGATTATATGGAAAGCAAATGAAAAGTTTAATCTCAGATCTGCCAAGTCTGCAATCAAATGTCAATGTGATTGTAGATCATGAAACATTTCTCATCAAATTTACCCAAAATCCAAATTATTTGATATTTTTATCTACATTGATTTTACAGCTTCATACTCATAATGTATTTTAATGCCATTCTTTACAAAAGAAATCTCCTAGGCTAAGATAAAGGAAACTTTTACAGTGTCTTTGTGTAAAATATAATCTACAATATGGTAAAATATGGATGTTCACAATAGGAAGAAACCAGTGTTCTCTCTACAAGAAGCATTTGGCGGCACGAGGCAGTCGCTAGGTCCTTGTCTGGGATTATAGCAAATCAAGTAAAGCAATTTCATAATTATAGTGGAGGTGTTATCATAGTGCTGCCCATGAAACAACATGCAAACACCAATCAACTGAGTGCATTGAGCTTTAACTGTAAATGCATCTGTACTCCTCCATGTGGGTGTATGTGTTCATGTGCGTGTGACTAAACGTGATATTTTAAGCCAGGGAAGCAGGACAGCTCCTCTGAGGTGGGCCATCTTCTCTGCAGGGTTAGCACGTCCTTTGGAGTTACTCCAAGGAGAGGGGTACTTTTGGGTTTCCTGTGAGATTTAAAATGTGTTGTCTTTAGAACAAGAAAAGCACTATCAATAGGTTTGTTGGTAATGCAGTCTGTGTCCTTACATACTATATATATTCAGCAGTTTGCCAGTTACAGTAGGCGATGAAAAAACAATTCAAAACAAAGTCTGATCGGTTTTGGCCTCTTTAAAGGTGTTGATCTATTGACATAAATGCAATATAATATACATAATTATGTCTTCAGAGGTGTATGAATAAACCATTGTTTTTATTGCCTTAGAATGAGCTATTTCTATCTACATACACCGCAGGCCCCCTTACATAAAATTCGCCATGTTGCTTCTACAGTAGCCTTAAACTGACAAACTGCGCTACAGCGCGAAATACGTTATCTCCTTTGACAAAGAAGCGGAAACGTGACGACATCTTTGTCCTTTGTCAGCCACTGTAGTGCTTCGAAAGGAGGGATGGAGTGAGCCGTTGGTTGGAATTGCAATTGAATTATATTTTTGTCTATAAAAGTAATTTCAAACATTGGAAAATACACATCGAAATGAAAGATTTTTAAGATCATGAGAAACAGTTTGTGACCCAGAAATGGTGAAGATTTCAATATTCTTTGAACATCAAGAGGAAATTAGGACATTTGGAAGTTCCTCATGCTTGATTCCTTTATACGGTATTCTGTAATAACACAGCAGTTGTACAGGAAATTACACATTTCTGGCAAGTCTCAGCTAAACTGTGATTACATTCATTTCATGTGATATCGAGTCATATGGGACATATCACAGCCATGAAGCAGTCATGATTATATAACATACAGTACGCATAATGCATGTATAGTAGTATCTAAAAAAAAGTGGATTTTAGCACGTTTCTGAAGCCATCTGTTGAGTCTAATGCATAATTTATTAATCAGAAAATAAAAGGAAAGCAAAATGAATTGATCCTAAACATCAAAGATCAGACTGGTAGGACTATAAAAGAGCTAAGCAAACCAGCTCGAATCAAAGAGGAGTTGATGGAATTTGCAGTTTTTTCCAGCAAATTTAATTACTTGGCTATACATCTCTAAGATTACACAGTCGTGCAACAAAGGCGCGCAGATGAAAACCGCATGTCTTGCTATATTTGTACATGATTTCAGATGGTTGTTGATGCACTTTAAGTGCTTCTATTATCAGCTTGTGACAGGCAGCTGGTCGTCATGGAGCCGTCCACTTGGGATCACATCTGTTGATTAAAAACAGATAAGCCGAGAGATGCTTCCTTCCTTTTATCCTTAAACTGAAATCGTCATTGTGACAAGGAGGAGGCACCGTATTTATGCTTTTTGGGACTGTTTTTAGTTGCATTGATCTTAGCAAGATTTTTTGTATTAATAAAACATAATTATGAATAATTCATTAAAAAGATTATAAATATTATTAAAAAAAAGACTATTCTGTGTGTACTTCTAAATATTGACAGTTTTTTTAGCTGGTATATATTTGAAATGTATATAATTTTTAATACACTTGTTGAAAGCTATTGCTTGATTCCAGCCTTGCACGGTTGCATAAGCTATAAAGATGAATTTCCACCATGGTCTTGATATATGAAGCACATACAGCACCGTGTACAAAGTGCACAAACGCCTGTATAAGTAACATCTAAACAGCTCTTCACATTGAAATGCACTCTAGGAATACTCGGATGTAGCC
Organism: Oreonectes daqikongensis; assembly: GCA_026939265.1. Classification (NCBI taxonomy): domain Eukaryota; kingdom Metazoa; phylum Chordata; class Actinopteri; order Cypriniformes; family Nemacheilidae; genus Oreonectes; species Oreonectes daqikongensis. The sequence continues at coordinate 7,088,604 of JAOTQM010000036.1, read as the reverse complement.
GTCAGCGTGCTGCCAAGATTGGAAACACAGGTAGTGGGAATCGCACATTAAAACAGCGTCAGATGCGTCTCTCTACAAGGTCTGAAGCGAACACCTGCAAAACCGAGCGGGAGTGTTTGTCCGCACCCACGCACGAGTGTGCTCACACATGTAATTGCTGTCAGTTTTTATTCTTGACGGCCGGGAAGTGAGACGGGTGGTGCGCGTGTGCGCGCCGCTCAGTACTGTGGGTGTAATCACAGCGTGGAGGAACGACCTGTGTAGAAAAGTCGACCCGCTCCGACTCCTACTTCCAGATAACAGTAGCTTGCTGTGAGATATGCCAATCTTTTGTGATTCTTATAGAAGCCTGGGTTACAAATTAGAGGGGGTGTTGTAAGAGAAATAGTGAGGAGGCATAAGGAGAAACAGAAGAAAGAGAAGGAAAATAAAAGAATGAGTATTAAGAAAGAAGTCGAGATAATTTTACATAAAGAATGAGATGTTTAAAACTGTTGTTTGGGGTGTATTTGTTCCAATTGTTCCTGTAGATAGAATAGAATACCAACATTTTTTTCATTTTAGCATTTATAAGTCTCACACATACATGTGAACAATATGCACAGAAGGGTATGCAAATAAAAAAGACATGAACAAAATATGGAAAAAATATAAAAAGACAGAATCTTGTAATGGTGTGTTGGTGGAGCACTGCATTTATGGATCATGGGTTTGAATCCCAGGGAATAAACACACTGTAAAAGAAACGGTAATATTCTAGCAGCTGGTGTGGCAGAAAAAAACATATATTTTTATTTTAATGTAAAATGACATTTTTGCGACACTTGCCGTTTTTCACGTTATTTCACACAGAATTTGTAAATTGCAGTTATTTTCCTTTTGTTACTGCATTTTAAAAATATAAGAAAATTCTGTAAAAAAGTCAACAAATGTAAAAGTAATATGACTACTATGGTACTCTTGGAAGTACCACATAAATACCACGGTATATGTAAAGCATGGTGTACATGCAATAAACCAATCAAAGTTAAATATAAAAAAAAGCCATGTGGTAATAATAAGCTAATCACTATTTTTTGCAAAAAATGAAAAAACGAACGGAAGACTTTTAGGGTGTGGCCGGGCAATTTACATAACCGCCCTTAATCTCTATTTTGCTTCAGCAGCTGCTCAAAGACCTTTGTGGACATGCATACCAATGACAGAGTCCTCTACATCTTATCGCCATTTGCATTGTCTCTTCAGGCGCTGGCTGGCCCCGTGGGGATGAAGGGAAACAGTAAGGACTGCAGTAATCAAGACAGATATAGAGTGAGATGGAGAAAATGGCTTTCAGCAGAAAATTGTGCCCTGAAATCAGATCTTCGCACAGACTGTATTGTACAGAGTGAATGGCCGTAATTAGTCTGCTTTGTATGATAATGCAGCAAAGGCCAGCAGAACAGACTAATCTCAGGTGCAGATATAGGCCAAGCATGTCATGTATGTTTATTCTCCGCAAATCCAATTAAGCATTCGCTGTAAATAACAAGGCCGAAGAGGAAAGGTAGGCATAGTTTTTCGTCTTCTCAATGATCTATTTTCCAACATCTTTCTTTTTTACAGCGGAGAAGCACGCAGGATTGAGACATGCAACAGGAAATGGGATGTTATTGGTGGATTGAGCGTTTCTCTGACAGAATGGACCTTAACGCCCTCTTTTTTTGTTGTTGTTGTTATTTTCTCTTGGTGATTGCGATCTCAAGGCGAGCGTGAAGTATGCCTGATGTTTGTCAACTCGCCTCTGAGGTGATCTTTAAAGATGTCGGCTGATCCTTCGCAGCAAGTCCTTGATATTGCTCGTGTGGTCGGGTTTTATTGATGCGGGGAGTTGTCGACAAAATCAAGGCGACAGCATTTTATTGGGACTGAGACTTGACACATTGTAAAACCGTTTCATCATTTGCTCACCCTCATGTCATTTCAAACCTGTATGACTTTTTTCATCTGCAGAACACAAGATATTTTGAAGATTGTTGGTAACCAAACAATGGCGCTAACCATTGACTTCCATTATATGGCCAGAAAACCACCAGACGTTTCTCAAAATATTTTCTCATGTGAGTTTAAAGGAGTAGTGCACCTTGTCCTGAATATAGCCAGATAGCTGAAACCTAGCGTCCTTAGCTAGCATCTCTGTCCAAAATGCGAACGAGGCATCAAACAGTAAATCTTCTTCGCTCGCTGATGATGATACCGTATGATACAAGCCTATTTACGGCCGAAGCACACAAAGCACATTGGCCACAGTCGGCAGACTCAGTCACTCATGTGATACTTTCAGCCTCTCGGCTAGCAGCTGTGGGCGCCATCAATCCGTTTTATTCTGTTGACCTTTCTCTAATCCTCGCCTGTATATAGCGGCTCCAACAGACACAAACTTCATGTCTGGCTCATCGCTAGAAGGATGATCACTGTTAAAAAGGGCTAAAAGTAATACTGACAAACTGTAAACAAGCTTAAGGCATTTATTTTCGACATTTAAAGTTGTTAAGAAAGGATGGTTGCCTTTTGAGACCAAAAATGTTGGTGTATAGACGGTTTCAAAGAAACAACATAAACGTTACTGCGCATACACGCTTTTGTGGTCCCTGCAGATCATTTCTGATAACAAGAAATAACAAGTAAATGACATTAGCTAGCAAGTTAAAAGTATGTCTAGTCAGTATTATTTTGGGTTACGACTAGAAGAACCGCTACTTGGCTAAACTTAAATGCGACAAAGTTACACGACCCATTCAACATATTGTATGTATACAACATTACGTATGTATATAACTATATACTGTAGGTATGTAGGCAAGCAAGCACTGAAGATGGTTTTCTTTTGCTGTTTTTAGAAAACAGTTTTTTAAATAAATATTTTCTAGGTTAGATGAAAGTGGAAAATTGCTGTAATTCGGATAATTGAGAATTTTTCTGACAGGTCCCGACCTCTTTAGGCTGCTGCACCACGACCAGTGAAGTCTGTGCCCATTTTAAGAGTTGGTACACTACAGGTGTTGTCCGTCTGAATGGAACTGTGCCCAGCAATCTAACCAATGCCAATTTAGCACACAGGTAAATATTCTGGCTTGGGTTCACTGTAAACACGAAATTGAAAGGGCAGCACAAAACCAGCCCACAAACATACTCATCTTGTTTGTCTGTAACTTAATGGGATTACCGACTGGGCGAGAGCCTTGTGACACATTGCGAAGAGAGATCGTGAATGAATGCTCGGGTTTATAAGGACGCTTAAGTCATTATGCATGTATCTCGGAATGGTTTAAAATGCATATATTCATTAGTCTTGGGACTGTTAAAGAGATCTTGGCAACGTAGCTGAGAATCAATTTTCACGGTTCTGTCTATTTGCTACAAGTACAAGTTTTTATCTGAACGCTGCGTTCACACTGCACCCGATTCTGAATTATTTTCCAAATCTGATGTTTGAATCAGACCGTCTGCACATTGCAAGGGATTAAATTAGCTTGTGTAGATGATATCAGATGTCTACAGTATAGCTTCATTATTGACTGCATGAGGAATGGCATAAGGAACCCAATTTCTGGCTTGTTTTCTAGGACACCCTGTTGGAATAGAAGGTTTATTCAATACAATGACTGACAGTGTTTTTAAAGCTTTAAAAAAAGCTGTTGTTTTGGTTGAAATATAACAGAAGCATGTGACTAAACTCAACATGAAGTGTTTTGACAGTTTAAAACTTATCCGAGAGAAGTTAGGAGGTATAGAGTTACGCTCTTTGTCTCTGGCATTGATCTCTGCCCTCACCTGTTAACACGCCCGCATGTGATCTTGTCTTTTCACATGTCAGACATCGTGCGCTCTCTATCAAGACAAGGACAAGCTTTTGTTACTCCGTCTAGTGAAAGCGCGAGGAGAAAACATAGAAGGCTGACAGAAAACTGTCTGTAATTTCCTGGCCATTAAAATGATGCACGGCAACACAGACCGGCATACTTGCACTCAGAAACCTTCCTCAATGAAAACTATAACAAATATTTATAAGCATTTCATAAAGTAAAAAGTCCTCTGAAGGCCAACTCGTGTGTGGGCCAAAATATTTTGCAGAGGCTCAAGGCAGACTGAAAAAAGTTAAAATATGAGTTCTTGAATGAGATCTTTTTGACTGGAGGCCTCTGCATGTCTATCGATTTGTTTTATTATGAAACTTATGCTGTGAGAAAAGATTTCTCACAAAATACTTGCGCTCCGAAGGTCTACAGTGGCTTCAAACTGGGATTATTTTGTCAGAATGATGACTTATTGTGATGTTGATCTTGACATAAAAGCTGTTTTAGCAAAGTTATCTTTCAAGTTATCAGTCAAGTATTCAGTCATCAGTTTATAACATTATTGTTGCTAAAAAATAAGGCTTTAGAAGTCAACACTGTACAGTCGTGTACATTTCTTTTCATTTCTTTTTCTTCGTTCTCTCTGTCTGTCTTTCTGTGGTGTTTGGTTCTTTATGTGTAGAATAATGGGGCTGGTGTTTTAATATTGATTGTTAGCCTGAGGTAATCACTCACAAGATGAAGATAATAAGCAGCAGAGAACTGAAGGGGAACATGACTGATGCATGGCAAAATGTTCATGCACTGGGAATGATGTCCCACTATATTGATTATTTCATCCACATTACCATCGCAATTAGCATATGTTTGATGTAATTCTGTTAAAAGCGAATACCCGGATACAACATTTTGCTATAATATAAGGATTTTTAACAGAAAACCTTTGGGGGGGTAACCAGAACAGAATGCATCTGGGCTAGGTGCTCAGTGTAATAGTATAGTATATATTGAACTTTTCTAATGGTTGAAATCTAGACAATTTCAAGTCTTTTTATTAAATAAATTATAGAATTCAAGTTTTTATATTTATCATAATTTGACAATTCTACATTTTATTTTCTATTATTTGATCTATGTATTTGTGACACAAAATGGCTTATATGGGAGTATTTTCAAAGGAAGCATCATTTTGACCAAAATATATGAAAAATGCTTTAAATCTATATAGTAATAAATATGTCTATAATTTAATAAAACAAATTGAATTTAATCATATTATTATTTTTAATGTTTTTAATATTCAGTATATATATATATACAATAAATAATTTTAATTTATTAATAAAAATAATAAGTAAATAATATGTTTTTATTTTAATTATTACACTTTTATTTGACTAAAATGCTAACTAAACAAATAATAAAATCATCAAAATGTAATAGTGCTTGGAAATGATCACAAAAAAAGATTACATTTAATTTTTTTCATAACATTGCCTGCAAATCATTGCCTACCATTTTTAGAAAGTTTTAAAATGTTTCATAGTAACAAGTGAAACACCGGTCATGTACTTCCCACTCGTGTGCAAATTTCAGCATTGCTCGTACTTTCTCCATCTTCTCAGTGCAAACACCCGAAAGAGCACCGTACTTTTTACATCCGTCCAATCCATATTGACGTGTGTCATTTACAGTTACAGGTCAATAATGACTCCATCTCTCCAGTCGCCCCCACTGCTCGGTCTTTAGCGCTTACGCTCCTGCAGGCTAACAGAAAAGGCTTCCTGCCGCTATATATGGTAATGGAGTTCTAGGATGCGCTGGAGGAGGTGCGGTTTGGAAAATTATACCTGCTGTTTGGACCGTCTCCAGGAAATCCATATGGATTGAGAGGAATGCGGCTTTCCGTTTGAACTTGACAGTTGTGGCCATATTGTGAAGGTAATGATGCAGACGCTTCGAGAGCACAGCAAATATCGGTCTGCTTTCCATGCTTATTTACTGCAGTTCCTACTGGAAATATTGCCTTGGAACTGCATTCGTGGTTTTATTTGAGATAGTCATCCGGGAAATGGCGTTTGCGTTTTCTTATAGTCGCCTGATCGTGTGTGACACCGTTTTATTTATAATTAGGTTTGTGATGTCTGCTGGGTCTTAGAACTTTATAATATGATTAAACAATGCCTCCCATATGGGATCAGGCTAACCATGCAGTAAAGCCAATTTAATCCCTTTAGTATTGTTTTTTGTCTAGTAATCGTACGATTCACAACGTACGAATTCATACGAATTAGCCACCTCGTAAAATAGTTACAGATTTTTGTCAAATTGTCCATGCATATTGAGTTTGTGCTCATGTGGAAATAAAGCAGGTTTAAATTTGGTCTCCATTATGTCCCGATCCTCAACGTTTCCTATCATCTTTCCACTTTCTATATCAAAAGGCTGTTTGACAAAAGGGCGATTAACAAAACACACACATTTTGTATCCACATAGCTTCTCTTTTTAGCGTTAAGGTCAGTCTCTGTCACTGTTCCATATCCACCAACGTGCTGTCCTTGCATTTTTACCAAGAAGGTCATGGACTAAATTTAATTTAGCCGTACGCACGCGGCTAGCAGCATCTCCTCTGCAAGTATCTAGGCTCTCAGGTTAGAACCTCATTGGCCGGGGCTCAAAGTGCCGCCCACTGTGATATGTCACAACGCATGACCCCAGCAGCATGAAACGGTAGTGCACACCACCAGAGCTGTATCCCCTAGCTTAACCTTTCATTGCCACAGGTATAATGAATCTGAATAGCTCTGTCGGTCTACATTCATGGCTGGTGTTGAAGCCTCAGTTGATGCCCGACCGTTTTGTTTTAAGGCAGAATGTCGTGCAACATTAAAGGTGTTCTCAGATGCCCTCTGCGCTCTCTGGATATCCTACAAAAGGGCTTGGAATTAGATTGAATTCTGTCAAACAGTACTGTCCAATCATAATGTTAATTTCTGTTTTCAGTGAAACACTAAATATTAGCTAGTATTTTTATTAATATATTTTAATATGTTTTGTTTTTTTAACATTTTGTTAATTTTTTATTTTATATAAATATATTCATATATTGACTGGTCCTGGCATTTTCCAGAATAAACATCTTAAGCAACTATATATGATATTTCTCCTTATATTTTAATATGTTTTGTTTTTTTAACATTTTGTTAATTTTTTATTTTATATAAATATATTCATATATTGACTGGTCCTGGCATTTTCCAGAATAAACATCTTAAGCAACTATATATGATATTTCTCCTTATATTTTAATATGTTTTGTTTTTTTAACATTTTGTTAATTTTTTATTTTATATAAATATATTAATATATTGACTGGTCCTGGCATTTTCCAGAATAAACATCTTAAGCAACTATATATGATATTTCTCCTTTTGCATTCACGAATGATGTCAACTATAAAGCATATATATGTCAACTATAAAGCATATATACTAATATACAGAACATAGATCCATTTTTCTGTGATACGTTTTGGCACTTTTGCATCCTTTCTAAAGCTTTAATGCTAGTATCCCTTGTAAAAGAGCAACCAGCACAACTATTCAAAATTGGACCTTTTGTGTTCCCCGAGGAGAAAAAGTAATGCAGGTTTAAATGACGTGAAGTACATAAAGACAGAATTTTCCTTTTTGGGACCAACTTCCTCTGAGTTGAAATCCAAACAGTTCAAAAACAAGCCCCATAGCGCCATAGCATAAGGGCGTAAGTATCCGTTAATCGCAATTGTCATTAAATTAGGATTATGCCGTCTTCGCCGTCCTCCAGGTCCCTCTTAATGAAAAAGTGTTTCCAGAGAGAGTGTTAGTCGAGTGTCTGGTCTTTACTCCGTATGGTCTAACTGATCTCCCATGCATAGCTGACATTTCCTCGGCTTGTCTGGAGAGCTCCCTGAACATACGCCAGCGCAGTCTTCTGATTATTTATGTATATATTCTGCCGGTGTTGCACGCGCTACTGTATGCAGATGAACAATTTATAGCGGTAGGAAGGAATAAAGGCGTTATTTTGGAGTGCTTTTGAATTGATTCATATCATAAAGGCTCAATTATGTTCTCAGTCCTAGCAGGCAAAGTAATGAGAGTTTGTCACCTGTGTCGCGATGGTGCTTTTGTTTAAGATATATTGCATATGTTCGGATTTCTATATCAGTCTATGCATTTCCCTGTCCACCCCTTCAATGCTCTAGTGGTTTTATTCATTTGGTCGCATGTGAGTCGGATGTGCATGCATAATGCATGGATTGTGTGCGGATGTAGTTTTTGAGTATTTGGGATTTTTTTCAAGCAGGCTGGTTCGATGCGTCAGTGTCCCTTGTGTTTTTTCTTTTTATTTCAGAGCTAGCAGTCACCTTGGCCTTTCCAAAGGTTAATTTGAGATTTTATTCAGGTTTGCACAGGATGAAAATAGTTAATGTTTTGCTAGCTGTGGATTAGCTACAGTAGATCATAGCAAGAGCACAATAGCTGGAAGAAAGCCCTTAAACAATAGCCATAGCCAAAAATCCATTGTATGGGTCAAAATTACAGATTTTTCTTTTATGCCAAAAATCATTAGGATATTAAGTAAAGATCATGTTCCATGAAGATATTTTGTAAATTTCCTACCATAAATATATCAAAACTTTATTTTTGTGAGTGGATGCTGCAAAATCGCTAACAAAAATTCACTCGCTGCTGATGCTCTTTGGGAATTACCCGCTCAAGTTTGATATCTATGTAAAGCTTAGAATTTCAGCTTTCAGGTTCATCTTTACTCCAGAACGTCATTACAGCAGTAAGCCAATAGAGAGCGTTAAAACAAACCTGTTTCTTCTTAACAGCGGCCTGTTACAGCACCTCTGATTTACAACTTTAAAGGTGATTTTCTCAGTGTTTTGATTTTTTTACACCCTCAGATTCCAGAGTTTTAAATAGTTGTATATCAGCCAAATATTATTTTATCCTAACAAACCATATATCAATAAGATCAGATGATGTAAAAATCCAAAAGTTGACCCTTAAGACTGGTTTTGTTGTCCAGGGTCACATATTAATGTGGTCTGCTAACTGATTTCTTAGCCAAGTAACCAAGACCAGCAAACCACCTTAGGGTAGTTCAAGCTATAGTTTTTAGCAGAAAAACTGGGAAACCATCTGTCTGCCAAGCTACAAAACTAAAACCAGCAAGGGCAGATTGAAAAACCATCTAAACCAGTTTAAAACCAGCATACCACTTTTGGCTTTAAGCATTTTTTTCACAATTTCCTTTAGAAAACTGAGTGTTGTGTTGTGTTGTTTGTAACGCGTGGGCTTAAATTAAACATGTTATGCAATCTTAAGTATCATCGTCTTTAGGAACCATTTTGGATGCTGTATAATAAGAAAGGAAACGTGCACTCTTCTCATTAGACATGTTAATTTAGCTTTAAGAGGCGGAGAAACTACTTAGTCTCTCCTTTGATCATTATTCATCAAAGCTCCAAAATGCACGAGAAGAACGCCCATCCCATACACCATAAGACAAAATTGTTTAAAGATACATGTGATAAATGCAGCCGTTTGTGCAAATGAGCAACAATGCCGTTTTACCCCTCACCAAATATTTCGGCTCATTTCGTATGCATGGGATTTAGCTCATCTTCTGCCCCATCTGGCAAATGTGTCAGGTTATCTCACTCTTACCAACTGATGAATGAACGGGCATGTCGAGTTTCAAACCGACCAGGTGAGAGATTTCCTGTGTGCTTAATATCTCGTATTCTTGGGGGAAAGTGTCCCACTGAGATCAGATCTGGAACCTTCCGCATGGCAGCGGGATCCTGTCGGCTGGAGGTCCTTTAAGCGTAAAATGGATTACACCCTGTTTTTCGGTCTCCTCGCGGTAGATAAAAGCACAGGAGCGGTTGTTTTGTAATTTCCCAAATGTGTCAAATTGAGGGCTGCCCCTAATCTTTTGGCAATTTGCATTTGACAATATGTGTAATTATGGATCATCCTGACAGTAAATGTTATATAATACAGCTGGTACAAATGTCAATTTTATGCATTTCATGATAAACAATACAATATATCCTTTTGTGATTATTGAACCATGTATAATACTATTCAATGGTAAAGTCACAAATCTCAATTTATATGCAGAGAAAACTTTTAAGTTTCATTTTCCCTACACAAATATCCATCTCTCCTTGTTTTTTTGCAACATCAATGTTTTTCCTGAAAGCTCTCAGCATGGTGGCACCACCAACCCGATTTAAAGGAGCAATGTGGAGATTTTAGCTGCATCTAGCGGTGAGGTTGAGAATTGCAACCAATGGCTCACTACACCGCTCACCCCTTCCTTTCGAAGCACTACGGCAGCTGACACAGAACAAAGATGTTGTCGTGTTTTTGCTTCTTTGCCGTAGGAGATAACATATTTACGAAACGCGCTCTGTAGTTTTTCCGTGTAGGGCTACTGTAGAAACAACATGACGAATTCTTTGTAAGGGGACCCGCAGTGTATGTAGATAGAAATAGCTCATTCTAAGATAATAAAAACATAGCGCTTCATTATTTAAGGTCTTTATACATTTCTGAAGACATAGTTGTGTATATGATATTGCATTTCTGGCAATAGATCCTCCTTAATTTTACACACAGCAATTTGTCTTTTTAGAGGTGCTTGTTGTTCACAGCTACATACAGTAGCTGTACAGGGAGTAGGTGTTGAAGTCATTGGCGTAGCGATGGTTGTGAGAGGAAGATCTCCTTTGGCAAAAGTGTGGTAGATGTGGGTGGAGGTGCTATCCAACTCCTGGTTTTACAGTGCGTGGGATTGACCTCACTCTCTACCGTCTGTCCAGTGTAACCTAGGTAATAATGAGGCCATATGTTACTGGGCTTACATATTTTCTCATGAAAATAAATGTCGTACAGGAGAGATCCTTTAAAAGACGATGTTTCCCTATGTTTCGCCAATGGTGGGTGAATTAAGACTCAAAATGTACCTTATTATTTTATGTTGCACCGGGTAGGTAACTCACCAAAGGCGATTTTCACTCATTTGGTCCTTGGAAAGTATTCATTTTGGACCACTGCAACCAAAATATGTCACATTATTTCGCATCACGCAGTTTAGTTTTAAGCCCCGATCCAGAGATGTTTGTTTTGTTTTACTTCATTTGTGTGGACTCCGATCGCCCAAGGCAACAGCGGTAAACTTGGCACCCGCAGTAGCTGAACAGACGTGGCCAGGAAAGGGCCGCGCTCCAGAACGCATTCGTACACAAAGCCGTCGGCACACAGCGCGCTCCGGCTGCAAAATGGAAAGGTGCCAGCTGATCTCCGGGCCATGGTTGAGTGATGTGTGCTGGAGATGTTGATGTTTTGCAGGATAACCGTGTCCTTCACCTACTTTGGACTTCTTGCCATTGTATGTGTGTGTGCGCATTCTAACCGAGAACTCTGTTTTGTGGTGGCAGGAGGCTGGAAGGAGTGCTGTTTAACTGCAGCTGTAATATCCGCTGGATCCAGCTGTGGCAGCAGAGAGGCGAGTCTGGACTTCATAACCAGCGGCTGTACTGCAACAACGGCTATTCCAAGATCCCCCTACAGCTGATAAACATCTCTCAGTGTGGTATGTGATGGTCGCTTGCTAAAAATGTGATCTGAGTACAAGTACGTTTTTCTTATGTGCAACACAAGTTTAACAGACTGTCTGAGCTGGTTTCTTCTTTACAATACCAGTGAATAGGGACTAGCTGTCAAGCTCTAAAAAGGACAAACTATCACACCAATATTACACCATAAAACAGTCATTTGTAAGACTTGTGAACTATATTCTTTCTATATCCACTATATTAAGTCACCACAGGTTGAAATTTAAGTCGTTTTTCACTGATCTTTTTTCTTGACATACTGTAGTCACCATTTACTTTCAATGTAAAGGAGAAAGCAACTTGCGACTCTGCTTTTTAGTGGACTGTTCCTTTAAAATAGTCTTGTTATGTAAATTGATACTGGTTGGCCTCTATTGTCAAAATTTGTGGCATATCGATAAATCCCAGAATAAAATTGTTGAAAACAACACTGTGTCAAACTCAAGATGTTCCTTAAAGATGAAGAAAAGCATTTTATAATTTTCACAGTTTATTATATCTAATACTAATAACAGTTTGTGTATTTCCCATTAAGATTTGCCAGAAATCAGTGTAAGTCACAGTAACCTGACAGTGACGGAAGGAGACTCGATCACAGTCTCATGTAATGGATCGGGTGTTCCGGTACCAGAAGTGGATTGGACCGTAAATGGACTTCACTCCATTAACACACATCAAGTAAGACTGACACCTGCTTACAGCTTTCTCTCCACCATTTAAAATGCATTTCAAAATATACTGACCTTGACCGGGTAGATGCTATGATGTAAATGAAACTCGAATGTAAAACATTTATAAAAACATGGATTGTGTACATTTGACTTGATCCAGAATTAAACCCTGTCGAACCATCTTAAACCAGCATAAGATGGCCGAGATGGTCATGCTTATCTGGTTTTGAAGGATTTTTGTCCATTTGTCAGGCTTGGTGGAAACCATTTTGAACCCACTACTGTAAGAGCAGCATTCTTGTATAAGTCAGTTTTTTGAACAAATAAATGAACTGTCTTTCATACTCACTAAATTATATTAAAATTAATCTACCCTGACTGAGATCCATTGAACAATTTAAGGGCGACGGTGACACCACAAACCATGGGTTGAGTCTGAGCAAACTGATATATATTGTGCTATCTTCTCTTCCAGTCCAATCAATACCCACCGAATGTCCACTCCATCAACTTAACTCTGGTCAACGTCAGCCGAGACGATAACAGCTTCATGCTGACCTGCATCGCAGAGAATATAGTTGGAATGACAAATTCCTCTATACAGCTGTCAGTTCAATGTGAGTGTGTCTTATTTCACAAACACCTTTACATTAATGCATTAGGTAAACACTTATGCAATGGATTTAAAGTGTACATTGTAAAAAAACACTGTAATTTAACAGAAATGTACAGATTTTTATATATAATGCAAGAAACTGTAATGTTACGTAATTGTACTGTTTTTTTAAAAGATGTTTGTGTATTTATGAAATATGGTCAGTAACCATCAAATTACAGGATAACAAGATAAACATAAGAAACATTTAATTTTACAGTATGTATCTGCGCCCCAGCTGCTGGATAATATTGTTTATTTACAGTGTATACATTTTGTCCACAACAATAATATCACAAATAATTGTTATATATTGATAACATTTATTCCCTTTGTAAGTGACTTTAAATTGTATTTATTTATTTAGTTGAGGTTAGATTAGAGCGCCATTTAAAAAAAATTAATCGTCCATCAACATTATAATTAAAATGTATGCGATGTGTGAAGTTATATAAAACAGGTATCATTTTTGTGATTTCCAAATTTGGACAAATCACTCCAAATTTCTGCTTCATCATTATAAATTCTAAAAATAATGAAAAAAGAAATCCCAATGAAGCTAACAAAATGAGAAATTGCTTCTCCAGAGGTGACCACCCCCACAAAAAACCCAGGTTCTAATAAACCCAGTGTGCGTAACATATTGATCTATTAAACAGAGGGCTTTTCTTCTTCTGGTCTTTTTACACTAAAAGAGGCTGTACGTGAAATATTAAAGAGATCTATCAATGTTACGTTTCAGTATGAGGTAAATGGATGAGGGGGTGTATATTTTAAGGCTGCGTATGTGTTAGAATGATGGCGGTCTAGAAATCCAAACCTTTGCAAATATGCTAGTTGAATTTGGACATTTGAATTTAGTTTATATTTTGTCGCTCAGTTCTGGTGTCGATGGGTCCGATTCGCGTCGGGTCCTGATCACACTGTCTGGGCTTATTTCTGTGAATAACAACCAGCTGCCTGCACATTATCCCACTTATTACATGGCTACTTGCCACATGAGAAAAAAACTGGACATTAAATGTGAATTTGAAATATTTTAGGTTTTAAGGTCATGAACAGGCCATTTGGTTGAATCATTTGTAAATATAATGTCATATATGTTATTAAAAGACATATTTATATAAAATTTTTGTGTAATATTAAACTGAACCTGTTAAAATTATTTGCAGCATCCGGGTTATAGTGTGGTGTTAGTTTTGAGCGGTTGTTATCTGGGAATAACGAACCTGCAAATGTTGCGACTGGCCAATCAGTATCAAGCATTCCAACAAGCCGTGTAATAAATATGAATAATTAATAATGATGTAATAATGTAATTGTTTTATTTCATCTTAAATTTGGTCTCTGTGCACCTATTTGCAAAATATCAACAAAATAACACTTATTAATAAAAAATATGTCCTGTTTAAAAAATAATCACCAATTTCACATAATATTGTTTTTTATGTAAATGGATTCAGATATTTATTCAACAGTTTTACATGGATTTCATCAAACACGCTCTCATGCTGCGGTTTTCAATAATGAAATCAAAACTTAAAATGGTAAAGGGGCCACATCACTATATCTTAACAGCAGCTGTTTCCGCCCACTTGGAATGAAATAAATGGCAATTAAAGACGTTCTCATTAAAACACAGTTTTGTCAGCTAGATACAATTACATGGTAATATGAGGTTGCCCTGTTGTGTCTGTATTAACATTGCTACTGAACGGTGTTGGCCAACAACAATGTAACATAATTCTTCCCACACTCGATATCTATTGACTGCCCGAGATTTGCTTAGAACGGCAATTTTTGTGGAAATAAGAGTCAGTCTCTCTTGCTCGGTAACTCTCTCTCGTTCGCTCCGAATGACCATTGTTGCCTTAAGTCAGTAAGTATTAGATAATTCATTTGATCATGCACAAAATACAACCGAAAGCTTCAATATCTGTATCAATAATGTACATTTTTAATAAACTGTATGTATATTCGGAACAAATTCAGACTTTGCATCTGTGAATTAAGCTGAGATCTGATCTTTGATGAATGTTTATGTATTCGTCTGTGACATATTTACAGCACCATAATTGCTGACAGTTAGCGTTCGGCACGCGAGTGTAAATGTGATGGAAGCGTTTATGGACTGCAGTTGTTTTCCAGTCCTGGCTCTGTGCCCTCTCTCCATGAAACGTCCGCTCACCCAAACGCTTGATGAGCGGCCAGGCAGTTAGCTTGCGATCTTCCTGTCCAAGAGGCAGGATAGCAGATCCAAACAAACATCCGTGCGGACAACCTGTGCTGTGAAGGCTAAAGCCCCACTCATGCATGAACGCAGGATGATTAGCTTAGCTCGTGGGTCTTGAGGATTTAGGGTGGGCGCAAAGACACATTTTGATCCTGCATGCTTTTTTGTTCGATAAATTACAATGAATAATAAATGTTATCATTATAGATATTCATTTTGGGTGTACTGTTTTGTCCAATAGTTCCTCCTGTCATCATAAAGTTCGAGGAGCCCGAGAGATGGCACGACACATGTATGATCTTCACCGTGCGCGGGCACCCCCTGCCCACCCTGCGGTGGTTCTACAAGGGCGAGGAGATCAAGCAGACCGACTACGTCCGCCCAGAGATGGAGGTCTATCAGGACAATCTGGAGGGATGCCTGATGTTTAAAAACCCCACCCACCACAACAATGGCAACTACACATTGGAGGCCAGCAACTTTCTGGGCGTGTCTGTCAAAACTGTATACGCCCACTTCCTGAAGCCACCTTTTGAGGGTATGTCGCCAGCTTAGACTCGTCATACAAACTGCACGTTTCATGAAGAAAATCTAAATCAGACTTGGCCATGAAAATCCAGCAAAATAGTAATTTTCCACATGTGCAAAAATAGTGAGGCTGCCAAGTTCCTGCACACGTTCTAAAACAGCATTACTAAGATTAGAGCTGTTATCCCGTATCACAGATTGTATCATGTGTTGAGAAACAGAACAGACTGAATGTTGGTTAGAGGCTCAGAGTAACTTATTAACACCAGAGGTGAGAATTCCTCAGGTTCATAGATAAATATAGATACGTACGCCCTCACTCCTAAAGTTCACATCTCTTGGCTGATGCTATAGCAGGCAAAGACGTGTAAGCATATGTTCTAATGAACCAAAGTTCTGTTCTTAATAGATACGTACAGTGGGATCCAAAAGCAAGAAATGATACAAAAATGCTGGGATTGTTTTCAAAAAAGGAAGAAAATATTTTTTTATGAATTAATTCCAAATAGTCAGTTTTGAAGAGATGCTCTTTGGAACGTTCTAAGATTATGCCGGGCTAACATGGATCATGAGGTTTTGCAAAAACTTGTTGAGTCCATGCCAGCTCGAGTGCATGCTGTCACTAAAGCAAAAAGACATACCAGATATGTATGTTTTTATGCACATTTCTCAATATTCTTACATTTTTGAACTCAAAGAGAAGTAAACGATTTCCACACTATTGACAATAACTATGAAGATAACGTTTTTTTAAATCGTTCTTAATGTAAGAGAATAGCAGAGTCTACACCACTACAATGATGAAGATATTGAAGAACGAATAAAGAGATAGTTCACCCAAAAATGAAAATTCTGTCATTATTTACTCTTGTCATTTCAAATTTGTATGACTTTATTCTTCTGCAGAACACAAAAGAAGATATTTTAAAGGAAGTTGTTAACCGAACAGCGGTGGCACCCATTCACTTCTATTGTATAGATAGAAACCAGTTAACATTTTTCAAAATATCTTTTTTTGTGTTTTGGGTGAACTATCACTTTAACAGGGATTTTTTTCCACCTGATGAACGATAAAACATACAGTACTGCCAAACAATTTCTGGTGAAGATTCCTGAATGCTGTATGGCATTTCCTGATGCTGTATTTCACAACACCAAGGATGCCTTGATACTGATATATGAATGATGAATTAACAACTTTTGTGACCGCTTATCCCTACTTCTTTTGACTTTTGCCATTTTGCCATTTTGGAGTCAATCTTAAATCTCAATGTCTTGAAAGGCACTGGGGGTAAACGTTGATAACATTTAAACACACATTTACTGCTGTTCCTGACATATTCATATTCATCATTTTGTGTTTCTGTCATCTTTTCCCTTTCTAGACTACCCAGATTATGGTAAGTTCCTTTCTTTAATCATCTTGTGCATGCATTTGTGTATCTTTCTCATTCATTTTGTTTCTCATAAAGCATAAAATGATTTGGAAACAACTCATTTAGTCTAAACAAACAGCTAAACACAATCCCTCCCCACCCTAGAAATTTTCCCGGCCTAATTTGTTGTTGGCTTGTAACCGCGGTGTTGAGCGTGCTGTCATCTGATTTTTTTTTGTTTTTTTAGCGTATAGTGACCGATGTCTGTCACCATAGACAAACCTTTCTAGAGAGATGTATTTAATGTAGATTGTGGATTATTTCAAACAGCACGTGCCTGTTAGCGAAATTTACCGCGGCACAAAAAAGCACTTTAGTTTTGGTTAATCTGTTCTTATTCCAAACTTTGAGGCATGATTTGAGCCGCTAACCTTCATGAGACGCTGTTTTACACTGATACCTCCTAATGTACTACGTTTAATAAAATTGACACTTGGGAACCGTACGGATGACAGATGGTTTCTGTCAGAGCTCTGAATGAAGTTAGATGGTTTCGCTGGGGATGAATGTGCGCGGACGTGCCTGTGTGTGTGAACATGGCGTATAAATGGATGTCAAGGCCCGCCAGCCAGACCTGGCTCGATACCTGTTCCCGTCTTAATAGAGAACAGCAAAATAAGAACAGCCTGAGGGTGTTGTTCAGTACCACATGAATAAAAGCGGCGTAATCTGAGATCCGACTCCTAATAGCAATAACCTTGCAAAAAAACAAGTCTAATCAAACAGTGTTTGACATATTTCATGTATTTAGTGAATAATACTTATAAAACAGTGTGAGCACACAATGCATCCATCACCTTAAAAAAAATGCATTGACAAAACCAGTCAAGTTATCGCTGATGAGTATATCGAGAGTTGCACAACATCTGTAAATGAGAATAAAAGGTTGAGAAAGTATCGAACTAAATGTGTACAAAAATGTTTCAAGAACATGTTTTTGTCCGAACACTATGAGTTCCTGTTTGTCTTCCAGTGAGTCCGACACCGACCGCTATTCCAACCATGACACATCGGCCAGAAGAGGACACGTTTGGCGTGAGTGTTATTTATTCATCAATTTATTTTGTGTAATACATATGTGTGTGTGAGCATCGTGTTTTTAGGTAAGCAAACCAGTTTCTTATTTTTCTCCTACGTTATATCGAACCTCCCGTCACCACTCCCTCACGGCCCGTGCAATTCACAGCTGTCCAAAAATGTACTTTGGTTTGGTGTTTTGCACTGTAATTGACTAGACCGAGATTATATTTTCATTTGAAGGTCTTAATGGAAATTCGGGCGCAGGCACAAAGAAAGACAAACCGGCCCACGATTGTTTGGAGGCCCTAATTATGGGCAAAGCGTTTTTGCTTCCGATAGCTTTGTTCATCCCTTTGACTGCTCTGATTTATTGTTCATTGTCTTTTTTTGTGTTTATCTAAGTTGTATTCTCTGTTTTCCCATGCGCTTGCGAGTATCATTGCTGTGAGCGCTGTTATCTCTCTCCTAAAACACCTAACCTAAATTATTATCTTTTCCTTCGTTTTTACTCGCCCCTTTCCTTTTCCTGCAATTTATCAAAGATACTGCAGCCATAGGCAACTTACGACACCAATTACATAAACCCCTCATGATTACCGCATCAACATCAATACAAATCACAAAAACAAGTCGGGACGTGGCGTGCGGCTTCGCTCTAATATTGCAGGTTTTTTCCCTGCGAGATACACGCAAGATGAGACTGAATATTTATTTGCCGTGTTTTATGTTGGTAGCTGTGACATTCCTGCGCTCTAGTTCTCTCGTAAAATCTATTAGAACGCATTTATTGGCACAGATATATTATGTTAAATTGAGGCTTTCATATGTGTGACTGAATTGCTGATTGGTAAGCTGTTTAAAATGCGATTGAGGATTCATGTAAGGGCTGTGTTATGGATGTCATATTACCCAATACATCTACTATAAATATCTCTGAAGTGTATAGTATGTATTGTGTACTGTGCCCAGAATGCAGATTTTCTGATGCGTAGAATACCCAACTGACCAACATCAGCCAAAATATGCTGTGTACAACATAGAAAATTATCCCACAATGCACTCTGCCTAAAAAATAAATTGAAATACCAGAAATTCAAGGGAAGCCAAAAATGTACTCTATGTCATTCCAAACCTGTGTGACTTTCTTTCATCAGCAGAACACAAAAGAAGATATTTTGAAGAATATTGGTCATCGAACAACATCATCCCTCTTTGACTTCCATTGTATGGACACAAAACCACAGAGACATTTCTCAAAATATCTTCTTTTGTGTGCATATTTTGAGTCATATACAGGTTCGGAATGACCTGAGAGTGAATAAATGATGACAGAATAATGATTTGGGTGAATTATCCCTTTACATGTGATAAAACATCTATTAGTAGAAATAAAAATCCAAATGTTTTGCTTCATTAAACTATTTCATCCCTGGTGTTTCTCTAGGTGTCGATTGCAGTTGGCTTGGCTGGCTTCGCCTGTGTTCTCCTTGTCGTCATGTTTGTGCTAATCAACAAATATGGCAGACGCTCAAAGTTTGGCATGAAAGGTAAGCTAATGTAAACTCTTCAGCGGGAAACTTGGCACATTGCGTTTATTAGTGAACAAGTGTAACATCAACTGACTCATTTCGTTTTTTATTACGCCAGCAACAGTTTACGCGACAAAAACAGGTTTTCTTTTTACAGCAACTTTTGAATCAGCTTCTTTTTTTATTTTTATATCGCTTACATTTGTACTTGAGGTCTGTGGTATTTCACATTTGAAAAGGTTTTGCTTATTTTTTAGTGTGTGAGAAGCTACAAGCTAAAGTGGGAGGAGAAACCTGATGTACATTATGCATTTGTCACATATTGGGAATCGAACCCTCAATCTTTTGCATCGAAACAGAAATGCTTAGTTGTTTATGGTTTTGAATTGGGTGTAATGTTTACCAATTTTGTGGCATAATGAGCTTGATGGACTTTCAGTCACGCATTTGATGTCTAAATAGGATTCATATGCCGTGTTGGACGGAGTTCCAAAGCCTATGCATTACTGGCAAACAGTTAGCTGATTTCTCGGGCGTTGCCATGGAAACATGCCGGGATGGAGGATGCTCTGCTCAGTTATGCCTTCCTGATCTTTAGATGTATTTGGCAGAGTTTATTTTGTTGTCTTCTCTCTTCGTAAAATCCACCAAAACCTGGCTGGTTTAGCTACCCATAATGCATTTTGGACGCTTTTTAGCAGAAACCCTTTCAAAGCACACACACGCAGCGCTGGCGTGAAAAGCAGAAATAAAAAAAATCCCCCTTGACACAACAGCCATTATGAAGACGAGTCAAGCAGACCTCATATAATTGCTTCGTGATGAACATTACATATGACACATAGGCTCGTGTGGAACCATGCAACACCAATTACACTACAACCAACACAAATGCTCGTGCATCAAAAGCATAATTAATGTGATGCTTTCCGTCCCTGGAGCCGCTCGCCATATTATTTTTGTTTCGTTCAACATCAACTGGAATCTAATCAGTAGCTCGCTCCGGTGGTAACAGTGTCAGATTACCCACAAGCCCCCGCTGCGCAGCAGCCAGGGCTCCAAATGAATGCGTGCCATGTTGGCTGATTGTGTCCTGCCTTGGCACCACGCCATGTTCATTGACTTTCTCCGTTTCGCTTTGGTTCCCACAGGGACGTTTCCTCTATTTTTCCATCTCTCTTTTTTTCTCTCTTGTTTTACAACCGCTACCCCGCTGCCAACACCCCCCCACCCTCTTCCGCCTGCTACCCTCTGCTCCGGTTGACAAAAACCGAATGCTCTCGATCCTTATTGTAACAACGCTAGATAGACGATTAAGCCAATAATGTAAACAGAAGTGGATTTAAGAAAAATAGAAGTAGGGGTTGAGATTTGGATTTTCAAAGATGTGGGTAGAATCGTGTTTCCTGTTCCAGTGGTTCCACCAGTTGGTATTTTACTTTTCAAACAATACGATTCTACAAAACGTACATTGTGTTGAATGCTGGTATAGTGTCAAATTTTATTTCTTGGCTTCTTGCCTACATGACCTCAAGACCACAACTTCCTAGGCATGAAATGTTGCCTACCGTCCCCTATTCAGCGATTTACTATTCCTTTGTTTGAAATCAAACAGTAGCCTTTTATGTCCGACCGTCTCATGTGAGAGCCATGAAAAAGCTGTTTGTGCTCTAGCATTGAGACTTTACATTATTCTCCTGGTCCTCGTCCAGAGCAATGAATGCGGGTTGTTCATATGAACTGAGGCATAAATAACCTTAATCTACTCCTGTAGTGAGAAAAAGAGATTCAGTCCAGGCAAAGCACAAAATCCTTCAGAAAACATTAGTGTCGATTCAAAGTGCTTGTAAATGAAACCGTTCAGTCAGATTTTACACTGGTCTTGGTTTTGGTGTTCTGAAAGGATGCTTTTGGTGCCACATCACATGTGAGATTCATATCTAGATAGATTTTGACTTTGTGATCTGGCTTTGTTCATCTGCAAGTGTTACTGAAACCGGGTTTGTTGGCTTTCTCCGGCTGGACCTGCAGGGTGTCCAAAGCTCTTGTCCTGATTCTTATTCCAGCCCGTATCTTACACCCGAGTTAAACTTTCTCTGAGGGCATGCAGTGAGATCCCATTATTACCATCTTAAATCTGACAGCAGGGCTCTCACACAAACGGAAAAAAGCCTTTTTTTTTTAGAAGTTCCTACATCTGAGACAGAATGTGTGTGTGGTGTGTGGGAGATTTGCAGTGCATGTGTGTCAAAGTATGCATTTATTTCTCTGGTTCAATAAAATAGACGGCTGTAGTTCCTGTCGCCCACCTTTTATTTATAAGGACGTGGAGCTCAAATGCTTTGACTCATCAAAGGATATTGCTCATTAAAGATGATCTGAGGAACATCAACACACATTCCCTTGATTTACTATTTTCGGGTTGATTTTTGTCATTTTGGTTGCTATCTGGTATTGGTTTTATTGCCATAAAATGTTCTATGGGCTCTTCATAAACCAGTTGATAAAAGTCAAATGGGTACTGCCATTGTTTTGAACTTCCCCTTTAAACTTCCTTTGAGAGCTTGTTAGACACAGAACTAGAGACCGGCTAGATACCTATTTGTACCTGGACTTTCCAGTAGGGAGCCTAGTCTTTTCAGTCCTTTGGGAGAACTCTTGAGCTAATAAAAAATAGGACACCATCCACTACCTCAAAGGTTGTTTCTGGTTCTTCACCTCGAGTGCTTTATTGGATCTAAAAAGATGTTGTGTGGTCGCTGAACCCGATTAAAACTTCTACCACCGTGACAAGTTGCTTTCGACTGATTTATAAGCCTGATCGACACTGTCTCCATAACAGAAGCTGGACATTGTTGTTTCTCTCCTACAAGTTCCTTGGGCTTGATTTATTTCAGTGTTCAGGTATAACAGGCTATAATTATTGTTCTTTTTGAGAAGCATAATGAAGAGCAGATGAGCAATAAGGACCCGTGTGTGACCTCATTCGTTCTCATTGACAGGGATGATAATCAGTGATCGATTGTAGATGCCTGAAGTGCTGTGGATACAGACACCAAAACCCTTCAACTCACGCACGCGCGCACACACACACACTTGCAATGCTTTCCTCGGTTCTCTGATTGTGACCTCACCAGGTGGAGTGTGCTAAGTTTGCTCTGCTGTAAAATCTGCTATATAAAGCATTTTTATGCTTCTGCTTTTGGAGCTGGGAATGACCCATTTTACTGTTGTACTGTCAACCAAATGTCCTTCTCTTCTCTTCTCCATCACATCTCCTCCTTTCTGTTTCTTTCTTTCTTTCTTTTCTCTTGCATTTCTCTCTCTCCTTTCTTATTCTCTATACATTTTCTTTCATCCCCTCTTTCTTTCTCTTTTTCTCTTGCCATCTCTCTCTCTCCCTTCTTATTCTCTATACATTGTCTTTCTTTCCCTTTTTCTTTCTCTTTCTTTCTCTTGCCATCTCTCTCCCTTCTTATTCTCTATACATTTTCTTTCTTTCTTTCTTTCTTTCTTTCTTTCTTTCTCTTTTCTTTCTTTCTTTCTTTCTCTCTTTCTTTCTTTCTCTTTTTATTTCTTTCTTTCTTTCTTTCTTTCTTTTATTCCTCCTTCCCTATATCCTAAATAATCTATAAAAAGAATCTACAAAAAACATAAAACGAGTACTAATAAGAAAAGAAAATTCTTACAAAAATAAAAATATTATCTTTCTGTATTGTCCCCCCTTCTTCTTGTCCTGTGTATCTTGCAAAAACATACAGTATGAAAACCACATGATTTATGTTCTTACAGTGTAGACTACAAAACTCATCTGTTTGTTATGGTTTTTGGTGGCCTTGCATTCACCACATCCACATTTTAAGAGCATCTTTTTTACCTGATGTAATGACTCCAACTGGCCGTGCTATTTCAGAGTTCAGCACCCTTCCCTTTAGGCAACTCAGAGATTCATCTGGTGATATAACATCTGAAGAAGAACCAGGGAAAAAAGAGGCTTTTAAAACAAAAGGAACAGGACAACTGAACAAATGATTCTATTAAGCGTCCTCTGCTTGTCGTCCTTCAACAATGGATTCCCTGCCAAAAGGGCAAATGGAATAAAATTCCTTTTTCTTCTCTTAGCACAGGCCTTGTATCTAAATAAAATCTCATTTTTTTTGCCCGGGATGCATTAGGTGATGCGTTGCTTTGAACCAGAACAGCATAATAATATTATAGCATCGTGTAATTGTATGGAAAAGAAATATCTGGAGTACTGTTGTGAGCTTTGTACAATAGATTCAAATCCGCTGTATTTTTATATTTTAAGATGATGATATATTTTATTAAATCTCAATTTTTAATCCACACGCAGATCCACCCATTCTCGCACTGTCTGATTCTCGCTCTCTCCACAGTTGATGGCCTCAGCCGCACTGTCATTTGTCACTGTCCATTTTTCCGCGGCGTCTGCCTCTACCTCCCCTGACCCCTGCCGCATGAGAGCAGGCACCTGCGCTCCGGGAACCGGGCTCCGCGTGTCAACCGGCAAACGGGAGCTGCCAGAGTGGGGGCGGGGCCTGACAGGCGGCGTATTAAACTCTGACATTCACACTGAGACTTTCCTGTTCTCTCGCTGAATAACTAACCACTTCCAGGCCTGAGCACCTCCACCTTGCCTACTTCTGTCGACTTCAGGTTTCCCCGGCCCTGATCACGCTGCCACATTCGGTTCACCTCACTTTCACCCATGCAGTCTCTCCCTTTTCCCCACGTCCACCTTCTAGCGCATCTGTCGCGTGGGTCTTGCCTTCGTGCCCTGTTGCCTGTGTAGAGCCGAAGGGCGTTTCGTACACCCCGGTGAATGGAAAGCATCACTCCTGACTGGCTCTCAGCCCAAGCCATAGTGTTGGAGTCCTGTACAATTGAAATCAAATCCATCAGCATGTTTTTGGAAGTTGTCCTTTTGTCTTTATAAGTTTCTTCCGTAAAGTAATCTAAGTTTGTGTGTTAAAAAGAATTTTAAGCTGCTCTGTGCCAGATATACATATTATGTACTGTATATGTCAAAGCATTAATATGGCTTCGGCAACCACTTAAAGGGATAGCTCACCCGAAACGAAAAAATCTCATGTCGTTCAAAACATGTATATTACTTATTCTTCTATGAAACACAAAAGGAGATATTTTAAGAAATGAACATTCTTCAAAATATCTTCTGTGTTCTGAAGAAGAAAGAAAGTCATACAGGTTTGGAATGACATAAAAGTGAGAAAATGATGAAGGAATTTTCATTTTCATCTCCATCCCTTATGCAGACAGCCATTTGCATCCTGATTTGAACTAGTTTTGTGAAAGTTTCTGTTTTAATTCTGATTAACTGGTTCAATAAAATATGATTCTTTTAAAAAATAGTGATACAATTTGTAAAAGAAAGGGATAGATGGATGGATATATAGATAAGAAATGCTGCATTCAGATCAGCTCTTCTCAGTTGCATGTATCTTCATGTGGAGAGCGCACCAGGAGAACATGGCACTCTTTTCCATCGCCTGCAGGTCTGTTTCCCATCTGCCATCGTTTCTTCCCTCTAAAACAAAATCGGAGGCCCTCAAACCCTTTTATTTATTTACTGTGTTGCAGTTAAAGATAGATGAGAACAATCTGGCTCTCTTCCACTGTCACCGTCCTAGAAATAGAACAGAAGTGATGAAGGGGCAGAGCCTTCATAATCGCCGCAGTATCAAACACAGGACCCCAATGAAAAGAAGGCCAACCAAGGAGACTGCTGGGACTCTTCGGGCAAGATACTCAATCTGAGCTTCTGCCAGAGACCGTACTGGGACCATATTGGCACGACATACGCGGGGTTTGACTGCTTGTTACAACTCCATACACCAAAAGAATCACTTTTCGATTTTGAACTTTGTTAGACCGGGGGATGTGCTGTGAGGAATTGAAGGACTGGGAGTCAGCAATTAGACGCAACTTAAGTCGTATAACTTAAAGGTTAAATGACTGAAACTAACAGGATTTAACGTTCATTTACTATTCTCCCTATTAGTCTAGTAGACAGTTGAACCCTTTAAAGAGTTGCATTGATTTGAATTCCAAACGAATTTAGCGCGAATCAAAGAGAAAGAGTTATGTTTCCAAAAAACACGGCCGAAGGCGGCCTCAAGATTTGTGGTACACTGCCAGGGTTCGAACGGCCCCGTGCTTCACAGGAATATATGGGGTAAAAGGCAGTTCTGCTCGCTTCCCTAAGGAAAGCGGTCTTCGGCAAACGTTCATTAGCATTTTAATTGGATGCTTAAAGATATACATAATTATGAGTTCCCTCGCAGTAAAGTGAATGTTTAAGTACTGTCTAGTAGCGTTTAACAGATGTATACCCGCTTGTACTCCGGCGATCTGCGTTCAACAATGCTATATGTAAAGGTGGAGCTGAGTCAGGAGGAGGTGGGACAGATGAGAGATTTTGGAAATTCAGCAGTTTTTGTGTAAAGCTAAAATGAAGCATATAATGAGGCACTTGAGTTTACTTATGGGTCGAGCAGTTGAATTGCTTTTGTCATAATGTGTGCTTAGAGTTTTTCTCTCCTGCTTTTAGGTTGATGAGCATTAAGCATGTTTTTCACAGCATGCTTAGGCATTTACTAGTCTGTTTTATATTATATATGTAATAATAGAGAGTGTTACCCACAAATAGAGCTGCAACTGTGACGTGAGAGCTATGAATCTTCTTGACACAACAATGGCACGTAAAAAAGTCACTCTGTTGACTTCTGGTCCTACGCTGAAGAGTCTTGGATAGCCTTGAAGTGACAGTCCCAGGCCGGAGAGATTTCTTCTCATGTAGAGCGCTCCGATGGCAAGCTTTGTTCAACCACAGCCTCAGAGAGCTTCACTCGAGCGGGCCTAAAAGAATCCACAAGCTTTCAAGGCAGCAGTTTAATTGGTGAGTGAGTCTGGCTAATGTCTGAAGGGGCGGGACTTTCCTCATGAGGAAGTTCAATGGCTGCTTTGATGGCGTGTTTACATCGGTTCTCAAAAGACCGCTTGGCTTCTCGATTCACAGCCGGCCAGTTTGGGTACGTGGGGAATTGAAAAGAAATGTGTGATGAAACTAATTACTGTACATTCAAAGGAAAGTCTGCTCGTTGGATCGCTTTGTGCGATGTCTACGATTTATTTGGAGAACTTGCTCAGTTGATGGTAATGCTGTTTCATTAAATGCGTATTATAGGAGTTTGAAAAAAGAGAGCAGGCATAAGGGTTTGAAAGTTTTGTTGAAACTGAAAATATTTCGACTGTAATTGATGATATTCAGCAGGCAAAACAATTGTCACTTTTTCACTCTTGCTTCAGGCAAAAACTATGGAAACAGCCTGGAGAGCTGAGTTATGAGATTAACATGAGATGCTATGTCAAAATTTACAGTAATACAGCCTTCGGTAAGTGTAAGTGGCTTTATCTCTAAATGTTGAAAGTGGAATTCGGCATAAATCTGGTAACATTTGTTTTTTGCAACATTAGAATTTTCCTGTATTATAAAGAAAGTGTGTTCGTTATAAGAAACTAACACACATAGAAATTCATGACTGCAGATTTTAGCAGAACCCATCAGAGCTCTCGATTATCATCAGGATATTTCAACCACAGTTTTTCCAGCTTGTTCAGTTCGCCAGCGCCGGGTGCACTCGCTAGACCGGTGTCCTCATTGCATGAGGCCTCTGGATGGCTCTCTCCCCGGAGCCCCTCACAAATGAGAACTCTGGCTTCTTAATGTTTCATGAGAGGCTATTTCAATTTTTAAATAGCTGGGAATAATTGTTGTGTAATCACAAGCCATTTTCCTTAATTATTCATTCGTGAAGATCAGGAGAGGCACAGTAAGAGAAGAATAGGATGGGGGCGTGAAAAAGGAGAGCGGGAGAAAGTGGCAGTTTCATTTTGATGGATAAGGATAAATGAATCCACCGAGAGCCACTTCCTTTGGTCCACCCTCAGTTCACAGCTCTGGCTTTAATGGCCGCCCGCCAGCCAGGGGACATTAACTCTTATTTTGCTGCATTTTTAAACCCGGCCAAGAATTATGGACTTTTCCGTTATTGGATTTCCCATTAAAGGCCGACTCTGCAGGTTGTCAATGAACGAGGATACATTCCCAGTCTTTACGGGACACTAAGCTATCTCTGGGGTAGATGCACTGACTCCGGTAGAGTGTGCCTGATGTTTAAAAATTGGATCCTAAACTGAGGTTTGGTTCTGTTTCCGTAAGTAGGGTAATAGAGAAAATGGCTTTTTTAACACTTTATTATGCATAATTACATGTCTGTCTACAAACTCTTAAAAATGCTAGGTTGATTCAACCCATGGTTGAATGGACGAACCGTTGTTTCAATGAACTTACTTAATTTAAATAAAACTTCATTTTGGGGATGGAACCCACAACCTTTGCACTGCTTACGCAATTCTCTAACCACTGAGCCACAGGAACACTTGGCTTGATTGTGTAAGCCGGTGCTGGAACTGATTCCCGATGATTTTTGCACTTCTAAATGTAGTTTCTGCTCCAAGTTTTGGTCCAAGCTAGAGCTGTGTTTGTGAAAACACCTGGGTACTCTCTCTCTCTTTCCCTCTCTCTAATGGGCTGGCTGGCACACATTTGAAGGACCTAGCCTCTCGTCAACAATTAGACACCTGTGTAGTTGTGCACAGGCATGCAAAGGATGTGCACAATTTGCAGACTTGCCATTTAGCTTGTTCAACGCTGCATCCTTGCACGGCACGTTTCACCGCTACGGAAGAGGTCGCGTATGTTTCGTCCATTGGGGATTGCTAGCTCAACTTGACTTGAATGTCCTTACTAATTCGTGCATGCTAACTACAACCACAGCGTCTTGAATACGGCTGCTAAAATCACACCCGATATCATATGCTACAACACGAGCGGTTACAGATTAACCTTGTTGCAGTTAATTGAAATGCTTTGCATTTTAGATGTGGAATTTGAGACGTCCTAAGTGCTTCTTCACGGCCCACCGGCGGACCGCGGTGTAGCGGTTTCTTCTCGCTCTGTTGTACGTTCATTTAATGTGTAATGCTGTGGGGATGAATTGGATAATACCTTAACTAAAAGCTGTTTAATTTGAAATCTCAGTAATGGAGTATTTCACTTTTGGCCTTTGTTGCTTTTATTGCTTTTTGTTGTTGTTCGCCTCTTTATTTGGACTAACTAGCGAACGCATTGACTATTCTGTTATTTTGATGATTGAATTCTGTTCTGCTGACATTAAAGACAATAATCTACCACCCAGATTGTCTAAGCAACCACATAACACCCTGGCAACCATCCAAAACATCCTAGCTATTTTTTGTTCAGACAGTCCAGCGTACGTTTATTTAGAAAGAGCCTTTTTTTCAGAAATGTACATTTTGGCAGGCGTATGCGGTGAACACATTATTTGGTCATGGAGTTGACCTTGATTGCCGCTGATCGTTTTATATTAAACAAAACGAGAGAAAAATTCATTTGCATTTAATGGCAGTGTTGCCTTCTGCGTGCTCGCGGTCTGCCATATGTTTAGAGCTCATCCAATGAGTCCCTAGAAATCATCGTGATCATTCTGCTTAGAGATGACCTACGTTTATTTTAGAGTAACAGGGTTGACTCACTATGCTTTTTTTGCATCAAAATGTTTTCCTGAACTCGCCTTCCATTCATCTACTGTAAGTTGGAATTTGTCCCACAGTAATTCTGACAGTTTTCTCTCTCCAGATTTTACAGTAGTAAAGGGCTATGGGCATCTCTCTCCAGGTGACAGAAATTTGACGTGCATCGGTTTTCATGAGTGGCAGGTGGAATTATGTGTGTGAAAGATTCTCATATTGATTTTGGAACAGTCAAAGTTGGAAGGTCACAAGTCATCTTCGACTGTGACAAACAATATCTGTCCGCCTGTCTTCACTGAATGAGTTAGGAACATCGGGCATCTGGACTGCAGCAATAAAAGCATTGAACACAACTTTAGATTGGTGTTGTTAAGCCACACACAGA
The DNA here is from genome assembly GCA_026939265.1 of Oreonectes daqikongensis. Taxonomy (NCBI): domain Eukaryota; kingdom Metazoa; phylum Chordata; class Actinopteri; order Cypriniformes; family Nemacheilidae; genus Oreonectes; species Oreonectes daqikongensis. The sequence goes on along the minus strand of JAOTQM010000036.1, from coordinate 7,058,975 downwards.
GTTTGGCAGAAGGGTTCCTTCAAATAGAGAAGCTATTAGTTTAACACACTTTGTCAGTAGTAAGGTGGTGGTGTTGCTGTTGTTGTTTTTTATCTAGTTGCTTATTAGTGCAAAACTCGTTTTGTATTTCGCTTTTAACATAACTAGCTTAATATCTCCAAGTGAAAACATTCAGATTAGCATTGTTCCTTAGATAGCTATATTTTTATATACACCGCCCAACGCACCCACGCAAAAACATTTACAGAGTTAGTCACCCCTAGTTTTGCGAGGCAGATCAATAACTTTCAAATAGCCTTGTTCATACTCTTAGTCTAATAAAATCCAGGCAAAATGATTCCCCACTCCATCTCCCTGGGCTATTTACCTACTTACAGAGGGAATACGTCTTGTCTAATTCCTGTCTTAACTCTCCAGTGGTATCAGAACCAGCAGACGGGCAAAACAAGCCCATCATTCTTTCAGGCAATCACATCCTATAAATAAATGGGCGGCAATTAGAATGAGAAATGTGTGTGCACAGCGTTCACCGCTTCCCTCTGAGACGTCTGTCACGTTGTGGTCTACTTTCAACGCCATGGTGCTTTAAAGCCGCGCTTTTGGTTGCAAAACCTGAAGGTTTGAGATGAAACCTTTTTTAAAGCTGGGGTGAATATAAACCTAAATGTACTTTAAAAAGGGTTAGTTCACTCAAAGATGAAAATGTCATCATTTACAAGAAGATATTTTGAAGAATGTTGGTAACTTACCCATTGACTTCTGCACACAAAATCAATGCAAGTGAATGGGTACCAACATTCTTCAAAATATCTTCTTTTGAGTTTTGCAGAATAAAGAAAGTCATACATGTTTGAAATAACAAGAGGATGAGGAAATAATGACAGAATTTTCATTTTTGGTGTACTATCCCTTTAAGAAAGATAATTGCCTGTCAATCATGTTTTTCAAAGAATGAGGTCATTTTAAATGAGGATTTGAGATGGTTCCTGCGGGGATCAGGTGTGTGAGTGTGTGAGCACACACGGATCAGTAGAGAACATGTCGAGGTTTATCAGTGTCACCGCCTGTTGTTTGTAAACAGCGAGACCTTTCAGTCAACTCTGCCCATCAAAAACTCGCAAACAGCCTGATTTTGGGCTCACCGCGTTTGGAGCGGTTTCAGCTCGCGTGATACACATCGATTTTCTTTCATGAATCTGGCAAACACGATCTTGGTAAATAATAATTAGGACATGGAGACAGCTCTGACATGCAAATTGAGGGCAAATGAAACAAACATTTCATTTCTCGGTTAACTTACTTTACGCTTCTTTAAACAAATCCGCATGTTGTGGAAGAGCTCATCATCTGGAAAGCATTACAATCTAGTGTAACCTTTGTATTTGTGAAGAAACATGCAAAGAATATTTAAAGGGATAGTGATTTTCTATGAAAATTCATAAAATATAAAAGAAGATATTTGGAAGAATGTTGGTAACTGAACATCGGCGGTGCATTGACTTGCATCGGTTTGTGTCCATACAACAGAAGTGAATGGGTACCGCCATTGTTCAGTTATCAACATTCTTCAAATTCATACAGGTTTGAAATAACAGTGGGAGAGATTAAATGATGACAGATTTTTCATTTTGGTTTGTTTGGTGTACAAGAGACCACTAGTGAAAAAGGCAAATGTATGAGACCCGCTAGTAAAAAATGTTTCCCCTTCACTCCGTCAGGGACAGATTCTGTCAATTTTAAAGTATTGAGCTTGATAATTGGCTTCAATTGTACAAGTCATTTACAAACTCAAGGAACCTTGATGAGCAAATGTTGCCAATTAGCTCGGGATGCAAATGAGTCCTGACAAGTGGAGGAAGCACATCCTGTTTCCCATTGTGCGGGGAAGGAAACGCTCTCCTGTGGGTGTTCGAGGGACCCGAAAAGATGTTTGAAGGACTCATTTTCAAAAGAGCCCTCCACTCTCCCCTTCTCAAAAGAGGAGGATGCTGAACGTCGAGGGGAAGATGGAGCAAAAAGGATGCACCTCACCTCGTCCTGTTAACATCTAGAAGACAGCCGTGGAGGAAATCAGATAAGGCTGTGAAATATCAAAGAAGCGGTTTAAACAGAAGTGTGAAATGAAAGCTGAAAATTTGCTGTTGTAGTCGTTAAAGAGTGTTGTTTTTCTGTCAGCGCTTAATCTCGGAGAGAATGCAGGGTTGAACGTTCGAGGCGGATGGAAGAGAGAGAAGCAATAAGAAGTATAGATAGAATAGTTAGGAGAGAGGGAGCTCTGGGGCGATGAAGTGACAAGAAAGACGTGGGCACGATGGTGGTAGCTGTTGATCGAGGCAGGGGTGTGTTTCTGAACACGAGAGCCCGGCGGAGACTCTCACGTGTGTTGTTTTACACACATCGGCTGTGTCTGGATAAACACGCGGCTGACAGTCAAAGGGGAAGGGGAGCGTTTGAGAGCGTGAGAAGGTGTCATTCGAATTGAGACTTGGGGCCTTCATTTTTCTCTTTGTCTCTCTTCAGCGTTTTCCTGTCTGGGTCATAGAAAAGAAAATGTTTGGCGTAAATAAGATTAAGCATTTGACAGTGGTTTAAAAAACAGTTACAATTTCTCATTACTGTAAAACAATTCAAATGATAAAGGCGAAAATCAACCAATTTAAACCATGATATGAAGACTTCACAATTGAAATGACATCATTATTTATTAACCCTTATAGTAGTTAACTATCTTTTTACTACAGTTAAAAGAACCGTTCACCCAAAAATGAAAAATCTCATCATTTACTCACCTTTGAGTTGTTGCAAATCTGTATCAATTTATATTAAAGATATTTGGAAGAATACTTGTAACCAAAGAGTTCTTGGTAGTTTATTGACTACCATAGTTGGAAAAATTACTTTTATATATATATATATATATATATATATATATATATATATATAACAAATGGAAATCATCAATCTGCCAAAAAACACACTGAAAAAGGTTCCTTTGTCAAAATATGAATTTTGTTGTCCATCTGTATTTCCCAATTAAGTGTAAAAAGATAGTACTATCAAAGCACTTCACCTTAAAAAAATAAAATAATAAAATGTTATATATTGCTTTGATTTTGGTGCGCAATATTACCCAGACTTGTTTCTGACAGGTTTTGTGAGACTTTTCCCTCAATTTATCTTCTTGTCTCTCTCTATCACTGTCAACATCTGTATCCTTCACTCTCTCGTTCTCTTCTTCTGTGATGGGTAGGGCAGTAGATGAAGTCAGTTTAAATTGGGCTGCGCAGATCTTGCTTTAAAACATGGGCTTTCATTAGGCGTCTGTGAGAAGATCATATTTGATGCATGTTCTTCTGATGTAAAGCTGGTGTAATGATGGTTTATTGTGTGACAGTATCAAAAAAGGTTTGTTGGAATCGTGTGGAATCGATGTACATGATTAAATCGAGTAATTCCAAAGGAGCCTTTTTCTTAGTGTAGAAATGTGTTTGTTGTATTGTTTGTATACTTATCATTGGTTAATGAAATGTCAAAACAAATTGGCCTGGAGTTATAAATTAAAATAGATCAGATAACTTGAATTAACTTTAATTTGTAAAGCTAAATTCTGAATTTTTCCCAAATTAATATAAATGAATTACTCCAATATTAAGTATCCAAATTACATTGCTCAAACCATCAGTTAAGATTTTGGTTTATACTGCCAACCTTCTATTTATTGTTTTAAGTTGTAAAAGATGTATGATTATTATTATTATTATTGTGTGTAATACCAGCTGGACTCTGCAGCCGTGGTCTCTATTTGGTATGACAGCCGTGAATTAGACTGACATCATCCAGACGGGTCGACAAATCACTCTTAATACGCTCTTGTGTCACATCGATTGTAATGATGTTAATTCAATCTAAATCCGATTCTTAACAGCAATTTTATATAAATCTAATTCTTACCTTTAATTTAATCTAATTCTGCCATTTTTAGATGGAACCCGAGCTGTCAAGTGGTGCTTTTGCGTGACTGAAGTTGTCAGAATGTGTGTTCAGGCAGGAGGACGTGTATAGGTTGGCAGAAGTAACGGTGGCTGGTGCTGGACAGATGTTATCGTGTGGGCGGGAGGATTTTATCACCTCCAGCTGAACAAAGATGTAAATAAAGAGAGAGAGAGAGAGCGAGAGAGAGAGAGAGAGAGAGAGAGACTGAGAATGTGTTCTCCTAATCATATCTTATCAATAGCAGAGATCAGGTCTATTAATGGAAATATTTAAGGCAGGCTTAGACCTACTGTTTGGCTCAATAATAATTTAACTGTGAAAATATCCTTACTTTGCATATACAGTATGCATTTTATCAGATTGTATTTTAATCTTTGCATTGCACTAAAATATTGGAATGCCCTACCTGTCAGGTTACAGTAAGAAGACTTCATTTGTTTATATTTACCTTCTCAAGATTTCCGCATTTTTTTGCAAAAATTTCAAATTTCCGCCCGTACGTATTAATGATTTTTATGACATCATTCTGCACTTCTCATCAGATTCCAGGTTATGGAGCAAAACTAAACACTATTGGCTATTTTAAAAGGGGCAGGGGCCACTTAATATGTCCATCTCTAACTTACTGTTTCAGTGGAAGTTACGTCACACATCGAACGAAGCTGTTCCAGATCACATTGTTTTGCTAGCGTGTCTGTTAAATACTGTGGAAATCAAAATTATGAAAGCAGAAGAGCTTTGTTTGGATCAAGCGCATTTCTTCTGTCAATCTCTGTAGTGCCCCGGGCCCTGGAGAATTTATCAGCTTACGCATTCGTTCGCAAATAAAAAGCTGCTGTTTTGGCTGCCTTTGATCTCAGCTGTTGGATAATAAATGTTAACTGTCAATTTAACAAAACAGCAAAACAAAATTGTGCTTCCAAAACGCTGTCGATAAACAACGTCACGTATTCAGAATACAAAAAGAGATCCATTATGACGATTATGGTGCAACTCAGGTTTTAGCAGCATGAAGAAGAATGAGATGCTTGAGAAACATTTGTTCTTTTACCCAGATTTGGCAGCCATTTCAGCATTGTATTTTATGCAAACATCTTAAAAAAGGTGGAAAATGCTCTCATAATCTTTAGGAAAATTTTAAATAGGCAAAAAAAAGGTGAACATTTGCTTACAAAGAGCAAGTTCAATAGATCCCTTCATCTTCTGACCAGACTAGGAATAGATGTATAGTTGTTTGTACCTTTGTAAAGATATTGCCCTGCCTCGCCTCGGTTCAAACGTATCTTTAGATATTTATGTGTGAGTCATGCTGTGAAATATGGAAGTACTTTCTGATTTGTGAAAGAAGTGTAGACTTGAGATATTAAGAGTGCTGGATGCCACTTTTGTGAGCAACTTTCACATTTTCTTCTGGAACAATCTTTTCAAATCTGTTGCCGTTATTTACTGTATTTCCAATGTATTTCCAAATGTGTACGACTTGCTTTCTTTCCATAGTTCTCAAACCTCATGTCATTCATAGCATTTTAAAAGTTTTTTTATTCCTCACAGAAAGCGATTGATTGAAAGCGAATTCAAGTCATTTTTTCTGTGTAGGAGAATATGTCATACAGGTTTGGAACGTGAGGGTGGGTAAATAATTCAAGAATTTTCCTTCTGGGTGAACACCAACTTCCCTTGTGATTTTTGGCAAACCAATATTTTCTTTTCGTTCATTCCCATCATCACCACCGCTCAGTATTCTACATCTGTGAGCACCTAACCTTGCATACTGTACAAGCATTACAAGTTGTAGTTTCTGCTGTGTGAGATGCTTTTTGCTTTAATCAGCTTGAGATGTGAGTAGAAATCAATTACAGACCACGCCAACGGACCACAGAGTTGAACCTTGTATCTCTCTTTCTCTCACACGGTGGAAGTCTTTCCTGTACTCGTCATTAGCCTTTAGCCCATCCGCAGACTCTTTACTCTCTCACACCTGCACACGCGCATACAGACGCACACGCGCTCACTGCGGGATATCGATCCGTTCGCTCTCTGTAATTGCCTCTTTGCTTTTCAGTGCAGCCGTTTGCATGTCACTCTCCAGATGTGACACATAAAACATCTGGGGCAGAAAGGATTCTGGTTAAACAGAACTGTGGTAAAAATAAAAGCATTTTTAAAGGGCCATTGATTACAGAGGACAAGTTTTCCGCGAGATAAGAAGAAAAAGGCCGCTATTTGGTTTTAATTTGAATTTTACATCAGCGGCTTGACATCATAAACGATCCTATTCATTTTCTTAATGCCCATCGAGTCCCTAGTCTTATTGTGCACGATTCGTCAATGTGCATTATTTTAAAGGAAGAAAAATGCTTGAGCTCAAATCAAAGTGCCTCTTCTGAAATGTCTTTGTTTCAGGTTGTTATCTGACCAAAGAATCAAATAGATCCATACACGTATAACATATCTTATTTATTATTGACTTTATCTCAAATACAACAGATTATAGTAGTAAAATTGTGTGATTTTTATTTGATTTTTATTTTTTTAACTAAAGCCACTCAATCTGCCAGGATGTGAATTATGAGACGTCAAACTCACATTTGAAAGGTTTTATAAGCAATACCAACATGAATCTCACATTATATAAACTGTAATTGATGTATATATTTATTTCTATATTACTTTCCATTTTTGTTCTCTAGACTCATAGAGAATATAAGCTGAATCCGAAACCACATTGTCCACATTTGCACTTCAGCATGTGGCTACACGTCTCACAGTTTATGTACCCATTTATTCACATTTTAAATGAGTTGTTTTTTGTGTTTTAAATGTGGCCATGAAAACAATCAAACTATCATTCACTGTGAATGATCGTCACAGAGACACAACAACAAATCAGTGCTACAGAAATGCCAGTCAAGGGCACAAGGAACACCAGCTAGGTTTTTTGTACAATTATGTCAGCTAGGACACTATATCCCAGAGTTAGCTTTACAATGTCATAACAGTAATACAGACGACGGCCCAGTCAGGAGAGAAAGGGAGACGGTGAGACGACAAGAGGACGCGAGAGACAAAATCATTACGACTCCTGGAGTTTCTATTTTCCAAAGCGTAGCTTTCCCACCTGTGAGTAAAGACGGGCAGGTCTCAGTGGGTGGACAGGACACATAATGACCCCAGTCCATGTTGACTGGAACCACTTATATCATGAAACCATCAGTTCTTTCCTGTGGGATTTAGACAAACAACCAAAAGATCAGCCTTCTAAACAGACAGGGAGGTCAGGGCCATTGGCCGGGGCATAAATAAAGTGGTTTCGGTCTCACAAACACAGAGATGTTTGCATTTACACTTTCTTCTTATTGTGAAGGCCGTGCCAAGAATGAAAGCCAATACTATTTTTGGAATATAGGTGTTTTTTATTTTTTTATATATCCGCGTGACGCTCCAGTCCCGGCTGGGGAGCATCGGCTCCGTTGGGGGCAATGTAAACCCGCAGGCATCTCATCTTCCAGCATGGGTCCAGGTATAGCATTTTGGAATAACAGGGTATTAGCAAATGACATATAGACCTGAAATTTATTTCTAATGTTGCCGTAGGCTTTGAAATGCTTCTAGCTTTAAAATTGAGATTATGGGTTAAGGGGTTGTGGGGGAAAAGTTTGCTGCATTTCACTTCAATCACTGCATTTATTTATAATGATCTTCCTAAATACCTAGAAAATTCTGAAAGATCTGAACACAACTCGAAGTTTCAAGTAAAATTCATGCACATTCTTCCCAACAAGTACAGTAAGCAGGCAAATATCAAGCAAATTTTAGCATGACATTCAACCCATTGGTTAATAAAATATGGTCATTTTCTAGGTTAAGTTAAACCACCATTTATACTGCACGTCCATATTTTACCCAACCCTGGGTTGAATCAAACCAACAATTACAGATCCAGTCACAGATGATGGACAGAATGCATTGCATTCTAAACACATTGCTTTTGAATGAGTCCATGAGGCCATATGTACAGAAAGTCATCTAATTCAGTCACATGGCTCCAGCACGGCTCTGTGCCTCACAGTCTTCGTTCTGATACAATTCTGCCAGAGGTATCCATTATGAGTCATTTAAACTGCACACTGGGCTGAACTGCATAATGCCGGGAGTATAGATTTGTCCATCAGCCTGCCCATAACATTTTGATTTTGGGGTAATTGTGTTGAGATAGGATCTGCCATCATAGTCTATTGTCTGTTAGCAATGCACTAAAAACCACTTATAAGACCCTAGCGACTGCATAGCAACACCCCGACTACCATTTATAACATTCGAGCAGTTTTACTTGGACAATCTTGCTGAGATTTTTTTCAGATGTAAATATAAATGTATTTTTTATATGTTCACTAATGAGTGTTTGACACGTGCTCTAGTAGTTAGCACTTATGGTTTTAATATGTTAAGCTGTGATGTGGACAAAGTGTGTTTCAGTTCAGTCTGCGATATTTCCGGTTTGTTAATAATTTATCTTGTCCCGATTCTCTTCTCAATAAAAGTAGCGCAAGGCCAAAAATAAAACGAAAAATATTAATAATGCAACTCAATGTTTTGCATCAAAGAAGAACTCAGGACATCTGAATTAGTTCTTATTTTCACACCGCCCGAATCAATAAAGCATATACGGGACTTATCACTACTAGGTTTAATTTCCACCAGTATCCTCAGATGGAAGCGCAAACATCCTGCACCTGATGATGCATACTTGCATTCCACTCATTTCACACACTGTATATGATGGAAGTACACATAGGCAATTTTTGGATGCAGAGTACTAGAGATTGGTGAACATCAAGCACATCAAGTGGCACTTTTTCAGCCTTAAAGTGATAGTTCACCCAAAAATGAAAATTCTGTCATGACTTACTTTCTTCTTCAGAACACAAAAGAAGATATTTTGAAGAAAGTTGATAAAGCGAACAGCAGTGGCACGCATTCACTTCTATTGTATAGACACAAAACCGATGCAAGTCAACAACATTCTTTAAAAATTCTTCTTGTGTGTTCTGCGGAATAAAGAAAGTCATACAGATTTGAAATGACAAGAGAATGAGTAATTGATGACATCATTTTTAGGTGAACTATCACTTTAAGTTTGTTGTGATTGTGGGGAGCAGTCAATTTTGTTTACATTTGCTGACCAGCGCTCATATAAACTTACGACATATTTAATTTCACAACTTCAGGCTTTGAATTTTGCGGGTCAGTGAATAAACGCATATATCAGCAATGCCACGGCATATGTGATTTGTTGGTCTAGCGGTATCGACTTTGCTTGAATACGAGGAATTCTGGGTCCTTATCCTCTAATGTAAATCCCCTCTAAGTAGTGTAAATGTGTCACCGCCGTTAATGGAAATATATATTTTTCGGATTCAAAAAACGGACATCATCAAGGCAAAGTGCGGTAGAGAGGGGAATCGGAGGCACATCTGAGGGAGAACGATTTGTTTGTCTGTTTGATGTTTCCTCAACGCTTGCTCTGACAGAGCACTGACATCACTCGCCGCCACGCTCGCGAGTAAACCAATTACGAAGAGGGGAGAGGCCAGAGGATGGGGGAGGAGAGCGGCGGCAGAGGTCGTGTCAATCTCAATACACTGATGGCTTTGAAATGAAAAACCTTGACCTGTCTGAACAGTTTAGTGTCCGCTTTTGATTGTTCCGTCTGGTCATTACAGTTCACTAATACAAGCTGCAGTGGACAGTACCGTCAGCATGTCGGAACATATGTGCGCTCACACCTCGTGAAGGTTATGTTTTGTTTCCTTTTTATTGCAGACAAGAGGAAGGACATGTTATCACAGCTTTTCTCGGGATTAGCGGGCTTTATCTAGCGATGCATAATGAATCGCAGTTATCTGTCCCTGTTGCTTTAATCGACACTCAAAGCATTGTGGGAAGAAAAAGCAATCCTAAGGGAGCAGGTTCATAGTGCCACCTTATCTTGAAATGAGCTAGTTTTGTGGCTCATTGTGGACGGCGGTTATGAATTAACACATAAATAATGGGCAGTTGAAATTTTTGATTAAAACAATGACTTCTATTACTGTCCAGATGAAAAATATTAATAAAAATACTTGTATATACAGTTTTATAGAAAAAAATAATTGCAGTTTATATGCAGCTAGTAAACTTGTTTTGTTTGTAGTAAAATCACAGCAACCACCTTTCCTTTTTCCTTGTACAATTTTCTAAATCATGATGTTGAAAATAAAAGTTCATATCTGTTACTTGCCAACTACTAAACGTGCACATTTTTAGTTTATATCCGTAATTAATTTTAAATCGCTTGCCTTTACAGTAAATGGTTCATATGGGAGAACTTATAAAGCCGTGAAAACTGCTGATTTTTTTTAAGTCAACTTCCTTAATCTCTGCATCACAGTGGTGTGCGATCAGCAGTGTACATAAACAAAGAAACATTAAAACTATTTTTAAGTCTACAGCACAACAAATGCACTTACGACTCTCTAGGCTGCCTGAGAACAGTTTTACAAATCACTTTTTGTCAGTTGTGAAGAAATTACTTAAATTTGGTGCATTGAGTGTTTGGAAGTTTAAAAATGTTGGCAGGGCAGGCAGATTTGCTGGCCTTTGGGACAGTGTTTAGGCAAGAAATAAAATTAGAAGTATAAGTCAAAGGTTTAGAAAAAAAATGTTTTCGGATATTTATCATGAATGCCTTTATTTGTGCATTGAGGAGGAAATGAGCATATTTCTGTCTTGTTTCTTTCTGGTGGAGAAGATACATGCGCTTGGCATTAAGCAGGAGGCTCTAATGTGGTGGCAGGGGGTATCTCTGATAGAAGGGGCATGTGGAGGGTGAAAGAAGGTGCATTTATGTGTTCATACTGCCTGTGAGCCGTCTGATTAGGAGCATCATGCTGAGACATCCAGAGAATCTGTATTCATTTGGTCATGCACCTGCCACCCGCAGAACGAGAGAGGGAAGGAGAGCGAGACCTTTGAGAGGCTAAATGAGAAGACGTCGTAGAAATAAAGATGACAGGAAGGTTTATAGACAGTTAGGAAGGAAAGGTGAGAGCAAGGAAATGATCTCTGTGTGGGAAATGGCATACTACCACAGTACTCCTACTATTTCTGCGGTATGCTGTAAACGTGGTCCTTCTTCACCATTCAAATCTACCTTCCCTATTATCTGTATCACGTCTACATGCACACTAGAGATACATTAGAAATGGACACTATTCAATAAAACCAGACGTTGAGTTTCGTCTGCCTGGGTGGATAACAAATGAGGGGGTCGGCCCCTGTGGTCCCTGCTGACTCTGAGCTCTCCTCCGTCTGATAGTTTATCTGCGTTCTGTCTGTCTCTCTGTCCCCTCAAGTCCCCCGTGGCCTCACTTCCTGTTTGCCTATCTCTCTACCTGTCTATATCCCAGCATGTTCTTTCTGTTGTTTTCACCAGCTTGCTTGTTTACCCCTGTGACTATGACATATTGCACTGGAGGTTTGTGTGTACCTGTCACCTTTCACCTTCAATATTCGTGATGAATATTGTATGCCTTATTTTTGACCTCCATGTTTTATTCTGGGGTGCTTTTATGTATTGGTTAATGATATGTTTTGCAAAGACATTCAATTGTCTGTAAAATCCATTGTGACGACTTGCCCCGTGTACTGTGACAACATGCCCCTTTATAGGCTGTATAGGGTGTTAAAGGGTTAGTTTGCCCATAAGTCAAAATTCTGTTATCATTTATTCACCTGTATATGACTCTCATTTCTGTAAGATATGTCTCTGTGGATAATGTGGGCCAGTGTTGTTCGGTTACCAACGTTCTCCAAAATATCTTCTTTCATTGAAAGAAAGAAAGAAAGTCGCACAAGTTTGGAATGACACAAGGGTAAGTAAATGATGAAAGAATTTTCATTTTTGGGTGAACCATCCCTTTAAATGAATTGCAGGAAGACAAATTGTGACAATTAGCCCCGGTCTCTATAGTGTAATTAATCCCCCCCCCCAAAACACAGAGATGCCCCCCATGGTTAAAATCCTCTATCGTTGTGTGAGTCTCTCCCTGATCTCCCTTTCAAGAACCAGCATGTCTCTCTCTCTCTCTCTCTCTCTCTCTCTCTCTCTCTCTCTCTCTCTCTCTCTCTCTCTCTCTCTCTCTCTCTCTCTCTCTCTCTCTCTCTCTCTCTCTCTCTCTCTCTCTCTCTCATCTCTCTCTCTCTCTCTCTCCCCATCTCTCTCTCTCTCTCTCACACACTATGCCTGGGGGATCAGGGTCATTAGCATTCCGCAGGAATCAAACACCTGCCAGCCACGTGAAACCTTACTGCGGTGAGCACAATCAGCCAAATGTTTTCCTTGTGCGATGAATGTGTGTGGCTGTCACCATTCCAGTTGATATATGTGTTCTGCGCTTCCCGCTCCCTCCCTCCGGTTTCTCCACCCCTCTCGTAAGATGCACCGGAGGGGGTCTGTGAGGCTGAAATACCGCATGGAGGGTTCAGGTGCACCTAAGCGTCACCATCCGTTCACAGCGCTCTGATTTACCGTCACAGATCTCGCTGCACTTAAGAAAATAGCTTTATACTGGATGATCATTTAGAGGGTGGAGGAATATTGGCAGGTCCTGCTTCATTTCATCATTTCCAGTGTAAACTGGCAGATGGCCAGTGGCGAGACGGTCAAGGTGACATGGGGTCGTGACAAGGTTACACGTGAACCTGACCTCCAGTGCTGTATGTGCAGTATTTCATGTTGCCAGATATTGTTTTTTTCTGCAAATGGAGAGGAAAATAATTATTCTGCTGCTCAGATGTATCTCCTTAAGCGTTTCAGTAAAAAAGAGAATTAAAAAAAGAAACAAAATAAAATAAATACCTTCCTATTTTATTATATTTTGCATTATGTAACATGAACAGTAATAACGAACGATACTTCTACAGCGTTTAATAATCTTAGCTGTTGATCATTCACCAATAAACTTTTTTATCTGCTAACTATAGTTAATGTACAATTAACTAACATGAATGAACAATGAACTGTTGTATTGGCTTTAACTAATAATAAAACGACGAATAAACGCTGTAAATACATATTGTTCATTATTTTATGTTAGCCAATGTATTCAGTAATATTAATGAATGAGACCTTATTGTAAAGTGTGCTACCTGAACAATTCCTAGGAAGATAGCTGAGATAGTTAATTCTGCTGTACTCAAACTGAGCTTCATCACATTTTTTAACAGTACATTCTAACCAAGCTTTGTTCCGCTGACTGGATTTGCTGAGTTTGCAACATTTCAGCATTGCACGTGTTTGTGAATATGAACATTGACACGATTCACAGGTTCGAAACGTTCCATGGTTTCATGAACACGCGTGTGGGTGTCATTTACATTACATTTATGCATTTGGCAGATGCCTCTATCAAAAGCGACTTGCATGTACAGTGCATTCGGGCTCAGTATGCATTTTCAGCATGTGTGGTTTTGGGAAATCAAACCTATGACATTTGCATTTAACACATTGCTATATTGAGCTAGTGCATGGAAATTGTAACACGTTTCTCAGAAAACAGGCTTTATTCTGTGTAATGGTGACCTGCTGTTTACATTGTACCTGCTATAGTAGACCCTGAGAAAGCCAAGAATAGACAGACCTCATTTACGAAACACGAGCATGACCGAATATCTGTGTACAATATGTGTATGAATTCTTCTGTTCAGTTCAGCTCAGCTGGTACATCATTGTGCTAGCGACAACAAGGTCACGCACACCGTAAAATGTTTAACTGGAATGCACTTTGTGTCAGTGGATCATTTTATTTTTACTTACACTTAAAAGTTGTTTCTCTATTATGAATATGTTGTATCCTCCTACTAGTGTCCTTAATCCTGCAATTTAATCGTCCTTTCTCTCTCACACTCTTACACACAAGTGTGTGTGTGATGGATTTATGCTTGCGGAGATCTGATCACTGCGTGCCGCCTTTGGCTCTTCATCTGTCCAATCAGGTGGATCGGATGTACTGTCCTTCCCCTCAAGCTCCGCAGGCATTTACACGGCTATAAACAAAGCGTGCGTTGAATGTTGTGCTGGCCCGACAAATTTCCTATGGCCTACTTTGTTAAAGGCATAAAGATGACTGACTGCCTTTGTGTTCACACCTTTTTGCATTGTAAGTCCCAACTGCAGAGGTGCAGGCGGAGGATTGATGCATCCTGGTCCAGTGAGGATGCACATGGCATGGGTTGTAGCTCTTGTGACTGAAGCCTGTCTGTCTGTCTGTCTATATCTATCTTTCTCTATATTGGTCTGTCTGTCTATATACCAGTCTGTCTATTTATCTATTTGTCTAGCTGTACTATCTGTATTGATATCAGTCAGTCAGTCTACACCAGTCTTCGCAAGTTCACCTTGCCTGATTCCACTAATAATGTAAACTATAAGTGCATCGATGCTTTTGTGTCTAAGCATAACTGCTATAAATTATAAGGTGCGACAATTCCTAGCGCACCTGAGACCCCGGGAGCCGTCGCGCTATTAATCACAAAGATGAAATTGAGATAACCGGCGAGCTTCTGTTTTTAAGCTAGTTATTTTTTTTCAGCCCAAGCGAATGAGCTGTTTATTACTTAAGGAGACGCTGTGTGAAAAATTCCCACTCGAATCTCTCCGTGTCCGCTCGGAGATCGTCGCTGTTGCGAGCATCCTCGTTGAAGTGGAAATAGGCAGCAAACGAGGTCTATTAGCTGCCATGCTCCAAATTAAAATGATTAAGAATCCTCTTAGTCTAAAGGTTTACGGCTTTTAGAAATGCAGCACTTTCACAAAGTTTATTGTGAATGTTTTCTTGCCAGCAACGCTCGAGTCCAGACCGGCCTAACGGGACACAATTGAAGGGGGGTTTTCAGAGAGGAAAGTGGCAGGGTGATAACTGCATCATAGCCGTGTGCCTTGCAGGCAATCAGAGCACCGGGGGAGCCGATTCTCTGTTCATATACTCTGTTTACCCAACAAAAGAGTTTTGTCATCACGGCTGACACCGAAGGGCATTGTAGACATATCCGGGCGATTCGCAAATCGAGAAAAGAAAAAACGGAGACTTCAGGCAATTACAAAGGTTTTCACGGCAATGAGCCGAACAGACGGTGCGATTAGGGCCACAGGAAGGGACTCGAGTGTTTCCATATACCTGATTTTTCAGCCCTACCTCTTCCAATCACTAAGGAACGTTTGAATCATTCTCTTTTTATCCCCATGTCGCTAACTCTCATTCTCTCTCGTTCCGGGCCGAGGTGGTTTGATGTCAACGAGGCACTTCAATTCACGTTGGTGAGATCAGAAGAAGTAATGTGAGTAATTTATTCGTGCTGGTCTTCCCTGGCTGCTTTGCATTGCAATCAGAGCACAATTGCCATAAGAGAGAAGTGGGCCTGTTTTATCTTTTCTAGCAACCTGAGATAGGGAAAGTGCAGGGCGCACTTTTAACATCAAAGCCAGAGATATGAACTCAAGGCGAATGGCATACAAGCAGCAGGGTTCAGATGCCTTTATAAACAGGATCAATCGTACCTGTAACCTTTGCTGAGCAGGTGCGTGTGTTTGAGTACAGTAAGTGTAAAAAGAATAGAGATGAAATATGAGGTCTGTAAATGCGTGCCACGTTATTTCCCGTCAACCCTGTTTTTTTCTCAGGATTTGTCGTGATAAATGATGTTTAGGAAATGTGTTTTACACTCGCACTGTAAACACTCTGAATATCTGTGTGTCGTATTTGAGAATATAAATAGCAAATGAATGACATAAATAAGCACTTTGATACACAGATGTACAAATAAACATGCAAATGAAATTCAGGGTTGATACGTGTCAGGTGAAACGATCGTCAAGTGCTATGATTCTTGCTTGTGACGTATTTAACTTATTTAACCCGATTTTGCTTGTGTTGCTGTCATTCATCTAGCAGGAAATGTGTGAAGTTACTGTGCTACATGCGGTAAGGTGATAATTTGTGCACGTGTGAGCGTTTGTATGCGTTCGGAGGGAAAGGAGGGTTGCCGAAGCTATTTTAGTGTTAATTAACAACTCTGCCAGAGCTTCCTGTAAGCTGAACTCTGTATGATAATAAATCCATATCATCCGTGTTTAACCAGCGAGGGAAGCCTTGAGAATCTTTAGTATTTTCACACGTCTAAGAGTATTTACACGAATGTACGTGATTGTGTTTTGCTTGAGACTTAACGCAGAAGACAGGTTTCTCTTTTACAGCTCAAGTGTAGTAAAGAAAATCTTTTTATTTTTTGGTTCCAACTTTGATATTTTATTAACCGGAAGTGCTTCTGGACTAGTGTTTACTACATCTTGCGAAGTGGTCTATAGCAGTAGTAAAGATCTTTTTAAAACTAAAAAGTGAATTGCATAGCTAAATAATTTGCTCTTGAAAGAAACGTAAAAAGTATATTTTGAGATATTAAGCAAAAAAGTCGCTCTATTTAATCTCCTCTCTGTTTTGGACAATTGAAGTATTAAAGAGATCCCATTTGCATCTTTGTGTATGCAAAAGTAGAAGCACAGATTAAATAATGCTTACTTGTAGGCAATAAATACTATTGACCTTGAAGCTTTTGTCGTTTGGAAAGTGGAAGACATAATTTATCATTGAAATGTGCTTTATTTTAAGTGCTTTATGTAACATGTAGTCCCAGTGGGAAACTCAAAGTACATTTGGAGCAGCTCGAAAGACCTACATTTACTTTATTTATATATTATTCATCCTGTCTCTTTTATCACCTCCGAAAACATATTTTTCAGAATTGGTTGATAACTAGACGACAGACTCGGTGGATTCTTGCGTGTTTTTGTTATTTTCTCATACAGGGAAGGGAGGTCCTTTGTAATAAATGACAACATGTGGATTAAACGCAGTCGTGTGCTTCCACAGAGGAGATAAAAACCCCAAGAAGTCCTGCAGAAATGCGGCGCCTTTGAATTTTCAGAGATGGCCCGCTTCCCATTTTCTGTTCCGTCACTTTAACAAATTGTTTCCTGCACTTTATTGATAGAGTTCCTAACTAGAAGCGCCAACAGGCAAGTGCGAGTGAATGCGATCTCCAATTCACCGTGCCACCATGCATAATAGGATTCTGAAAGTGCCATTTGATATGGTTTATGTATTTATTTTTGAAGCATATTTACAGCAGCGTCTGACCTTGTGTATCTCGAACAATAACCTGAAGATATTAAAAAGGAATTTTAAACAGGAATGTAGCTCTTAAGCTTAATACACAATAAAGCCGGAACCATAACTGAGCTAATCAAAAATAACTTTTAATATTGAGGTTATAAAAGGAGGAGGAAAGATATGAAACAGAAAATGTATAACATTTTGCTATTCTTTAATGTTGATGACAGTAATTTTCACGAGAGCTACGGGATTAAATTGGATTATGTTTCAGGTGAATATTGGAAAACACAGGCATTCGTGTTAGTGCACCCTGTTATGTATTAACGAAAATTATTTTAATTGTACTTTGGGGCTTTTAGTTTGACCCTGACTTTCCAATTAGGAAAGAGAAAAGCATTTTAACAACCCAGTTAGCTGAAGGGGTCATTTGGCAGCTAGCTGAACGTCGCCTCCTGTCTTAACGGCTTAAGCTAATTAAGACTTTTTTTCCCAAGATTTCCACTTAAATATGTCACAGCAGATCACAGTTATTGTCTCGAAATAATCTCTATTTATAGGCCTGAAAACTTTTGTGCCCCCACATTTCATTTAGACCTCGACTTTTTTTAATACTTGAATCTTGAAACTTGTTTGAAGCTTGAATCTTTTTTATTTAGAAGTTAGGCTAAGCAATTCTGAATTAACCCTACATGATAAATCATCAACATCTTGTTTGTCTAGATTAAATATTAAGGATTTTCATGTCTACATTTGTAACTGTAAATATTGCACTAGTATATGCGTATATTATATTATATATGTCTTATATCATTTGTTATTTTATGTTTGCATCTTATTTATACAGATTATCTACTTGTTTACACTTCACATCTTTATTTTATCCAGCCCCCTGCTGTGACACCTGTCAAAAGAGATGCACATATATTTTTTATTCTCTGTGAGGAGAAGAAAAGACTTTCAATGCATATTTCAGATTTTTCCTCACGCTCAAGTAGCTGTGTTTATTTTCACCTTTTTTTCATGTCATTTGACCTTTTTCACTTTTCGGCCTTGTGTCAACACGTCTGACCTTATGAGACCGGGGCTAGTTGTCACAACGCTAACACACAAAGTTTATTCATCCTCAAGCTGTAATATTGCATGTTTTTACCGTTTAATAGTAAAAATGTTCAATAGCAGCCAAGACTTTAATGTATGCATACAGGAACTAACTTCTAGAGAAAGAAAGTACAAACTGAGACAAACAGCCCCAGTCTCCCACATTTCTGGTCCTGTGGTTCCAGTAATCCCCACTTGGAGTGAGTCATTTATTTATTACATCCTCACAGGCCCGGATCTGGACGTGGGTGTATTTGTGTGTTGATGTGACTAAATGAACCAATCGTAGGGCTTTGGGGAAACTTATGATGTCGGTGTTTATGATGGCCTTGGGCCACCACAGCTGAGACTTCTGGGTTGAGTCAGGCCAAGGCGACTAACGTGTGCCCAAAACGACAGAGAGGCCAGCGGAGATACAAGTCAACGTTTATTCTGAGAAATCTGTCTTTTTGTATTTGCCTCTCAGACTTGTTATGCTGCATTTGTTTTCCATTAAACCAACAAATGTCATTGTGTAGCCAAGTGATGCTTCCCTCTTTTTGACCATCTTTTCTTCTCCACAGGACCGGTGGCTGTGATCAGTGGAGAAGAAGACTCGGCCAGCCCTCTTCACCATGTCAACCACGGTATTATAACCCCATGCACCCTGGATGCCGGGCCAGACGCCGTGGTGATTGGCATGACGCGCATCCCGGTAATCGAGAACCCGCAGTACTTCCGGCACGGGCATAATTGCAACAAGCCCACCACTTGTGAGTACCAAACGCCCGCCGCTCGCCAACATCCTCTCCCCTAATCCGACTTTGTCCCGTACAGCAGGTGGCAGACATTCCCAAGCTCTCCATTGCACCATTGAGTCAGAACGGAATCAATTAAAAGTCTGAAGCCCACGATGGCTTACTGTACTTATTACAGTGAGCGTCATTTACCGTGATTTGTGGCATTTCTGTCCTTGCCTAAGTTTTTACAGGAAGTGCACAAATCCGCAGCTCTCATTCGTGAGAGTCGTCACGTTTTAGTGCGCCTAACTACTGTTATATTTTCAAATTGAACGTGGGTTAAAATTCAGGTCAGCTGCAGAGATCGACTTTGAGACAAAAGCATATGTATGCTTGAGAAAGTGAAATATAGTCGATAGTTTTAAATGTAGTCTTAAACCCACACGTCAAGTCAGTGTTTTGTTGAGTATTTTGAGGGCGTACCGATTTACCAGTTTGCACTGCTTGGTATTAAACATTTTTATTTATCCGAGTGTTGTTTCAAATCCATTCTTTCTACATGGCAGATCTCCTCAGTCCAAAATGAACAAAGACTGAGAAAGACATGTGATGCTTTGTGAAAGAAAATAATAACAATTAATGTAATTAAAAAAAAATATTGTGATAGGAATACAATTGTAATTATATAATTGTTGAATATATTTATAATATAAAATATTTAAGAATATATAGACAGTTTCATCGGACGCCTGGCCCGAAGTTAATGTTTGTTGATCGGTCTGGCTAGTGGCTAATAATAAAAACATATTTATATTCGATTTAATTTATATTAATATTAATATTTTACTGTGTATTCATTTTATTACATAAACAATTTATTGAATAGATTGTGTAACTTTATCGCATTTAAGGGTTCTTCTACTAACCCAAAATAATACTGGCTAGACATACGTTTAACTTGCTTTAAACTAATATGAAAAAGTTCATTTCTACCACAATTTTTAGTTTCCCAACTAATTTTAATTTAAACTCCCATAACTGAGGTGAAAAACACACAATGGACTCCTATTCACATGGAAATTTTAATACACCTGCCAAACCTTTTCTGATTTCCACCTGAGGAAAGAAGTCAGGATTTAGACTTGTTCTTTTGGGGCTTTCTATTCTCTTCCACATGGCCCTGATCCGAACTAATCTGTGAATTATCTCTCTTTAGGATTTTACATTATTGCAGGGCTGACAGACTGTATTTCTGTTCTATTTTCTCCCCTTCTGTACTTCTGAGCTATTTCACGATTTGCAAATTGACCCAGTATTGAATTCTCAGCGGTGCGCAGGCCAAAACTGTGCTACCTTTTGTTTCCACAAACCATGTGCTTTTCCAGACTGGGAAATCCTTAACGGAGCTTTTTTAAATCGGATAAATTTTACTGGCCACAATTTTGGGTATACTTGTAACATTGCGTTGCACTGTTGCATCATTATTAAATACATCTGACTTGTTTATAGGATAAGAAATGCAATAATTCCATTTCGAATCACCTCGAAGCAACCAACAATATTAATTTTTAGTTCAAGAGGGAATAACTGTGATTACAAGACGTCATGCGAATGTCGAGTTCGAACTCTCAAGGTTGTAAGCTTTATTTTCTCGACTTTTCTTTTATAACCGAGAAGCGAACTTTTTCTTTTAGCTTCTGTATCGATCTCACTTTGATCTACAGTTCGGCCTTTCTTTTCCTCACGAACTGAACACACCAAGTCCTTCAAGTTGTGCCTTCAAATGAAATGTTTAAAAGACAGAGTACAGATTATAAAATGTGTGCTATAACAAGCAAAACGCACCATCTCTTTTTCCTTATCTATCTTCTCTAGGGTTGTTTATGAATCCTCCCGGAGCCCCTAATTGTTCACATTACATTGAACTCAGATACCAAACGGAAAAAAATAGAGGGACACGAATGAAAAACGACAGAGCCTTAGGCAAACAAAGCCAATATCCGCTGCTCCGTGAAGCAGATACACAATCAAACAGTGTCTGGTGGCTATGGAGAAGCACATGGATGGGTTGTAAAGCATCTAGATTTGTCTTTTTGTACTTGGAGAGAAGAACGTGGATGGAATGAAGTATCAATAGCCAAAGATGAGGAACCAATGTAGTCGATGTATAGTAGTTGGTGCTGTATTGGTTTTCGAAAACCCCTGCCGAAAGATAAACACTCCACCCAGTGCACGAGCACAACTAAGTTAGCGTGCGAAATCCCATTAAGTATGGAAAAGCGTACATATGTATATAAAGATACACATACATATTCACTGAGTTGCGCGTTATAAACCGCATGAATCTTTAATGGCAAATTGAGTGATTTATAATCCGCCCGGCTTGTGTTTGTGTGTGTGTTTACAGCAGGGTTTCGCGAACGTGCGCTAGCATCCTAATAGATTAATGGCACAGGTCCCTTTTGTTTTTTTTTATTTTTATTTTCACAGCACCTCTCGGTTTTACCCGCGAGGACCTGAAATGAGGCGGAACCGAGAGTTTAGCATAAAAAAGTGACTAGCACGGGCGGTCATTATTAATGAATGGCGTCTGTCAGGAGTCAAGCTACATCTAAAAACATGTTGTTGTTTACCTTTAGTTACATTGATGTTGATTTAATAGCTACAAGGTACTTTTGGTAGGTTAGTGGACATTTTAACATACTGTACATTGCTATTTGAAACTGTATCGCGATGCTGTCCTCATGAGGTTTAATCTCTACACTCATTGGTCGATTTGCATTGTATAAATTCATGGGTTAAACTCAAACGAAAACGACACCACTTGACAAGTTGTCAGGTCATCAGGTCTGTAAATCAATTATGATGGGCTACATGTTTAACATGAGACTGGCCTTTACTTTAGGCCTCTAGCTATGTTGTACATTGTTGGCTAAACTCTATGAAACCACTGAACCTTTCGTTCAATGGTCATCAATTACCCGAGCCTCTGTAATCATCGCTCTCCAGACTTGAACCCTGAACCTTCTGGCATTTTAGTAGTGAACTTGTTCCACCCCAATTACCCACTGGAGGACCCTGCAGAATTTCACATCACATTTGAGAATATAAATTTCAGGCTCTGTAGAATATAAAAGCAATAAATGAGTTTCTGTCACATTGGTAACAATGATTTCAACTGACTGTGATAGACTTGCCACCTGTCCAGGGTCTTTGTCCCAAGATATGCTCCATACAGTATAGATGGAGGATTCTTAACAGGAGGTGTATGAGGACCAAAACAACATATTTAGCAGATTATCTGGAACATTATTAGAATTACACATTCAAAACCGTGTATTTATTATCTTTTAAGTCTCTGAATTTTGTACGACAGAGAATGTCTTTTTTTGTCTGTCTTTGAGAAACCAAAGGAAGTGGAATTGAACTGCCTTATCTGTTTTGACAGAGTACCTTTATTTCAAATACAGAGAAGACAATCTCTGTCTTCTGCCGAGATTAGAGAGGATGGAAGCTATAAAATTTTACGGACCATTTGCAGCAGTCATTTTGGGGCATTTTGGTTAAAAGTAAAGTTCTGCATGCACTTGTTTCACGTAAACTGATTTCTTTTGTTATCTTATATGAATTTATTGCATTTGAAACTATTTTTTGAGTGCTTATTTTAGCTCTTGAATGTACAGTGTATGTTTTAAAACTCTAAAAGAGTAGTAGTTCTAGTTGGATATGCCCTTTATAGGGACTTACTTAAATTTAAGTCATATTATGGGCTTAGAAAGTCAGTAAATAAATATAATTATTAAGTAATGTGAATTTAATTTTCTAAGATATTTTCTAATATTTGGAGTTATTATAACATCATCTTATTTTTGTGTACACAGACTATTTTTGATTAACTATTTGTCAAGTTTACTTAATTCAACACAATTCTTTAATTTAACATTTTTTGTTTCAATTGAAATAATAATGACATTTTTTTTACTTGATCCAGTTGAGTTGGGACTACATGCATGCTTTGCGTTGTAACATTAAAATGTGTAATAAAAATAGCTAAAAAATAAATATTCGTTTTATTTCTGAGAGCTTAATACTGCAATGCTTAAATATTTGCAGTGGTTGTGCCTGAATGGTAACTAGTGCCCATTTGTGCCACAACTAGGGTACGTTGTAACCTCCAGGTGGCTTATGCAACCGTGCCAGGAAACATGTTATCATGCAATCTTCATGCAATCATTTGTATTTGCATGTAAGAATGGCCATGGTTATCAACAAGCAAAACAAATCTGTCATGATATTCATAGCCCAACTGGGCTTCATATCATTTAACAGAGATTCAGAGTCTCCTCAAGCCCAGGAGCCCGGATCGGTAGAATGGGACACTGTTCTCCAGCCATTTATTCAAAACTGTCAAGCAATATCTTGTTACGAGCCGCCCTCAGCTCAGCAGGTGCAAAACCTGTATCGCTCTGATGTTTTCCACCAAATTGACATAAGTGATATATACCAGAAACTATTTCTTTTCTATTAACTTCTCGCTAAAGAAGTCCTAAATGTGTGGGCCTGCCCTTCTCACTTAACTATTAGAAAGTCGAGGGAAGTATTTTGGTCCAAAATTGCCAAAGTGTCTGAATGGATCCAAACAGCACTCTTGAGGGTTTTTAGAAGCTTATTTACCGCAAGTCCAATAGAAACCCATTGCACTGAAATGTTCTCATTTCCCCTGCTTTTGTGCACTGACATGGCAAACTTAGAGCTCACTCACCTCTGGAGGCATTCGTCCTTTATAGAATTATAAATCATGTCGTGCCCCTTAAACATCTAATCGCAGGGGCAGAATGCTCTCCATTTTGGAAGCAGGTCTGTGTTGTTAGAGCAGAAATACCAGCTCTGCATGCAACAAGTTATAAGGATGAATATCGGTCAGGTAGTTGTTTTCACTTGTATGTTTTGAAAAGGTCTTTATGATGGTATATTGCTTTTTGCATGGTTTACTTGTATGGGGGACCATAACAAAAATCATACATTAATAACAATTTAATTAAAACATAAAAATGTTAAAAGAAATTTAATGACATAAAAAGGTTTTTTAAATCATGTTTATTTATTTATTTATATTAAATATTTCTAATTCCTGTTTATTTAGGTTTAAAACATGAATTTAATTAACAGTTTTAAATGTGTCTATTTATTAATAAATAAACAAAATAGTTATAAATGTAATGTTTTATTATTCTGTTTTAATTACATTTTAAAGCATGAACAAAATAAGCCATTTTAAATATGTCTATTAATTTGTCTATTTAAAAAAATTATTTAGAAAAAAATTTATTTAGATTTTTATATGTATTTATGTTTCACTTTTTAAATTGATTCATTGATTTTATTTTTAAGTGACTAAATGCAAAGAAAAATTAACTACATTTTAAAGCATGAATAAAAGGAACCATTTTAAATATTTCTATTAATTTGTTCATTTAAAATGTTTTTATTTATTTAATTTTGTTTAAATGAATAAGCTTATGAATTGATTTAATTTTTAAGTGGCTATATGCAGAGAAAAACTACAAAGCAAATGTTTAAGGATTAGGCCATTGGGTGATTTAGTAAGTAAAGGTAAGTAAGCTAAGTAAAAATTTTAATTTATATTATTCATTTATATTTATATAAGGGGCAGTCGTGGCCCAGTGGTTAGAGAGTTGGACTCATGACCAGAAGGTTGCTGGTTTGATTCTCAGGGCTGGCGGGTAACAGCTGAGGTGCCCTTGAGCAAGGCACCTAACCCCCACTTGCTTACTATACAAAATGTACAAATGTATAGTACAATGTAATGTAAGTCGCTTAGGATAAAAGCGTCTGCCAAATGCGTAAATGTAAATGTATATGACTATATCTGTATATGAGCAAATTTCTGAAAGCACACTAGCTAGTAAGTAAAACGATTTAAGTTTCATCTTAACACAAGGCTTTTCATCCTTTTTAAATCACGTCACTTTATTAATATGTAAAGCCAATCTTAAAGACTGATAACCGTCTCCACTGAACCACGGGGAGCTTTGGCTCACACACACAACACGCTGACTAGCGCACACCTTGCGGTCGGCCGTCTCCCATTAGCTACAGGTGTAACCACCGCAGGTAATTAATCCTTATTATGGAGCGTTGAAGGGGGTGCGACGCTGGGCAGTTCTGCTGGCCTAATGACAGATACATATACGTCTGAGGTCCTATTATTTTATCAGCCTATGCTCTGCCTCCTGGCGCTTTAGCGGTGGAGCGTTAATGAATCTGTATTTTTATCATCTGTCAGTTTGAATTAGATGATAGCTTTAGATTTCTTGCAGGACATTAACAGAGAGGCTGTTTGGTATAGGGGAATGATGGAATATGAGCGCTGAAGGAACAGATTTCCAGTTCGGGAAGCTCTTTAATTTTAAGTCGAGCGTAATCATTCTGCGTGATGTTTGGAGAGGAAGACCTAGACATTGGTAACCAAACAACATTGTCCTCTATTGACTTCCATTGTACGGACACAAAACCACAGAGACATTTTGCAATATATCTGCTTTTGTGTTTCACAGAAGAAAGAGTCATATACAGGTTTTGAAGGTTAATAAATAATGACAACATTTTTGTTTTGGGTGAACTATGCCTTTGAGTGAAATCATGCTACGGGTCTATTAAAGATATTGCAGTAGGATCTTAAGACTTTCTAAAAACATCTGTAGTGCACTGCTACTGTCTGCTTCAGTACATTGAGTTAGTTTTGTATGCTAGATGTGTTTGAAGTGCAGACTCCATCATGTTAAGAGTGACGTATCTTCTTAAGACAGGAAGCCCTCTGAAACCAATTTGCAGTGCATCTTTTGCAGCGTTCAAATGCAGGTAATCTGTAATAACCGAACGGCCCTTATTTGTTCTCCGCAGAGCTCACAATGCGTTTATTGAATCTTTACAGTAAAGCAAAATGCAGTCTAAGCTTTCCCTCTCTGCCACCTGTCAAAAAGCTGTTTGTCATGAGTTTTAAATTGTGCAATGATCAGACAAAGTACGACAGATGAGATATTTAGAACCAAGCTTAAATGAGACTCGAGTCATCCCGTCCTCTAGAAAAGGTCACGTCGGTCCTCTCCACCCGCTCTCTTTGCTCTCTTCTCATCTTCTTGCTCTGCTCCCTTCACCTCTCTCTCGCTCGATTCTCGGAGGCAGGAAGCCATAACAACATCCCATCCGGAGCCAAATGCCAAATCATCAAAGGAAAGGATACAATGATTAGGGCCATCACGGTCATCTAAGGCGGCGTCGGGTTCTCTGTTTAAAAGGCCCTCACTTCGGGGTAATTGATGGGACGCTACCTCCTCGCACCCTCCCCTATCCCGCCGGAGAGCGATAGATGATCTTTGCTCTCAAATCATGAGCTAGAAATGAATTTTCTCCAGATGCAATCAATATCAAAAGATTGACTCGAATCCGAGCTCTCGCCGCATCCCCCCCCCCATCTCCAGAAGCCATGCCCCTTTCCTCTCATCCGTCTGTATCTTAATCTCTTCCATTCGCGTGGATGCCATAGCATGAGATGTTTATGTGAACCGGGGGAATCTGAGACTTTAAGACGTGGCCTCTTAAAAGTTGCATCTGTGGTTCTTCAGGTGGCCACACTGTAAAAAACTGCCACCATTTGTTTTACAGATATTTCCTGTAATACTAAAACGCAATGCAATGCAGTGCAAAATACAGGTAAAACTACTTTTAAAAAATTATATGGAAAGCTTCTGTATTAATACAGTATTCCCTATTTTTATAGATTTTTCACAGTTCACAGTTGTGCATTTTGTAGCATTTGTCAATTTGCTTTTTAGGTTTATGTCATACAAATCTTTAATAGCTAATTATATTTATAATAGACAACATTTTTATAATTATATTAATTCAATTATAAGTATTATTCAAAATATGCCTACTTTTTACTGTAATCTTGCAACACGATAGGGTTTTACAGTCATCTCAATGTCAAAAAGTGTCTCAATTACCTCGATTCACCCAAAATGTTTCTGTCTGGCAGTTTAACAATTTAAACTTGTATTTGGATAAAGTGTTGAATCCAAGTAAATTTTTACTGGACAGAAACTGTTAGATGGGTAATAAATAAGTATTAAGTATGATTTTATGATAGGAAGTTTGACCTCAGGTCGTGTCCTGATCTTAGCTCCTCAACGTTTTGGTCTTGGTCTCGGTTTAGGTGGTCTTGACTACTAGTAATAATAGACTAAAAATGTTAGATTTTTTTTTTATTACACAGTAATCTTGCAATGCAATAGTTTCGATTGTCTCAATGTCTCGGTTACCTGAACCCACCCTAAATTTTACTGATATATTTTAAGTGCCTATTTGCATCTGCGTTGAACCAGTTTTGAGTGATTTGTGAGAATGAAAATGAAAGAAAAAAACCTGATCAGTTTCATATTGGTGATTTAAAACATAAAAGTGGCTAATGTAAACACTTTTAGTTGTGTCTTGCTCTCTTCTGGGTCCCGTGCCCTGTACCGCACTAAATATGCAAATGTGTCCCTCCCAACTCATTAAAAACACTTTAATTGCAACGCAGTGGCGTAACGGTCATTTGGCAACAATGTGTAACCTTCATCGGTTCTCTTCATCATATTTTCCCCGTCCGTTCCACAATATGCCGCATAATGAAATCATTAGTCCGGTGCCTTTGCAACCTAATGAATTAACCCAATCAACCTCTAAATAAAGGACCGGCTCTTAAGACCGAGATGAGACTGACGTCAGTGTTTTGACGTTGTAACTTTTATCCCTGACCTCGTCGCCTGTCGCTTTAGAGACCACGTCCTAAATCACCTGACCAAAACATCGAACGGTTCACGTGCTCCGTGGATTAGCCTTGTTTGGTACACAAATTGCTTTGTGTATAAATGTGGTTAAATTATCTGTGTTGACTTGTGGCCCGGTGTGTTTTCAATAGTAATGCATTCATTATTTGTGAAGACACGGCTCAAGCTTTTTCAGCTCTCGAGAGGAAACAGCCTATCGTGGCACACAAATGTACTTTCAGGTACAAGATAATTGAGAGCTACGGGTCTGCGTGACCCACGCGGACACATGCGCACGTGCACGTGAAACGGTGATGCAAGTAATGCATGTAAATCTGTCGGATTTAAGCTTTAAAACAGTACAGTCGTGTTGAAACTCCTTGGAGGCAGTATTAGAAATATCTTCTTCTCACAGGAGTTTATAAACCAAATTGAATTGCTAAATACAGTGTTAAAAAATTGGAATTGGGTTTATAATATTGTAGGGTTTTGGGAGAATTTTATATATTTATTCATCAAGGATGCGTTAAATAGGTAGAAATTACATTAAACGTATTGGTTACATCCTTTCTGTGCATTCTAGCAGTCGGTTATTTGAGATATTCATATGACGATGTTTTTTCATAGACTTTTATAGTCAAACTCAACACCTTTTATCCATTTATGACACCATTTGCCTTGGTTTACCATCCAAACTTGAAGTTCTTTTGCTCATTCTGCCTTATTTGCCAGTGTCAGATGTTGTTTTCTGTGAAACTCTGTGGCGGCATCTGTCGCAGATGAAGCTGGTCTTTGGCGTGTGCTGTTTAATAAAGTTGCCAGCTGTGTCTCCAACTCGAAACTCCGATGTTCTTGCCTTGTTGTTGTTGTGAATTCGAGTCGTCGACTGCTCTCTCTGTCCCGCTTACATCCAGTTTGCTTTCTCTTTTAAGACAGGGGCATGTCGAATGGAGAGAAGGAAGAATGATAGTTGTATGAGTTACTGAGAAAACATGAGGGTTTTTAAACCAAAATGTGACTCAATTTATACTCAAACTATAAAATCCAAGTACATTGTGATTTATACACTTCATTGGGCAGCACAACCATTTTCAACTGTGCTAATAATAAAAGTTTCTTGAGTACCAGATTTGCACATTTGAATGTTCTTTCTTTCTCCTTTCTGTCATGTGTAAAATACAGACCTCAACTGCACAACTGTCCTCATAAAAAAATTGGATAAACTGTGACAGCTTTTAACATTTCGGACCCACACAATTTCGTCCAGCTCAATCATCCGGGGAACGCATACTCTGGGTCACTCCATCTCGCAATGCCCGAGCCCATGTGACACGCTGTGGACTAACGTGTTCCACGTTCAGTTAATTCCCTTCCCTCTGAGCCCGAGCGGCGGGACATTACTCCTCCATCCTCTCGGATCGAATGAAACACAGGAGGAATTCTGTAATTGAGTAGCCGCTCCGATCAAAGCCACATGTCTTGCCATTTATCTGTAATGTGAGAACGTTTAGCCGCAGTTTTGTATCTTTGTTGGTGTCGCAGTAAACAGATATCGATCTGTAATTTCGGTCATGGCAAGGCATAAATATAATCACTTTCTGTTGTACGATTTTTAATTTTCTGTGGTTTCCTGAAATTGTCAATCAGAGCTTATACATTTACAAGCTAAAGAGCTGTTTGTGTTGAGACCTTTAATATTTTTTCTTATTTGCAGCTTTATTGTTTTAACTGATTTTCTCTATATTTTTAAGCATCTGTATCTCAGATATTTAAACCAAAATACTTTTTGATCTGCTTTGATTTGAGTGGAGCCACAATAGTGTCAGAAATGTACTTTTTTCATTAAGAAGCAACATTAGTCCCACTAGAATTGATATTCAGAAGCATTTTCAACTTTACAAGGGTTTACGATTTTGTCGAACAATATAAAAACACACGCTCATGCGCCTGGCCTGGCTATTGAATTTTTTTTGTTATGAAAATTCTTTCATTGTTAACTGGTACCCACTCTCTTGCATTGGTTTTGTGTGCCAAACTATTGTTTGGTTACCAACATTCTTCAAAATATCTTCTTTTGTGTTCTGCAGAAGAAAGAAAGTCATATATGTTTGAAATGACAAGAGGTTGAGTAAATGATGACAGAATTTGTAATTTCTGTAGTTCAGTATTGACTTTCAATACTCAGGATACACTCCTCCTATACGTGTGACACCACAAAGCTCCCGAGCCCTGGACTAAAGCATATGGCCTTCATCTCTTCATCCGCACACATGATGAACATGTTTTTTTACACGCCGTCGCCTGCGGTTAAGTCTTATTTCTTATTCATGTGTTTCTCATGTTCACTCGAGCTGTTTTATGGCGTCGAGGAACGAGACTCAGTCATGATTCTCTCTTTTGTTCTTTATGAGCTGCTCTTTATTCCTTTTAAATGTTTGACACCTTTACACAAATCCATTTTGAGTTTTGTTTAAAGATATATTTACTGTATAGTGCATTATGACATTATTTCTAAAGGATGATATTATATCCGAACATTATTAATGAGAGCATATAGCTGATTATAAAATATAGGCCTTATAAATGAATTATAATACATTAGGAATATTGTACATGCCCAAAGTAAAACATTACAGTAAAATACTGTAGCTTCAGTTGTTTTACATTAGAGTTGCTGATTCAGGTTTATTCTTGTTCATTTCACATGTGGGCCTTTCAAAGATCATGTGTAAACTGTACCATGTTGTTTCTGAAATGCCCCTTAAGGGAATATGTTTATCTTACTAATACACACTAGTAAGGTCGCATACAGTAAGTCTGTATTGGCCTACAGAAATTTACAAATGCATTTACATTCATGCTGATTGTAGAATTTGTAATGAAAATGTTGCAAAATAGAAGCTTCTGTTCATGTCCTCCGTTTTGCACCACTGTTGGAAACGTAGATAAAGTGCAAACAAAGAGACAAACAGAACAGAAATCGAGAGCAGAACGAGGGAACAACACTAATGAAAACCAATCTTCCCTCTAAAGTGACATAAAATAAAAAATGAGATGCAGAACAGCAAGCAACGTTTTTCCCTACAGGTGAGCAGCGATTCATCCCTGCGAGACATGTGTTATCACTACGGGTCCGATCGGTGAGATGCTCTGTTGTGCGCTCGTGGGGGAGGGAAATGCCGCAGTCGTGTTTATGTAAGACGCATGGCTGTCAGGTGGGCGTGTCTGCGCGCTGCAGCAAGCTTCTGACGTGTTTACAGACAGGAACACGTCCCGCGTTTCCATCCGAGGGTCCTGGAGGGGCTTCTCCTGACTGTCAGAGGATGTACACATGGCAGCGGAGATACAGAAGACAAGCGCGCATTAACCTTGTCTGCAAATGACTGCACACCCACGTGCTTTATTAATAGCATCTTGAGGGCGCTTGTATAGCTCAGAGCCTGTGAACGAAATAACACTTGGACGTCTTTGAAAACACATGTGGCCTTGTCGCACAGGGCTCTATTTAGCGTGGGCTTGTTGCTCTTAAGGCACGACTGAGTTGCTTTAAATCAGCCAGTTAAACGCAGGATAAACGGTGTTTCTCGAGTCATGAGTTACTCAATCATATCAGTCAGTCAATCATGTCTGTTCCAGTATTAGCGTATAGATCATATTCATATTGTCATTGTATTATAATAGGAATTCCCAGTCCCCAAAATGATAATGATCTTTATTTAACTTCACAGACAGTTTCATCGGACGCACGTGCCTGGTCCGAAATTAACTTAACTTTGGTCTGTGTTTGTTGATCGTTCTGACTAGTGGCTAATAACATAACTATTTATATTTTATTGAAAATCTGTTTTTTTTAATTATATAAACAATTTGTTGAATGGGTCGTGTAACTTTGTTACATTTAAGTTTAGCCAAGTAACGGTTCTTCTACTTGTAACCCAAAATAATACTGACTAGACATACTTTTAACTTGCTAGCTAATGTCATTTACTTGTTATTTCTTTTGCTTGTTATCAGAAATAATCTGCAGGCACTTTATTCTTTGTGGATGTGTACCGGAAGTTAAATTTGGGCCACAAAAGCGTGTATGTGCAGTGACGTTTATGTTGTTGCTTGAAAACCATCTATGGAGATTCGTTTTTGAATTTCAGGTGCTTCTTTCATTTGATTTAAATGATATGAATATTTTGTGGATCATTTGAAAAACATCTAAACACGCCCACCTTTTGTTGGAGCAAGTGTTAACTAATGCATGTTATTTTACTACTATTTACATTCAAAAATAATGACACGTTTATGAAGATACAATTCCTCCCTCCTGTTTTGCCTTTCTTATTTCTTCATTGGTTTTCTCAAACTTCAGAGAGCGTATAACGTTTAACCAGGGCCATTTACGAAAACATTCGTAATTGCATTAAATCATGAGGTGGCAGGAAATAACATTGGGGTCGGCTCGAAATGAACAGGTGCTCTTTCAGCTTCATTTAGTGCTGCCTTTGAATCCAGAGAGGAGGTAAATTGCTGCAGGGCAAGTCCAACCTAATCCTGAAAGTTTTCGTGCAGCGATTTACATGCATTTGAACCCGAATCAGCCTCGCTGTGGTCTGCCGTGTCATTTGCGTTGGGAGCGAATTAAACATCTGCCAGAGAACCGATGTCTAGTGCGGCAACCTCTTCCCGTGAGTGGCCAATGCAACCTGGAGGATAGTTCACTCAAAAATGTAATTCTGTTTTTTTCATGTTGTTCCAAGTCTTTCTTTTATTGTACATAAACTGTTTTTGAAGAATGTCCTCTTTTCGATTCCGTATAATGAAAGTGAATAGGGACTAGGGCTGTCGAACTGCAAAATGACAAGTCCTATAAACTTATTCAATTTGGGTCGAACTATTCCTTTCATTTATTTGTCAGACTGAAAGTGCTTCCTGCACACCTATTACCTGCTTATTGTAAACCTATCAATCACAAGAAAATTGAGACCAGGAAAAGAAGAAAGAGCACAGAATCTCTCTCTCTCTCCCTCTTTGTCTCAGCCGCTCTCACCGTCTTCGCCTGTCCTGATTAAACAAATGCTTTTTAATTAGTTTGGAAGTAATGCGTGTGTTCACCATCTTTTGTCTTAATCTCCAGCAGTGCTGCGAAAAACCCCTCCGCTGCAGTGACTTGTAAAATTGAGTGTGCTTACGGTCGAAGCAGAAATATTTACCATCGTCATTGGATGTCTGCCACACTGTGCAATTGCCTCAGCAGTCCTAAATGAAATTGTCCCTAATATGTTTCTGCTGATTAGGGCCTCTGGTTAGATGGAGAATGGGGAGGTTGCCAGCTAATACAAAAAAAGTCTATCCTCAAGTGCTGTCCATTCATCAATATTTGCTTTGGATTTTTCTAGTCTTGAAAGAGAAATGGTGGAATGGCTGCTAGCTTTGGGCAGTAAGTATTGATGTTGGACGGTGGCTTATCCAAAACTCCTGTTTGGAGTAAATACCAGATGCTGTCGTGGTCGGCCATATGGAGCTCGCTGCCTCGCAGCAGACTGGGAACTGGAAATGGAAGCAGGTGGATGGTACGGAGATTAAGGACCCACTCGAACCGCATTACATCATGACGTGTTACGCGTCTGTAGCCGTGGTTAAATCCGATCAGTTTGACGTTTCTATTCATATAGCAAGTAGACCTCAGTTTGTCAGTTGTATGGAACGAAGCATAAATTCACATTGCGTAGCTTACGGTATAAGAAAAAAAGAGGTCGATTATAAGTGTATTTCAAGTAAATAAATCGATGCTATATAATGAAGACATGTTATTATAAAATATATATAATCTCACGTGTAATTTTAAGCTTGCCTTTTGTCACCATTTTTGACACGTCATATTGCGTCCTATCAATCACATTCTTTCATAACATTTCACGAGCGTCTATACATCAAAGTCAGACGCGCGATGATCACGGTCGATTATTACCTGCCGTCTGAAGCGCGTGGCAGTATTTATGAAGGCGTTTGAGGTTACACTTCTCAGTCAAGGGCAGAGCCGCAGTATAGCTCAGTGGGGACTTGAACCGCCAGCAGACCGGTTGCTGCTCCATTACTCTGCCCACTAGACCAAGCGTGACTTCATTCATCTCCGTTTGAGGGGCAAATCCACCTGATCTCTCGTATTTGGGAGTTCATCTGATAACACGGCTCCCGGCGAGAGCCCATGCAAAGCTTTCGAAGAAAAATGATGCAGATTACCTCGTTCTGATGTAAACATATATGGCGGGCATATGTTTTAGCAAGCGGGTTAAATGAACTACACTCGAGATCACAGCAGCCATCTAAGAAGAAGTGCATAATTTATAAAGCACATCAAAGTGTGGCAGTAATGCATCATGTTCATGAAAGGCTATACAACCTTCAATTACCTTTTAAAAGACAAACAGATTATGTAGCATCTGATTTGATGCAGTTTTGGAGCAACTTTTCCGACTTAAATCCAACTCGCAAATAACACGCTTCTCAATCACAGTTTCAAAGCAACGGCCTCCAGGAAGATTGTCACACAATCCGTTTAATCTCTCTCTTTCTCTCTTTCCAGATGTACAGCACATTAAACGACGAGACATTGTGCTCAAGAGGGAACTGGGAGAAGGGGCCTTCGGGAAGGTGTTCCTGGCAGAGTGCTACAACCTAAGCCCCACTAAGGACAAAATGCTAGTGGCTGTCAAGGTAAGAAATGATCAGCCCATTGCACCAGGGCCATTTCGCTCTCTAGTTACACGGGACTCATTCGAAAGGTCAAGCCCCTCGTCCAGCCCCCCTCATCTGACATATAAAGTTGATCCCCATGTGCCCGGCAAAGAGGGGTTTCGTTCAGGGAACGATCGGTAGACGTCGTGGCGGTGGAGGATTTGTTGACTAAGATCAATGATGAGAGAGAGCTCGGGCCGTGCTCGGAGGAGAGATCAGCTACAGTTGGGTTTAATATTTGGCATTGATATAAGGTTTGGGGGGATTTTAAGATACTGCAGTGGTACGGTTGGTCTCCATGTCATTGACAGGGAATGAGTCACCTCTGTGGGCAGACAGAGGCTGGATAATGCTTTAACTTGGTTTACCACGCGGGTTCGTCCACCAAGGTCAAGGGAGTCGGCATTCAGCGAGCTAAGGGAGTCTGTTGAAGTGTGACTCAATGCTGATCTATAAGTAGACAGTCTGTCAGTTTGGAAATGTCAATGTTTGAAGACTTCATGGAAACTGCTGGCAATTTCTTATTTTTATTTATTTATTATTACTTTTGAAGTTTGAGTCAAATGTCTGATCCCGCCCCCTCTAAAGACATGTCAGCCAGTCTAATGTCAGCAAACGCTGACGTACAAAATTATTGACACTCTGGAAGTGTTTTGTTATATTACTTAACTATCCATCACCCGGTACTAAAAACTTTAAATTAGTCACATTTTAACATATATAACAGCAATTCATCACATGCAAAATAGCCACCAGTCATATGTGTGAATCCTGCTATTGTTGACTTAAGAACACTTGTTTTATGTTTCACACTGCATATGAAGTCTCATTAGGAGCGGAATGTGTAATAAAATTGGCGTTAGCTGCCTGCAACGTACTTCATGTTTACAATGCTCGTATCCCCCCGAGAAGCATGTCAACAAATGAAATATGGATGCTTCGATTGATATTCTGGTCCGCATCGAGTTTGCTATGTTAAAGCACACTCGAAGACACTCGGATAGAGCTGCTTTTAGAAATAAAAAGCAAAACTTTGCATTAAAGTGATCTCTTGTCAGTTCTGCAGAACACAAAAGAAGATATTTTGAAGAATGTTGGTAACCAAACAATGGCAGTACCCATTCACTTCTATTGTATGCACACAGAACCAATGCAATGGGTACCGCCATGGTGTAAATATACAGGTTCTGAATGAAATGATGACATAATTTGTATTTTTGGGCAAACTATCCCTTTAAAGTCTTCAGCGTTATGAAAGAGCAATGAAATATTCCTCTGGGACTTAGCACATGGCTTCATAAAGCTCCATAGACCAGCTGTTGTTTGAAATGCATTCAGCTCACAGGTCAACTATCCCTTGTTGCTTTGGCCAAAGATCTGCCACTGCCTCACTTGTGTCTTCGCCGTCTCCCGTCTCCACCTGATGCCCAAGACCTCCAACCCCGATTCCAAGTGACAGCCCCCCAGGTGCTGCTGGATATTCCCCTCTGCTCTCCACAGCCTGTGCAGGTGGCCAATTTAGCGACATAGAGGCAATAAAGCATTATGGATAGGGACAGATACCTTGCCATCTGTGAATCGGTACCCCCATCCATCCAAAACGCATCCCCCCTCTCCGCAATCCCTGATATAGATTAACCCACGGTAGCTGTAATTAAAATGAAACTGCAAGGTCTGCGAGCGAAACGCAATTATAATATAATTGAAGGAGCGATTGCTTGCAAACGCCGCAGTGCATCGTGCGACCGGGAAACAATTGACATATCACAGCCAAGGACACAGACCGTGCGGGGGGTTATTTTTCCTTGAATGACGGGATATAAGATCAGACATGCTCTGACAAAAAGACAGATGTGGCTAGGAAACGGTTTAATCTTTTGGAAGACAGAGAGGGTCACAGGAGGCAATCAAAGAAGTCGTGTTGGTCATTTAGAGGTTTGGGTTGTGCATCTTTCTGCCAAGACTTGTGGTTTTGGTGCACTGGATTTATTGGTCTGTCCATTAAAGTGTGCATTAAAAATGACAGAGAATGCCATATACAGGACGGTGTATAAAACTGTTGTGAGTTTGCCGTCACCTGAATGACTAAATGCACTTTAGCATCTTGTTTCTTTATTTATAAATACTGTGCAATATATGTGCCATTTACACACAAGTCATATACATTTTGGTTATGTATTTGAATGCACTTATATATATATATTATATAATGCTCAATAAACCACCTGCCTTGTGTTATTTTGCAATTTTTTTGCAGACACTGAAGGACCCCACTCTTTCAGCCAGGAAAGATTTCCAGCGAGAGGCCGAACTGCTCACCAACCTTCAGCATGAGCACATCGTGAAGTTCTACGGAGTCTGCGTGGACGGCGACCCGCTCATCATGGTCTTTGAGTACATGAAGCATGGAGACCTCAACAAGTTTCTCAGGTGTGCTGGTGTGAACGACACATTTGTTGTGTCAGTTCTGCAGTTGTTGCTCGATTGGTGTTCATTTGAGCTTAGATGATTTTTAAATGTATATAAATGTATAAGGGAAAGTGTGTATTTTAGATGCAGTGATGCTATGTGAAGAATTATTTATTTATTTTTCATAGAAGTATCTAGTTTTTTTAAACAACATGGTCATAAAAACTACAACAATGTAAACAAAGTAGCCTGTCATTTTGATATAAAGTGTAGCGTTGTGATGTCAGGTGGGCCCGTGAGATTTTGATTGATAGGTTACAACTTTCCACAGAGGTATTAAACAAGCAACAGGAAGTGGATACACAGGTGTACATTGTTTGTGACAAGATGCTGTCGGGCGAGCAGAAATTGCTTTCTATGTCCTGCTAGCCGGATAGTGGGGGATAACAGGTTTCTTCAAAACTGCTTGATGCGTAATGACACCGTAAGAAGATTTCATGAAAGGACCAGAGAAAACTGGCAGGATTGCAAATTGCCTCGTACAGTGTTATTTTGCATACGATACGCAGAGAGCACCGGTTGTGTATGATGAAGAGGGAAAATATTTTTTTACCGACTTGTGATAGCCATTAGGATGTTTGTGTAAGATCATTTTAATAAATTGTGCATTGGTTAATAAAGGTTCTGGTTATGAAATATTCTCATGTGTCATTACAGAGCTCATGGACCAGACGCAATGATTCTGGTTGATGGACAGCCACTTCAGACCAATGGAGAACTGGGTTTGTCTCAGATGTTGCATATAGCCACTCAGATTGCATCAGGGATGGTTTACCTGGCGTCTCAGCACTTTGTCCACCGTGACCTGGCAACACGAAACTGCCTGGTGGGCAACGGCCTGCTCGTGAAAATCGGAGACTTCGGAATGTCGAGAGACATCTACAGCACGGATTACTATCGAGTAAGAGTGGATTCATTTTTTACATACTTAATGTTGAGTGACATGCGTTCAATCAAAGCGTTTATGATTAAAGTTGAATAGCATCAAAGTTTAATAAGGTCTAAATGAATTATGCAGCGCTGAGATTGTTTGTTGTCAGATTTTTCTTGCGTTCATGATACGCAGGTACAGTTAAAAATGAGATTAATCATCAAATATTCACAAACACAAATTGACCTCTTGTCTTGGATCGTGACTTATGGGAGATTCATAATGACATGCTTAACCATCGCTTGTTTTTCACAGGTTGTAATATTAATATATTTAAGCAGCTTTTGCACTTTGACAAAAATGAAAACGTCATCGCTATTCATGTCATCTCGTTAACTAAATGTGAAACACACAACTGAAATAAAATAACTATCAATTTTTATTTTAGATGAACTGTTCTTATCATTGAACAGACTAGATTAAAATAATACCAAATTGTTGGTATTATAAGGAAACGGTTACAAAACTCAAAACTTAAAGATGCCGTTTTATTCGGACATGATATATATTAAACTATTAAGTATTTGTTATACAATAAATCATACACACAGCTCTGAATAAGAAAGTCTGATGATTTGACATTTTTTAATATATATTAAAGAAGAAACAAGTTGCAATATTCATATTTTGTTAATCTCCAGCTTTACATCAATAATTTGTACGTCCATTATCTGAAAAACTATTATCAAAATCATTTCATACTGTTATGGAGTTTTCTGATTCGGGCTAGTTAGCTCAATTACATCCTCAAAACCCATTTGCACTCGACGACGTCTTCTGCATTCGACCCTCAATCAGAATCTTGTCTTTACTTGACACAGACACGCTCCTCTCTGTAGCTTTGGCCCGGATGACAGAGGGCCCAATTTGCAAGCTGAGGACCCTAAATGAATTAAAATATATGTCTTCACTTAGCTCTCACAGAGAGGATGAATGAGGTGACGCTGAATTTAAAGAGCTCGGCTAGATTTAGCTGATTCGTACATGATCGTTCATCTCGTCGCTTTAAATGTGACTCGCTGAAGGTAAATGAAAATTTTCCTGTGTCACGGCAAAGTCACAAAGTGATTGGAGAGTCAAAGCGACTTCATTAGCAAATGTCCTGACGGATGTTTTACAGTAGATGCACTGGCATCATGCCTGTGAGAGTGATGCCAAACTTTCATGCATAAGATGGACGTGTCACAGAGCAAGATAAAAATTTATGACAATTAAAATTTTATTTAAAAATAGATGTTTGTGTACATTTTATGTTGATTGTAGCAGGTACCCGATCCAGGTTCCTGGATCACAATGGCAAGTGATGCTGTACGGGCTGAGGAACGCCTGCATCCTCCTCAACCTTTGAGATGGGTAATTGTGCTTTGTGGCTGTGTTTGTACTGTTAGTTTATTAGGTTGATTATTTAAATCAATTGGGTGTTAAATTGACGTAGGTGTTTTCAAATCAGGTCATATTCTTACAAAATTCTGCTTTTCAGAGGGAGTTATATAAAAAGCAACAAGCAAAAAGAGCCGCTGTGCCTCAAAAAGTAAAAGATTTTGAAATGCAGAGCCTTTAGTTGACAAGGGCTATTGCAGTGCCCTGAGAATAACTTATAGTTGCAATGGAGAAAATATGGTACATTAACAGTAAATGTCAGATAGTCCATTGCAACTCATCTCACTTAATATATTCTGCGGCTCTTTTCCATTTAATGGCACTGTGAGATGGCGGATTTCTCTCTGCAGCACAAAAGAGACATCTATCAATTTGCTCATCCTCACAAACAGGAAGTGACCCAAACCATCGCCGTTCCGCACAGGCCAATCTAAAAATCTGCATTGATGCATTAAGATGAGCAGCCGTGTGTTGTGCTTTACGGATCACCTTGAGGTTACAATGAGAAAGATAATATACAGAAAAGAAGTATGGGTTAGGTATCAGTTCATAGAATTTCAGTGCTTTATTATAAGTGAATTATAAATTATGATTTCATACCTAAAACTTCAAAACCTTGTTTTATGCCTTGTTTTTTAGGGAAATGTAATTTCTAGTTTAATATGTATGCATTATCAATTGTAATCTTTAACATTTTTAATTGGAATCAATTGTGAGGTGATTCCCAAAAGAGCATCTAGTGATTCTCTAATCTGTGTTTCTTATGCTGATACCATAACATTAAAAATACCTCTTTTTTTGGCCGATACTGATATGGCCGATAATATATCATGCATCCTTAATATATATTTTGCTAATTCACATATTTTAGGTTATTTATATGTTTTTAGCATGGTCTGTTTTTGAGCTAAAAATTGTTTGTTTTTTTAGGTTGGGGTGGGGCTTAATTTGTAATAATTGTATGTACAATTCACGTCGCCTATATTCACAGGAATTAGCCACCTCGTGCAATAGTTACGAATTACTGTAAGTTCAAGTTGTATTTGTATTTTTATGTAGAGCATTCGAAATCTCAATTAGCATTAGCTTTATAGTCTTCCTTGTGACTTTACATTACATTACATTTATTCATTTGGCAGAGGCTTTTATCCAAAGCAATTTACAAGTACCAATAGTTTACAAGGCCGTGACTTGGTCTCAAAACAGATCCATTATCACTATTTAAGTTAAATCTTCATAGTTGTTTTTTACTGGAAAAGCACCAACTAAACTGCAGGTCCCTGACAGAGCTGTGAGTTTAGTAGCTCCTAACTGCCTTAGACACGTACACCTCCACCTCCAGAAACCAAGGTAGCAACCAAAAGCCCTGGTGACATAATGATGTTCATTCTCCAGCAGCAAAGAAAGAAAGAAAGAGGCCGGTTAGCCTGGAGTCAGTATTCATCAGGAGCTTGGCTTCCTGCATCCATGTTTGGTTTGATTGTGGAGTATAATCTTATTTGCACATGGAGGAGTGCTGGTGGTCGATTTGAAGCCCCTCGGGTTTTGTTTGTCACAGTAAATTTGCGTTGAGGACAATGACATGGAAACCAAGCATTTCGGCTCCTTGCCAGCTTCCAGACAAAGTTGAGCTAACTTTCCGTTTATAAATCTTTTTTGTGCTTGAATGACATGTTCAACTAAATCAAATGGCTTGCTGTTGACTAATACATTAACCAATGGATCATTACAAGTAATGCAATTAGGTTTATACCCTTCATTATCCACACAATGTTCTTCATTTCTGAATGAGAATCCACAAAATTCTCTTTTTCTGGATACCTGCTAATATACCTCTGGTTGTCTGATTACATTGCACAGTTATCTAGGTAAATGAGATCCATCAAAACCGCTCAAACTTCCGACCACGTTTCCTCAAGAGCTGTCGTTTTTCCAGAACGTCTTCCTTTAATGACATCATCTCTCATCAGCCGTTTATTGGAACAAACATGCTATTGATTTTAATACGCATTAATTACCACTATGCGATTCTCATCCCTCTCGCCTACGATTCTTCCCCCTCTAGACGTTAATTGTGTTGCCTTTCATCTGTACCCTTTTAAATTGCGTTGGCATTTTTGTCACCACCCTGCCAGTTTTCATTCCGATCTCCGCGAAGCCCCACAGACTGATTTCCATGCATCCGCAGTCGCAACATTCCACGGCAGAAAAGATGGCGAGGAGGTATCCGGAAACCATATCAAGAATGGAAATCCAAATGATGCAATTGATTCATTTAACACTCAAGCATGTATGCATAAAACAGGGAGTCTCTATATATTGTATGATTATTAGAAAAGAGCAATATAGAAAGCAATACTGAAGCTGAAAGATTGTAGTAAAATGAGGAGGTTTGAATTCATATGAATTAACCGCCTTAAAAAATAGTTACGAAACACCATGAGATTGTATTGTAAGTGGACGCTTTCACCATGCAGTTTTAGTCATTTTCCATTCTCCATTGCCGGTGCTCATACCTTTATTACCTTCATCCCTGGCCGACTCTCCTGGCACGCATAAGATGCGATAACACTAAAGTGGGTTGGGTTAGCCAGACGAGCAGCCCGGCGTGGCCATAGGGAGCAGTTCCTGCCCACGCACGGGGAGCACTACCAGCAACCCAGTAGTACCCTGAACTCCATCTCGCGGAACAAGAGGAGTGTTGTTCGACCGCAGCAGGACCGGCATATTGCTTACACTTCCTAAAGGGCAGAGGCAGGAGGCAGACAGTGAGATCCAGGGAGGGGAGGGATATTTGCCACACATCACTGGAGCCGGTGGGACATCTTCCTCCTCTGTGAGAAGCTGGCTGCAGTAAGAGGCAGAGAAGCGTGGCTTATTAACATACACACGTCTTTTATTGCCTTATCATTCTGCGTGTTAATGACGTTAAACTGACAGAAAAAACACACATTGTAATTACAGTATATCTCAATGCCTGTATATTTTTGCACTCATTATTTTAAATGCTACTCATTTGCAAATTGAAATGACTTTGAGACTCGCTCTGATATTTGATAAACAATGATTTATCCATCATCAAACGAGAAAACAATCGCATTATTTCCTAATTCTTAAATTGTCGTCCTTTTGCTCGCCACGTGCAGATTAAACCGCCGTTGCCAGGGATACAAGCCTGCCAAGGCATCGTGGGATGCGAGCCAATGGACATTTTATGCTTTGTGTGCTCGTTTCTATCGCACTACAATTTTTGCATATTAGACATGAACGCGAAATTTAAGCACACGGTCAATACATGAATACACAAACCGTGTTTTGTATTCCGCGGCCGTGCAGTGTACAGCACAATGATGTGCTTCTTTGTATTCGTGTGTGAAGTCGATAGTCTGACCCTCGTGTGAGAAACGCACTAATGAGCCTTGTAATTAAAACACAGTCACCACTTACCAGTTGAAAGCCGCAGTAACCACACGGACGCCATTGAAACGTCACTTTTGCTTGTCTTGGCATGGCTATAATTAACACGAGGCAACAAACGCAAAGAGGAAATGGAGTCTCAAACAATCCAGTGTGATGTCGGCTTACGGCAAAGATGATTCATGTTTTATTGTTTTAATCGTTGATCCAGCCTGAAGGGAGACTTTGCTTATGTAGTTTGATAGCTTGAAGCTATCGGACTCCTTTAATGGATATGTTTATTTTCCCTGCACCTCATTCATCTTTAATGGTTTCATTTTGTATTTACTTGACGTATTTTTGTGTGTCTGTTTTAAAAAGAATGGTATGATGTATAGGAAGAGGTATTTAAAGGGACAGTTCACCCAAAATTAAATTAAACACACCACGGTGGTACCCATTGACTTCTATTGTATGAACACAAAAAGTCAATGGGTAACGCCGTTGTTCGGTTTTCTTCAAAAGATCTTCTTTTGGGTTCTGCAGAAGACCGAAAGTCATACAGGTTTTAAATGACACGAGTGAGTAAATGATAACAGTATTTTCATTTTTGGGTGAACTATCCCTTTAAGATTTCAGTGTCACTAAAAGACTAAGCACATTGTAATATTGTCCGTGTTAACAACTGACCTCCGATAGCTATGATTTTTGTACTTCCATCGAATCGCACAATGTGCTCTTGGAACATTGTCAGTCATGCTGGGATGACATGGTTCACCAGGTTTTGCACAAACCTGGATGGTGGAGCTTGTGCCAGCGTGAGCACATGCTGTCGATAAAGGAACATTCAGAACGCTCATTTTCAGTGTAACTTTTCACTCAAAAAATATCATTTGTAATGAAAGTTGGCAGAAGTGTAGTCTCAATGATAATTCCATATCTTGATTTCCAACAGGTGGGAGGACACACTATGCTGCCCATCCGCTGGATGCCACCAGAAAGCATCATGTACAGGAAGTTCACGACGGAGAGTGACGTGTGGAGCTTCGGCGTCATCCTCTGGGAGATCTTCACCTATGGAAAGCAGCCATGGTTTCAGCTTGCAAATAATGAGGTATGCCAAAACCAAAGCTGGAGTAAGCAGAATATGGATTGACAAACAAACCAGCAGTGTACAGTATATATATATATCTTGTAATTAATAGTGTGCTTTTGAATCATATTAAAAATAAAGATGGCAACTCGGGCTTGTCCTGAACAAGAATTGAATTTAAGTAAGGAACAGGAAGTGCATGAGTTGTAATGTTATGGCGTTGACTTATTCATCGCGCACGCTCCCTCGTGTGTTGCTTTAATGAGCAACCTGCTTCCTTTTCTCCTATTGTTACATTCACAACTAAGGTTTAGATGAACTCCAAACAGCCGCACACCCATACTCCCAAAATATTTCCACGTGTCAGAATAGCGCAGATAATTTTTTACCTTTTCGGATGCGCCTCTTA
This sequence comes from Oreonectes daqikongensis, assembly GCA_026939265.1. NCBI lineage: Eukaryota > Metazoa > Chordata > Actinopteri > Cypriniformes > Nemacheilidae > Oreonectes > Oreonectes daqikongensis. The sequence continues at coordinate 7,014,722 of JAOTQM010000036.1, read as the reverse complement.
ATTAATACTATTTATATAGTGTATCGTATGGAGTTCTTATTGGTGTTTCTGGGCGTAATGCTTCCAAATAAAACTTTGTGTCGACCAAACTTTGATCTTAGCAGGATGCTGTGTGTTCAATATGAGAAATTTAATTACATTACATTGCCAGCGGCTGTGGCTTGTTATGTAGAGAGGAGCTTCTTTTCACATCAGATTGGAAGTCATATACAGTAAAATCATGGAGAGATTAACTAATGCTCTTTAAAGGAAAATCTCATAAACCTGGGTTGTTTAGGTTATAGTTCTCCCTGCAAGCAAAAGCAAGAGATTAGAAGTTATATTTTGTATGATGAAAGAGGCTTTGTAGGACTATTAATATTGTTTGTATTGTGGCATTGTTCATTGAAGTCATTACCGCAAGACAAAAGAAATTGTTCTTATTATTGTAATATAAAATATAGTTAGTATAGCAAAGTATTTATATGCAATGGTGGTACTGCAGTTTATGTGAATTTTAATAAATACAGAATTACAGTAATGAGATTCTAATGAGTATCACCATTGAGAATAATGGGAATTACAATAAAAAATCCAGATGCATTGCGGTAATGAGACTACGGGGGTGAAATGTGCATAATTATAATATAATAAAAATGAACATAAAAATAATGCCACAATGCATAAAACCTTGATCCAAAAATAGAAAATATGTTTTGTTAGTTTTCCGTTTATTTTAAAGTATTGGGAGTTAATTTGCAAAATATTTTCATAAATCATATTTTTATTGTGTTAGTTGGCTGTATTTTATTTGAGTTATTATTACTTAATAGAAAACAACAACTGCAGTTTCATTGATATTACTTGGAATGCACAATAAACCTTTTTTATTACTATTTAATTTTACTAAAATATTACTAAAAACAAACAATCGTTTGTGGTATTCACCTTCATAAAAAAATCTCTGCATGCACAAACTAGATTAACCACACAGCATCTTTAAAGAAAAAAATCATGTTTTCCATCGTCCAAATCGCAGCTGGATATGCTGAACATTCTTCACCACTTGTTGTGAAACACACAAAAACAAAACCTCTGTATACCACAGACTCAAAGCTCTTCAAGTCACAGCTGGATTAAACACTCCACACAGAGATTATCAATATTAACTCTGAGAATCATAATCTATAAGTGCCCGGCGATTTATGTGAGGAAGATGTGTGTGCTTTGTATTACACACCGGAATACCAATGAAAAGCGTCATTCCATATTCTGTTGCCAGAGGGTCTGTGGCTACTGTATTGCATCAGAATGTAGTGAAACTAAATCAAAGTATCCATCAATAGAACACAGACAGTCACTAGCTGGAGTCTGAGCGGTGAACTCAAGGGACAACAAACAATTATCTGTCTCTTCCAAAAGTCAATATAAAGCTGTCTGCTCGGTCAGATGTCTCGCGTTTCATGAGATGCTTGTGTTTTGTTTATCGTAATAGACAGGTCATAGATGTTTTCTGTACAGAAACAAAGAGGGAACAGATCTGTTGTAGAAAAAAAGACGTTTCTTTATTGCCAGACTGTCAGCGAGTAGTCTGGGAGCATGTGACCTCGGCGTAAAACAAGTGTGCTTGAATTGACTTAGAAATTCTGAAATGAGCCACTAACATTTTTGCATTACTGTATATGAACGCACGCCCATGCATTGATCGACCAATCGCAAGTGTTTACAATGCCGTCTCCTCCCTCTCTACACAGGTAATCGAATGCATCACGCAAGGACGCGTACTGGAGAGGCCACGACTTTGTCCCAAGGAAGTGTACGACGTCATGCTGGGATGCTGGCAGAGGGAACCACAGCAGAGGTTAAACATCAAAGACATCCAGAAAATTCTTTACGCCTTGGGCAAAGCCACACCCGTCTACCTGGATATCCTGGGCTAGTGTTCGTTTGGAATGTGTTTGTCCGTCTGCGTCTATCCAAAAGAGGAACAACCTGGGAATAACCCAAAACAACATGTACCTTACTGCTTCACTGTCAGACACCTAAAACATGGGGATGGACTTAAGTGCCTGCTACTTCTTTCGATACACTGGATAACAGTCTTTAAAAAGCACTTTTACATTTTGTTTACCTGCATAGAAAAATGTACAGCAAAGAAGATGAGTCTTTCGCTATTGCTTTCATTTTTTCCTTTCGTTTTGGTGAGAAGAGCCTACTTTTAAACTCTAAAGGAAACCCCCAAAATATGGAAAACTGTAAAAAAATATTTTTGTTTTTCTTTCCTGACTGCTTGAGACAACTCCCTCGTGGTTAATTGTTTTTCATTTTATAAAAATATATATTTTTATTTATTTTTCTTTCTCCGAGTGTGGACGTCTGCCATGTTTCTCGCTGACGGTATCTCACCTTTGGGATATGACTGCTTGCCGTTGCCAGGTCAGATGATCGGCAAGGACTTTTTGGTCAAAAAGCCTTACTGCGCTCTGATTGGCCGGATCTCTTTGACTCTACAGGAAGTATCCAACAGGGCTTTTAAATACAATGAGGAGCTTTTTAGCGAATGGATTAACTTGAAGGAGCAAAGGAACCACCAATCAATACAAAGGAGTTTATTTAAAAAAAAACAGAATGTATATAATGTAAATTTCTGTGTCAAAAGCGACAGTATGTTAAATTATTTCATTTCCTGATTAGATCATTTTAGTTGGCGTGCTGTTACGGTGAGTAAATTCTATAAATATTTTGATAATATTTTATTGTTTTTTTCCACATGTCCATAGAATGTATGTCCATATTTTGATCTGAACGAGCTTAATTTTTTATTTCCTTGTTTCTCTTTTTTATATGTGACGAAATATGTCCAAGATGACTTGAGAATGACATTTTCACTGCAAAACACACACCATGACAGTAAACATCATCGTCTCACTCCTTGTATTCCAGAGACCTTTGGCTTCTGAAGTGGTTGTGTCAGGAAAAGTAGATTATTTCTTCAATGTCGTTCATTAATCTTCATCTCATGGTTTGGTTGTGCTTCTTTTTAAAAACGTTCTTTTAACGTAGTTTAAGTAATAACAGAAAGATGTTCAAACTATTTGCGAGGGCTGGCATGTGCAAGCTTCTTTTTACAGTGTTTTCTAGAAATGGACTCCTTACATTTTTCATTATTTATAAACAAACGTGCAGAGCAAACATTGTCAGGTAAACCTGCTGTCTTAGTATTTCTTTTCAACCTCTCTCATTGTATCCACATTGTATCCATTGACTTCAAAATGAGCCTGTAACAAACTTCTGTGAATTCTGTCGCATAATATATATTCCTTTCTCAAACTTTAGCAATTGGTTTCTTTGTAAACACAATAATGTGATCATGTCATTGTATGTCAGCTTTCCAGAGACTAAAGGGCTTATTTAGATCTTCCGTTATTGTGAAATGACAAACGGTAGAATTATATTGAAAGGCGTTCAGTCTCTCTCGCACGCTTTTGCTGGCTCATGCTTTTTCATTCAAGGTGATCCATGGCTCAGTATTTCTCTGATGATAAATCTGTAATCACCGCTCATGCAGTCTGTAAACTTTACTTCAGCTTTTAGCAGCCGTGTGCCTCGTCTGCGCAAGTGGTTTTTGAACACACACTAAGCAATTTTTTTTATAAATTCAACCTGTATTAGTTTCTGACTAAACCATCCAGACTAATAAAACATTCCTCCTTTTCCCATCCGTCTAGCAGCATCCGCAAACTAAATTGCCGTTATGTTGCAATCTGCCAGTCACAATTTTCTGCTTACACTTAATCTCATCCCTCACATCAGGAAAAGTTCCTGGTGCGGAGGAAGTGACTTGAACATTCGTTGATCTTGTGGTGTTGTTTTTTTCTGCTTCCCACAGTGGCCAGATAATTCTCTCCACATCCATGACAAGGGGGAAATTGCAAAAGTCTTTCCATAACACCGACAGCGATGTGTTTATGTGTGATAAGATGCTTCTCATTTTGATATTCTTGTCGGCTGCGGGGCCCCGCTGCAGATAGTCACTGACTTTACAATTTTGCCCATGTCGAGTGCGGCAAGCTTTTTATGCAAAAGAGCAACCGAGAAGATTTATCCCGGCAGACCGAATGCCTGCTTTCTAAATTCTGACGTTTATGAAGTAAACAGGCCTTTCTCCCAGAACCTTGTCGGAGGGCTTGCTTTTTAACAGAGACACGGCCCGCTTACTGACTGTAATTTCTGCAAAAGTCTCATTGATGTGGCATAGCAGATTTTACACATCAATCGTAGCGCACAGTCGAGCGTTCATGCTAAATTAGGTTCTAATTGGAAGGAAACAGACAAAATGTCACTTTTGGCAAAGTCGACAGTTCCCAGCTTTCCTGTGGAGAAACATGCCATTCAGAATGCAGTGTGGTTGATTTCGAATTAAGAAAATATCAATTATATGTATAATTTTATTAAAAATATATATTATATATGTGACCTTGGATCACAAAACCAGTCTTAAATAGCACGAGATTATTTGTAGTAATAGCAAAAAATACATTGTATGGGTCAAAATTATCGATTTTTATTTTATGCCAAAAATCATTAGGATTATATTCCATGAAGATATTTTGTAAACATATCAAAACTTTATTTTTGAGTGAATGCAGCAAAATCGCTAACAAAAATGGCCGGAAACACGTCTACAAACTTCACTCGCTGCTGCCGCTCTCTGAGAATTACCCGCTCAAGTTTGAGCGTAAAGTTTAGAATTTCAGCTTTCGTGTTCATCTATTCTCCACATCATCATTACAGCGGTAAGACAACAAAGAGCGTTAAAATAAACGTATTGTTTCCTGCTACAGCACCTGATTTTTTCAATGTTTTGTTCAATCGAAAGCTTATCAATTCAGCTTTCAGATTATGTAAAAATTGACCCTTAATACTGGTTTTATTGTCCATGGTCATATGTTCAGAATCAACCGCACCACATGTGTATATATGTGTAAATATATATACATTTTCCTTCATTAAAATACTAGTTGATTAAAAATATGATAGAAATTCCTTAAAACTTCACTGGCATGTTTCATCTCCAATATTTAACACTTTAATAACAATTCATTAAAATATTGTTTTCTTATGCATTCATATAACCAGCCAGCAATTTCTTCCTCTAATATTTCGCCAAACATAATCCTTACATCTTTTTGAGTCCTTTTCCCCCCACGTGCATGTAGCTTACATCTCCACCAAATCAAAACATCTTCCTTCTTCCTAAACACAACTAGAGGTTGTGACTTGCTGTTGTGAGTCGGTTGAGCTGGTGGCTACTGAAGATTATTTGAGTCATTGACTATATAACTGTGACTAACGGGGTTGAAAGAGTCAAACATTTTCTCTGCGTTTTACTCGGCGAGACCGATCGTTGTTCAATGACCTGTGAAAGGTGGATTACACAAACACGGCGAGGAGGGGCCGGCTGCCGCGGGGCGGGGGGGGACCGCATCCTTATCACCCGGAGCTGCCGGAGAACCGAGGCGAACTGAATTAGCAAATTCTGTAAATGAAGAAACGTGGGCCGCAGCTGGTTCGGAGACGAGGGGATCAGTGAGGGAGGAGCAGGTTGACGGTGCGACGGCTCCGGGGGTTGCCGTGACTCTAATGACTTCACCTTGCAGAAATGGGTGGAAATTACCAATGAAATGAGTTTTTGGCCTGGGCTTTGAGATATCCCTTAAATATGATGGCCAGTCTTGCGGTAATCCCCCCGAGGCCGAGAAGAGGTGTGTGCAGTTGCTTGTGCGAGTGTGAGAAAGAGAAGGGTGGGAAAGATGAATCGGTGAAGGTCAAACACTAACAGAGTGAATGAAAGAGCCACAGCGCTGTCTGTTGGCAGGCTAACAAAGTTGAGTTAAGCATTCGAAAAGGCAGAATGTCTCTCTCTCTTTTTCTCTCTCTCGCTCGCTCGGTGCCGTGGCAGCGCGCAGAGCGATTGATGAGAGGTTTAAGACCTTAATCATGAGAAGAAGGAGCGAGGCAGAAAGCTGGAACATTATGGCTGGAATGAGCTCTCTTTCAGCACTTCATAACCCCGCAGAAGGGCTGCAAAACCTCGGCACTGTCACGCTTGGCTGCTGATCTCAGATCAGCCCTCTCCTCATCCATTTATCCTACCTTCTGCGGGCCCGATTTACCAAAGCATTTAGCGCATTCAAGACGAGGAAGAGAAAGTGTAATCGGTCAATCGGTGACGAAAGTGTAAACTCGGATGCGTAAATACGCAAATTTGCCTTTCTAACACTTCGCGTCTTAACTCGCTCTCTTTTGTAGCTTTTGATGTATTTTCCGGCAAGCACTCAGAGGTGGAACGAATCCAGACGTAGCATCCTTAGAACCACTAACAACCCTGTCAAATTAGCCGGGTGGCGTTTAGATCTCATTTAGCATCCCGACACTTGATGTGGTCACCTGGAGCATTAATCTACCCGTGATGCAGTCACACTAAATATCTTACTGATTCAATCTCTTATCCCGAATCGTCCGCAGATCTCGAGCCGTCCCCGTCGCATGCATAAAAACATGCCATCCTGCTTAGCCAGCGGGATAAATTTCTTTTCATCGCCTTCAAAACATTTAATTAAAGATCCTTATCTGATTCGAAACCCCACTCCTAAATTACAAATGAGACTTCCCGAGCAAGTCCTTATCTACCTCCAGTGCATTGCGGCTTAAGTACTCTTAATGTACTCTGGAAAAAGCATTCGAAACCCACAGTTGATCGCCGCACGTTCCGCTGATGAAACGAAATGAACAGCGGCCGACATTTTTAAGCACTGATATGGCTATAATACCGCACAAAATGTCTTGGAACGGACAGGCTTGCCTCGGCTCACGCTGCAGTCGCTGTACGCTCTGGGCACATGGACAAGCATGTGAATCTTGTTACTTAGAACTGAGAGTGCTTGAGAGATCCATAGTTCAGGCCGGCAGGTCTCCAGAGCTGTGGGAAAAGCCAATCGCACTTCTGAAGACAGCGGCGCGGAAAGCTGGCCGAATGCAACTCCGGTTTTCTTTAAAAGAGGTTAAAATTGACTGCAGCATTAAGACTTCAGATGGGGACGTCACCCCAGAGCAAACTCCTGCACCGTCAGCAGACTTTGACGTCTAGATTAACCTTGCCGCTGTGAGCGTGCTGACGGGTTCTCATTGGGATGCAAGAAGCATCTCGAATCAACTCCAGAGTTATTGTTTCCTGTGTGAACAGGAAGATGTGCATGTGCTGTCAATAGATGTATGTGTGCAAGAGGGAGAGGATGTTACTGTGTTTGGATGGAAAATCTGAAATAAATAGTGATCAGTTTAGACCTCTCCACATTTCCCAAGCTCACCAGTTCACCAGCAGGTTTGAGATGCACCAAAGAGTCTATGTGGACGGTCTGTCTGCAATCTTTTCCACTGAAGTGTTTTTTTTATTCCCCAATAGAGACTAAGGCCCATTGTTCCACAAAAGAATACATGTCAATCAGAACAACAGGAGAGCTCCCCGAGACTCTCTTAACCGTCTTATTCAACCATGTTGCTCTTTGCTCAGACTCCGAGAAGTTGTGTTACCGGGGATAAGGCAGTTTTCTGTTCAAGTAATTGTTTCTGTTCACTTGTGCCAGATAATGACCAAAAACCTGTTGGTCTTGACTCAATATATAAAGTACACTCTTTAAAATAAAGGTGCATAAAAGGTTCTTCAGAGCAATGCCATAAGCCAAAAGGTTATTCTATGGCAGCTGATTCCCCAACCCGACAGATAAAATCCCTAATGAAACTATTTAAACAGATTGCTTGGAAAAAAAACTTGAAAACATCCAAATCTGGTCAATCTGGTGTTCAACAAGTTGACTATAACTATTTTAGCCCACCAGATTCCAAAACTCTCTAAAACCATCAAAAACAGACCAGACTCCTTAAATTGGTGGCCAACCAATTTAAAGACCGGCAAAACCACCCTAGGCTGTTTTAAGCTTTTCTTCAGCAGAGTTGTAGTCATAAGCTCTCTCTGCCTTTGATTCATGGTTGACTTTCTCACAAAACCCACCAATGATCTGAAGGTTTCTGTAGCAAACGGCCGTGAGCCCGAGACACTCATGGCTCTCTTGCTGAAGGACCAACTGCAGAGAAACAGCTTTAAATGTCTTCATTAGCGCCACGGCTAACGGCTGAAAACCCCTGCAGGGTTAAGAGGGTGCTGGCAGTAACCTGCACGTACAATACGCGGACTAAAAATAACATCTTGAGGAGCGTATAGATGAGTGGGGCAGTGAGTTCTGACTCACTCCACGTTTGCCTCAAAGCTCGAGCGACATTTCAAATCACAGCAAACGCCCACCCGACCAACGCTACCCACAACACTGCAGGTTTAAACCAGACTAGTGCAAACTAGCCTCTCGCTGCAACATATGAAGGTGAAATGTTTGAGTCGCAGTGTGTAAAGGGTGACCTCTTTCAATGAAAGTATTGTAGTGTGGATCTGACATTACAGTTCATGATGCATTTAAGTTGATATTTAGCATTCTTTCCGTGGCGTGGCGTCTCAAGAAGAAAAGCCCGAACAAGATGAACTGGAAGATGGTAACCAGTTTCAATGTCACCTTTATGCACATATGCACAACGCAAATCATTCGCAACCAGTTGGTTATTAGAGTATGCAGACCCTTGAGATGAACATATAGGGCACTATTTTTAGAGGCGGTTTGATGGTTAAATGACAGCAAGCGAAATGAAATTGAGGGAAAATAATTTTGCCTTGGATTCGAAGTATATAAGTGAGCTTTTCTTAAACCAATATGAAAATAGATTTGAATATTATTTTAGTTTTTGTCATTGTTAGGTCATCGCTTGCGTTTAATTTAGCAATAATTTTTGGTTTTGTTTTGTTTAAACAAGCTTGCTAGTTTAGGGTGTTGTTCTTTTAAAAAAGCATATAGGTTTAATTTAAGAGGCCTTATTATGTTAGGAAAATGTGACAAAGACTTCATGAGTGGGGGTTTTTACGTTAAACTACCTTTTCTTATTCCTGCTGATATGTACTACAGATCTAATTGGTGTGAATTTGAGAAAAGATTTGTTAAAAGTTGAAATGTTAAAAAGGATTTGCAGTTGTTTCTAATGTTAAATGTCAAAACAGATCTTTTCACCCAAAAAAGATTTCACAGACATGTTTTGAAAATACATCAGAATTTAAAAAGATAAAGAGGCATTTGCACAAGCTTTGATGTTGGAAACATCAACCAATTCAGATATTATTGTTTAATAATGTCAACAAATTCATAAGAAATGGAGTCAGCCCTCTTCAAATTGTTTTCCTTAACAAAGACTGATGATTAAAGAATCAAAGTTGACTTCTTTCTCAGCTCACATTGAATTTTTTTTTAAATCTTAACCATACCAGATCACATTGTTTTTAATAATATAATGAAAGCCATAAATAGTCTATTTGATATTTGAAGCCATATCAGGAAGTACACTGACGTGTACACAAATAAAATTCTGATGTGTATGCAAATAATTTATCATCATCACACCACCAAACCATTTAGCCTAATTATTGAACATCTAATAAATGAATAAAAAGAAAATATTTCACTCTCTTCCTCCACACATGGTGCTCAATCCAGTTGGTAGCCGAAAACTTCAAAGCGGCAAATGACATTCAGACCTTGTATTGAAAGCTAACCGTGGCTATATTAAAGTCTGCAGGCAGTAGGATTTTTACAGATGCTCTCATCCAAAAATCATGGCTCACCATGTATTGTTTGGTCCATCTTTTCATCTCTCAAACATCCCGGCCCTCCAGGTAATAGACGTACACTAGACCTGTAGATGTTATATTGTCTCTAACGCAGAGCCAGGTCAGGGATCTGGAATCCAGGGAGAGGCGATGGGACGGTAATCTCGAATGTAATAGGACTCTGTGTTTCTGTAATCCATCTCAGATTATTGAGGAAGAGAAATATATTATTGTAAAACAGTCTTGAATCAACAAGTTGAGTTTTCGTTGCTTTGTTCGACAGCTTGTTGTCATTGTTCTTGATGTCATGCAGGTATATACATTAAGGCTTAGGCAAGTCATTAGCAATATTTGTCTGTCTCATATTCATCTTCCTAATATATTTCTCTTCCTGTGAATTGTATGTGAGAAAAAATCTGTTGCAATATTAAACTGTGGGAGACGTTTAAGCTACACATCTGTATGCATCCGTTTCCATACGTGGTCTTTCATTTGAGTCGACGTAAGAGCAGCTGGGCAAGTCGAGGAGCTAATATTTATGTGTGTGATGAGTGCTGATATTTTGTGTTTTCATTGCCATCGCTCTGTGTACGGTTTTAAAATAACTTTGTGACACCCTCTGGCATCCGCAGTAATGTATTTTCCATCTGAGAAGTCTTAGCTGACGTGCTGACTCTACGATTTCTCTTGACTATTTCTATTATTGTGTCCGAAACCCTCGTCGGAATGACGACGGAACGAGGCGTGGAAAAAATGTCCCGGTTCCTCTGTTTGTAACTCTTCGTTAATCCACCTGTGTTCTGTTTACTTCTCCATCTATAAACTAAAAACAGCTGTAACTAACTATGTATCCTACGATGATTTATGTAGACTTATTCTATAAATAAACTGAAAAAATACACCTGCCTGTGTGAGTACATTTTTGCAGTTTCATTGGTGGACATTTTTAGATTCATTTAAACCAGCAGTTGGATTTGTCCATATTTCACCCAACCATAGGTTTAAACCATTTGTACTGAGTAGGAGACAACAATTTCATGTTTCTATTGATTCTTTGAGACATTGCAATATAATAATGTCATTCTTAAAGCATCACGATGTCTGAAATACAGCACAATGTCAATATAAGTACTGCTGCCATCGCGACAATATATTACGTGCATCCAAATCCCTCTGTATCCACGACGGTCTGTCTCCAGGGTGGGAAGGAGGCCGTTAGCACCTCCATACCTGCAGTCTGGTGATAACCTCTTTAGTTGTGACCTTACCAGAGAGAGCCGTGTAAAACATGGCCCTGTTCTTACGTGATGTCTTTCTTTATTCACAATTGTGTAATAACAGAATGTTATTTAGACGTTATTCCAAATTGAAGTCAATTGAAAGGGACAAAATTTGATCTCCACCACATATTTGGGATGGTTCAGCATGGTAAATTATTATATTAAAATAAAAAATAAAATCACAAGTTCTCTTGGACTAGCATTTACATCTTACGAAGTGTTCCAAAACTGAATCAGTCATGATATGGCACCTGTCAAGTCTTCAATGGTTTTTAGTTAATGAGGTCGCCCTTCCTGTCTCCGCCTCTGATTCCCAGCTCCACGCCGTAATTGATGGCTGTAACTCTCATTGCGAGGATCTCGTGTCATCATTCTGATCCAGTCTAACTTGAGGGACAGCGGTCTAATGGATTTCTAATTAACATGCAAGCGACGAAAGCCTTACATTTTAATTAAGACGATGTGAGATCGTCTTGAGGATGTCGGCACACCAGGCGATTAAAGACGAGATAAAGTCGACCTGCCAGTCTAATCCATGACAAGCCAATCTTCATTTTCACTTTTTCAGTTTAGCTTGTGGTAGGAAAGTTTTACAAAGCGTCCCCAGACATGTGCGCTTATTGAATATTAGGTGCACATAAATAGGCCAAGACAAAATCTACAGACTTTTTTATTTTGCGGAAGGTAAAATCTGCAGAATTCTGCTGAGCAAGGAGTACCACAGTCTTATGAATTTGCACTCATGAATACTGAATTTCCTCAGAGGCTGATGCCATAAAAATACAATAAAGCACAAGATAATTTGCTGATTTTTCATTGTGTAACTAAGGGTGAAAAGCAATAGGTCTTGCTTACTACTCTGCACATTTGACCTTTTACAAGATATGTCTTAAAGGAATAGTTCACCCAAAAACATAAATGATGTCAACATTTACTCACGCTCTTTATATTTTAAATCTGTATGATTCTCTGTCTTCTGCAGAACACAAAAGAAGATGTTTTGAAGAATGTTGGTCCCCATTGACTTCCATTGTATGGACACAAAACCAATACAAGTCAATGGGACCTGTTTTCGTTAACTAACTTTCTTATTATTTAAATGTTGATATGGATGAAATAGATTTAAAATGCATTATTATAATCTTTGATTAACTCATTTTAAATACTACCATAATTTAATGAAAACATTATATTCAACAAATGACTTCTTTTAAAAATGTATTGGGCTTAATGATTTCATTCAGGACATTTTACTGAATCTGCTCACTGTCGCAAAGTGTTACAATATTGAAGTGCGCCAAAAATCCAGTCTTACATAGTCCCACTCCAAACTTGCACCATTGGTTGACAGGAACAGTTTGGCCAATCAAAAAAATTAACGCTCAGACTCTACAAAGCCTTGCAAATTGTTGATGTTAATTTTGCAAGTCATGTGTCTTGGGTGTTTGTTGTTTTTGTTTTTCAATTTACTCTTCATTCGCAGGAACTCCTTATTCCCACCAAGACTTCGGTTCATTCATCTCACCAGGCACCTTCTGAAACCCCCAGTGCAATGACAGGCATCTGTGAGTCAGACCAGACCTGCGTTGTGGCAATTTACAGATCAGACATTACAAACACCAAGCAAGTCAGACTGGTAATGAATTATGCAGACAGGGGGAGCTGACAAGCCTTTGAAGGTCTGAAGGTTGAAATGAGGGTGAAAGGCAAGTTCCTCCTGGGTGCAGACTGCACAACAGAGACACGGGTGTTGCGAGAGCGACAGTGAAGGTGTGTGCAAAGCATCCATGATGGTTTCATTTGGCGCTATTTACTATTAGGGTTTTTTTCTATTAATGTACTCATTCCTTGGTACCTATACGCTATTCTGAAGAAACAATCTTTAGTCAAAATGAAATGCTTTGCTTTATTTATTTACCAGACATTTTGTATGACAAGTTCCAAAAATAATCTACACTTCCAATATTCTTTACGCATTCTCCTGTTCAAACATACTATTCATGACACACATTTCTAGCGCCCTCCACAAATTAAAAGTCCATAAATGTTTTGTTCCTCCCTCCCAACCATCCTCATTTACCAAATGCCAACATCAAAGCGTTTAATGAACAGTACACCGACAGCTGTTGCGGTAAGTAAAGAGGCAATTTTTCAGGAATTAAATTATATATCAAGCCGGCCAGGGCAATTCCTAGGCGCTCGCTCTCTCGCCCAAACCGCGTCTGCTTTATGATTTATTAAAAACCCATAACCTAAGGTCCCATTAACATTTCAGAAAGTGAGCTATTTTCTCCACTCCTTTAATGTACCTTTTAACCCGCCGCATTTATCCACGGGAGTACCAGGTGCGGCTGGAGATCGAGCATGTCGTGAAGTTCACACATCTGCGACCGGGGTGCGACCGGGCCATTGGAAATGTGTCAGAATCACTGGATATTCCTCTTGGATTTGTAGTCTGCAATCTTTTTGGGCACGTATAAGGTTAGCGGGTGATTCAGTCGAGCTATAATTTCAATGTCTGTGTAAGCATAGACTATTGACATGTTTTTTCTTGGCATTAATCTAGCATGGAGAATGGACTTTAATCGAATGGAGGCCGCTGTGGCGCTTACGTTGCGATATGATTGTGGATTGATTTCAGCCCGCTTGCTGCTAAATCTAGCATTATTTTTTGTGTTATGAACAGCTAGCTTAACCTTATGAACTCCAGGCTTTGTTGAGCACAGAAGAATAAAACATATATTGGTTGACAACCACTTGTGTTTATCTATAGGGACCAAACTACTGAATTTGAATTCTCTCTATATGTACCACCGCAACAGGTCTCAAGTGTACAACTGTCGCTATATTGATTGGCTTTCCACATAACAAGTAAATCTTAATTAAATATGTAACATAGACCTCATAATAATGTTTGACTAATTCAAGCGGTTACTTAGCTTCCCTAATGACGAATGCATTGCCGTTATTACGCCGTATTGATCAAACAGCGGTCTCCACCACGCACCTTCTCCGCTTTCATCTCCAGACAGCTCTCCGATTTATTCTTTCGCCTTAGCAGAACCGCATCAACCAACTAAATGGGGTGCGTAGCTGTGGCCGCTCAGTGCCGTTGTGTTTCTAAGGTTCCTTGTGTTACACAAGTGAGAGCATCTTCGCCTTATCAGGAGCTACACGAAAGCGAGACATCCGAGTTTCCCAGGGGGGAGAGACCGGGCTCGTCTGAGTGCCGTGATCAATATGGGCCGCCCTCGCTTTTATATCAGGAAAATAATACAGCGGCACCATAATGCATCTGGTTACGGCCCCCCGGCATATGCTTTGGGAGGGCTGCCGTTTCTCATCCACTATAAAGCAGTCCCTTTCCAGCACGTCCCCTGAGGGTTGGTGGCACACGGTATCAACGGGAAAGCAAAGCACTTTTCACTGTGTGTTAGTGATGGGGAAGTCATACCTGTGCTACCGAGGAGAGAAATATCTTGCTGGTTTGGTTTCCGCTACTGCGGTAGAAACTTGCAACAGAGACACGGCGGCTGTTTATGCAATTATTCACAGTTGTGCGCCGTATTGAGAATGTGCATTTACATCATTTTTATGTTGAATGATGTTGTTAGGCCTCTCAAACCAAGGCAGTGAAGGATGCCGAGGGTAAAAAGTGATCATCATTTTTGTGAGAAACAGATTCACAGTGTTTTCCAAAAGTAAAGCTATGAGATGTCTTACATTAATTCGGGAGCTGTCTTGCTAACTTTGCCGACGTAATACTTGAACATGCATAAATATATGTAACAGACAAATATTAGATCAAATAATAGGGTTTAGAATATTATTAGTAGTATTTCTCTTACCTTGTTTATACTGGAACTGCATACAGAGTGTTGCAATGCATTCTGGGATTGCCTTCTCGGTTTCAGCTGCAACAACAAACAAATGTTATGTTATGTGTGTATAAATAATAACATTTTAGTTCAAAAACTTTTGTCTCTTACTTAATCTCTGTTAAAACATTTAAAACATAAAAAAGTTACTTTACATACTGAAATGTACAGTACACTTGTTAAAAAACAGTGGACATTTTCAGCAAAATCCAACCCGGCAGCTTATATTATTATTCATTATTTTAAGATTACTGCTGTGAATCGGGTTAAGCAGACTGCGTTCACGCACTTGCTCTATAATCGTTTTTTTATTTTGAAATCAAAAAACAAAATTAAAGATTGCAGCTTTTCCATTTTTTGGGAAAATATTACACATACCATCGATTGTCAATAAAAAATTAAAAATTGCATGCAAAAATTATATATTTTTTCCTGTAAATTTGCAGTTTTGGAAATACAGGCTTCCAGTCCAGCAATGACGATATGTTTTGCTCGACATTTTAACACATGAAGGTATCCCAGGAATGTCATGGAGACATTGGAAAAAGTATAATATAAGACACAAACCACCCTTCACTCTATTAATTTACATTCCCGGAGGCCATTTCAAATGGCATAAATCTAATAACAGTGTTCTAGTGAGATGCATCATGGGTAATATTTAAACTCCACTTTACCGTCTAGAAGGGCAGAAAGGGAATGTGATGCAATATAGATAGAGAGGAAACTCAATGCTCAGCTACATTATATAGCAGAAAAACATGGTCAATAGCAGATTTGAAGTGTGATTAAAATGTGCATACAATGAAACTCTCTCTCTCTCTCTTTCTCTCTCCTGAAATATGTTGACTTTGTCAGCAGGAGTGACACTTCACGCGTCTCGTCGGCAGTTCCTAAGACGATATTTTCTCACCTACAGTGACACAATGCAAAATTAAAGAAATCAGAGCTCGAAATATCACATCAGCGTGTGCCAGAATGTTCTTAAGATCCTCCCACAACGCCTGTGGACCACTTTGTCAAACCGACTGAAATAACCAAAGACTGGTGGCTTCCGTATCTAAGAGCTCTCGTCGACTAATCTCTGCTTTTGATGTGGAGGTCTGTTGACGTCGGCTTCACTTCGACCTGACCTCATCAGACGGCAGGGCCCTCTGTGCTTCTCCAGCCCTATTAGATGAGATGGTTAGAGTGGCTCTTCAGTAGTTATTTTTGAGGCACTTTTAAAAGCTACAGCTCTCTGCACTCGGTTTTATTGCTGGGATGGACAATGAACCCGAGATGATGTAAGGAAAACTCGCATTAGGTCAGTGTGGCCTCAATACGACACTTGTATCGACGGCTCAGCGGAACGATGGCGCCAGCTTGTTAAACGCATGTCTTATGTTAAAGGCAAAACGGCTGGACTTTATACCCAGAGGGAAGCTCGCATACATTTCTGTCAGTGTCGTGTCGTGAGTCTGTGAGAGAATTTTCTTAAATATATTTTATTGATAATCTTGTTTCCCCACACATGACCTATACCCCTGATATCTTAAAAATGACACTTTAGGAGCATCTTGATCACAACAACGATCATCCTTTTTTGTAAGATCCTTCAGTAATTTCTATATTAGTCTTTTTTTTCACATGTTGAGCTGGAATTATGATGCATTAAAGCAATACTGAAAGTTCATTGGTTTGGGAAAGGTTGCCTCTGATATTAGCTATACAGAAAAAGATTTGATTTGTTCTTAAATCTTGAAAATAATGGTTCATTGTCAGTGTGCATGGTTCCAAAAAGAACCTTCCTTGTGCACAAAGGTTTTTTTGTAGTAGAAAAAAGGTTGTACAGACTATAAAAAGTGTAATACAAAGTTATTCTAGTTTTGTCTATATAGTTTTATGAATATTTTAAATTCTACATTTTAAATTTTAACCTCTTAAATTTTCATTTAGTTTAGTTTTTTCCAATAATTTTAGACCAATATTTAATTAGATTTTGATAAACAGAGACATTTTTAATTTTAGTAAACAAGAACCTTGCAACCAGAAAGTAATTGTTCTATAAGGAACCTTTGACCAAAAGGTTCTTTAAATAACATAAATGACTTTCTGTGCAGAACTCTTTTTAGCACCTATATGCGCTTTCCGACCGGATAAGTTCAGGAACAAAGCTCTGGAACGAGTAAAGAGGGCTTTCGTTCGTGAACTAAGTTTTCCCTCAAGTTTTCCCTTCTGGCAAATCATCCCGGAACTATGAAATCGTTCCTGCGGTGTGAAAGCCCTTATTATTTCCAAAAGTGCTTTTGCTTTTCCAGAAATACTTTTAAGAGAAACAAAGAAAACTGATGAGACAATCATTTTCCACATTAGTAAGAAAATTCATGAACTCAACAGTTTGTTTTATTGATCGAGTTGTTCTGTAAACCAAAACTTCCCAGTGCCGCTTTCCCTCTTTTGATGGACTACAAGCGTAATTTGTTAATTCTTATTAATCCTCTGTTAGCCACTTTTGCACTTGGTAAATTATGAAATGGTGGATTCATATGACTTTATTTCTGTTTGTATGTTTCAACAAGAGTAAACAGGAGTGGATGAGCTTATTGGCTCGCATCCAGCAAATCTGCTCTGCTTATTATACAGTCTTGCAGAAACACAGCTACAAAGAGAAAAGAATTTACAGCCATCGGTGGTACGAAATAGCAAATATCTGACATTTGCCTCAAAGAAACTGATCTTAATCTCGGTTTGCATTAGCTAGATGTTTACTCTCCTTACAACGGAGTACAACAGCTCAAACTTCCATGCCTATGAACTTCATATCACCCTAAAGTTCATTTTATAAGCACAATTTTCAATATATTTTCTTATTTTTCCCTTCAGTCCTTATAATACACTTATATTCTGTTCTCTATGTAAGTGCTGCACTTTTCTTTTACTCTTAAACTGTACAGAGATCAATAAAACCATGTACAACAAAAGACCCAGTAATAAGGGCATTATGTTTTAGCTCCACAGAGCTTTTGCACAACGATTGCAGCCGCAATACCTTTTAATATACGAGCCAAAAGAAAAATACTCATATCATTAAAACATCAATAGATAACACAATATTCTTCTGCTAGCCATTATCTCAACCTTAACTATACACATGTAGAATAAGACTAAATAATGAGCGCCATTGTTTTTCGAATATTAACGATAACGGTCCATCATTAATGAGATTTTAAATATTATCACTTGCTTTTAGATCATTCAATATTTCTGTATTTATACACATGATACGGCCAACACTGAAGAATAATTCTTTATCCAAATATATGAATATATTCAGAATAAAGAAGCTGACGTTGAGGTTATATAAAAATCTTTAATACAGGCAGAAACGCCACCCACACTTTGTTCTCGAGTGAGAACAAAGGTACAAATCTCCACCACGCTCACAGCGTGTCTCTGGATATCAAAGAGAGGGCATCTCTAGAGAGCGGGGTAGAGAACATGCCGGACTCGAAGGTTTCTTCATAACAACTGCCTGAATTCTGTCTGAAGTTATAAGACCCCTACTGTACTTACAGCATTGTTACGCTGTCTGCCCAAAAAATTAAATAAATAAATAAATCACACGTGGGATGGAAATTGGTTGTGCGTAAAACAACAGAGAAAGAAATGTAATACTTTCACTATTATTATTTTTTTATCCAAACAAGGTCTTTATTGTGTGTTTACACATTTTTGATGATGGTCACTCCGCTCGACCTTATTCACTGACCTCACGTTTTTTGTTGTAATTGTTTCGCAATAATTTTGCTGTCAGCCCAAGTTTTGAGTCATACTGGCTGAGATAACAGCCTTTGACATTCTCTTACTTGTGTTGGATTACATGAGGACAGGTCTGGATGACCGTGCTGGTAAAAGAGAACTTTAAACCATTCAAAACAAACAACTTACAAACAATCTTTTACTCACCTTCTTGTCATTTCAAACCTGCATGACTTCTGCAGAACACAAAAGAAGATATTTTGAAGAATGTTGGTACCCAAACAGTGGCGGTACCCATTGACTATTAGTAAATGGGTATCACCATTGACATCCATCTTGCGTAAGAAACTCCAGGCGGTTGCTTTCTGGCCCATGTCAAAAGAGTTCACCCCCGGTAATGCATAGATATTACTTCAATCCTTCAATGTACGTCTATGAGCTCATTTTTCTTTCCTATTTCATCATCTTTCAGTTTTGAATCATAAAATCAAAATTTCTTTGCAGTATCCTGCACAACTTCATGGGTTTTCACAAGGATTCACAATAGTAATATTAAAGCTAAATACTGCTAATTGTTAAAATAGCATTATGTCATGCCTATCTGTTGTACTTTCAACATTCACATGATCAGAATATTGATACCTGAACAATGGTGGTACCCATTCACTTCTATTGTGTAGACACAAAACCAAAGCAAGTCAATGTGTACCGCTATTCCTCAAAATATCTTTTTTTGTGTTCAGCAGAAGAAAGAAGTCATACAGATTAAAATGACATGAGTAAATAATGACTAAATCCCTTTAAGAAATGCAGTAAGGGCAGTTAACATTTGTTTTTTTCTGATAGTAAGCCAGTAACTTTAAAAAAATCGCGAATGGCAATTAACTAGATATCTGAAATCATACCTGGCATTCTTCTCTTAATTCAAAGCAGGCAAAAGTACAGGCGCATCATCTCTCGCCTCTGAGCATTCCTCATTACTGGTTCAATTTTTCAAAAAGCGATGTTTCGTGAAACAGCCGTGAAACGACTTCTTGTCTTTTGTAAGACGCAGTTCTCGCTTATCAAAGTGAATTGAGGCAGCCGACCTCATCTAATTCTGATTCTGAAGTTGTCCAGACAAATGCACGTCAGATCTACACCTGTTCCACTGTCTCAACCGCACACATGCATTCGCTCTTACCGTACAAGCACGGTAATCTGAGAGCAATGCCGCAAATTCGATCCATCTTAGGCCTGCGTGAGCAGCTGGGCTCATTTTAGCTGTCAGTCTTATCAGAAAGGGTGGTGGAGGGATACACTGATAAGACATCAATTATGCATGAAAATAGGTGCTCAACATCGCTCTTAGACCTGTCTTCACCTTTCATTTTTCCACCACTTTTATCCAACATTACTCCGAATACTACGACCAAAGTGCATAGATTCATCTTTCGGTGTTCGGATTTCCATTCCTGACCATCAAATCTCGGTCATTCGTTTCTTCCAGATAAGGCCGTGAAAGTTTTATGAGGACAAATCAGCTCTCGATCTCGTCTAAAGACCAGTGTCATGATGTCATCGCCTGCATCGAGCAGACCTCTCAGATGAATACCTGATACCTCGAAACTGAGACTTCTAGAAGTGGCGAGAGGGAGATGGGGAAAGAAAAAGGGATTACTTAGGGCTCATAATCTTATATATCAGACGTTCTCTTATTTCTATATTTTCAATAGCCCTCCCGAGGGGGGGAAAGTGGGTTGATATTGCAGGGCGTAGTAATTCCCAGATGCAACACGATCCATGTTTTTGCTTCGTCTGATATGCCGAACGGCAACTTTAACAGTGATCATATTTGGGATCATATCATCATTACCCATCATTTTTAAAAAACATAATACTGACTTTAAAGATATTAAGTACCTTTGGAATAAAAAAAACATTCATCACTTGCTATACCTACTGAGATTTTCCTCCTTTCATACCGATATTTACTCTCGTAGAAGCGGAAAATTGGGGCAGCGAAATTGGATGAAAAAACTAAGCTGACAGGTAATAAGAGTGACAGCAAAAGAAAAAAAAAAATCTCCCAGAGGTTCCCGGCCCACGTGTGGAGAAACCCACAGGTGCAGCGTCTATCATTTTGATTTCGCCGCCTGCCACTGCAGGATATCCACCAATAAGAAGCTCTGAAAGCCTTGAAGAGGCCTTTAAAAATCCTGTGCTTTTCTCGAGGGCTTTACCGGCACACGTAGAATGTCAATTTGAGAACATTTGTGCCCATTTCTGCTTGGATTAGTGGAACCTGGGGCAGGCGAGTGACTGCTGGAAGAGATATTGTCCTGCTTGTGAATCTTTTGGCCTGTTTTCACATCACACTAGTTCAGAGTTTTTTGCGGTTTAATTCTGCTAACATACGGCTGCAAAAATCAGAACATTTTAGTATATAATCATCCTTTATTCTGGTGTTAAAATTCAGTATTTGGTCACATTGTTGCTCTTACCGGCCTGCACATGGCACATTGCTTTGATATTGGAGCTACAGAGCCGGCGATCCCTTTAAAGTGCTCCGTCTTTTAAATGAGTGTCCTGGGATATGAACTAACATTAGTAGTCTGTTAGGGGACAAGCTTAAGCCCGAGGGAGCTGACTGTTGATGTGGTATGATTGAACTTTGAGAAGTGTGGATGTGCTGTTAGTGTAATCGTTGGAGATTACTACACATCAGCGATAGCTTTGTACTTTAGTTTACTTTAAATCATATGCCAGTTAGGAAGCTAAAGTTCAAACAATTAAGTTACAGCGTTGGAAGAGTCGGCTACAAAAATGTGCTAACTTTAAAGGATTTATCTGGATAAAGGATTCATCTCTGAATACTGTATAATATAATATAATAAAATATTAAGAGACTATTCCAAATGTTCATTTAGCATTTTGTAAATGTATTGTGGCCATTCCAGTCTATCTGTTGAGGTTTTTAGGTTAGGTTAGGTTCAAATGTTTTTAAAACTTTTAAATACATGTACAAATATTACTGTCATATTGCTTAAAAGTGAATATGAACTTATTTTCTTTGCAGTACTTGAGGTCTGAAAAAATACAGAGCATCATTTCTGTTATTTTGACCTGTTTCTCTAGTAAACAAAAATATTTTTTAGAAATTCACAGAATGAAACAAAAATTATCATTTTACCTAAACACAACCCTAGAAATAGTAAATTCAGAAAAGCTGAAAATGGTCTTTGAAATGGTGTCTTAATTTTTTTCCATTCCTGTATAATGTAAAACTACATCTTTATATACGGTATATTTAGAGTAAAAAGTGTGACAAACTGCAGAATTTCACAAAATATTTCTCCACAGGAGACAACATATACATTGCCATGCAGGGACCTCAATGCATTTGTAAATAGTTTATGTTCATTCAAAAGCTATTTGAAAAAATCAATTCACAAAAATGAATCCGACCTCCCACTTCATCATTATTTTGAAAAATGCTACTGAAGAACAGAAGTGATGGTGTAAACAAGATCATTCTAAATGTGTGATTCAAGACTATCAATTCTATTTACAAATAAACTGTATAACCAAATATATGGAAAAATACATAATATAGCAATAACGAATAATACATTATTTTATTAAATGAGCCATCTTAAGAATCTGTCATCAAAGAAATAATATTGCAGCCACATTTTTCTTGTTGCTATTAATAAAACGGTTTTGCGCCAATTCATCACTTCAAAGAGAATCAACACCACCAGATTTTTAAAGCCAAGAAAAATGAATGCTCTCCTTGCCATCTCTGACAAATCTCTGCTTGAGAAATCTTCTCTGGCAACCATAAGAAGAGTATATATATCAAGAATACAGCCCGAGATCTGAGCGAGTTATCTATATAATACATCATATTTTTATTTTAACACTGTGTCTTTATCCAAATCATATTTGCTGTGAAACAGGTGAATGCTCTGGGCTGTTCAATTATATGAAAAGGATTTTATCAGTGTCATAGTGTTGCTATGAGAAGAAACTATAGTCTGTTGTGCTTTCCAGAGCCCAATATGTAGTGTTTTAACTTTTCAAAAAGGGATTCGATTTACAAATATCGCCTAGCACAAAAAAAAGCTTGCCTTGAGGGAGGAACCGAAGCCATGTCAATGAAAAACATCATAGAAATTTGCAAATGAATATTGATTCTATGGGTCGGTGTACTTGTAACCATCACAATTCTAGCAACAAAAGACTAAAACTGATGAACTACAATCTTAATCAGCACACAAACATTTATTCTTCCTCAGACAAACTGACACCATTTGTCCTTGATTGACATTGTTTACGCTGTATTAATATGCCAGAATATTGTACACAAGTTTTTGATTTGTGGATTTATAGGGTACTGAGAATGCAATTTCATAGTGCATCGAACGCTTGGGTTGGCCCGGCCCTGCTGATCATTTTAACGTAATGAATTTGTTTGTTGGCACTGGGTCGTGTGTACACATGGACTGGAATCCTAATTCAATGATATTCCGAGTAACTCTCCATCTCTCTCGCTCTTAGTCATGATGAAAAAAAATCCTGGACATACCTGTGGTCTTCTGTTGAACTCAGCAGACTGGAAACAGATTTTCAGCCCCATCACCGAAAAGAATCTGGAGGTTTGACATTTTGAACCATAGACACCATTTTGTTACACATATTTATACAAACGTAACATTACACAACATTACGAAAGAGATTGTAATACTTGCTTTAAGCAATCTGTAACAATATTTAAAAACGCATGATAACCTTTTAACACAAATGCTCCTTACCGGGGTCTTCTGTATGTACCTCATACTTTTGACACAGTGGAGTGGAGAGACACTTTGGGATCCATTATCGAGGTCACAGGCAATAGCACACGCAGGTGTTCCACACTAAAAACATAATACGCCTTGTTCAAGGTGAACGACTCAAATGTGGGCAACCAGCTCTGCTTCGATGTTTTCCATTTCAGGGTCACCTGAGGTGTATGAGAGAACCAGCAAGGGCTTCCGAGCTTGTTATGTTTCCAGATTACATCTGTAGGTGACAGAAATCATACTGTTGCCTTAATGTTTACTGGCGGGCACAAGTTTGTCGGGGTAACTGTTGGAATTCAGGTGTATTTTGGCGATTATTAATATTGTTTATGGCACAGTTAGAACATTCAACATTTCTATCACCAAAAACAATTCAGACATTTATAAACATTCAGCAATTACAAACATGCTGATTCTAACATAAAAAATTAGATGTCCTGTATTTTCTTTTTACTGTTTTTACATTTAATCCGCAGGTTGTAGATTATAAATTAAACCATAAGTAAACCATACAAGTTTTATTTCAGGGCTGTGATGTGAAACCATCTGTAATGCTACTTTTAAAAATA
The DNA here is from genome assembly GCA_026939265.1 of Oreonectes daqikongensis. Classification (NCBI taxonomy): domain Eukaryota; kingdom Metazoa; phylum Chordata; class Actinopteri; order Cypriniformes; family Nemacheilidae; genus Oreonectes; species Oreonectes daqikongensis. The sequence goes on along the minus strand of JAOTQM010000036.1, from coordinate 6,990,686 downwards.
AAAAAATATAATTGAATTAATAAAATCTTGGAAAAAAGTAACGAATATTATTTATTTCAATACCTATTGTTCTTGTTGGTTCATTGTTGTACTTCTGGTCAGTTTGTAGTAATTGTGAAATTCTTTCGGCATCAAAACAGCAGTGGCTCACAGAGATGCCCACTTCGAGTACAGTTCTCTTGGCACCCCCCGCTGCCTGCAGTCTCCCAGATCCCTTTAATCATTTTAATGGACAATTCCGGAATTGCCGGAGATCTGGCAGCTTTTAATGAGATGGGCTTTTTACCTCATATACCTGCTGTGGTGTTTTATAGCGTTGATATAAGGCTGTTCTTTGTCGTGATCTGTGTTTGTTTTCTCTTTGGCCACCACCTCTCGCTGTGTTCCCTTTTAAAAGAAAGGAAAACGTCAATCAGTTTGGGCTATATATTTGGCATCCGGTGTTAAACGCGCACAAAAGACATAGATATATAACCTCTTGTGTAACCTCGAGAAGGGATTACTGATGCTTGGTTCAGATTCTGGCTGGGTGAAACGTATGTTTTCCAAGCGCAGAATCTCAGTAATACAAGTAGCTTTTGTAATAAGAAGTGAATGTGTCTCCTTGGATACAGATGAAGAGGTTTTAGCGCTGGGAGCAATCAGATTCTACCACTCTCAATGAGGAGACCTGCTGTGAGAGCTCCCATTTCAGCAGCTTTTCTAACTTATTTACTCTTGTATGTGTTGATGTATTTTCAACGTGCACTGTTGTCAGTAACAGCATCCCATTCTACTCACAACTGACTCATTTTGTGTAAAAATGAAAGTCAACCTCCTTATACAGCAGGGTAAATTCAGGTAAATTGGGACATTTTTTACCTGAATTCATATACATCGTATCCATATTATTGTGAATGATTATACATTTTTGAAATGGTAACAATATTTGTGACAAATGTTTTTTTTTTCTCAAAAGTCAACTTTTATATACATTCTATATTCTATTCTATATTCTGTGAAAAAAATAGTTTTCATTTTCTGCAAATAGAAGCAATATGTTTTTGTAATTTTTTTTATTGTTAGTAGTTCATACAATGAAACAAAAATAATAATTTTACCTACATTCAGAAAAACTGAAAATGGTCTTTAAAATGGTCTGTATATGTACATCATCTAAGGTAAATGCTTTAACACGCCAAAAGCTCGTACTTGGAGACCAATTTTAAACATGTTTTTTTTGGACACGGCATCTTTGAGGTTGTTATAAAAATTACATGCTGAGGGAAAAAATGAACTGTGGTGAATTTGTCCGTCAGCGTTCATCTCGCTCGAGACAGATGATGAGAGGAGGTATAATAACACTTATATAATGTTACACACTCATCTTAGCATCTCAGTTTAGAGCACATGTCCATCAAACTGTTACCATGACAATAACACGTCAGAATGATCAATGTGGTTGATAGGGTTTATACATAAACAGGTTATTCTCACAGATAATAATATGTGACCCTATATCACAAAAACAAAGTAGCATGAGAACATTTGTAGTAATAACCAAAAAAAAAAAAAAACATGGTATGGGTCAAAATTATACATTTTTCTTTTATGTTAAAAATCATTAGGATATGAAGTAAAGATCATGTCCCATGAAGATATTTTGTAAATTCCCTTCCGTAAATATATCTAAACTTTATTTTTGTGAGTGGATGCAGCAAAATCGCTAACAAAAATGGCGGAAACACATCTACAAACTTCACTCGCTGCTGTCGCTCTTTGGGACTAACTCAAGTTTGGTATCCATGTAAAGTTTAGAATTTCAGCTTTCAGGTTCATTTATTCTCCACAATGTCATTACAGCAGTAAGACAATAGAGAGAGTTAAAACAAACCTGTTTCTTCTTAGCAACAGCCTCCTACAGCGCCTCTGATGATCAACTTTAAAGGCCATTTCATCAATGTTTTAATTTTTTTTGCACCCTCAGATTCCAGAGTTTTAAATAGTTATATCTCGGCCAAATATTATTCTATCCTAACAAACCATATCAATAGAAAGCTTATTGGACCCTTAAGACTTGAGGCTTTTTTTGTCCAGTGTCACATATCATTTATTGCTTTGGCCAACCCTCAACTGTCATTAACCACAGACTTTGGATAACAGGAAGAAAATACAGGAAGAAAAATCAGACCTAGTTAAATAAATCATAATTGAAAGCTAATAACTTTGCAGGCAATCAAAAAATGGGGTATTTTCTTTTTTCCTCAAAAACTCCCTATAGTGAAGGGTGATGCCAACTTTAACTCTTTTTAACCAAAATTTGGGATAAAATGTCTCAATACTGTACTGTTGGGATGCGAAATGAAACATCTGGAAATCTTGAATAGCCTGACTCTAGATTTTGAGCCGGACACAACTAAAACCCCTCAAGGGACGAGTGGAGTCTGAGTGAAGACGTAATTTACAGATAAGATCAAACAGCCATTGAAGATTAAATGACAAAACACTAAGTGACTTTAAAGACTACAAAAGAGAAGTGAATGGAGAGGTTTTACAATCTGCTTGTAACTGATATTGTAGTGTTTCACAGCATATAGATTTGCATATCCTTTACAAGAGCTTCTCATCGGTTTATGCAATCGCTCTTAAACCAATAAAGGAATCCGTAATCTAAACATGCAAACGCTACGTTCATAAATATTAAGCATGCGCAAACATACTGAAGATGATGGTTTGAAAATCAAATCCGCCTCCATCAATCTAGATCCGCTGTCAATCGCGTGTGCAAAAAAACACCCGAAAGCAAAATGAGCAAGCAGATGAGATTCAGCGTAGTTTAGCTGAGCATAACAGATTCTACAAAGCGTGTGGCGGCTGCTCATCATCCACCTCATCTGTCACACCTGCATCTGTCAAACTGACAGCCCTTCATTCTTTTCACATGTTGAAAGGAGAAATAGTGCTGGAAACAAGTGACAGTGATAAACAGCAGTCTTCCACAACTGACATCATCTCTCTCTTGTAGAAAGATTCACAGCTACGTGCCGTTTTTGATGGAGGACACCGCTGCGACTTAAACTTGACATGTTCTTGTTGATACAAAAGACATGGAATGGCTTGCCTGACCATTTACCGTCCAAGACATTCCCGTGGGGGCTTAAATATATTTATATCACTGGGACATCTGAGAAAGGACATATTCAAATACCTTCAGGCATATTTCTTGATCTTTTTTTACTATTGGGAAATGAAAATGGAAGGGCTAATACTGATTTCTGGGTCACACCGGAGACGATTTGGAAATGGAAGGTGGACATTTTTATTTACTAAAAAGCACATTTTTTAGTTCAAAGTAGTATTCCACTTATTCTGTTACACATTGGCTTGTACCATAATAATGTAATTCTTTATTTTGTGTAAATTATAATGAAAATTGCAATATCTGCTATAAATCTACATTGTCTGTAAAGATATCCAAATAAGTAAAATTATATTTTTTTACAGTGCTTTCATTAAAGGGATAGTTCACCCAACACAGAGAAAGATATTTGGAAGAATGCTTGTAACCAAATAGTTCTTGAACCCCATTGACTATAATAGTAGGAAAAAATACTTGTTCTGTTGAACACAAAATGAGATATTTTGAAGAATGTAGGACAGCAAAGAGTTCTGGGGCACTTATATCTACCAATTACATTTCTACTACTGTGACAGTCAATGGCATTCGTCCAAAAATCTTTCTCTGTGTTTAACCAAACAAAGAAATGTATACAGTACAGGTTTGGAACAACTAGAGAGCAAGTACATTTTTGGGTGAACTATCCCTTTAACAGTTAAGCCCCAATGTTTCTGGATGTATACATTTTGTCGATATAACCGAGAGCAATGACATGAGACCATTTTGAAATCCACATTCAAGTTTTTATCTTTGCATACATCCAATTGCAGAATTGTAACACTTTTAGGTCTGAAATATAATAAAACTGCATTCTAGTCTAGTCACCTTGACAACTTGTCAGTCATTCTTGATCAGCTGAAGTTTTAAAGAGACATGCGAGTTCGGATCTTGTTCTTGTGTTTGGTCGCTGTCCGTGGTGCTGAACATCAGCCTGTATGTAACCCGGACCTCATTTTGTTGGAATGCAAGTCAAATCCAGTTACACCCGTGAAACAAAAACTAAAAAACCTGTATGCGCTTTATGGCGGAAGCGCTAGCTGTGCAGTAAGAATCACGGTTCACTTCCTGCGTGATTCGATTTGGACTGCAAAACAACCGCTGTTCACAGCTGCCCGTAGTCGTGGGCTCACAATTTGAAAAATACGTTTGGCAGCAGGGGCCGGTGTCTAAGGGGATGTTAACCTCGGAAGAAGGCAATAGTAAAAAAGGGCACTTCCACCCGGAGAAAGCAATCCTAACCTAGGAGGACCTTCTTTTTCATTCCTTTATGATATGAAGATTGACTATTCACAATATGACTTTTTGTGCACCGCCGTGGTGAAGACTTTTGTAATAGTTAGATAAACTAACTTACAGCATGGCAGCGATGAAAGACCCAATTATGACCCAGCTGGCTTTTCATTGTTTTTGAAGGCAAGAACACCTGCGTGTGTCACCTTGTGATCATCTTGCTCTTTTAAGTCTTTGAATGTCAGCTCTTCTGTATGTTAGGGAAGGGGTATATTCACCCGAGACCACTGCTCTAATTAAAAAGATGAGAAAGTCTTTCCCTCTCCGCTTCCCTCACGGACATCCCTTTGTTCCTTTCATAGTTGGCGGAGTTAATACTCTATTCCTTTGTAATCTCCATCTGTCACTGGTAAAACCTGACCAAAATGAAAGATGGCGTGGCAGAATGCGTGTCCAGGGATGCGCCATGTTGGCTTGTTGGATGACATGATTATGATATGACATCTTTCTGGAAAAGAACTATGGATGATTTGCCATATATATTTTGTGAACAAGCTTGTTCAATGTGATTATACAACTCTGAAAAACGTCTTTATTTTTTTTCGTACTGGCACAACATCCTCACTATTTATGGAAATAAAGTGTAGATTTAAAGATCACACTCTTTTCATGCTGTCTTGGCTGCACTCATTTCAAAGGCAACTGAGCTTATCTGAGCTTTTTTATCATCAGATGCTGAATAGATTCAGTCAATAGCACCAAAGCTTCTAAATCCTCAGGAGTTTGTCCATGGCAGATTGAAGCCGTCTTTAGAGGAGACTGTTTGACTTGGAAGGTGTTGAGATTGTATGATCTATTCATGTGTTAAACCGTGATGGAGTGAGCATACAGAGAGTGTTGTACAAATTGTAAAAGTACAGTTTTCACCCCAAAATATTTTTTTTCATTATTTATTCACCCTCATGTCTTCCTTCCACAGGACACAAAAAATGATATTATAAAGAATGTTGATAACCGAACAAATTTTGCCCCCATTGACTTCCATTGTATGGACATTCCTCAAAATATCTTCTTTTGTGTTCCACAGAAAAAAAGTAATTACAGGTTTTGAACGACATGAGGGTGAATACATGATTTCAGAATTTTTATTTTTTTGGATGAACTGGCTCTTTAAGCTGCATGCAATGAACATGTATGTCCAATCAAATGATGCTAGACCTTTTCTTACTTATTTTTGCAAATATTTAACCAGTTGGTCAAATGAACAATGGCAACTAGACCATCGAAAAGTGTACCCATATTTTTGTAGTAGTTTTTAACATTTTGTTGTATAATAAATCCCAACAAAATGATTTGTTGGTTTGAAATTTTGTCATCTTAATGTCCAAATACTGGGGTCATTGTATTTTTAGGTGCATGTGGAGGCTGGAGATTAGTGTTGCATATCAATTTAACTTCACTGACAGAAAAGGACACAGTTAATGAGAAATTGTGAAGAATTTTAATTACCAAAGTCACTGATCTAGAACATTCACAGGTCCTGGATGCAGGGGATTGATGGACATTAAATGAATTATTTCAGGCCTTTTGTATAACAAAAGCGGACAAACTAAGCCTATGTTTAATAACATACTAAAATTAAAGGGATAGGTTAGCCAAAAATAAAAATTCTTTCATCATTTACTCATTCTCATTGTTTAAAACCTGTATGACTTTCTTTCTTCTGCTGAACACAAAAGGATATATTTTGAATAAAGTTCAGTAACCGAACAGCAGCGTCACCTATTTACTTCTATTGGACACAAAACCAATGCAAGTGAATTGGTGCCAGTTAACAACATTCTTCTTCTTCCTCCTCTTCTTCAAAAAAAAATTAATTGTGTGCTCAAGTCATACAGGTTTGAAATGACAAGGAGGTGAGTAAATGATGACAGAATTTTCATGTTTAAGTGAAACATCAATTTAAAGGTGTTGCAGACACTACTGTTCAAATGTTGAGGGTCATGTGTACGAAAGGTTTCTAAAATTCACATGATAATAACTAAATATGCCCTACACGCTTTGAAACTTCTTCATTTTGGTACAAAATATAACCTGGTAAATTGAAAAGATAAAGATTTTGTATGGTGACTGCAAATGTCTTATTTAAGATTAGGGAATTAGAGAATAAATCGTATTATCTGTCTCTTTATTGCAAGTGCTGGATTGAGGTGGCACGATGCCAGTTTCACTTTCTGTTGTTTTTTTCTTCTTCAGATAACAATGTGTTTTTATATGTCTGCAATATTTAAAGCCACATAGCTCCAGAACGATTTCTTTTGCATGCTTGAAGGAATCCAAATTTAATATTCAGTTCACTTTTTAGTAATAATGAAGGTGTTTATTCGAGAATTTAATGTAAGACTATGTTTGATCTAGGAATTGTGAAAAACAATTAACATACAAACAATTGTTTTTCTATAGTTTGTACTCCATCAGCACTTGACATGAAGACTGCGAGTTAACTGTGTGTTGATCTAATATCTTTAATCCATTATTAATCTAATATTTGATTCAAATGAACTTTCAAGACAACACAGATTAAGCTGTAAAGATTATTTAAGGGAACTATTATTGTCTAGACTCACATACTGTAGCAGCAGAATACGTCAGTCCTAAAACCGTCCAGCCTCCTGTCTTATCTTGCTTGTTTTTATGTGGCCTCCCCAAGTACTCACAAAGACAAAGATATGAGCTATGTGAAGGTTTTAGATCCAGTGACCCAAATGCTGCACTCTCCGCTTAAAAATGAATGAAAAAGCATGCAAAGCCACTGACGGTTAATAAAAATTTGATGGATGAACCGGTGCCTCTGTTGGACTCGCTTATACAAGAACATCATGCCAATTGCAATAAAACCGCTTGTGGAAGTCACAGTCATATTAACTTTAGTCACCATAACAAAAATATCTCAAGGATAAAATATTTACATTCAGTTAGTATAGTAAAATGAGTATTAATACTCACAAAGTTATGAAGGCCATGCGACAGCTCACAACGTCACACTTTGTCCTCAGCAAGGAACCTGTACCTGTAAATCCACTTCATCCTCTTTAGATCCACCTGATATGCACACACCTTATCACCATAAGACACACATTGGCTTATAGAAATCTCAGTGGTGGAATGCCAGTCTGTCAACCACTTACGTTCAAACGAAGAGCTCGAGCGCATCAGATGAGTCAGCTGTTCGGGAGTAGAAACCGCCAACATTTGGTTAGTCTTGTAAAAATCTTAATCAGCCTCCAAACACTGGCGCTTTAGGTTACGATGAATGTGTTACAGTTAAGTGCTGAAGGCCTGGCCCTTCCTGGGGTGGCAGATGGGACAAGAGGTTTCACAGCTGGCCGTGTTTACCAAGCATTTACTTTCCTAATTGCTCAATGGGAGAAAAGGAAGAATGAGGAGAACGACTTGACACAAAGTGGCAAAACTGTTGCAACTAGGGTCGCACGGTGTACCGGTTCTACGCTTACATCGTGATGCTAGTTAATAGTACAAAATATTGTAGTGAAAGTGTGGTAATATTGTAATATAATACAGTTTACTATAGTAAATACAAAATGGTTTCATCTAGATTTTGGTTTCTTATATTGTAGGTTTGAATTATGGCACAGCATCGTGATACTACTATAGTAGGCTACCGTAAGATACGTTTATTATGGTATCATGACAACCCTAGTTGCAACAAAGATGAAAATAAAATTCTTTAATATGGTATAGCATTAATATTTGCTTGGATTTAAACTACTGGAATAGATAAACATGTTCATTTTAAGGGGGCGTCCCGATACTTTTGTCCATATCATATTTTGAATGCTTTTGAATTCAGTTTTCCAGTTTTCATTTCACCAATAAACACCCCCATCACCCATTGAACACCTACAGTAAACCACCGCAATACACCGTAGGAAAGTGTGTTCCGTGCCCTCTACCTGCCTGTGCCTGCCTGTGCCTCCTGCTGGGCAGCACACATTAAAAATTTACGACGCCCATCTCGAGCAAGACACCATTATTTATTTACGGCTGCCGTTCCGTCCCAATCTCCTGATGGAATACAAATGAAATATGGCTATTTGTATTCCAGATTGCCTTCATTCCCTCAGATAAAAACACATTTCATTGTGTTTATTTCTTCAAAAAGCTGTGTTGTTGTTTACAGACGCCGGGGTTGTTTTGAGGTTGATTTAACCGTGTAATGAGTGCCACAATTGTGTTAATGTATTCATAGGGTGAAATCGTTTTTGGTAAATCTGATGCGGATTGATTATGGACCTAATATGATCAGAGAACAACGTGTTTCGATCCTTGGCGAGAAATGATTTTCGGTATATTCAAGGCGATTGAGAATTTAGGCTGCCAGGGTTTCGATGGAGATCAAGGTGGTAAACTTATGATTGCTGTCTGGAAAAGTTGTCGTGCAGATCTGAAGGAATCTCATCACGAACTTCTGAAGAACCACATTCAGAGCCTCGGGGCAGAATGTTGACCTTGAATTTAGCCTGCCGAAACTGCCGTCGTCTTTACTTGTCAGATATCGAGTATTTTAAATGTTTGATTTTGTCAAAAAGAAAAAAACATTCGTTTGCTTCAAGTAGCGAGTGTCCACTGACGTTTCTGCTGATTTTAACTCAAGCTTGTTGGAAAATGCCAAAAGACTTCTTCACGATATACCCATTAGCTGGACAGAGGTGAAAATGATAGCCGGAGGGAGAGAGATGTTATTTCTTCAGCATTACGACCAGGAAACCAAACAAGAGACAGACGATCATTCTTGTGTGGCCCTGTTACCCACAAAACATATAGAGGCGCTAATTTAATTTCATGTTTCATTGGTTGCTGACGCTGTACACACGAACGTTACGATGGCATCCCAAAGGTTGAAGTTTGACTTTGCAGACTGAAGGATTTCTGGAGTGTCACATACTGTATTTACATCAGTGCGTGGTGCTTTTAATGTTCAATTCACTATTAAAGCTTTGTATCTGGTGTCAAAAGAACTGCTATAAATATTTAGAGGCATAGCCAATAAAATTAATAATGCTTAGTTCATCAAAAAATCTTTTGCTCAAAACCTGTATGACTCTTTCTTCTGTGGAACACAAAAGAAGATATTTTGAGAAATGTTTCAGTGGTTTTGACAATATAATTGTAGTCAATGGGGTCAGTGTTGTTTGGTTTCCAACATTCTTCAAAACATCTTTTGTGTTCTAAAGAAGAAAGGATTGAAATGACAGGACAGTGAAGAAATGTGAAAATAATTTTCATATGTGCTGGTAGTATTAATCAAAAATATTATTTTACAATTTAATACACTTGACTATGGACAAAATAGAGAGAAATAAACAAGCAGCAGCTTTATAATATTACCACCAACAACAACGTCAAAAATGTCATCTTATCTTCTAAGTGTGTTTTGAGCAAACATTTTCTTTCTCTCTCTCTCTCTGTGACTGACTTTCGAGTGATCGTTTTAATCTAGGCCATAATGAAATTCCCAGCAGAGAAATATGTGGAGGGGTGGGGGGGCATTTAAACAATTTAAACAAGAGCACCCAAGCTTGTGCAGTCAACTGACATCACCTTTTCATAAAGGAGAATTGATAAAGACATAGACACAATAAAAACCCAGATAATTATACAGACTTTGTGTATTTCGTACAGTAAAATTGACTGACTTCAAGTGGATTTAGCTGCATTTAGACACAGACAGCTTTTACTTAAATGTACCACATTTTGAAAATGTCATGTTGGGGAAAACAAACAAACAAACAAAGAGCAGTGGAGGGGAATCAGATTCTAGCTAAATCAGCCGTTACATTTTTTTTTAGACACAAGTATTGATCGTTCTACTGTTGGGGTCAATGTTCTACACATGCGGGTGAGATACACCTGATGAATTAACACCGTATTCAATACACGGTTTTTTGAAATATCCTTAATAATGTGACAAAAACTAAACACTTTGTCATCGCTCGCCCTTAATGCCTTTCACAACCTTTTGAAACAAATTTTCGGTGGATATCTTAAAGCCACAGAAGCTGTCGGTAGAGCGTAACTTGTATTAAACCCGTAACATTTCTGTAAGTTGTTCCGGACATCTAGACGCAATATTTACCCTAATTTAATCTCCTGTGACTGTGTGCCCACAGAAAGCAATTTCAAGTCTAGCCTTTGTACTTTATGTTGTGGATTGATGATGCTGTTCTGTTATTGGTTACATGGAGGCAAAACCTGGAACAGAATAATCGTGCTCAGAGTCTCAATTCTCTAGTCGAAAACAAAATTATGTACATAACTCCTCATGCCGTACAGTAGTCACAGTAACAAATAAGATATTTGGGATGCCATAGCAACCTGTAAAAAATACTCAGGGGCTTCCATCTTTGCTGCACAAATTCATCCAAGTTGGCATCATGCATGTTGTCAACGTACACTAGTTTTCTTAAAAGACATAAATTGTTAGTAGTGCAACACATTTCCCTAGGAGAAGTACGTCAAATCTCCTTCGTAAGAGCGAAGAAAGTGCTCAATTATCCACTACAGACAAATTTAACACAGGTAATTTAATGTCAGTCTTTTAATGTCTCTTATCTGCTACGACAGAGATGCCCAAGGCAAAAACAGTCTTGAAAGCAAAGCGTAAAGAGACATTAGCGAGAAAAAGCAAAATCTCCATCTTAAGGGTTTCATTTTATTTTCTATATTTTTTCTATATTTCTTCTGGGTGAAAAGAGATTTAAGGTACTAAGATTTTCAGTTTCCATAAACGTCTTTCATAAATCAATCTTTTCTAAAATTCTGAGTTTGTATTTTACGGCATATTCTGCGGTAAGAAAGACTTAATATGCAATGCATGGACCTTATAAATATGTATACGGTAGATCCTAACTTGTTGAAACTCAAAAAGCACATTATAAAAGCCATCATTCAAGTAATCCAGCGGGTAATAAACGTCTTTTAAAGTGAAGCGATACATCTCTGAGAGACAATCAATATTTTGAGCTAGCTTAGCAAAATAGAAATGTAAACAAACCTTTAATAACTTCAAATCTCATTGGTTGAAAAATTGCATTTGATATTTTCAAAACTAGACACAAAAAAAACAATGAGATTTGAAGTTTTTAATGTGTTGCCATTTTGGCGTTCACTAAATAGTTCACTAAAATATAGTTGAAACATAAAAATATTGTTTTCTCAAACAAAACTTTTACTTCAGATTAATAGTCCAGAAACTTTACAAACGTTCATAAGTGCATCAGTGACCATCACGTACGGTTTGATTAATTCCAGATCTGTCCATAACAGTCCACTCTGCAATAGAAAAGATACAAGAGAGAAGTTATTGTACAACCGCTGGAACCATAAATCAAAAAATGACACACAATATCCAGATGGTCCACTGACAAGAAAAACAAACTAGAGATTTCATGATCAATGTAAACAGGTTTCAGTACGGAGCATCCAACGAAATCTAATCAAGTTAAAAGGGCTCATGACGCTTATTACAAACCGAGCTTCTGAGCGATGTTTTATTCATAACACACTGTTCAATTAAACCGTATTTTCTCCGTTTTAGGTTTCTTCTAAGGAATGTAAATAAATGATGAACTGGAATCTTCTTTAAATTGATCTTCTTATGCAGGTTCCTTTACTATACAACACTCCCATTTTCCCCGGGTGTCCCGTTTTTCAAAGCCACACATCATCTAGGAGACGTCTATTTGATGTCTGCAGTTACATCTGAAAGACGCATTGTTTGAATTGTTTGCTCATCTGCAATACATCTCGAAGATGTCGTCTGTAAGATGTTTATGATTAAGAGTGTATGTAAACTGTTTTTACACATCAGATGCTTTTCAGATTTCCAGATCTTTAGCAGACATCTTACAGACGTACCTGAGATCTCCCGCCACCCTTCCGTTTTGTTATTTCTTCCATGAACTCCTATGCAAACAGATGAGGTTGATGCTCAAGGGTCTTTCGGACTTTGGTATCCAAAAGTTGACCGTATGATCTTTGAGTTGAAAAACAATGACAGCTCGACTTTTAAATCTTTACTATAAGAAAGCAACTAATCGTTTTTGTACGTTTTTTTAACCAATAAAGTTATGAATTATAGCTTTAAGTTGTTGTAGGAGGAAAGACTATTCTCTTCTTATCATGTCCATATCATGTCATCTGAGCCCCCTATAGCTATTTAGAGAAAACCACCTGCTAGCCGAACTCATGTGATAATGTCGTAATCACCATCACAGGCCCGAGAGCTCCAGGAGGGTCATTCAGCGGGGAAGGGAGTAATACCTCGACTGGTTTAGTCTCCCTGCGTTGACTGCAGTGAGTCGAGCAGCAGACTCGGTGTGAGACACAATTAAGAAATGCAGTGGTGTGTGGCATAGCCCGCGTCCGCCGCATACCAATGAGCGCCCGCGCGCCGCTCTGCTCTCAGGTACGCACCTCACTCTGCCAGGATCTAATTAGACCATCTCTTTGTAAATGGGAATGAGATTACAGGGCAGGACAGCACGCAGTTTGCTGCAGGTTGCTCGAGACGGGCATGGAGGTCACAGCTAAGTCATTACCTACCCCTAGATTGAGCCCTAAATGCCCCAGAGAGATCGAAATGAAAATGGAGTCATTACACACACTCTCTTTATTCAGAGAAACAGCGCAGTTATCCTTCCTAGTTATTATTCTATTGACGCAGTGCTGTTTACAAAGTTACGGTTCAATTCTTCTGCCAGTAGAGAAGTTTTGACTCGGCTGTGGTGTCCATTTGCTTTGTAATGCTCTCAAATACACAATTACTGTACAAATGGATAGTTACAGTACTGGATGCGGATGGGTAACAAACACAGAGAGTGCTAAAATACACATACTGTACTGTGGCTGTCGGACTGAAACCAAATGAAAACTATAATGCAATCCAAACCTAATGGGCATGTTTACATTAATGCTTTTGTCAGTTTATCAAAAGTGTCTAGCGAATCACTGTACTGTATGAACTGAGAAACACAAAAAGGTGTAATTGCATATTTTTGGCTAACAATCTTCTGATCTTCCGTCACCCATCCAGGCCAAATCTAAAACTTTGGGTTCATTTGCAATGGCAGATTTTCCTTCGAGCTAAAACTGTCACCATCTAATTGCGTTCTTCTGATAGGCTTCTGAATTTAAGCACGGACTGACAGGAATCTTTGTAGCTTTGCTCCGAACCAAAGGTTGTGTTTGCCAAGACTCATTATTCTGCACAGAACACTCCGAGGTTTACAAGTGCACACTTCGTTTTTGTTAAACTAATTTCTTTAAAGAAATGCAGACATAAATGGCTTCAATAGGATAAGAAAAGACCACAAAGAACATTTTTCAGACTGTTTTATGTTACATACAGTATCTGTACTGTTTCATTAAGTGCTCTTAAATGGACCAACAATGAGTTCTGTCATATTATAACTGAGGTTATAATTCACTTTTTCAGTGCAGAAAGGCTTCTTTCGTTCTCTATAATATATGAATATGTACAGTGGAGTTCAAAAGTCTGAGGACACATCTTTTTTATGTAAACCTTTGAAAGTTTTAGGACTGAAGACTTAAAAACACATCCTTTAAAATTCATGGAATACTAGCAAAATAGGAGCGTTGTCATTTTCCACTGTATATAAACATTGTGAAAGTTAAGATATCTATATAACTTTTTTACTCTTCTCAAAACTACTAAAAAACAGAACATACTAACAACACAACGTTAACATAACTGTTAAAACGCTAACATAATAAATATTATTAAAGGTAAACTTCATCTACTGTGCTATCATATAGTAAAAAACAAGTTATATAACAGAGGCACTTGAATAAGCTACCAGCCTGTACTGCAGCTGTAAACAACCTATAATGTTATCAGGACACTACAAAGACAGAACCATTGGCATATCATATAATTATGAATACTCAAAAGTGAATTACTGTTCAAGTGTTTATCTAAGCATTAAATACTGTACGTCATCAAGTAGCTTAGATTCACAAAACACACTTACCTTCTGTGATTCAAAACCTCGGTACCTAAACATTGCGGTATGACCCTTAAAGGTACAGTTCACGCAAAAATGGTCATCATTTATTGTCGTCGTTCGGAACCTAAATACTTCTTAGTTCGCTTTTTGAGAATACGAAATATTGATAGTCTTTATTAAAGGGATAGTACACCCAAAAACAAAAATTCTGTCATTTCAAACCTGTATGACTTTCATTCTTCTGCAGAACACAAGAGAACATATTTTGAAGAATGTTGGTAACCAAAGAGTGGCGGTACCCATTGACTTCCGTTGGTTCCATAGTGAATAATAGTGAATGGGCACCACCATTGTTCGGTTACCAACACTTCAAAATATATTCTTTGTGTTCTGCAGATGAAAGAAAGTCATACGGGTTAGAAATGACTTGAGGGTGCTAAAGTGAGACACAAATACCGAATCCGCCTCAAGTTATTATGCCCATTTGTGTTATATAAAAAAAAATAAACATCCTCAAAATGTATTTGTTCCAAAAGTTTGTGACTGAGTAATTGATTTATTTTTGTGTGAACTGTTCCTTTAAGCCAAGCTAACACTCAATACGCTACATATTGATAGAAAATATAAATAACAAAAAAGACGAACAACATAACTTTAATAAAAGTATCTGTTACTGATGTCCATGTTGTTACACTGTCCGCTCTTGATGCTTAAAGTTTCCAGAGCATCCTGCTGCAGGAATTGAGGAAGGAGGTGGGACTTCCTGTCGGTACGTCGTCGCTCTTTCTTGCCTTCATCCTCCTCCATGCTGGACATGTTAGCGTTCACCTCCGCGTCCAGATCATTGGCACCAAAGAGGTCACTGCAGGATGAGTATTGGATCTCCTCGGGGCAAGGTGGCTCATCGTCTTCGTAGCAACTGCAGAAAGAACATAACCACCAAACTATTAATGCACAAGTAAACCTTAGAGTGTCTATCTTTCTGATGCAGAAGTAAATTAATAAAGTGCTTCCCCAAGTCATCGCTACAGAGTAAAATCAGGTGGAACATGAAAGCTCTGCAGCTGCGCGCCTCTCGCCGCATCCGCCGAAGGACGCGGTGACCTTCAGCCCGCCGAGCGTTTTGATTGACAGTAAACATAAAGCCCAGTCACACTAATCAGATCAAAACCACGGGGATCCGCGGAGAACACGCGTGTGACGAGCAATCTGATTCCGCCCGTCCTCACCCCGGCTAGATGAGAGTTTGTTTATCATTTTCTCTGCACTGGGTGGAAATTAAAGGGAAGAATAACATCTGCTGCGCCACAATGCGAAGAGCAACATTGTGTTTTTCCCTCTTCATTATATGGGAAAGATGAGATGATGCTGCGGGTGAAAGACGGAGCGCGCGGGAGCGCTCTCACGAGACGCGGGAGACACGTCCCTTTCACAAACAAATCACGTCCTCTTGACTCGCGAAATGAACCAATTTGTTTTTCGGTTGTCAGAGCGGCAACAGGTGCACGTAACTTCTTTATTCTCTCGGGTCTCCGAATTCAGCGCGGGACACATAACAAGCGGCGATATTACTGTCTTTTTTTGTGGATGGAGCACCTGTCGTCTGCAAAGCGGGATCATTTGCATACACAGTATACGGGCCGTTTGATTGAGGTTAATGCGGTCTTGTGAATATTCTAACAGCTCTTCAAAAGGAAGTTAAACATATTTGTGGAGTCATTAAACGATATGAAAACCTCATTAAAACTGAGGAAAATAAGGAATCAACCGGTGTGTTTCAGTAGGAGCCTGCGGATTATTGGTCAATACTGTGTAAATATACTGTACATGTAATGCAGCCATTGTAAGTATTGTAGTTTAGATTTCGAACTGAGAATATGAGAAGATGTGTGAAAAATCATAGCCTGCTTACAAAAACTAGCTCGTTCCTGCCTTTGATCTCTGGATAAAAAACAGGACTCGGAATACATTTCTTATCCAAATACTCCCATAAAACAGAAAAATCACAGATCCCTTAATATTTCAACTGTTTCTCCTAGACATCAATGAGATTAAATGGAGGGCATATGAAGACTTTTTCTCGTCCGTGTCTCAGATATTAAGAAATCTTAGTTTCAAATGAGATCACAACTATGCCAGTCTGCAATCAATGATTTAATACAAACTCATATTGAACATGAACTTTCAATATGAACATTTCTGACCCAAATCCAATGTATTTTTCATCGGACGCACACACCTGGCCTGAAGTTAACTTCTTGTTTGTGTTTGTTGATCGGTCAAGCTAGTGGATAATAATATAACTATTTATATTTTATTTAATTTATATTTATATTCATTTATATTGATATGTTGTATAATAAATAAACAATTTGTTGAATGGGTCGTGTAACGCTGTCGTATTTAGGTTTAGTCAAGTAACGGTTCTTATACTCATAACTCAAAATTATACTGACTACACATACTTGTAACTTGCTATCTAATGTCATTTACTTGTTATTTCTTTTGTTTGTTATCAGAAATCATCTGCAAGGACTTTATTCTTTGCGGATGTGTACCGGAAGTTAACTTTGGGCCACAAAAACGTTTTTTAAGTTGTTGCTTTGAGAACTCCTACATCAAATCTCCTGAGCTATAGAATAGCAACCTCTGAGAAATACCAATTTAATTGCAAGGTCAAAGGTTGCCTTAATAACAGGTCATGACTAAATTAGAAAGATCAATATAAGCATTGACCTCTTAAAACTTTACAACAGATTATTCAGAAAAGCATCATTATAAAAGCACTTCATATTGTCTTTCAATAATCTGATTCTTAGAACCAGTGAAATAAAATGTGTGCATTGGGACTAACATTCATTTCATCTTTGGAGCTAAAATACAAAATTGGAGACAGACATCAAGTATGATTGGATAAAGTCATTCAAAATAACATGCCATTACAGAACATTTGCAAAAACAAACCAAAAATGTTTTAGCCTTTTTCCTCCTCAAGGCTTTCTGTAACACAGTAAAACCAAAGTAAGGACAAAATCATTCCTAGCTTTCATGAAGATACCGCGGACACGCGTGTCAATAACGTTTTTGATGTCACAACAGAATTGACCAGAATGATCAGTTTTAAACAACAGGGCACCTTCAACTACGCAACCAACAATGCCAGCGATATCATTTGTGAGCAGAGCAACAATGAGAGTTTCTGATATGATGAGCTCATTTCTTGACTTCTCTGAAAGCAAAGACCTTGTGAGCTTATTCAGGTCTGGTTTCAATTACGTTAAGTGGACGCTGAGAGCGAGAGCGGCGTTCATTTCTGAGTCCATGCGTCTGTCGGTCAGACAGCAGAGCGGCTTTTCAGCACTTAATCATGCAAGCAAAAGCACACACATCTACACAGATCTAAATAACACAGTGTTGGCAGAAGACGGGGACTAGTTGTCCTACTTTTTAGTTTATTTTTGATACACAGAATCATTGTGACCCTTAAAATATGTCTTTATACTGTTGGATGTATGGGGGCTGGGGTCCAACTTTATCAGTGTGACAATATATGGGTTAAGTTGTCACAAAAGGAACCTGCCATTATAGAAAATATTATTATGAAAAACAAATAATGAAAAAACAGAATTATAAACGATAATACAAAATACAACAACATAAAACCATTATAACTTTGGACTAAAATCTACCTGTATTAACTCTTGTTACTTACTTACCTGTTAAACTTCACCTTTTAAATAAAAACTTATAATTTTAAGACAGTTTAAGTCTTTAAAACAAACAAATAGCAGTTACTGGCATTCATTATAGCTCTGGTCACATGTGACAACTTGCCCCGGTCTACTCTATACTGTAAACACACAAAGATAAAAGGCAAAAGGAGGAACTAGAAACACGAATCTCTAATTCAATTCTAACTCTTATCTTAGAAAAGCTAGGCATCCTGGGTGGCTAATTCGCCACAGGTTGCTAGGACACTATCACCTGCCATTTCAATGACTCCAGCATCACTTGTAATTCACTGTATGTATGGAAGACAATCAATGGCTGCCAGAAGGATTAGCTTGTGTGGCTGGAGGCTGGAACATGGAGACTCTGGGGATTTGATAAGCAACAGACAGCTGAAGGGTCTGCGGTTGACCACTTGGCATGGTCGTGATGGCTAATTTATTAGCAACGGCAGGCTCGTGCCCATGGTAAAAGACCGGGAAAGTCTCACACAAAGGTCTATAATAGGTCTAGACTACCTATGCTTGTGAGCCCCTGGTTTTGGATACAGTTTTTGGGCCAATCATACGAGCCGTGAATGTCATATGACTAAACATCATCATGGCACCACAAGAAAAATGTCAAATCTGAACTGGATTTTAAGATAAAAGATAAAAAAAAGTTGTGCCCTTGTTTCCTTATTTCCCTTTCTGTAGGTTAATCCAGCAAAAAAAACATCTTATGATGGGTTTGATGGTTCTAAAACTTAAATATCTGAACTGCACTATTAACAATTCAGAGAATATTAGAGAATGCCTCGAGTCATCTCACAGATGCGGCGAACGTGATTTCAGTTTAATGATCTACAGAAGTCCCTGTTGGCTTGGCTAAATTGGTATGCATGCTTATGAAACGCCGGCGATATCTGCATTTTGTTGTTTCGCCCGCACGCTAACAGAAGAGTTTGAATTCCTCGTTGGATAGTTGCTAAGTAAATACATCATTCATTCAAGTATTATGTAAATATTTACAAGGGCTGCGCCACATCTCGATGAATACGAGAACAGACGATGCAGAAATCAGAAAATGTCACAGTGGGAAACGTCTTTGCAGTATAGACGAAATGAGACGATAATACAGACACTGACCCGCAATTTATAAAATCTGAAATGCAGGGATTTGATTGCATTATTATTCTGACAGGCCGTATATTTCTGCAGGAGCAAGATTTTCTAACATGTGGGCTAAACACTGTTTCTTTGAGTAAATGTATGCAGAAATAAGGCATAATGCAGAGTTATTCTTGACTAGCTTTACTGAGTTGCACATAATGTATGCCTTTTAACAGCATACATTCTCCTTCGAATGTACAGCATTTTTCTCCTTCGACACAAAGACTGTTATTTAATGTAATTAAGCTATATTGTAGGATGACTAAAGTTACATTTTCAATTGAATAAAATCTTATTTAACGCTTTTCACAATTTCCATTGTTGCAAAGCAGCTTTACATACATCATAATTAAAAACAAATTATAATGTAAGTTGTTAATATTTATAGATTACGCAAAGTCAGCAGTCTTCCAGTGAGTAAGCCAGTGCCGACAGCGGCAAGAAACCAGAACTAATAAATTTATATATAAATAAAAGTGGAGAAAAAACCTTGGGAGAGACCAGACTCAACTGGGAGAGGCAGTTCTCCTCTGGCATATTAAAATAGCTCTGCAAGAGAATTAATGTTGTAAATTCAAATAGAAGCAAAATGATGTTTTAGTTTCATATATACATGTCTTTAGATTCATCTTATTATTCCTTTATTTTATATATTTTTGCACAGTCTAAAGAGTTGGACAGGTTTCATTTCACTGCAAGATGTATCTTACATACAAATCTTGAATCTTGAACACTATGATGCAATCAAAACGAATATATAAAAATGAAATTTTTATTGGTTTTATATTTAGACTGTCACTCCAACATTAATCTCTTATATAATTCACCCACAACTATTGTATATTTACTATTTATTATTAAAGTTTCTCGAGATACACAATCATATGCCTTTCATGGCTCATCGGTTCTATTTGCATCATAGCAGGAAACCTATTGTCAAGTTTATAATTATATACAATGTTAATCGGATTATTTATGTCATCCATGGGACAAAATCCCCTGCAATCAGAATCAGTAACACAACAACATTCATTATAAACACAATGGAAGTGTGAGAAATGAGGATGAAATCTCCTCCCACTATCACCTCCTGACCAAGAACAATCCAAACAATTCTTCCATCGCCTGTCTGATAAAGGGATTTAGCAGATTGAATTTTAAAAACCAATTTTTTTAGCAAGAAAGAAGCAATTGGCTCAGTTGGGACTGGAGAATGCTTCCTTTCCGCTTTAAATCATAAACCAAGAGATATGAAACAATCTGGTTCTCTCTCATCTGTACATACCATTAAAATGGTAACAGGATTTTACTGCATGGTATTAAATACTCTTTAGTACTGTAATTTATTAACACAAAATCTTTACCTTCCCTAAATTAAAAATAGTACAACTAAAACAATTAATCCTCAAACCATTCCAAATCAATATCAATTGTACAAAACCTAAAAATAACATCTATTCTACATGTTCTATATGCTACGGACTCAAATGTTGTGTTTATTAAACATGTTGCTTATTTCTCTAACACAGCGAAAAATATCATGAGGTAGAAGTGAGATGTTATCTGTTAATGACATGACTGGTGTCTTAGCTACTTACAATTCACAAACATGATTTGATTACACTTAAAAAAAAATCAAGTTACGTGTATCTGGAGAGAGGTGTGCAACACGACCACACGCCATGTAATTGCTTCTCAAATCCCTCGTCAAAGGCCTGGTCCCAAAAAATAAATATATAAATAAAGTAAATTATCATAAACTCCTTATTATGGATTACAGTTTCACATTCAGGAAGAGGTTTGAGACTAGACCAGTACTTGAAAATTATACTTGTAATGTCATGAGCTTTGAAAAAATATGACCTAACAAATGTGTTTGGATGTCTATTAAAATGATTTACATCCGTTTAAACCTGCTGAACTGACTTAAAACCTAATGGGTGATATTCAACATAAACTTCACTTAAACGTAACATAACTGTCCTATAAACGCCAATGAACTGCAATTATTCAATATGTGACGTAAACGTGATTTGGCTGATTAAAGTAAATATTTGACTTCAGTATGTGGATAGAAACAGGAAAGGTCTTCGGTACAATAGAAGTATTATTTCCTGAAAATACTTTATTTTAAAGTGCAAAAGTCTAATAGCATACTTACTGGCTCTTTAAAAAGCTCCAAAAGAAACTAAGATGAAAAAAGTGTGTCCAAAATCCTGGAAATAATTTCATTTGCAGATTAAAAAGGACAAGCTGCGTGCCGCATGTCGGGCGCGGGAGCAAGCGGGCCCGTGCGACGGCGGGGGACAGAGATTCAATCAGCTCTCTCCTGGGAGATGCCCATCGCTGCACAAGGATACGCTGCTCTTGTTTACAGTGTGAGCTCTCACAAACTATTACAGACACCTCATAACGGAACTGCCAGCAAATATCTCCTAGAAGGCATTAAAATCAACGCCACTCAAAAGCAGTTTGCAGCCCACTTTTCCAGATCTTATCTTCTCACGCCTCTCTCTCTCTCTCTCTCTCTCTCTCTCTCTCTCTCTCTCTCTCTCTCTCTCTCCGAGCACATGCTAGTAAAAGATGTGCAAAAGTAGTTACGTTTTACAACACGTCTTGTTATCAGACTTTCCCCATGTGGGAACTGTAACAGAAAACAACAGCTGTGAATTTTAAGCACGCTTATAATTTTGTTTGAAGAGTCTGTCAAATTGTGCTAGTAAAACAAAATCCTGTAAAAAAAAGATATTTATGGCACCTGGTGCGCCAGAAATGTATTGTGAAAGATCCCTGTAAAAATATGTTTTCTTGTAAATTTGCAGTATTTTACTGTAATGTGATGGTTTTTGACCATATTTTAGAAAAATCTTTAAAAGTAAAATTACATTTTTGATATTATACATAAAAAAGCAGTAAACAATAACTTTTTTGACTATTATGATGCAAATTTCCCATGTGCCGATTGCTTCAGTGATTATGGTAGGATAATTAGAAAAGCATTAACACTCCGTTCCCTTGATGAAAAAATAATTTTAAAGGGTGCAATGGTTCAACATCTTACTGTGGGCAGTCGTGGCCCAGTGGTTAGAGAGTTGGACTCATGACCAGAAGGTTGCTGGTTCGATTCTCAGGGCTGGCGGGTAACGGCTGAGGTGCCCTTGAGCAAGGCACCTAACCCCCACTTGCTTACTATACAAAATGTACAAATGTATGGTACAATACATTGTAAGTCGCTTTGGATAAAAGCGTCTGCCAAATGCGTAAATGTAAATGTAAATGTAAATGTACTGTACTGTATCACTCGACAACATTAAAATGTTTCAAATCCTGGAAGCGTGCTTGACTATGTCGTGTGTCTGAATGCATGCATGATTCAGCCGTCATTTAATGAATAACCTCTGCATCCACCACACGGATCGATACAACAACGTAAACAAACTTCTCTCAAATCAATATCTGTCTATAACACGGCAAATTTTCGCTGTAAACAAGGACTTTATTTCAGTGCCATCCAGCACAGTTTCAGCTAATGTAGTGCATGGTTAAAATGGATTGCAAGCTTTTAGCAAATAAGATAAGGTTAGGTTTTTGTGCACTGAAACATCATGTGTCAGGTGTAAAAAGCTATGAAATGCAGAACCCAAGAATTTACAGAACCCAACCTGACGCAATGCACCGCAACTTACATTCATGCATTTGGTAAAGCGACAAGTTATACATATTTTTTATAGTACAGTATGTGTTTCCTGGGAATTGAGATACATGACCAACAACCGAATCAAAATCGAGAATGTGTGTTGGATCTAAAATCTCACATTCTGACAAAACTTTCGACATAAATCTGAACTGTGCGTGACCGAGCTGAGCTCAACAGTTCAAGAACTTCCAGGTCACAGCCTCTGTGTCATACACTGGAAACGCGTTTCTCATTTGGCAGGAAAAAAGCATCAGCGTTCAGTTCCTAAAGGCACTCGCTTGACTCTTTCCATCTGTTCGAGGCGCTTGCCAAGCAGGTCGACTACGGGGCACGCGTAAGTGGACGGGTACCGCTCGGTAACGGGGATGACACTAAACGCGTCCGCTCCGGAGGCGGATCGTGAAATATATCTCAGGAGTGAGCAGGCAGCTGTTCAAAGGAATTACCGTCAGCTAATGTGGAGATATCCTGCCCTCTTCGTACGGGCTGATCGTTCGTGAGACGGCCGCGTGCATCTGGGAGCTCTTTGAAAGCGTTTTAGTACAATTAGAATGACTCAATTGAATAAAATGACTCAGGTAGTGATTACCATTACCCTCATAAATAACATGACCAACAAGCCCAGGAAAGTTTGCGTGATTTATAAAAATTGCCATTACGAGATGAAATTAGGATACACAATCGGCTGCACACGGCAGAAAATAGAAACAACTGGATTTGTATGAAAGAAAATGAGAAACTTTCAATATTTACTTACCTTCATGTCATTTCAAACCTGCATGACTTTTATTTGTCTGCAAACCCAAAAGAAGATATTTTGAAGAATGTTGGAAACCAAACAACATTGGCCCCCATTGACTTCCACTGTATGGACACAAAATCTTCAGAAGAAAGACTCAAATACAGGTTTGAAATGACAAGAGGGCAAGTAAATAATGACAGCATTTTCATTTTTGGGTGAACTATCACTTTATTAAGAAGGTAATAATTATTCAAATAACAAATCATTTGAAACTGGTGAAACAGCCCTGCCTAAGTAAGACAAATAAAAAAGGGATGAAGACTGCCTTGAAAATTGTGTGTCTGTCTCTCTCTCTCTCTCTCTCTCTCTCTCTCTCTAAAGACTTTTTAAACGATCTAAATAAATTGAAATGAAGCAAGCTAACAGTCAAGTTCAACCTTCCTTGGTTTCCTGAAGGGCGACAGTCATTTCAGAGTGGATTAACAAGTTAATGTAGTTTGCGGCAACTTTTGATGGAATAAGTTTCACAGCAGCCCGGCTCAATTCTCATTGTCTGAATTGCTGGAGGTGCGTTCACGGGCCAGGCTGAGTGAATCTGAGGACAAAATAATAGATGAAACTGTGAGCCGACGGTCTTTGCTTGGAAAAACTGCTGGGTAACTTCACCACAGATTCTTGAGGAAATAAACAGAGAAGAACTAAAACAACAAATGTGGTTGCTGTGGAAATGTATTATTATTGTTGTTTTTATTGGAGCTCGTGTCTGTTCTACTGTATGTATACTTACATGTCAAGCTGTAATGTTGTATTACTGGCACTTCTTGTGAATCGCGTGCTGTTTTCCTCAATTGTAAGATGCTTTGGATAAAAGCGTCTGCCAAATGAATAAATGTAAAATGTAATGTAATAAGTCATAATTTCGAGACATTCAAAGCTGTATTAGAAAGCTTATCATCTCCTAAAGGAATCGGCATCAAAATGCTGTGGCGTTCTCAGGAAAGAAACGCTCTTGATGTCAAGTGACGTCACGATGAAGCTTTTGAAAAGTCGGAAAAATTAAACCTTTTCATTTCAACGCTCGGCCTTTGATAAAAAAGTCATCCTCGAATCCATTCAAAGATCATGCTTTATTACTACAAAATCAATTCTCTGCCTCTTTTTACTATGAAAGCAGAAAAGCAGTTCTCGCCTCTGACAGCGATCACAAAAGATATAATAGACCTGAAGATGAAGCAAGCAGGAATATTTCATCTAGCAGGTATTGAGCGTTCTGACCGGCTACTTCTCATTCGCCAGCACGTGTTGCATCTAAACAGCAAGCATCTGAATGTGAATTCCCTTTGCTCGCAGAAGAGCTACAAAAAGGCTTCCTGTCAGTTGTGAAGCGTTCGCCTCTCTTTTGTGTCTGGGGATTGAGGTAAATTAACCATCCGCATGACTCGGTCTGGAATGATTTGGGATGGGTGGCGTCAATAGAGTCGGGTGTCCTGAACTGACTTTTGTAAAGCACAATGAATGCTGTGAGGAGAGAGAGAGAGAGAGAGAGAGAGAGAGAAAGAGGGGGAACTATATTATGTATGCTAGTGCTTTCATAATATAACTGAAGTTGCGAAGCTGGCGGTAAAGTGACATCCATCTGTCTTCTACCGCCGTGTTGACTGTCAAAAGAGACTGATCGAATCTTTAAACTAGACCTTAAGCACAAAAGACAATCTCTCTCTCTCTCTCTCTCTCTCTCTCTCTCTCTCTCTCTCTCTCTCTCTCTCTCTCTCTCTCTCAGACCTAGACATATACTGTACTGTACATTCATCTACTAAAGTTAAAAAGGGACTTTCTTTTGATATTGACAATGCTTAAATTATTTGGCTAGAAGCATTACATTAAATTACACTTTAAATTTATCAAAAGTTGCAGCTTCATATTTTCTGGCCTAAGAACAGAGAAACAACATCTCACTGTTTTCACAGCTTGCAAACTCAAAGTAGCAGGCATCCCAGTGTATTTCCATGACACCATGTAAGCAAAACCTATTTTTTCCAATCAAAAATAGTCATGAAGCTGCATTCGGCGGTTGCTCGCAGTTCAGTTACGCAATACACTTGGGTAGGACCAGTCAAGTTTCGTGTTGTCTTCAAAACAGCGAAGAAGAAGAAAAGGAGAAGGGGGGAACAAAAGAAACCTTGAGAGGGGAGCGGAGTCGGATAATCTCCTCAGAACACAGAGCGCCTGTGTGGACAAGATGTAACAATTCAAAACGCACACAAAAGGGATTTAATTGAACTTCGTAGAAATCAATAGCCCAGCTTTGGTCCATTTCATTCCATGACAGAAATCAAGACGCTAAGTGAATTTTAACTTGAGGATGCCAGGGAATGGAGAGAGGGAGAGAGAGAGAGAGAGAGAGAGAGAGAGAGAGAGAGAGAGAGAGAGAGAGAGAGAGAGAGAGAGAGAGAGAGAGAGAGAGAGAGAGAGAGAGAGAGAGAGAGAGGGGGGGGGGGGAAACAGAAGACAGAGGAAAGGAATATTGCTCCCAGGAAACTCCTTTAGTGGCAAATTGAAAACTAGAAAGGCACCCAATGCACAATAAAAGCTCTTCTGCATGTGTCCTACCATTTAAAATCATATTTAAAAATGCTATGCAAAATGGCTGCCTCTAGAAAAATCTACAATATAACTCTTAAAACATCAATGAAAACTACTAACAAAGCCATGTTTTCACCATTACAAAATTAACCGTCAAATATGACAACAGTTGCGTTTGCATTGCGCAAATTGAAATTGTAAAAAAAAAAAAAATACCGCCCAATGGAAACACGTCAATTTTGTAAAAACTCCCATATATCGCAGAAAAGATCAATAAAGGACTACAAAGCGATTTTTGCAATACTGCTGTTTATTTATCGCATTTACAGGTCACGTGGTTTGCAAAAAGGCACATGATCATTGTTTTAAGATGGCTTGGTGTGTTTGGGCTAAATTTCTCTTCCTACGGAAATATATCAAAATTGCATACATTTTGCGCAAATCTGTAATGGAAACCCGGCTTATGTGCGTCTCAAACGTTATGGGCAAATCATAATTAGGCAATTTCAGAAGTGACATATCTGCAATATCTATTTTATAACTTTTTCCAACTCTCCTTTTACTAAAGACTTTACCTCTATTCTACTGCTGCATTGCATGCGTTGGCATTTCCTCCAGGAAATGCAAATCTACTTATTTTCATTCTGCTCCACCGAAGCAGAATCCTTATCATAATATAGTTACAGATCCCAAGCAAAAAATCTCACAATGGCACCCGAACGCACATACCATCAAAAAGCCAAAGACAACTGTTTTTCTACAGAGCACAACCCCTGAATTCAAAGGTTAAACCAACCTCGACATGAGGGTCAATTTCAAGGAGTTTTGGAGCTCAAAATGAACCGGTGGTGAAATATACAGTAATTTGGAGCTCACTTATTGGATTTGTGGTCCAGGAGTCTGTCATCCAGATCCAGCAGGGCAGATGCGTTGTGGATCAGACGACTGCTGTATTGGATGGAGTTCCTCCTGAGGGTGAGGAGACTTTGGCTAAACTTTATTCCCATCTCTTCCAGCTCCCGCGTGCCTGTTTGTAGACCCTGCGTGGAAAAACAAGATTGACGTTTGCGATTCACGATTGATGGGTGATTGATAGTGGGCTGTCAAACAACATCTGCAAGCTTGTCTTTTAATTCTAGGGTGCTATCTGTAGCCGTTTTGTAAGTGTGGACACATACTGTAGTTAGCCAAAGATAAACGTGCAGGAAGTATAAAAGCTCAAAAAACTTGTAACAAAAACACATTTTAAACTATACTGTCTAAAACATTTCGGGTTGTTAGCTCTTAGTGGAACATGTCTGCAAAGATGGATTACAGCCCAAGCCAATAGCCCCTCAGGGGCATCTGCTGTGGGGTCCGAGACCTGGAAACAAGCCACTACATACGTTCTCATAATTATTCACTATATCTCACAGCTACGACTGTATTTTTCATATTTGTGATGTAACTTCCCATTATCTGTGCATTTTATCTTACATTCAAGAGCCTGATGGCCCAGGGGCTCATATGAGAGAGATAAACTATGTTGTGGTTATCTGCTGGGGTCTCCTATGACCTCGGGACTAGTTAGTTAAAAGCAACCTAAAAATGTTTTTCTTCAGTTCTGAGGAAGAAAGTCTAGCATCATTTGTTCACAGCTGACATCTTTTGTTTCGTGGAAAATGTGCTGCGAGTAGCACCGGAGAGTCTGGCTTTTGCATTAATCTGCATTGGCAGCACACAACTACACACCTCCTGCCGAGCCCCATCTCTGACCTCATATAACGCATCGTTCCGGAAACGAACATTAATAGAAATCCAGACACTAAAGATATTTTCTGCCTACAGTAAACAAACACAACACGGGCATTGAAACTTTCACGGTATTCTGGGCACACAAATAACCTGAAGCCCTGACCCAATGGTTCAATGAGCTGTGGATTACGGCAGGTTAACAAAATCAATAAATCTGCAGCGTTCCACTTGCCAGGGAAACCACAGCAAAGTGTTTGTGGCTCTTGTATCATTCAATGGTCGGTAATGACTGTTGAATTCTAAACAAAACACCAACAACAAAATCACACAAGAAATTTTGTTTTAACAATAACAAACTTATTTTGTGGCCCAAATTAAATTTATCACACATAGTGTGGCCATCTCATACAAACAGGAGCCTATTAAAGTCATCTTTTATTCATGCCTTTTTTATTGATTATTAACAAATTATTAATTTAATATTTATATATTATTGTTTTTAATCTTGTCTTCATATGTTCCCTTCAAAAATACAGGTGCTCTTTTGTCATATATGCATAGCGGTTTAGTGTTTGCAATCATTTATATATTTTACGACGGCAAATATTGGGAGAATAAAAGCTCTTGCCCTGCTTTATTGGAATAAGCTTGTCTCTCATGTTGCCGTGGTTTACATTCAAACTGAAAGTTGCTCGAATTCCGACCGTCATGTCCGAATGTAGTGTGCAATGAAAAGCCGATTCCAATTTATTTCTGAATACTAAAGCATTAGACAAAGCATTTAAAAAATCACAACAATACAACATTAAATGCAAGAGAGAGGTAAATAAATGAGTTGATTTAGAAGATGGCACAAGACTTTACAACTTTGTCAATAATGTTGTAAACCTCAATGTCAACAAGTCTCCGAAGGTTCTCTCGAACTACAGACGGCTCTATATCATTTCCTACCATAGTAGGTAAAAATGTATTTCACAAAAGATATTTTGAAGAAACAGCTCTGGGGCCCTTTTGACTACCATTGTAATTTTTCCTACTATGGTAGTTAATGGTGCCTTGACTGTTTGGTTACAAGCATTCTTCCAAATATCTTTCACTGTGTTCATTAGAACAAATCATTTGGCGAATTTCTTCCGCAACATTGGAAACATACAGTTAACTCAGTTTGACACCATTCACCAGAGGTGAGGCGACCTTGCAAGCCAAGAGTAACATTCATTATTTATTATTAAAAGCTGAAATCGGAAATGATCGCTTGGCAGGCAATAATATGAAATAATAATGATTAAACGCACCAAAACAAGCGGGGCAGCAAGCCACAACAGCTGACCGCTTCATAAGTTTGGTGCAAACGGTTTACCTGAAAACTGTTATTTACTCTTGTTCTTAGGTATAATAAAAATAGTCTATATAATGATTCTTTAAATGTTGTTTGGTTGTGTTTCACCAAATAACAGCAGAATATTAGTTAAATATATGAGTAAGACAACATAATTATTGACAGATTATTTCTTTTCAGGTAAACTATTCCTTTAATTCATCAGACGGGCCACAGACACGCTATGCCTCAATGCATTTGTGTGCAATCAGTCATAAGACAAATGGTTTAAATGGCATGAAAACAGACATGATTACAAGGCGGGGTTTTTTTTCGATTGTATCGATTCTCGCCCGAATAAACTCCTTAACCCTTCTGCTCTGCCCACAGTCACAACCTGAATATTTTAAAGATCCGTTTTCACATCAGATTAGACCTTTCATAACATCATAATGATCGCAAAGCATTTCGCCAAGAAACAGCCGCACCTGCCCGCTCAAGCATGTTATTAGCGTGTGAACACCGCGTGATTCCCTCAGGAAATGCAGCAACAAATCCCTGTGAGCC
Organism: Oreonectes daqikongensis; assembly: GCA_026939265.1. Lineage (NCBI taxonomy): Eukaryota > Metazoa > Chordata > Actinopteri > Cypriniformes > Nemacheilidae > Oreonectes > Oreonectes daqikongensis. The sequence goes on along the minus strand of JAOTQM010000036.1, from coordinate 6,960,729 downwards.
CTTCATTCACACAAACCTCGGCCTGCGCTGGGAACACAGAGCTGATGCGATTGTGCCCCTTCTATGTGCAAAGTTATGTATTATTAGTGAAGATTTATTTATGAGAGATCACTGCCATAACCTCAATTATGCTGTGACTAGTGGTGTACAATGTAGTGAATTTGCACCGGAAGCATTATTTGATGGGGGAGTTTGGTCTATCAAAATATGCTGCTCCTGACCTCTTTAAGGTTCCCCATGAAATCCTAAAGACATTATTCCAGAGTATTTAAACTTGTTCCCCACATTCATAGAGTTCATATGCTATGACTAGTGGTGTACAATGTAGTGAATTTGCATTGTGAGCATTATTTGATGGGGAAGTTTGGTCTATCAATGCTGCTTTTGACCTCTTTAAAGGCGATTTTCTCAATATTTAGATTTTTTGCACCCATCCAGAGTTTGAAATCGTTGTATCTTGGCCAAATATTGTCATATCCCAACAAACAATATATCAATAGAAAGCTTATTTATTCAGCTTTTGGATTATGTAACAATCTCAATTTCAAAACCCCATAATTTTGACCCATAAGACTGGTTTTGTGATCTAGGGTCACATATATGTATACTGCTATTTTATGAGTCAAATAATAATTATAGATTATGCCAAACACAAAGTTATAAAAAAGTTCCACCACTTTTTTTTTTACTTTAACCCTTTTAAAATGGAAAGTATTGAAAAAATATGAAAACACAGAAACTGTATATCACAGCTATTCAATTTATAATAATAATAATTATAAATTCTGCCAAACAAAAAAATATATATTTGTATATTATATAACTTTTATTTACCTTTTTCAAAACTAATTTTTATTGAAATGAAAAACAAAAATATATGTACATTGTATATTTGTATATTACTGCTATTTTATGAGTCAAATAATAATTATAGATTATGCCAAAAAAACATCATTCAAAAAGTTACACCACTTTTTAACATTCCTTTAACGTTAATTCAAAACTAATTTTGACCTGAAAATTGAAACCTGAAAACATTTATCACAAAAAAAATATTTTACAATTGTATAATACTGCTATTTTATGACTCAATAATGTATAGATTATGCCAAACAAAAATTACAATTAACAAAGTTACAAAACTAATTTTGACCTGAAAATGGGAAATACTGAAAAAAGATATCACCACAGTAAATGTATATTTGTATATTGTATATTTGCATACCTAAAAATGTTTCCAATAATTGCAAAAGCAGACGCAATGAGAGTCATGACATTGGCCCTCGCCTCTTTCTCCCATCCCGCTCTCTTCAGGAACCTTGTCACTGTAGATAAGTAAGTCTTGGTTGTGAACTCAGCATGGCAGATGAGTCAGGAGAGAGCGAGCGTTGGTGCTAATACCTTAAGAGTCTCACCGCACTCTGGGGAAGCAGCCAAATTAATAGGGAGCCGTGCGAGGAAGAGAATGACGGCTGAGCAACACCAGGCAAACCCACCTACATCTGACCTTTACGTGACGGAGAGGCACAAACACGTGGAAACACACACACAAGCGATTCGCACCACAAACACGTACGGCCTGGTACATAAGGCACACACACGAACGTAAACAGACTTTTACCCACAAAGCCCGGCCTCTCTCCAGCCGGCCAATGAGATGCAGAGGTGTGGAAAGCGAGGGAGAACGGTGTTCTGGGATCTCGCTCTTCAATAATTTAGAGCAAGGGGGCGGGGGTTTGATGCATGGACAGAATGCATAGAGGCCAGGCTGTTTGCTCAGTTCAAAAAATCGATTCGTGTCTTGTTTGCATTGAGGAGGCTACACTGATCATTCTGACCGGCGGCAAGCTTTTACTTCTGCTCGGATGCTGCCGGAGATGTCAAAACACTTTGACTCTGATATTCAAAGAGGAAAGTAAACACGTTCAGTTTGTTTGCTCATGTTCTTAATTGCGAATTAAAAACCGAATTAAAAAGTCAGTATTTGATATTCTTTAACATTGAAAAATCACATGCTTCGGTGTTAAGCAATCAAGACGTTTGCGGCTAATTGGTCGGCGCTAATGAATTGGATGATCAAGTGTAAATAAAAACTGATACGTCTTCAACCAGTTAGCCGAGATAACAAACCGTTGATTTAACATTCACCGAGGCATAACGCAGTCAAACAAAAATTATGATTCACACAAGCGATGAGTCACAAACACAGCCGAAAAGATAACATCGTACGCCCTTGTTTGCAAATTAGCCTAAATTACTTTGAGTCTAGACTTCTGACTGAAGGAAAAAGCAGCGCTTACGCAGCAAAGCGTTTCGGTCGGCGGAGGCAAATTCCTTGTTTAATGCAGTGACAGTTTTTCCTGTTTCCTGTTGATAAGGCCAGAGTTGAGGAGAGCCACATGGGTGGCAGGACGACTGCCAAAGTGGCACGCATGGCGTAGCAGCTATCGTGGCCTTTCAGAGGGACCGAGTCATTAGAGGGGTAAATTACCACTCTTGATCGCTCTTATTAACTCAGAGCTCATCTCAGCGGCATTCAGCTTGTTCACCATGGCACTGGTCCAACAAATGAACTGGTACCAGTTGGGGTTAAATCCATTTTTCGTGTTTTTGATTCATTTTGTTTAATATTTTCATAATGTATGTTATACTGTCAGATTGGTTCAAAATACCAAAACAACAAGTTGGTTTCCTGTACAATAATGCAGGAACATGGCTCTCGATTTTACAAAGTAGATTTGCACATTTACTCGGCTCATCGCCAGTGAAAATCGCTTGGGTATGAATGTCGAAAAACGCTGGCGATAAATGCGCGCAATTATGGTCCCGATGTGCACAAAGCTTTAAAACCAGGGTTAGGTGCTTTTAGGGGCTTTTACACAGTTCACCCAAACCTGAATGACTTTCTTTCTTTTGTGAAGCAGAAAAGAAGATATTTTGAGAAATGTCTCAGTGGTTTTGTGTCCATTCAATGGAAGTCAGTGGGGTACAATGTTGTTTAGTTGCCAATGTTTCTCAAAATATCTTCTTTTGTGTTACATACATTCATCCAAATATATTTTCCATGTATTCAGCAGAACACCAAACAAAATTTTGGATGAACCATCCCTTTAACTTCGGACAATTCAGTTGACAATGTTGTATTACTTGTCTGCCAAATAAATGTGTACTTGTACTGTAGTGCTGAACTGAATCGTTCACTTCTCTAATATATACGCACACAAAACACACTCGCACATTTCTTTTCTCACCCTGCAATCATACATCAACTACAAGTCCCTCAATTAATAACTAGTTGCATTTCTACCTGGTTGCTTTCAGCCAGCTTTTTATTTCCCCTGAGACTGCTATTGCTTAGTCTTGTGGTTAAATGACCCTACAGGACATTTTGTAACGCCAAACTCGAACTGTTTTCCAATAGAGGTGCGAGCATATATTACACTGAGAGCTTTGCTAGCAAGTATCAGTGTCATTGATGAAGTGGGTGATGATGGGATTGGAGTTCTTGACTCAGCAGCTCCCTCTACCTGTCAGATGCAACACTGCATCGAATTTTTCATTATATAAATGCTGTAATGCATTACCAAACTATTTTTTTGCACAAATAAGTCCAACTTCTATGCTGGTATGTATTCTTGTTTTAGTATATTTCTCCATTCTACAAATGGTTTCTTAAGAAGTTTGGGCACATTTTCTTTATGCGCTGGAAGATTCAATTTGGATACATCTCGCTGTCATACCCACAAACAGCCTCTTGACAATGACCTTATATTCCAGACTTAAATGTCAACAGGAGCAATTATAAAAAAAGTAAGACTAAATTCGGCAGCATTCTGTTTGGATCCATTTTGTATTTGGGTTACACAGTAGTCTGGTGGCCGCCAGCGGGGCTTTGTCAATTCTTTGTCAATATTTAAATCAACAAATGGGACTTCAAAACAAGTCGACATCTCTTCCGTCTCTTCACACAGCACAATAATTAAGTATTTGGAAGCGAGCCCGGCGAAACGTCTCTGTCATGAAGTCCTAGATGGCACGGATCAGATGAATGGTGTTTAGTTGGAGGGGAAGTCAAGGCTGGGTTTGATAGACCATATGCTCGGTGGCCCCCGGAGTTCAACAAGAAACTTTTAAAGATTATTAAACATGAACTAAACGATTTTAATTAGACTTAATGAACATATTATTCAAATTAGGTGTCACGCAAGCATCACCTGTTTTTATAAGCTATACCAGTCAGTGGCACAGAAGTTTTCTCTTTTTCTATTAAAAACCGGTAAAATCGTCAAAGATTGTACATTAAACCATTACATTTACTTCCTTTCATCATGTCATGTCAAAAGATCATATTTTATATTTACAGGACATGTCTATCTAAACAAGGGTGTGCGTGTTTGTTTGATCGTATGCAGTGTGCATCAATATGAAATAAATCCTGCTCTCAAACCCATCGTCTCTTCCTGCAGACGACAACTGACATTTCCTCTCGTATGCCGGCATGACACCATCATTTAACATCGTCTGCTGATGAATAGCGATCGAAACAGACCGATTTGAGAAGCATGACCTGCAGAAATCATTTAGGGAGGTCTACGGCACTCCTCTGGCCTTGGATGACATTAAGATGGAGATGCCGAAAGCATCCGGAACATCTAAGCACGTATCAAATAAACGTGTGTGTTGATCCTTTTCTTTAGTATTTTTAACCATATATATAAAAGTACAAGAAAAATGTTTATGTTGTCTTTGGAAACTTGAATCAGCATATTTTCTGTATATTTGTTATTGTGTGCAACCACCAAGGGCAGCAAAATAAAAAGATTATTAGTTTTTTCATTATTTGTAGAAGCTGTGTTTTATAAATGTGTGCAGTCTCTCTCTCACATTTAAAACATTATTTATTTTGCCACGTCATTTAAACTGTCCAAAACTCATTTAACAAACAACCAACTCTTAAAAGCGCAATGTGTAACATTTAGGAGGATCTATTGACAGAAATACACTATTATACACACAACTATATCTTCAGAGGTGTATAAAGACCTTACATAATGAAGTATTATGTTTTTATTATCTTAGAATTAGATATTTCTATCTACATACACCACAGTTAGGGACAGACCAACATTGAAGTGCACTTTTCGACTTTATTGTTCTGCGTAATACGAGTTTTTATCCTGTGTATCTACTTTCTAAACTTTCACCTACACTCACGTTTGGATAAAGTTGTAAAGGCAGAAGCCAGCTGACAGTAAGATGTGCACACTCAGCAGGTCTCCTCCATTCGCTGTGCTTTGCGAAATATTGCCGTGGCCATAATTAAAAGCCGTCCTTTGAAATTAATCACATATTATGAGAGTTGCTTTAATCAATTTGCAAATATCAAATTACAGTCTCCAGCATATGTTCCTCAAAATGGCTGCAGCCATCATTATTTATTTCTTTTTTTCCTCAAAGATCCAATTAAATTTCTGGAAATCAGATGGGTCATAACTCCACTTACTGTCCTGAAATACAATTATCAGATCAATCTTCTTCAAGAAAATGCCTCTCAGCAGAAGTCTCGTGGCCTGGAGCGGTAAACTCAAAATTAACCTTGTATGACACGTTCATTGTAAAGTCAACATGAAACAGCATTCACAACACACTTCTTGACCTTGTTTCTTTTGCAGATCACAAAAGAAGATATTTTGAAGAATGAAACATCATTGGCCCCCATTGACTTCCATTGTATGGACACAGAACCACTGAGACATTTCTCAAAATATCTTCTTTTGTGTTACACAAAACATACGCTCACATACAGGTTTGAATGACATGAGGATGCATAAATGATGAGAGAATTTTAATTTTTTGGTGAACTGTCCCTTTAAGTCCCTTTATTGAAGCTCTAAACAAAGTCAAAATATCACACTAAAACTTTTTAGAGTTTTAAGAGAGAACTTCCAAACTAAACATCTGATAAGATCAGACAGTGTTTACCGCCTGTTATATGTTGACTTTAAGATTAAGTGATATCATCCAGTGGAGCGTTGCAGCCCTTTGAGAAGCACACGAACCAAAATGCAACTTTTCGCCAGCTTTGCTCGACACGAAAGTGTTTATCACAGCTGCGGCAAAATTAAACCTAATCAGAACATAGCACTCAGCATACCTAATTAAGAAACTTTGTGCCCATTCCATCAAGCCTCCCGTTTATCTTAATCCGTGTGTTTTTACGCAAAAGCGACAATACTTGATTAAGTTCGGAATAAAAAGAAGTGCGAAGGAAAAGGCAGGAGACAGGAATTTCATAGCGCAGCCTGAAATTGCAAAGCTAAGGTGATTACAGGTCTCATCTTTGTGATGTAAATGAGATTCCTTTTGAAGATTATTCATCGTTTGGCAAAGACACCTTCGCCTTGAGTGGGAGATGGATACAATAGGTCTTCCCGGTGTCACCGGCAATCTGGGATAACAGATAAATTTCGCTTAATTTTCAGTTGTGTGTTTCATGCTCTAGTTGTAAGTGCAAAGAAATGTGGCACAATATTGCATGGAGCTCTCAAAACTGTTTCTCAAATGTAACAAATGTGGACTTTGATTAAAAAGTGACAGATTTGACAACATTACATCATTTCCTTTTATCAAATTAGCAGAGTAAACCAAATTTATCAAACCTCTTTGGTGGTGACATCCGAATAAAGCTCGGACTTAACGTGATGTTTTTTTTTTTTATAATGCACACGCAGTCGTGCGTCTGATCAGAGACCGAAGACAGAAATGACACAGACAGTGTTACTCGGAATGATCCGGACTCTGATTTACTGACTGGGAACGTAATTAAGCTTCACTCCCAACCCGAATCCCAAAGCTCGTCTGGACTGCTAATTGGCATGAATTAGCTGTGAACAGAGGGAATGTTTCTCTCTCTCTCTCTCTCTCTCTCTCTCTCTCTCTCTCTCTCTCTCTCTCTCTCTCTTGTTCTCCGACTCGCATTAAAAAGCTACGAGAGGCCCACTCGAATTGGCTCTCCAGTCTAATGGTCTGCCAGGTTCTTGACATCGGCGGTGAATATCAGTACAGACTTTTTAATCAACAGACTCTCGGGCAGCCGCCCATCGCTAAAAGTACATGTACCAAAACATCTGGCCTGCCAGCTGCGCCCGTGCACGCCGCTCGTAATGAAATGTCTGATTTTCTGATCCATTAGTCCAAATCTATACGCATTTAGAAGCTCACGCGTCCTGCGTATTGTCCGACACGCTCTTCGAACGCCAACAGGGACGCAGTTTACTCTGACGTTGATGGTACGAAGGTTCAGAAGGGCGATAACTGATTTCGGTAGATGTCCGAAATAGAGTCTTTGACTTGGGTTAATGGGACTGATCAAAGAGGTCAACGTTACATTAGGTAAATGTCCTAGAATTTTTCGTTTCTTAAATTTTTATATTATTTTAATTGATCTTTACCAAAGACAAATGTGCAAAAAAGATTGTGGAACTAAGTGGCCATGAGCAAAATTAATCTGAATGCTATAGGAAAGCTTTCTCTGGGTATAACAGTTTTGCACCTGTTAGCCAATCAGATCTTTATTTCCCATCTCCTTAAGCAAGGATAGGACCGCTGTCACCTCATGTTCACCCGCTTGCCTGCACTCGTCTGATTTTATTTGAGTTACAAGATCCATTTTGGCAGGAAATAAGGACTTGCTAAAACTTAATAAAATGTCTTTCCCCGAAGAGCTGACATTCTCGAATCAGACCTTGTTCCTCAACCATTAGCACCTTTCAAAAACATTTTTCTTACTTACGGAACCTTTAAAGGTGCAGACTGTGGTCAAGAGTGATTCGGCACTCCGTCTTTTATTAAAGCGCTGCCAAACCTCCCAGTATGTTTCCAAATGTCACTGCATTACAATCTTCTTTTAAGGAAATATCATGTGTCAGTGTCTCTAATGTTACTTGGCCTAATAAGTTTTGGGTATCGACGAGATTTGATGTGTATAACATCATCAGCTACGCTAGTACCAGATAAAGTTTAAAGGAATAGTTCACCCTAAGTTGAAAATTCATCGTTTACATCATTTTCTGTGACTCTTGTCATTTCAAACCTGTATGATCTTCTGCAGAACACAAAAGAAGATATTTTGAAAAATGTTGGTTGCATTGGTTTTCTGTCTATACAATGGAGATCAAACATTTTTGTTACCAACATTCTTCAAAATATCTTCTTTTGTGTATTGCAGAGGGAAAAAGTTACACGGGTTTAAAATGATGAAAGGGTGAGTAAATTCCTGCAATTCCTCTCATTCCGTCTTCTACTTTTACTGTCTTTACCATACAAACCATGTTAAAAACTTTCTTATAAAAGTGAATTTTAACTAAACAATACTTTGTATACAAAGAAGTAACTTCTGAAAGTTAATTCTCAGGAAAGCTAATATGGAGGTATGTACAGAATGCGATCTGAAAACCGCATGTGGCTAAATAAGCAGGTTAATGAACGATTATTAAATGTGTAGACGAGAGAGAACGGGAAGATATAACAGCTGGGGAAATGAGGGATGGTCCCTCAGACAGCATCATTAGAGAAGAGCAAAGCTGCGGAAGAACAGATGGAAAGTGTCGGGGGACAGAAAGAAGGTCAGATTTAAACCAGGTCGAAAGCAGCTCTTCATTTCAACCTACAGAAGACGGTATAATTCGACTGAAAGCTATAATTAATGCGTTTTCTTGTTTGTTTGGTTTTTTTAAGGAAAGCATAAACTGAGAGAAAGTCAAGTTGTAGAATAATAAAATGTAGCAAAACCATCAGCCTTTGAGTCGTACTTTGACTTACCTTGTAGATTCCTTGATTGCAGCCGTTGTAAGTGCTTTCCATGGTGTAGCTCCGGAGAACTCCAATCTCCCTCCAAACCACCACGCGCGCAGTGGACGCCCGGGACTTCTCCACCAGATAGTTGCAGTTGTTGAAAGAGAATGCAGGAGCTATTCGGTCCAAAGTTTTAGCGATGGTCTGTAAATACAAACAAACATCTCTGCTTTGAAAATATGTTGGATATTTTCTTGTATAATTTATATTTTCACATTTTTTAGACCATCTTTAGAGACACAACAGACATCCGATGCTCTGCAGCTAAAAACACAACACATTATAGATTCTACCGACTTACACATGCCTCTTAACTACCCATTAACTCAATTTGTCATAGCTCGAGTGCTGGAGAAAAATGTTTTGAGGCATGCTAAACTTCAGATGCAGAACGCCGTCTCGCAAACAAATGTGTCAGAAAAACAGACGAAAGACTGAATAGATGAGATGAGAGCTAATGCTCCTTAACAGTCATTGTCATTAAACAACTTCATAAAAATGTATAAATACAAAAGAAAAACTAAGAAATCGTTATAAATATTGAATTGTTGCATTCATGAGATTGGAAACTATCAGAGAAGCAGTAGACTTAAAGGGACAGTTTACCAAAAAATAAAAAAAGATGTTGTCATTGATTAACCCTCATGTCATTCAAAACCTGTTTATGACTTTTATGAAAGAAAGTCATACAAGTTTGATATGAGGGTGAATAAATGATGAAATAATTTTATCTTTGGGGAACTATCCCTTTAAGCATTGTTTTTGTTTTCGTGAAGAATTCATACCCTGTAACCCGGGTCTTCCTTCAGTGAAGCTGTGTTAATAGTAGATCCAGACTGCCACAGCGTTTCCTTCATACTACAGCCGTAGAGAAACACATTCTTCTTCCTGGAGTGGCCGTGGTAATCGCAAAACACCTGTGGGATGTGATAAGACGGCGCTTTTTCAAAACTGAGATAAACAAACAGCGAGCTTGTGTGTATTTGGGCGTCTGCGCATGTAACAGCTAAGGGCGCTGAAGTCAAATGTCAGACAAAACAAAGCCTGACATCAGGCAGTCTTTTTTAGCTTTCCTGACAGAATATGAACACACCGCTAACTTTAGTCAGAGCCAGACATAATTCATCTTGTGACAAAGCGCGCGCGCACAATGAGGGCATAGTGACTATAATACAAATTTCGTCTCTTGACAGTGCGGGCGCTAATTGGCGTCGGTGCACAGCTCCATGTGTGTCAGCTTTTTTTTGTCAAAACTCAACGAGAGACGAGAGTCACGCTTTCCCATTCTAGGTTTTTGTTAAGCGACAATGATGCTTTGACCAGGTACGCCGCGTACTTATTACTGTGATTAATTCTGAATTATGACATAATTGATATGTAAATGTGGCTAATTGTGCCGGTGCTAACATCCTACGTTCTCTATAACAGGTAAGTAGCACTCCATTACAAACTAGCCAATGGTCATTTCCACATCATTCGGTAAGCGTTTTTAATGAAATTTTAATTCATTTCATTGATTAATAGATTTTTAGACGGCGGTGTCATCAGCCTCAGATGTGGGTTTGGAATTCCAGGCACTGTTCAGGTGTCCTACTAAAACTTTAATTTGTTCATTTAATTTTTTTTTTGTATTTGCCTTCTGTCTCATATCTACTTTCATTGTTTTGTTTTTCCTTTTTTGACAGGGTTATGGTTCCAATTACTCCATTTTCTGAAAAGGGACGGAGGAAAACATTTTCTTCAGTGCTTTCATAACGTCAGAAGAAGCTCGAAGGCACTAGACGTGATTCTATGAATAGATGCGACTAAAAATAAAATAAAAGCTCTTAATTCTGTAAGGCCCATAAAAGTGGAGGTCATCTAACACCATAAAATGTCTGTCAAAGAAAACTGGGTTGTTTTAATCCTGGCGAAGTCAATTATTTTAAATCCTCTTTTAATTATAGACGGTTTCAAAGTAACAATATAAACAAACGTCACTGCGCATGCACGCTTTTGTGGCCTAAACTTAACTTCCGGTACCCATTCGCAAAGAATAGAGTCCCTGCAGATTATTTCTGATAACAAGCAAAAGAAATAACAAGTAAATGACATTAGCTAGCAAATTAAAAGTATGTCTAGACAGTATTATTTTGGGTTACCAGTAGAAGAACCGTTACTTGGCTAAACTTTGACAAAGTTACACGACACATTCAACAAATTGAATCAACATCTCCTGTCACAAGAAAAAACTCTGACATTGTCCAACACATCCATACATCGCTAACTTATTCTCTCAAACACCCCTTATATCACAATTACTTCCGAACTTGTAATCCCAGTAGAAAGTAGAAGACAACACGGCTTGTTCCAGCATAAATTAAGCCCTGGATATGGGTCCTAAAGTCATTTCAAATAAAAAGTAAACTGTTAGCTGAACCAATGGAGTAGAACCTGCTTTGGGCAACTGCTGGTCGATCTGCACAAATTTCCACCTGCCATCGCAAAGATACTAAAGTATTAAAAAGAAATAAGATAATCTGTTTGTCAGTGAGGCGGAACAGTAATATAGCTTCTCTTTTATCTGTTCCGCTTTAAAATTCCTCTCCATCAATCACAGATTTACAATGTACATGGCAAGCCCTCAATCATGATATTGTCTCTCTTGTCATTTTGTATAAACTGAAAGCAAATTGTTTTATGATCAGCAGTGTATGGAATATTGTTTCACCCAGGTATGAGCGTTCTAATGCACAGACGTGCGCCCACCTGCACGTTATTGGATGTGGTCGGCGCTGACCTGCATTTACAAGTGGAAAGCTCTGAGATCATGCAGCAATTTCCAGAGAGCCCTTGTGGAACTTCAGGATTCAGAAGGTCACTTATAGTGCAGTAGGATTTAATGGAAACTTACCAGTGGAGTTCTGCCTATGCTGTTGAGGTAATACAGGAACCCTTTGGCGTGATAAATCGTCGGGCTTAAAACAGGGTCTGGTTTTAGCCACTGCCTGTTGAGATCCTCCGCACTCAGAGAGCAGCGGTTACTGAAATAAATAAATACAAGACCAGTTAAATAATGAAAGAAAGAATATCAGTCAAAAGTTTGGAAACACTTACTACTACTTTTATTTTTATTTTTGTAACTGACAATTGTAGCTGTGGGAATTATGTTGAGACTAAAAGCATACAATATACACCATGTTATTTTTTAGCATCTTCATAGTAGTTTATCATCCAGCTAATGTCTAATGTCTAAACTACAGAAAGAAAGAAAGAAAGAAAGAAAGAAAGAAAGAAAGAAAGAAAGAAAGAAAGAAAGAAATGAATGTAGGGGGTATGGAGGGTTTAGGAAGGAAGCAAGGCAGAAAGCAAAAGGGGGAAGAAACAAAAAAAAGGAAGGAGGAAAAGAAGGAAGGAAGGAAGGAAGGAAGGAAAGGAAGGAAGGAAGGAAGGAAGGAGGAAGGAAGGAAGGAAGGATGGATGGAAGGATGGATGGATGGATGGATGGATGGAAGGAAAGAAATGTAGGGGGGGTATGGAGGGTTTCGAAGGACGCAAGCAAAAAAGGAATGAAGGAAGAAAGGAGGTATGGAAGGGTTAGAAAGGAAGAAAGGCAGGAAGCAAAAGGAAATGAACAAAAAAGAAAATGGAAGGAAAGAAGAAAGAAAGAAACATAGGGGGAATGGAAAGTTTAGGAAGGAAGGAAGGAAGGAAGTAAAGAAGGAAGATTAGGAAGGAAGGAAGCAAAGGAAGATTAGGAAGGAAGGAAGCAAAGGAAGATAAGGAAGGAGGGAATAAAGAAAGGAAGGAAGTAGAGAAGGCAAACAATCTTTATGTTCTGATGTGTCTCTTTATGTATAAGAAGTTTAGTTCTTGTGATGTCACTGAAGGTCACTAGAGGTCAGATCTATCTAGAGTGACACACTCAGTCTGTTGATTCGAGGGCACAGCAGTAACAGAGCTTTATCTCCTGACACAATACTATTGGCATTTGAAGGCAGTCTGCCAACTACAGACTCCCCCACATTCACTTCCTGAAAGCCAATTATAAGACACAATGTTCAAACATTAGCAAATTGATAGGCAGCTTTTGAAACGGCTGCGCTCTGATGTTGCCCTCTGATCGCAGGTGCCTCCATGATGCCTCTTTGTTTTGCTTTATTTCTTTATCTGGAATTGAGTGAAATCACACAATATGTTGATACAACCCTGTCTTCACCTGAAAATAAATATCATACAACAAACTATTAGTGAAAAGAATACCCCAGATGTGCTTTTCATTCCATGTTGTGCCTGCCTTTAGAGAAAACGCTCTTAGAAAGAATAAAGAGATTAAAATCTACTGAGTTGAATGTGCTTTCAAGAGAAGCAACTCGACTTTTCGAAGAATGTCGCACGATTGAACTAAGATGCCTTAAGGTGCATTAAAAATTAACACAACTGCAAAAATCTAAACCAGAAGAGTCACATGACTATTAATACAACCCGCTCTTAAAGTCTCAAGAAACTGCGGCTCTTCTCAGCTGAAGTTTCAGAAAGCAGCCGCAATCTTCAGAGACTTTCACGGCATGTTGCCGTAAACATAAAGACCATATTCTACAGGATAGTTTGCAATGTACCCCGGGGGAAGCAAGGCGGAACGGCAAGAAAATCGCTCTTCAATACAACTGTCTCTAGTTTAAAGTGAATATGGAAGGCAAAAACAGAATGTACAGTAGAGACAGGATTACATTAACATGAATCACCCTGTGAGTCATGTTTACACAGGCAAGTTCTTATTTGTGCGGTTACATATTTAATGCTCGATATTTAGGCTACACCTTAAAAATTTGACAGACCAAACTAAAGCTTTGCTAAAAATGTTTTATTCTCTCTTTTACATATTTTGGCCCCATTTTAGTTTGACAGAAATAATTTATGAACACCGCTCTGCTCTGCCGTCTGATGGCAACTGAGAGGTGGAACAGTGTTTTGTCCCTTTTTATGGTTTTCCAAAAACTGACAGCACCTCTGACACGCCCCGCTTTTAAAATGTCTTGTTCTTGATATTTCACACAGTGCACTGCATACCAAGACTATATCAACAATAGCCAAGAGCAACTCTGGCCTTACCATTAAATCTGGTTCAAAATTTACAGAAGAAATTATATTTAGACACAGAAGTACACATTAAGTACTTTGAGAGTAAATTAACAAAGACAAATTATATTAGTAATAATATTATAGTAGTTTACTTATTTACATAAAAATGTCAAATAGTTATGTAAATTATTTGTTATCTTTATCAAAATTTGTTTTAAATAATATATAAAATCGAATTAATATATTTTACTATAAAAGTAATATATATATATATATAATAATATACTATTATCTAAGTTCTAAAACTAAATGCTTAAAGACCACCTGACTCCGCCCACTAAATGTCAACACCCACCTCAATCTCATTCTGCCCACCTCTAAACATCCCCTCATCCACTGACAGAGGAAAACACATCGTCGCATCTCAATATGGGACCACTAACTGCTTCAGAAATGACTTTACACCACAGCAGGCAAGAGCTAGTTAAGGCTTTAATTAAGAATACTGTTATTCCAGCGTATAGGAATTATAATACAATCATCATTTCTACAGTTTATGAACCAAAAACTTATAATGAAGCCATTAATGTAAGTCACTCCCCTTTATAATCACCCACTGATAAATAAAAATTGTTTGATGCTCACTGAGACAAGAAATGATAGAACAGTGGGAGGTTAGGCAGTTTAAAACTATTGGCCTATGATGGGTCTCCTTACCTTACCCAAACTTACAATAGTAAACGTATAATAATGATTTTAAGGTGATCTGATTGGTACGATTTCGTGGCAAAGCATAAAGATAAGTAACCTGCAATTTTATGTGTCAAACTGATATGCCAGCTTTAAACAGGCTTATACAACTGTATATTTTTTTTAAATAACGTTTCAAAAACGTTTTTACATGGTTTCAATTGGATATACATTTTACTCCAAATAAAAAAAAAAAAAAATTAACAAATGAAACCCAATGGGAAATATGCGAGAGGATGAACCTCTGCTGCTGGTGTAATGCTCTGTTCACCAGCCAGCTCACTTCATCCAGAAAAGAGTTACAGATCACACACGATTCGGTGACAACACCAATAAATAAGAAAATGAGAGGCTTATCATAGCCTCATCTCTCAGAGTCTGCCTCTTCCAATCTCGTTCCTCCTATCCCAATCTATTTTATGGCTCTTCGGTGTAACTGCTAAGCATTATATGGTGTGATGAATATGGGTCTTGTATAATTTTCTTATGATTGATTCGGCCACCATTAGGAAAGGGCACAAAAATGATCCGCTCTGCCACCTGATGCATCAGAAATCACAAAGATCAATACGCAATCCAGGAGTCACTTAAATTTTATTATTATTCTTGGTGGGCAGCTGTGTTTCTGCTTCGATTAGCTCCGTTTTGAAATGTAATATACTTCAACGCTTCTCCTCGAAAAATGACCCGCACAACCCGTTCAGACTGTCGGTAACATTATCGCTGGATGACAGCCACAGTGAAAGCGGTCACGTGCTTCCCAAAGGAGATATACAGTGAGAAATATGAGTCAAGCATAGAAGAGATTTGCTAAAAAAAAAGACTAAATTACAGGAAAATCATTGACACTAACCCCATCAGCGCACGTGCACTATTATACACACGTACAAAGTCTGATCATCTACACCAGGACAGTTCAATTTATTGCCATGGTTACAGACAAATCAGTCAGATCAAACTCAATAGCTTCTGGTCGCTTCGGCTAATGATGTTATATCCTCGTTTTCTACTCGGATCAGTTGGAGATGGGCACAATTAGTGATGTTAGTCTTGGTGAAAAAAAAGATAGAATAAAAGATAGAAAAAGAGAAATCACAGCATCTCATTTAAAAATAAAGAAGTGTACAATTTTGGCCATTATTTTGACACAAATCTTTGACATGTTGTAAATTATAGTATACTGTTGCATATCATAGAAATTACTACAAATTCTTAATGTATACTGGTGTTCGGTATTGACTAGTAAATACTGTAGTACACTTTAGTATTTACTATAGTAAACCATGGTAAATTGTAGTATACTGTAGAATAATACAGCAATTACTACATGTTGTTAATGTATACTACGGTGTTCTGTAACAAGCAAATACTGTAGTACACTTTAGTATTAACTATAGTAAATACTAAAGTGCACTACATTATTTACTATAGTTAATACTAAAGAACACTGTAGTATACATTAACAATGTGTAGTAATTGCTATAATATGCTACTGTATATTACTATTACTATGTTTTACTACAGTAAATACTAGTGTTGCATATCATAGCAATTACTACACTTTTTATTATTATTGACTAGTAAATGCAGTGTTTGGTATTAACTATAACAATTACTGTAATACGCTTTAGTTTTTACTATAGTAAACTGTTTTTTAGTATACTGTACTGTAGTATATTATAACAATTACTACACACTGTTAATGTAAGCTACAGTGTTAGGTAGTATAACAATGGTAAATACTGTAGTATACTCCGTAGTATAAACAGTATGTAGTATAAACAATTGTATTGTATGGTGTTCATGTTTTGTTACTCAGGCTCAGCCCATGTTTACAGGTGTAGTGGGTCCTCAGCAATATTCAGGTTATAAATCAGCCATAAATATTTTTATGTAAAACTTTTACAGCATATGCAGTTTGGTTATTTGTTATTTACCTCCATTATATCGCATTTCTGAAATTTTCTGATTTCTGATTTTTTTCAGGAAAAGATAATAATGATAAAATGTACTTAAAAAGAAAAATCTGTGACATGGGTGCAAAAAAACATTTATTTTGAAAAACACTCCAGCTAAATTATTTTTATTTGTGATTTACGGTTTTCTACATAAAATCATTCTACATAATGTAACAAACACTCTGTGAAAATATAACCTTGATATATTTAATATTGAATGAGTAAGACCATATCAAAGATTAAAGTCATAGTAAAATTAATAGTTGAAATCAAACATTGATGCTCGTCTCAGAATTTGATTTTGGGATTCAGCCTGACTTTCAAACTGTTGACTGCTCCTACGGTACCTAAAAATGGAAGCAAGTAAACAAAAAGCAGGTTTTTACACTGTATTTCATCCGGAAGTCTTTCGTACAACCTCACTGTGATGGAGTTCACAAAGACATGTGTCATTTTAATGAGATTTTAATGCCAAAAATGCAGAGCTTGTGTGAAAAGCCCATAATTCGGTAAAGCATAAAAGTGCACACGAAGGTAATCATGCCGTACCTTTATAGCCACGTCTCCTTATCTGTGAAGTAAGACTGGCACGCAAGCATGAAGAGCGGGACGTGACTGTAATAATGCACAATGCATTTTAAACCCAAAGCGGTGAGGATTATCATGTTCTTAACACTGTTCTTGTTCAACTCTGAAACTACAGGAGGACTGATCAATCATTAAAAGATGGTTATCACCACCTCGGGGAAAAGTCTGGCATTTAGCGTGTCTAGGAATGCGACATTTGCCTTTTATTTACAAGAACTAATGTTCCTTACAGTGATTTATAGCTGGCTGATAGCAGAGACAACAACTCAGGGCTTTCAGACAATACCGGTTTATAATCCTAAAGAGTTGTCAAACTGCCCATGAGACTGCAGGCCAACTTACAGCATTTACTATACTTCTATTGTGCATGCTAGGCAGTGTACACTGCATACTATTAGTTTAAGTGGTATGTAAAAGGATGTTTAATACGGAATGAGAAACGTTGCAAACAGTACTATGCTACATGACCTTATCACATGCATGTTTAATTCAATGAATGGTGTCCAACTTTGCTCATGGGCAGTCGGTTCTGGGCACGATTTTGTTTTGATCCAATCACCTCGGACATAAATGCCATGTGACTAATCGATCTAGACACCACAGCTAAATGGCATCATTAACATGGTGACATCATCGATTGGCTTACTCGCACCACGTGAGCATACGCAGTCCCAAATCACAAATCTCCCGTTTCCTTACTATTTACAGTAGTGGCCAAAAGGGATGTTTGCAGGCATATTTGTAAAATACTTGCTTTTGAGACCCTATCAGGTTCGAGTAAATCATCAAAATATTATATGCATGGTACAAAAGACAAAAAACTAAAGTTATTTGGTAAAAAGGCAAACAATAGTGTATCGGGGAAACTAAGTATATATGCAAAACAAAAACCTTGCAGGAAATAAAGCAAACATTGACTACAGGTTTATCAGTTATTAATATTTGTTGATCCTCTTTTGTGGTACTGAAATATTTTAGTTAAGCAGCCTAAAAAAAATTTGCACATATATGTGTGTAATTTTTTTCCAAGACTTCTAACATTTTTCTCAAAGATGAGCTTCAGTTTATACTCCAGACAACAATTCAACATGCATACTACATCTTTAAAAAATGTAGTATGCATTTAAAAAATATTTTAAAAAGTATTTGAATGACGAATGAACATGTCAATCACTTTTGGACACTACTTTAGTACTAATTACTTTTTTATCCCATGAGGCCATGGGATCTGAGGAGCCACAAGTTTAAAAAAAATAATACTGTTGAAAATACTGTTAAACCATAAGCCACTGGCATACATTAGTTCAAAATGTGTACACAAGTTTTAAACTTTATAAGTCACTTGAACTGACATATAAAATCAAGTTGAAATTGGTTATTCTTTTATAAAAGTCAGTTTAATATAACTTTTAATATAAAAAAATCTACTTTTATCAAAACTAAAGCTTTTGAGCTGAAGTTTTTGATTTATTTTTTTACAGTGTAGGTAACAAAAACATTTATTGGCTGGATATGTTTAACAACACACAAAGACATTTTCATATGTGACCTTGTCTGTATAACCTTGATGTCTCTGATATGACATTACTTTATTAATACTAAATCATGGTGAAATGAATGATTGGAATGAAACTGATGCTTATTATGTCATAATTCGATTATGAGACTATCGCCTGGATTTCACAGCCAGGGTCACATACGGGTCAACGTGACAATAAAATGATGGCAGATGGAGTATGTAGAAATGTATTCGTACTGCATTCAAACATACTACGGTATATAGAACGTGTAGATTCAACAAGTAGGCTTCATTTACGTACAATCTAGTCTGAAATGTAAAGTCAAAGATGGCAGAAGGAGCTTCTTGAAAACAATGGCACAGACAATAAAACAGGGAATTCGTCTATCATTTGTAACACGAGTATCTGTATGGGCTTGTTCTGCTGGCTGTGTTGTCTGTCCCTCTGGGAGAGGGACGTCACGTTCCCCTGTGCTAATTTTCCAAAATAGAAGTGTTACAATCCCTAACAGTCTGCTTAATGACTGTAAAGAGACAGCAAATCTTTTTTTATCTAATTAATGATCTCTGCTGTGATGCTCTGCGTCATTTTTAAGAATAGAGAACAATTTGTCACCCCGGTGAGAAGTGCGGAGTGTAGCTGATTGACTCGGATTCTGCCAGAGAAAATCACTGGCAAAGAAAATGGGGCATCATCTTTTATAAGCAACACAACAGGGACGCAGCGAAAATAAGAGAAAAGCATACAGCATTAGCTAAACCTTGAGTTCTCGTCTCGACAGATTATGAAACGTACAAAAAAAACGAATACGGTCACAGTGGGTTTGTGTGCTTTAATGGGAAATCTGCAAACAAATTTTCTTTAAAAAGACCTCATTGTGTTTTTCAGAATGTATTCTGAGAGCTCTGCTCTTTTTAAATTGATGACTGCTCTATAGACTCGCCTTATTTCCTGTTGCCCAATTCGTTACACAACCATTTTGTGTTGTATTCTACAAAACGTATAAAAGCGATCTGTTCTTTCACCTTGAACCATCTCTGAGTCACAAACTACCTCGCCCGCACAAATCAGATTCCTCCAAACGAATTCACGGCTTTTTATGTTCGCTTTCCACTAACCCTGAGAAACATAAATGAGATGCTTTTTGCCTTGTTAGGGACGACCATCACTTTGCTTCCGAGCTAAATATAATTTTCGATACAACATCTGCTTCTTTAGTCCCTCATTCCCATTCAAAACTCCAGCGGAACTGCTGTTCCGGCGCAGAGCCGGAAGCATGACTGACGCATCCCGCAGGACGCGGGGGAGCAGATGTACTATGCCAGCGACTGGTGATTCTTTTGTTTTAAGTATTGTTATATGCAAAAACACAATTTTGACTTTTTGATTCCTCGCTGTTCAACAGGCTCTTGCATAAATTTTTATTTTCTACACTGATTTTCAGCTGGGAATACACCGGTATACAGTATATTGAATAAAGGCGGGGTAAGCGATTTCAGACAAACAGCAAAACTACAATGTTACTCACATACTGATCAGAATCAAAATAACCTCCTCAGGGGTGTTTTTTAGACGATCTTTCTCTCCAACGTATCTCTCCTGGAAAGCCGTCGCCATAGTGTCATGGGTGCTAGCGTATCTCTGCTGGAAAAGTCTTCATAATATTAAACCTGTCTGACTTTTACACATCCGAGTAAAATTCAAAAAGCCTCTAAAGTGTATTGCAAATACAGCCGTTCTCAAATTATCATCTTTTGATGCGTAATTACGTTTGACGTACATCTACCATAAAAATTAGTGGTGTTGTGCAATGTATGCCAAAACACCTAGAGGTTGACTAAACAAACAACCTTTGACGATGTTTATTTCTTTCGCCATTTGAACACCCTACGATAGCCATCCATCGTACATTTAATCTCCACCATACCACAAATAAACCAAGTAGGTATGCAAGAATCCTACTGTACGTGCATATAATTCAGCTGTCAAACCTGACCTTCAACTTTCCTACACACTCTCCTGGAAGCCTTTATAGGTGTTAGCTGTACATCACAGTTGTGAAGTGCGATGTAATCAGCATCGATGACAGACCACCACAGACGATGACACAAACACACCACTTTGACACTACAGACGCTCCCTTCTCTTTAACCGGGACACAAGCATCAATCAGGACTATACGCGCTTCGTGTTTTCTGCCTACGCGTTTGTTGAGGATCCGCACTACCAAACCTTTACCATAATATCAACCAACATAAAAGGTTGACGTCCCCTCCTTTAAAAACTGTCAAATGTAATGCTCTCTTCGTCTGTGGTGGAAATCAGTCTGTATGCAGTTGGCAGGCCATGTATGCATCTAATGCGTTCCCCGATTTTTATCTTCAGGTTGTATACGGATATAACCAAATGCTATGTAACCGCATGCATCAGGCATGGTTACGATACCGGTGGTCTCTCTCTCTCACCCTCTGTCTTTTTCTATTCATGATTATTCTCTCTCACTTCAAAAACTGGAAATGAAAGCGGGCATAATAAAAAAAGCTCTTTTGTTGTGCGTGACAAGGTAGCGCAGCATTAGCACCTGTGCGGATCGCATGAGGGAGATTGGAAGCAGCCTTGTGTTGAATATTCATGTTTTGCTTATTCATGCCTGCAGGGCGCAGGAATTTTCCCAAGGGGAAGGAGTCATAGACTCTCGTTTCATATCTGCCTTTTGTTCGGCGTGGCAGTTGAAAATGAAGCGAATACAAAAAGTCATTGAAGCCCCGGCGACTCGATTGCTTGTGAATTCAAATATTCATGATGAACTGGGAAAAACCGAGTGCTGTTTTACATTCTCACGGTAATGAGAAGTGAAATCTTCATTACACGTGCTCGGTATTATTATTTCATATATTGTGTACGAGGTGATGAGGATGATAAAATATTCAATTACCTTCCTAATGGATAGAAGGAAAATACCACCACCGCAGCACAGAAAGCTGCGAGTTCAAATAATCAAGAGTGGATTTATGATATTTTGAAAACGTGGTTCTGTGACTACGGTCTTTAGTTTGAATAGATGTCATAATTAATTTGACATAAAAAGTCACATTTGTATTATAGGACATCTTCACTCCCACACAAGTATGGGAAGCTTCAGGGTTTTTTTAGGCTGATAAGCAAAATATAGTCTCCCCTTCGTAGCACAATATTAATGTCTCCAATGAGGATGTCACAATATACCTTTATTAACAAAACCAAGATTATCGATACTGTGTTAATTGTACACATTTGTGACCTTGGACAACAAAATTTAAGGGTTAATTTTTCACAATTTAGATATTTGGTTAAGATGTAACTATTTAAAACTCTGGAATCTGAGGGTGCAAAAAAATCTAAACAGAGAAAATGGCCTTTAAAGTTGTTAGTCTGAGGCGCTGTAGTAGGACGCTGCTAAGAAGAAACAGGTTTGTTTTAAGGCTCTCTTTTGGTTTACCGCTGTAATGACGTTGTAGAGAATAGATTAAACCTGAAAGCTGAAATTCTTGCTGCATCCAAAAAAAGAAAGTTTTGATATATTTACGGTAGGAAATTAACAAAATATCTTCATGGAACATGATCTTCACTTAATATGCTAATAAAAATATCCTCTCGCTCTCTCTCTCTCTCTCTCTCTCTCTCTCATATTATGAGAGTTTGTTTACCAAATAACAGACAAAACACAAAATAAAATTAAAGATGAATTTAACTGATGGCATCATTTATTTAAAAAAAAAACATTCAATAAATATCGTAATAATACAGTTACTGGAAAATTTGTTTGGCCGTGATAACCGTGCAGTAAAAATCTGATGTTGTGACGGTCCTAGTCTCCAATCAAGACTATTACTGAAATAATTCTGGTTCGTGTCACTTTATATATCATTTTACAGAAATTGCACTCATAAAGAGCAATTATTACACAATTACATTATAGAGCCAAGCTAGAAACATTTATATTCACAATAAAAATGTCTAGGCCTGCAAATCAGTTTTAACATTTTATGATACTTACATTACATATCTGTGGGAACCCTGTACTGCACTCTTCCACCTGCTGTACAAACCTTATAATCCTATCTTTTTATGTTTACATCCTTCCCAGACTCTTCTCTAACCCGTGATGTGTCAAAAATGTCCATCTTCCCAAAAGAATTCCTGTAAAATTCCCTCAAAAATTTTTAGTGTTGAAGTGTCCAACGGAATAAGTGTCTTATTAACTTTCTTAATGCATTGTTTCCTCCAGCTGGGTTTGCATAAACATGGCTTTAAAAAGTGACTTACTGTAATTGCTTTGCATCTGCGTTTGTTACATTACCACTACAGTATGTTTACTTACAGTACAGTATGTATTTATTCATTCATAATGCAATAACTGCAACTCTTTAGTTTTCTGGCTGTACTGAGCACTTGTGCTGAAGTGCAGAGTTTTATAATGAGCAGCTTATCTCCTGCTCACTTCTCACAAAACAATGTAAAACTAGTAAACATGACCACCTACACATGCTCAAATGTTCAAGAATGCAAAGGTTTACCTCATCATACAGTAATCGGGTACAGAAAACGCTTTCTAGAGCCAAACGTTGTCACCATCGAATAAATTACGTTTCATTTCATGTAAAATCCACAGATTGTGGTTTTTATTTAAATAACGATTCAAGCCTCATTCTACTAACGTATTATGATTTCTTACTAGCGTTTTGGTTTACTTTTATTTCTGTCTTTATAAAGCCAATGAACTGTGCCACCATGACAAAACATACAGGAATTTATAAATAAATGTTGCCTTAGTAGATTAAAATAGTAGCTGTAAAATATGTTAAATGATTCACAGATTGGGTTTATGAGTAAGTCCCGATTCAGTGCATTACTGCTGTAAAGCGCTTAATTCCTTGGGAATAAGAAATAATCAAGCACATGTTGACTTATGCATATTCAGATGATCCAAAACTCCCACAGTACACACATCCTTACACCTGAAACATCTATACACACCTCTGAAGACATAGTTATGTATATTATAGTGCATTTCTGAAATATAGCGCAAAATCCAGCAACATGCTGATGACATTGATACTGTTGAACTTCCTCAGCAAGATTATCTTTAAACTCTTACTCTGCCTTGACAGCAGTTAACCTGAGAAAAGAAGATATTTTATGCTAATGCCCGTAATATTGTCCCTTGCGGCAACGTTGAGGACTTAACACATACACGTACATTCTGCTTTATGAATGCCACGAAGTGTGAATTCAAGCTTTCATAAGTAAACATTTTCACATTCATGTAACGGTACATTTTTAGGCCTTGAAGTACAAACGCATCAAGGTTACTACAGTTTGTGAGAATAAAATGCTAATTTTATCTCGAGCTGCTATTCCCAGACAAGTCTTTGGTAGAAACACAAAAGCCTTGTCTGATAAAATAAGTAGCAGCAATCTGTCTAAAGCTACATTTGGGTTAGTGCATTGAGCTTCAATTTGCCTCGGCAATAAAGCCTTACAGTTCCATTAGGACTATTACGTGTAACTGACGTGAAGCTGCCTCTTCTTATTTAGTAGTGAAACTTCTGTTCTGCTGGGTTAACTGGGGTTCCTGCATATTCTTGAGGCCCATCTGAAGATTATATAGTGGCTAATATCAAGACCAGACATTAAAATTCATAATGTCACTTTGGATAAAAGTGTCTGCAAAATGAATAAATGCATTTAAGAATAATAAAATCAATGCCTTTTATTTCATCCTATAATGAAGGACTTGAGTAATTTTTATTCTAACACAAAAGAATGATGCATAATGGATCTTGTAGTGAAATTAACAACGCGTGTTCACTTAAAACACACAATACATGTTAATGTATTCTTTTCTTTTCCCAAACACATGTTGTGACACAACAAAAACTAATCTTCCCTATTATAATCAACAAAACTACAAGTAGCAGCAAGTGCATGTTGTGCCGCGACATCACTTCAGTTGCATGCATACGATGCAATTTTCTTTGTTTTAATGTTGTGATTTTAATCAACATTTGCGTGACCAAAGTTCATAAAATAAATCTGCCTTTGCAGTCAAACAGCAGGACTGACGTAAAGAAACATACAAAAATATTCTTGGAATAATAAACTTTATTTATTATATATAATAAACTTTATTCCAAGCGACTCATTGACTAAAATTGATTTCATTACATTAATAGTTTTTGGATTTAAAGGCTATAAAAATGTACTGTTCTTGTTTAAATTTGTTAAAGGTGTTGTGTGTGATATTTAGGTTGCCAGAAATTCAGGATAATATACATAACTATGTATTCACAAGTGTATAAAGACCTTACATAATGAAGCGTTTTTATTACCTTTGAATGAGCTATTTCTATCTACACACCGCAGGTCCCCTTATATGGAATTCGTCATGTTGTTTCTACAGTAGCCCTAAACAGACAAGCGGGTTATCTCCTAAATAGGTTGTCTCCATCAGCAAAGAAGTGAAAATGTGACAACATCTTTGTCCTGTGTCATCCGCCGTAGTGCTCTGAAAGGAAGGGGTGAGTGGTGGAGTGAGCCGTTGGTTGCAATTCACAACCTCACCGCTACATGCAGCTAAAATCAGCACATTGCTCCTTTAAGATGAAATTCACTTTGAGCTTAAACATGTTGTTGATATCTGTTAATTCACCTGCTAAAAACATAGAATAACATGTAATGGTTTTAATGGTTATAATAGAAATTGTATTGGTTTTAATGCAAACTATAATAGTGTCTACTGGTATGTCATGGATTCTATTGGTGGGATGTTATATTAAATTCTATTTGAATGGTTTCAATGGGAAAAGCTAATGGTTCATAATTGAAACCATCAGAATTTCTGCGATGGCTTCTATTGGTTTTCTGCTAATTTGCTAAAAGCAAGCAGCTAAGTAGCATCTAAACAACTAGCATGGCACTCCAGCACAACCCAAGGATTAAACTACTTCGCTCTTAAATGAAATGCAACCTAAGCCACGTCTATCATTTAGCAAAATGACAGTTTTATCTTGCGTTCGCACTCCTATGCTCAGCTTGTGGCTGGCAATCACTGGATCGGAGTTTATTCCCAGAAAGTTCTGAAAGAGTTGAGTGGGATAAAATAAGTTGCAAGCAACACAACACTCTTGCTTACTCATAGCAGTCAGCGTTATCTTGCCTGGGCAGCACACAGTAATACTGGCTTATGTCTAGCCGTATAAAAATCTAAAACATACGTGACAATGCTATTTTACAGTTCAGGTAGTTTTGCCAGACAAGGACAGAGAATTTTAAGGTGACGGATGCAGTTTTATTCACATATATATTAATTTGTCCCCGGGCAAGAGTTGGCAAGAGAATAGAGCTTTTTTCCTGACAGCAGGAAATGCACTGGACTCGGAAAAAAACATAAGGCAGCAGTCTGCCGTGTTATCTGAGGTAAAAATGAACATTTGGTGCAAACCAAAACACGACGCCTCGATGGTTCTGCTATGATGTCATTCCTAAAGCAATTACGACTGAATTAGACTTAGCTAACAATTTAGAGCGTTTTTTACGTCCACTCGCACAGAACATCAAGCAAGCATCTTAACCAATTTCACATGTAATGACTCTACCAAATAGCTTAAAGCAACAGTTACACCCCAAAAAGAACATTTACTCACCCTCGTGGCATTTCAAAACTGAATGAAGGATATTCACACAGGGGTCTTATTAAATAAAACTTGGTAGTCCTTTTATTTGGGTTTATAAATATAATATATAATATAATAATAATATATAAATATATTTATATATAAATAAATATTCACATTGCCATTTAAGTTTATATTTTTAGACCTATCTATGACCTCTGTACTGCAACTGACTGCAATTGGAATAGTCCTGTTTCTTTACTCACAAAAACAATGACCTCAATGCTAGTCCTGCGAAAAAGCACAGCATGCACAGCATGCAAAAGAACAATTCACCCAAAAATAAAGTCATTTATTCAACCTGTTATTCCAATCTAGACTTTTAGTAGAACACTGCAGAAGAGTTTGGAAAAAATACATTTTCCATATAAAGGGAGTGAATGGGGACTGGAGCACTCAAGGACAAAAAGGACGATAAAGTGCATTAAAGTATCAATAAAGTTTGTCTGTACAACAAGTGTCCTTATAGGGATAGTCGACCCACCCCCCCCCCCCCAAAAAGACTCACCTGAAAATCACCTTCGATTTGTTCTAAATCTGTGTATATTTCTTTGTTTGGTTGAACACAGAGAAAGATATTTGGAAGAATGCTTGTAACCAAACCATAGTAGGAAAAATGAAAAATGATTTTATAATTTTATAAAATTATAATTCATAACAGAATTTTTGGGTGAAGTCATGAACAAGCAAACAACTTTATTTGGGTAAACTATATTTTTGGGTGTACTATCCCTTATAATCCCAGCATCAGAAAGGATGACGCATTTCACATTTGGAGACATTTTGACATTCTTCCATATAATGAAAGTGAATGGGGACTGGAGCATTTAATGTAAAAAATGCCAAAAAATGTCATTTAGTTTCATAAATGTGGCCTATACAACTTGCGTGCTACATCCCGAGTGTCCTGAAATCATGAACGAGCAAAAAAGTTTATTTGGGTGAACAATTATTTTGGGTGTACTACCCCTTTAAATCCCAGCACCAGAAGGGCTGACACATTTTATATTGTAAAACTGAGACACTTCCATATAATAAAAGTGAATGGGGACTGCAGTTAGTCAATTACAGTATCATACATGTGGTCTATACAACTTGTTCATGACTTCTTGACACTTGAGATGTAACGCACAAGCAAAAAACTTTATTTGAGTGAACTATATTTTCTGGTGTACTATCCCTTGCAATCCCAGCACCAGAAAGGCTGACGCATTTTAGACTCAGCATTTAGTCTGAATACATGAAGCATGCAGGCTTGTATTCACAAGATTTACTATATTTATTTAGTATTATCTGCACTGAAATATAACATTTGCTTTCCATACGTCAGCATGCCGACGAGAGTCCAGAAGGAGACCAGATGCTATGTGATTAATTTAAATTGAGCTGCTAAAGTCTTTATTAATCCAGGTTGTCGTGGACTGCTTTGTGGAATTTAGACATGAAACCGCACTGTGTTTTCCATCTGTCTGGACACTTTTCAGAGTAGCTATATCCCTATCGGCCAGCTGATGAAGCACCCGAGACATGCTGCGAAGTGTCTTCAGCAAATAGAAAACAAAGGTCAGTTGCTTATGAAAAATGTGCAATCTGCACAATTTCCTTCAATCATGTATCGCTCGTATGTCTTAACGGTGATAATTATTACAACCCCCAACCAACAAGGAGCAACAGAGCAAGGCCGAAGACAACTAATATAAACCATTTATTATCCAATATTTCCGATACATTGACCTGCAAAATTGTATCTACATAAGAAAGGATGAAAGTTCCCTGACCCCTTGTGTCACAAGTCACCTTGAGAACAATAAGAACAAAAACGAACAGCACGCTTGAACAGTTGAACAATTACAGATGAGAAATAATGGAAGTAGATGGCAAAGTAGATGTTCAATACAATGTGTTTTGTAGGGTGGTTCATGAAAAACATGGGTGTTTAATGGAGGACAGAGGTCTGGTGACAAGAACCTCGAGATTGGACCCTAGACCCTGTTTCTTGTTCCCAGCCGTTGACTGATCAACTGCCCCGGGATCCAGTGTGTTACACTGGCCTTGCTGTGTATGTTTTCTTCTGGTGTAAATGGAATAGATGGAGCTGCCAGCCCAATCCTAATCTCGGCACCAACAGCAGGTCCCTCAGCATCCGACAGCCTGATAGCTTCGAGAACTAAGCACTTGTGGAACTACAAAAAAAACCCTCTCCGGTAAGTCCTCAAAAAAATCAGCCACTTTTAATTTAAGACTACGGAAGTAACCCAAACCAAAAAAAACTAAAAGGTATCTTGCATACCATCCAATCATAAAGGATCACGACAAGCGTGAAAAGTTACGAGTCTTCGGTCAATTTCATCATCTTTTCATTCTTTCTTTCCTCCGGTGATAAATGGACCATGCTGTGCTCCCTCAAAAAGATAAGCTGAGAATAGTATTCTCCCACCATCTCTTTCTGTCAGCTTTGATTTGCTGGATACCTAGCTGCATGCTTTGAGAATTCGGTCTTCAAGCAAGTGCGAAAACCGCATAACTGAACCTACGTAAGTGCAAAAACGTAAACATATTTTCCTCTATTATTACATCCCTACAAAACTTCACATCCAATGTGGAACAAATGCATCTTGATTGTGTAGTCAAAGGCGATTGGTTCATTTACCACGGGGCACGACGCATCACGCAACAACCTTCACGCATATCGGATAAAGTTTGAGCACAAGAAAACAAGCAATTAAATTCTGGATGGTACCCAAACACAACTTCAGAATTCACAGCAGGGAGGGAGATGCAAACCCCCATCAGACTAACTGACATTTTTGACCTAGCCTCCCGCATCAATAAGTAACACATCTGCTTCCACGAAAGCCATTACAACCCCATTGACGGGTTTTTTCATAGCATGGATAATCAATACTCCGAATTTATAGTCCCTTCGAAAAAATAATCAACATACATCACCGTGTGGATAACAGGGCGATGTTGTTTTCAAATACAAGCGTGACCCGCAGAACACAAATGGATAGATTATAAACCAGAAGGTCAGACGCTCAATATGGATCAAGCATCACCCCCCGGAGAATTCGCACTTCAAGGTGTTGGTTATGTTTAATTTTCTGTGTGCGATATAGATAGTGACACCTCGGTCTGAATCAATCAGCTGATGTCAGTGGTTGTGCCCTTTCACCCAATGCCGTGGGGACAATCGTTTGGTTTTGACCACCGGCAGGTACAGCTCTGTAGAAAAGCACTTCGATAGATGTCCCCAAGCCACAATCGTTCATTCCTGGTTGGGGAGCTCCACTAGCTCCTGGCACTCCCTCTTTCTCATTTAAAACCCCCTCATCCTGTGTTTGTCTTTAAGGGTGACATCCAGAAGCTTATGAGAACGTGAGCACTCACATTGAGAGATTGTCATGCAATGAGGCCTCCGCCTGTGAAAAATGCTTCCATTCAGCAGGCCTGCGGGTCTGTCTGATGAGCGGTCACGCATCACACCGGTCAATATCAAAAGGCCATTGATTGTTGGCTCACATCGTGGCTTCTTAGCCTCTTAAAAAACAAAGTGTGGGCTGAACTGGGTTACAGATGATGGCTTTCTAGGAAACAACACAAAACATTGTCGTCAGACAGAACGCACAAAGTGTGAGCTAAAAAAAAAAAAAAACATAGGAATAATAAAATGTAGAAATATGAAATAAAACAAATAAATATACACTCTTAAAAAGAAAGTTATTCACAGCAATACCATAGAAGAACCATTTTAGTTCCACAAAGAACCTTTTGTGAAACAGAAAGGTTCTTTGGATGTTGAAGGTTCTTTATGAACCACTTAGACAAAAAAGGTTCTTCTATTGCATCATGAAGCACTTTTGTATTTAGGAGTGTAGTATATAAATATATGAGATAAAATTGTTTGTTTGTTTTTTATTAAATTATAATAAAATAAATTAATCACTGGCTTTTATCACTATTGCAAGATCTTAAAGGTTACTTTAGTTTACAAATATCAAAAATTTGCCTAAACATTATTGGAATAACGTTAACAGTAATTAATAAAATGACAAAATTATATAACAAAAATGTACATAAAAAACACACACATATACATATATACATGTGTGTGTAAATATTAGTAAAACTACGATAAAACAATAAACAAAACTATGATAAATCTGGACCCAAACATTTTAATTCTTTCATAATTTACAAACCTGTTTGACTGTCTTTCTTCTGCAGAACACAGAAGTAAATATTTTGAAGAATATTTTGAACAACATTGACCCCCATTAACTTCCATTATATGGGAACAAAACCACTGAGACATTTCTCAAAATATCTTCTATTGTGTTCCACAGAAGAAAGAAAATCATACAGGCGTAATAAACGATGACATAATTGATATTTTTGGGTGAACGGTCCCTTTAAGGTTGCCGTGATACAGTGTATCTGCATCCGCACTGCAAAGCTGCCCAGTCATGGGTATTAAACTCAAAAGCCATCATCTGTGCTAAAGCACATGGCCTCAGAGAGAGAGAAAGAGAAAGAGAGAGAGAAAGAGAGCGAGAGAGAGAGAGAGCGAGAGAGAGAGAGAGAGAGAGAGCGAGAGAGAGAGAGAGAGAGAGAGAGAGAGAGAGAGAGAGAGAGAGAGAGAGAGAGAGAGAGAGAGAGAGAGAGAGAGAGAGAGAGAGAGCGAGAGAGAGAGAGCGAGAGAGCGAGAGCGAGAGAGAGAGAGAGAGCGAGAGAGAGAGCGAGCGAGAGGTGAAGCTGGTGTAAGCCGGCTGTGGTCACAGTTAGCCCAACGGAATGATGAACAGCACACACCGATACCCATTTGTCTTCTACCTGTCTGCCTCCAGCACATGGGGGCCTCCACAATATGTCACTGTCGCCAGCTGGACCGCCCCCATGCATCAAAACATTTTAATACAGCTCAGCCCACTTCCTCCCAGGGTTCAGATCACGGACAGGAAGCCGCCCGCATCCTCCATGTATGACGGCGTACGAATTAATCCGTGCTCTGGTTTCGTTTTCTGAGGTATTATGTACTGAAATCTTATTGGGAATGAACATCAAGCAAGCTGTCTCAGGACTGAGGAAGGAAAGAAAGAATGTTTTTAACCTGTCTAGGGAGGAGAAAGAGAAGCGTACAAACAAAAGGTAAAAACAAACAATGAGGCGAACAAATAGCTGCGGGCAAAAATAGGCGGACAGAGACTGTTTAAACAAAAAACATTTCCAGAGGGAGAAAACAAATCTGTTTTTGAAAGCTAGAACTGTGTTTAGTTTAATGTACGAAGTGAAGGCTAGATGTGGTGTAAAACAGAAACAGAGAATTTTACATTATATAACTTAAACATCTTATAAAATAAATATATACAGTGTCGAGTAGAAGGAAGTAACAAGTAAAAGCGATCAAACTCAAGGTCATTCTTCTGTTTAAAAGTGAGAAACGCAGAACGCTACATCCAACTTTTCCCTTTCCGCAGCAGGTGCCGTTTTTAAAAACACAAGCCGGGTAGCCAGTACCTTGAGAATAAAGCTGAACTTGCGTCAGCAGCACCACCAGCTGAACAGGGTCAGGCTATCTCAAATTTCCTGTCTGAGGGGGGCAAGGGTACTTCACGCCCCAAGAACAGCCAGAGAAAGCACACCTTGCTGGGGCCAAATATTCCACCGCTTCTTTCACTTTATGGGGCTGAAACATGTCCATTGATGTGACAGTATTGTACTCTGTGTCCCTGACAGGGGTAAAGAATATCCCGGCTGGGTTATTTCATTACCTGAAAGCTGTCACGATAGAGTCCCGAAGTGTCAGCAACAGGCAAAAAGTTGCTGAAGTGAATTAGCGTTCGGAGTGCTGCTGGGCACAGCTGAAACTTTGACTTGCCTTGCCATGGTCACCAACTATATGTGGGCTTGGGAACAAAAATAAAAAAAAACTTAAGAATAAAAAAGCGTGAGGCCTTGGGTAATATCGCCTTATCAAGCTGAAAGGAAAATTGGGTTTTAGTGGCATTTTGTTGGGTGGTTACATAAGCTTGCAAGTTATAAATGTCAAGGCCAATTTTCTTTTGAATTCAGATTTACTAATAGGTTTGCAGAGAGAAAAAGACACAGCTTCCCAGGAATAGCAATTTTTGTTTAGAAATAATGCGAGCAATTGAAATCTCTTAGCATTACATAACCTATTTTAATTAATTGAACTTTACCTCCCAGTTTAAAGTGAAATGAATTTTTTCATGGACATTTTAGTCACAATATACTGTTATTGTCAGTAACCGTGATATTGAATATCATGATTATCAATATAACTCAACACGTGACAGTAACGCAAATTGGTTTGCATGTTTATATTTTTTCTATAAGAGCCACAACAGTTACACTTTCTTTACGCCTCCCTACACTCTTATTTTGAGTGTAAATCTAGTGTTTCAGCAGATATCGCAATAATATTAATATGAAATTATTTTGGACAAGATAACCGTGTAGTGATATTATGATAACCCAACTCAATTGAAAAAAAAAAACAGAATTCTTCTAATGCTGTGCTCACACCAAGGGCGAGTTGAACTATTTGTGCGAGTCAATTATATAAAAAGTATGTAAAGAACTCGCGCCGGACGACGCAAATGGCGATAATTGAACTTCGCGCAAAGACCTCACGGATTATGGCTGGTTTGACATGTTCGGACGTGTGAAGACACAAGTAATGTTTTTGCGTTGCTCACACAAATGAAACCAAGTAATAAAGAGCGAGGAAAGCAATGCTTTGAGCAGCATCATCAACATTACAAGGTAAAAATTCATAATATTTTTCAAATATTGCTGGGCAGTTACATAACCTTCTTAAAGCAAATTTCTGTAAAACATACTTAAACATGTCAAGAGACAGTGGCTGGAAAGATTCTGCTTATATAGATTCGACCATTTTCTATGAAATGGCCATTGAACAATAAAGAAACTTGTTGAGGGTCCCTGTTGTTGATACACTTTAAAACTATACACATTTCGTGGTAGGTTAATTTTATGTTGGACAACAGTTTATCTACCATATCTAATAGTTCCTACAACAAAGCAATATTTGTGCATGTAATGCCTTTTACAGTAATGGGTCACTACAGTACAGCATTAATGGAACCAACAGATGTGATTATTACCTCACGTTCACTCATTCTGTAATCCAACACGCCTATGAAACCGGCTTTAAAGTTCAATCGCCTCTCAAAGCTTTTACCTCAAAATTAGACATCACACCCTTCAAGTTCCTACAAGTCACAGCGGTCAAACAAGAGCTAATTCAATTTTAGACACGATTAAACTTCATCTTCGGTTGGCGTCTTGCATTTGAACTAACAAAGAACGATTTACTGTTTGTTTATTGCCTCATTTTGCCCGGTCCTTAGTCAAGCAAATAGGCCGATCATGTTCACATCCAACGCCATGTTAGCCCACACAAGCGCTGGCGCCTTATGAGAGACCTCATCTGCTGATTTGTCACAGTGAGAGAGTACACTGGCATATGCCCGCTCAACTGTGATGAGCTCAGCCTGGTCAATGCCAACCGTCAGCCTGATGATTCATGTGAGCGATTTGCCCTAAAAGACAAAATGTGCCAAGCTGACGTTGGCCCGGGGAAAAGGTGCGGAATAGTCATCAAATATGTTCAATGAATCAGAGAATCAGACACAGTGCTGAAATTTCAGTCATTCGAAATCAAGATCGTTTTATTTTACACTCTGTAGGGTGTTAGGAATTAAAATATATGTTTTTATTAATTTAACGAAGAAAAGGTGACATCCACAGACATGCAACAGACATATAGCTGATGTGATTCACACAGGAGCTTACTATGTCAAACACGCAATTCAATCTGACAATACCGAAAGCCACTGAGAGATGAAAACAGAACCTCCAGGCGCATGGGTACATTCACAACACTTGTTTGGTCCCATGCCGGGCCGACGCCGGAGTATGCAATCACACCCCCCACGTGTTGCTCGCTCTATCTCTGTGATAACGGCAAACGCAAAGCTGCCGTTTGTCTCGAGTCACATCCGTTTAAATCTCCTCATCCCTGTAGTCGACAAACGCTGAACAGGATTGTCCTTTTCCAATTTCAGACAGGAAGAACAATCGCCACCGAGATCTCACCGTGCGCTAATGCTACGTGCTACATAAACGGCGCAGAGGGAGCCAAACTTCACTCTGTTTTATCTCCAACCAACTACAAAAATGAGGATGTTTACGTGTCTCCCAGGGCGCTTTGTGGAAAGACGGAAAAGTACACACACACAAAAATAGCTTGTTGTGCCCTGCTTAAAAATAACTTAAAACAGCCCAACTTGCTGGTCTCATAGCCTTGCCAAATGGTGTCTACTGTAGCTGGTCAACCCAATGTTCCCTGGTTGTCCAGTAAAAAACCATCTACAATAAGCAGTCAGTCCAGGTTAACATCTTAGTTTTAAGCTATTTTAAAAAACTATAAGCTATTTTAATGTAATAAATATTTGTATTATTCAACCTCATGCCATTCCAAACCTGTATGACTTTTGCAGAACAAAAAGATTTTTGAAGAATGTTGGTAAGCAAACACTGATCCACATTGACTTCCATTTTACGGCCATGAAACCACAGAGACATTTCTCAAAATATCTTCTTTTGTGTTGTTTTGTAGTTTTACTTAAGTGTGTGTATTTTATGGAAGTGTTTTTACTTTGGAAAATAAATACTGTGCTACTTTCTGAAACTCTATCATATGTTTTACTCCACTACATTTCATTAATATATTTTTACATGTTTTTTACTTACAGTACTTATGTATATTTAAAAAATCTAGTACTTATTTTTAAAAGTAAAAATGCTTCGTAAAAGAAACTATTTTATTGTACTTCAGTATTAAAGGGTAAAAACAACAACTTTTATTTAAGAAATGTAGAGGAGTGAAAAGTATGATGTATGCTTTAAAATGAAGTGAAGTATTTTTTTTTTTTTACAAAGTAAACACTTAATATTAAAAAAAATATTTATATTTAAAATTAGAAATACTTAAGTACTATGCGAGAGTAAATAAATAGTGACATAATTTTTATTTTTATGTGAACTGTCCCTTTAACATTCTTACAATCAGATTATGTTATGATTGCAATGTAACACTATTGATATTACTAATAAAAACAAATTTCACCACATTTTTTCATAAACACATTTACCAGTGTTTCCATGATTCAAAACAGACAAAAAAACATCAGGCCCCTTGACCTACATTACCAATATTTCCCTTCAAAATTTCTACAGTCTACGATGCATTTGATGGAAGCAAATGTGACCTTTTCACACCCCGTCATTTCCATTTCAAAAGGCCTGCAACACTGCTGTATTTATATCTATGCAATACTGCATTACCATATAAATGAATCTGACCAAAGCGTTCATATTTAGAAGCGTCCAATCTTAAAGGTGGGCTCCTGAGCCGTCTAAGTGAGCTGTGCATAATGAATACTGTACTAAACCTTTTAGTTTTGAAAACATTCATAGAAATAGCAAACAAGTAAACAAACATTCCTACTGAATAAAACTACAGTTATTCAAAATGGGTTATTCATTCGTATACGCTATAAATACATTATTATTGCTTTCTGACGCCGCCAACAGCGGTTCGACGACAACAGACGCAGAGTTGGCATTATTGAGGACGCGAGATCATCGCTCAAGGCATCGAACCTTCTCCCGCGTCTCTCAGACCTGTCACCAGGCAACAGGCTGACCCGAACCTCTTAATTACACCCCCCCACACAGGAAGGAATACCCTGCAGGTGAATTCACGCTATGTCAAATCCGAATCGAAATCCGTCATGGAAATTTGTGGGGGCTGCTGGGAAAACAAACAGCGTGAGATTGCATCGGTGTGCGTGTTGGTGCGTAGCGCACATGATTCCCATACATACAGTAAAACTACAGTGAAACGTGTAGGTTTGAATCTCCTTTGATTTGGATACACAAAAACTCTTTTAAATGAATGAAAAACATGATAAATAATCCAACAAAATTTGCAAGCCCCCTCCAGCTTTAGCACAATTAAATAAATCTACACCTCAACCTGAGCTGACGAGAGGAATAAATCCTCTCGGATTGAATGAGCACCTTTTCCTAAACTCGCCGCACACCGATCCACACCTTCTTTCTCCGAGCAGACATCTAATACAGTTAGCATGCCCGATCAATAGCGCTCTGTACAGAAGCTTCTCGTACACGACTCCAGATAACAGAGAAACGCAGCACAGGAGACCCCGGTCTCACAACTCACTCTGCAAGGAAATCAGGTCACCGACGCTTGTGAGGAAGCTGCGAGGAGAATCGATCATTCGGCCCGGCTCTGAATAGAGTGTTGATAAGCCGGGTGAGGAGCTGTTAAATGAAAACCGCCACAAAGTTGACCTCCGTATTGGTTTTACACATGTAAATACTATCTGGCCCCAGGACACGGGAGGATAGTGATATATGATGGCTTAAAATACAATGGCGTTTGGGGTTTTGTAACAACATTCAATTTTAAGGGCAAAAAGACCTTAAAATTCTTTGATGATTCACTCACCCTCATGTCATTCCAAACCTGTATGGTTTTCTTTCTTCTGCACAATACAAAAGCGGATATTTTGAAGGACAGTGATAACAAAACAACACTGGCTCCCATTGACTTCCATTATATGGACAGCACAGAGACATTTTGCAAAATATATATTTTTTGTTTTGTGTCACATACAGGTTTTTTCATATCATGAGGGTTAATAAATGATCATTTTTAGGTCAATTATTCCTTTTAAAATTAGATGGATTTGTATACTGTACAGATTATTGATCCGTTGCCAGATGCGACCCAACACAACCCCAAACCCGTATAAAAATAGGTGTGTGTACGTACTTGCCATTAATGACCCCGTCAGGGTTGAGCATGGGGATGATTTTAAAGATGAAGGCTTCTCTCAAGCTCTCTGCCACTGGATCACTGCTGCACAGGAACTCCAGCGTGCCCTTCATTACCCAGCTGGCATTGCTCTCCCCTGGATGAACCCTTGCCGTCAGCACCACACATGGCCGGTTACCTGCAGGAAACATTAACAACATACATCATTTCTAATAATGACTCAGATGCTCTTCTTTTCATTCTGTAGATATATGTGTTTGTCTACACACATAGAAATGGCTTCTGTGAGCTACAACCGTTTAGTTACCACACATAAGCGTATTTAACACTGAAAAGGACTTAACTTTTTCAACTATATAACTAATAACTTTGGAGAGGTTTTTACTGAGTAATGGAAATTCTTTCAAACAGGAGAAGCAAATCAGCACGATTCGCTGCTGTCACAACATTACGCGGCAATTACGGAGTGTCAGGTTTTCATTTGACGTCTCGCTCGACTCATTTAATCTGGATAGGAAAATGACATCACCTTGCTGTACAAGTTTACAAAGCCAAAAGAGATGGACAAAGCTTATCAAAAACACATTCAAATTTAATTTAGCCCGACTATTACGGCCCCGGCTGCCACCCGACAAAAGACGGCAGAAGGAGCGGCTAATTCGCATGGTTCTGCTATTGATGATTTCATAATGAGTTTCTGCGCGGCCTCTGTTTACCAGTTCTTTCGCCGGCTCGGTTTCATTTTTGGTATTTAATTGAATCTGAAAACATTCAAGCAATTATGCTATTTTTTGTGGTGAGAAATTAAATAATGACATTATTGACGCCATTTTTTGCCATAATAAAGATATACATGGTTGTGAATAGCATGTGGAATTTTGCATTCAATTACAATAAGAATGTCTGAAATGATTATTGGAACCTTTAATTTGTACTTATAACATGTCGCTCTGGAATACTTGATTCTGATTGGCCAGTCGTGACATTTCAATGGTTGTTATTCTCAAATAACAACCGCTCAAAACTAACACCCAATAACCCGGGCTTATTTCTGCGATAACAACGGGCTGCATGTACATTATTCCTTACTTATATTGGCTATTAACAACAAAATGTTTTATTGTATAATAATTGTATTAAATAAACAATTTGATGAACGGTGGCGTGTAACTTTGTCGCATTTAAGTTTAGACAAGAAGTTCTTCTACTGGTAACTCAAAATAATACTGATTAGACATACGTTTAACTTGCTAGCTAATGTCATTTACTTGTTATTTCTTTTGCTTGTTATCAGAAATAATCTGCAGGGACTTTATTCTTTGCGGATGTGTACCGGAAGTTAAGTTTGGGC
This sequence comes from Oreonectes daqikongensis, assembly GCA_026939265.1. Taxonomy (NCBI): domain Eukaryota; kingdom Metazoa; phylum Chordata; class Actinopteri; order Cypriniformes; family Nemacheilidae; genus Oreonectes; species Oreonectes daqikongensis. The sequence continues at coordinate 6,922,021 of JAOTQM010000036.1, read as the reverse complement.
AGCAACGTTTGTTTATGTTGTTGCTTTGAAACGAAATGTATTTAACACATTGCATGTATTCTCAATGCGTGTTCTCTTATTTATTAACAGCACAAGACACAAAAAATATAGAATAATGCCATCGAAGCAACAAGACAAACCTCTGAGCCGATTGTTTGAATGTTTCCTGGCTGAATGTAAATCACACTGAACCAGTGCAGAGAAAATACAGGTAACTCGAAAATGTCCTCAAGAAAAAAATGTAAGTGATAAATATCACATCAGCTCAGTGCATGAGGCCCAATTCCCCTCAAGAGCGACTGCTTCGGCTAAGAAAAAGTGGAGATCATTTAAATTCCAATTCAAGTCGGAATCAGAGACTTCGGGCCCTGTGCGCTTGTTGCTGATTTTCTGATGATTTCTTGCCCACAAACCCTCAGCTCGGCAACTCTACACTCATTCTCTCTCACTTACTGCACTGCATGCTCATAAACGTCCATTTTTCAATGCTGCAAGTACTAAATAACCTTTGTTCAAGATGGATGTGAACCTAAAGCAACATACAAGCTACAAGCCAAGTTTCCTTTTTTTTGGTTAGCAAACAGGCTTGCAACACTACTAGTTACTTTAGTTAACTAGCTAAATTAGAACAATCGTTTTTTATTTTTGCATTATTTAATATGACGTATCTGGCATCTTCATTATATCATAATGGTTCTATTAAACAGATTTTTAAAGTAATTATTATTTTTGTAATGTAAATTATTTGCCATGGTGCTTAAAACGGTTTAGTTAGTAACATGTTTTATTACCACCCATAAAGTGCAACCAATTTGGCCCAACATGCCAAATATGTATTTGTGAATTTTCTGGAAAATAAAGTAATCTGCTTCTTTCCGTCTATATGCAACTATGCAAACAAGAAGTCAGCTCTATTTCTGTCTCGCCGTGAAAAGAATCCTCCACATTTCCAGTCAACGAATATTTTCGCCTTGATCCCATTTACACGTTCACTCCGCTAAATGCCCAATAAAATATATGTTTACCGTACACATGCAGAGATGTAGGAGTAAATAAGCTATAAGAGACTGGATCTCCTCACGGTTACAGTAAGAGTCAATCTGCCCACGCTCCCGTAGGGAAGCGCGCGGACCGATCATTTCAGAGCCCGGCTTTCACTAGCTGCGCAGGGAGGAGGCTTTGGCACGTAGTTGACTTCAACCCAAACAGTATACAGAGAGAAAGCTAGACAGAACATAAAAAATGGAAGACGAGAGTGGAATATTGTGGAATATAAACCCTATTGTGCTTTTGTCTCCCACTGACATCATATAATCTAAAACATGCTGCATTATCTCTTTACTGTGTGCATGCATGCGTGTGTTAAGCCTTAATGGCCAAGTTTATGTGCTTCTGTTAAATGCCACTTAAAGACGTACAAAAGAAGGGCTTGAAAGTGGGATTATATTGCATATGTTGAGATGAAAAAAGTACAAGTTTCATGTGTATTCTGTGGGTAAATGATTTACATTACAAATTAAGTTAGTTAAAGGGATAGTTCACCCAAAAATAAACAAATTCTGTCCCCATTTACTCTAGTCATTTCAAACTTGTATGACTTTCTTACTTCTGCAGAACACAAAAGAAGATATTTTGAAGAATGATTGACTTGCATTGGTTTTTTTGTCCATACTATAGAGGTCAAGGGGTACCAACGGTTTCTTGTTACCAACATTCTTCAAAAAATCTTTTTTACTCTCCAGACCTAGATATTTTTAAGAAAAAACAAAGAAATTACGTTACTAAAGTTAGCGCACAGATGCACATACACAAAGAAAGAGGAGAAGTCTCCGCCTCCTGATTGTTAAGTACAAACCCAGCCTTAAGCTATCGAAAGCAATCTCTGTAATCCTTTCCTGTATATGCAAATCAAGTCTAATTAGAGCATATCAGACTTGTCCATTCCCCGCAAAGCTTATGAAAATGCAGCTTTTAATTCAGCCTTTTATTAATTAAAAGAGTTTCATAGGCATCTCACTTCGACTCATTTCTTGGCTTGTTAATTATCGAGCGTAATCTCATTTAGCGTGACGTTTTCGGCAAAAGCAGTCTGCGGGGAGACGCTTTCTGCGTCTGTATATTTCACAATGAGGTCACCCAGTTCTGACAATGAGGTCATCTGTATTTTACAACCTTATTATCTGCATCTCATAATATATGTTTAATGTGTTTACAATAATTCTTGCTCTCTGTGATTTTGAAAATCAGAGTTTGGCTGTATAAATAAGCTGTAAAAATGCTGTGTGTAATATTTAGGAGGATCTGTTGCCAGAAATGCAGGATAATATACATAACTTATAGAGGTGTATAAAGACCTTAAAAAATGAAGTGTTATATTTTTATTACATTAGAATGAGCTTTTTCTATCTACATACACAGCGGGTCCCCTTACATAAAATTTAGATAATGTTGGTAGCCAAACAACACCTGCTAACTACAGTACAACCGATTTGTTACATAACATGACACCTTTATTATTCACAGCCTGCCGCGAGACATTTCAACTTCTTTTCTAATGCGTCAACTTGCGCTTTCATAGGAAATAACATAATAGTGAGAATTTACAGTATGTGGATGTTGTTTACAGGTGTGACAAATCAAGAGGATTTATTTAATTAGAAGCCTGCGAGTTATATGCAAATAAACTCACTACAAATTAAGCCGCAAAGTTTATTCGGTTGAGTTACCTCCGCATTCTTTTAATCCGCTGGTCAGCTACGCGGCTTTGCGATAAACAAAAGCTTGTCTGATGTGTCTCATTAATGAGTCTTTACTCCACGATGACGGTTGACTTCTTTGTACACGCCGGAAAATAAGCAGTGACCTGCGCCCCCTTCTAATCACCAATGACTTATAAAAGCGGCTTAATTTGACGACGGTGATTGATGTTGGGTGCCACCGATTACTATTAATCATATCCAATGCCTCTAATTCAATAACAGTGCTCAGAAACGCATGAGAGAACATGTGAGACGATTATGAAAATCCTGCTATGTGTAAAAGCAGAGCTCATGTTAAGGCCCTAAACCCCAATGTGCTAATTAAGGTGTAATCCTGCAAACGGCAAATGTCAGAGTTTGTTGTTTTGCCACAGATTGCCGGCGTATGTGTGCGGTTCACAGGAACAGGGTTACTGTAAACTCAGTGGGGAATGGGGTAAAATGTGTCAACAGTTTGGATGCACCGCTCTGTTAGTTCAGCAAACTGTGCATAATTTGTCCTGTGACAGCATACAGTAAGTTTAAAAAGGGCTCATCCTATATGGCTGCCTGCGCGAGACGAAGTAAACATTATTCAATGCTATAAATATTAAAGCATTAAAATTTTTAATGGATCAAGTTTTTTTTTTAACTAAATATAGATAGAGCCCTTATAAATAATATAAAAGAGAAAATAAAATAAAATACATACACATAATACTTATACATACATCACACGCACGCATATTTACATAAAAAATATTCCATTTTTAAAAGCTTTAATGATTTTCTAAATAGAACAGGTTTTTTTAAAAGCTAACTTTTCAAATAATACCATATATTCCAATAGCATATATGCTATGTATTTTATATGAATTTATATTTATATTTAATAGCACATATTGACAAAGTAATTAATTCATGCAATTGGTAATGAAGCTGTTAGTTTTCTATTACAATAATTTTTATTCCAAAACGTTAACACCGTTTATTTTGTTTAAATGTTCGGAATATTTCACCTCAACCTCACTCTGCAGATATTAACAATATAAGATGAGATGGCAAACAATACATTTACAGTATCTAGTTTATTTTAGTGATACACAACGCCTTCCTGTCGGGATGGTGTGGACTTTTTTTTTTACCTTAATCTGTGTGAATGTTCAGATTAATGAAATGCACTGTGATGTTTCAGCATGATGTCAGCTGAGACGACACGCCCAGCAGGACAATGACAGATGGATGAGATGCCTTGCGTGTGCGAGTGTATTGATGTTTACATAGAGCCGTGTGAATCTCGCTGGACGCTGTTCACTGCAGTAAGGTGTGCTCCACTGCAGCAGCAGTTGTCACAACACAAGTGTGTGTCAACCGGAGGGAAAAAAAAACATCCCGTTTTAGTTCAGACACGTTGTATCTGAATGGAACTGCAGTTCTCTTTAAAGTGGTTTTGAAGCTTAAGTGTTTTTGATGGTACTGTATAAATACTTTCGTCCTATTCCTGTCTAATGTACAAACACACAGGGTTAAACCCCAGGTAATGTAAACACGCTAATAACTGACAGCCTCTGATCAACTTCCAAGTTCCAGGGTGGCGAGCGGGTCACTCCATACACCAACTGCAGGTCACTTTGCTGTACCTCTGAAAGCCTGCGGGGACTGTCAGCATTCTGGCAAATCGAAACGGTTGTCCCTCAACCACCAACCGAGCCAGATGCTCCGTGCAGGCCTACCGGGAGAACGCCGCAGATGTCTCGCCTCAATATTCATCAGGAGACGCCGTTTGGGCGAGAGCCGTGCTACTCAGTGGAGGTGGCCCGCAGCTGGGTCAGCGTGTCCCAGCACGTCCCTCTGGATCTCCCGTCAAGCCTGACGCATCTATCTGCAGCTTCACCTACATTCACACCTGTCAGCTCTGCTGCCGAGGTGGTACCAATGGGTTCGGATTGGAGATTGTACACCGACACCAACTGGCATGTTTTTCTAAAAGATTGAGGCAGATGTGCATGCCGACTATCGAGTAACTTCAAAGGGTGTGCCATTGTGAATTCAACAAAGCTGAAAGTTCACTACGACCTAGGGCTGTCAAATCGCGATTAATCGAATCCAAAATAAAAGTCTGTGTTTATAGAAAATGTGTGTGCGCAGTGTATATATAATGTATAATTAAATGCGCATGCACGTAAATATATAATTTGCAAATATTAATCGTGATTAATCGATTCCAAAATGAAAATGTGTTTATATATATATATATATATTTTTTACCGATTATTCGTGATTAACAGCCCTACTATGAACATTTAAGACATTAAGTATGATGTTGCATTATTACAGAGTTTTTTAAGGCCCCTATTAAAACTCACTACTTTACCATGAAGAATAAGTTAGCGTCAACCCGCACGTTATCTCCACATTCTTTCAACTTCCCGTTCCCTGGCACAACATATGTTTCAGCTAGAGAGTCAAGCACTAATACCTTATCTCACCGTGTCTTTCCTACAAACATCCATCCACCCACACGCAAGCTCCTCAACTCCTCCTCTGACAGGAGGTGTCAGAGCTCAGCTGCTCCATCTCCCTTAAAGAGCTGCCAAACCGTAGGAGCATATGCCCTCCAACTCACACATATACACACAGTCTTTAACAGAAGCTCAGCACAGGTTTGTAGACACACACAACCATGAGTCATCGTGATTCATTTGTTTCAGACTCACGCAGCTGGTGCAGGTGTTTCCAAGCTTTGGAAGCGGGACAGGCTGTGATCGTCACTAAAGAGCAGGAGTTCCCCGCCAACGTGTCACAGAGATTTTGACGTCTGAAGAAAACCTTTCGCGGGTCTACCGAATTCTCCAACATCTTCAGATGGGTCTGGGGAATAAATGCAAATTAACATTTGCTATAGTCTTGAGTCATGATAATTGCAATTTAGTAATTTAATCATGGGGGCAGTTGTGGCTTAATGGTTAGAGAGTCGGACTCGTAACCAGAAGGTTGCCGGTTCGATTCCCAGTACCGGCAGGTAACAACTGACGTGCCCTTGAGCAAGGCACCTTACCCCCGTTTGCTCCCCGGGAGCTGCAGTGATAGCTGCCCACTGCCCCGGTGTGTGTGTTCACTATTCACTGGTTGGGTTAAATGCAGAGGTCACATTTCAGGTATGGGTCACCATATCTGACAAATAGGTCACTTTCACACGATAAATGTCATATTTTTAGCGCAACGGAACTCGCAAAAGTTGTCCAGAACATATTTTGGTCATATTTTTATATTTATTATAATTATTGATATTTTGTAGAGCGGTTTGTCCGTTTAGGGCTACTGTAGAAATAACATGGCGAATTCCATGTAAGAGGACCCACGATGTAGCTAGAAATTATAAGATAATAAAAACATAATGCTTCATTATGTAAGATCTTTATACAACTTTGAACACATAGTTATGTATATTATATTGCATTTCTGTCAGTAGATTCTTCTTAATATTACACACAGCACCTTTAATACAGTAACAAAATATGTTCTTGACATGTTTTACTAGATCCACCAATCAAATCTTGGGAGCATGAGACCCTAATAAAGTCATCCTACAAAACACAACATGTCGATCACCTGGAGGGTTGAGTAGGTGTAGGGGTAGTGGTACGCCAGGTAACACACATCATCATCGTGAAGAAAGGTCACTGTGAACGTCAGGGTGTAAAACTGAGAATTTTGACCTCCTCTCGGGCAGAAATGGTTTCTGTGGAGGAGGTAAAAACACAGTTGTAACAGACATATCTCTTACAAGGAAAATACATGTAGAGAGAGGTGAGGAGAACAAAGCGATGTGAAGCAAGTAAAGTGAAGTAGAAAGAGATGAGCTAAGTAAAATGAGTGCATGTAAATAGAAGCAAAGGGATGTGAAGTGAATCTAGATTTTAACCTATTGTTCCATGACATGCAATGGTTTTTTGGACCACGGTTCTTACCTGTAATAGCAGATCTCAGAGCCTGAACGTACCCAGTGTGGTCTTCCCTCCAGAGCTTCTCTGACAGAATACAACACAGGCTGCATGCCTAAAACAACCACAACCAGATATAAACAAATGTTCAATGTATTTATATTTGCATTAAAAAAAAAAAAATATATATATATATATATATATATATTCTCTCTCATCTCCTAAATAACATCGAAGTCCTTTTAAATCAGCTCGGTTCACTTGGCAGCCATCTTGGAAACACCATAAAAGTGAATTTTTAATCATGCACAAGACTAAAGCTGCTTTTATTTTTATTTGATTTGCAATAAGTATTTGGAATATACAGTGGATGTTTGTTTGGAGTAAGTTTTACTTCAACTCACATAAGGTCAACACCAAAGGACATCTTATTTAATATAGAGACATAAAACCCTGACGGTGGGCCAGCGCAAGTCTCTTATAATGCCCAGCTGCACACAGAAATGAGAAAAAGACAGTCAAGGGCCATTGAAGGCACTTTATCGGAGGAGGAACTCAAAAATGCCAGAGCACTGTATTTTTCTGGGATATACGGCTGGTGTCAGATTTAAGGGCGGCTTCAGCCCACCGCTGTGTTTGAGAGCAATGCCAGACTGAGAAATGATTTAGCTGCTAACACTGAGGTGCTTCGAAAAGCTGCGTGTGCGTGTGTGTGTACGTGTGCGTGTGTGTGAGTGTGTGTGAGTGTGTGTGTGTGTGTGTGTGTGTACACGTGTGTGTGTGTGTGTGTGTGTGTGCGTGGTGGCGAGTCTAATGCTGTCTGGAGCATTCGAAGAACATGAGTCACACCGAGTCCATGCGTTCATTAAGAAACTACTGTTAATAAGATATATGAAGTGAACAGAAGTCAAATATTTTGTCAAGTGATTAATCGCATCAATAATTAAACTTTGTGTTTACATAATACATTTCTATGTAGTGTGCATATTAAGTTTGTGTTAATAAACACAAACACAAACTTTTTTATATTTAGGAAATATTTAGAAATCCTATTTAAACGTTTATAAATGATTTAATTTTTCTTAAATATATACATGTATACATGATGCACTGACTGGCGATAGAAATGTTTCATGAATGTCAAACTACAGTCTTACCGTAGTTACACTGGCTGTTTCCTTTCTCACAGTTGATGACATTGAAACGGTAAGGCACTCCGGCCACCATGCCGCTGACTTCAAAATAAAACCACTGATAGTGTGCAGAGGAGTTGACATCGGCAGTGAGGATCAAATCATATTCATGACTGCAACAGAGAGATTGAAAGAGAAAAATCAGGCAAAGCAGCCGTATGAAAGAAAATGAGCTCTGTAATGAGATAGAAACCACAGAAAAATCACAGAAAAAAAAATTCTCACTTCATCCCTATCTGATTTTACCCTGCCACATTGCATTTGGAAAATATGACGTGGCTTCTTTTATTTAGGCACATCAGAACTGCTCTGCAGACAGCGCCTTTGATTTGATCTTGCGTGCGTTGACGAGACAAGCTCGCTGAAAGAGTGGAAACGCAAGGAATCGCGAGCGTGATTGCCAACGCACTACAAATGAGGCCCAAGGGCACTCGCGGAGCTGTCTGCGGCGTACGCTGTGTCGTAACACGGAGGTTCACCTGCGAACTTGAACGGCTTTCCGCAGGTTCCCGCTCTCGAATTTGGAGAAGAAATTAAGGGAGCCGGGACACCCTTCAGTGGAACCCTGCAGACTGAATGAAAGAGAGAGAGAGAAAGAGACAACGGTTTTGTATCTGTAACCTGCTGCAATCCACAAGATACATTGTGGTAAACAGCAGATTGGAATGACTAGCTCAACATCTGCACTGGGACGCATTGCCCATTCAGAGGTTTATCATCCTGACAACAACGGACACGTCAAACCCAGCTGTACTGGACGAATGTTAGCAAGAAACTATGACCAAAGACAATCCAAAATACAACATCACAACAATCATATTTAGGTTTTAAATTAAATCATAGAAACAAGCACTTGGTAGGTGAAGATCTTTCACAGAGATGAAGCGATATTTTGGCCAATAATCTTTATCGGTTGATAAAAGCAATTTATGAATTAATATCATTCAAAAAGTTACGAAATATTTATAAAATTTTCAGAACGAATATTGGTATCGGCAGATATCACTCTGAATAATCGGCTCTCTGTATCGGTGGAAAAATATAGAGTGCATCTATTTTACGTTGTGGTCGCCACTGCGCCACCAATTTGGCATGTCTGTGAAAGATCCATTACAATCCATCAAATATACTTAATGGACTAACACTTAAGAGTTGTTTAATAATGCCAAATGTATTGTGGGTTGAAATAATGGCTGATGTGTCTCACCTCGGATCTTCCAGGTCAAAAACAACCTTGTTGATGATGTCCTCTGCGCAGAGAAGACGCTGGATGTCTTCGAAAACTTTCTTTCTGGTAAAACATGTTAAAAAATGAGTACCTTTTGTTGTACTCATCTTGTTAGACATCTGAAAAATCCAAATAAAAAAAGTTCTTAAAAAAATATTGTTATGCCTGACTTGTACAATCTTTGATCATAATCTCGCTATGCACTTAAAGCTTTGTAATTTTTGCATCTCTATCACCATTTCTGTTCAATACTTCACATATTTATCATGTGTAAGTTGAAGTTAAATAACGTTGAAATATAATTTGCGCTGAAGTGTAATCTCCACTCTTTCTTTTCCAAAACTGTTTTATCTTGTATCCATAACATACATCTGTGACACGCTTTAGATACACAGTCTAGCGAAGTAATATCCGGTTGTCTATGCAAACAGGTTAATAATGGCAGGGTTGCTCTCAGGTTTGTCTGGATGATGCCATTTGCAAACAAACCAACAGTTCCTCATCCTTCTGCACCCCATGATGCTAATTGGCTAATTTCCTCAATGCTGTTGTATGTTTTGTATTTGCTCTTGTCCTGATGTGAAATGCAGAAACCAGTCTGTGTGCGAATTTTAGCCAGTAATGGGGCTGAATGAATAAGGAGAAACAGAAAAGTTAACAGTCTGTTGTGGACGGCAAAACACAAAGTTGCTCTTGTCAAAATGTTTTTTTGGATGGAACAAAAAAGTTGGAAAAAAACATTTTTCATCATCAAAGGACTTTATACAAATCGATTGAAATGACCATTTTCCTAATCCTAAAACTGACAGAAAAAAGTGAACCAAGTAAACTTTTATTATGGGATGGCACATCAACGGACAAATAGATAAAAACCCAATACGGCCGCAATATTCTGCCGCAACTTATCAAAAGTCAACAGGGGAATAGAAAAATACCTTGTGGAAGTAAAAATGTCGAAATGTCACTAGTTGTTTGACGCTTCCTTCTTAAACTCCAAAAATGGCTTTTTCAGAAAGAAAATGACACTAATAATCCCAATATAAACTTATCTTACCCTTGAGGAAACACAATAAACCATGAAATGACGAAAATAAATGTCAATTTCTTATAATCTCTCTCTTGCACATTGAAGAAAGTTTTCAGGAAAAACGTGTTTCAAACCGAAGGGGCTAGCGTAATGACAGATAGTTTTGAGGAATTTCTCACTAGTAAAGAGTTTTTGGGCACTTATGAAGAAAAGCAGACAGAGAGTGCTGAAAACTACTTCAGGCGACAGAGTTGAACGCTCAGAAAATGTTTTAAGAAATTTTTGCTAATAGGGTTTTTATTTTTACTTATAGTTTAATGACTTGTGTTGCTGTGTTTATAACCATTTGCAAAGTAATGCAAAAATCTTTGTAAGGGTTTGAGCCTCTACGGCATCAAACAGCTTCCCGTTGGTTTTCAAGCTAGCTGTAAGCGCTAAACACCGTTAGATCACCATGACATAATCATTGCTGCCTACAATTCCTGGCACATTTTATATAAAAAAAACAAGTAATTTTGCCATTTCCTAGTCATGCCTGACAAAGCAAACCCCTCTTTAAAAACTTTAATATTAAATATTCCAAATGGGTGTACTGTAAACAGAGAGGTGCATGGTGTTGAATGAGACTTGTTTTTGTAATGCAGATGTAATGATATAAGAATGTTAAAATAAGTCAATTAGATCAAAATTCGGTTAAAATACTAAATTAGGAAAGATCAGATTTCTCACCTCTGTACATGTGGTGGTCTTTCAGCCATGGGCTCCTGTTTTTGTGGAGGCAAATGACCCCAAAAGTCAGGAAAAGCCAGGATAGAGTATCCAGCAATAGACTTGGTATCGGACGCAGTGGAGGCATACAGACGCGGATCGTGGTTGAGAATACAGGTCCCGTACTTCTCCAAAAGCCTGTCCACCATGCTGCTATGGCCCTCTTGGCTGTTCCTAGAGCAGTTGAGGTAATGTTTGTGAAAATCCCCAGTTTGGAGACGGCTCTCTTCTTCAGAACCAGGGTTCTTGTCATCTGCCCCAAGGGAGGTGGACGAATCCGAGCCAGGGGGTGACAAGGATTTCCCATGGCCTGCTTTAGACGTTCTGCCATGAAACGTCTTGCTGTTGAAGTCTCCCTCCAGAGGACTGTCTTCATCCGAGCTTTCATCAAGCTCAGAGCTGGAATCCAAGTCCTGGAAAACATATTTGTTCAACTGTTAGTGAAAAGTTGCAAAGCTAACGTTGAGTTAACTCATCTCTAAAGGCCCTCCGCAGACGTCAGCTCTTTATACTTGGGGCAACATCAGCAACTCTTAAATCAAAAGTGTAGAAGAAAACGGCACGAGCAGACAAGGAGAAGTTGCAGAAAACATCATTCAAAAGATAGCCAGCTTTCCCCCGGGCAGGGCCGACCGCGCTTCACGCAGTCCCACGGAATAACAACGAAAAATAAATAAACTCGAAGGAAATAAAAGCATTGAGACTATTGAGAGAGAAATACAAAAAAGGCATAAAGAAGTGTTTTTTGAAGATGTAGGCAACAGTGGGCACACCACTCTCTCCCTTTTCTATTGACTTCAAAAGGGTGATACTGACAGCAAATAGGGTCGTCCAATTACAGCCTTTGACAGGCATAAAATTCACTGTATCAAAATAGCCAAGGGGCCCTGGCTGGTTTCAGAGCAACCAAATAACAATTTGAGCTCATGCCTCCTACTCTCCGTAAATTTAGTGGAAAAAGGCCTATAGTTCAAATCCCAGAATGACTCCAAAGGTGAAGCAGCATGAGAGAATGTGGGGTAAGATGTGTTATTTTAAGCAATAAACTGTTTTTTACATAAAGTTTTACATGCTGAATTATCCAAGTTAATTATCCCACTGAGATCTCTTCTACCAGGGAGCCCTGGAAAAATGACAGCAAGCATATACAAAATAAGTACAAAATTATATCACAGCAAACTAGTTCTGATTTGCAAATATATATCACATTTTTCAACATATTTTTCTCATTCATTTTTATATTTATTATCGGTAATACTCAAAAATTGAAGATAGAAGACATGTTTGTCGTATGAGGTTTTATAGTAAAAATATAGCATATCAACATGATGATGTAGATGTTCTCTTTTAATCTGGACTGTAACATCAAGTGTATTTTGCAGTATTAAACACATATTTATACAGATTTTATCAGGCTCTAAATATTCTGCAAAAAGAACACAAAGAATTGCCTTCTCAACTGCCATAGTTGCAACTATTGCGTCATCAGAATAGGGCGTTCAACGCATTTTGCAACATTTTGTCTGGGCTGAATGCAGCCCTCATGTATGAAAGAATTGGGTTTGGTTAGAAAACTTCCAGAGCACAGAAGACAAACACAAATAAACAGATAATAATATAAGAATAAAATGAAAACAAGACAATAAAAATCTGTATAAAAATACACAATTGACAATTAAACATTTACTTGATAAGGAAGATGAGAATCTGAAGCGCAGAATGATGTCTTATAAATTCTCAAAGCTATCGTATTCATACAAAACACCAAAAACTACTTTTTAAAACCTAAAAGTAAAAAACACTTCAAAGTAATAACTATATATAAGGTGTGTTGTTTGTGACATACAGTATTCAACCTAATCTTTTAGACCCTTGCTTCTAACTTTAGGTGATAGCCGACATCCTAAACACTATAAAGGCACATTAGTTGTACATCTATCTTCATGTCGGGAACAACTTACTGTAACTAAAAAGTGGCACATCTTACCCCGCTCATGTGATTTGCTGACTGAGGAGAACTTAAGCAAACACTGTATGGATAAAAGCTATCAGCTGCGCTCACCTCCCCAGAGAACATCTCCCATTCTGAACAACGCCCTGCATTCCTTCACATGCTCTGATGTTCAGCGCAGAGAACATAAGCTGTACACCATCAAAGTGAATTTGTTAGATACAAAACTTCAGCACTGCATCCGCTGCCATTTCATTTCATTGCATTTAAATTTCATTTTTTTACCCTTGCGCTCCTAAAAATACGTGCGAGCGGAGAGAAGCCGCGACTTCCATGAATACCAATAGAGAGACACACATTAATATAAATGAACCCACGACGTTCGCTGTACAAAAACGTCTCGGGTGTGAGACTGCATATTGCATCTCAGGGGGCCTCGCTTTGTCGTATCCGTTTTGGAAACTGTAAATAACAACATTGAAACAATATAGCGGCGGAAACGTTTTCAAAAACTTGTTTTGATCATGAAGTTGATACAGACAAGTGCGACGGCACTTTTGATGAGTTAAGGAAGTGGGAATCGGGGAATACAGTGTGTGCTCAGATGTTCATACAAGTGGGTGAAAAAAAGCTGGGATTCAATTCACAAAGTGAACGATTGAATCAGGGGTCAGCCTTTTAAGAAAAAATGTGAATTAAATTGAGAATTTATCCTTAGATTTAATAAATAAACAAACGTTTATTGTGTCCACTGAAGTGCGCTCAGGGTTAGAAAAAGATTGTTTTAAATAATGTGAGAGAAATTTGTATTTAATGTGGTATGGAAATGCTCCCCAGGCTTTGGCTAAAAAACTGCGAGTGTAACAAAACACATAAAACCGCACGCATGACAAATGTTGGGCTTACTCAGCAGAGAAACTACAATGCTGGTGTCATGCTATAAAATGCACATCTAATTTTCGACTCCAAGCTGTCCTGTACAGTATCACACAAAGAGTTGCATATCAAAGGGAAACATGTTATCCTAAGGCAAGTCCTCGGGGGAGAGACCCTTTCAGTACCCGTCCTCTGAAATCGCAAGCTCTGCGCCAACTTCTCTCGCTCTCAGTTTTACATCACAAACCTTTATTTAGCCCACATCATATTTGACAGCTTTACGATTTTACACACGTCTGTCATCTGTGGAAACCAAGCATGGGCTGTGTCTCATTTTAATCCCTAGTTCCTTAAATTGTGAATTAGCATTAGCTAGAGCTGTGAGGTGACTCATTTAGCCTACCTGCAATTGTGAGTTGGCACATTAAAACAACTTATTTATTTATAACATTTCTGCATAACATTAATGATATTTATCATCCGTTTTACTGGTTAGAATTTCCAAATCCCAGGGTGCCTAATAATAAAAATGACAAAATATGGAGATACAAGGTTTTAGAACGATAGTAGCGATATAGTCAGACTCTATTAAAACATGGAAGGGGTGTCTGCGACGTCACCCGTAAATTTGTGAAGAGCATTTTTGAAGCCTGAAGTGGGCGGGCCGGCTGTCGCCATCTTGGCAGCGTGTCTTTCCCGGGTAATCGAAAATGGAAAGAGTCAGGATTTGGAAAAAGCTGAAACCACACCCACCTAGCTTGGCGTGATGAAGTTAGCTCAGGCTGAGGAGTTAATGCTATATGCTACTGGTAACAGAGGTCTGGGGCATTGGCGGGTGGGATAGAAGATATGATAAGATACAGACAGATACAGCAGCAACACTCAACCTGTCACTCAAGTGGCCACGCCCTAGTGCATTATGCAGAACTCTAACCTTTGGATGCACTAGAGCGGTCCTATATATCACCAATTCCCTTTGAAGTGTACAAAAATTTGCAAGGATGCATACTTGGACACAAGTAACCTTTGTTTTGACCCGTATATTACAGGTGGCACACCATTGTCTCGCAAGATTAATAGCAAGAATCAGATTGGCAGGGACGTCCTGCTGTAAACTCTTTTCATCTTGGTATTTTACACAGCATGCATAATGCAGCTATGTGATTACAACCTCCGTGTCAAATCCAGTCGCGGGCTCTTCGCATCACGGTGGCATTTAATGATAATGGGGCGGATACATCAAAGACCCGTATTGAGAAAGGAGGAATAAAACGGACACATTCTTGAGGTTTGAGTTATTGAGCTAAAATCAAAACAAATAGGTGTAAAAATCTAAAAATGGATGGTCACATTTATGGATTATGAAGAATCGCAGTTTAATACGTTCTTTCAAGAGAGAGGCCTTCCTGGTTTCAAAAACCACTTGGCCTTCCTGTCTAGCCAATAGAATTGATTATAAAAACAATTAAATAGAAACAAAACAACGTAAATTAGTGGCTTGTCATTTACTTCTTGATCCTGGAATTACAACATCAATAAGAGCGGAGAGGAAATGAACCGAGGAATAGGAGCTTTTCGGCGGCGGCAGTACATCATGTAACATCATTCGAATTAAAATAACGCCATGTCTAAATAAGAGGGAGTCGAACGTCGATGAACCGAAGGTATGTTGACATTTCTATTAGTTTTAACTCATCCGCATGCTAAAGACAGCCACGCAGGGATTTCAGCGAGAAGCCGCAGGCGTGTTATTGTGCTGCGAGAGGAGCTGTCAATCAAATGATACGAGTCACTCCTGATGGGAAGGGTGGTGACACATTGAAAATGAAGAGTCACTCCGAACATATTATGAAACTTGAAATGTCATCAGTCATTTCAGTCAACGCGATACAGTCGACTGAATAGCACTGTGGTTAATAACAGACGAGTAAAACCCAAGAGATGATTGTTCAACAGAGTATAAAAATAGTTTTAAATCTATTTTTAATGTGATTCATTAAATTACGATAGCTTTATATTCATAGTAATACAATATAATTATATTCTAATTATATTCGTATATTTGTGCTCGTCTCTTTATATTCTGTGCTATGCAAAGTTACAAAGCTTCAAAAAATTTGAAAACAATACCTGTTGAAGAAAGAAATGTGATGTTTGATTACAAGAATATAACAATTTTTAAGAATAGTAAGTAATAGTAGGCTAATAATAAAATATAAAAGTAATAAAAAATAGTGTGTACAGCCCTAAATAAGGTCAAATCTGAAAATTATTTGAATTATCAATGATGAAATATACATTTTTATGCCTATTCAGAAATTACACAGAAATGATCAACAAAAATAAAATACCACTACTACCACTACTACTACTACTAATAATAATAATAATAAAAGTACTAATACTATTAATAAAAATAAAAATTATTATTATTAACTTGAACTCAAATACTCCTATTAATATGTCCAATAAAACATTTAAACTATGGGTCTTAGTCTTTTAAATCCAACTTTATTAATAATTTCAAGTGTTTTTAGGGAATACAAGACACACAGGTATTTATTTTTCATGACTAATATGAAGCAGCCACATAATCACTGAGACCACTAGAGATTAGATGAATCATTTTTCTTATTTCCAGTGGACATTCTGCAAACAGTATATTCCTATTTTTCCCCCAGAACTCTCCAGGTCAGCAAAAAACAGGAACAGAATCGCTCTATTAGGATGAATGGTGAAGTGAAGGCGCCGCTCTTGTGAGAAGCCGGAGCTCAAGCATCTGGTTTTTAAAGCGTAATGAGGTAATTTTCGGTACAAGCCGTGTCCCAGTTGAGCTCTGAAGCTGCATATCGCTGCTTCTGCAGTAGGTGATGAAGTACATTTTGCACCTATCAAACTTTCTTGCTTCTTTCACCCACACAAAGTCCATATTCACTGCAAGTGCTCTTATAGACACTTGCTATAAACTTGATCCCGGGTGAAGAGTGTGAGATTTTAAGCTTTCACGGCCGACTGCGACGACTGAACCAGTGTTACAAAAACCCTCTTTGAAACATTTCTTAAGCGCAGATAAAAGCTCAAAAGAAATCAAAGCTTACCGTATTTACTTCCTAAATGCACATTTCAAGTCACATCTTGCATCATATTTACATCATAAAAAATGTATATGCATATTTTCTTTAACCATTAATTAAACGGTAAAATTACTGTTGAACTCGAAACTATTATTTTCACTAGTATCACTAATACAACGTTTTTTGACATTTTATATTTTTTTATATTTTGATATCACACCTTTTATGAGATTTCATATTTTTTGATATTTCATATTTTAGTTTCATATTTTGACTGTGATGTCACCAATCGCTCTCATATCTTTGAACCTCTTCATGTTCAATAACACGCCTCCATTTCAATATGTAGAAAGAAAGCCTAGTGTAAAATATTTTAAGTATGCAATTTGCTATCATTCCCGGTTATCTAGGCAAGCTGTGACATAAAGCCAAGTATGCATGAAGTGTTTGTTATAAAAAAAGGTTTTAGTTTAGTGTCTCAGAGGGGTTTACCTGGAAGTCATGGTGCAGCTCGGGGCAGAGGCGCACATACTGACCCAGCTGCTCCAGGGGTCTGTCCGGCTCTGGACGGGGACGCAGCTTGTTGACATCCGTTTCCAGGTCATCCTCCTGCCATGGATAAAACAGACCTATAATCTCGATTCACACACAAGCAAACATCTTTCCCTGTCAATGTGTGTGAGGATTGGGAGGTAATAATAAACAGCTGTCGAATTCTGACCTGCACTCACTCTGCGTCAAGTTGGCCAAACAGCTGATGATATATTATTGACAGTTATATATAATAGATTACTCGCATACTACAGTACTTACGGTGCATAGTATGCAAATTAGGATGTGGTGCATGTGTTCGAGGTGGGGTTTAACCAAAACACTAATCTTGGAGAACACAATGACGTGCCAAATCTTAAGATGTATGCTTCAGTAGGCACAAAGCACCATGTGGCATCTCAGATATGGCAGGAGAATGGTGCGCAGACACAGAAATGAATAAATGCATCAGCAGTATCTGGAGTGAGAGCATGCAGGGCAGATGAGGGTGCGAGCACTTTGGGTTTGGTGATGCAGTCTCAGCAGGGACAGGATTGTGAAGTCATTGATTTATGGCTGAATCAGGGGACTCTTATTAAAATTATGTGAGAACAGGAAGTCGCTCGAGACGGGCTCCTGCCACGCACGGACCCTGGCGCTCAATCACGTTTTTAAAAGGGGGAATGAATCGGGCGAATTTACTTACACGTCACCGGCCCTGGCAAAATTACGATGCGGAATCGCGCAAAGTGTGCGAGCGTCGAGCGGGAGTGCCACTTGTGCATAGGCAGAATTTATGCCGGGCCTTTGGAGACGCTTTAAGCCAAAACAGTTCATGACATTTATTTAAAGGGATAGCCCACCCAAAAATTTAAATTCATTTATTCACCCTCATGTCGTTCAAAATGTGGAACACAAAAGAAGAAATTTTAAGATGTTTCCATGCAATGCAGGTCAATAAGGGGCAAATTTTGTTTGGTTATCAGCATTCTTTAAAATATCTTCTTCTGTGTTCTGCAGAGGAATGAAAGTCATACAGGTTTGGAATGACATAAGGGAAAATAAATGATGAAAGATCAAAAGTGGCATGTGTATGAATGTAGTCAGCAAATAAAATATAAAATTAAGCATTTGTCAGCAGAAAACTAAATTTAATCAGATGACTGTGATAATTTGATTATAATTCTGTATGATTTGGAAATCTTTTAAATTGCATTTGGATATTCTTGGTTTTTGTTTTAACATAGAAATGATTAAAAAAAGGATTTATGCATGCAGACATAAAACCCAATTGATATTCATGAGCAATGATGTAAAAACTGCATTTTGGGAATTCGCCACAAGCACATCTACATCCCCATCTGCCCTTATGTCTTGTGACGCCAGTGCACTCGTGTCTTCCTTAAGAGCAAATCTGAAAACACTCACATAGTCCTTGTCTGGATCTTCGCTCTCCGTGTCCTCGTCACTGTCATCTTCTAGACTGCCATCTTTGCAGGAAGACAGAAAGAAAAAAAAAGAGAACAACACACGATTACAACTTAAATGTAACAATGAGGAAAATATGGCAGTACAAATGTGGGATCAAACAAGATGTGTCCAGAGTCCTCAAACGCATGGTCTCTGATATATGCGCATACAAGTAAAGACCTGGCACCTCTAAAGCTTTTCTGTATCTGTACAGATATGTTCTGCACTATCGGATCAAACTGGAATCAATTTCCATGCTGGTCCAAGCTAGTTTATGCTGGTTTGGTGATGGTCACAGAACACAGAGCAAGAACACTTTCTGTGTAACAGGAAATACATCAGCACAAGATAGAAAAGTGCACACTTTAAGCTAGTTCACAGAGGCACTAAGAAGCTAAAGCATACCAGCATGTACTGTATAGCATATAACATATACTGGTGATGCTGGTTTTTCCAACAGGATTGAAAGACAAATTCACTCAAAAAAACAAAAACTATGTCAGAGTTCTCTTTTTATATTTTTTAGAGATTGGCAGCTGTACTGACACTGATATAAATGTGGGCACGTCCTTCCAAGTCTGTTCTGCTGTCTGATGGGATGGACTCAATGTTTGCAAATCAAAAAGTTCAAATCAAAAGGAATATAACTACAATAATTCAACAACGGCATTCTGCTGAACCAAACCAAACTATATAGATGTAAAACAAGGTGTTCAAGGTGTTTGCTTTGGCATGGATGCCGAGCAAATGAACCGTTTGGAAAAATTATGACAAGTCGTATATTTTAGTGTGAGGTTGTGTAGTGATATAATCCTTTATATGAGATCTAATAACATTAATGGCAGTGTCACATTAATAACAATCGGGTTAAGGTAATTTTGTTTTTAAAGAGATCCATGTCTAGGATGTCTTGTATGTATTTATCATAACTGTATGAAACATGGACGTAGTGTCCGTGACGTCACCCGTAGGTTTCGGAGGAAATTTTTGAAGCCTAAAGTGGACGGAACCGGTGGTCGCCATCTTTGCAGCACGTTTTAACACATTAAATCGGTCTACGGCAGAGTTGTTTGACTCAACTAGTTTTAATTTAAGCTGGTTTCCCAACCCATTCAGCTAAAAAATTACCTGTAAACCTGACCGGCTTGAAGACCAGCAAACCCCTTAAGCAGGTTCAGGAGAGTTTATCATCGGTACGAATTGCTTGGCAGATTAATGATACTAAACCACTGCCGTGATCTCTCTCATGTTACCCAGGGGTGTTCCCTGTGATTTTAGCAGCTATATACTAGTAGAGCAAACAGTATGACAAGGAAGTGCTATAACTGCAGTCTACTCGAATGGGGTTGTGGAGATTAATATCTGCTTATCTGTCCAGCCATATTGAGCAGCAAATGTGCTCGGCGTTGTAGCCCTCACTTGGGTCACTTACGGCACCCGCGGCTTTCGGTTTAAATGTTGGAGTGTTTGACGTCGGCGCCACGTATGCGAACATTAGCGATTAGCATATTACCATATTAGTTGACGAA
Organism: Oreonectes daqikongensis; assembly: GCA_026939265.1. Classification (NCBI taxonomy): domain Eukaryota; kingdom Metazoa; phylum Chordata; class Actinopteri; order Cypriniformes; family Nemacheilidae; genus Oreonectes; species Oreonectes daqikongensis. Next base: position 6,901,692 of record JAOTQM010000036.1, on the reverse strand, counting down.
GCTAACGACAGAAACAGGCCACGTTCCACACTCCGTGGAAACCGGCAAGTGAGGCTGCTGGGGCCTGTGGCTTATTGTCAAATTCTCAAATCCGCACTATTCATTACAATAAACAGATAATCACTTTGTTTGGTCCAATATTATCCTCCCTGACATGTGCAAGATAAAAGCAACAGTAAACTCTGCTGTGTGTCTGGATCTATGTTGTTTTGTTTAATGTGTGTGTGTACGCACAATAATACTCTACACTTATAAGCAAGGGTTTGATGGAAAGTAATATTACAGAAATGCAAGAGGTGATTCATACAAACACACACCAACACACTCCACTATGCGGCACTGAGTCAAGCACCCGACAGTGAGACTCGTATTCGCAGTGTCATTGGCCAGGGTTGCCTGGGCAACCACCTCAGAGCTCGCTGCAAAACGAGTGGGTATAGACTATTGTGGGTCAGCGAAGAACAATCTGCTGGGTCTCTAGCCAAGAAAATCTACTTTTTGTTTTGCTTTACTCGGGTTTACTGCTGGAAACTGCTGTTCAGCTCCTGACCTTGTCAGAAGGGAAGATCTGCATTAGGACGACCTTGTTGTAAACAAACATGTATGCCAAGGAAGTGTGAAAGCAGTCATTAATTTATACATAATAATGTTATACAGTACAAAGGAGCTGCACAAAAAAAATCTAAATCAAAATTGTACCTGCATCCGTTTCAAAACAAGCACAACTTTTGGTGAAAATGTCGTTTTATCATGAACACAATGTTTTAAGAATATTTGATGAGTTGCAAAAATAGATAAAGAGTTTTCAAAAATAGTGTTTTTATTATGCATTCCAATCAAACTGCAGTTATGTTGTTTTGATAAAGTAATAATAACTCAAAAAACACAGCTAACTAATACAATAAAAACATGATAACATAATAAAAACCATAATCATTTTAAATGAAACCTAAATTTCATCTGCTTTGTTTAACAGCAGAAGTGAAGTTAAATCAGACGTATGTCGGAATATATTTTGAAATGTATTCGCTTGGTCTAGAAGTGCATTGTGCAGCCATTTTGGTTAAAATTTCACAATGTACGTGTAAAATTTCTGTGAAAAATGTTGACAGTACTTTCTCAGGTGACTAGTTGTTTCTCACAATTTCCCACAATTTACAAAATACAGGGCACGTTTTTAACTCGTGTTTTTTTTTTTTTTTTTTTAGTTGGCAGCCAGCATGACAAAATGTCGATGGCCCAAAATTAGTTTTATTATAATGAAAATACAATATAACAAATGTGCCCTCTACTATATAACAGTTAAAACATGCAAACTAAAAATGAAAAGTGTTGTGTTATAAAGGACGGAAATTCCATCCGTACCGGGAAAAGTAAAAAAATATTATTAACTAGAAAAACATCTGGTGAAGTGACTTGTTGTAGTGGCGGTATCTTCATCTTGTGAAGTAGCTTTGAACAGCATCAATAGGGTTACTGTAAACTTAGTATATAATCAAGAATTTTTTTTTTAAACGAGATAGAAAAATGTGTTTACATTCCAGTGTTACTGTATAGTCCAGCATTCATCTTTAGCAAAATTCATTGATGTTGACCCGGAGTACACTGGCAAGGCCTACGAATAACCTAACTCACGCAACCTACGCTAACAATGGTAGTCCTACGCTGTCAACAAATTCTCCACAGACACGAAAAATCGCACTTACTAATTCTCCCAACTCTCTTTTTCTATCCATCTTACTACAAAAGCAGTCTAATGCAGAAGAGAAATAGGCCATATTGTGTTGACACAGAAAGACTCATTAAATACCCAGTGCCTATGTGATAACAATTGCAAATTTGGCCAGGGCGATAACGACTTTGTCAAGCACAAATAACCAGAGGCAGTGTGTAAAGGCTAAATCTCTGGAGTGAGACATTCTCTGTGTCCCTAATGGAAAGTATGTGAGAGGTGAATAATAGCAACTATTGGGTGTTTGGCAGAGTAATAAAGAAACCGGCTTAAAAACCCAGGAAATATAGACCTTACCAGAGGGCCCTAAATCAGCGTCCCAGGCATCGACAGGCCTCCCAGGAAGAGGAAAGCTGTAGGCGCTCTTATCGGAGGTCACAGGAATGGGGACTTTGGGATAGCACTTCCGCATGAGCTGGACTGAGGGCTCCACCAGCGACTCTAAATTTTTAACGGTCAAGAAGGTCTAAAAACAAAAGAACGCACATAGGAGTCACGAACCATCTCTGTGCGAACTTTTCAAAGAGACAAATGCGCGGCACAGGCAAAGATGTGTTTTTTCACAGCACATTAACAGTCACTTACAGCGTCTCGTAATGATCGAGGCGGGTTTACTTAGCAAGACCGATAAAAACCACTGTGCGGTTCGAAAGGAGATGATTAAAGCATTAAGAGCAGACAAATGCAATAGCGAAAAGGCTAAAAAAATAAGTGCTTAAAAAGTTCAACCACACCCACAAATGCTATAATACAAGATGTGAGGAGGACTAAAATATCACCTGAGTGGTCTGGAAGAGAAGACTCATGCCACCTTCAGCGACCAGGGCATCTCTGCCCGCACTTGTGTTAGCGACACGATGCATACAATGCAGCAGGGCTCTGCAGATAGGAATGTTCTCAAAGCGGGCATCATTGTTGTGCCAGCCTTCATACAGCTTCAAAAGATCAGTGATGTAGCCTTTGGCAACGGCAGTCCGACAGTTGACCTCTGAAGGAGAATGATGAGATATGTATTGTATAAAACAAGGCTATCAAACTTTACTTGACTTTAACTTTAAACTTCAAGTAAAATTAATTTCAGTCTAAAATATGTTTATTATAAACTACACTGAAAGTAAGAAAAATGTTTATTTTTTTGGCAGACATTTGGAATTTTGGCATACTTTCAGTATAATTTCTCTGTACTTTTTGTATCTCTACAAATTAAACCTTTGAGACGGGGAGTCCAACAATAACAATTTTTCCCGGCCCAGGTGAGTTTTCGTGACAGTCTTGCTTTCACACAGTATAATGTGCACTCAAACTTGATATTACTGGGAAATTAAGTTGACTGTGGGGGATTTTGAGATTTAAAACTGCATTGCTAGTAAGTAAAACTTTCACAAACATCTGTTCTGTTTATGCAGTTTCAATGCAACAACATAAATAAACGTTACATTATTAAAAATTACATTACATTAGCTAGCAAGTAAAAGTATGTCTAGTCAGTATTATTTTGGACTAAGAGTAGAGGACCCGTTACTTGGTTAAACTTAAATGCGACAAAGTTACACGACCCCTTCAACAAATTGTTTATTTAATACAATTACTTTCCAATAAAATATGAATATAAATGACTATTAATATCAACAAACACAGAACAGCACATACGTCCGATAAACCCGTTTATATAAGAGTATTATTTGTGCAAGCTTGAACAATAAGGCAAACATATTCATAATCATTTCTCTCCCAAATCTTGCCCAGAATGACTGCTAAATAAATAACAAAAGTTAGAGGCCAAACGAATCGACTGTCTATCTGAATATATGCCACTTTTGTGTCTCAAAAGAAAGAATTCTGTTATATTTGTTCTTGTTAACGTGTTAAAAACAGGCAATAGCAAATTGAATCATCGCTATATGATTCATTTGTATTCAAATCGACCTCTCTTTCCTCGCGTCTCGCTCTGTTGTGTTCTTTATTAGTGAAGCGTAATAAGAACATACATCATTCGGGCACTAAAGACCCATATCAACAAAGCAATAACAGCAGGGCGATCGAGACACGACACAGAAGCGTGTGACTCTCATGTGGTACAAAAGGTTAAATGACAACTTAATTTCTGTCTTTCCATCACTGACACTGAAGTTTGTCACTTTACTACAGTCCAATAAGAAGTGGTTTCTTTTCCAAACGTTTACATACAGAACTGTGTGCATTGTAGGAGAATATGTTAAATGTAAAGTACAAGAACACCTGTGTACACGACTATCCTGATTATGCCAAGATTCAGTATCTTAGCAACGAAGTTAGATTGCACAATTAACTTTGGCCGACTAGCAAAGTCGCCACATGCATAAGCTACTGGCAAGCGTCACTATTGATCAGAGCCCATCTGCTGAGGATATGAATTATACCCTAAATCCTGCAGCTTGTTGAGGAGAAGTGGGCTTTTAAGTGATCAGACTTGCAATTTGGTCTGGGAGATGATGAATCCAGAGTCAAATTTAGTAAGGAAAATGGTGGCTGGGGCTGTTTTTGTGATCACGTTGCAAAGCACCAACAACTACTGTCCGTTTAACACCTGAAAGTCACTTTTTAAAGTGTTAAACACAACTCTTCACACCTTAGCAACGCCCTGGCAACCACTCCAGCATCCCGGGTGAGCATCCCTCTATCTGTTCTTTTTAACAGCGCAATAGAGAATAAGAGATAAACCATAACCCTCACTATTTATCTAAATTAACACAATGTTTGACTCATGTTACTCCACTGCATTATGAAACACAGCGAACGTTGTGCCCCTTGGGAATTTACTGCTTCATGTCTCTGCTCTATGGTTTCAGAATTTCACTAATGGCATTACAAAGAGACAACCAGCTCTTGATAATACTGTCTGTGAAGTGGATATCGTGAGCATAATGCGCGGCTGAAATTTAACAGACATATTTTGGTACCCACGACGTGTTATGCAAAAGCGCACCTCTGGGACTTCGTGAATACCTAAAACAACCACACAGGAAGCAGTCAGGATTAAATGTACTTTAGTTTTGTCCTAAACAAAAAGTGATGCGTTTAAATAGTCGGCCCTTAAACACAGAAAAAACACAGTATTTTTTTATTTACTGATTCTATTAAACAGCCCATGAAATCAAAATTCGTATTTCATGGATTTTCGTCCATGTTTGTTCACAGTCACAGAATTCTGAAAATTCACATTTTCTCTTACAGAAGAAACAAACTAATGGTATTGATGACTCATGCTGCACTACAGATTTGTGTTTGATCAGATCGTAGCACTTGCAAATCCTGTTTGAAGATTTAAGACCAATTTAAATCTTATTGGCTATTCAAAAAATGAGAAACAGGCCAAGAAACTAACCCAAATTCTTATAAAAAATGAGCTTATAACTTGACCTCATGCCATCCCATATGTACATAACAGGTTCTCGCAAGTTAGATAATATTTTGTCATGAGACAACTAGTCGTGAGACATGAGAAAATTATTCATTTAAGAAATGTATTTTATTTATTCAAAATCAATGTGTAGATGAATTTAGTGGCAGAATGAGCTCATGGCTGGTTCCAATTTTCCTAGGTAAGATCAACTTTTCCCCTCACACACCTAACGATTAATCAAAAAACAGTTATTATCCCAAGGAAATACATTGTGATTTTAAATTTGTAAATAAATGTATTTTGTATTACTTTGATAATGGATGTGTGTGTTTATTTGGATATGTACATTAAGTGATAGACATTTTTATAAAAAAAACTAGTTTTCTTCATGTTGTTATACAGCATGAGGACATTTGTATTTTTAAGGTGAACTATTCTTTTAAAGCGCCAGGGAGAGCTATGGTTTAGCTTGGATTTGTAGCGAATAACAACTGAAATAAGGCACACAAAGCTATAGAATGGCTTCAGCACTCGTCGGAGGAATTCACAAGGTCTTTAAAGCAAAAGATTAGATTCACTGCGTGTCTCAAAGTGATCCCTTTCCAGGACAGAACTGACATTATTAAATCAATGTTTGAAAGCCCGCCTGCGAATCTGTCAAAAAAATTTCCTCTTTCCTCCTTACGGAGAAATTCTCAAGCTTCCTACTCTGCTGGTTTCTCCATAAATCTCTTCAGCCGAAGATGCTCAGAGAAGGGCAGCGGGCCGCCACAGGCCCCCATGCGAGGGAGTTTGCTGGTCTCTTTCAGCCCAGAGTCTTCTTGTTTCTGATGAAGGGGTTGGAAAGCGGCCAATCGCACTGCGCGCCCAGTATATCTAATGGAGGCCGGAGAGCGTTGGGAGGCAGCAGGACTGTTTGCTTTATGAAGGTCAACAGTATTTACTCGCACACAAACACAAACAAGAGGTTATGGAATTCCAACAAGGAAATAAAAGAATAGCTGCACTTTCATGTTGTCCATTGTGTGGGAAAGGATTCAGAAACTTGAAAGCGTTCGCAAGCGTGTTTTGTGTTTGTATGGTCTGGGCTGTGAATCTCCCCCGAGACTCTTGTAAGGGAGACACGAACTTGAGAAAACTGGAGTCCTATGACTTGCACAAATACAGATATCTAAAATATTAATGCCAACAATTCTAAACCTTGAAGTAAAGGCCCAATTCTAGAAAAATTCATGAGATACAGACTCCTTGGTATTGATAATACAGCCGAAGGGTTTCTAAGAGTTAAACCAAGGAGGAATGTGTTGTATCTAGAAATATGGAAATGTCCCATCATCTCTGAGAATACAGTCTTATATAATCCCAGCTCGGCTGGTGTTGCAAACGCCGCAGCACAGATTTGATGTGTAGAAAATATGACAATGCTTCCAAAACGATTGCTGGAGGAAATACGGACGCCTCAGATGATTATCAAGAGAAATACAAACCATGCAGACAAAAGGCACAGATGACAGAGAAGAATTAATTGCGGCATCGCCGGCCAGACACGTTTCTTTTAGAGGAGACTCCTAAAAGCCCCGCAGAGCATTACGTTATTCAGCAGCCTGCTGTCTGCGATGCTTCAACAGGTGCACAGCTTCTGTTCTCAAAGGTGGACTTGAAGGGTCACACTGCCACCTGCAGGTCACCGGGTGAACCGCAATAGAAGTTGATTTAGCTTGTGCAAGCGTGCAAAGCTTTTCATTTGATATAAAGCTGTACGTTCTGTACTTTACATTTCTGTTTACAGAAAAAAAACAATGGCATGCAGTTTCAGTCTGTTCTGAGCTGAGATAATAGGACCCCTGTGAAACAAGCAAACAAGAAGTTGGCAAACAAGATGGTAAAGAGTTATGACAACAAAATCTGGATGTTCTGCAATGAACTGATATAATGCAAAATACATGCATGTATGCAAGCTGATTTAAGACAGGTAGGTTTATTGAAGGATCATGAATATGGAATATAAAATGGCCTTTCTATGTTAAACTTTGCATAGACAATTGTATATAGATGGTTTCGAAGCAACAACATAAACAAACATTACCAAGCATTCACGCTTTTGTGGCCCAAACTTAACTTCCGGTACATATCTGCAAAGAAGTTCCTGCAGATTATTTCTGATAACAAGCAAAAGAAATAACAAGTAAATTACATTAGCTAGCAAGTTAAAAGTATGGCTAGTCAGTATTTTTTTGGGTTACTAGTAGAAGAACCGTTTCTTGGCTGAACTTAAGGTTACACAATCCATCCAACAATTTGTTTATTTAATACAAATATTCTACAATAAAATATGAATATAAATTAGATCAAATATAAATAGCTATGAACAGACCAATCAACAAACAGACCGGAAGTTAACTGTGGGCCAGGTGCGTGTGTCCGATGAAACCGTCTATAGTTAGTATGTCTTAGAAGGTAGCTGCCCAGATAGTAAAGTAGGGTTTAAAACAGAGCCTGACATCACGTTCATTGATCAGCATACAACACAACACAAGAATGACCCAACAGGCAAAGTAAACTTACTTGAGCGTAACAGCGCCGCAAAAGCATCAACGGCCGCCCTGTAAAATAAGAGAAACAAGTCTGACGTTAAAAAATGTACTTCATTGCACTTCATTTCTGCAGCAGCGCCATCCGTTTCCCCTCTGATACACTAAAACATAAAAGCTAAGTGCCGCACGGCGGGCACGCTTCCAGTTGCACTTAGCATTGGCAGGGTGACGGAGAAGCTACGGCCATATAAAGAAAGATTCCTGTCATTGTGATCACGGCCGTTTACTTTGCCTCCGGAAGCCCGCTGAATCAGCAGCGTCTCTATATTCCTCCTCCCGCTGTAGACGAGGCGAGCAAGGAATTATTATGAATGGCTTTGGAACAATACGACAGTAAATACTGAAGACGGTCTGTTGGTTGTCAAAACGTTGACATTTTGAAATATGGGAAAGGATTGTGTGAGGGTTCGGTGTGTTGAGATGGAAAAGCAGATGAGGTGTTAGAAAAAATGCAAGTCCAGAAAGAAGAAACAATCCAACAGGGTTGAAAATTGCATGGTGTGTCCCTGTCAACTAATACCAAACAATGGCGGTGCCCTTTGACTTGCATTGGTATTGTGACCGTGCAATAGAAGTGAATGGGTAGCAGCCTTGTTTGGTTGCCAACATTCTTCAAAATAACTTATTTTGTGTTCTGCAGAAGAAAGAAAGTCATACAGGTTTGAAATTACAAGAGGGTGAGTAAATGACGACAGAATTTTCATTTTTGGGTGAACTATCCCTTAACAACATTCCCAGAGTTTAAACCTTAAATCATAAAACAATGATTGACTGATAAATCTGATAACAACTGATACAAGCACAACAAGCACTGAGAAAGACGCACTTTATAAAGGCTACTAGACAAACTCCCATCTTTGCATTTCACACCCTGTCATTTCACCCTATTCATCACATTAGCGTCTCATTGCGCTCTTGGGTTCTTGCTTTCTTTCTCTTCAAAAGCGAGTCATCCATCTTGGTCCTCGGATGCCTGTAGCACAGCATACTTCTTTGTGCCATCTGCCACGAGACGCACAAACAACATTATTAAGCCAATTTCACCTCTCATATCACATCGCAATTGGAATCATCTAAGAGGGAGGTCGGGGGGACTCACGCCATTGCAGATTTGCAATTGTTGCTGGAAACTGGACGTGCCGCTGCGCGGATCGATGTCGAAAAAGAGGACATGCATGCATGCATGCTGGATTTATTATCCACATGGGTGTTTGGCTTTAAATGGTGTTCTTGTCAATTACCCATAAGACTCCATTTCTATATTTTGTTCCCTTGATGGGACACCCGTGAACAAGCGACAATGCTTTTTTCTCACTGTTTTTCAGTTAGATCTTGAGGCCTGATCGACAACAATGACACTGTAAAATTCTCTATCACAGCAGCAATATGTCACTTTCCGTTCTGCAACAGCAACAGTGCACGAAACGCAGACAGCCCAGCGGTAAGCCAGACACGGGCTCGGTGACATAAAACTAGCGTTCTGACAAGTCGTTTCACCCAACAGCCTCTCAGTTTGCAAACGCTGGGAATTTCTATATAACAACTCGCCTAGTCTTTGAGTCACGCAGCTTGAATTAACGCAATTTTCAGCGGGCGCAAATGCCATTGTTTCCCCGGGCAAACGGCTTGGCGTTTTCCGAAATGACGCGTGGCACAGTCAACATCTGCGCGTTGATGCTTTGAGCCGTGAGGCCAGGCTGTCAGCGAAAAGCCAGCAGGCGAACCCGACAATACGGAAGATCAGTTGATCTGTTCCGCCTGCGCCCCGAGTGCTTTTTCGCATTCATCAGAGAGTGATTCTCAATGCTGATTCGATCTCTTAAAAGCCTTGGAGATGCTGTTTAACAGATGCGTGTATTGCAGAGACATACGTTTACAAGCGATGCTAAAGTTCTGGAGACCAGAGGGAATCCTCGCTTTAAAACCTGTAACAGGGTATTTCATGTTATATTTTACTTTAACATGATTTTGACATTTTGTACAACTTTGCCTAGAGGGACACTGGCTACAAACGGCAGTTAAAGGGATAGTTTACCCGGAAATAATATAATCATGTCATTTGAAACTTGTATATGAGCATTTCTTCTGTGTAACACAAAATAAGATATTTGGAGAAATGGTTTTGGGTCTAGACAATGGAAGTCAATGGGGACCAATGTTGTTTGGTAACCAACATTCTTCAAAATATCTTCTTTTGTGTTCTGCAGAACATAGAAAGTCAACCAGGTTTAGAATGAAATCACGGATGAGTAAATGATGACAGAATTTAAATTTTTGGGTGAACTATCCCTTTAAAAGCTTGTGTCAGCCTTACAGTTCACTAAAATGAAAATTAGCATTCTATGCACAGCATAAATACATACAGTATACAGTAGTAGTATGAGCAGTATGCTAGTATGCCACTACGAACACACTCTCGGTCTCTAGTGTTCTCTGGCAACAGGTTAAGTGAAGCACTGGTGTCTAATTGACACTTTAACTAATTAGTGGTCACAGCTTCCCCTAATTGTGAAGCTGCTTTTAAATCTGAACTAAGACCAGAGCGAATCAATGGCACTCCATGCGATAACCTCTCTGGCTGCTTAACTCTGCGAGACAGATAAAGTCAAATTAAACCCACAATATTGAATCTAATGCCAGAACTGGATTAAATCCACATCTGATATGCGCGTTTGCCGGTGTGGCGCACACATTCAGGTTTTCCTCCCTGGTGTGTCCATGTGAGAATTCCCATTAGATGGGAAGTGGCGTACTGAGAGCGGTTCTAATTAGATGTGCTGTTCTGCTATAATCTGCTGCGTGCATGCAGGAGCTGTCAGCAACATGATATGCAAGTAGATCTTGTCTTTCTCAAGCTGGCAGAGAGGGAGATCACGTCTTCAGGCTCTCGTGGTTGCCCATGTTAGAAAATTAAGTAGCCGGTAGATGTGTTATGCAGCTGGTTTTTAGATGGTCTACATCGGCAGGTTCTCAACCTTTTTGACTCCAAGGCCCCTACTGTTTTCAACAACATCCAAAAGGTCCCACTCACAAAAATAAAATATTTTAGAGCTTGTCATTAACTAGAAAAATGTTTATTCGTTATAAAAATTATAAGATATATATTGGTTTATAGTTTTCAAAAATGTATTTCAATACTCGTTTTGTCTCATTTTAGTCATCATGAGTCATCTGGAGCCCCCCTTAGAAGTCAGCTGCGGCCCCCCTGTTGAGAAGACCAGCAAGAAACCAGCTACGGTCTTAGAACATCTACCTCTCTCTAAAACACAACGACCATCCTAGATTTGACTAAAGAAAAGCTAAATGTGGGTGAATAAATGACAGAATTACTGTACCTTTAAGATAACCATGGATGCACAGCAGGCTGATATGGGAAACCGACCGACTGGAGATTTACTGCTCTGTGCAGCATCAGGACACACTTAACAAGTGTCACACACTTCAAGTGGGAATGCATTTCCTGTCACCGCAGGTCAAGCACTGTTTACATAACGTCAAGTGAACACTGTACAATTTTGCACATGAATTGCCATAAAAGAAAAAATATCTTGCTGAAATCGACTTCGATATTTGATAACCAAGTGACATGTTCTCTAGCCGACTCATTGCCTATGTGTAGTAGACTTAATTTACTGTGCCATATTGAGGATGTCAGAATATGATGCAATCGATCACCCAATCAACACTGTCAATCACGACCCGGGTCCTGAGATTATATACCGTGCATTCTGACATAAAACACCGTTGATGTCAAAAGAGTCTGTGCTGGCTTTTACCCAACACCTCACTGGAGTCATATTGTACACCTTGGCAAGACACCATGGTAAAAGACGGAAAAAGAACATGCACTGTACGCCCGACTTAAACCAGGCTGCTGCCAATCATCAGCCAGCTAACAGTATATGCACATATGTATGCAACGCGCTGCTGCTAAACCCCCTGTAAACAAACATGTTAGCATTTTAATAAGCACGTTTGCACAAATGAGATGTATCACGCATGCAAAAAAGTCTGTGGCTTTTATATTTATCCTTTGTTAGATTAATATAAATATACATTTATGAATAATAAATATTAATATTATATGAATAATAAATATTAATATTATATGAATAAACAATTTATATTAAATATATATATATACATATAAAAATACACTAAAGCTTAATATTTTATTATATTAACTAGCTTAATATAATAAAGTTAATGCACTGAAACTAGGTGACACGTTTAAAAGTAGTTAAATCATACAAGGTTTTCGAGGCTTTGAGGCATAAATGCTTAAAAAAACACCAGGTGTTTGACATTACAGCAATGCTGTGGCATTTATTAGCAAGGCGAGCAGTGTTAAACCCGCAGGAGAGACCAAGACTCACTATAAACGTCAGTCTACTGACCTTCTGTTGTGTAAAGAATGACCTTGAAGTCGTCAAATGTGTTTAGATGTAATAATTTACCACACCATAGTACAATTATATGCATTGGTTAAATTAATTGAATCAAAATAACTGGTAATTAATCAAATTACATAATTAAAACTATAAAATAATGTATACTTTTTTTTTTTAATATAATGACAATTATATGAATTTTAAAGGACCTTCTAGGTTACAAAATCCAGTGTGTCCGCTAAAGTGTATTAAAATACGATGCTACATAGTAGAGTAATTGTATATAACATTGTACACAAAAACTTTATGATTTTAATGATTACCATATTTATATACTATAGGATTTATATAGCACTCAAAGGTATTTTATAGAATACCATGATATTACTATGGTACCATGCCCAAAAATAAATCTCATACTTTTTTTGTGAGTGATGTGTGGATTTACCAAGCTATGCTAGTGTTAGTGTCACGATTTGAGTTTGCTCATGAAAATATTTCTACCTAAAACCAACAAAACCCCATGGCATGCCCTTGTTTAGATAGTTAAGTAAACGTGTGCTGGTGTGGGTCTGTCTTAGCATGCGTCTGTTTTTACTGCCTAGAAACGTACCATCTGATACTCACTTAACAGTACGCAAGTGCTTGGTTGTGTGTGAAGAAATAAGCTTGAAGACCACGTCCAGCCCTCGGTTCCTCCCCAGCAAGACCGCCGTGGTCACTGAAACACCAGACAAGCCATTAATACAACAAAACGTCTTTGCAACACTGCTGAACCTGATAGCTCTAAAAATATTACATTTCATAGTGTTGTATACCTGACCCCCCATCTGGGGACGTCTGCTCGGGGGAAATTTTAAGACACCAAACTTCTCTCATGTAAACATGGTATGCGCCCAGATGATGTTTCCTCTATTAATATATAGTGCTTGCTACAAGCCTAGCTAGCAACATAAACAGTGGCGGTGTCGCTACGGTGGATTGTCTCTGGCGTCCGAGGGAGGCCGCATGTCTGCCGTTTCACAAATAGATATATTTCAGCCTTTAAAATAAAGCTTTAAAGGAGACTTCCTGTCGGGTTGATAAGTCAAAGGTGCGTTTCTCACCCTCGCAGTCGGAGAGCAGAACTTCCAGCGCAGGTGTCGTTCACAGGACGTCTGTCATATAGCTGATAAACCCCACACTATCAGCTATATTCCACGAAGGCGAAACGATTGCATTTGAAATCAAACCGAACAAACACGGATTTACATTTTGGTGTTATCTCGTTTTCCACATAAACAAACGCGAGCGTTATCGCACAGCAATGGTACATCAAAGGTGAAGAGCAGCTGCCCCCTGAATCACGCAGTGCAAAAACGTAAAATATTGGTCTTTAAGTACGATTTTAATATGCATAAATACATTGCTGTAATGTACATCCAGAGCCAACACCTTCATAACGTTATAGTTGAACTTTCTATAGACAGAAATGTATACTATGGTAAAATACAAATAAGGGGAGTAGTTCATCCAAAAAGAAAAATGTACCCTCTTGTGATTTCAAACCTATTTGACTTTCTTTCTTCTGCAAAATACAATAGAAGATATTCTGAAGAATGTTGGCACCCAAAAACTGTTGGTCCTATTGTATGGACACAAAACCATGCAAGTCAATGGGGACCAGCGGTTTTCGTTAAAGTCATACAGGTTTGAAATGACAAGGGCAAAAATATATTTGTTTACCCTCTATTTGTGGTTCCTTCATTTTGCTATAAAGGCTCTGCCCTCCTGCAGCCAAGAAATAAAAATTCTTTATGGAAGCTTTGTTGGGTTGGAAATTGGGTTAAATTACGCCATAAACCCAAAGTACACTGTCCTGCTTAAATGCAGATCTGTTCTCAGGTCAACTGCAGACTCACCAGAAGAACAGAAGACTTGGATGACCAAGAGACAAGCTGTGGCTCTCCAGGGGTTTGTCACATTCTGCCTTAACAAATCCAGAACCAGTAGAACTGCATCCGACTTCTCTGCCTTCACACCAATCTGATGATCTGAAAAAAGAAAATCATATTCCTCTTTGACTTGTGGAAAATGTGGGTTTGTACATTACATCTTGTTCTTGCAGTGCTTGACTCGCTACAGGGATTCTGGTATGCGAAATGTTTGGAACAGTTGGCAGCTGTGATAAAATATTTGACTTTGGTTTAGATCAAAATCAAATTTACTAGGATGTCTAATAGGGATATTGGGATATTACAGGAGAACATCAGAGTCAAAGTAGATTCAGGGTAATGTGAACACAAAATTTGGAGCAATGAATAAAGATGAGCTCAAGTGTCAATTTTGATTTTTAAACATAGTGATGCCATGGTAGAACCATATTGGTTCTCTAAAGAACCATTTCTTCTGTAACTTTTTCTAAAGAACCTTTTAACACAATAGAAAACCTTTTGTGAAAGACTTTATCCCGGCTGATGTCACCAAAGCAAAAAGTAGATTGAAAGTATACTTTATTTTTTGTAAATTATAAGTGTTCTCAGATTGCTATAGTGTTACATAAAAAAGCACACTTTTATAAACTAGTATAAACTTTTATAAAGTAGTATACTGTAGTATTCAGAATTTTTGTAAAAGCTGTTCAAATAAATCAAAATTTAAGTAAAATTTTTAAATATTGAAATAAATTAAACCGTTTAAATTAAAAAAAATTTTATTAAAAAAATATTTAAAAAATGTAATATTAAAATTTCAACTGAAAAAAGAAAATGAAAATTTAAACATGTAAATAAAAATTCTATTAAAAAATTTAAATGTAGCAATTAAAATTAAAAAGTAAAATATGATGAAATGTTAAAAATTCAAATTAAATTTAAAAACAAAAACTCACTGAACCTATTTTATCGAGAAAAAGAAACTATTACGAAAGCAAACACACCACATTTCACTTCCTAACACACAGAAAATACCTACTTCACTATCAGAAACAGCAAAAGCTATTTCAAAGCACTTTAGAAAGTCACAGTATCTCCACACAGCACGTCAACCATTTATGGACCTTGATGAAATGCGGATCATTGCGCCATGTGAAGGAGACCATAATCTCTGCTTTGCAAATGCAAATGGTTCATTGAGAAATCTGTGCGGGGTGAAAAACCCACATCCCGCTGCAGAAATCGTTCAAATCTACTACATGACCTGACATCCCACAGGCCCACCATGAATATAAGCGCTTACAAAAACAGCTTGTGCGTAAAGAGCCTGCTTGGGAATGAGTTTACGCTCACAGCAGATGGAGTTTGTTTTTAGATGCGTTTTGTCTAAATGTCGAAGGGAAACATGAAGATGGGGAAACAAGTGCTGTTTTGTCTTACCCTGTTCCCGGGTTCACTGGGAAAGACTTCAAAGTGCAAGAGTGGAACGCTTCTTAGGTTACACAACGTCTAAACATTACATGCTTAAAGCAAATTAGCCAGTGACCTCTGACCCCACAGGCTTGAGAACTTTTACCTGCCCTGACCTTGACCTTACACGTACTGTCTGCACTCCCAAGATGAGATGATTTATGTACATTCCACACATGGAGGAAGTCTATTTTTAAGAAGCGCTATTTATAGGCTTCAGCCATAAATTCACAAAGTCAGCGCCATCTTTTGCCTCGGGACGATTCAATTATACATCATAATGAGAAATACGACTCGCTCCTACAGTGTGAACAGCTCACCTCATGTGATTTTAAACCTGTATGACTTTCTTTATAGTGCAGAACACAAAAGAAGATCTTTCGAGGAATGTTGGTCACCAAACAACATTGACCCCCATTGACTTCCATTGTATGGGTACAAAACCACAGAGACATTTCTCAAAATATCTTCTTCCACAAAAGAAAGAGTCTGAACGATATGAGTAAGTCCGTCAATCAACTATTTGCCCCTCCCACTTTCTCCAAGCCCCACCTCCACTCTCATCACTCACCTCTGTGGCCCACCTTGGCCAGCAGGTGCAGCAGCGGCAGCAGGATGGTGTAGTTGGGCGTTTGGCACCGGGTGGAGTTCATCAGAGCCGTCAGAAGAGCATCGCTGCCTCCTTTCGATATCATATAATGAATCCGTCTGTCGCTGCCTAAAGGAAACCACAGCAATCGTCTCACAAAATGTCAAATTTAGGCTGATAGCGGAAACTCGTGGGTCACAAAAGTGTATTTTCGTCAATCTTTCGGATCTTACAAAATTTGTCGTGATTAGGACTTGGTGCTGGAGGCTGAAGAATAAATTTGGCTAATTACTTTGCTGGGAATTAATTGCGGATTATGGGATTAGTATAGTGCTGCTCCACCTCTACAAGGATGTTTTTCGATAGAGTTGTTGTTAAATAATGGCCAAAATTGAGATACAATTAGCAAGTAATAGGCTCAATGAATCGGATCTTCTCTTTCCTCGTTTTTATTGGAAATGGTTAAAAGATTTGATTCGATCTTAGAGACAGTTCACCCCAAAAAAATGTGTTTACCATTCACTCTCCCTCATGTCATTCAAACCTGTATGACTTTCTTCTTAAGAACACAAAAGAAGATATTTTGAAGAACATTGGTAAGCAAACAACACTGACCCCTATTGACTTTCATTGTATGGCAACCAAACCACTGAGACATTTCTCAAAATATTTATTTTATGTTCCACTGAAGAAAGAATTACATACAGGTTTTGAATGACATGAAGGTGAATAAACAACAAAATGTTCATTTTTTTGGTGAACTACCCCTTTAATGTGACTCATTTGTCCACTTTGTTGTAGATCAGACTGTTTATCAGTAGCTCTGTAGATTTTGTTGTGGTTGTGGGTTGGTCAAACACAATTGTATAAATCACAGTGGATGAATAAAACACTTTAAAACTTGAAATTATCAGAAAGATGTGAGAAAATGTCAATCAAGTTTGTCTGCCCCAATACGTAGCAACAGGACAGTAAGAGAGCTCACCTGCAGACAAAAGTTCATCCAGGACATTGAGGACGTTTAGCGTGCTTTCAATGTCTCCGGCGTTCTGCAAAGAGCACAGAAAGAGCAACAATGTCACCAACATTAAAGTCTAAAGCCCGGCTTAGCAGCTGCATCGAGACCACCAACAGAGCTAAAGCGAGATTTGGCGTAAAGACCAGGAAACAATTTAAGTCACTTCAATAACACCATTACGGATGACATCACAGTTTTTAAGATAAACTAGGTGTCGAGTGCATCCTGGCTGGCACAGCAAAACCATCCTGCATTGTGCCTGAGTCCCTGTCAGGGTACGAGTCTGCTGCGGTCTGAAAACCGAGTCGTGTGGTTAAAAGCTGCAACAGTTGATGGGTGAGCAGCAGGGAGTCCGTAATCTCCAAAGAAGAGACTCCACAGCTGGGGATTCAGGCTTCGGCTCTCATTATAGGGCAAAAGTTAGAAAGTGATGGGGGGGGGAGAGAGAGAGAGAGAGAGAGAGAGAGAGAGAGAGAGAGAGAGAGAGAGAGAGAGAGAGAGAGAGAGAGAGAGAGAGAGAGAGAGAGAGAGAGAGAGAGAGAGAGGGAGAGAGAGAGAGAGAGAGAGAGAGAGAGAGGGGAGGAGAGAGGGGGAGAGAGAGAGGGAGAGAGAGAGAGGGGGAGAGAGAGAGAGAGAGAGAGTGTCCTCTTGCATCTGTGCTGGCTGTGTTTTCCTGACAGTAGTCATAGAAGCCTATTAGATCTCTCCACAGCCAAGTGCACCACAAAGAAATGTCCCCTGCCAGAGAGCTGTCACTCACACCCACATTAGTGCGATGACAACAAAGACCCGTGTCAACATAGAGGTTATACTATAAAAGTCAACAGGGCTACTTTGTGGGGGTAGAGGCGTATTGTTTTGGTCTGTAATAATAGCAACATTCCAGAAACGCGAGTGTCCTATTTGTGTTGTTTGTTTTGGCTCACTGGATTTGGAAATACAGTATGCTTTGCTTATTGTAAAATAGGACTAAGTTTGGTTTTGTTTGTGTCTTAAAGGGGATAGTTTATTTCAAACCTGTATGACTTTCTTCTGCAGAACACAAAAGAAGATATTTTGAAGAAACTTGGTAACCAAACAATGGAACCCCCATTGTTTGGTTACCGACCCCAAAAAATCTTCTGTGTTCTGCGAAAGAAAAAGTCATACAGGTTGGACATGCAGGTACAAGGCTGAATAAATTATGACAAATTTCACTTTTGGGTGAACTATCCCTTTAATGTAAGCATTAAACTTACAAAAACACATACATTAAATCTAATTCTTCATCTACATTAGCATGTGCTACCACTCCAAAACCTTATTCTTTTCAGATCTTCAATTGTAAACCGATTTAATGGCAAAACTACAATTTTCCAAGAACAAACTTTCACACTGACAGAAACGGCACGTGCTCTTTCCTGGAAACCGATGGCCTTGTCATCACCATCTGTGATAATTCCAGACAACCATGTTAATTACTCCATATTAATGACTGTGACTAGCACACAGAGCCAGCTGGCACGTCATTACTGCATTATTTGCACAACAACTTTTAACGGAGTACTCCGGCAATACTTTGAATTACGATTAACCGTGTCTATTTTTGTCCGGCATCACCTGCGTCAAGCGGGGTTCATAAAATGACATTACGTCCGTCAATTTGAAGATTACAAAAGAAATTTGCTGCAGAAAGACATGTGTTGTTATACTCAAGATGTGCTTAAAAACGAGGAACATCGACTACCCTTTAGCGCACATCATTTATTTTTCAGAGGGTGGCAGGAACGCTTTGAGCTCCGGCTGAACCTCCTGTGTGTGCAGACAGACGTTCCTTTAAGGCCAAATGAAACGGTCTACATCCGAGAATATATGAAATCCATCAAATGAGATAAATGTGTAAATGAGTTTCAACACTGAAACAACAACTCAAAGTTGAATTCGTGAGAATTCCATTTTAGGCACAGAGAGCTCCATGTCAAGGACGGTGAATTTTGGGAATTATTGCCATGTTTGATGAAAGTCACGCAACTTGGAGGATGGTGACACGCTGGCTGTGGATAATCGAGAAGGCAATATTAGCTGTGCACACACTGGAAAAAAACATCCACAATATACAATTATTTACAGTAAAAAAGCTCCTTCACAATATTTACACAGACATGCAATACAGATTAACCTCTTCAACAAAAACAATTTCAAGAAGACCAAATACAGTTCAAGGGAAAATCAAACACTATACCAAGAACATTTCTGACTTTATATGATTCATTACTATAGCTATTTGAAATAAAACAAAAGTCTTGTTCTGTACTTTTAATGCATTATAAATTCTTAAAGTTGTCTTTAATCTCACACTGAGCTCACAGTTATCCTGGTGTCCTGCCAATTTGAGATCGGTTCTGCTCTTTCCCAGCCCGCTCGGCACACTTATCAGCACGGGGGGACTAAATCTCATCTTATGGTTTTCACTCTCAATTAATCGCTTTGACGCTTACACAAAATAATTTCCCCCTGAGCTTGCTTTCCATGCTGGAGTTGGAAAGTTATCGGAAATTGGCCACTTCACCCTCTCCTGAACAGAAGGCCTCAGCGGTTTGTTGACAGTTACCGATATATACAAATCAGTGATATGAAATCACTCACTATGAAGTTGTGTAAGAGCCTAAAAATCATATTTAAATGTAAAACTTAAGATTTATACTGTATGTGACATCCTGCAAACTTTACAAATCAGGAACAAGAAAGTTTGCTACTTTTAATGAAATAAACAATTGACATAATCGATGCTGTATGAGTGCTAGACATCTGTGTGTTATTGAATCTTGCAAAAAAATTTCAGGCTGTAAATACAACATCAGATCGTACTTCATCTGGCTGACTGTAAAACAAACATTGTATTTAAAGGGACAATTCACCCCATAGAAATTCTGTCATTTATTCACCCTCAAACTGTTCCAAACCTGTAAACATTTTGTTGTTCGGTTTAACACAAAGAAAGATATTTGGAAGAATGATTACCACACAGTTACGGGGCACCATAGACTTTGATAGTAGTCATTTTTTCCAACTATGATAGTCAATGGTACCCCAGAATTGTGTGGTTACAAACATTCTTCAAATTTTTGGGTGAACTATCCCTTTAAATCACTCAACAAAGTGTTTACTTACAGTATAGCCTATAGCGTATACCAAGCAAGGACTAAAGAAACATTTGGTCAAAATTCACAGATACATAGATACATAAAAAGCATTTTATATCGCTGCTGTCCTTCTGAAACCTTGTATCTCCATATTTCAGGATTTTTCAACCATTTGTATTAGTTTGTTACTGGGTTTTGCAAACATCTAACCAAAAAAGTATTCAAAAGTGCTTAATCTTTTAATCGTTTAAAAAGTACAGTGGGGTTTTTTTTCATTTCCTGAAAAACAGACAATTTGGACATCCGAGGTTTTGAAAGAAAGTGCCGATATGCTCACTTCACAAAACTGCCTTCACTAAAGACCATCTTGTTTATGACACACATTTCAAAATAACCTCACAATAACACCATTGTACAATCCACAAACACCGCAGCAGCCTTTACGTTACACCACAGAAAACCAGACTGTCATTTGTAATCCACACACAGAAAGCGTTCTTCATATAGTCGTCGCCTGTGGTCCTCCAGCATTAGTGGGCCGTTCCGATGCATGGAATGTCAGAGAATGAGAACAGACCCCGATATATCCCTGCATGCATGCACGCACAAGCCCCAGTGTGGACAGTGCACGCTTACCTGCAGCGTGTTGAGGAGAACCTCGACTCCGCCGGAGCTCGGAGCTGCCATGGTGGGCCGTGTCCGTGCTGGAGAATGGACAGGGGGTTAGAGGAGACACAGAAGGGAGACGGGAGAGAAAAAGAAGACAGAGACGTCAGACAGAGTGACACACAGGCAACACGTTTCCCCTCTGAGCTTTAACAAGACAGACGGGTGCAGTTAAAGCCGCGAGGGGTTTAGCCTGCCGCCTGAAACCCTATCTCTTTCGATAAACCCACGGGCCGCTCCAGTTGTGCCCGGACATTGAGATGAGGCTCCTATTAAAAGGGTCTGACGAGACACAAGGATTAAAGCAAGCCGAGTATTTCACAGGACAGAGGACATGGGCTGGAGGGATTTCAAGAGCTGAGGAATCTTCAAGCGTGGAATGTGTGATAAGGAGTCCAGGACAGCAAGAGTGCATGCGCTTGAATGTGGCCTGGTATGATTTTAAAGAAACAGATTACACAGAAATGTTCATTTATACCCTATTAATTTTTATCCTCCCTCATGGCGCTTCAAATTTCTCTGTTCTCTGTGAAAACACCAAAAGCGAAAATCTTTTCTTTTTTTATTGTACACAGATCTTGCCATTATAATTTGGATTTATTTTGTTTTTACATATGGAATTTGACAGATTCAGATTGATTTATTACCATAACTTAGTTTAGAAAGAGTTGCATTACGAAATATAGCATAAAAAATAACAGCATACAGGTTTGGAATGACATGCAACAGGTGGAGATCTTTATAATTGTAATCTCATTGTTTCCAATTTCTTGTTTCAGAAATAAAATCTTAAACATGTCTCAAATTGTGCTCAAACTTGACAAAAAAGCAAAAATATATTCTCATTGCATATCAGTTGTCTCATGTGTCTATTGTTACTTTGCCAAAACACTCATAGGAAAATAACTGTTAATGGTTAAATAATACACAACCAAGAGACCCGGTCAGCCTCTGAGCAATAAAACTGTCCTGTAGAAGGGGCTTTAAGGGCTGCACATGTAACTTCAATGAAACATAATAAAATCAAAATGTAGTTCAGGTCATGTTCTTCTCCTAGTAATTCCCAAAGCTCAGTTATTAATACAGTACACAGTTGATGTGTTTGATGCATGTTTACAGCTACAGTTTTCCACACACTGTGCCACTAGTGTCATCAACACATGATAAAGTGTTTCTTAACATGGAACGAATACATAAACATGTCCACACACAGACTCCTGCACAAACTCAGAGACATTTGATTTTTCTAGAATTCTTGTGTAGAAAAGAAAACAAAGGGTTAAAGTCATTGAACATGAATGAACCAACTTATTTTATTTTAGCATATTTAGCAAATTCCTGAAATCCATATGCAACAGAGCTGACAGCTCAAACTATACTATGACTTGCGGATCATGGTGAAGTGAGACAGTTTTCCCCCCAAAAAATACAGATTGCAGCTTTATGACAGATACAGGACTTTCACTCACATAATAATGAACTACAATCCGACTATTATGGCAAAACAAACTTACATCAGCTATTGATATAATTTAATCCGTTTAATTATATTAACTACAATTGTATTATGTATCTTTTAAAGGGATAGTATAGCCAAAAAAGAAAATTCTGTCATCATTTACTCACCCTCTTGTCATTTCAAACCTGTACGACTTTCTTCTTCTGAACACAATAGATATTTTGAAGAATGTGGGTAAACGAAAACCGTTGGTCCCCATTGACTTGCATTGGTTTTGTGTCTATAGAAGTCAATGGGGACCAGTGTTTTTTGGTGACAGACATTCTTCTAAATATCTTCTTTTGTGTTTTGCAGAGGAAAGAAGGTCATACAGGTGTGAAATGTCAAGAGGGTGAGTAAATGATGAAATAATTTTTTTGTTGTTGGGTAAACTATCCTTTTAAGTTTTTGTATTGTAATTACTTTTATGCTTTTTACTGAAGGTTATGCCTCAGCATGAATTGGCACATTGGGTGCGTGACCACGCAAGAACAAAATGCTGATGTGTTCAAAAGCAAGCCAAGCAGTTCTTACAAGCTCCATTTACTGTATATTTCCCAAAGCTCATGATTGACAGATTTTTGGTACGGCCACAGGTGAAAGTGTGTTAAAGGACAGAGTGTGAAATCGATGCCAAGACACACACACACACACACACACACACACACACTTTAAGGCTGACTGTGGGAATAAACTAGCTACGCATCTCTGCACATTTACACTTGTTTTTTGTGGTGGTGCTCTTGCGCACCATCATCCCTCAGACCTTATTATTATCTCAATCAGGAACAGCATGTATTCCTGCCATTTAATGTTGAAACGTCCCATTAGGCCAAAGCAAGCATATTGTCTCCGTCCGCATACACAGGGCTATTTTTACCTCCGTTTTAGGACACAGAATGTCAGAAGAGGGCATGAATCCTTGCTGATGACAGCCTTGGTGTAACTGATGAGATCAAGATGTTGTCTATAGAGAAATCAAAGCAAGGATAAACATTCTTCAAAGACAAAACTGCCGATCCAGGAGCTGCGTCTGTGCCCCGTAAGAGTTTTTTGGAACATTTGTATAACAGCGAAACTAAGGACACAGCACCTGTCACACCATAGCAATCGCGATTCAAAGCATTTTGAGGTAACGGTCCAATCAGAGCAGGTGTTTATTTGTCAGCAGATGATGAAGGCTTATGTGCATCATTAGCCGATTGGCTGGCGAAGTCCTTCGTCTATAGAAGCTGTGATTTCGTTTATGTTTAAGAAAGCCAGAAAGACAGCTGTCGGGATGCGGAAAAGCTGATTAATCTTTGCAGATGGAACGTAAGCCATATGTAGTATTTTCATTACTGGTTTTTGAAGTGTACCGTTCGCAAAAATCCGACAAACTCTGCACTGCCGTTATGATTTATGCCGATCTGAAACACTGACGCCAGGATAGATGAGCTTAAACTAAAACGAGTGAGAAGCAACTTTAAAAAACTTCACCGAACATAATTTCCTTATTTAAGGTAATACGTCTAATTTCAAGTTAGCACATCCAACAAACAACATTAAAACCATCAGTGGCCAAAACACACAAGAGCAAAACAGGATCATCATATAGCCATATACACAACATACACAAAATATAGTCACGTGAAAGTCAAATCACTGATCCGAGAACACCGATTCGGTTCTCCGTCTTGTGTGTCAGGTTCAAGCTCTTAATACCAAGAAGAGACCTTAACTCGTTCTTGGGTCACAGATGAGCTGACGCAGGATGTGCTAACAACAGCTCCTGGCCTTCCACAGCATCTGTCTTCACCTTCGCCCCGTTCCGAGTGACCCGGCGGGTCATTATCCGACTTGATGCGAATTTCCAAGTTCGGGTTTCAGTGCTCTGCGTTTCCAAATGTTCCACTTGTTCCCGGGCTAAAATAAGAATTAAAGTTTGCTGCTAATTGCAGGCGTGATCAAGATTTCATTTTAGGGCATGAAAGACGGGCCCATGAGAGGTAATGGTTATGACAAATATCCTTCTTCAGTTCAGAGAGATCACCAACAATTATCTTAAAGTAGCTGAAAGACATTTGAATAATACTAGTGTGTCCATACAATGGGGAGTCATGGAGGTCAATGTTGTTTGGTTACCAGCATTCGTCAAAATATCTCTTTTTGTATTGAGCAGAGGAAAGAAAGTCATGCAGGTTTGGAATGACATGAGGAATTTTCATTTTAGGGTGAACTATGCCTTTAATGATGGAGTTGTGACAGAATTCTCTTAAACGTAACTTAGAAACATGCATTTTCTGTAAACAATATGTAGTGTGAAAAGCAGTATACAAATAAATGTGCATTGAATTTGCTTTATAAGGCATATACCTTATGGAAACACCAGAGGGCAGAATAGGAAACATGACTACAACACCTCAAAACAAAGTTGACTGAATTGAGTCATTATCATAGCTACATAAATATTTGCTATGTAACTGCATGACAACAACAGCACCACACCATAATACTGTTATAAATGAAGTTACAATATCTAAATACAGTATGTATTTTGATCAGAAAACTTATATAACGCAACTTTCCTCAGTTAACAGTCAATGAACCTAAAGTACAAGAAGCCTTGAACAAAATAAAAAATTATGCAGTACGTCTTACCACCACTCCCTGCCCTCTATGGGCATTACTCGACATTTCCCTCGAGTACAAGCTCTATTTAAAAACATTTTTGACCTTCATGTCTGACTGGGCTAAAGAGTAAAAGGCTTAAGATGAAGAAACAAACACGCCCTCCGATGCAGCACGCCAAAGAGAACGTCCATCTTTCACCATTTCTCATTCGATCCATAGCTATACTAAAGACGTTGCACAATATAAGTGGATTACACGAGAGATCTCCGATCACAAAGCACGAGACAGCATCCCCAGTTGGCCTTTTGTTATGATTATTAACCTTTTTACTGTCATTTGACATTGTTTTGGCAGTCAAGTGGGTAACTCCAAAGACCTTTTGGAAAGCACATGCTAGTCTCAGGATTATCAGTTCATTTATACTGTGATGTATGAAGTTTGATAGATCGATAGATAGATGCTCTCATCGATCAACTCAGTAAAATACCAGCACTACGTGGGATCAAAGGTAGAAGTGTATTACATGTCAGTAACTGCATACGGTTTCTAAAAGAGACAGGCAACAGATTTGGATACACTACACTACAAATCGCAACATAAAGAGTTAATATTCCGTTCGCAGCACCAAGATCCAAGGATCCCAGCCATTCACTTCTGAGTAGAATGATAAATTAGGAGTCACCGAGCTGTGGCAGACAGATGGAAAAAAGATAAACCTCTGCTCCGAGCCAAATGAGCTACAGAGAGAGAGAGAGAGAGAGAGAGAGAGAGAGAGAGAGAGAGAGAGAGAGAGAGAGAGAGAGAGAGAGAGAGAATTTCTGTATGCTGCGGCATTAATAAAACAAACAATAAATCTACATTACATTGAGAATTTAGAAAATGAAACACAGTAAGTGTTATTTATCTTATCAAACCGGTTTAGCCTTAATCATAATATTGAGTAAAATTATGTAAATTGGTGAAAACGCCTTAGCAACACCACATAATCTGATCAAACATAATACATAATAATAAATTAACATTTATACACCCTAGTTGGGTCAGAACGGGACAAACCCAGTCGTTGGGCTAAATAAACCCAAATATGTTTATATTTGACCCAACAATAGGTTAAAACAACCCAGCATAGTTTAAAGGAGCAATGTGGAGATTTTTAGCTCATCTTTAGCTCAACGGCTCACTCCTCGAATTTTCTTTTTTTGCTAAAGGAGATAACATTAACGGAACGCACTCTGTAGGGCAGTTTGTCCATTTAGGGATACTGTAGAAACAACATGAATTCCATGTGGGGTGTATGTTGATAGAAATGGCTCATTCTATGCTAATAAAAACATAACGCTTCATTATGTAAGGTCTCTATACACATATGAACACATAGTTATGTATATAATATTGTGTTTCTATCAACAGATCCTCCTTAATATGACACATTGCACCTTTAATTTACAACCCAAAAGTTAGGTTTGTCCCTTTTTTACTTAAACAAAAATAAAAAAATTTAGTGTGATAAAATTAAAAACGTATACAACATTTTCCCACAAGGCATATATATCTATTGCTAGACACTGATATTAAAGCAGTTCAATTAATAAAAAGCTGAATAAACCATTTAGATCTCTCAGCACATCTGTAAACAATTCTTACTGAATGTACATAAAATAGTTTAATATTTCCTTACCACTGCAAGTTTGCATATGACATGTGAATGTTTGTGTTCCTTTACATTGAACATCAGCAGGTCGTAAACGCAGCACACAGCCATGCTTCACCTTTAACCCTGTACACTAAAGACACCTGCTGGGTGAAATGGCCAGCTGCCTTATACCAGACATAAGTTTATTACAGTCTGTACAATCCTCGGGTAACCACATCGCACCCCTCCCACCCCCCGACCTGTCTGCACCATGGAAAAACCTGCAGTCAAGGAGACCTCACATCGCTTTCCAAACGAAACCCTAGAATATTCGGCCTCCTACAGTCCGTGCATTTATCACAGATTCAACTTCAGCATCTCACATTAGCTTTTTGTGCTACAAACCTTCCGAGGGCCAAAATATCAGATTCCTGCATTTAATCCTTGTTCATATTTTTAAAACCCAGCAGTGTAATCGGCCAGAAAAAAACCTCTTCTTTTCCAATTACAACTCATATTCAGAAACACGGAGGAAGATCTATGCTGGCAGTGTCTAATGGCTGATTACAGGGTCTGAAAGGAGTAACAAAGAAGTCAGACATGGAGCAAAATTGCTAATTAAATACTATTTTACAGTCCCCTTTTTATATTAGGGCGTATAAGAGCATATTTAAGATGAAAATTACCTTAATCTCCTATTAAATAGCACCTCTCTATTATGAAGACGTAATTACACCATTAGCTGTTGAGAGACACAAGGTCACATCACCTATATTTATATGACAAAATGGCAGGTCAGAGTTGCATTTAAAGATGTCGTGAAGCGGTTTGACAAAGTAATTATTTCCCCTGTGCCAACATATTTCCTATTGAGACAGCCATAGTCCAACTTTGACCTAAAACCATAAATCTATAGAATAATATACAAGACAGCTTAAATCTCACTAATGGGTCTCTGTGAAAAACAATAATGTATGAAGCAATATGATATAGAACAGTGGTTCTCAACAGGAGGGACAGGGTCTCGAGATGAAATGAGTATTAAAATACATATTTAAAAAAAACTTATATTTTTTACTGTAAAAATCGTTTTTCTAGTTAAAGCTCCAAATTATTTTATTGGGTAGTTTTTGTAAATGAGAAGGGGGCCTTTGAATACAATGGGGGAGGGCTTTGGATTTAAAAAGGTTAAGAAACCCTGATCCATAATATACTACATAATAAATACTCTATACCATACCATCTATGTAAGAAATAATATTCTGGTATAGAATATATTAAGTATAATTATATACTTAATATAGTATGTTACGGTATATACGGTTTCATCAGACACACGCACCTGGCTTAAAGTTAACTTTTGGTCTGGGTTTGTTGATCGGTCTTAAGCAAAGAACATGTATATAATTTTTATATTTCCACAAACATAGTATAGTATATATACTATACTATACTATTATATTATATTATATTATATTATATTATATTTTAAATAAAAATACAAATCTATATACAATTTCACAAACAGGCCAAAAAGGAGTTGTTACATTAATATCATTCATACGTCAGAACATATTTGTGTTGTTTTCTTCGCCCAAGAGCTGCATGACAAACTTAATAAACAGGACTAGTAACTAATGAGACAAGGTGCCATAATACAATTATCTCGATTGCGTGCGTTGCGCTGCCGGGTCATTTTTAGAAACTTTTAAAAGTCCCTGGTGCACTGCATAGCTTGGGCCATACCACTGCCATGTTCATTCTATAAAGGCTTCACTCACTCCTTAGCAATAGGTCCCAACGGATCGAGTGGGAAACACAGCCAGATGCCGTAGACGCCAACCCACCGGCTACTAAGAGCCACTTAAAGTTCCACCTTCTACCTCTTGCCCCTCGACCAACCTTCTCAACATTCAATAAAAAAACAACCATAAACAACCTGGCAAAAGATATCTGGCTAATCATCAGAAGAATTACGACCCGAAACGTAACGCTTCCAAGTCAGGTTCCAAAGATAGTCCCGATGGGGTTGGAAGATTGGCCTTCAAACGGTTTCAACTGGTTTCTTTATGGTGTTCTCAACCAGCAAACCGGTTAGTAAGAACAAACCGTACATGATATTAACAATGTTGGGGTCAGGTAAAAATGTCAAAGTCTTATCTATGAACTTCATTTAGAAACTAAAAAGAACATTTGTCCTGGCAGTGTCCACTTGAAAAGTGTTATTAGCGCATTGCTAATCCGCCACATTAAAAACAAACAGGTAAACTCAATTATTAATTTACATTCTTATGCTTTCCTGTAGCTCAGTGGTTAGATCATGGTGCTGGCAATGCCAAGGTCATGGGTTCGATCCCAGGGATTGCACATACTCAGAAACAAATGTATAATGTATAATGCAATGTAAGTCGCTTTGGATAAAAGCGTCTGCCAAATGCATCAATGTAAGTGAAGAGGATTAGAAAATTGTCACGAGGACATCATTATCTGGGGCCGAGTTGACCATCACCAGAAAACATTCTGTGCCAACGTACAGAACAATTTTGGATCTGCAAATAATGTACTATAAATAATAAACAGCTTGACCCTGAAGATGAAGTCCCATGGCTGAAAACAGGTCTAGTGACACATCAGAAATGCCCGCTGGGGTTTTATCGTAATCTCTTTAAAGCCTCTAATGGCACAGTAGAATGGACAAATATTCAAATGCCTGGATGGATACAGCCATGGCTAAAATTACAGAGACGGGTCATGTCTTTTTTTGCCGATACTGTTGAAATGCTAAAGCAACAAGTGTGCTGTCAGACAAACGATTTAAAAATGTAATACAATAGAATACAAGAGCACAAAACTGAATACGATGTACACAAGGCATGTAATAAACTTTAGCGTATTGGTATAAAGATAAACAATATATATCTATTAAATGTTTGTTTACAATAATAATGTCTTGATGTTTTCATGGGGGTATAACATTTCCTGTAATATGACAAGTGAACGTCTTTTGTTTTGTATCTAAGAAAAACATTAGTGACAAATGTTGCAAACTGTAGATCACATCCACATAAACAGCAAGGTGACTCCATCAGAGTCAATGGCACTGAATCCCTCTCTGATCCAAACAAAGTCTGTAAATTATAACCCACACCTGGCACTAAAGAATTGTGGGTGGAGATTGTCACTCAATAGTTTATCACTGGATTTAAAGATTTTTTTTTTTACTATATTTTACGCTTTGCACCGTTTTAAATCTAAGTTTTGTTTATCTCAAAATTAACTCAGTCAATGGGTGTCACCATTGTTTGGTTACTAACATTCGTCTATTTTTCAAAAATGTTTGTGTTCCACATGAGAGTAAATAAATTATGACAGAATTTTTATTTTTGGGTGAACTATCCCTTTAATGCTAAATTTGGTCTGGGGGCTAAACAACAAGGGAACACAGACATTACTGTCACGTTTATGACTTCATGTCTGTTGTCACCAACATACCAACATTTCAACATTTTAAGTGAAAGCTACATATTAAAAATATAGGTATTACCCTGCAAGCATAATGTCACATAATCAATTTGCAGTTTTTAAAGACAGCAAGTTTGAGAATTTTTGCTTTAATTATATAATATGATAACAAATATCCCGATGTCCCAAAAATATCTACAAAGAAAAAATCATATCCTTTTGACAGGACTGACACAGCAATTTGCAACATGAAGAAGGGAGTTCAATCTTATTATAGAATCAAAACCTGATATAGCTGTTGTGCAATGTTGAAGGAAATAACTCATATCGTCTTAAATGCTGTTAAAAGCAAGCAGGTGGGGCTTGAAACATTCCAAGTGGTTGTCCAAAATCTCAAAGATATCAACCACACAAACTCCGCCCCTTTTGCTGATCCACTAATCAAATCAAGGCGGCGCATGCACACAAACGCCAATGTTTACATGCCAACTAGAGTCCAGGCTGTGTTTGTTTTCTTGCATTTTAATATTAAAATGGTATTAGTGGATTAGTGGATAATATTAAAGGGTATTAGTGGATTCAACCCGATGACTAATTTATTAAAAACGTTAAGTAACTAATAATGATTACAGACAGCGACAAATCTTACCAATGCGCCCAGAAATCTCTTCATTAAATGCTCTGCCAAGTCTTTCAATAAATCAAAGGTTCAACAGTCTCATGCAACCGGCTCAGCAAAGCAGTTAAAGGTTGTAAAAGGCCTATGTGTGCATTTCACAGGAGTAAAACAAGACATTTGCATGTGAGAGCTATGCTCAGCATCTTGCTGCCCCAGCGTGATCTCCCTTTACACACGCTCGGTTCTTGCCAAGTGCAGGACTTGATGGGTGCATTCACATAATGCCTGAGATTTAAACAGACTCTTACCCCCATTAGTGATGCCTCCACTCTCTCTCAATGTCGCCGTCCAGGTGAAGTGACCGGGTTTATTGTAGCTATACATCTCTGAACGCTCGATAAATTCAAGTCACAAAAGAACCGAACGTAACACAAAGTGGAAGTATCTCCCGCCTCACTGTCTGGCTCTTTTACTCTCTCTCCCCTCCCTCTAGCCCACCCGCTGGGTGTTGAATGTAAGGGCTGCACCTGGCCGTTTTTTAAATGCCCCCCCCCCC
Organism: Oreonectes daqikongensis; assembly: GCA_026939265.1. NCBI lineage: Eukaryota > Metazoa > Chordata > Actinopteri > Cypriniformes > Nemacheilidae > Oreonectes > Oreonectes daqikongensis. Next base: position 6,870,434 of record JAOTQM010000036.1, on the reverse strand, counting down.
CGCCCATAGGGTAACCACCCATGCTGGATTCCAGCCTGACTGACAAAGAGGCCAACTATACCGTAAGGGCCAATTGGATGTAAATCACAAGGCCTTCCAGGGTGGTGTGAGCTTTCTGTGGGGGGGTTGAAACTGTACGCAGCTTCTTCGGGCCGCTTGTGGCGGAGCTTCTAAATAAGTGTTCGCAAACTCTCGCTGGAGGTCGTCCAAAGTCAGTCTCGGCCTCTAGATGTGTCTATCCACACCGCACAATATGAATAGCACGTTATGACAGGAATGCACGAGTGAAAATAAATCCTATTTACGCAAGCATGCAGTGGACTCCCTTTGATCTGCATGACACAAAAGCTAATGAGTCCCACAGTACGTTTGTATATCCTTACCGTACATGTTTTAGCCGGAACAACTGCAGAAACTTTATGCAGTGCACAACCGTTTTTGTGCATTTGGCATATGAAATATACGAAAATGCATTTTATTTATATGCAGCTTTATGTCAACAGCACAGTTTTCAAATAAGATAATATCCGAATACTTTATTTACAATAAAAACAATTACCGTTGCCACATATGAGATTTAATTGCATTTTATTATTATGATATAATAATTGATTATTTGTTTCTATGCATTGATGCAGTAATTGGTCGCATCCGCTACGCGACGCATCGTAAAAAAAGAGATAGTCAAGATATACATTTTTATCAATGTAGTATTTTATATAAACCGAACCAATAACATTTATGCTGCTACTACAATTGAGCTGCACGTAATCTGGCATTAGTCTGCCATAACAGAGCGCAAGACAGACACATGCAGGTCTGTGTTGGACGGCATGTCCAGGAAGCAGTATATCTTGCAAAGGCGGCTGCCTGCAACCATAAATTTATGACTTGGCTGTCTCACAACATTTTAATGAACACTTTACATCAGTAGAGTGACTGCTGCCTGCAACGCTCATGATGGCCAAACATCTTCAGGTCTTTCAACCCTGTTTTCCGATTGTTGCGAAGTGTGGATGTTACATGACTGTTATCTTTAGATTGGCTATCCAACAACATTCCCGAGTCCCGTACTTCCTAAACCATGCTAACCAATTTTAATGGTTTCAATTAACATTTAAAAAAATAACATTAGCTTTAAGTAGTGTAGAAGCCAACACATTTCCAGTAGACACTCACAAGACCATGATAGATTCCATTAAAACCTATACAATTATAATTATTACATCCATTCGAATGTTTTTGAATATTCCTAAAAAAATGATAAGCATCTGCAAAATCTGCGTCTATCTGTGAAGTAAATACCACATATGAAGAATTTGCGCCATCTAATGAATCAAATACGTAAACTTGCAAGCTCGATTTGTGAAGTTGAATAAGAAATACAGGGTGAATCACAATTGAAATATTACAAACATTATAAATTTACATTTACTTTATAAAAAATATATGTTAAAAATGTGTTATATAAAAATAAAAATATTTTATATTTTAACAAAATACATTTAGGGTCATCTACTATTATTTATTATTATTTATTTAATTAAAATAAAATGAATGAATAACAGAACTCACAAAAACTAGGGAATGGCAAAAATGGAACTATGGAAATGAATTATGTTGTCACAAAAAATCCCAAATTATTCACAACAATGGTTTGCTTTTTAAACAATAAGGTTCTTACAGTATTTATGCTAAGATGTATGCTTTGATTTTAAAATGGTTCACTTTAAATAAAAATAAATAATAAAAAAATATATTTTTATTTTAAGAACTTAAAAGTAAATTGGGAAAAATAAAGATTTAAATAATATTCACTACAATACATCAGCATAATAGCTTTGGGCCAGCATGGATAGCATGTTTTCAATTGGGTCGTTTATGTAACATTAATGTGAGAATGCTCTGCGTGTGCAATGCAAATGAAACCATGCATAACCCAAAGTTGTGTTTTTACTTTATCAAGATCTCCCAAAGAGAGAAGAAAAGTATGGTCTTGACAGGCAGCTTTAACGGTACAAGTGAGGGACCCAAGGCAGTTTTTGTAGCTTTTGTTTATCGTTGAGAGAGGCAAATATATACACAGGGCGCAGGTACACGGGCTGGCCTGAGAACAAACAAGAAGTCGAAGCGGTTTATAAAAACTGCAGGTCCAGTTTAGAGCCAGCTGGGATCCGTGGGCAGTTTAATCCAAAGCCGCTCTGGGCCAAAACAGGCCGAGAGTAATCATGTTTTGGGGGATACCTTTCACCAGCCCTCATCAAGGCCCTTACAGAGAGGTTTAGTTTCATCTTTCAAACAACAGAGCGCTCTCCACCTTTTTCTCTGGCCTTCCCTGTGGCATTAACCTCTTAACACACAGGGAACATCACTGGGCTTGTTCTTCTAGCACAAACATGTTAAATAAGTTATCAAGCCGAGTGAGACGGGACACCTATATGACAGACATCTGTGCCAAGCACCTCAGAGTCACATTAATAAATAAAAGCAGAGCTGAGGATGCTGGGAAAAGAGTTTGCCGCTCAAAGCTGTCACGGAACAATCCATCATAAAGCCCTGATGCAAACCCGTCCCGGCTTCAAAGTAGTAAATCAACTTCTATTTTTGCTATTTGCACTGTATTGTGATGATACTAAGCTACTTAAAATCTCTAAAAAAAAATTATTCATCAAGGCATTTTTCATATAGGAAATTATACACATCAGCAGAAAATGGTCCTTACTACAACCCATTTGTAGCAGTCAGCACTGTTCGATTTAGTCTACATTAAATGTAAAGTAATACAACGACGCATAGCACGTACTTACTGTACAGTCAATAAAACATAAGCTGTTCCAATGTTCACAGTTCATGAATAATTCTCACGCTTTTGACCAAGTGATGACAACAGTGTTTTTGATTTCACATTTGAGGCCAGTTTTCATTCCGTGCATTTGCCCGCTTACCGGGGACGCAAGTGTGGAAACTGAGACCCTTAACCAGACATACTTGTCATCCTGTGCGCTTAGCAAAAGATAACCTTAGTATGATAAGCACGTAGACGGCCATCTCGAATTGCTGGCTCCTAATGTTTATTAGATTAAATATCTCTCAAGTTTAAAGAGCGGGCGATTGTTTATTTTCGCCTGATAACCAAGGTAAAGTGCGAGAGATTTGTGGCAGTAATCACGATGAAATGGGAGCCTCACTGTAAAAACGAAACGTTGGTTCAACTTACAAAAAAATAAGAAACCTGCTGCCTTAAAATTTAGAATTCACTCAACTTCAAAATATTAGTTAACATTACGTGTTTGCATGAAGTTAACTAATATTTTTTTAAGTTGAATTAACTAAAAATGTAGGTTACTTATTTGAAGTTAACCCAAAACAACTTTAATTCTCTTTTTCATCTGAAATCTGAAATTTGGAATGAGAATTTTAAATACGGTGCTTTTATGAATAGGACGTTATAAGTATTGAAGCAGACCAAGCTATGAAAGGAATGAACTACCATATAGTCCAGTGTTTTTGCGAAATATTTCCTTCACAGCAGCTGATGATGCGTAATACACTGCTGATGGTTGAATCTAATCGCCATCTGCGAATCTCAGCATCAAATTAAAGCAGATGACTCATTCCCTCCTGCTTCACAAACTTAAAAATATCACATCAAGCACCTTTTCTTGCCATTAATGGTATTTGCGAAGACAGTGGAGCTTGGAGGTCACGGCCGGACGTTTTCACACCCGTCCCTCTTCATGGATGAGGTGAGCAACTTGTATTTTGTTCCAGGCTCTTAATTTTCCGCTGAGGCTCTTTTGTGAGCCAGCGAGTCTGACTGTCACTCATACGGCCGCTGTAACATGAGCAATCGACCAGGCATTGGCGCTCGCATGCCAGGGATGACTGAAATAGCAATTTTCTATAAAACACGCAGAGAGGGGGCCGTGAAATCTGACCTCAGGCTAGGCTGCCGGCTCACTCTCACCCCATCTTTAATGTTTCGATCCCTCCCACCAACAAACCCTGTACCTTCAACCAGCTTGAGCAGCTGGCACATGTGCAGACAAACAAAAAAGAGGAGGGGAATAGCCGATGGTTCTTATATCATTTCTTTAGTCATTTACTATATCTTTGCAGAGAGATCCCTTAGCACTTCACAGAAATATTTATTATGTACTTAATATTCCAGTCATGTCTCTAATAAAAGCACAGCTGCCAGAAAATGTACAGATTTGAGTTGTGCATTTGTTCGTTTTAGCACTTATTTAGAGCAATTTGGGACTATTAACAGTTAAAGGACAGCTTTTTTGAAAAATTAAGTCATCATTTACTCACCCCTGTATGACTTTCATTTTTCTACGAAAACACAAAAGAACATATTTTAAAGAATGTTGGTAACCGAACAATGGTGGTACCCATTGACTTATACCTCTGTTGTTCGGTTTTTCAAAATAATATCTTTTGTGTTCATACAGTTTTAAAATGACAAGAGGGTGAGCAAATTATGACAATTTTATTTAGGGGTTATTGTTCCTTTAAATAAAAATAACATTCTTACGCTTTAAGAAAAAGCCAGACAGCAATAAATAAAAACGAATGAATAATTACAGATCTAAATCAAAGCCAGTTGAGAACGAGTTTTGAACAATAGATGGTTTGCCATCACCACCTTGTGGCTACACTAAGCCTCGCATCCCTCTCATAAACTACATAAGGATGTAATGAGAGTTCTCAACATGGTCTTGACAGCTTATACTCTTTACCAGCACTACTGGAGGTGGCATGTGTAAACATAGTGAACATATGCATAACACATAGCTGTGGATTTAGTTTAAGACTATATGGACTCGTTGCCTTGTATAAGCAATTAACATTAGCTGTAATCAGAGGGGATGTATGCAGACGGGACGAGTTATGAGGGACTCGTAAGGAATGGGACGACCCGGTCTCAAATTTACAGCAACAGAGTTCAAACAGAGATTCATTTACTTCAATTAAGGTGCTTCGCTCAAACTGTGACTCTGGGGAAATGATCAAGTCAGACACACATGAATGACTTCGGTCTGCAAGTATATGGTGCCTAGCTAAGGCAAAAGATATAGTATTACAAGAGAGCTTTTATATTGTGTGTATTTTTAGGAAATAATTCCATATTGTAAAAGTTGCTTTTCTCAAAGCAGGTGCCAATAACATTTATTAATGAAAATGACATTTCTGGTGTTCTTGAAGCTAGTTTTGTTCACTTTTCATAGGTTCAAATGTACAGTATGTACGGGAGTTACCATATTTTAGTAACTGTATTTTTACACAAATGAAACCTTTTTGTATGAAATGAAATTGTTGTGAATATATTTAAGTACCAAAAATCTTAAAACAGCTGAAAGCGGACAGTGACAGAAATATACCGTAAAAAATCTGGTATAAATACAGGATATAATGATATATTATATAAACCCCCATTTTTTTTTCTTCCATTTTTCTTGTAAATTTGCTGTCTTTTTCTGTATTTTACAGTTTTTGACCATATTTAAAAAATAAATAGTAAAAAAATCTTGGCTTTCTCCGTTTATCTTTTCGTTTTTGACCGCATTTTAAAAATACATAAGCAATCTGTAAAAAAAAAAAGAAAAAGTAAAAAATGGTAAAAAATGTTTTTTACATTTTACGTGTGAAATCTGTAAAAAAAAAAAAAAAAAAAACTTTAATTATGGTTTTTTTTGTTAAGGTGCGTGATATTAAAAATAACATGAAGTGAAAAGCATGATATTGTGGCAGCCCTAGTTTAAATATATATAGTGTGACAATATGATTTGGTACTGGGGCATGTTGTCACAAAAGCACTCTAATGTTTGTTTGAATCATCGTCTCTTGAAAAGAGGTATTCATGCTGGAAGCCAATTTAACAGCAGAAATCTATCCTCATCAGACTGCTTTCTCATCAATTTTCATCTCTTCCTTACCAGATGATGAAAGATAAAAGGCATAAGGTGAAACGAGTTTCTTTCAAATTCACTGCAATTTGTAAAGCTCACCCTTCTGCTTTCAAAGCTGAACGCTAGCAATCCCTTATACCCCCATCCAACAGCACTAAAACATTTGAGAATTACAGTAAATCAAGTGTTTGTGTGCCTGCTTACAAATGATTACAGACAACACAAACAACCTGAGAACCACAATAACCTTCAGTTTTACATAAAAGACAATCTGCTGCCCTCAAGACAGTCTATATCAGGCCCAGACCATCAGTCTGAATGGGAGCAGATCTGAATTGTGGGAGCAGATCTGAATTGTGGTGCCAGATCACAGTTTGTCCCTGGCACGCTATTCAGTTTTACGGATAGCTTAAAGACGCAAAACCACAACGTGCTCATTTGACACTTGGTTTGCTTCGTCATCATCAGCAACTTCAGCCAAAATGACCCAAGACGACAACAACAAAGACAGGATCAGGGTTTTGTGTCCTAACCCGTTAAATTGTATTGTATAGTGTTTTTTTTATCTGCGTATAATAATCTTCAATGAAAACCTCTATTGCTTACATCATGAGCAATTTTGTCAAATTTATTTTGTGTTTACACTAACCTGCCTCAAGGTGTCAGTGTTTTGTCAGGTAATCTTAAAGGGACTGTTTGACTTGTTCCAAATCTGTGTAAGTTTCTTTGTTTGGATGAACAGAGGAAGATATTTGGAAGAATGCTTGTAACCAACCCGTTCTTGGCCAACCATTGACTACCATAGAAGGAAAAATTACTTCTATATCAAAGTCAAAGTCAAAGTCAGCTTTATTGTCAATTCTGCCACATGTACAGTACATACAAATGGGAATTGAAATTGCGTTACTCTCTCTATATTATTTGTTCTGTTGAACACAAAATAAGATATTTTGAAAGCAAACAGTTCTGGGGCACTTTTGACTACCGTTGTCATTTATCCTACTATAGCAGTCAATGGGGTCCAAGAACTGTTTGGTTACAAGCATTCATCCAAGTATCTTTCTCTGTTCAATCAAACAAAGAAATGTAAACAGGTTTGGAACAACTAGACTATTCATGACAGTAAATAATTTTTCAGCCAAATGTATGACAGAATCAAACCTCAAACAAGAAATAGCATTACATATATAACACATTTTGACCTTTTACAATGTAAAAATGACAAATTTGCAAATGCATCTTTTCTCTTTATTCATTTACTGGATTTTTATATGAAATTACGTCTGATCAACTTTATTTTTATATACTAATAAGTAATAAACATATATTAATAAACAATGGTAAATAACTAGAGACACACATATTGCATTAATAGCATTGTATTCATATATTTATACTTAAGTAAATACTTGCCGCTGGTCAAATGCTGTTTCAGCTTTCCGATTAAAGATGATTTGCAAAATGTCCATGTGTCAGCAACCTGAGCATCAGGTACAGTGACTTGAGACGTGGGTTCCATCTTTCCAAGGTCAAGTAAACCGCTATTCTTTAGACTAGAACTCCGAAAACTAGCCTCGTCTCTGCTCCACACACAGAGCATATAACATGAAATTCAGTGCTGCAGTTTGTACTACGGGGTCAGATTTTACTGTTTGGAAGTGCAATACTTTAAATGGGCAGTATAATTTACATAAAAATAGGTCACTGCTGGCTTTGAATGTTTATAGTGATCTAATATCCTCAGGCTTACAGTCTTGCTATTTCAGGGGGTATTTCTCATGGTGGGATAACACAAGGGTTCTCCTGTGACCCCCCCCAAGGTATGTAAGAATTCAAATGGATTAAGGGATATTACAGCGTGCTCTCATTAGCTTCATACATCAAGAGGAAACGGAATGTGATGCTCATCGTGATGAGTCATCGATCCATAAAAACACTACAAACAAAAGAGTCCTAACTAGTTAAGAAAACATCTTGCATCAATGTTGTGCTTAATTTTTATACATTAGGCCTATATTATTACATGTACTTATTATTTGCATTGGAATCCATTAAAATGTCATTTATGATTAATAAAGTTAATCATATTAAATCGATTAATACAGTAAAAATCATATTTTACAATATTTTATCAGCTCAAAATAATAAGCTGCTTTCTGAATCTGAGACCATTGTAATTTTGATATAATATATTAATGGCTCCAACTGGTATGACGTAACTCTAAACCTACATAAATAAAAAAAAGCATATGCCTCACATTACATGTGCCTTGCAAGTCAAAACCTTAAAGAAGCAACAAGTCTGTCGATTTACTATAGTACTACAATTTCATGATCAGACTTTTAATGAAGCCAGCACATGTGCTCCAACCCTGTCTGTCTCGCATGTATGACCGCAGTAAAGATCAGCACATTTCTCCACTTACAGAGCCTTTATAGGGGAGGATTAGGTTTAGACACAATCACCAAGGGAGTAATATGCATTAGTTTCGAAGATGGAACATAGTTAATTATGGCCACCAATGAAATTCAACCATCTGTTTAGCTAAGCCAAGCACAAGGCAGTGGTCTCAAAGCGAACCCGGGTCCAGAAAATGCATTCACATTTAAATCAACGTGAACTTGCCCTCACTTCATCATATTTCACTTCAGCAGCACAGACTTAAAAATTGACAGGCTCAAGTTATAAACCCAGAACACCAGAGACGATTAAATGTCACCAAAGAGAGATGACGTTTATGGCCCGACCATTAACTCTTACAGACTAATTGTAAGAAGACAAAAAAAAACATTCTACAAAAATTAAAAGTATCAGGTAAGTAGAAGTATCAAGTTTTAGTGAACCAAAACATAAAAAAAAACTCACGGAGTTGATGACACATCAAATAAATTGAGACTACATATAGGAATATTTCTTTTACTGCATATTTGTCTAGGTGTATTTTATCCAGCATACTAACCAAAGTATGACTAAGACCAAGCATGATTTGTTTTAAAGTCAAACAGTGTTCATGTAAAAGTAAAACTAGAAGTATTACGTTGGTTCTCATGCTGTAACAGCAATAGCTCGCTAGGGAGAAGTGTGACATTAGTAAGAATTAAGAACTGTGTGAGAGTTTAATAAATGCTTGATAAAAACCTTATACCAAGGATCTTGAACATATCATATATGTACAGGTAGTAGAGATGTAAGTGTGTGTAACAAATCTGCGGGGTAAGGTTTTTGTCTATGAATATGGGAGCTCCACTAGATGGCGCAAGAAGGCAATTTATTTGGATACATTTGATCAACTCAATTATTTTAGTAAAGATAAGAATATTTGATAACATAACTAATTTGTTAGTTCGTTAAACCGACACCAAGCTGTTATAAATTTATATAAGATGTATATCCAATCTTTAACGGCATGCTAATGATGGAAAACAATGCTTGACGAAATTAAAGGCTATTAATTAATATCACAAATTGCCATTAATGATAATTTTGCTTTGCTAAGCTGATCACTTGTACACACCAAAAACACGAATGTATACGGTTTCACTGCATTTTGGTTGTTTTGATGCGCTGTCATCGCCCACAGCGATGCTCCTCCCGCGACTCAACCATTTGTCGCTTCATACACAAAACAGCGGCGACTGTCAGGTTGGATCGTTTCTATTGGCTACGCTTTAGATTTGCATAAATTCCCAGTCGGTGATTGGTCGACGCCACGTCAATCATCCTCTAAATCCCGTTCCCCCGCGTTTGGATATTACCTCAGGAGACTCCACAGTTTTTTATCAGTGAGGGTTGGAATGTTAACAAAGTAACACCGTCAGCCAGCCGTGAGGTAAACAAAACTATGATTCATTCACCGGTACCGAAACCGCACAACGTCGGGATCTGTCACTAGCGCTCGTAACACTGTAAGTATGTCACGTCTTTCTAAAAATAGTCTTATGTTAGTGGAAGAAGCCTCTTACCAACATCTGCACTGTTCTTCCTCTGTTTTATCAAAGCTCAAAAAGCCAATATACTCAGTCAGGATTAGATGTGGATAGGGATTGATGTCCCCCTTTCGCTTCTTCCAGAAATGGATATAAATGAAAAGAGAATGATCACTTACGGCTCTTTACGTGTCTCTAATCGTCTGAGTTTGTCAGTCTTTATTCTGCATGCCGATACTACTACTGACTTACGACTCCGCTAACAGCATTAGCTCTATTCATGTTATGTTAACCGAGTAGTCACTCACTAGTGATTAAGTAAAGTTGATTTTGCCGTTTTGTTTTATGACTTAAAATACTATTTTACCTCATTGTAAGTAATGCAGCTGTTTGTGTCTGTTTACATTGTTTTAGTATAGACTAGCGAGCTGGCTAACTGTAGCTTGAGTTCTCGTCTTATGTGCGGGCGCGTTCTCGTCTTGTCGCGCAGGACAGGCGCTGTTCTTGTACTTGCTCTTAAAAAAAACATTTTTAGTCAAAAAAGTGTGATGATAAAAGTTGTAATTGGATTTCAGTGTAAAAGAAAAATTGTGATTTTTTTTTAGATGAAGTATGTCATAAAATCCTGTGTTCTTGCATTGGTCAACAAGTCAACTTGGTCAACAATCTTTAGTTAACCTGTTGTTAACTCTTGCAAGGTTACTTGACCCTTACGTTACAACACTATTGCCTGTTACAAAAAGTATAGTAAACAGTTTTTTTTTATGGATTTATTTGTGTTTCTTAGTAGAATAGCCACAATAACCACAAATTTACTATGGTGGTCTTACAACAACAAATGGGTAGTTGACAGATATACCGAACATAAATCATGTGACGCCAAAAAATTAGAAAACAAACTTTTAATATACATTACTTAATTTTATTAATATTAGTATTTTTATAATATGAAATATAATAAAATATAAAAAACTATTTTTTTCCACATTTTTGCTGTCATACTATAGGACACATTTGCAGTATATTTGTCAACTACCCAAATAGTTTAAACATGGTATTTGTAGTAAAACTATGGTAATACAAAATGGTATCCATTCTGACAAAAAACATGGTTACTACACTTTTATTATAAGAACATTAAACACATGGTTAATGTTTCTCTCTCACACTACTTGCTCATAACTTTGTGCGTATTATTGAAATTATTTGGCAAAAGTGATTGGCTGAGATACAGTATAGTTACAACATGAAGATAAACTCTTACAGAATTTCCTGTGTTTGTCGAATAGTGAATCAAGCCGACAGTAGCGCTTTGTTTCGAGAATGAACTTCATGCAGACCGGTGATCCATTGAGCTTTGTAAAACCAGTGAGGTTGTCAGCTTTTGACTTTACACAAATACAAAAAACTTCTTCCTTCCCACTTTGCTGTAGGCTAGCTAAAAAACAGCACTGGAATACCAACATCCTCAGTGAAAAGAACCTGGAAAGGCTATTTAGTCAGAGGAGGCTGGATGTTTACAGAGGAAGAACATTCAATTGAAGACAAACCTTTGTGCCTGTTTGTCGCATTGCAATTAAAAGGTGTCATTCAAGCTGGTGAGAATATCCGCATGGATAGGTAGTTTGTTCACATTGAATGATTCAGCGACTTTGGCACGGCTCATGCTGTTGTTGAGGGATGGTCACCATGGGCGATGGGATGAACTATGCAGGAACTCCACGGAAGTTTCGTCAAGCTGTGAAATAATAGTGTCTTTCTTTTCAATTTACAAACCTGACCACAACACTATAGAATAGAATTATGCAACATTTAGGCCAAAAAACATACAATCTATAGTTGGTAATTTCAGGGAGAGTGTTTGATGGGTAAAAATGACATCTTTTCCATTTGTTCCTTCTTGGCCCCATGAAGGATAGCTCCATCAACCTGACCTGTTGAGGGGACACTTTTTTGGACCAATGCAGACCCCCCCTCACATCCTCACTGTCAGTGCCTGTGCGTGGGCCAGCAGTTTTTGCCGCTGTAAGTGGTTTAGACACCTGCTTGCTCCCCTTTCTCTTCAGCAGCTCTGCATCCAACCCCTCTTCCTTCATACCAGCCTCCCAGTTGCCCTTATCCTCCTACATAGCTTTCTGCACGGATAGCTGTGACCTTGCATTTTTTCAGTCAACCTCTGGCATTGTGATTCTTGTCACCCCAAGAGCGTGAACCATAAAGACCCTGGCTGATGTTTGTGCATGCTCGCCCTCTCTCTCGTCGCAATAATCTCAAATCGTGTCAAAGAATCTGGTTCGCATGCAAGCACATTCAATCACACAAAGAGCCACTGGTAACATTGAACACTTGCTGCTGAAAGATTAGTCTGGAACGACAGACGGTTTTTCACCCCTTTGAGGCAAAACTGTCTGGATTTTACCAAATCATGTGCTTCACTGCACCATATTAGCAAGCCGTAACATTTAAACAGTGTTTATGTTTTTGATAGACAAAAGATCCTGATAGCCTTTAAAATCTACATACATAAACTAAATAATAAGCAAAAAGCTAATATTTTTCTATTTTGCCACAAAGATTGATGTTTGCTTTTAGGTACTACAGGTCCAGCCAACTTGGGTACTTGCTGTATTTATTTATTTGCTTTTTGCTTAAAATGTTGTACATGAGAAACTACACAAGATCGATGGGCATCTAAACAATATGTCAAAATACTAATTTTGCTAAGTTGTTTTGCTCTCACGTTTATTCATCCACAGTATAGGTACGATTCTGAATATTTGGCTTTTGAGTCATCGTTCATTGTTAATTTAACTGGAATTTTTTACGTAATGCAACAAATTACTTTTTGAAGTAGGGATTACTTCGTGTGGTATAAGTGCAGATAACTTGGTTATTTCAATAATTGATTATTAAAAATAAGATGAATAAAGAGGGAACATCAAGCAAACAACAAGCAAAGTTCTATATACGTCTACAAAGTGCTCTGTACATCTCATCTGTACATCTCATCTCCGAAATCAAATAATGTAAAAATGGCACTCGGCCAATACATTTTTTGTGTATGATGGCCAGAGGCTGTAAAAGATTTTTTTTAAAAACTCAGCCTTTCACTGCATAGCATAGCATTTTAAAAAAAAACACTACGTGTATATATATATAAGCTAAAGCGAACCATTCAAGTCCATTTGTCTGCAGGTAAAATAATATGGCACTAGTTGGCTCTGAATGGTTGTGTATAATGATACAGCATCATACACAAAGCTGTACAGAGGTTGTAAAATGGTTGAGTAAGAGCAAGCCAACCTCTCATATTGTGCTTTTGTGTTTTTCTAGTTCGAGATATTGGAGCCAGCGAAAACCTGGACGTGCCGGAAAAGATGTCTGTCAGCGTCCATGAAAACCGCAAGTCGAGGACGAGCACAGGTTCCATGAACATTTCGCTCTTCCACAAGCCCTCTCATCCAGACAGTGTCCTCACCCACCTCAACACCCTTCGCAAACAGTGCATGTTCACAGATGTAACGCTATGGGCTGGAGAACGCTCTTTTCCCTGCCACCGAGCTGTGCTCGCAGCATGCAGTCGCTACTTTGAAGCCATGTTTAGCGGCGGACTTCGCGAGAGCCTGGACAATGAGGTTAACTTCCGTGACAGCGTTCACCCGGAGGTTCTGGAGCTGCTGTTGGACTTTGCGTATTCCTCACGCATCATCATCAACGAGGAAAACGCAGAGTCGCTTCTTGAGGCCGGAGACATGCTGCAGTTTCATGACATCCGTGATGCAGCAGCAGAGTTTTTGGAGAAGAACTTGCATGCCTCAAACTGCCTGGGGATGATGCTGCTTTCCGATGCCCATCAGTGCAAACGCCTTTATGAGCTGTCCTGGAGGATGTGCCTCATCCACTTTGAGATTCTCAGAGAAACAGAAGACTTCTGTAGCCTCTCGAAAGACAAGCTTTTGGATCTCATCCTCAGCGACGAGCTGGAGATCGAAGACGAACAGATCGTTTTCAACGCAGTTATGCGCTGGGTTAGATACGACTTGGATAGCCGCAGAGACTATCTTCCTGACCTGCTACAAGGAATACGCCTCGCATTGTTGCCTTCAGAGTGCCTCATTGAGGCTGTTGCATGTGAAGAACTTGTGATGTCGGATAAAAGGAGCAGACTTATCGTCGATGAGGCAATGCAGTGCAAGAAAAAGATTCTTCAGAATGATGGAGTCGTCACCAGCCCCTGCGCCAGGCCTCGCAAAGCTGGGCACACGCTGCTCATTCTTGGGGGCCAGACATTCATGTGTGATAAAATCTATCAAGTGGACCACAAGGCGAAAGAGATCATCCCAAAATCAGATCTTCCAAGTCCTAGGAAGGAATTTAGCGCATGTGCCATTGGCTGCAAGGTTTACGTGACAGGAGGAAGGGGGTCGGAAAATGGAGTGTCCAAGGACGTTTGGATATACGATACCGTGCATGAAGAATGGTCAAAGGGTGCCCCAATGTTAATAGCACGTTTTGGTCATGGCTCAGCTGAACTTGAAAACTGCCTCTATGTTGTTGGGGGTCACACAGCTATAGCAGGTGTCTTCCCAGCCTCCCCTTCAGTATCTCTCAAACAGGTTGAGCGATACGACCCACTAACCAACAAATGGACAATGATGGCACCGCTGCGGGATGGTGTCAGCAATGCAGCAGTGGTCAGTGCCAAGCTAAAGCTTTTTGTTTTTGGTGGAACAACCATCCACAGGGACAAGGCCTCCAAGGTCCAGTGCTATGACCCCATTGAGAACCGCTGGACCATAGCTGCGGAGTGCCCGCAACCTTGGAGATACACGGCTGCCGCTGTCCTCGGCAGTCAGATATTCATAATGGGTGGAGACACAGAGTTCACTGCAGCATTCGCCTACAGATTCGACTGCGAGACCAATCTATGGACACGTGTGGGTGACATGACCTCCAAAAGAATGAGCTGCCATGCTGTGGCCTCTGGGAATAAACTATATGTTGTAGGGGGTTATTTTGGGACGCAACGGTGTAAAACCCTGGATTGTTATGACCCGACGTCTGATAGCTGGAACAGTATTACTACCGTGCCTTATTCACTGATTCCAACAGCGTTTGTCAGCACCTGGAAACATCTACCTGCTTAGGTGCCTCCGGAAGCATATGGAAATTATCTGGGTAAGAGTTTAAGACATCTTCATTTCTATGTGACCTAATCTGTGTGCTGAAATTATTATTCTGTCAAACAGCTTTATGCTCTTATCACATCTTTATACAGTACACAACAAAATGACTTTGTATTGTAGTTGCTTAAATTCTGCTTCAGTCATAATTCTTAGCACAGGAGGAACTGAAGTCAGCAGGCTGTTGACATTGATGTATAAACAGTGATTTCTGTTGAGATAACTGCATGCCAAAATGCTAAATTTGACTTGGCAGCCCTCTTTGAAAGCAGCTGAGTGATCCCATTCCTTTGAGGCTTTTGAGAGTGGATCAGGGTGGGGATGTCAAGCAAATAGATTCAGCAATATTCTAGAGAAGTGGCTGTCGGTTAAAGGGAGAATTCACCCAAATAAGAAAATTATAAAATAATTTATTCACCCTCATTTCATTCCAAATCTGTAGGACTTTTTTTTAACAGAACACAAAAGAAGAATGTTGGTAACCAAACAATATTGGCCCCTATTGCCTTGCATTGTATGGAGACAAAGTCACAAAGATATTTCTCAAAATATCTTTTATTTTTGTGTGAACTATTTCTCAAGAATGATTGAGGATTGATGAAAGTTGAGGCTTCAGTATCTCATACGTTTTCAGTCTGAATTGGTGCAACACGTCCACATACACAAGCCATTGTAATATTAATTTGTGATTTACATTACAAAGCCCTTTCTGTCAATTGGCTATCAGGTTGAGTGGGAAAGAACAAAATGGCTTAGTGTCTGTAATTACACATACAGTAGTGAGGAGAGAGGATGAGAATACTTGAGTGCACTTGTTTCTCATTAAATACACAATCTAAAGCCACCATAATGATTTTTAAATGTGTACTTTTCCTATTAATTAATTATACAACATTCACACTCCTACGAAAGCAAACACAGCAGCATCCCTTGCACGTTCATAATCCAAATAACTTTTGTATTGCATTGTAAAAATGTATTGTGTGTACGAAATGCATTAGGCTCGATGATTGTCATACTTATTCAGGCACGTTAGAGCCATTATCATTTCTTATTGTAAATCTGATCTTTTAGTGCTTCAAGTGCGAAGCGATCAGAATTGCATAATTCAGTGAGCCACCATTCTCGAATTTTCGTTTGTGTACATAAAACAAAGGTGTTTGGTCCCATGGAATGTACATGGGCAGTCTGTGTCAAAGCACACGCATTACTCTTGCAAAGTTATTCAGAAAGCATCTCCATGAATGCATCATAACAGTCAGCTGAACATCTCTCACTTGTGTCACCCGCATTAGGCTGCCTGGGGAGGGACTATCAAGCCCTGAGGATTAGAAAAATGATAACTTCTGTGAGTAATCATTAGCACTGTTCACACCACAAGTGCTTCATTTCGCAGTGAAGCAGGTGGCCCTGCAAAAGCTGGTTTTTATAATTAGCCCTGGGGGGTACAAATTCAGAATGTCTGCGGGACGCAGGCCTGTAGATGGATGTTGACAGCGGAGTGATGCTCCAGAAACGGCCACACAAAATATTTGTTGAATGTGCTGCAACAACTGGGCTTACCCAATCGTCTCTCTTTAGCCTCTCTAAATTCTCCCGGTAAAAGAAAACCAAAGGCTGGGGAGTTTGGAACTTGCATTAGATAAAGCAGTTCTCTTGTTATGAAGAATTTATGGAGGTGAGCAGCTCTGTGCTCTCGTATGCTCAAAATACCTGTTGGACTGTGTGTGTCTTTGTAGAAAAGCATAACAGAGAAGAATAAGCCCCACAAATGATGTGATGACTGGTACTGGGATGGGATTCCACTTTCAGTCTGTAAAATATTTATAAACTGCAGCAGCCAGGGAGGAGAAGAGTACCTACATGTTATCCATTTCAGAATGCTGAAATGGACTGTGGGTTAATTGAATCCCACCATCTAAATCTGATATTATGAGTCATTATCAGATGGCTTGCTGAAAAGCATGCATGGGTACATCAGATGAATTTTAACATTAAAGATTTTTTTTATGCCCCCTATAAAAAGGACAGATTTTAGAGTTTGTTAACTAGCATTTTAATGCAAAAAAAAATTTTTTTCATATAAGTTCTCTAAGATTTTTGAAGGATTTTGCATTTGAACACGATGTGTGTGTATTTTCTATTATTTTAATATATTTAACAGATATGATTGATTTGAGGCATTGGCAAACATTTTGGCATAATTCATGACCAATTCTTTAATATAGATTTAAATAGTCTATTTTATATCCTGCATTATATCCTCTCTGATCTGATAACACATGACCTTCAGCTTCTGTATTTGTAACATTAGTTGTACGTTACCTCAGTTGTCCCTGCACTGCAGTCTGTGGAGGTTTAGGTTACTTGGTCAATGCTAAAGTATTATTGTAGTGTTAAAGGGATAGTTCACCCCAAATTAATGTCATTCAAAACCTGTATATGACTCTTTCATCTGGGGAACATAAAAGAAGATATTTTGAGAAATGTCTCAGTGGTTTAGTGTCCATACAATGGAAGTAAATAAGGGTCAATGTTGTTTGGTTAAGTCATACAGGTTTGAAATGACATGAGAGTGGGTGAATTATTCCTTTAAATATACACCCGTGCACACCATGGCATCCTTTGTGCACTTTACCTTGTACTGGACATCTGAAGCTACTGTAGTCTGATAGCGTTTGCATCTGTAATTTCAGAGGAAAAGTGCATTTTTTGTGCGGTGACCAGTGAATAAATGTCATTTAGGCCAACAGCCCAGAAAGCAACAGAGATTTTGCTTTTCTGCCTTTCTGCTTTTTGAAGTACAAGTTGGTTTGAACATTATTGCTGTTTGTTCTTTAGCAAGGCTTAAACTGTGTACAAAAGCTTCATGTAAAGAGAATATGCAGACATGGCAGATTGTTGGCCAGCAATGACACCCTTTTGACATCGTTGTAGGACATGGCATATGTCCTCAATAAGACTTACTGCCTTTTCTGCCAACAGTGCAGTTCCATTCGACAGCATTGTGTTCCACTAATCCAGGTAATTTGCCAGTCGGATCAGTTCTGTCCCTTTGCCAAACACCGCAACCTCCCGTAAGGGGGGGCCTTTAGAAAAACTAAACCAGCTAATTGTTTTTCCGTCGCAGAGGCCGTAAATTGGATTGGGCCATTTTAATCTGATCTCTTTTTGTGGCATGCATGTTACACATGATGTTTTGGCAGAATCCACAGTTCTCCCTACTGGCTGATACAGGTAGCAAACGGCTAGATTTCCCATGAGGCTCATCCTCACTGACGCGGTCGGCTAAAGGCTGGATAAAGCTTTGCCCTATTTAAACTAGCTGTGGATTTACGCACTCAGCTGCACAGTTGTGGTAGTGGCTCTGTTTCCAGGAATGAGACTTAATTTTATCCCTCATCATCAACGCATTAGAGTAATGTCATGTCCACTGTAACCCTACTGTCTAGACTTCAGTGTCTGCTTTTAATAAGCATGCTCCTACTGTAAGAGACATGTTTAACAGAGCAAATATGCCGTGTGGCTTTCTACAGGAAATTGTACAAGTCACATTGACACAATGTTAATTTCTTAATGAGAATTTTACTGTAAGATTAACTTCACAAACAGATGTTTTCATACAGTGCCTTTCAAGAATGATCTGAATTCAGATGACAGTTATTTATTGAAGCGAAGGTATTGGCTCATTCAGATTCTTTTTAGTGGCACACCAGTTTCTTATTTTACTTTGTTTAACCGAAGTAGACATCTTTGTGTCATGGCGTGCAAAAAATTGTGCTTAAACAAATGTTTAGGGCATCCTCAAAACCTCAGGATGGTTTTAAATCCTTATAACAAAATGTTTTAACGTGTACATTACAAGGTACATGTACATATGTTAATATTTTGTACATTCTTCACAATCACAAACTTTTGGAATTTTTGGAAAAATGAATTACATTTTTAGGTATCTATGGGTGCAAAAATGCAGTTGCAGTCTGTGGGTTAAAGGGATAGTTCACCCCCCAAAAAAAAATCTGTCTTCATTTAGTCACCCTCTAGTTGTTTTAAACCTGTACACATTTCTTTGTTCTGATGAACACAAAGGAAAATATTTGGAAGAATGTCATTAACCAAACAGATCTCATCCCCCATTTACTGCCAATGGAGGGGTTAGATCTGTTTGGTTACTCACATTCTTCCAAATATCTTCCTTTGTGTTTTGCAGAACAAAGACATTTATACAGGTTTGAAATGACTACAGTAAATGATGACAGAAATGTCATTTTTGGGTGAACTATCCCTTTAATGTTTAATGTAATTCCCAAAGTATATCTCTGAATATCTTATCAGACATTTTATTCCTAAATATTTCATTCTTGACATCAAATCCAGTTCTCCAGTTCACTTCCTTTACATTGTTCCCTCTTCTCACGTTTGTGTCATTAGTATAATTATAATATCGCCAAAATAAGACAATCAGTAATTATATTGATGCCTTGCATAATTTCGTGAAGAATTCAAATTTCATCAATCTGTCTGCTATAGATACCATTTTAGTGTCAAGATTTTTGTAGACGTTGTAGAAGACTTTTTAAAAGCAGGCACAGAGGTATTAGATGTATGCACTCCATTTCACCTGCCCAGGGGGCTTTTCCATGAGTCTTTCTTCAAAGGCAACAGCACACATAGATGTTGCGTCAGTGACATTCAGAAAGACATTCAGAAAGTGTGAAGTCCTTTAAGTATTAAGGTTTAATACCAAATGCTGTCAAAGTTTTTACAGTTTTCAGTAGTGCTTTCCAGTTCATGTACCAATTAACCTGTTGGAAGAGAATCAGAAATGTATGGCTAGAATTTACATAAATTGTGGGTTTCATGCTAGATCTTTCTTAAACCTAGGAATGCAAAGGTAATATTTTTAGGGTAATATTAATTTTGAAAAACTTATCGATTCTGCCACTTTGAGCCATTTTTGAAAGTTGTGTTGAGAACTACATTGAGAAAGCATTCACTTGTTTTTCCTCATCCTCTTTTGTTTGTCATTTTTCTACCCATTAAGTTTGTTTTTCTAACCTAGTTATTGACACGGACTCATTCGCAACCCTTTTCGTTGATCGTAATGGTCAACGTTTCTTAGAAAGGGTAAAGAAAGGAAACCACATTTCTTGTCTTTTTTTCTATTTGAAAGCACCTTTTTGGCATTAAAGTTGTACGATTCTTAGCTTCCCATTTCAGTCTAGAAATTCAAATAGCCTGCTACATTTGCATCAAGTGCAGTGGATGGGTTCAGATTACAGCACCTGGCTTTGTGTATTCAGGAAGTCTGGTTTTATGCGATACATTTCTCTCGTTGCAGGTGCCATGGTCTTCTGACCACACTGAATGGAGCACAGCAGGACTGGATTGTCATTGGCTGGCTCGAAGCACCTCTGCTGGGCGTGGCGTGGTGGGCGGTTGGTCAAAGCCACTCAAACCGACTACCATTGCTGGAGGAGGAAAACCAATCTGAAATAGATGGAGAAGGGAGGCCTTTGTGTTCTTCTCCCTACAGCACAAAGCTAATCCAATGCTTGTTCATTGCCAAATCAGAGGCGTGATGACACAGTAACCTCTTGCACCAATTCCTGCTGTTTCATGGGTCTTTCGTGTTTTTGCCAGTGTGACAAACACTTTTGCAACCCGACCCGAGGGAAAGAACATTCCTGCATTAAACATTGAGACTTAAAGCATGAATTTCACTTTAAATGCCGGCGCAGCATGTCTACGGTCGCGTTCCATTGCTTCCAATATGCTTTTGGATGCTGCAGTGCATTTACGGGATGGACGAAACTACGGTTGAATATCTACAGATATGCAGAACGTCCCCATGGGAAAGTTTGCTCAAGCAGGATTTGATCTGTACTTGTTTTTTAAAGAATCTGCGATTCGAACCTGAACTTGTATAGATTCCACAGCACAAGTTTTAGGACTCATTGTATGATTTTGGAAAATTTCTCAGATTAATGAAGTTGTAAACATTTGATTAATGCATTTAATTTATGTGTTTGTGTCAAAAAACTGCACATGAAACTACATGTATAATTTAGGATGATATGGGTATTGATGTTTTCCTCCCTGAGTTGCTGGATTATGTTTTTAGAATAACAGTAACTCTAAAATGAAGGCTTGGTATTCTGGCTCTGTCTTAAGGACACTTAAAAAGAGACGACGATTTAAGTTTTGTTGGGGGGGTTTGTCTTGAAAGTAAATGCCTCCCTTCTCAACATTTCCATTTGAAGAGGACATTTAGGGATTATGCTGAAAATCCCACTGGCGTCTTTGTGAACTGAATTTTTGGTGCCTAATACTGGTGTTTGTTACGCACTTACTCCATTGAAGGGTTTGAATAAATGATTTTTGATGCTTGCAGACTGGTTTCATAAGCACCCTGAAGGCTTGAAAACATATTTCTATTTTTAAATGCTCTTCTATGAAACATCCCGATGTTCTTTGGTGTAACAGGAAAGAGCTTTACATTATTAGGTAAATCGTATAAGGATTTTTTCTTTAAATTGCTCCAAAATGAGAAATTGTATCCACTGTGTGAGGTTGCCGTCTGGCAGGACAAGAATTTACAACTGCAGTTCCTTTTAAAACTTCTGATCAAGGGCTGACAGTGCATTCTGGGAAGGGGTGAGAAGGGCCCTCAAGTCTGACAAGGGCACAGGCATTAGGAGATGGAGCACGCTGGGTGAATAGAAGGTAAATCCTCTGCCAGGCAAGAATGTTGAGTCTAGTCCCTCCTGCCACTCATGTTGTCTTACAGGCCACCTGCTCGCCCTGAGGATAGATCTCAAATAACACCCCTTAGGCTCCTTAAACACTAAAGCAAGAGACCTTCACTACGTTTAAGTGCACATATTGCAGTCTTGGTGTCGTTTAAACCACCAACCCAAAAATCTAAAGAAAAGTGATTTCATTAGATTCTAATTACTATAATACTCTTACTATTTTTACATATGTGGGCTTTTGTTTTTCGGGTGAGCCCCTGATGTTCTTCACAGGTTTCCTGAGATTGCATCAATCTGAATCCAATCCAAGCTGCCCACTTTAATAAGTTATTCTGTTATTCACAGTGCTGTGGTTTCATCGGTTTAAAACTCATTTGCAGATCCTCTCCTTATACAGTAAAAGATGTTTAGTTAGTGAATGCAGTTGTGTAGCAGACCAACACCGGCAGCCTCACGCAGAGACGGTTTGCTAATTGAAATGCAGAAGTGTGAAGTGTGTTTTGCCTCGGTTTTCTCTGAACCAGCGCATAATTGAAGCTCCAAAGAATCTCGCTCATGTATATTTCTACAGGTCTTCACTGCCTGTTCAAAAATTCCCTGAAACAATTCCATAAAAGTCTCACTAACTTCAAGAACTTTACAGAGCCTTACTTAAACCCTGCAGGCTTTAAACTTACAACGAATAAAAAACATCACAGATGTTAAGCTTCACAGAATGAAATGTTTTCCATTTCTTTTCATCTGTTTTAATGGTGTAATGAACAGCAGGAAATAGCAATGCTAATTTGTCAACAGCATAATGCAGAAAATCATTAACTAAACAAATTGACTAAATTATTGATATAAGTTGATATTTTTTTGGTTAAAAATGAAGCCGCTAGTTAAATCAGATGCCTCTGTGGATGCTTTACATTTGTGCAATGATTGATTTTAGTTGTGTTGGTTTCTCCCCTAAAGTGCCTTAAAGTGTTCTTGTTTCATCGATTTAAAATATTTTCATTTGTCTGGGATCTATTTACATCTTTATGCATTATGAATTCATTTCTCAAACATTAAACGTATAATTACTTTTAATTTTAGGTCCCGTCTAGGGAAATTGTGATGAAAAAGGTCTCATTTTCACATTTTTAAAGTGATCAGCTGAGATCACACTTCTTTGCTCGTGCTTCACAGCTGATGTCTCGGTCTGATTGCTTTTGACTCGCACTTAACAATCTGGACTGCTCTCGGTCATTAGCCCTTATACTCGATACACACACACACGGCAAAAAAATGTAGGGTTATTTTTAAACCAATCCGTAGGACAAAAAGGATTTTTTTTACCCACCCATGGGATGAAAACAACCCAGTATTTTTTTTTAAATATATTTCAAACACAGAAAACAGAAATTCATTTGCGTTTATAACCTAATTTCAGTGGAGTTAACTTTTTCCTACACAAACATCAAGAAAACTCGATTCAAATGTGTGAAACCACAGTCATCAGCAGAATGAAGTTCAGCCAAAGAATTCATTGTAAATACTCTTGGACAATAAAACATGGGGGTGGCATAGTTAGACACAACATGCTGCAAGATTTTATTCCTCCACAAGACAAGTTTAATTAAATAATATCAATTATAATTATCACAGCCACCCACACATAACTGAGAACGGCTGGCGGCGACCCAACTCATTTACATGTACAATATGGAGCTCGGAGATAGAAACGGGCACAGAGCGGCATTTATACGCTCTTCATTGCATTCTCCCTTTCAGTGAACAGACTGTCATAGATACCAGCAGCTCATCATCCATTTACCTTTCATTAAACTGGACACGCCAGATCAATACGTTCCATTAGCTCCGATGCGGCCGTGACCAAATGAGCAGACAACATTAGCCGCTAATTTCCCAGTGACGCAACCGACAGCAGTCTGTATCGTCCTGAACAAAGCATGCAGCTCTTGTGGTATGTGGGTTTAACACTGACCATCTCTGGGGAAACACAGGTCAGGGATCAGACTTTAAAAGTGTTTGTACCTCCCGAGTTCATGGTTTAGAAAAAGGCAGGCCTGGGGAATTGTCCTTCAAAGGTTTCGAACCCCATAAGCAGTTGAGAAAATGCACATCATTTTCAAACTCGCAGGCATTTGTATGTGAGATTTTTCGCTGTCAGTTTTACGAGTGCAGCGGGGCGGAGGAAAGACCCACAATATTCCCTGGTTTCAGGTCAGAATTGACTGAAAAATGTGAAAAACAGGATATACTGTGGGTCAGTCTTCTGTCAACAAATGTGGACTTTAGAGTCAGATGAGAAAACCAAACAACATAAAATGTGTTCTTGCGCTTCTTGGAAAAATGAGCTATGGATAAACACGGTCGGAACGGTTTACTGCACATGGTCGACTATTGGAACATTTTGGACCTATACTATTATTAAAATAGGATTGTGTTCCATAGGCTTAGTGTATGTTGCATACAGAAATCTAACTATTCACACAAATTGGCCACCTCATAAAATATTGCAATATTATGCATATATCTGTATTTTGTGTAGTATATAGTAAGTAAGAGTATTTTGGAAAATTGTGGGCTTGTGGGTCTATTCGTAGGTTAGCTTGGCATCAGAAGTCACCCCTTTAATCCTATTGTTTGGCAGTTCTAACAATGCTCCGTGAGTATTGGAATTCTTTCTTTTCATGCACAAAAATGTCATTCTTTATCTCTCAGGTGTGAGCATTCCAACGCTCTTACCGCACATAACAGCCGGAGCGGAATGTTAAGTAGCATCTAGTTTAAATTACGGCAAACCAATTGCAGGAAAAGAATGTTAAAAGAAACATACTGTAACTTCAAAAAGGCTTTTTGAGCCAATCTGTGGCTCTAGAATTCACAGAGACCACTTATAAATAAAAGGATTCCAACCACAAGTTCAGTCCTACAGTTTCTGAAACATGAATCTTTGTATTTTAACAGGATTCAAAACTATGATCCTTAAAAGCTCATATCAATTATCATTAAAGGGATAGTTCACCCAAAAATTACAATTCTGTCATGAAACACAGAGAAAGATATTTGGACCAATGCTTTGAAACCAAACACTTCTTGGCCACCATTGACTACCATAGCAGGAAAAATGACAATGGTGGTCAAAAGTACCCCAGAACTGTTTCCTGTCCTACATTTTTCAAAATATCTCATTTTGTGTTCAACTACTATGGTAGTCAATGGGGTCCAGAAACTGCATTCATGTTCATCCGAACAAAGAAATATGTACAGATTTGTAACAAAGGTGAGAAATTTTTGTTTTGGGAAAATAAATAACCTAAATAAATTATCAAATGAGTAGGAAACTAATCATATTCTTGCAAAACAAGAACCAATTTACCATAAAAAAACAACATTCATCGCCTGGAGTATTCTCAAGATCAGACATGTACAGGTAAAGAAGCGTTGGCAGTCAGATTTAACACCCTCAGGTTTTTGGGACTCCCCTGTTTCTTTTCCAATGTTTACACAACATTCCACAGTCTTCGACTTGAGTGCAGGTAAACGCAGGTCCCTCCGGCACAGGTGCTTAATGCATTACAAGCCTCTTACATCATCTGTCTGCCGACACCCAGCGCACATCTGAACCCACTGGTATGCGAAAAAGCCACAACCTCATTTCAAGCATCCAGATCCGTGTTAAGACATGCACAGGTACAAGACTGGGGTCATTACAACCTGAAGTGGCCCAACATTTTATTTCTTTTTTTGAAGTGCACACAACAGACAGTCAGTCAGGTGAGATTAGTGTAATGTAATATAATAGAAACCACTCCAGAAATGGTATACAAAAACTATTTCTAAACAAACTGTGATTTGGGACCTACTAATCCGAAGCGAGCGCGCTATTTAGGAAGTATGCAAATTGGGATGCGGACCCAGAGACATGAGTGCGTCGTGGGAGCAAAGAGCATTAAGCCACAGCGCTGATCTTGTGTTTTAAAGTAGGACACGGCGTGTTTACTCTCATTGTTTGCGCTGTCATTCTGTGTTTTGGGAACTCGTGGGGAGTTACGTAAGCCAGGTCGCGAGCAGAGGCTTTCTAACCCTCACGCCATATGAAGAAAAGCTATTTTGGTTGAAAGCGAAGCACGCGCACTCAGCATGAGAAGACGACGTGGTGGGGGGGCAGATGGGCCCGCTGTAGTGAAAGAAATTAAAGAAGAGAAACACGCATAATGTCCATGTTTGCGTTTACAAAAAGTCATTTTAATAATGGATGAGATCTTATTGTAAATAAATCCCCCAAATCATTTTAAAGGAAAGACTAGGGAAATTGCAATGGAAATGAGAGTTGCAGTTACAATTAAAATGAACTTTTTTCATATTAGCTGATTTATATAGTGTAATAAAGTTGAACTTGTTATGACTAACGTTACATGGTTGATATTTGTATGTGTATATGGACTTCTCCACAGAGTTATAAAAGAGTTTCTTTCACAGGTGGTCACATTATGAAGCATCTGCTTTGCGGGGACACGGTGGCCTTCACACCTCTCTAACCTCTGTGATATGAAATTATGCCATCGGGGAGACGAGCAGAAAATTAGGTGCAAGGTGTGCGTTCAATCAGCAGTGGGGGGCGTGGCTGCCCTCCAAAGGAATTTGCAGAGAATCCCGAGGGAATGGTCGACAGATTTTCCAGTCTATGCTTGTTTTCATGCATTTTTAATGACACGATTCACACACACAAAACAATGACGCATACTTGCATTCAATACGAGCATGACAAAGACTGTGACCTCTCCAGAGCAAATTAAATCAATACTGCTGGAAAGAGCACAGATGTCTTAAGAAATCTTATCAGGGCTTATTGTCTACTTATTCTCTTTGTCCTGTAGATAAGAGTTAAAGGGGTAGTTCAACCAAAAATCATTATTTACTCACCCTCTTGACATTTCAAACCTGTATGGCTTGCTTTCTTTTGTAGAACACAAAAGAAAATATTTTGAAGAATGTAGGTAACAAAAAAAAACTGTTGGTCGCCATTGACTTGCATTGATTTTGTGTCCATACAATAGAAGTCAATGGGGACCAATGGTTTTTGGTTACCAACATTCTTCAAAATAGCTTGTCTTTTGCAAAAACAACCTTTCATAGAGGTTGAAAATGACAAGAGGGTGACAATTTAAATTATATATATATATATATATATATACACATACATACATATATACACACACATACATATATACACACACACACACACACACACACACACACACACACACACACTTATTGTTCCTTTTCTGTGCAGTTCAGTTAGTTTCAGCTTTAGCTCAGACTGTGGTCACGAAGGAAGCCCTGTTGGAGGAGACGAATATCCGGAGGGTACGCCACTACCAATTATGGTCTCATTTGTAAATTAGGGATGCACAACTGCTCGATTGGGACAGATCTGAAACCGAATCCCACCGAGTCAGCAATCCCTAATGCGATTTAAATGCACCTAAGGAGATATAAGTGATGAGCCGAGAAGAGCGATCGGAGAGCTATGCCTCGATTGCAAAACCTGAGCCAAGTTCATGCAGCACTCCGGTCCCTCAGGTTCCTGGATCCACAACACAGATCAATCTCACTGCAGGGGTACCAGGATGAGGCTTTTCACCGATCCTGCACAGATTTGCATTATTTTAAAACAGTACAAAAAAGTGACCCCGCTGGTATAGTGTGTTATTTAACAGCTTCATGTCACAGCCTGTCCTGAAAACACACAGGAACAGACGGCTGGGGTTCACACTGACCTCACAGAGCCAGTCTGTTGAAGAGTCACCTTGCCGTCACTTGATGACAGTACAGTGAGCCACAGAGAAGAATCAGATGGGTATTAACTATAATGAAAGACCACAGACTAAGAATTTGGGCTTTGTAATTCATGTTTACTCACCCACACACACTACATATAAAGTTTGGAATAAAGGTGTAAATGTTTGCAAATTCACCACAGGAATGAAAGGAATCTTTTTCCAAACACTGCACAGATTTCCTGAAAATCATAAGCATGTTGTAACACATTTCCCCTCCACAAGAGACTTGAATGCTAATGTGACCAACTATATTACAATATAATCTGTCCAAAAACAACACTGGAATGAGTTCTAGCAATTAAAAATATTATATTTGTAAAGAAAATAAATTAATTTATCCATAGACAAGCTCCGCCCACTCATCTCTGATGTCAGAAGCTCCTGGTTCAAGACCAGCAGATTTTAGGTGTTGATGCGAATCAGATTTTCTGTCCGCAGTAGAGACACTGGGAATGGTGGAAAGGACTCTCTGTGGTGCAGTGAATTGATCATGAGCTCATTCCAAGAGAGAAGAGATCTCGAGGGGAATGTAAGATAGCACGACAAAGAAACTCAGAGACGCCTGAAATTGACTGTCATGGTGCATCTAGTCCTTTAAAGAAATCTTTGCTTTATAGGTACAGTTTTATCTAGGAGATTTTTGGGGGTGAGTCACAGCAGAATAAGCACATAAGATTTTGGCTGTGGCGTTTGAAGTCTTTTTTGGATTGGAGTTCAGGGGTATCAAACTCATTTTAGGCCAATTGCCAGGTTGTACAAAACCTCATTTTGTGTAGCTTTTTCCCCCCTAAAAATATTAGCCAAACTTTGTTTTACCCATAACATGCACATTTACACCCAGTATAACCCAGAATCATTTTTTTCGTTTTTTGAGGGGGTCAGAAAAAGTGCACGTAATTCACAGTGTTATAGACGGTTTCAAAGCAACGACATAAACGTCACTGCGCATGCACGCTTTTGTGGCCCAAACTTAACTTCCACTACACATCTGCAAACAATCGAGTCCCTGCAGATTATTTCTGATAACAAGTAAAAGAAATAATATGACATTAGCTAGCAAGTTAAAAGTATGTCTAGTCAGTATTATTTTGGGTTACCAGTAGAAGAACCGTTACTTTGCTAAACTTAAATCCGACAAAGTTTAACGACCCATTCAACAAATTGTTTATTTAATACAATTATTATGCAATAAAAATAATTACATCTATGAACTTGAATAAAAGCATCTACCAAAGATATACAATCACTGAAAATCCAACCTTGAAAACGTTATATGTCCTGTGCTTGCTCTGTGAGCTCCCCGTCTGTTTCTCTGTGATGTAGCGGGCTAATGAAGTGCATTGTATGAAAGCCTCTCTCATCCTCCATTGACCTCCATCGGTTTTAAAGGCTCCAGGCACAAACAGATCGGTTGTGTATTGGCAGACGAGAGGAGAGCACAGTGTGTGTTCTGTGTGGCTGATCAATAAGGCATTGATGCCCGTGGCCACATAAACGCTCCGGGTTATTAGCATCCGCTATGATCATTAGGTACATGGAGACGGCCTGTGACAGCAGCTAATAAAAACTGAATCATGTTATTTATGTTTGTGATAAACCGCTGTGTGGGAGGATTGTGCTAAAGGACGTAGTTTTGAATAACACAAATAAGAGATCTTGGTTTCTCCGATGTCTGGAGGTTTTTAGACGTTATCTGATCCGGGACCAATCATTAGGCACAGAAATGAGTTTAAATGGCATAAAATGTCATTTTGGGAGTAAAACAATACAGCTAAACTTTTGGTCTTCATTTGCTTTATAATTCTAATGAAAATAATACAAAGATAATGGTGTTTGTCCTGCTCTGACAGGATATGTTTTGTGTGCCCTGAGGGATCGGAGGCATATACGAAGGTCAATAAGATTGTGGTCGTTTTTCTGAAGCTGTCATCATGACGGTCGGCAGCTGGGAAACATGACATGGCATAATGGCCCTTATGTGGCAGACTGTGGAAGTCTTTCGGCACACTTGAGCGGTTAGCAGAATAACTCTCCTCGCTTCAATTTCCTCCCTGTCATCTCCGCTCCACGCTCAATAACAGCCCATGAGGAGAGAGAGACGAGGTGAGATTGGAGCCAGACTGCTATGATGAAGGTACATTATAATCTGTCAATTACTTGGCAGGGACAATGTGTACAGCGCCTACAACAAGGTGTAATACACAAACCGCTGTGAAAAATTGGAATAGTAAATAGCATCTACCCTGTCTACAAGCTCTCGAAATCCAGCTGAGCACAACTTGAGCTGAGTGCTTGTACAAGTGCACAAAGATGGGATGTTATGTACTAGAGATAACTGAGAAGATAACAGCAGAACTGACACTTAAGGATGAACCAGGCCGCAAACAGAGTGCCATTGTTTGCATTGTGAAGAGTTTACAAGAATAAACTATTATCCTCATTAGTTGCGCGCTATTAGCGAGCTTAATTACCCGCAGCCCTGAAGCCACAAGTTTCTCCGCTGCGATCGCTTACTCAAAGCATTGTAGCGGAAGAGGGCGTCTCTTATCACGCTTTCATGAGGTCGACAAGCCAGACGCAGCAGGCATCCTTGATTTTTAAATCTGATCTCATTTATTCAATGAATGAGAAAACCCAATGGCAGCGATTTAGGCTTGTTGTTTTCAAGATTGCAATTTCCCAAGGAAATGGGTTGCTGTAGCTCAAGCATTGCAAGCAGCACAAAGGTTCAAATCCAAGGGAACACATTCTGATAAAATGGATATCAAAGTGGAATGGATAATCAACCTTAAAATTTTGATTTAAAAAAATTATAGTTTTTTTTTTTTTTTTTTTTAAGTTGAACCAACATTTCTTCTTTAGTGTATTTCTGTTGTGTGTCTAACACATGGTCCAGAAACAAAAACTACATCAAGCCTGTGGCAGAACATCTGACAATCTATAAACAACAGCAGCTATTCGATGATGTCCAAGTTCAGAACAGACTATGTTTTTTGCAGAGTCTATAAAACGGTTGACTTCAGATGCACTTAAAATGGTCTAAAAGCTTTTCTCTAGCTAAAGCCAAGCAGAAGAAGTCCAGTGAAGTGGAAGAGATTTAAAAAAACAAGAGCAAGTGCTATTTTCAGACAGCATTGTACAACACAGAGTCCCAGAGCCGAGCTGCTTCAGAGCTGTTAGATCCTACAAAGCCAAACCATTCCATAAATGCACGTCTCCCGGCCTAAAAACATTGACATTATTAAGATTTAACTGCAGGCTGCAAATATGTATACACCGTTTTATTAACCACACAGCATCACATTGCACACTAGTAGTTCGGTCCCGGCTCTTTTCCCATAGGGAATTGCACCTGTCAAAAGTCTCACTGCATTAAAGTCTCTGTGGGCAGCCAGGCAGAGCTTAGCCAAGGTGAGAGCTCACCTTCAGTCATCTTCCTGTTTATCTGAAGGTTACTCGATTTTACATTTCGATGCAGATCGCTTCCCCTGCAAACCCCCATCTTCATCCCAAATAAGGCTCGAGTGAGAATTTCAGTCGGTGAAAAGCTCTACACAAGAATATTGAGTTTTCTAAACTTGAGTCAGTGTTAACCCCCCAACCCCCAGATTCCTTTCGCTTAAATAAATTAGCATTTGAAAGAACTAGACTGCGGAAAGGGAGACAAAAGAGTGGCGGTAAGGCACAGAGGTTCCCTCACAGTCAACCCATTATACTTCAGCGATAGGATTCTTAAAAGAGTCCTTTGTCGGGTCAGACAAAGCATGTGTAGGTATTTCTGAATCTGAGCTCTTCTTCCTAATGGCTTCTTAGTCCTTATTATGATATTTCTCCACCTTGAAGGACCTTTCATCAAATGTTGGGAGGCATTTGCTCTTTTTCAGTGAAGATTAAAAAAAAATATATAGCAAGGCACACCCCACCAACAAAAATTCCCAAATCTCCAAAATATTATTGAAGAATAGAATGAAGACCCACCCCTGAATCAAACATCACTAGCCAGTCTGACCTGAAAGTTGATTATATAAGAAAACGTACAAATATGATGAAACACAAGACATTTTGTTGTTGTTTTTTCTTTTTTTGCAGTCTGACAGCTTCAGTCCCCATTTACTTTATTTAGGAAGTAACTATTTTGCAAAATAAGTGTGTTCCTCTGAAGAAAATCGGTCATGCAAAAGGGCAGGGTAAATGATGGCATCATTTATACTCTGGGTTGCCAGACCTGCATAACAAAACCACCTCAATGGCCTATCGAAGCAATCCCAATAACCCGAGCCCAATTTCCAAAACTCAAAATAACTCACTCCCATACCTAAAATACATATTTTACAGTGACTATTATACATTGCACACAATTTCTTAAAAATACCTGTATGTTAGTAATCATAAACACACTTGTTTTCATAAATAATTCATAACACAACCCGCAGCAAGAGTTTAAAAGTAGACCAACTCCACTGGAAATCTGTGGACCTGGCAACCCTGTGTATATTCTTTAAGTGAACTCTTATAGTACCACAATTCTGATTCCAGTTACAATACACACCCAATTTTCTTGCCACCCTTGCTATTTCTCATTACAGAGAGATATTTGCCAAGTTGTCAGCGAGAAGATTCGTGGACATCAGCGGCTGAATGTCAACAGTCTTGTAACCATAGAGCTCTTCATATTTCCATCTTCAAATGTTTGCTTTGGAGATCCACCACAGATACTCTCACACTGACTGGACCAAAACAACTCTGACCCAGAACACAAACCGAATGAATTTTAAGAGCATTGCATTGAAGGTGGCAGATGCACAATTAACTGGTTGTCTAACTTGCAAGTTTTGTGCTTCCAGACATCGGGATCAAGCACTTTTCAAAATGTTAATCCAGATCCACGTGTCTGCATGCAACCTCAGTGCAACTCGAGTTGCCAAACAAAGCCGCAAAAATAAAAATGCATGTTGGGTTTCGTTCAAGAGTGCTGTGCGAAAACATGATGCTGGAGGAATTTTCTGGAAGCCGCCACCCAAATACTCAAACCCAACTGAAAATCTTTCACGTGAATTAAATGTCTGAGAACGAAAGATGCCTCTTGAGAAGGAAAATCTACACAGATATCCTCCAGTACTAACAATCCTTCTTTTTCTGGCACGAAGAGGAGGCATGCAGATAAAGTCATTCACTACTGAATCGTTCTGTTCTTCTCAGCATTAACAACTGAGCAGACACGTCGTTTGATCCTTTGTGACAGAGCCGCCAATTGAAACTTCCTGTTCGCTCGGCTAGAGGAGCTATTCCGACGAGGGCCCAGTCACCCTGACACTAATGAAATAGCCCAACGCACACAAATCCCCACACAGAAGCTTCTCAAAGATCCCAGGATGGCTGGCAAAAAGCCCCATTCCCCCTCGCCCCGCTTTAATCTTCCTTGAAACAGGCACATTAATAGAGAGCTACTGACAGCCATAATAGATAGAGCGGGGAGGTGAACAATACTGCCCTATCCACCACATGTCCACCACTGGGTCTTATTGTAGCTCTGGAAGAGGATTTTGTATAATACCTCCCTTTCCTGTCCGGAGAGAGCGAGAGACCCCTTTTCTTGAGTCACTCAACCTCTTTATTCCAAAGTGTTTGGCACAGTTCGGGGTAAACCAATCTGAAGACGAGCAGAATGTTGTGACAAACAAGGTACACACACACACGTACGCACACACGACAGTAATCTGGCACATTTGCACTACTTAAAGCTATAAATAAATGTATACAGAGCTTAGAGGGATAGTTCAGCCAAAAATAAAAACCTTATCAAATGATTTAAATCATTTATTCAGCCTTATGTAATTCAAAACCTGTATATGACCTTGTCTGTAGAACACAAAAGAAGATATTTTGAGAAATGTCTTTTGTGTCCATACATTAAAGTCAATGGGGGCCAATTTTTGGTTTCCAACATTCTTCAAAACATCTTCTTTTGTATTCTGCAGAAGAAAGAAAGTCATACATCTGTATACACTACAACACTTAAGTTTTTGAATCCACAAGTTTTCAACTCTTCCAGATTTCAACTCAACAGTAAAACAACAGCTGAAAATAGTCTGAGAACCAACAAAAAAGCCAGCAGACTCCTCCAGATTTACAGAATATGATTACATCTGGTGAGAGCTGAGGGGCGGCAGGAAATGAATGATGGAGCCCGAGCGCCGCAGTCTCATCAGGACCACTGGCGCAGAGGAGGGGCGGAGGATCCTCGCAGATAGATGAATGAGATGTTCTCCTCTCCACCCTGCAGTACTGCAGATAGTGACGGAGCAACACAATATCACAGCTACAGATGGAGAGATAGACCGTAGGCAGGAGCACAGGGGGAAAGATAAACGAAATGGTACAGCGTTGATTTACGAGCTGACGGAGGCTGGTGGTTTAACAAGACCCGTCCAGCCAGTTAAACGACTCGTCGTAAAACAAAGCGATCAGACAGCCATCCATCCCAAAAACACATGCCGCTTGTTGAAAAAACACAGGAGTCAATTGGTGCTCAAGGCATTCAATTCTCCATTAAAGGGATAGTTCACTCCTATAAAAAATGTAATCTGTCATTTGTCATTGAAAATCCTGCATGATTTTTTTATAGTGTTCAGTGGTTTTGTGTTCATACAGTGGAAGTCAATGGGGACCAGTGTTGTTTGCTTAGCAATGACATTCTTGAAAACATCTTTTGCATTCTGCTGAAGAAAGTCATAAAGGTTTGGACTGACATGAATAAATGATGCCAAAAAAAAACACTTTTGGGTGAACTGTCCCACTGCTGAAAAGCTTAAAGGGAGTTTACACAAACATGAAAATACTGCCATTTATTCACCCTCACGTGGTTAAAACCTGTATATTTCTTCTGTGGAAAAATAAAGAAATTGAGAAAGGTCTCAGTGGTTTTGTGTCCATACAATAAAAGTCAATGGGGGCCAATGTTGGTTTGAAAATACCCTCAAAATTGGCCCATTTGAGCTACTTTTTGAACATTACACATGATATAGTTTTTAAATATATACACCCCTTACACTATTTTTATTATATGAATGAACATAAAAATATGTCATGTGAACAGACGTCACAAAGCAGCAACTACGACTCACCACAACACGTGCAAAATAAGACCTCACGTTGAGGAAACCCATTATGGCCTGGTACACAAGAACCCAACAACAATAGGGGCTTTCGCACTGCAGGAACGATTACATAGTTCTGGGACAATTTGCCGGAAGTACCTGCATTTTGTTGTGTTAGCACCGCAGGAACTGGCCGGAATTTTGGAGGAACACTTTAGCTACTTCTCCGAGGCAGGGTCTAAACCAGCAGGACAGGAAAAGAAAACTTCCTTCACAAATGACATCCCTCTTTCGGGACTTTATTTCTAAACGTATCCGGTCAGAAAGCACCTATATCTCACCACGGTTCTTTATTTCATTCGAAAGGCCACAGTCCCTCGTGCACGTATTGGAAAACACCAGCAGCACAAAGCCATTGTTCTCCCGACACACAACTGATATTTATACACGGACTGTCAGAGCACAACAAAGGCTCGGGTTTCTCTAGGTTGCATGTGGGTCTTTTGTTCTCTGTGCAAAGCGAGACACAGAGAGATTGCGCAAAAAAAAATATCATCCGATAAACAAACTGCTTTACTAGGAAGCAACAAAGGATACCGTGCAGTCATTCACAAATCCTCGACATAACCATCGCGGCCTTTTGTCCACGGACGGAAAAATCTCCGCGGTATGTCAACCATTTATAGCGGGAAAGGTCACGGTGCGCGAGATAAAGTCA
Organism: Oreonectes daqikongensis; assembly: GCA_026939265.1. Taxonomy (NCBI): domain Eukaryota; kingdom Metazoa; phylum Chordata; class Actinopteri; order Cypriniformes; family Nemacheilidae; genus Oreonectes; species Oreonectes daqikongensis. Next base: position 6,835,002 of record JAOTQM010000036.1, on the reverse strand, counting down.
GCCGAGGTGGAGAACAACCAATAAGATGCTTCGATTATAAAACAGATATTAAGAACCACACGACATTTTAAATATTTTGATTATTTTTGTTTGAATCGCTGTTTGCAAAATAAACATAACAAAAATATATCAGAAATGTGTTGGACTCGAGTTAAAATGAGAATTCCGTATAAAAGCGCTTCATAAATAGGCTACACTTAATAATATTAACATTAAAAGCCATGTTTGCAAATTGCAAATCTGACACAGAAAACTTAACAGTTTACAATTACCCTCAAGCACTTCGATCCTACCTTTGGGAAACTTGGCAAGAAGAACTCGGGGTCAATGGGGTCCAACGTGAAAAGATGCCATAACCCCCTCCTCACAAACACATTCAGCCAACCTCACGAGGCAGACGGAAGTTCAAAGCAAGACGGGATTCTTTTTGGTGTCTGCAGTTGCGCAGAGGCAACAGAACGTGATGGGCACGAGCCGGACAGGAGAGAGAAACTAGCAACAGGTGGTCGATCAAGCGCATCTTCAGCAGCTGAATTCGGTCTGCCAATTATCTTAAAAATGCAATACAGCCAGGCGAATAGTCAACACACCCGAGGAAGAGCAAACAATTTATTTATTTAGAGAATTTGTGTCAATTTACATATCTCCAAAGACTGATAAATAACGCGTGTTATAAAAAGCTTTAATTAAACCACAAAAGGAAAATCCATAATTAATACTTTTACATTTTCTTTACATTACAGATATGTACAGAATGTGTTGCATCCCCGGTTTTTACACACAATAATGATACCCTTTAAGTAACCATTGTTTGCTTTTCAGATCAGTAACAGTTTGATTTAACGTGGCGATAACTGGAAACTTCTCTAGTGCATTTCGTATGGTTATGCGATTATAGTTTACGCCAACGAGAAACTTTCCAATTATCATCACGTGAGCTAGTAAAATTCATCTTGTGTTCCCTGAAGAATCATTTGGTGACGTAACCCACAAACACTGCGGAATCTGGGAATTAAGTTAAAGAAAGTATAATCATTCTCAAAACAGAAAAAAACAAATAGTAAGTGTGAATGCTGGTTACTACTCAGGTAGTACACTTGACCCCTCAAAGTATAGAAAGCATTAAAACAGCGCCCTCTAACGGCCAAGGCATTTTCTTCAGTTTAGCACCAAGTGTAATTCATCACAACAATGCTGCATTCCTCTGTTGAATCTTACGAAAGATGCTGTGGGGTTACAGATGGATAAATGAAATGACACATTTATCACTCTAATGCATTAGAGAGGCACGTTGGGTAGAAGTTTAATTTCAAGAAAATAAAAAAGCAGACAGCTTATATTAACACTTTCATCTGCAGGATTTCCCTCCTTAAAATATTTCCTTACGTTCAACAGAACTGGTGGCCTGGCCAGCAGGCGAGTTTTTTTTTTTTTTGACTGACTAAGACCTAGTTAGAGGCTTTTAATACACACAATGTATATTCAATATAAGTTCGAACACGTCCGCCGTGGATCTTCCGGATGGAAATCGAGCATGCAAATCAAACTTTATCCTCAAATGTTAACCTAAATAAAGTCGACTCCCTCATCTCCAACATTTCATTTTGTTTAATTAAAAAGATAGTAAGAAAAAACAAAATACTGCAGTTGAAAACACCCGCTCTTTTGGTAGCTTACACGAAAGCTCGATTGTGTTTGGTTGAACAAATTTACAATAACATTCATATGGTACAGTAAAAGAGTTTTCGTTGTCCTCCTCATACGACGGAGGTTGTTTATCAGTTAAGTGGAGCTGATAGATTGTCTTATTTTAAAGCCAGCCTTTTTTTCCACTTGACAATGTGCTTATAAAGTGCTAAGGATTAAAATTGCATTGAGGCTTATATGAAAAATCATAAACGACAACTTGTGGGGTCTTGTGTGAATCTCTAAGAGTCACTTAAAAATCATTCTGTGTGTCTTTTAAGTGAAACAAAAACGTTATAATCTCTTTCAGTCATTTAGGGATATAAATGTAATTTACAGAAACAATAAATAAAAACAAAACATTCTTTTACTGCAATACACTTTTCTCGCCCATTTTGTCATGCTCAATAAAATTCTCAAATGCTTTCCTTATGTTCATTTTACAAATTTCAACCTTCTAAAAGAAATCAACCTTGATGTTTACAAAAACCTAAGGTTTGGTCTAAAACCCCAATTTAAAAACAAAACCCAATCGGTTTGTCTGCTGAAAGTGTAGTATTACAATTAGTTACGAAATGACACGCGTGTGTAAGGATGGAAAGTTCTAGATACTTCGTCACTGCATTGCAAACTGCCATCCGAGTTCACTCGCCTGCATTTTTAGTATCTTCATTAGTCAAATGTCCTTCAGAGAAACAGAGAGCATGCAAAGTTGACTTTTACAGCCGTTGTGAAGCCAGCTGTCTGTCAGCGTGAAGTCACCGGCTGTCATAAATCTTTCTTTTATAAAAAAAAAATGTATGAGACACATTCTGTTCCTCCAGAAAAGAATCCTGCGCCGCATCCCAGAGGTCAGTGATTTTATTCGTAGGTGCATGTGAGCGATGAAGGCACTGTGCGGTATGCCGAGCGCCGAAAATCAGGCCACAGGAAATGCTCAGTTTAAACTTCCTGTCCAGGCCTGACGCCCATCGAGACCACAGGTATGTGTAAGGGAGGGACACTAGGGTGCAAACTCTGGTTTACGGTCCACATCCAGAGACTAGTGGCATGGAGACAAAGTGGGATAGTGGAGGATTAAAAGGGGGATCCGGATCAGCAGAAAAAGATCTCTCCGTCTGCGCCGGCTGCAGTGCTCTGGGGTTCTATAAAGTGACAAAAATGGATCAGAAACAACATTTTAACATATTTTATTGGCTAAAACACAAAATAAACAGCAGTTCTGCTCTCTACCTGCTGTCTGGCTCTGGTGACCCTTTCCCTTTTTCTTCTTCTTGTCTTTCTTCTCTTTGGGCTTGGCCAGCTGTAGCAGGCGGCTAGGAATTTGGCTCTGCGCCTCACTGTTCTGGCCTTTCTGGCTCGAGTTGGAGGAGAAGGGGTTGAGGTTCTTCCCTTTGCGTTTGGATTCCATTCGAGACAGCAAGTCTTTGGCAGACGGGGAGGATGACAGCTCCACTTCTGAGGGGTCGCGGTCCAACGAGCCAGAGCTCTGAAACTTGGAGTCCTCTGATGTGGTGGAGGGGGTCCGGTTGTATTTCTGTTCCTGTAAGCAGGGCAAACATTTTAAGAAAACTACTTTTGGCTGTTGGCATGTTTGACACTTCTAAGCTTATTTTTATTTAAACAGGTTTTTATCAATACTATAGGTAACACTTGTTAACATTCTGTTTTCTAATATTAAGCATTGGTGCATGGATGACAAATAATACAAACATTGCCAATTGCACTTATTGTTTTTTTTTTAGAAATGACGTGAACGTTACTGTAAGTTACCTACTAAACCGAATGAAATAGTGTTTTTGGCCATCATTTGCAAATGTATCATTTGCTTTAACTTTTTGATTACTGTCAGTTTAAGAGCCAGTTATGCAACGTTGATGCCAGATCTTGCTACTATAAACAAAAACAAACCTGAAATAAGTTCAAATCGTGTGTTCTAGAAATAATAACTTTTCTAGAAAAACAATTTCTAACCCTAACATGTAACTACATTATTATGTTTTATTATTTTGAGGTGTATTTTTAACTGTAAAAACCTCTAAAGGTGCTTATAACAGATGGAACTGGCAACGCAGCAGTGGCTGAAGCCAAAAAACACTACGAAAAAAAGAAACTATTAAGATCATTTGTTAAAAAACAAGACGGTACACTTATATAATCTAATCTGCAGGTGTTTTGTTTCTTCAACATAGGGTTGGAAGTTACAAGGGATTGGAAACGATTTTTTCAACTTATCAACGTTACATAGTGCAAACGTACTGTACCATCATGGACTAATGTCTGAAAATTACAAACAGATGTATTTCCAACACTGTTCTTTTTTTACATATTGTACATAATCAGGCCTCTTGGTTACTTTTGACTATGTTGGAAAAAGATGCATTAAATATCGCAATTGGCCTTTTACGGAGATGATTTAAATCTGGTTCTTCGCAACCTTCATCCTCACCTCCGTTTGTCTCATCTCCTCTGCGTCTCTTTGAATCTGCTCTCGTTCTTTCTCCAGTTTCTTCTGGCTATCTCGGAGTCGTGCCAGGTCTCTCTGATACTCCTCCTTTTTATTCTGCAGCTCCTGTTTCTCTTCCTCCAGCTCTCTGTGTCTCCTCTGCACCTCCTCCTCCTGGACCTGCAGCTGCGTCTCCCTCTGGGTCATTTCTCTCTCACGAGCCTCCCACTCCTTCTCTCTGCGCTTCCTCTCCTCGGCGTGGGCGGCCTGCTGCTTCTGCAGACTGGCCACTTCTTGCCGCTGCTTCTCAAGGCTCCGCTGTTTCTCCTGCTCAATGAGCGAGCTGGGTCGCGATGAGGAGGAAGAGGATGAGGAAGAGGAAATGGAGGGGTGGCGAGAGGAAGGTTGAGGACGATCGTTTAGGGCATGCCGCTGGTCCTCGATGAAAGTGTCCTGCTGGATAACAACAGCCTACGGCCAAAAATAGTTTGAATTCAGATGTAAGCACGAGGCACAAAACAAACAACTTAATGATGTTTTCAAAGTGATTCATGTTTACAATAAGGGTTTGTGTGCTTGCCAATGCATCTTCACTTTCTTCACTGACAGCCAATCACAAAGTAGCAAACTGTTCAAATAAAATATTGTTTTTGTGGTGCAAAAATGTGTCAGCAAAAATATCCTAATGGAAAAAATTCAAGTAGCACACAAAATGGCAAATGTTTCATTATACTGGAATAGATCTTTGGCTATTAAACACATTTCTTCTCGTGGCTCATTAAAGTGTGAATCGATTTAGATTTTTCTGCGCTTTGACGTCACAGCTCAGGAGTCACTAATGCACTCTGCTTGATTACAAAAAATTAAATAAAATAAACCCCTGTATTTTAAAACATCATTTCTATTTGTGCACCAAAGCCAAGCAGGGGATAAGCTCTGTTGGCCTCATCCGAGAAAAAAGACACAAAAGGAGACCTGACTCACCTGCAATGTGCTCAGCAGGTCATGAAGATGAGCAACGCTCTGAAAAACCTGCTGTGAGAGAAGAAGAAACTTCAGCGAATAAGAATAATGGGACCAGGAAATGTAAAATGGACTCAATATTATATTCAAACGTGTCCGAATATATGTGTGTTAACTACTAAACCCCAGCTTGAGTTTAACATTATCGTGAAATGTATCTCAGAATACTTGAGACACAAAAACATACCTCATTGTTCCTCTTCAGCAGAAGCAGTGGGTTGGTGTTGCTTGCCTGTGGGATGGAGAGACAGTTTCAGGGTCAATGCACTAGGTAAGAAGGTACATAGATCAATATTTAGCAATCCACATGTCCTAGTGGATATACAGTAAGAGACAGCGCTGCGATGACGCTCACATTACTGTGCTGCTGTGGGTCAGAGGACAAGCCTAATGATTCCTCATTATCGTGTTACTGTCGTGTCTATAATCCGAGTGTGTGGGTGTGTGTGAACCTGTAGTTTACTTCAGGTAAGTGCTGTAGTGCTAGTGTGTTCTGATGCTCGGCACTTAATGGCTCGAGCAGATGGTGATGAGCTGATGACTAAACATGAATCAGACATTTAATGGAAATTAGGTGGAGAGATCCCGTAATACACGTAAACGCTGTAAAGACTTTGTATTGCACTTATAAAGTATACATATAAAATACATAAGTATTAAATTATGTATGTTTAATAATATATCATGTCACAATATATCACAATACAAAAAATGTAATGCATAATTTTATATCATGTCTGGTTAATTCTACTGGTTGAGCTGGCAACAAATGACCTGTTTAAAGTCTTATTAAAAGCACTTTTAATACTTTTTACTGGTTAGATATTTGCAAAACCCAGTGACAAGCAAAAAAAGTGACTAATAGTAATGATTTATGGCCAAAAATAAAAATAATGAAATATGGAGAAGGACAGCTGCGATATGTAATGTTTTAATGTTTTATTTTTAATTCATTTGAATGCTTTTACTGCTTTTTATACTAAAATTCAGTTTTATTTTTTAGTGACAGAACTATTATAAATGTACATACAGAAGGTTCAATTAAACTTAAAATTGTGTCAAAGTAATAAGTTACAACGCATGTATAACAAAAATATTATGTTATGTTAATTAAATATTATAATGTCAAATACATATTTCTAATACATATTTTTTATAATTTAATTTAATTTAAATTAAATTTTGAATAGAATAAAAAATTAACATGTACATGTGTCCTATGGCATGACAGCAAAAATGTAGAAAAAACAAACTGTTAATAATTTAATATTTTATATTATGAATATTTATATTTCTAATATGAAATAGCATAGAGATTTATCTTCATTGTTAGTTTTTTTTTTTTTTTCATTTTTGCTGTCACACCATAGGACACATGTACGTTTTATTTACCAACTACACATTTATATGAAGAAATATATAAATATAAGAACAAACATAAATAATATTTTTTTTATTTTAATTATTTAGTATAACTTAACACCATTTTAACCTTTAATAAGAACTTAAGCATCCATTTTTTAAGCAAGGCTTTGTAGTCCTAACTTCAAAGTCTTCTTTGTTCTAAAAGCAATGATCACAGCTTTTCCATCATGAGCTGTCTGATACACACGGCATGTTGTGACTTCCCTGAACCCATCCGTACCTTCTTTAAAACGCTGTCTGACTCAGTCCTGCGGAGCTCTGTGGAGTCTTCAGTATCATCTTTGTCTCCATCTACAGGAAATCAAACACACAGACGAGTCAGTCTCACTTGGAACAAACTCCCACACACCGGCGCTATCACAACCTCGCTCTCACCCACATGCGGAAACATGCCCACCTTTGATCTTTGAGATGTTTATCTGGTGACTGTCAAAGCCGCCGAAGGTTTCCGCCCGTCGTGGCAGAGACACGGGCCCTGCCGTGCACATGCCGTCCTGCACGGCACCTCCAAGACTGTCGTTCACCAGACCCTGCAATGTCTCAACTGCATACACATACAAACAGAAACATTAGGCAAATTATTCTTATTATAATATGTAGTATTACAATATCTAAGCTTTCATTGTTTTGGGGATAAAAAGTGATCCAGACATGTTTTATAAAGGTTTACCCTACGAACAACTTACAGCTTCCATCAATACACAAACCAGTATGCTTATAAAAAGCTATGAATAGATCTGAATCAATATTGTTTTCCATTTCTTGACCTGATACATTAAAGCAATCCATTACGTGTTCCGGTCTAGCAGAATCTGATCAGCTGTACGTATCGATCCCACCCATGTCCACATCATCCTAATGTTACTCCAGTTTACTGTAGAAACTGATCAATCCCCCCACATTCAAATCAATGTGTCGTCTCAGCACTTTCAAGATATTTCCTGCTCTCTGCAACCTGAAAATGCTATTGCAGAACACCGTTGCATCACTTTCATAGTTTGGAAAAAAGATAACTGCACAGATGTTAAATGCATTGAGACATGTGGTTATACTTTTTTGCAACTTATTTTGCAATTAACTGTGACAGATCTTAACTTGTGCACAACCTGCCTTCTTTTACATTTATGTGTTTCATTACATTCATGCATTTGGCAAACAAGTGCATTCAAGCTATATGTTTTTTAAATCAGTATCTAAGATCAAAGCCACAACCTTTCCGCCAGTAACCCAATGCTCTACCAATCGAGCTTCAGAAGTACATGAGACACATATTTAATGCGTTTCTGAACAGCAAAGCATGTGAAACAGCATAATTTTAAAACCGAACATTCGTAAGCATCGTAAAAAATCAACTCCATGTATTCATGGTTCACTAGCTGCCTCACCTTCCTTTAGAGCATCCTTCATGATTGGCTCCCCTTTGGTGATGTCATCAGGTGTGGCCCTGAAGAGCATTCGGCTCCGGAGGCCGGTCTCATCCGATACGCCGCAATCGCACATGTCCCTAAACAACTTCACTTTCTCCTCCAGTAAAGCCACGATCTGTTCATCTCTCTTATGCAGCTGATCTGTAGAGAGAGAACATTTCATTTTAGGATTTTTGGAAAGATTGAAGATCATTTTAAGGAAAAGATACAATTGACTTACCTTTCAACTCCTTGACTCTGATCTCTTGAAGTCTCCTGTCTTCTTCATTCTCGCTGGGCACACCTTCATCATCATCCCTCTCCCTGGAGGAAATGGAGAGTCTGTAAAAAGAGACTACCAGCTCTCACAAATCATGACTGTTTAATTTAAAGGTGTTATCTGCCATAATTTGTGGCAGTTTTAGAGAAGAACGGCGCTAGCAATACATCAAATTTGACTCTTTTTATCATCTTAATTTTTTTTTTAATTCAATCAGATGGAAAAACTGCCAACAAAGATTGTAGTATACATTGTAACAATTCCATTGTTTGATCTAATGTGTATAAACAACAACAACAAAAACAACACCATAATAATAATTATTATGTAATGTAATATATGTTATTATTTATAAACAACAACAACAATACTTAATTATAATAATTAATATTCAACAAAACATTATATTATAATAACTAATAATTATTATTAATAATACATATTAAATAATAATAGTATTCATAATTTCAGAACATTTTACTACAGAAAATTTCAGAATGTGGCAAACTATACAAAATACTCTGACACTCACATTGACTGCATCGCCTCTTGTATAAGCTGCATCCATGTGTTCCTCTCTTCTTTCGAGCTGGCGTACACCTCTACCATCTCAGGTATCTCAATGCCTGCTGTGATCAGAAACAGTCCCTTCTCCTCATTGGCTACCTCCCTCACGATGAGTTTCTGCAGCGAAATGACGGTGGAGCGCTGGTCCTGAGAGACGAGAGGAAGAGTTGGGTTCGCGGAGATGAAATGAACGCAGAACATCAACAAAGTGACGGAAGTCGGAAAGAGCTAGAGCGAGGTCATTCCTGAGGCTAAGAGGAAAACTCTGTGACCTCAGAGAGAAAATAACAAATCTGATTGGTCACAAAAACATTTGGCACTGACCGCCAATGCCAAAGGTCTAAATCTGCCAATGTTCCTATTGAACTATTAAAACCAGCACTGAAGACCCACCAGAGACATTACACAACACTGGATTCCACTGGCTAAACAACACGGTGTAAAGTAAACATGTGTTATTGAAAAACTCTGTTCTTGACGTCATGGGTCAGGATGTAATGATGAACATACCAAAGAGGCAAAGATAAATTTCTGATCTTTCTCCTGCAGGAACACGATCACGTCTCTCAGCAGCAAGGCCTGGACATCTGGAGAAACAGATCAGACAAATGACATTTTCTCAGCGAATTGTCAAATGGTTGCATTCATCCGCATACTGTATTTTACACTTTACGTAACAATTCATTCTCGCTTAGTCTGGTTGGAAAATTCACAATAATCTTTTCATCCAATCAACACGCAGCGATGGTTCTCACCCTTGAGTCTGCCAGCCGAGTTCTTCAGCTGCAGCAGCCCGTCGTGAATCAGCCTCTGCCCACGTAACAGATCCTCTCTGGCAAACATCTGTCCGCTCTTCATCCTCATGATGGATTTGCTGTCCGTCCGGCTGTACACTTCCTTTAACCTCTTTTTCTTCTCGTGCTCGTTCACCTTGTTGTCCACTGCGGCGATCACCTCCTTTACCAGCTTGAGACCTTGGGTTATGTCTTCGTGGTCCTCCTCGTTTTCTGGAGTAAAATAAACATTTGAGAAAATGATCGTCCGTTTAGGGATACTATAGAAACAATATGGCGAATTCTGTCTATGTAGCTAGAAATAACAAATTCTAAGCTAATATAAACATAACATTTCATTGTGTAAGATATTTATACACCTCTGAAGACATAGTTATGTGTATTATATAGCATTTCTGTCAATAGATCCTCCTTAATATTGCACACAGCACCTAAGTGTTTGTTTAGACGCACGTCTCACCTTTCGTGTGTTGCAGTATCCTCTGTAGTAACACTGGGTACTTTGTGATTCGTTGTGTGACTAACAATATACACTCAGGAATGCTTAGCCGTCGGACAACAGGGCTGCTCATCTTTTTCTGCAAAAACAGAAACAGATGTGAAAGACGGGACCGTTTCCATTTCTGAGTCTCCTCTTCGCAAGGAACAAAAAGAGGAATGTTGAATCAACGGCACGGCTACAAAGTCAAAAATAAACACCGCAGGCTACGGCTTTGACTATTCTAAAACTCTTCGCTTAGATTTTCGACGCAGCCAAGAAGAGACGAAATTAAAACAGTGGGAACTCGAAATAATCCGAGATGCCTACCCTGATGAAAGCTTGAAAGCGCTTGTCTTTGGTGTTGATTTCTTTGTAGAAGTTCACGGCTTCGTTGTGTCGACTGCAAAACTTTCCGTAAACCTTCTTCATTCTCTCAGCTTTGGAAGTCGAGAACTAAGGAGGAACAAGTATTGCATATCATTGTATAGATCCAGACATCTCTACAAATCCAGAAACCAAAAAAAGTTTGTCGCTTCTCACCTGAGAGACCAGCACGTCACCAATATTTCTAATAACGTAGCGTCCCTCTTCTTTGCTTTCCAACGCGGCATCTTTCATCTTCTCGACCAAGTGCGTGAAGAACTGTGTGTGCAAGTCCAGAAGATCCTCCAGCATTGGGAACATCTTCTCTACCGTCTGGACCTCGAGCTGAACTTCTCTCTGTAAGCCTTTACTGTAAACATCAGCCATGATCTTCAGGGTTCTGACGTGGTGCATTTCTGTCTGGATGAGCTCTGAAGAATAAATCAGATAAAAAAAGGACAACAATGACCTCAAGTTCAAATTATATAACACAAAGTGAAAGTAGAAATGAATCCTGTGGATGTTCCTTCAAGAAGCTCTCTTACCATAGATGACGTCTTGTCTCTTGATAACATCTTTCTTGAGATGTTTCAGATATTTCTTGTCCACCATAAAGCTCCAAGAATCGGCCTCCAGATCTTTGACATCGGCCTCAAATTCACCCATTAACTGATTATCCATCATCTCTGTACCTGCAATATATAAACCAATCAGAAAGCAGCTTCTACATTTTCTACGTTTCTACGTTCTACGTAAATATATATTTTCTGGTTTAGTACCCTCATCAGTGAGAGATTCTGTGGACTCTGTAATTTTACTGGTCTTATGGAGAGAGTCTGTAGACTGCGACAAAAACTTCAGACTCTTTAGTGGAGGATCTTCCATTTGTCTAAATGTTCAAAACAAACAAAGAGCAAAGAACATTTGATTTAACATTATAATATTCAGCATGTAATACAAAACAAACTGGAGTTAATGTGACTTTTTATGTGAATCTTTTTCACAGACAAGGTCACAAATGCTAAAAAAAAAGATAAATCAGAAAAAGATCAGATCAAGCGGTAATATAAGAATTGTGTGTTACCCTGCAATGTTGTTTATGGACATGCTCTTTGAAAGTGGGATGCTGTTGAAAGACATTATACTGCTTGGGATTTTCCGAGGCGGTGCGAGTGGGGCCGGTTGGTCGTCGGGAAAAGATATGGTCGACCACGGGCGTTCCCGTGCAGGCATAGCTGCAAAGATAAATAACAAAAATGAAAAACAAATTGTGATTTTTTAAACTATGCAAATGTATTAAGGGAAATTATGAGGGAATATGTAAGTGGATGAGGAATTTACTTTTACTTCTCAGGGAGACGCTAGGCATTGAGGCACCATCTGGAACGGACTGCTGTTGTTTTTGCTGCTGGTAGAAATATTTTAAAAGAACATTTAATCTATATAAAATCAAATCTCTATCTTCTTAAATGTCTTTTAAAAGCTTTGAGTTTTGGACATGATAATAATACATAGTATATTACAAACACAAACTCTGATGGCACAGAATTACCTTCATTTTCACCTTGGCACAAACAGGAAGACTCTCTCGGCATCCCTTGTGAACTTGTGCATTGCAGCCTGCAAATAAACAAATTCAATGAAGTGTTCAGTCAGTACGGAATGAACTTTATCCGTCAGTTTAGTGCAATATTTAACTTAACACAACATCTTGACTAACTACACAAACACATGGTCATTTCCTGCTTCGCTCTCCGGGAAGGAGCGCATGAGATGAGCGTTTTCCTGCATGACTCCACCTCAGCTCAAAACCAAACAGCTGATGTTATCACCAGATTAACAAGCTCACAAGTCTTCTGCTGAGTCAGAACAGGTCATGATCATGAAGATCTGAGAAACGCAATGATTGTTTATCCTCAACCTGAGATTCTGAAACGTGATGTATATTTGAATATCATAATGTTATTGTAAGAAAACCCACAAAAAATAATATAAGTTAGTATTATATCTGACCCTGGACAACAGTCTTAAGGGTCAAAATTAAGATTTTTACATCATCAGAAAGCTGAATAAACAAGCGTTCCTTTTTTTATGGTTTGGTAGAATAGGGCGATAGTGGTCGAGATATAACTATTTGAAAATCTGGAATCTGAGGGTGCAAAGAAATCAAAACATTGAGAAAATGGCCTTCAAAGTTGTCCTTAGCATAGCATATTACTCACAAAAATAAAGTTTTAATATATTTACAAAATTTCTTCATGAAACATGATGTTTACTTAATATCCTAATGATTTTTGGCATAAAAGAAAAATCGATCATTTTGACCCATACAATGTATTTTTGGCTATTACTACAAATGTTCTCGTGCTACTTGAGATGTGGCAACACAATCTCATTGCAATTCTTAAGTCTTTACAAGGTGGCAAACTGGTATAAATTCATACATATCGTATTTGTATGTTTTAGTACAATCTGCATTTACAAACAATTCCCACATCCAACATTTAAAAAACGTGATTAGCATTATAAAAAGTTAACTAAAAAATCAACACCTACCTGCACAGTTCTTTTGACATTTTTCAAGCCGTGTACTTTGCACCTTATGACCACTAAACACACCCAATAGAGACATCTAACCTAATAAAAGCTAAACCAAATGCAACAATAAAAACCTGTGTATCTGCAAAGCTTTTAAGTCATAGTCTTGGGTAAAAACACACAGACATCTCTAGTAGACCACCAACACACCATGTCAGCGGAGGGTCTACACAAAGCAACAATTGTCGGCGTGTCTTATTTCATAACAAACGGGTGTAATGTTTTAACATGGCCAGCATCTTACGTGTGATGGTATGAAGGGTGTGACGGATACACCCACAGCAAGCAGCCTACATCATATGGGGGATAGAGATCAAGATCTTTTCCCTGCAGGTACCCAACTTTCCACACTCCTACGGATACCGCAGCACACTTCAAAGTACAAAACTTAGTCTAGGGCGGGATTTGAGTAGAAATGGGTGGTACAACCCAAATCCTAATGCTACTGCGATTTAAAGTTAGTCATACGGTGACACCACAAAATAGAAACTCTGCAAGTTTATAGTTGCCCAGCATATACCCTGATTGATTTATGAAATGTTATAAAAGAAATAATATTATTGGCTAATAATACTGTGCTCCGCCCACCAGCAACAGCAGGGACATTACAGTAAGTCAGTCTAATTTAGTCTTTTCAGAGATTGAATCAGACAGACAAAAACTGTGACTTCATTAGTCGCTTTTGTGAAACAAGAAAGGAAACGGTAGCCTGCCAGCACATCCTCTGAGCGAGTGTTATGGCTGCTGTGTGCTAACAGGATGTTCCAGCACACTGGCTGTTCTCAGTACAGCGCTCGGCAGCTGCGTGCGGGTGGAGTGATGCAACTCCGTGTAAGACCCGACTGGGCAGATAGCCACAGTTATTAAAGCTCTCCAACTTTCTTCTTCATTTCCTTCAAAAAGCACTGAGACAAACATTTACAGAAATCCCCACCCATGTGTTTGCTATCAAAAACACACCACTGTCTCTATAGAAACAACAGCACCTTGGCTAAAAATCACAGGGCATATCATGAGGCCGTTGTAAAACAGCCTGATAAAACATTTTGGCATTTTGTCCATGTCATAAAATTATTTAATTCACTTCCTGTGTAAAGCTCTCGCGACACAACCTTCTGCAAAAGGCACTTTCACAACAGTAAATTTAACCCGAGCATGGGTGCGTGAGCGTTAAGGAGGAAGTTCTGAAAAAAAAACGGTCTATAGCACAGCATGAAGACGGCAGCATACAGCTGAATAGAGAAAAGAACATTAAACAAGAGTATAAACGATATGTGATCCTGTATCACAAAACCAGTCTGAAGTAGCACGAGAACATTTGTAGTAAAAGCCAAAAATACATTGTATGGGTCAAAATTCATTTTTCTTTTATGCCAAAAATCATTAGGATATTAAGTAAAGATCATGTTCCATGAAGATATTTTGTACATTTCCTACGTAAATATATCAAAACTTTATTTTTGTGAGTAACATGCTATGCTAAGGACTTCTCAATATTTCGTTTTTGCACCCTCAGATTCCTGAGTTTGAAATAGTTGCATCTCGGCCAAATATTGTCCCAACCTAACAAACCATATATCAATATAAAGCTTATTTATTCAGCTTTCAGATGATGCAAAAATCTCATTTGATCCAGGGTCACATATTTATAGTATAAGATAGTATATATTGAAGTATTTTGGAAATAAAATAGATGCGCGAGTATACAATAATGGCCAAGATTGATGTACAACTTTGATGTCTTTGTTCTTTATTCAAATATATTATTAAAGATGCATTAAAATGTGTGTGTGCACATGGCATATTATCAATATTAATACCTGAAAAATGGATTCTGGCTTGGTTATCAGGCTGGCTAGTGGCTAATAATATAACTACTTATATAATATTTTATTGTATAATAACTGTATTAAATAAACAAGGTTACATTTTATTGTATATTAATTTTATTAAATAAAATGGGTCGTGTAAGCACTTAGGTAACGGTTCTTCTACTGGTAACCAAAAATAATAATGGCTAGACATACTTTTAACTCTCTAGCTAATGTCACTTCCTTGTTATTTCTTTTGCTTGTTATCAGAAATAATCTGCAGGGACTCTATTCTTTGCAGATGTGTAGCGGAAGTTTGGACCACACGTTTGTTTATGTTGTTGCTTTTAAACCGTCTATATGCTGTTCGCCTTTTTGCCAAATAAGTCTGTCCGATAAATATCGTAAAAGTTTAGTGTTTTGGTGCAACTCAAAAGAGTAAAGACGACAGTAGATAAAACAAAATACAAAGTGTAGTGTAGAGGATTTCTTACTGGTGCAGAGGAAAGCATCTTTAGTGTTGATTGGTTTGTTGCATTGGTGGCAGGGGATTGTGGGTAATGTCATGACCGCAGTGAACACATGTCCATTTGAGGCTCTCTTCTCTTTGTCTTTGGCATCCCTCTCTCGCTCCTTACTCTTCTCCTTCTCCTCCTTCTGCAAAATGGAACATAAAAACCGTGAATAAATCTCTCACCATCTCTCTCTGGCATGTGCAGACGTGTTGTATGTTTTCAGTACGAGATGCAGTAGCTGGCAGACAGCCAGAGCCGTGCATTACACTCCCAATTACAGTCGGGTCTCGGCCCAGATGTGAGATTAAAGAGGAGCGGGTCACATCCATCATAAATGTAACAGCGTCAGCAGAGCACAGCTACATCCATCATGAGAAAACTCATCAACTCCAGCGCAATCAATATCTTCATTCATATTCCCATCAGCAGCCGGCAGGAGAGAAACATCTCTCACATCTGAAGCGATATCTATCATATCTATCCATCCATGCATTGTGTTAAAACTCAGTATCTGTCTATGTATGCATCTGTCTGTCCCTGTATGTGCAACTGTTTATCAAAATCTACCCAAACACCCATTATGTTGGGATACTGACATGCAAGGTTTCAGAAGAACAGCGATGATACTCAGTTTTTAATAATAATAAAATGGAAAAATCAAAACAATATTAATTACTGCTGTCCTTTTGAAACCTTGCATCTCCATATGATTTTATTTTTTGCCATAAATCATTACTATTAGTCACCCTTTGCAGGTTTTTTGTCACTTGGTTTTGCAACCAATAAAAATGATTAAAAAGTGCTTGTCAACTTTGACAACACAGTATTTATTTATTAACAGTTTTTCAATTTTCTGAAAAACAGCTCATTTGGACATCCAAGAACACGGACGATATACAATATGTAATTATAAAATGATATGTTACAATACTATTTTTACTATTTAATACTATATACTACTTGTATTACTGTTGTTTAGTCATACAGTATGTTGGGTTCTGTATGTCATCACAAATGCAGATCAAGTAATATCTCAATCTCAAGATCTCAAGAATCTCTTTCATGGTAATTTTTCTTTGTCTTTCTGAACCCGTTTCTGGTCAGACCGAGTGCTGAAATGCAACTAAGATTCATATTATTCTATTATCAGTTGACTAACTTTCAGTAACAGGCAAAGACATTGTCCTGATGGAGAGAGACCTAATAGGCCATAGCAAAAACTATTAAACTGGATCTGTGCGATCTAACATTTTTGGCATAATCAAAGTTGGCTGACCATTTTTTGCTGCTGATCTATCACAGTTTTCCTGTGAAATGATTCATCTGTCTGTCTTTGTTTTGTTGACACATTCCTTAGAAGTGTCAAAACCACAGAATGCTGCTCTCTTCATTACAATGATGCAAAGATGCACTTCAGTGGCACCACACAAAAAAATCCACTGAATGTGGTCGAAAAGATCATCCTGTTTACAAAATCCTATCTGATTCACTTAGAAACCAACCAATCACATACCAACAATATTATAACATACAAGCCACAAATAAAATGTGAAATGAATAGATTTATTCAAAAGAATTAAACACTTTAACTCTTTTAAAACTTTAGTATCCACTGTTAAATACTGAACTTATGTACTGAAGTAGTATGCCAGTCAGTATGGAAAACTAATGTGACCACTGAAGACGACAAGGGTCAAAGTGCACTTCCCAAATAGTTTAAGCACACCCAAAAATTCATAAACTTGCCCAAGCATGCATATGAAATACCAGCAACTGGACAACAAAATTAGCTTAAAAGGGTGAAAAAAACAACAACACATAAACACAGAAAAAGTCATTTTAAAAGAATTCCAAGAATTTTTTGCCTGAAAATATGTTTAAATCAATTAAAAACACATTCATTTAAAAATCATAACCGCAAACACACTAATGAAATAAATCATCATCTCTTATAATACTTATTATAGAAATAACAGCTGTGTATTCCGATATATAGATTACACAATAATATCTTTAAATTTAACATATAGTATCTTCCACCTGAAATTGTAAAACCTACCTCAAGCTGCCCCCCAACCTTTTTGATCTTTAGAGACCGACCCTGCGGCAAAAACCTACGAGACAACATAGACATCCCAGATGCAGGAAGACAGCGTTTGTGGTCACTGGTCTAAAGGTACAGTAGATGTGGCCGTGTCCCTCTACAGACACACACAAGCTCCCATGATGGAAACTGTCTAAGACACTCGGAGGAAGTGACTTGCAGCGTTTCTGCCTTCGCTCAGATTAAAGACAGTGCACTTCCTTGTAACATAGACCCTCCCTATTGAATTATATTGCACATTTTACATTTAATTCGGAGTGAAACGGAGCAATTGGCAGCTTTTTAAAATGATTTAATCAGATACCTGTGGTGGTCACATGACCCATCAAACAATTAACACAGTGACTTCCTGTCACTGACCTATAAATTTACACGACACCTACAGGCCCAAGTCGACATATTTTAATCTTAAACTACACATGGTAGCCCAGCTGGTCTGATGTGATCTGAAGTATGTCATTTACATACTTGTTCTCTGAATCCACAGTATGAGGTAACGGATTTTAACACGAGTTTCTTTTCACAGAAGTGCAGGAGCCTTGTAAGCGGCTTTGTGTCTGACAGAGTATATTTAAACGAAGAGGTAGAAACTGAGACCGCATCCTGTTCAACTTCCCTACTGTGAGCCCAAGCATGACAGAAGCACTGTGCACAAAGTTGCCGGTGCAAGAGCGAGTTGTGCAGCGGAAGAGCAGACCTCAGAGCGTATGGAGGTTTTTACACAATCAACAATATCATCATCTACAGGAACCACGGAAAGATAACATCTAACTAGAAATTTGTATTAAGATAGCATGACATCCTACAAGCTAAAACCAAAAACCTTTCCATGTTTGCAGTAATGTGAGGCTTCACGGGCTCAAACGATTACTGAGAAATGCTATACTTGATTGACGTATTCTGTGCATGGTGAAAAATGTGTTTGCACGTAGTCCTGACTGTGAAAAAAAGGTTAAAAAAGGACAGTAAAAAAAAAAGATCAAGTCTTTAAGTGTCTGTCAATCATTTTGAGGGCGGAACTATAAAAGCACAAATGTGTATATTTTGGGTAGAGGGTGTGTTTGTTTTTGTGTGCATTTCTCCAAAATCGCCTACTTCAAGTAAGGAATTGATTGTTTTGTAACTAAAATAATGTTAGCTGGCCTCTATCTGAATCAATAAGTTTCACGAAAAGCACAAATCTGTTCATCTTCCCTAAACACATTGTTTAACATGCATGTTATGTATTAAATATAAATATATGCATATGCAGAAAAATGCTACCTTTGATACACCTCTTTGCACAAAGTGTGTCAAATGTTACGAACCTGTAGCATCATTGCACTTAATACTAAATAGCTGTATTAGCCATCACCACAAAAGCAAGAAGCCTCTCAGGGTTCGACTATAAATAGTACAGGTAAAATCTGCTTACTATGCATGAACGAGTCTTTAATGTGCGATCATGAAACACTGACCTTGTTCTTCTTGCTCATTTTGCTCCTAAGGTAACTGAAGGTCCTGCTGACTTTGGTTCCTCCAGCTTTGCCTTCATTGTCACTCCGTAAGGGACCCGGATCCTCCTCGGAAATACTAAGAGGTAAAAACAAAACAATAAAGAAGGAAATTTTGTTAGAAGCAATAAAAATTAGATTTTAAGACATCGGCTCTGTTAAAACCTAGTGTGTTATCTTGTTGTCTGTTGCCTATGTAGGCAGTATCCAAACTTGGAAAATCGAATTATTGTTTTAAGAATGCATGTTGCAAAGTGATTAGCAAGTTTCTCTAACAAGCCAAAAACATATATAATGCACACTGAAAACTTTTTGAAAACTATTGAATATCCTACAGTGTGCATACTTACAACCAACACTTCTCTTAATTCGATCAGCATGTTGGTTTTTTATTTTATATCTACTTTTTGGAACACGCATCATGTCAGAAGCATACCTACGATCTTTTGGGGAAGAGCATTTGTTTTAGCTTGCCTCAAAGCTGAAAACATACCTGTATTCTAATGATCCTGATGTACCCGTGAAAGAGCCCAATCCTGAAACAAGAAAAGAAAAAAATGGGTTAAACCAACAGTACAATGGAGGTATAACTGCCTCTAACTGAAGGAAACATCTACAAAAGAACAACACACATTAAGCTACACTGTACGATTTTTATAGTCTTTTACACCTGTTGCTAGCTGCATAACAACTGCAAAATCCACATCATAGGAGCAATGAGTCTGTACTGACTTCCACAGGCACTAAAATTAATTACTAGATATTACTCTAATTGAACTTTTACTTTCCTAAATGCGCAAAATCGTGGCTAGAATCGTACAGCGTGCATCTGAGGTTTTGTGCTTGTACAAAATAAAAATGTACACAAGCTTTATCGCGTGACAAGGTTCTGATGTGCTGCCCTGAAGAGAACAGTAAAAGGGAAATATGTAAAGCAAAATGGCACATTTAAAACAGAAAAAATAAAAACTTAACATCAGGGAAAAATTGTAAAAGACTATGTATAGATTATTTATAACCTTTGGAATGCATAAGAGCAAAATGACTATCTTCTTTCAGATGGATACAGTCAGAGTTATAATACCATTTATCCTTTTTCTTACAAGCAGTAAAATGGGAGTGAATGGTAAACGTTTTTTTAAGCTCCAAAATGTGCATGCATCGATCAAAGAACTGCTCGACACGGCTCTGTGGTCTTAACTACGGTCTTCTGAAACGAATCAATACGTTTGTTTAAGAGAAATATCCATATTGACAGTGCTATTAATGGTAATGTCTAACTTTTGTTATCCCTCTGCTGCCCGTGTTGTTCCGGCAAATGACTGGAATCAGCCAAACACCGAAACTTGCAACACACCTGCGTCACTTGCCGGAGCAACACGCACAGCCGAGGGATAACGGAAGTTAGACATTACCGTTATTAATGTTGTCAATATGGATATTTCTCTTAAACAAACGCATTGATCGATGGATGCATCTCTTGGAGCTTCAAAACAACTTTTATTATTCACTCCCATTCTACCACTTAGAAGAAAAAGAATAAATGGTATTATAACTCTGACTGTATTCATCTGAACAAAAAAGGGTGAGTAAAACATGGTGTAATTTTAGTTTGCCTCCAAAATATCCCTTTAAGATGACTGCTCAGTTTAATTTTTGCAAATGTTTGAATTCCTTTTTGCCATCTATAAAACATAATTTCTTTTAAAATTACTTAATATCTTTAAGGAGCTATATAAAGTCTTTTATGCTGTTCTGAAAAGAAAACAAAGTCATTTTCAATACACAACGTTGCATAAATATAGCACATCTGGGAAGTTGAAAGCATATAACAAATGCATAAGCCAGAAAACATGCAATACACAAAGTTCATCTAAGTTATTGCTTTGAGGATTTCACAAACTAGTTTTATTATCTACCATGTATCTTCCACTAACCTTTTTAATATCCTATTATATAAATGAAAAACTCAATGCAAATAATTTCCAATCAAATATGTCAACAATGTCACAACTCGGGGCACAACGGAATTATGGGATAAGTGTCTCAAAAACAGTTCCTCTGGATTGGATTTATCAATAACTTAGTGACACAAGGGAGGTAGGGTACACAATTAACATGAAGCAGGTGTCGGGCAGGGTCCACGCCAGGCATTGTGGGATATTCTTTTACTTACTGACTGTATCCTCATCATCACTGGATGACGAACCAATAGAAAAGACAGTTTTAGATTTGGGGAGCAATGGCGAGATGCTGAAGGAGAAGGAGATTCGTCGCTTAGGTCGCGGTCGTCCATTGGCTGGCGGGTTCCGATATGACATGGGCAAAAAAGATCAAAGCAGGCGTTATAATAAAATAGGGTGCTAGGTAAATGTCCACTCCCTTAATGTGTCACCAGAGTGAGGTGGAAAAGGTAATCATGGGAGTTCCACATCGGATGAGATGGAGAAAAAACACCAACAATCCCAGTCAACACAGGATTATAATATTGGGCACAGTTGAGATCCCAGTGTGGCCAATCGTGTGTTAGATATAATGGTATGGTGGAAGTGAGTGGTCACTGTGTGACCAAAGGTTCATTCCTCGTGTTATCTCAGAGGTATAAAAACAAACAGAGAAAGTAGTAAAGAGACCAGCAGAGGAGTCTGAAGTCTGCAACATCATATCTAGGGGGTTATTTTTCCACCCACAGCGATGATGCAGAGCTCAGAGTTTGATACTGAAACAAGACGAGTATAAACTCACCATCCAGATCTTTATGACTGATGGCCAACATGGAGACAGATTTGGTGAGAATCGGATGTGGCGGTGGGATGCATCTCCGTCCAGACTGGATGGACTTCTGAAAGCAGTGAACAACTCATTTAACAGGTCCAGGTGATGTCACAGGCATGCATGTGGTTCATCCAATCAGATTTTACCTGACTGTCCAAACTGCTGCAGTCTCCCATGTCGGACTCCTGCTCTTCTTCAGTAAGAGACACGAGCGAGCCTTTTTCCTCTCTGTCCAGTTTTGACGGACAGCTCGGTTCCTTGATGGGCTCCCCCACGTGCTGGATTGTGCTTTTCCTTCCTTCCTTATCAGCTGAGAGACCTTCCAGGCTGTAACTGCAAAAATGAATAAATCATTTTTGTATTACATTGCGATTCAGAAAAAAAAACAAGCACACATGGCACCTTGTGTTACATTTAATCACACACAAAATGGACATGATAAACTCATCCTGGAGCCAAACTGAGATGCATATTCAACACAAAGAATAAAATAATAGACATTTCAAATGATGACAATGAAGGCTTCGGTTCAGATCATATAACTTGGCCAGCCAATAGGGATGCATCATAATCCACTGACTCATGCTATATGGCCATATCCTGACATCATTAAAAGCAAAATCATTCTTATAAATGGTTTGCAAATGTTGGAAATGATAAAAAAGTAAAAACAATGTTTCACAGTGTTTCCAAAGGCAATTTTAAGTCTTAAAACACAATCAGAATGAGAGATGCACCGATTTATAGGCCAAACGCGTTACTTCTGCATTTAACGCAACAAATTCTCACAACAGTATCTGCTACATTTAACTATTTTCTCAGTTTCCCATTTCTCTCTGCTTTAAGTCTCGGTATCGATCAATAAAAGCAATTTTTCATGCTATCGGACAATGATCAGGGATGATATATCATGTCAATCAAAATATGACAGAAAAATGCAATGAATTTGTGCTCTGTGCATAGAAACATCACCAGATTGATGCTCAATATTAATAGTCATTATATAAATTAACAACATTCAGAAAGTTTGGAAAGTCCACCAAACTATCAGTATCGGCAGATATTACTCTGAATAATCGGCTATAAGTGGATAAATTTAGTACCGTGCATCTCTAATTAAAAAGTATCGATTTCACTACATTTGTATATACATTGTGTAATCCAAGTCAGTTTACAAATGAGACAATTAATACAATTGACATTAATTAGGATATAAATGTATGTATATATTGCATTTGGTGGAGCGTGTTTATAATGTAATGTGTGGTTACTCTGATATATCTTGATAAAGACCGTGTTAAAAACTCTTACTTTGGTAAAAGTGATTGTAAATGGTTATGAAAAATGATGTTAGTTTTGAGAATTTTGTGTACAAACTAAACAACTAAATGAAAAATCTAGAGATCTAGAGAATGACAAACGAGTTCTTGTCAAGTTCTTCTGAAATTTCTGTTCTACCAGGAAAAGGAAATGAACAGCAGAAAATCATCAACACTCACCTATCATCAGGTTCTGAGATCCAGATTAAAATGTTAGTCATAGTTAACAGCTGTTAGCATCTGGTAATGTCCAAAATTTAACATACAGTCCTGTTTAAACGGATACATTAGTAGCTCTCTCTGTGACAACAAAGTCACAGGAATTGACTGTGAGTGGTTGTGGTCTCAGATGTTTGTCCAGCAAAAACCATAGACAGGAAGTAGAGCAACACACACGCAAACACCATGCAGCATGCATATATAGACATGTCACTGTCTTTTCACAACACACATCTGTGTTCACACAATGCAATTTATGCCACGTCATTTCACAACAAAAAGGTTTTTTCGGACACTTCCTCTATGTCCATTTTACCTTCTGCTGTTTATTTCGTCACCCTCTGAACGCAGGACGACTGATGGACACCAGCTCATGCTTCATGGTGAGTGGAAGAACATGGAGGGATGGATGAATGGAAAAAATAAAAACTTTGTTAGTACAAGAGATGTACAAAGACTAGATGGCTTCAGACAGGATTAGTGATCTATTTTCATTAAGATTTCATTGGAGAACTAAATATTGATAGCTTTTTTTTAACTCCTTTAAATCAATCTGTATTGTATTGAGTGCTATAAATATTCAAGGGGCTACATCTATTGTAGCTGTACCGTGTCACCCTATTTAAACTATATTCAGCTTGGGATGGATTTACGGGAAATGCTTTACTGCCTGGAATTCTGATGTTTTTACACAGGGCTTTTCCACAGCATATGGCGTTCAGGTCACATTGTAACATTTCACATTTTTTCCACGAGCGGTTCAACAACAGCCAGTTTTAAGGGTCCCTGAATGGAAAGAATGAAGATGGATGATGGTACCTTCTCCTATGGCCCCCGGTTCTGCGCTCCACCTCACTTTGTGCCGCGCTGGAAAAAGGGGATGGATGGAGATGATGAGAGGAGAGGATGAATGGACAAAGACACTGATACACGAAGTAAAAAAAAGCTAAGATGATTGACAGATGGGGGTGTGTCATCAATGCATTAAGGCAGGATTATGCAGTTGCCAACCAATGGCAGATGGGAAAAAGTCTAGACATGACTGGAAACAGTGTTTATTTAATCTTCCATCCACAAAAATAAAATATAATAGAAATGTAGAGACGTTTGCATTTGTGCAGTGTAATGAGTGCAAAGCTATAGTGTTCCTTTTATCTATCTTAGAGGTCAGCTGTGTGTGTTTATCGCTGGCACAGTTTTGTGTGACCTAATTCAGCTCCTTCTCATAGAAAAGACAGAACAGCTGCTTACAAAACCCTCAGAGGAAGAAGCACTGGGATTCCCCTTCATAAACAAACTAAAACCCACAGTGAACGATTATGCTACCACCAAACTCAACTCAATGGAAAAAGATCAAACAAAACTGGGCCAAACCACATCTAAAAAAAAACTAGATCCCTTAAAAACCCCTCTGTGAAGACAGACAGCTTGAGTGATAAGCACGTGATGCTCTCATATATCGAAGACATTTCGAAATGTCTGTATGTTGGAGATCAATACCTGCGTTGACTCATTTCCATCTCTCCCGCTGAGTTTTTTCCGGGGCCCCAGCTGTGCCTGCGGAAGGGAGAGAGGGAGTGCATAGAGGTGAGTAAAAGAGCGGACCGCTCCGGGACTTCGGTCAGACAATCCTTTTTCTCCTCCTCCTCAGTTTCCCCCGAGACAGGTGAAGCTCCAGGGGATTCGGACAGCAAGGGGTCTGATCCAGGAGTCTCAGCGCTGGGTTGAGGGATGGTGCTGGGGGTGCCCAAGCTGGAGGTGTCGTCAGTGGAGGAGGAGTAGGACATGGATATGCCACTTGTGATGGTGATGCTGTCCTCACTCTTCGGTGCAGAAAGAAAGAGAGAGAAAGTATTAGACACAGTTTTAAAGCAGTATGTTTTGAATAAACACTGACAGCCCTTCTGCTGTAATACAAATGGTACATGCTGTAAAATTACTTTTAAACAATGTTGTTGGGAGTCTAACACCACGTTTCCAATGTGAGTCTGGGCCAATGAGATCTAAACATAAAGAGCCACCCAACCTTATATAACAAAAACTTCACACACAAATACTGACCATTATTGTGAATAATTTCCCCATCCATTGTCACATTTGGCTTAGACAGGTCAACGTGAATTTTCTGTATTAATGACATATTGTACCATTTTTACGCCCGCAGCACACATAAGCACACTCATATTCTTTCAGGCACCAAGACAGACAAACCCCATGGAATCAGAGTTCTTTCCATCCTTGTAAACCTTACATAACACACAAACTCATTTCCATTCACAGCAGCTCATTATTTTTCTCACATGTGAAGACCGCAGCCAGGCGAGGGGTGTGGTGAGCTAACAGCTACGTTACGCTGAGCGTAATAGTCGACTTTATGAGACACAGTTACGGGACAAAACAAAATGCTTCCAGAACACAAGTCAAGCTCAGGTTAAGAGTTCTTTAGTCGAAAAAAGTTTGGGTGTGGGTGTGCGGCATATGTGGCAGCTTGCAGGTCACTCAGCATTTCAAAAAAGTTTGTGTAGTTAAAAAATGAACAAGCAAAAAGCACATGTGGGTACAATTTAAGAAATGCGTGAAATATCACTTACTATTTAACACCAAACCACAAAGAGATTATAAATGTTTCATAACCTTTATATGACTCTTTCTTATGTGGAACACAAAAGAAGATATTTTGAGAAATATTTGGTTTTATGTTCATGCAATGGAAGTCAACGAGGTCCAATGTTGTTTGCTTACCAACATTCTAAATGTTGGTAATAAAGTCACACAGGTTTGGAATTACATGACGATAACCAAATGGTGAAAGTTTTAATGTTGAAATGAACTAGTGTATAAGAGTCTGTGATCTCCGAATCCCTGCTGTACTCCCAGTGTTAGTTTGCAAGGCGGGGAAAACCACAAAGAAACTCGTGAGTCAACGCCACTATAACTTGAGAAGAGTCAGGAAAAGAGGTAGGGGAGCTTGCATGAGACGACGAGGTCATAATTGCATCCCTGGCCCACAGTTCTGCTTGCGTCACATGATATGATGTCAGTGGAGCAAGGCTGAGAATGCGTACAGAAAATTACCACTGAAACTAAGACGCATTGCATAACAGCTATATCTGGCGGACGGACTTGCACAATGAGGCACAGTTAGGGGATGACTCGAAAAAACGAAATAGCAACACCCTGTGAAAAGCAAACACTGAATTGGATGACACAAGCAAAAACAATACCCACGGACCCACCTTATTGTTAAAAACGTTGTCTTCGCTCAAATCTTGGCTGAGGAGAGAGTCGCCATCGCTGGCAGACCCTCGCATGGTGCTGCTCGATTCTGTGTACCGCATGCTCTCCGGTGAGGGAGTCGGAGGGGTGAATTCTGGGTAAGGTAAAACATGAGGAATAACATCATCAAAGACAGAGATGACTATCTTTTTGATTACAGAAGTTATATCTAAAATAATTCTAAAGCACCATTTTCCTGTAAATGTGCACTGTACAAGCGCTTTAAACTAAACAAAATCGACACGACTGAAGTGCAGTCAGTTGAAGTGATTCAATCTACAGTGAGTGAGTCTAAAGTGACTCATTTGAGCTCAGTGTTGCATCTCGGCCTGCAATCCCTTCAGACAGGATGCTGATGTCATCGAGATGATCTTATTTGACCAGTGAAAGCTTTTGTATTGACAGGACTTTCTTTCTTCTGCAGAACATAAAAGAAGATATTTTGAAGAATGTTGGTAACAGACAACCGTTGGTCTTCATTGACTTGCATTGGTTTTGTGTCCATACAATAGAAGTCAATGGGGACCTAGGTTTTCGGTAACCCACTTTCTTCAAAATATCTTTTTTTGATTTGTATACAAGTTTGAAATGACAGATTTCATTTTTGCGTAAACTATTACTTTAACTAGACAAGATAAAAAATAGTTTTTAATACATTATTGAATCTGCAATCCATAAAAGTTTTTGTTAATCAAAAGTTACAGATTTTAGATTTTACTGTCTGAATTAACACCACCATCTCACAATTATTACAATTTAATATCAAACATTTTATTATTATTTTACGTCCTGCAATAAACTAAATTAAGTGTTATTTTTACCTGAACTGGTTGAACTGGTTTTGGTCTCCTGGACTCCAGCCACTCGACTCGCATCAACTGAAAAAAATGTCTCTGTCTCTCTGTGAATCTGCAAAGAGAAAATTACACAGTTTAAGTTGAGCAAAAATTATTTAATCTGCAAAACAGAAATAAGGATAAACAAACCTTTAAAAAAAAATTTAAACAAAAAAGCATTTTAAGAGATTTTTAGAGTTTGTGTACATTTTCTATAAACCAGGCAACAACATTTTATCACATTATAGAGTAAAGCTATTTCAGGTGTCTAGATAAAATCTTAAAACTATGTCACTGCATCATCTAGTTCAGTGTTTCCCCCATTTCAGGTGACTTTTTAAAGGGAGATAATCCAAAGTATGTACTGTTGATAGTTTAAGAACCACTGGCCTAATTCAGGAGATTTCCTGCTCATTTATTTTTCTGATTTTTCCAATCCTGCCTAAAGCGCATGGCAAAGTCCAGCAGGACGCTCTGACACATCAGGTGAAAGATGATTTCCTCTCCTACCTCAACCCAGGAAATGCATGGCATTGATGTTAATGGTTGGAAGGCAAAAGCATTTTCCATTGACCACAAGCTTTATTTTGTTGAAATGCAACTTTCTTAAGCTCACGAATGGAAATATTACTAGGGATAAGATTTGGGGCAGGAAGGTTTTCTGTGTCTTTCAGAACAGCCGGGAGAGGAATGTGACCAACATATAAACATCACGGCCCACTAACGTTCAACTCGCAGCAGCTGTGAACAGACCGGAGAAGGCTAGAGCCTGGGCTACCGCTTGCGCAGAGCGGTCACCAAAGTCTTTGATCATTAATGATCCTTGTAGTCAGTTCACACCATATACACTGCCACGCAACAACACGTTTCTATGGACCACAGTACAAGATTTTATTGATTTGAGTTCTTTTTGTATTTGTGCATCTGACAGAACGATAAAGTTCAAAAGGCTAAAAAAAAAGGTCCCAGTGGCGGAAACAGAAGCTCATACAGCTTCCTGTGCAGCTCATCTACACACCCATCATCAACTCTATTCATCTACGATTACGCCCACCCGCCGCCCGTCAAGAGCATGTGACACACGCTAAACTCCCACGCTCGGTGTGAAGCCGTTGTGTGCGTGCACGTGTGCGAGACTCCTCATCATAGGCGTCCTTTGTTCGGTCACTGGTGGATAGACACTGGTCCAGTGTGGCAGGCGAGAGAGGCGTGGGCTCTTTCAATAGAGCCATCAACAGCTGCGCGGCCTTTTAACTCCAAGAGAGATAAACACGAGAAATTCTCTTAAAACAATCAAATAAACAGAGAATCACTGTCAGAATAGATTTTGTAATATCTGGTTGTGTTTAGTTTTGAAAATCCAGACTTCCTTTCACTAATAATGACATTTTCTTGTTAACAGTATTACTCTTTAATGTAAATGAGGCACCCTGGCATCAAAAGGTGAGGCTGCAATATTTCAACGTTGTGCACTGGTTGTTCATGACACGCATGTCCAATCCCTGTGGGCTTTGACAGAATCCAGGCCTTGCCGTGAGACTCACACCAGCTGGACCGTACGATGCTTTCTGATCCCAGACCAGCACATCAACCCCAATCTGACAAAAAAAAACCTTCTATAAAATCTATATCAACTTGCAAATTAAGATTTAATTCCGATTCTCACAATCTCCTATGTTTTTACAGAAGTGACCCCAATAAGGACTCCTACTTTGCTCAGATTTGTCAACACAGTCAGAAATACAAGACTAAATTACATGAGCCTTGCCATACAAACAAATTAAATGTCAAATGAACAGCTATACTCTCACTGTATGACAACATTTATTTCATTTGTGTTGATTTTTATCTTGAGAGAATTTTTGAAAAGACAAGAGAGACCAAATGTACACATTTTCTGTGAAATACAGGTTTAAGTCTAAAACTAATTATAAGAAAATGACAATAGGTAATGTGTGTTTATATGATAGATTTCTAGATACGAGTAGTTGACAAATAAACCATACCTTGTGTCATATGGTGTGACAGCAAAAAATGTAAAACAAAAGTTAACAATATATTTGATTAAACACTCAAAAATGCATTTAAGATCAATTCCACAGTATCCAAAAAGGCCGTAAGAACATATCCTTACATATTTTATGACATTATACTGCTTGGTATTAGTAGTAATGGAGGTAACAGACACCCAACCAGACACTATTTCAGCCAATTACTGAATGAGTCCTGAGATCTGCAGTAATGGAAAGCCGTAACACCTCACATTGACTCCACTGAGAGCAATAACATTCAGAAACATGCCACAGATGGACAACGGCCAGCATTGGTTCTTAATATATGTTACTTACTCGATTAGTTTCCATTTTAACAATACAGTGAATCTGCAACCGACTAACATCTGACCACTATCGTTTTTTTTAATAATCAATGGCAATACTTAAAAAACAAGGTGGTCAATGCGCAGTTACTTTATTTAAGGCAAATGTGATGTACACAAAAAAGCTCAAATTAGCTAAAAACCTCATCTAATATTTACAATATATAAAACCCATGAGGTCAAGATGGTTTTAGATGAAACCGATCTTTCCGGGTGTGTTTGTGTGCAGCACACAATGGGGCATTCAGCAGACGCTGGGACAAAGAGCTCATTGCAGGAGATGATTTATGGCCCAACAATGTAGATATGAGATGATGTCATCGAGAAGCCTCGTCTGACGTGTTTAAAACTGAATGTGCTTGCGATGCTTATGGCTTTCACGCTCATGACATTAGTTATGTCACTAGTGACTAAAAACAAATATGGTGTACAAATTGCACAGAATTTTTTGTACATTTATTTATTTATGAGGCATTTATGAGACCAGGACACTTGCATACGTACTGAAGAATAATGATGTTACGCACTATTGCGTGCGTATGCATTGTTTCTGAATGAGACCCAGTGTGTGATACCGTATATGTGTGTTCTGTCCCAGCGAAGAAAAGGAAAGAAATTCCCACAATGAAATCATTCTGTGTGTGGTGTGTAATGTAGGCTGTAAAAAGCCGCCATACATTTCCCCCAGGCGTGTGCTTTAATTGTCTTAACAAATGAGGCTGTAACAGGACGCTGCTTGTAGTTAAAGCAAAAACCACCACAGCACTTCATTGTCCGGCCCATCCACTGCCTGAAAGAGAGCGAGATAGCAGAAAAGACAGAAATATACCGCGTCCTACATATGACCTATGCTGACATGTGACCTCTGGTTCAGTCAGTATTGACTTCCTATGGGAACCAATGTCATACAGGAACTGGCCTTTTCCAAACAAACACTTCCTTGGGAAAAGAGTGAAGTCCAGAATGGGACAACAGTGGGAAGAAATGCAATTTTTGCATAGTCTCTAAGAACCATGAGTGGGTTTGGATGTTGCGGGCGGTTGCCATGGAATTATATGGTTGCTATGGTGGTCTAAGTGGATGAGTTGTTGCTTACCAGTTTAAGACTATGGAAGGTGTGTTTTTAGGGAAAGGAAATGTTGTGCGTTTCGAGTGCCCCGGCTCTGACGTTGCTCAAATCCAAACACATCCATGGTCTAATCATGGAAAAGGCGGCTGGTGAGATGGGCTATATTTAGGGATGACAGAACTTCCGAACGGCTTATGAAACACAGCAGCAATCCACTGAGTGTGGAGTGAGACTGTCCACAGACTGCGGTTGAAGCTG
This sequence comes from Oreonectes daqikongensis, assembly GCA_026939265.1. NCBI lineage: Eukaryota > Metazoa > Chordata > Actinopteri > Cypriniformes > Nemacheilidae > Oreonectes > Oreonectes daqikongensis. The sequence continues at coordinate 6,803,881 of JAOTQM010000036.1, read as the reverse complement.
GACATTCTGGACGCATTCCATAGATACGACTTATGAGTTGTGGAAACAAAAAAAACTGGGTACCAGAAGATGCATACAATATATCCTCAAACCCGTGCACACGGCACAACTTTAAATATACATTTGTCACAGTTCTCCTACCTGTGTCATGCAGGTGGTTTTGGGCAAGAACATCTGTCCAATGATTTAATGGGGTGTTAAGTAGCCATTTGGCTTCTCAATCAATATTAAGCGGGTCCCACTTGAAAGGAATACGCTACAACAAAGGCGCATGTTTTCCACACGTCCATTTAAAAGTGCTCCCCTGGGTGCTCCTCCAGACGGGCGTGTACAACCTGTCTTTCTCAATATGCACTCAGGGCTGAACCAGCACCTGCGTCTGTTTTTTCACCTTCAGAGCGTTTTAACAGACCCTCTTCATTTCATGCTACAGCAGGTTAACACAGACTGTATTTCATTACATCACTTTGCAAAATATGAACGTACGTACTGTTGATTTATGTACTCTCGCCACAGACTTATAAATCAAATCATAAAAATTCATTATGATGTTTGAGAACTAAAGGACTAAAAGAACTAAAAGAAATACTGTTTTATAATAGTGTGACTAGCTCAGTCGCAGGGCTGTTTGCAAAAACTGAATTTTAATAATAAAAGTTGTGCATTCAAAGTTAAAGGTGAAATGATGCTTTCTTTCACAGAAAGAATACAAAACTTGTATGCTGTCTATATAATTTAATTTATAATTTAAATTATACTAATTTAAAGGAGCAATGTGGAGATTTTAGCAGCATCAATAGGTGAGGTTGCGAATTGCAACCAACGGCTCACTCCAACGCTCACCCCTCCCTTTCGAAGCACTACGGTGGCTGACACAGGACAAATATGTCTACAAGCTGTTTTTCTAACTGTGACAAACGGCTACATCATTGTCTTAAGTTTGTACCTAAAAATAGCACAATGACGGTTTTTTTTTAATTTCAATGCTAGCAATGTTTAGCATACACAAACCAAACCTAAATCAAATGTGTGCACTTACAGCAGATGTCTAGCAGACAGTTATGCACTAATAAATGTTAAACATGCAACCATATTGAAAATACAACCATAACAATATTTATTAGCTTCAACATACTCTAAGAATGTGTTAAAACAACACATTTTGTGTATTTCTGGGACGATGCATTTTGTGTTACTTTTAACTCAACCTTGTGTTGTCCCTTATTTATGTCACATGAAATCAACACAAAGTGTGTTAAATGGCACACAATGTGTTAAAAAGCATAACAAAAACCGTGCGTTAATAATTTACACATTCTTTGTAGGAGTGCACTGTCAGAGAAAAATGTAAAAACATACTTAAGCTGTCACTGGGACGATACCCTTTAAAAACATCGTAATAGGTATCACTGAAGTATAGATATGTACACATTTTGTACCAATATTTAATTTTGAAAGGGACCAACCCCTGCGACAGCTTGTATGAAGAATAAAAACTAAACCAGCTGTTATTCAAGTATTTGTCTTCCCTCATGATTCTTGGACCTGTTGCCAGCTCATGTCAGATGATGGAGAGCAGAGGGTGGTAGAAAAAGTGTTTGTGAATAAAAACAGTCGCTGAGGCAGGTCTGCACCGATCTACTTATCAAGAGTCTTTAATCGAGGGGTCAGAATGTGGAAGGGCCTTTTGCATCTGGCTATGACCTCACTGATACAGTTCCAGACCAGTCACTAAATATACATCCATCAGCCTACTGACAACATTCCAGCTTTCGTCAATACTGTTCCCACACGCACACAGCCAAACACACGTGTTTACATAAATATCTAAATAAGGCCATGCAATTGATTTACTATGAAGCTAGAGACTGTAAAATAAACCTAATAATCTCAATATTCTTTTTATTTTAGATTACAATATCGTTGCTGTACTTCCAAAACCTTGGATGTCCAAATTCGTTGTTTTTCAGGAAATGGAAAAAACACTGTGGTTTTTGAATGATTAAATACCGTGCACTTTTTAATACTTTTTATTGGTTTAATATTTGCAAAACCCAGTGACTAATAATAATGATTTATGGCAAAACATAAAAATCATGAAATATGGAGATACGAGATTTCAGAAGGACAACAGCGATTTGTTTATCGTTTACAATGTTTATAAATCTGTTGGTTTTGTCAGACTGAAGTAATTTCAGAAGGCAGCTTTGTCCCAACAACGTATATCCAAACAAGCATGTATGATGATATGCATTTTATAAAAAAGCACAGAATACATTTTCAGCACTGTGAATTGACAACCGATGTATCAAACGTTGTTTTAGAGAGACAAAAACAAGCTGTCAGTTAAATGCGAAACCATTTGCAACTTTAAACTCCAGCTTGTCTGGTGCAAAATGCCAAACCCAAGAACCAATGCAGTGGCCAAAAACTTGGACTTCATCATTCCACATCCAAAACCGAACTCCACCCAGGCAAAGCTTTGGATCCGGCCTGAGAACACACGCTCTTATACACGCCCATTCGACTTAACGGAAGACACCTCTGGCATCCCGACAATGCTCGCAGCCAAGCCTAATCAATGCAATGTGATGGCGCACGCAACTGTCAACTACATAATCAACAAAATATACCAGCGTGTCGTGACAAGCCTGACGAAACAAAGAGCAACAGCTTGAGTACTTAAAACTAACGTTTAAACATCAATACACTTTCAAACCAAAACTGGTGGTTAAACAAATTGTAGTGCATTTCTCAAACCCACTTCATACCTTTATTAAAACCACGTCCACGGCTCTTTCTCCTTTCGCACAAAGGCTGTACCTTCGCCGATGACGCTCGTACATCTTGCCCGGAGGTGAAACGTGAACGAGGAGAAAAAACCGCTGCTGTATTCCAACATGAAGCCCGAGACTTGGAGTTCTCTGTCAAGCTTAGGGGAAAAATGAGCAACTCTCTGCACATCTGCACCGTGAACCAGCCCATTCACATTCCCCCTCCCTCTCTTTCACACACTGCTTTCCTCCCCCCCTCTCCCTCTATCGCTCTCTCTCTCTTTTCCACCCTCCCTCCCTGCCTCTTTCTGTTACAGGCTTTCCCTCTGTTTTCTTCTTTGCTAAAAGGTCTCATCCAATCGCGATTGATCTTTTAGTTTCTCCTTCCTCTTTCGGCCGTCTCACCATTTATCCTTCTCGGATTTTGAAACCAGAATGCTTTATACACAATTACATTTTTCTAAATGTGACAATTCTAGGCTGATTTTTAGAAATAAGATTCCAAAAAGGGGTCTTATAGGATGTTTTCAGGATGTGATGTGAGCGTTGTCACATGCAAAGTACAGTACTGTATTTTTCTTTTATAGTCAAAATATTCCGGTAAAAATATGTAACCTTGTAATGTTGTATGTCTGTTACATGTTAACCTTCCAAAAGTCAATCAAATGTGACATTTACTAACTTACTTAAAGGGAAAATTAAATTTCTGTCATCATTTATTCACACTCTTAGTCATTTCAAACCTATATGACTTTCTTTCTTCTGCAGAACATAAAAGAAGATATTGTGAAGAATGTTACCACCATTTAATGGGTATATATCCAAAATATATTTTATTTGTGTAAAAAAAGTCATACAGGTTTGAAATGACAAGAGGATGAATAAATAAAGACAGAATTTAGATTTTTGGATGAACTCTCACTTTAAGTTGTAAGCCGACCAATCAGAATACAGCTTCCCATATCCTATAATGCTAAAACTAATACATAAGACAAGCAATGTAGATTGTAGACAAGGTATTGACTGTTCTTCCTGAACAAACGGATCTGATTTCATCACCTGCGAAATGACAGTGTTGGCAGTCAGATAATCCAATAGACTTCAATAACAAACAGGAAAAGGTCTTCACACACATTTACTGATAAAACATCAATTTTCTGACAAGCTTCTGTTCTGATTTCACCATCTAAACTGTTTGGAGAACAATGGGGTGAGGTTTCCAGACTCCGCCCAGCTTTGTGTCTGCTGTCACAGCAGGGAGATAACTTTTACTTGGGAGGAAAAGCATCATCAAAAAGATTTAGTCAAGCTAAAAAGATAATACACTTCTTGTTCTATACTGGGGCAATAAATAGCTTTTAACTAATGCGGCGTGCAACACTGAACGTGAGGGATTGCCTACGTCGAACATATCCCTGCATCTGCACAGATCTGTCAACAGCTGGAGTCATGGCAACCGTTTAAAACAGCGAGAATGACGCAAGTCCCGTCTCCAGGCTGCGGGGATTCACTGGGGTTTAACTCCATTGAGCCGATTTAAGGAACTCGACTCCAACCTCTGGAAAGAAAGCAAGCCCTGCCAAATTCACTTGGGCTTGCTTTGAGAAGAAAAATGATTGCAAGAGCGTTTGACAGGGAGGTGGTGACAATAGCACATCATTATAAAATGAATGGAAACTTTGCTACTAAACACCAGGACTACTTGCTGCGTTAAGGAGAGAGTTCACCCCAAAATACAAACTCTGAAATTTATTCATCCTCATGTTGCTTAAAACCTGTGTATGACTATATTCAGTGAAGAAGATTTTTTTTCAGAAATGTCTCAGTGGTTTTGTGTATATCAAAATGTTGTTTGTGTACCAACGTTCTTCAAAATATCTTCTTTTGTGTTCTGCAGAAGAAAGAAAGTCATACAGGTTTAAAAGGACATGAGGTTAAATGTGTGCATGCAGAATTGCAATGTTTTTCATATTTTCTTTTGGAGTTTTCCATTCACCATATAATAAAGGGATGCACAGTGTGGGCATGTATATCATTTTACACAGAAAACACAAATACACACACATGCCCATACAAAAGCAAACCTAAAGCCACACCTTGACAACAAACACCCTTCAATAAAAGTCTGCAAATAAAGTTTTTCATTTTTGCCATAAGGACTTTACAATAGGAACAACAGGTATACACAGATATCTGCAGGTCTTATTTTGTTCAGCCACAATAAACGTGACAGCAGAGTGTTTTGTGTTTGCATGTGTACGCATCATTATCCAGTAATGGAGAGGAGAGCAGAAACAATGGTTCTTTGTGGGGATCCTGGCGCACATCACCCTTGCGTTTCTGTTCATTTAAAGAGATAGTTCCCCCCAAAAATCTGTCAGGATGTTCAGTCACATTTTTTCAAATGGAATTATCGACGTCAAAACTCTGTACTGTAGTTCACACCATTTTTCTAATACGATAAAGAAAACCGTGACCAGAATTGGTGAAGTGATGACAAAGTGGTAATAAAGTAAAACATGCACAGAGAGTCAAAGACAGCAGAAGAAAAACAGGGAGAGAGTGACTCGGAAGAGGAGAACAAAACAAAAGATATTTCCATGAGCGGGTGGAGCTAACAAACAGATCCATGAATGGAAGGAGTGTGTGTGTGTGTGGGGATGTAGACCAGCCTCACTAGTGTCTTCAATCCTCCCATAACAATACCAGCCCTTGGCTTTTTGTCAATCACACTATTCCATTATACTTCACATACCAGCCCTTAAGAGGTAAATCAACCCTTTATTCTGACAAACCAAATGACAGATTCATGTTTGCATGTCCGTCTGTACATGGAGCAACTTGTGTGGTTTAATAGCTTTAAAAGCTCAAATGGAACATTTTTAATAAGGTTCCCACAGAGTTGCATGACTACAGTTTTCATGAACTGTAGCTGCTTTTTGTCCTTGTTTCTCTCTCAAACACATATTAGACAGCTCTGTGCACATCTGGAAAGAGTTATATTACATCCTCACACAAGAGGGAGCCAGAGAGCTCGAGACGTGACACAAACAAGCTACAAGAAACCAAACTACCTATAACCCCAAAAATGCTGCATGTCATTTTCTACTGGGAACTGAAGAGCATCTATATCAGAGGCACAGAAAAAGTCAACCCCATATTGGGGGTAAGCTGTGTCAGGTCAATTGGTATTTCAAATGTGACAAATCTGATTTATCGATGCACACATTTGTTGCCTTATTTTGCATTTCCAGTGAGCATAAAAGTGATGATGCCTTGAAATATGCAGCCATGGTCGAAACGTAATATAATATTGTTATAATGTAATATCCATATTCATAATGTCAATATTTTGGAGTACACTAGTATAGACCACTTCACAAAATGTAAATAACACAGATACGCTTTAGAGAGAGTATTTTGATATCATTAAAAATCTTTTTTATGCAGTGTCACTGTGTGTGTGTAAGCAGTCTTCCAAGTTGAAAAGCTGAAAGTGCACGATTAAAGTTATTGCCTGGAAAAAAGGAGTCGACTCTGATTCACTTGAGCGAGTCGTCTGATGTTCTAATTTCATTTCCGTGACTGCTTTGCATCATTCGATGCAAAGCCCGCTTACGTTTTGCTTGGACCGCCCCACAAAAACTTGAACACACGGTGTACGCGCTAGACCAATCACAGCAGACTGGACAATCTAAACAAACATTTAAATCAATCTAGAAGTAAGGTAATAATAACTGCTTATTAATAGAAAAATAAAGTGTTTTCAAGTACTTTTATGTACATAAACATGTTGTTGGACACTATAAAAAAAAATATATTAACTCTTTAAGGCTAGCATATTCAAACTAAATGCTACAAAAACATTATTTTATGCCATAACACAGCTTACCCACTGACACTTTTTATCCCGCTCTATTCCGTTTTACTGATGTTGTTCGAGGTGCTAATATTTCCCTTCAATATCTCTTTAGACAAAGATAGCAAATAACTTAAGCAACTCCAGAGGTAACAAACATGTGAGGAATGAGCCCCTGTGAATCACACAACTAAACAAATCACTCAAGTATTTAATCAACAGAACAAATTGGAGTTGAAGGAAGTTATTAATGAATTACAGAAGAAGCATTGGAATGTAAACTGTGAACCGATGTGAAAATCGTTTAAAACATTCGTGCTACATTTGTAAGGCAATTAAAAAGACATTTTTCTTTCAATGGCTGGGTATTATGGGTGGTAGCAAAGAATTGTTTTTTTGTTGCTAGGGTGTTCTGGGTGGTTGCTTCCTGGATCAGAAGAGTCTCTATAATATTCTTACCCCTACACAAGCTTTATAGTAATAGTTAAGTGAAAATGTGTAAGTAGCTTTGGGTAAAAGTGTTTTCAAATGTGTAAATATAAATAACTGCTTATAAACCTCATAGCACTTGATTCTGCTTGATTTTAGATCATCATTGTGACATCAGGAGCCCCAATTTAGGCTTTTTCGAGGGGTCAATTAGGTTTAGTGATGAACTTGCGATGCTGCTTGTCAAGAGTAAATTCAGCAGTGTTAGTCAAAGCCGGGATGCTCAGTGAATGTGGCCCCTGCTCTTATCTCAAGAGGCTCTTCAGATAGAATGTTCCCGAGTGTAATTTCTTTTAAATGCTGACAATGTAGATACACGGCCTCGTGATGCGATCCAAGTCTGCATGCGAGACTGCAGATAAGTGTATAAAGTAGCTTGTATTTAAAGGCAATCTAGACAGGAGAATCTAAGTTGATAAGTAAGGTTAGCGGGATGCGAAATTGATAAAATAGTAGTATTTTTTGGTTTAAATATATCCAAGTCACGATTTTGAAACTCCAAGACAAATTCATTCAAAACATGTATATGACTCTTTCTTCTGTTGAACACAAATGAAACATGCCTCATTGATTTGGTGTGCAAACAAGTCAATGTGGGGCCAATGTTGTTTGGTTATGGACATTCTTCAAAATATCTTCTTCGTGTTCTGCAGAAGAATTAAAGTCATACGGGTTTAAAATGACATGAGGATGAGTAAATGCTCCACTATGCTGTATCCAAAACAAAGATGATGCTAGCCGTGACACACTAGTCATGATGTGTGCATATTTTTACCTTGCATTTGATGGTGATTCAACACAAAAAAAAACATGCTCCCCCTCACCTCTCCACAATAATTTAAGATCATATCAGTGGCTTCAAAACCAGCTTGAGGTCTACCAGAAGAAACTAAAACAATATGAAAGATAAAGAACAGAAGGAAGGAACTAAAGTTTCGAAAATTCAGAAGAACTTGTTTCTCAGCAAAGATGGCTATCTGGCTTTATCACTCCCGGTGTCCCATTTGAACACCCGTGTTATCACAACTTTTGTGACTTTTTCTTCCGCACTCAGTTTTCTCAACACTGATATCATCCCCCTGACACACAACTGAAAAAAGTCACCTATTCTTTCCTCCATGAGAAAAGGACAGTGCACACACACACACAGCTGCAGGATGGCAGTATTCCCATATCTACAAGTTTGACCCCACAAGACACAGTTCAGCAGTTCCAACCAAAACCTGCGTCAGAGAGCTAGAGCGTTTGCACCGGCCAGACTGAGACATGAAATTTACGACAGAAGGTCAGGTAGAAACAATCTTTCAACTTCTGCTCAGCGGAGCCTTTCGGGAAACCACTACCTTCCTAGCTACTGAGAAATTTGTGTGGCTGGAGGCAAACGTTGTGTGAATCATACAAAAGGTCTGAAATGTTAATGATTTATTTACTGGAGGGGCAAGTTGAGGATAACAGCCAAAAACTACTCACCACTGCGGAATTTTCGACGTCTGCCGAGGAGTCTTGGTGTCCATCCACTGCGTCTTTTGCTAAAGTGCCATCTGTTGTCAATGCAAAAGACATTTTAAAATTTGTAACCAAAGTTTTTATATTTTTATAATTTGTCAAATTAAAGTTTGTAACTAGATTGCTGAATATTGTTTCAGCAGCAGCATCAACAAACAAATGTCATGTGGCTCAAACTTCCGATAGACCTCTGCAAAGAACAATAACTGTTGTGTAGTTTACATTTAATTTAATTTATTTAAATAAATTTATGTATTTCATTTAAATACATAAATTAAAAATATTAATTAATATATACAACTAATATTAATATAAATAAAATATAGGTTATTATTAGCCACTAGCCAGAACGATAAACAAACACAGATTGGAAGTTAACTTCCGTGCGTCCGTGAAACCGTATATTGCTTTAAATGTTTAAAGTAATTTTTCACTGCTGTTTTTTCATACTTTTGTAATACCAATATGTAAACAATGTGGCTAGATTTTCATCTTTATAGCAACAACAAAACGCAAATTTAATGGCATCACTATCAAAACTTCCAAAAGTCAATATGCCTCCCAAGTAACTTATCAACTTAACTGCTGACTCAAGTATTTACAGACAATTAAACAAATCATACAACAGTTAACCTCCACCGCTCGGTTAAGTTTTCGACCCTGCAGCATCTGATACTGAGAAAAGGAAATGACATATTTCTCCTTTTCGACGGAGGTCAGCAGCTCCATTACTGTGATATAAATAACACATACGGTAAGACGCTATTAGTAGAACAATGCAGAATTCTCATCCATGTGGAAAAGAGCTGGGCGTCTACCACTTAGGGAAAAACGTATAGTCTATCAGCTGTTCTTACTGTGATGCAAGATAGAGGTGAGATCACCGGGTTGCCAGGTTACAGTGCACTACAAATAAAGATTCCCATTTGCAAACACTTCCTATTAACACTTTTACCTAAGTGACGAAAGCGGCTTTCCTTTTTTCTAGGTCTGACTATTCAATACCAGTTTTGTGTTAACTCTCAAAGTACACAGAGCTTCGTGTGACCTCGGATAAAAATAACATTAGACAAAAACTGAACATTCACCTAATGACTCTACATTGTTCGCAGAACATAATTCGCATAGCAAACATTTTTTGCACAAAATGTATGAAAAAAATGTGAATTAGCAAAGTTCCAAACCGCTTTAAGCAACAATTACGCTAATATGATAAAAAGTGGTTATCATAATAAACTATTTGGATTTTGAACACTTCGCAGAATTAAAATGATTAACATAATCCCTTAAAATAACTATAAAAATATATATGTAATGCAACCAAAAAATGACTTGCCTTCCATTGAATGTGATTCCACGGTTTCATTCTGCTCCATCAAACACTCAATATTATCTTGATGTAATCCAGTCACGCTCTTGGTTGTATCTGAAGCTTGCGGTTCTGTAGACAAACTATTATCTGTATCCACTGAGGAAGTGTATACTAAATCCTGATGTAATTTACTATTAATATCCAAAGGAGAAGCTGTTAAGGAAGTGGGATCGTGTGGGTCAGATGTGGAGCCGTTCTCCAACCCCAGAACTACGTCACTTACAGCATCCGTACAAGAACCCGTGCTTTCTTTAGTGATAGCCGTCTCATTTGAAATGGTGTCCGTGTCAATACATCCATCAGAGATCACGTCAGAAATCTTTACCCCATCGGTTTGGGAAGGTTGGTTGTGTGTGCTTTCCAGTAAACCTTGAACTAAGTCATTCACACCCACAGTAAGATCTGATAGTGTATTCACGCCCTCCATGGAAAAATCTGGAAGCTGGATCTGTGCTTTGGATACGGTGTCATTGGCGTGTGCCGTTTCCAAGTGATCAGGAAGATCGTTGATTGTTTCCTGTAAAGTGGAGTCTATTTCCTTTTCCTCCAAAAGTTCCTCCTGATGTTCCTTCATTTCTTCCTGTTCAACATTCAATGCAGAAACCTCAGGATCTTTAACTGACAGCTCATGAATCTCATTTCTATTTGTGTCATCTCCAGAATGTTCTTCTGGAATCTGTTGAACATCTTTTGACAAAGAGTCCAGCTCAATGTTTGTTTTAATTTCCTCTTTATCTCTTAACGTCGTTCCTATTATTACATCACAAGGTTCTGAAGACAATACTGTGGACACACCCTGTTGTATATCAGTCGTGATAAAGGCATCGGAGTCAACAAGTAGACGACTAGCTTCGGGTTCAGATTGCTTATCCAACTTTGAGACGGCAATATTGTCCGTAATTGATTTTAAACTGGATACATTGAGCTCTTCATGGTCTTGTGGTCTTTCTTCAGGAGTTACTTCTTTTTTTTCCTCGAGCAAAACGGCTTCCTCAGCAATTATATCAGAATCCCCTACATTCAATTTGATTTCACAGGACAAGTCGTTCAATAACGTCTCTGGACATTCTGGTGTGGTTTCTGAAGAGGATGCAAGTCGGTGCGACTGGTCCGAAGGCTCCTCAGGTGGTCCTATAGAAGATAAAGTCTCTGGAACAGGTGAAAGTCCTCGCCGACCCTTGTAAATAGGTCCTGGTCCCATGTTCAGCCAGAGACTGATCGCCTCAGAAGAGTCACCCTCTGAAATGCTAAATCCAGAGTTCTGCTTTATGCAAACGTCATCCGCGACCAAATTAGAAGCGGAGTCAGTGTTGCATTTGGTGTGTTCGCTCACATTTCCTGTCTCTGGACAAACGAGTGGATCGGCAACATGACGTTCATTGTTTTGTACTGATGAGTTAAGTTCAGAAATTACCTGAATTGCGTTTAGTTCTGAATTGAGGTTAGGTTCGCCATTCTCTGAAGAACACTCGGCAGCTAGCTTAGGCTCGAACTTGTCGTTATGCTGACCGTTTTCCTCTGGATCATGGGAAGAAAGTGCTAAAGAGTTTTCAGTTTCCTGGCTGCTGCTGTTCGTCTCCCCTTCCTTTTCCTCTGGTAAGTCCCCTCTCCTACTAACATCACTTACCAAATCTCTTTGTAAGGACTGACTAGTTTCCGTAGGGAGGGGACTGTGATCCTGAGAGTGTGCGTGGCCCATGTCTTGGGACTCGAGGTTGTCAGGTTGTGTGCTAGTGTCAGTCTCCGAACTCCTCTGGTAAGCTTCTGGCTCCTGGTTGCCTTTATCAGCCCCCTGCTTGGCACTGATTACGCCGAGCTCTGTATCAGCTTCCTCCCCCTGGTTTCCACAGGAAGGGGCACTGAAACCCACAGAATCGGCTTCTGCCCGCCACTCTGCACACTTAGCCTTATCTGACGCCTTCCCGGTATCCCCTACAGCTGGAGTGTCAGGTTCCGCCTTCTCATCCCGTGATTGCCCATGATTTCCGGTTCCATTCTGAAAAGGACACAGTCTATCCGCCAGAAGCGTTTTGCAAGTTTCTTGTCCTGCACTAGGTTCTTGATGTTCAGTGTCCAGCAAGCTGAAGCAGTCAACAGTCTCTGTCCTACGACTTGAATCTCTGTCAAGAATCAGCAGCGCAGGCGTAGGCTGTACCGGAGAATCTTCCTGAATAAACAAAGATCAAACACGGCTATTAAATAAAGCAGCAAGCCTCATAAAGCCCTCATTAAAACTGACATTAAACATTCACCCAAAGCGAGTGAACAAGGGTGTGTGTACAGAGGGAGAGAGAGAAGAAACAGTCTGTGATCTGCTTTTAGTCACTTCCTGTAGTCACAGATAGCAACCTCCTGCAGAGTCTTAGCTCAAAAGCAAACATCCCCACTGATCACACAAAACTGGAAGTGTCACTGGGGTTTATCCAATAACAAAAACATTGTCCTCATTTAGTCATCCTCATGTTCCAAACACAATATTAACTTTAAGGAATATTTATGGATACAATTAGCATAACGCTGAACTTTTCGAGGGACAGTTATAGTTTCCACTTACTTTCATTGTATGCAAAGGAACATCTTGCTAATCATCTCCTTAAGTTTAATAGAAGCAAGTCAATAAAGGCTTGCATAAACAAATGACATCATTAAAAATCATTTTGGGGGTACTTGGAGAATCAAAACAATAGCCATAACAAACAACAGCCATGTGACTCACTTTCTGATGTGACCGAATAAGACGTTGGAGCTCCTCCACATCATGCCGAACGTTAGGCGGAGGACTCCCTGGCACGTCCTCCAGCGTCAGGGTGTAGGTGTTTAATTTCGGGTGGTTTAGCAGCACTCTCCCTCCCGGGTAACGCCACTTGGACGTTTTCGTCTCCAACTCTGGCAAGTTCTCAACCCTGCCCAACACAAACATAGCAAACTTGAGCACGCCCAGTCTTGAGGCATTGAATCAGCATGGCCACACCCAGCACACCTACAGAGGATGTGAAGTAATAGCAAATCCTGATCCGTATTGACCCATTGTCTAAAGAGAATACTCATTCAATAAACAACTCGGCCGATCTTAAAACAGGTTTACATCCGTGACGTTGCGATGAGCTCAAAGAATAGGAATTTCATTCTTCAGACAGAGAAACAGAATACATATATGATATATATTGACTTTCAATGAGTGTAAAATGTGTTCTGCTTTCTCTTCCCTCACATGGAGAAGATGAATGAAGCAAGATTTCTTTTAAAGCAATAGTACTACAGTTGTACTATGGTACAGTGATCATGTCCGATATTAATTCTATAGTATTTTGATAAATGTGTCTAACCCACTACTATAGTAATGCTTACCTTAGTGCTTCTTGCTTCTTTTATGCAACTCATGTATAAAACATGCATGTTTTGACATGCAAAAGTATTTATTTATTTATTGCATTCTTAACGCCATTCCAGCATCTAAGGCTATATTCATGGTGAGAACTAGTCACTCTATACACATAAGTCGACACTATACACACAAGTCTTATTCCACACATGAGTCGGGGGGGACAATTTGGATTCCTCAATTAACCTATCCTGCATGTCTTTGGGCCGTGGGAGGAAACCGGAGTACCTGGAGTAAACCCACGCTGACACAGGGAGAACATGCAAACTCCACACAGAAAGGCCTCCTGTCCCAGCCGGGGCTCAAACCGGGAACCTTCTTGCTGTGAGGCAACAGTGCTAACCACCGAGTCACTGTGCCGCCCGGTGACATGCAAAAGTAAAAACCCACAAAGCTTTCATAAAGGAAAATGTGTGCAAAATGAGTGCATGGTTTTGAGATTGTCCCCCTGTGGCTCGACACACGGGTGAGAGCGAGGACTGTTTTCACCTGCTGTATCTAAGGTATCTATAGCAACAACGTAACATCACTAAGAGGAAACTAAAGGAGTGCAGAGCGAAAAGGAGAAGCTCGCAACATTTTATGTAGCCTTAGCATTAGCCAGTTTGCAGATGTGATAAAAGGCCAGACTCCTAAACACTGGAGAGCTGATTGAATTATCTGTCTGCCTTGCAATTGCTGATAAGAGTTCTAAATGTATACGTAAATCATATCGACACCATGTTATCTAACAATAGCACCCAATACTAAAGATGCCTGCACAATAAATCATAATACACATAAAAACACATGCTCACACAAAGCAATTACAAAAGCACAAATTCAAGTCCATTGAAACCATGAAGAGACTGAGGGTTTTGAGGGAATGTGTAAGGGTGAGTTGCGGTTCAGTAAACTCGCTTTCAATGAGCCACTAAACCAGAGCACTTAAAAGCCTTCTCGAACAGAACCTTGGAAATCCTTTGGTTACGCTGGTGTCTCCCTGATCCTTCTTTCAACGATCACATTTCACTGAAATACCCAAAGCAGGGCAGCCAGTGACCCACTGGACATCATTCTGGGTGACTCGACAACAGGAAACAGTTCTCTCTATTGAGCTTTTCAAATGGAGTGTTTGCTCTGTTTGTGTGAAAACACTATGAGAAGGTGGTTGGAAAGGAAGTTCGTGCCTAAAGCTTGAAAAATAAGTAACGCACTATTTCAAGGTTAATATTGCTTCCAGTATAACAAGATTCAAGATTTTTTTTTTGTCACATACACAGCTATATAGAGAATATACAACCACTAGTGAAATGTAAGTCAGATCATCTCCAAAGATGTAATTACTATAAATAACAAAGGTAAACAAAATATAAATAATATAAAGATAAAGGTAATATATAGTCTATGATAGAAACTAAACTGGGAATATTTACATGAACAGGAATGTGCAAGAGGATGTGCAAACAAATAGTAACACAAGGTAGTTACTTAGCAGCTATGCAAAAAATAGCACCAATACAAAAAGAGTGTGCAATATCTCTATGTCTCTATAATAGTACAAAAATAATTTAAAAAGTTCAAATTTATTAATTTCATTACCACCGACTATCACAAGAAAATAATACAGTTCATAACTGTAGGTAAATACACCAATGCATTCATTTGCAGTATTTTCATATGGTTCAGCGCATGAAAATGCCGAACTAAAGCCGGGTGCACACTGTGATGTTTAGTAGCTAGTCTTAGTAGCTCTCATCTTAGTAGCTAGTTTGACATGTTTCACCTATCAAGCGTAGTGGTCCTGGCCTATGCTCTCTCTCACATAGATCTCAAACATGAGCAGGGTTTCAAAGGGGAGTACACAGAGGTGCTTCTTATTTAGTACAGACAAGCAGAGGAACATATGGAATCTGTCCCATCCACAGACTACGAGAGCTGGAGGAAGCTGATAAAGGTAAACAACTACACACATACACACACAGGTAGAGCCACTTCACAGAGCAAATCTGAACACAGGATCTCGCTTTGAAACTTGGCTTGCAGATTGCAAAGGATTGCTTTGAAAGAAAGATTGGAAAAGCTATTGTGGCTTTAACTGTTTACAAAGAGCTCACAGCCACATGGCTCGTCCTTGTTCTGTACTCTTATCTACAACCCCTTCACCCTCCCCCAACACACATAGGCAAACACATATTTCAACATCTTCCGTTCATTGGCACATTCCACAAAATATCACCACATTCTCACGATAAAGACAATATAAAAACATTAAATTCTTTAGAGTTCATAAATATTTGTAAATATGAATATGCATATCAGCAATGTGATGTTATATTCACCAAGCTCTATTTGTCTAAGAGATTTCAAAGGTCAGAATGCCCATCACAGCATTACGTTTGTTCAAGTCTGTTGTTTACAACAGTCCATCTGATGGCATTAATCTTGATTAATCATTTATTTTAAACATGGTGACAATATGCATTTAGGGGACAATCTATGTTTTATGACGCTACACTTAAAAAGGTCGTCACAAGTGTGTGTTTGTTTGTGTTGCGGGTGTTCGATACTCACTCTGTGAGCAGTTTTTGGAGTTGTTTGTGGCCTCTCTTCTGGGCGACCCTGGCTGGTGTACGACCCTGTTTGTTGGCGAGTCGGAGTGCCTCTCTTCCCCCGGGTTGCTGGAGAAGAAAGATTGCTACCTTGCGCAGCCCGCGTTTCGCAGCAAAGTGCAACAGTGTATCTTGTGGTCCAGGTTCTGTAGAAAAAAATTGAGTTGAGTTAAGACTCTAATGTCAAATTCATCATTTGTACCACTCTAACAACACCCTTCCCTGATACAGAAATGTCCCTAAAAACAACAAAATCTCCACGAGCAATGTATTTCTGATAGAACGCTGCTTCCGAAAAGTGCCACACTCACTGATCCATGGGGACTTTGGAGATAAAGTCCCACCCTCCTCAACTCAAAGACCAATGACAACCAGCTAGACCCACCCCCAAACTCTCTTGACCTCTGTCAAAAGAATCTCAAGACCAACTTGTGCAAATATCATTTCAGTAGATAATTTACAATGAGCTACCGAGTGAGACACAAACATATTCGAAAGCATTAATCGCAAACACAGAGATTACAGCGTGCTGTTTGAGAAAGTTCTGGAAGCTTGAGGGAGGCTCCCTGTGAAAGCAACAGAGACAGAGGCAGGATTGTTCTTGCTGGTTAATGAGAGGCTGAGAATGAGACTGCCCCCGTTTTATCGGCCCACTGAGGACCTGACAACCAATTTGAATCCCGGAGCGAGAAGGAAAAAAGGAGAACTGTGGTGGGGTGTAACCTGGCACAGCATGGGACAACAGATCGGGATCACCAAACAGCCAGACACTTGAAAAGACAAGTAACTCAATTTGACCTTTGACACAATGCATCAAAGATATAAAACAAATCACAATATCAAATTTTAATCTAAATGATTAATTCATACTATAAAGAAGATATCCTGGTACATCACATTTTCCATCGTTCTGCAATGCATGCCACGTGTCTGAATACCAGCATATTCCCAGCTGGAATCTTCCGTGGTGTCTTGGTAAGACATGCAGTGGAAAGCATCTTTATTAATTAACTTGAAATGTTTATTTTTTAATAAAAATACATTTTTAATTTCACTTAGTCAAGACTGTTGCCAGCAAATGCCAACTGATGCACTGGGCGAGATGCCCGCGGGCAGCTCCCGTTTCAGGGTTGGTCCTGGAGCCCAGCGCCAGCTGCAACAAATGCCGGAGCCATTACACAGCGAGGGCCTCTCGAAAGAAAAAAAGGTCAGCTAAGAATTCAGTTTTAGGAAAACATACAAGGCCTGATCGTTCTTTTAAAGAACCACGCAAACTATTAAACCCCTTCAACATATCAAAAACTTTAAATATACAGCAAAAGCATTGGAATGTAAACTGAAAGGTCTAACGTAAATTGATCTTAATCTGCAGGAAAAACTAAATGCAACCAACATGTGCTCAGGTACCAGATAAAACTCGCTATTGTGGTCTCCTTTTGTACAAAGTGTTATTTCGGTGTGCTGAACTTGGCATGAATAGAGAACAAAGCTTTAAGATGCTTTACTGAGCGAGTTATTTAAAACCAAGGCTGTTTATAAGAGATAAGTCTGTGCTTATTATGATGTCAATGCCTGTTTAGCCTTTGTTAGCTCTTATCTTTCACCGCCCTCGGTCCGGGTCTAGCAACGCCTGCGCCAACACCGCTAACCGTTCTCCTACATGGACCCGGATGGCACGTTTAGCTTAAAAGACAATCAAGAGTCACATGACAGCCGGAAATACGGACACGTGGTGCATTCTTCTGTTGCATCAGCTGCTCTGATGAATGATTCCTTGCTGTGTGATGGTTCTCATCAAAGCGGCAGATTGGCCGGATCAACGCACACTTTCAAGCACACTTAATATACGCAAGCTTGTATATCCGTCCAACGGACTGCAGCTGAGGAGGATGTGGACATGCAAAAACTTCCGCCACGGTCTTAAAGGGACCAGAGCTCTCCCCACGGCACAGTTTGAATGTTTGCTGCCGCAATCTGCTTTCTGTGTTATTCTGATATTCAGTTATTTGCTTTGGTTAAAGGATCATTTCACTTTACAGAATGTTATTTTCACTTCCTGTCTGTTTACCAGGCACTGAAATGGCCACAATAACTGGACTATTGTGCACATCCTTTTTTTTCCATGCAGTAAGATGTACACACAACATTTGTGCGATTTTACTTACCTGTGTCTATGTACTGTACATTTTCACTGCACGGTTATCGTGGCCAAACAAGTTTCTGGTAACAGCATTATCTCAATATATTTAATTTGCCTCTTTAATTTGGTTTATTTTGTGTTATTTGGTAAACAAATGGCGGCAGATAGAAAGTTTGTAACCACTGTAAGGCAAAAATGTTTGTGGATACTGAATATAACATAAAAACAATATGAGTTTGTGTAGAATTAAAGCAATATCGATAATCTTGGTTTTTAACAGCAAGGTTGTTGTCAATACCAGTATATTTTGACACCCCTAGCATATAGAGTAGCAAAAACAAGTGTGATTTAAATAAAGTGGGGCAGAAATATCATCACAGAAAACTCTTTTAACAAGAACCTCGCTGCTAAATCGCAATGAAACACAAATCATGACTCGCTGACAACCAGTGTTCATGGCATTTATCATAGGCATCTGCTGTCAGCTTTGAAACGGCTCCAAGGCCCAATTTAACAGTCTGCGTAGAAGCGCTGCGTAGAAAAAAAGAGCACTTTATTGGGGTGGGAATGTTTGCTTTTAGATTATCTGAAATAGTGTTCCCGGCCTGATAGGACAACAAGGAGGAGGAAAACAAGGTTAGAATGGACTAAAAGTCTGAACCAACCCACTTCAAATAAAAAACACACAACCCAAATAACCGTGCTAAAGGCCTTCTGCTGAAAACACAAAGCCAACGGTGTGAGACCTTTCTAAACCATGCAAACAACAAAAAAGAAAAAGGCAAAATTTCCTGGAACCAACTGTGTGTGGTACGTGAGTAGGGTTTCAAAAGCAGACGACAGCTAGCAACATGGGTCACAGATCACTATATTTTGTAATAATGTAAATGTCTGAAACAGTACTCCAAATCACAGCATCCGGTTTGCAAAACGTTATAAAAATGATGCCAACTCACCCATTCCCAAACCAGTTTCTATGGGAAAGTCTGTGCCCAGGACGTTCCAGCCTGGTGGTAGCGGCAGATGCTTAAGAGCAAGGGCCAGAGTATCATCCAACCTCTCGCACTCCTTCAGGGGTATCTGACATTCGTCCAGCAGTAACGCCCCATCGCTCTTCCCAGCTGTGTTCACCAGAAACTGGGCCATATCCAGGGCGAGGTCCTGCACGAACTGGAAACGATCCTCAGCCACGGGATCGACCGAGCCCCCCGGCCGAGCCTGGCACAGAGTGACCCGCACGGTTTCACTGCAGTCATGAGCTGCAGGACAGAAGTATGCAGTATTTAGTATAGATGCTAAACATTATGCATATACTTTTAAAAAAATCTTAAAAGCTGTAATCTTTAACTTTTGAATCTCTGTGTTAAATTCCAGTTTAAAACAGAAAATTGCAGGTTACTTTACATTACTATACTTATTATTAATTACATTTGCTATGAAATTGTACAGGAATTATACAATATTAAATTATTACTATAATACAGCTTTAAGCTTTAAGGTTTTCCTTGAATTTAACTGCTATTGGTTCAGTCAACAGAGACAAATATTTTTACTACCCACTCCACCAAAATCAAGAGATGCACCGATATTTCGGCCAATAATCGGTAAGCTATTTATAATAATAAATAATAATAATAAGCTATTTTTAGGTTGTCTGAAAGGACAGGAAATTGCTAAGAATTTGTGTTCCGCATATAGAGAATGTTAAGAAACATCGCCAGTTTGTTGTTCAATATTAATAGTCATTATATGAATTAAAAACATTGGTATTGGTATCGGTGGAGATATTCAGTATAGGTGCATCTCTACCAAAATCCCATTTTGTATAAAGGGTGCATTCAAAACACTCCAGCAAGCCTTTTTTACAGATAAATCGATTACAACATAAACAGTCACAAAGTTTTTAATGGTCCGTTTTCTTATATCAAACAGGGAGGTCTTCAAAACAGCTTTACACTTAAAACAATTGATCTTGCTTCATAAAAGACTTTGGCAGCCACACATTCAGTTTGAAAAGAAACTGACTGTCGAGTAGACGGAGACGGATATAACCTCAGAGAAAAGTTCTTTATTAACACAATTTATTTCCATGACTAAAAGGAGAAAAGCAGAAAGTCTGTCTTGTTTCACTAGTCATGAGATGTCAGTGCTAAACTTACATTACAAGTGCAAGTGTGCAATTTCTGCGAAACAACAAGATGTGGAAGCACACATCCATGACCCTTCTTTGTTCTACCAAAACATCTCAGCAGGACATCCATCTGGGTTCAAGGAAATTGCACCATTTTTGCAGATAAGTACGTCTTAACAACCGAATGTTTTGAAATAAACCAAAGTGCGGACCTCCAGCAGAGAAAGAGGGGCTATATTTGTACCCTGGCAGGCCAACAGCGGTGCACCTGAGGCAGATGATAGCAGACCATTCTTCATATGCTCTTAATGCAATAGCAAAAAGCCTTTAAGTGCTTAGCTGAAGTAGTGATTACAAAACCGGTGCCAAGCGGCTGTGAAGGATTCCATAACGCTACATCTACTGTGGCCTTGTGTGGGACTGTTCGGGGGCCACGGGTAAAACGTTCCCTTTTTCAAATCCAGAATTAATGACAGAGGGCTATTGTGTAAGTTCTTACTAGCTAAGACCAAAATGTATACATAAAAGTCCAAAGCCTACTGAGTTTTCATCTCATCCTCTTTCAGTAAGTCCAACATTTTATTATTTATGTCTATAGCACAAAGGTATGTGGGATTACATTAAACACAGTAACAGGGATGTTTGCCTTAACAAATATTTTATGTCTATGCCAAATTTTCCCACACCTGATAATACATTAGGCAGGAATGTGTGCATTAAGAGCTACTACGCATGCAGTTTTGCAACAAAAGTGTATATATAAATCTTTATAAGCAGCACTGGGACTTTTAAAAGAGCTCAAACCCCAAAGTCCAGCCAAACAGAGGCTGACCTGTGGTAACTGGAACAATTTCGTGGATGAATAATTGGGCAAGAACGACGTGCCAGGCAATATGTGGACTAGGCCTGGCATGACTGGAATGTAAATGAGTCCATGTTTGCAGGTAATAAGCATATGTTAACGGGAAGCAGCTAACAATTAACAGGCACCGATGAAATATACAGGATTCGGAAAACCAGCGAGTTTACGCTCATAAAGATTCTGCAGTGTGTGTTTGTGTGTGCGCACGTTTGCGTTGTGACCGCTGACCTGGACACACGGCTTGCAGCGTGACATGGCTGATTTTCAAAGTGCTGGAAACATGCCTCTGGGTGGTGCCAGCAAACAGAAGATAAAACTCTACATCTTCTTCGTCCTCGACACACTCCTCCTCACAGAGCTGGACCGTCAGTAGACACTCGCCCTAGTGCGAGAGAAAAGAGATTAAGTACAGCACTTAAAAAACAAACCTGTATGACTTTCTTTGTTCTGCAGAACACAAAAGAAGATATCTCGAAGAATGTTGGTAACAGAAAAACCCATTGACTTGCATTGGTTTTGTGTCCATTCAATAGAAGTGAATGAGGACTAATGGTTTTTGTTTACCAACATTTTTCAAAATATCTTTCAAAAGTCAGTCATACAGGTTTGGAATGACAAAAGGGTAAATATGACTTTCTTTTATGTTTTGACTTATTACCCATTAAAACAGTAAGGGTATATCACCCCACAAATGTCCCATAAGGTTACAGAAATCCTGCTCTTAACATTTAACTTGTATTATATGATAATAACTACTTAAAATTGCAAACTACTGTTTTGTCTGAATAAAATCGATTTCACACTAATAGGAAAGGACTGAAATATAAGTATTTTCCCACTTGAAAGACTAAAGCAGTCCCAAAATAGCATTTAATCCTCATGGGTGCAGGAAATTACACAACACAGGTCATCAACTCCTATACATCATCATTACAGGATCATTGTGCGCCGTGAACACAAAGTGAGGTATCAGCACCTGTCCATTAAAAAACACTTGTTTTTCACTACAAAGCAAGCGAGACACAACGGTAGCTTTTATACATCAACAAATGCTGAAATAAACAGTCATTAGTCTTTCCCCACCCTTACAATTATAACTGTATGACTGTAAAAACTACTGTGAAGATACTAAAATACAAAAAACAAACTTAAAGGAATGGTTCAACCCAGAATTATCATCCTTTCACCATTTACTCACTCTCTTGTCATTTCAAACCTGTATGACTTTCTTTCTTCTGCAAAACACAAAAGATATTTTGAAGAATGTTTATAAACAAAAAGCAATGGTCCCCATTGACATTGGTTTTGTGTCCATACAATAGAAGTCAATGGGGTTTTCTGTTACCAACCTTCTTCAAAATATCTTCTTTTGTGTTTTGCAGAAAAAAGAAAGTCATACAGGTTTGAAATGACAAGAGGGTGAATAAATGTTGACAGAATTTTCAATTGGGGTGAACTATCACTTTAACACTATCAGGCTGTCTGCACAAGCTGTTCAGATGTAGCTGTTGCAACTTGTAATAGTTCATAATACACTGTCACCCGACATGTGATACCAGCAGGCACGACAACAAGAAAGTCTCCCGTCTGTCTTATATTACCTCACTTATTTATAGGATGTGTGTGAACGATAGAGAGAGGTAGAGAGAGACCGAGACAGGAAGTATAAAGAAAAATTGGAAAGCAGCTTTCAGAAAACCTATAGACTGATATTTCAACGAGTTTGACAGAGCCATCCACACAGAATGACTGTTTACATGATCTAAAACCAAAAGTAATAAACTAGCATTCCCACACTGTATTTACCTAGCTACTATGCTAGGCCGCAAAGTTTTGCCCGACATGCAGGGCCTTTGGAGTGTGACATCACAGCGGAGGCTGTTTTCATTGGCCAGGCCGCAGAAGCCGCACACCGCCCTTGCATGTCAGCTGCTTTTTTTTGGCTGACAGCGGTCACGGTTAGAGCTGAATGCTCATCGTGAGAGTAACGCCTGGTGGCTCTAGCCAACTAGTCTAGAGATGACTTGGCGAGGTTTCAGATCATATTTCTAAAGTTAATATTAATTTTATTCATAAATTTAAAAAAAAATACTTGACAATTCCTAGTGATGATGTAATGGACTATATGAAGAAATCTTTATTCCACTTTGGCACAACCAAGCATGTTTTCTCACCTATTCCCAGGGTAAGGGCAGGGCTTTTTATAGGCAGGTCGTGTGACTGACAAATTGCATGAGAAGCATTTACGGTGACCCCTTTGATCTGAGCGACACGCAAAAAGCGTAGGAATCTGACCGCTACGTCCCAATAATGATGTCCAAGCCATGACTTTCTAACACTTTGTCGGAGGCCATGCATGAGACTGTGAGTGCTTTAGAAACATCTCCCAGTTGCAAATAATTTTCAGTTTAATAGCCAACACGCAAGCCAGTGGTGGGACGCTTTTAGACCTCGGAAGTCCAATATGGATAGCAGGTGCCGGAGAAGGAAAAGTGCCAAAGGCAAAAGCATAAACAAAGTGAACAAAGACCACCCCGTAGACTCGCGGTGACATTCATATACAGCATTAAACATGATCACAAACACAGTTCATATCCATGAGTATAGTCACATGACTTTTCATAAGATAAGAATCACTTACTGTCCTTGTCTGTGTGAGATTATTATAATCTTTTAACAGAGTTGTCATGAAAACGCAACACCTGTAAACCTGTAACTATAGCCTGTAAATAGCCTGTAAACCCAGTAACTATTGCACAGCGTCTTCACAAAGATACCATGAGGGAAAGTGATGTAACCGGCATGTTTAAATATACGATAGTTTGCCAAGGTGGTTTGAATCAGAAAAATGTAAACTTGCTGCAAATTTTTATAATATCAAACCAAATGGGTATAAAAATTGTAACCCAAAATGATATATTTTGAGAAATGTCTCAGGTTTTGTGTTCATACAGTGGATGTCAATGAGAGCCAATGTTGTTTAGTTTCCATCATTCTTCAAAATATCTTCTATTGTGTTCTGCAGGCGAAAGAAAGACAAACAGGTTTGAAAGAACATGAGGGTGAAAATCAAATTTGTGTACTTCAGAATCTTCTGGTGTAGTTAAGTATTGGCCCCATTTTTTGAGGAAGTGTTTTTGGCACCTAAAGGGGTCTTATGAAGTACTGTTAATACTTTGGTCGTCCGTTGTTCCATTTCAGGCTCTTGCAAGTCAGCAAGGCAAATGAGGAATGCCTGTGCTTTCAACAAACACCCTGCAAGCTGCCTCAGTGTGCAGACCACCGTGCATATTTAACTTTTAGCACAACTCCAGCAGAATCGTTTTTAGACCATAGCTTTGTGCAGCCAAACTTCAAGCCTTGCTGCATTCGAAACCCAAAACCTTTTCATCTGTTTATAATTAAGAAGAGCAAATTAGTCTGTGTCATCTGGCAAACAGGCCGAACTAACAGCCCACATTCGATATTCTCAGCTCTTAAAACAACCATGCAGTCCTGCACCTGTTAGTTCATGAATCTCCTTTTAAACCACAGTTAAAAAAAATAGCTATGGCAATATAAATAAAATAACGTAAACTATAATCATCGTAAATGAGACCTTGTGCATGTTAGGTACTGTAGTACCAGGCCAACATATTGGGTTAACATGCCAGTATTACCACAGTAAATAAGGGATGTAAAGGATGTAATAAGATTTACAATAAGATGCAATAAAAATAAATGCAACAAAGCAGCAACATGTCTAAAGGGTAAAGTTACTTCCCAAAACTCAATTGCTTCCCTAAAAAAATGGGGAAAAAATGTGATCTACTTATTTATTCTTTTGACATTACATCCAAGATTTAAATGTACTTAAACATAAGAAAGTAATTTTACTTACATAAATATATAGAAATTAGAGATGCCATATCGAAAATATCGCAAACATGCATATCACAATGGTTTGCAGTAAAGACTTCAGTTTTTAAAAAATTGCACAAAGGTTGATGTAGAATTGATGCTTACTTTGCCAGATGGAATGTGAACCATGTATGTTGATGTTGAATATATTTTAAACAGATTTAACAACAAGCATTATCGCATTGCATATTGCACACCACATTATTTTGCAAGTCATCGCATATCACGTTTTTCTTCAACACCATGCAGCCCTGACAGAAATAGCACATCCAAACATGTCAATGCTCACGCGTGACTTTTTCAACTGAGAAGAAACAGCACAATGTTTGATCGAGCCAGACACCTGCAGGGTGCAACTGCTAAACATGGAAAAAAACCACACATGCAACAGAGAAAGACTAAAGCTTTAAGCACACACACACCAAATGCACCAAGGTCACAATGAAGAACAGCTGTGTGCTTCAAATATGGCGAATCATTGCTGCATCTGTGACGCTTTGTGTATTTATCAGAATATTGCTGCTGCCCTTCTTAAACCTCGTATAACATTTATTAGCAACGTAGAGAGCAGGTTCAGACCAAAATAATACGTTTTCTTGGTGGCATGCACGTTTATATATCTAAAATTGATCGCCACTGTTAATGATGTCATACCTGTGGCAGGATGTTTGTGTTACCGTGAATACTCGACATCCTGAATAAGTTGAACAGTGCAGATAGTAAACTAGATATGGTAAAAACTTTACTAAAAATGTTGGTTCAATGGTGGTTAAGTCATATGTTCTGGTGACATATGTGGGCTTCTCGTGTTTAAACAAACATAATTAAAAAAGCTCGGCACCTAAACAAAAGAGAAACATAATTACCCAGCACACATCCCCCTGACCAAAGACCAGAACAAGCTGACACAGGCCAAAAAGTAGTAGGCAAACAAGAAACAACTTTAATGTCTTGCCAAAAGATCACATAGAACTGACAAGAAATAGAAATCTGTGAAATAGAATCAGAACTATAAATGAATGAACGTATACTTACATACAACGGAGCTTGCTGTGGATTCAGTTTCATGGCACTGACCACTGTGAAAAAGAGAAAGAAACGTGTTAGCAATGAGAAGATTCAGAAAGATGGTGTGCATTTATAGCTCACTTTCAATGATGTCCATCTGTGAAAGAATTATAGCAGACAAACCTGCAACTTTAAAAACCATTAGCAGAACATTACATTTGTTACTTTCATAATGCTCGCCTCACCCCTAAAATTTTTACTTCTGCTATTGCATAACAGGAAATGCATTATAGCATTTCTATTTTTTGACCATGCAGGTTAGAAGTAAAAAACTGCATGAGAAATGCTCTTGCTTTTTCCTTTTCTCTAACAACTTAGCATATTAGAGTGTATAGTAGTCTAGAAAGACGTTGCTGCCTGCAGTGAACATGCCACCCTGTGGAATCTTGCGGCTGGCCACAAACCGTGCTGCCCACCTGTAAGCTGCAAGAGGGTGTAACGCGTTACCCAGCCGTAAGACAAAACCACAGCCGTTCACCCACAACACTCAAACCTTTACACACACCTAAATCTCAGCTGCTTGACCAAAGAAAAACAACAACACAAAAAGAGTTTCATGTGATGGCTGAGAGCAGCACCAAACTCTTAAAGAGTGCTGGGAAATGAGTGACATTGGTGTGTCAACACCGCCCCCACCCCTTCTGTTCAACCAAGACGATAAACCGCTCCCAGCTATTGTTCCGTTATCTGCCCCTGGTGAGGTATTAGCCTTTAGAAGGTCCTTGTGGTTATCTGTGGTCCTACTCATAACTTTGAACTGCAAACACACAAACATAGAAACACACAATCGCATTTACAAGCAAGCACACTGTACCTTGTGTACCAGGACAAAAATTTCAGTTCTCCTAAAAAGCAGAAACTTGACGCAAATTTGGAATCAAGCTACCGGTTTCTTAGAGGAAGCTTTTGGAATGATGACATCCACATTGACTATGCATGACTTAAATCTTGTAAGAGTTGCTCACACTGAGGTAGTTCACCAGGTTCTGAAAGACGTTTTAGGTAGGGCTGTCAAATGATTAATCGCAATTAATCGCATCCAGAATAAAAGTTTGTGTTTACATAATATATGTTTGTGTACTGTGCGTATTAATTTTGTATTTATAAAAACGTACACATACATGCATATATTTAAAAATATATATAAAATATAAACATTAATAAACATTAAAATATAATTTCAGTTATTGGTAAATATAAATAATTACATCTAAATATTTCCTAAATATATATAGGCCTACATGTATGTGTTTGTGTTTATAAATACAAAATTAATATGCACATTACACAGACATATATTAAGTAAACACAAACTTTTATTCTGAATGCGATTAATCGCGATTAATCGTTTGACAGCCCTAGGTAATATAA
This sequence comes from Oreonectes daqikongensis, assembly GCA_026939265.1. NCBI lineage: Eukaryota > Metazoa > Chordata > Actinopteri > Cypriniformes > Nemacheilidae > Oreonectes > Oreonectes daqikongensis. The sequence continues at coordinate 6,776,436 of JAOTQM010000036.1, read as the reverse complement.
ACAGGACAATTGACTAATCTCCAATTCTGCAAAAACATTGCCAGCCTACTTAACTTGAACCCCTCTACGGCTCCCGTGCAGGCGCCATTCCCAGACCATGCTGAAACCCCCCAGCTTCCCCTTGTCCGCTGGCTTAGATCAGACATCCCACCTGCTGCTGTTTCCACTCAGGGACACATGCCGATTCACCATGAACCCCTGCCCCAAATCCCACCCCAACCACACAGCCAGTTGATCTACTTCCAAATCCCAACCCAACTAATAAGAGAGAGAGAGAAAGAGAGGAGACAACCCACCCAGACGGGGGGGGGGGGCATTGTGGACAACCAGACAGAACACGATCATGGACACCACTCGCTGTTACAAAGATTGACGTGAGGTTTTTAGGCAGCGACAAGCTCTGAGCTTAAGAAACTGCTTCGATATGAGGCCCAGAGTCAGCAAGCCCGCGGTTACCCTCAACAGATTCATGTCTTGAGGCTCGAGAAAGGGCAGTCGTTTGTGTGCCTTGGCCTGCGTTCTGGCACCGCTGAAACTGAAGCAGCCATTTGGGCTTTTTGAGAAGCCGTAAACTTTTACAAAAAGCCCCACTATCCTATACAAGGGTGGTGGGGGGTGACAGACAGGAAGTGGGAATCTGAAATATGGCGGATTGACAACGAGTGTGAGAGAGGGTGGGTGGCAGGGTGGGGATGGGGCTGGACATTATAAGAGGGGTCACGGCCTCCTCAGGCGGGATGTCTAGTTCTGTTAGCTGAATAAAAGAGCTACTGTTGAAGCTCAACAGGACGGGGTTCAGGGATAATCAGCTGGTTCAAATTATAAACATTGATTTCATCCCCCAGAGCTAAGCCCACGCACTACATCCAGAACAATAGACACAAGACTAAACACTGCTCTTACACCAAATAAATATGCATCATTTCAGACACCTTATATCACAACCAACTTTCATTATGATGCAAGAGAGGCACAATAACACAAGTAAACATATGCCAAATTGCAAACCAACCAAATCTTTCTGTTTCTGCACAACTCACATTGTCGGGGCATTACAAAAGCACAATCTAAGCCAAAATGGTTTCACAGGCAGGGTTATAATATTGTTATTTAAAACCAAAACTATTAAATGTGTTTATTGAAATCAAATAAATTATAGGCCTAAATATTTTTTTGAAGTAAATGAAAATAAAAATGTTGCACGCATTAGCAATATAATTAAACAACTTTACGTTAAAACATAAAATTAATATAAATATATATATATGAGAAATTACATTTCTGTCAGGCCCCAGCAGAAGCCAAGTGGGCCTCACCTGGCAGCCAGGCCCAGACACCTGTTTGTTTAGTCTAAGTCAACACAGTCAGGTCCTCAAAATCCAGCATCCCCATCATTTTAGAATTGTGGGCATTCTGAAAATCAGAAGCAGAATTTAAGCAATATAATAAAACTGAGAAACTCAATACAACTTCAATGCCTTCATGTACGATTTGGCAGTGGAGGACAAAACCGTCTGAAAACTGCATGTGAACAGACACACACAAAAGGTTCTTCCTGCTCCTTTTGTACCGTGATAAGCGTGGACGTTTCTGGATGCGAGACCAGTAGCATGAATGAGCCAAAGCTTTCAATAGGATTACAGGATAAGGTGAATTAGTCAGGGCCTTATTCGTCATGTCAGGTTAGGTCAACACCAAAGGTGTGAAACCTTGGACAAATATTAGTTTTTATTCATTTTAAGAAAGAAAATAAAGTTACACATAATTTTGCAGACTATTTAAAACAAAAAAGGAAGCATTACGTGTATACTGCGCAATATGTTAGCATCACATTTTGGATTTTGAAATGAATGGTCACAGCAGGCAACACCGGCTCGAAGGGCAGAAAGAAGCAGCTCGATGGCATGCGGGTTAAATGTGCATGCCAGAGTCATGCTAGAGGAATGCATGAACAATCAAATGCAACACGACCTTGCGTTCATTTGTGGTACCCTGGCAAAACGGCATGCTTGTGGGGGGATGGCCGTTCGATAGGGCTCTCTTGCCCCTGTGACACGAACAGGATGTAGCATGTGTTGCTCTCCCTGTGGAACGTCCCCTTGGGAAATTTGGCCAGGCTTTGTAGTGCAAACAAGTCAAGCTTTTCTCCATTCACACACACAGAGAAAGAACGTAATACAGAAAACAAAACAGAACAGAACATGGTGGACTAACAATCCGAGTCATGTATTGAAAGGCACACAAGTCAAACGCAACTATTTATGTTACTTTTAACCTTCACCTTTTACACCACATGCCATAAAGGGCCATAGTAAAAAGGGCATCTACCATCACGAATACTTTAAGCTGTGAGGCGAAAGTAACCCTAACGCCCCATTTAAGAGGGTATTTGCGGGAACACTGTTATGGGACATGGTGCCAAAGAATAGACGGTTATAAGTATAAAGCAATAGTACACCCAAAAATGAAAATTCTGTCTTCATTTACTCACTCACATCATTTACTCAAGTTGCTCCAAATCTGTATAAATTTCTTTGTTATGATGACAATCATTTCAGTTCACATCTCTCTAAACTCCGCCCACAAAAGCTGACTGTTCTCTCAGAAGGTGTACTAGGGATGCACAGACAGGCAAGATATTTTGAAGAATGTAGGAAAGCAAACAGTTCTGGGATACTTTTGACTACCATGGTAGTCAATGGTGGCCAATGAACTGTTTGGCATTCTTCCAAATATCTTTCTGTGTTTATCAGAACAAATAAATGTATACAGATTAGGAACAACTCACAGAATTTTCATTTTTGGGTGAACTGTTCCTTTAATGTTGCCGATTACCAAGATGAACTTACGGTGGTTTGTTATGAAACAGACACAAAAACACTCCTTTGAACTCATGGATTTACAGTTCCAGAAACCAGGCGTGACCTCTAATAATACAGAAACGCCTTGCTGCACTTTCAGGTGAGTTTAATAGAAAGAGGGATTAACATAGCCTGATTTTTTACAACGGCTAAACACTATCTGTTGTATCAACAAATCGTGGACTTCTAAAAATACAGAAACACCCTGTAGCAATTTTAGTCCCTTTTGAGAATGACAGTATTTGTTGTTTTTGCTACTTTTATTGAGAGACTATATGTGAAAAGACAGGAAACTATTAGGAATAAGGGATTTGAAAACAAGAAACACTGGAACTAAAACATGCACATATCGCTACACCATAAACCAACAACAAATTGTGAATCATTTCTAAGAGAAACCACATTGCTGAAAGCTCAAGATGTCAGATTTTTGCCTTAATGTTACATCACCGAATTTTACAGAACAGTATTACGTAACATTATTATTTTTACATAAAATCGCACATCCTGGACAGCAGTCAGCTGTCGTGCAGGAGATGTCTCCAAGCCAACGCACAAACAAAACCAGATCGGGCACATCCGAAAGAGCAAGACAGCGCGTAAGCCAACACCACACTTCTGTGTAACAAGAGGACGAGACGTTCCCAAGAATTAGCGAAACACTGGCCAGTCCAGCTGGAAAATATGATGGTTTCGAGCAAGAGATAAACACAAAAAAGAAGCAAATGGCTGGATTTAGGATGGCCTCTCGGGTTAAAGGGCGGCAAGTTACGGCTTGTGCGAGCGTCTATGTGCGGGGGGAAGGGCCATCTGACAGAGTTTGAAGTTTAACCAGTAGATTGTTTTACGGCTCCCTCTGCACGGGTCAGTGCAAAAGCGCCAGGCCTCCCACCGAACACAAAGCCCCTCCAGAGAGAGGAGATGGAGATCAGCGAGTCGAAATGGAGAACAGACAACTGGAGGGCGGTGGTTGTATGTAGATGGTTAACCTCATTTAGCAAAACTGCAACTCATATTTATGTCTAGCATTTTATTTAGCAGGGCTGCAGCCCCCGTCTTTAATCTTATCCCCTAAAAGCTGCAAATAGCTGTCAGCACTTATGAAAGTTAAGAAAATCTCTCTTCATGTTTAGTGAAACACAGCGACTGTGGTAAGATATCACACTCAATTTCTAAAGACATCACTGAGCGATATGCAATAGCTTGCTAGATGACACACTATTCAATATGGATGTATTTAAATTATATTAATACATACTTAAACCCAGTGTAATTTCAAACCTGTATGACTTTCTTTCGTTCTGCAGGACACAAAAGAAGATATTTTTAAAAATGTTAGAAACTAAACAACATCGGCCCCCATTGACTTCCATTGTATGGACACAAAACACATTTCTCAAAATATCTTCTTTTGTGTTCAGCAGAAGAAAGTAAGCCATACAATTTTGGAATGTTGTAACGGTGAAGATATAATGACAGCATTTAGCAATCTGTATCAACTTAAAATTTTGACTATACATAACCTTACAAAGTCTAAATAACTTTGGTGTGACGCAAACCATTGCCACTGCTGACACTAGTTAGAAAGCTAAGCAGCTTAAAACAAATTTATAAAATAAAAACATTACATTTATGCATTTTGCAGACGCTTTTATCCAAAGCAACATACATTGCATTATACTATACATTTGTTTCTAGATATGTGCAATCCCTGGGATCGAACCCCCTTGGCTTTGCTAACGCCATGCTCTAACCACTGAGCTACAGGAAAGTACATAAAAAACAGCATGATCAATAAACTAATTTAAAAGAACAGCAGCCAAACCTCCTAGAAAAACCAAACGCCAAATTTGAGCCCCTCCTACTGTACCAAACTTGTGAACTTTTCCCATCCCTGTAGAGGTAAGACTGAGTGACTGTTTATCCATCATCCATCTTTAAACAGTGAAAGCCAGAGCTCAGAGCTCAGACTGAGGCCACGCTTCCACCTCTCCAAGGCCAGCTCTCATTAGCTTGATATATAGCGAGTCTGACAAACTCTTTCAATCTGACCGGTCCCCTTGACAACTGGCTTTTTGACGTTCTCCATTCCAGTACGAGACTTTGCTTAGTAGCCACTAACTCTCTGACCAACAGGTACTTTTAAAGGAATGTGTTACCATGGGTTTAGGCCACCGTGAGAGGAAATGTCAAGCATACTTCTATAACACACAGCTGATTTACCAAATAACTCTTGGAAATGTCAACGTCCAGAGATGGGAAATAAACAGCAAAGATAAGTGTACACACAGTGCCACAGTGAGCTAGGCAAATGGGGCTAGTCGCAACAAAGAAAAGGCCATTGTGTAGGAACAACTGTCAGCCAATTACAAACCGCAAAGGTGCAACAATGCCACAAGTTCACAAGGTGAATGTATGGAGATGGGGCTTAGCGTGCCATTGTCGCTAAACAAGCCCTGTCTAACAGCACAATAACACCACACCAGCAACAACTAGCAAAACTAGCAGGGGTCAATGAACTACAGTAACACACAAGACATGAAGGATTGTAAATCACACTGTGGTGTATTATTATTGGTGTGTTTGTATAGAAACCAAAGTGGCAGCCAATACAATTGCACAAATCCATATCAGCCATATCAGTATTGGCTGATAAATGCTAATATTTTATGTCTTGAAACCTGTGGCTATTGAGAACACTTTTCTGGGTTGCACTGAAAAAACATCTATAATTTGTTTATTACATAAACATTATACCAGAAAGGTTTAAAGTAGAAGTAGGCTTGATACTTTATTTTCGGGAATAAAAGAACTAAATGTTATTTTGTTTTCTGTAGTCAATGTTTTAAAATAAAAGCAGTTGTCCACTTTTTGCCTTTTGTTTTAGGCTCAGAAAAATGTATATTACAATTGAGATACTGTATATCGACTAATATATCGGTTTCCATTGTTAAAGAACAATCAGTTATCGGCCAAAATTGACATATCGATGCATCCCTACAAAAACTGTCATGGGTGAATCTGTAAGGTGCCACAACTCTTGCCCACTGGAAAAATGGGAGCATGTTTGTTCACAATCTGGCAACTTTTAAGGACAGAGCTGCAAACAATTATATCGAACTACCGCAGCATTCTTGTCTGGTGCTCGTGGCTTTAAAAGAAGCATTCCATTGCTTTTCTCCCTGATGTCCACATTAACATGAGAACGTTTTCGCAGTTCCCAACACTGTCAATACTTGCATACTCTTATTTTTGTCCATGAAACACAAAATGACATTTTTTGAAGAATCATCATGCATATATTTTTGTAACATAAAAATTCAAACATGACAAAAAATAACAACAACATTCAGGTTTAAGACATCATGATGGTGAGTAAACAATGACAGAATTAGTCAAACTGTTCCTTTAAAAGAAAACTACCTTAAGAAAACAAGCTTGTTTATTACTACGCCATAATCAACTCAATATGACAAGAATGTTACAAAAAAATGATATTTTGTGAACAGAAGCAATATAAAACTCGGGAAAAGGTCCTGAAGATGTTTACTGGACTGCATGCTGGTGGAAAATTTTAGCTTAATGGTAGGTTGGAGGATTACTTACAATTTATTAGGAACAGACTCTGATTTGTTGTGCTTTAACTTCAGAGCTCGACCAGAAAGAATTAGTTCAAGGCCAAAAGAGCTTCATTTGACAAACTACTGACAGGATGGGTTCACAAGAGGGATGTGACCCACGGCAGATTCCGGTTAGGCTGTTAAAAAATTAGGTTCCAGGCAGTAACCAATGCAGAAGTCTGCTTTATCATTCAACTACATTGACTAAGGGTGGGAGAACAACCAAAATATTATATTTCAAAGAAGTGTTACCTATCAGTATTTTCAATGCTAGGAATATTTGAACTAATTTGTACATACATATATTTATTTACATAAGGGCGGTTTTCTAACCTTACAATCTATGGATTCACACACCCATTGTGCAGGACATGCTAGAGATTCTGCATAAGTGAGTCAGTCATTCTTGAAATGACAGGCAGCAGAATTTCAAGAATCCGAGCAGGGTCACGTTAACCTTGGTGACATCAGGGTAATATTAAAGCTGTAATATGAAGCTAAGCAAACTCCACCCATGACAATATTTCTCCATAAGTTATATGGAGGCAGGATTCTAAGCACGAGCTGTACTGTGTGATGTCCTAGTGAATTAATTTTACATTTGACATCTTTAAACAAAAAACAATGCACAATATACACTTGTAAAAGCAAATGGAACTCAACAAATCTGGATGGTAATTGAAAGATTCATTAAAGAACGGAGGGGGTGGGACACTTGTATAAAAGGGATAATTAATTTTTAATGTCATTATTTATTCATCCTTATGTTGTTCGTATGTGGTTTTGTGTCCATATAATGGAAGTCAATGGGGGCCAATGTTGTTTGCTTACCAACATTCAACATTCGAAATATTTTCTTTTGTGTTCTGGAGAAGAAAAAATAAAAGTAAAAGAATAATGAATTATCATAGGCTTCAAGATCAAAGGCCACTAATGCATAATTTGTCTTCCCAGAAGGAAGTGGCCTGCTGCATTGTGAGTCAAGGGGACCATAAAATAAGCCTCATTAAGAGCAATTTTCGACACATATTCTGCAAGATAAAGAAGATAAAATCTTCCCAGATCCCCACAACCTATACAGTTATTCCATGTTAACAGTAAGAATTCCCCAAATGCTTGGTGCTGATAACATTCCACTAAGCTGAAGACGAAGTTAAATCAGCAGATGAAACATTTTTTAATCTTTTCTTCGTTAAAATCTTTCAGTCAAAAAGTCTGGGTCTGATGACATTAAACAAAGAAAATATATAAACAGCTCACCGACTTGAACATTCTTACCAAATCTGCATTCCGCATTAATCACCAGCTACAAGGAAAAAGTTTTCCTCAACATCTAAACTGACAATTGAAAATGCTACTTGTTCTATTGAAAGTAATAAAATGCAAACCCTCCCGCGTGCATTTGCATATCATGTGCTGATAACCACTCGCACTCCTTGCCTTTCATATCTGCGCTAAATATCTCTCCACACACCAGAACCGACTTTCCAAATGAGCCAAAAAGTAGCAAGAGCAACAGAGAACAAGCTGCCGAGCGCTCACAGGAAACCGACCAGACGCAGATCGCCATTAAAACGGCACACGTGTGCTCCTACAAAGAGCTATATGTGTGCAGGAACACTGAGCCCGGCCAAGAGGTTACAGACGGTCATATCCAAACACAGCTGATGACTCAGTTTCACTTCAGACACCTATGGTTTATTGTTCCAAAGAATAGCTGGCAACACCTGAAAAACAAAGGTGTGGAGTATAAGGCGGGGCGTTATGTTCCTAAAGCGTGAGTTTAGATTTAACGTCTATTTAACGTTAAAAAAAGTTGCGAAAATTGGACAACGGAGCGGAATATATGGAGAAGGCAACAAAAAGCTGTTTATGTTACATATTTATCTACATCATAGACATAATACCAAATGCAAAACATCAACACTTAACAGCATATATAAGGAGCGCTTTCTTGGTTCTCCATAAAAACTTTTTGATTACCAAAATGGGATCTTTTGCCTTATGGAGATTGAAAGAAATGCATGTTTTATCTGTCTTTGAATGCGATCACCATTTCTGTTCTTGCTTAGTAGATTTCAGTTAGATACTCAACATAAGCAGCTGCAACAACATACTTTAGTGCAGATATTGCCTGTCATTCCATAAACTGGCTTTCTTAGAATCCAAGTAATATCTCTAAAATACACATTTCCTCAATATCAAACCAAGCACATACCAGACTCAGAAAAGAAAAGTCTTTGAATCATAATGTATATGTACCACGCATGTCTTGATCATATGGTTAATGGCGACCACAAAGATTACATTAGAAGTGATACTACATTGTCAACTTCACAAGGTGATCAACTCACAAATGGAAATAATTCATGTCTACTCAAGACACAGACCAGAAAGAAGCTAAAACTGTATTCTCCCATAATGGGTTGCTCTTGAATTTCGTTTGGCAGTAGCTTCATCTGCACTGACTGTTCCACAACTACACAAACACAAAAATGGGATTAACCATCGAAACTACGAATTTCGCCAAACTACGCACGTGCCATTCACTAAGATGGCTAATAGTCCTGAGGATTTGTGTCAAGGTTATATGCTTAGTGTGTGCCAACAAAATCACGTTTCAAAGGCGATTCCAAAAAGAGCTTTAAATGACCGACATAGGCAGGAATGAGAACAAACCAATGCAAAAACACACACTGGGAATTCCAAAGCTTCTAGATGCAAAAACAACAAACTCAGGGCTGTGTAGTCTGGGGAACGCAAAACATGAAAACATATTTCTAATAACAAAATGCATGAGACTTTCTTATGTTTACAATCGACCTACTCCCCATGTGGTTCTGGCACTTTCACAGTTTTGGTTTCAAACAGATCAGAAGGGATCACTAGCACATTAAAAACTAATGAGTTATTCAAGTCTTTTAATCTGATCACATTCATCTTTCCACGGTGCACTATACTTCTATAAAGAAACAATGTATGCTAGTATTAAACATGCAAATTTGTTAACAGTTATGTTGCATGCTTTGAAAACAACTTATTTGATGTGAAAGTACACCAGGATGTTAAATGTGAATACTTTATGGCTGAAATGTATATCAGATTACTTGTATGGTCAGACTTTGAAGGGTTGGGGGCGTACAGGTCTATTCGTCCAGTAACTTGGGTGGGGTTAGTACTGAACAACATCAAAGGCTTGATTATAAGACACCTGTCATCGAATAGTTTACGATATCAAACGGCTTAAATAACATAGTTGTATCTATTTGTCGAATTACTAACAAAATAAAACGTGCGAGACGAACCAAAATGTAGCCAAAAAACTGAAGAAGAAAAATGTCAATGATAACACAACACGAAGCCACTTACGTCAGCAATACGACCCTGTAAATACTATTATTATTACTTTTTTTAAAAAGAATTTCTCCGCAACGTTTTACAAATAGGTAGGCTATAATGACTCAAATAAACAATTAAACTAAACCCCCAACTCATACTTTTCGACGCAAGGTTACGTCAGGACCCTCGCATTACAGTTAAGTTACATTAAACCAGTTCACGCGAGAAACGCGGTCTCTTACCTCGAACGCTGCCGTGCTCAAAGCGTGCTCCTCTCTCTCACTCTCATTCCCTTTAAACAGTCAGAAAACACATCCAGGATCGTCTCCCTGCGATTCTTTGGATGCTAACCGCAAACACTCCGAGCTGCCCTTCTTTTCCACTACTTGTATGGATGTGCACTTCCACGCGCTGCACAGTACACGAACGCCACGCAACAAACCGCTTGTTAAAACTTCTGAAACTACAGAGTTTGAAGGATGTAAAGCGTTGTTACGATGTATTATCCAGTGGTAGTTTTAGCGATTGTTAATCTCTCTGAATGTAGAGAGACCAGCCACTTGTTACACTGAAGCAACTATTCTTCTGTGTCCCCCGTTCACAGAGAGCATGCTTCATAGGGCGGGACTAGCAGTCCCTCGGGAGCAGTAGTTAAAGTATGAGGTGTTTTAAAACGCCGTCTGTCACCTCATTGTGTATTTATTTAACACGCTTGAATTGTTTATTGTTCGATACATAAGTAGGAGTTACTTTGCATAGATTTAATTAATACTGCCTGTTTGTAGACAAATATACTAATACTAAGACCAGAGTAGGTTTGGTTTTTCTTTTAGTTCAGTTATAAATGACAAGTGATTGTTGTCTATGATGTTTCTTTTTAAACCGACAAATGTTGACGTTTTACATGAAAAACGATTATAAGTTGAATTCGGACGATCCCTTGTGGCCAGTCAAAATATTACAAGAGTTCAGCACGTGGAAGGCTTTTCGACACCAAAGGGTTTTTATAATGAAAGTGTGTTTTTAAGACGTAAGCATGTTCACGTGTGGCTGTGAAGCATAGCGCAACTTGAAACCACTTACGATTCTGTAATAACAGAAACTCAAAAATATAACACTTTTCTACTAGATCTCAACGATGATTTAAAAAGGAACATTAACATAAAGTCTTTTTGAAATACATAAAATAACAATTAAGAAAATTACTTTCCAGATGCAGGCTGGAGAGTAAGCTGGGAACTATAAATTATATTATATTATATATGTGACCCTGGATGGATCACAAAGTCTTAAGTAGCACATTTGTAGTAATAATAGCCATAAATCTATTGTAGGGGTCAAAATGATAGATTTTTCTTTTGTCAAAAATCATTAAAATATTAAGTAAATATCATGTTGCATGAAGATATTTTGTAAATTTTCCTACCGTAAATATATTGAAACTTTAAATTAAGCGATTTTCTCAATATTTAGATTTTTTTGCACCCTCAGATTCCAGAGTTTTAAATTGTTATAACTCAGCCAAGTATTGTCCTATTCTAATAAACCATATATCAATAGAAAAGCTTATTTATGCAGCTTTCAGATAATGTCAAAATCTCAATTTCGAGAAATTGACCCTTAAGACTGGTTTTGTTGTCAAGGGTCACATATTGAAATCATTGTGAAAATAATGATCTCCGAATTTCATTTTGAAACTTTAGCTTGGTTTTCACAGAATAAGTCACATAATATATGATCTGTTTTTTGATATGACATTATTATATATTGAAATTATACTAAAATTAATAGTTATCTTAGAATTAGATTGAATTTTTACTTAACGCTTTGGGTCCTAATGAGTTGTATCAGAACCTAAATAAAGAAGTGCAGTCCACACAATCAACAAATATTGATGATCTGAAACGGTCCAACATTTCTTTTTAAATCTGATACCGATTTGTATGGAGGAACTGTCCAAAATGTCTTAAACGCCATGGAATATTTGTTGATTGACTTAAAGAAGGCTGTGCACAACCAAGTAAGACCCTTGGCATTTCAGTGAGTCCTGGATTGCTAAAGGTGTATTACACCTTATATCAAATCTTCACCTGAACTATGCCGACTGTAGGCTATCACCAGACAGAAGAGGTATAGATAGGACACAACTCATTCTGGTTTTATCTGTAGCCTTACTTAATACTTTGCCCTGAAATCAGTGGTCGACTGTTGTTGAGAGCTGAAGTGCAGGCTATGCAAAGAACCAAAGGAACGTACACGTACTGGAGTTCGTGTGCCAAGAACAGTACAGCACCACTGCTCAAGACAAACTTGAAACAAGGCATGCAAAGGTAAAACAGAGATGAACAACGTCAATCCTATGCCATCTTTCTGAGTGACAGCCAGTCAGCAAAATGTTCAACATGTAGGCTACACACATGCCAAGACTCTTACTCAAAGTGACAATTAAAATTTGTTTCTAAAATGTTATTCGGTTTCATTTTTGACAATTTAATTTTATATTTCATTTTGAGTAGGCCTAGGCTAATTTGGCTCTCAAGCATAAAAGGTCAAATAGGTGAAATGCAGTTCCAAGTTGTAAAGACTCTTTTGGTTCATAATTTCGTGTTGCAAAGAGTAAAAATAAGTCCGTCATTCATCCTAAAGTCAGCTAAACTCAACTGTTGTCGAAAAATAAAACGTGCAGGTCATAACTACAGCTCGTGCAGACCATGGAGGATTTTTGCCAAGAACTGTGGGCAGCTTTAGCCCTCAGAACAAAACCACAGACTTAATCATAATTGGTTTTTGAGATGCAAATATGCAACTAAGATTAACGACAACGCAACTGAGAGCAAGTACGTGACCGACAAAAATGATAGAAAACACTGACAAGTCAAAAACTTGCCGCAACCGTTTTCACAGCCTGGCGCATGTGTCATCCGATTCTCGGCTCCGAATAAAAGCCGCGGTTACTGTAAGAAATCCTCTTTAAGTCCGGCTGTAAGCACGTTGTTTGCGGGATCGTGTTGTGAAAAAGTCACTAGAAATGTTTTAAAATCTGTTTCCCAGATGTGAGAAACGCGGACGTTGACTAACTTCTGTCACAACTGCGGTGACGTCACAACGATTGACGCACGTTCCATAGCTGTTCTCTTGTTTTTATATAAAAACAGTTACGCAGCAAACTAAAATAACTCAAAGCACTGTAAAAAGTACGTTTAATCGCTTTGTGATATATTTTCTACACTTTAAAATGATATTAGCCTACATAGCCTATATTTTTACATCATCAAAATACTTGTTTTTGTTTTCCAAAAACTGCAATTCTTTCCTAATCAGCACTTCAAAAAATATATATTAAATAATTAATACACCACCGCAATGTATAAGTATGGTCTTTTTAATAAGTGTTCCCACGATATCTCATTTATTTTCTCTTCTTCTTTCTGGAGACCCCCGAGTCCCCTCTGGTTTCACTGCCACGCGTCTGTTGTTTATCAAGGACCGTGGCGCATTCTGTGGGATCTGAATGAATTGAGTCTCGTTCATTCATTCCTCTGCTCTTTCCACCTCTCTCTGGGATTTGTCTTGGGTTAAATAAATAAAAGATGGTGGGGAACGCTTGCTCTGGTTCCCGTCACGCTGGGCCGCTTTGCTCCCGAGAACACCCACCCACGATCTTCAGCACTTTTTGGCGAGGACAAAGTATTGACAAAAGACTATTTATTATTTTTATGTTTTATATGTAAACAATAACCTACTTTTTTTTACGTGGTTTCAAGTCGAATGACGTCAAGCTGACTAGCCTAAATATTATAAGCTTACCGACTGTAAGGTAAGAAAGTTTTTAACGCAGATTTGATGTAGGCCTACTTGCTCAGTAATTGATTTGATCATATAAAAAAATATTCAAAACAGTTATGGATTAAGGCTTTAAATAATATATAGGCTATATGCCTAGGCTATCATAGGCTAATTTATGGCACCCAAGGCATAATGTTAAAAACAGGAAAAAATCGTGATTTTTAATTTATAAGTATTTTGTAATAAGTACTTTTTATATAAAACATTTTTTTTACATGATGAGCTCTTGTTGTATGCTAACTGACCAGTAGAGTGAGCTATTGATTAATATTGAGAAAATTACAGAAAGGGTTGACATGTTATCCAAAGGTTTTCTTAGCGTTTACATAGGTTACCTATTCATGTAGGTTATTTAAATGGCATATCAAGGTAGGCTACTTAAAAAAAAAAAGATTGGTACTAGTGTGGCACGTGTCCAAAACCATTAGGTGTGTAATATTTACAGAAACATCAAAGTAAAACACAGCAAATTTGTAAAACTACACAAGGTCTTTCTCAGAAGACTGCTAAAATATAATAATATCAACAACAACATATTTCTCATGTCTTTTGTTTGTTTGCTGCAAATCACGATCTTAATTTCTGCATTCTTTTTGACATATGCCAGGACAAGCATATGTTCTGCCACATCAATAGTGTTGAATTATTTAGCTCTTAGCTGCAACCTGCGTTTTTATCATTCAGAAAAGAGCCTATGAGAGTATGAGTTACAGCTCATTTATCTCCCCCCTGATCTGCTGCATTGTTGACAAATGATCAATCTGTTCCTCAGGGGGTGATCCTGTTTCTCTGAATAAAACCTATAATTATAATCAATATACAAGATATAGTTTGCATATAAAAATATACAGATACTATTCATCTGTAAGCATTATTTACTCATTTTACTAACATAATTTTTACACCATGAATAAAGCAAAGGTTTGACGTTTGAGTTATTAATGCCATGCAACAGGAGGGGCTGTGGATGGTGGGAGCGAGGCAGAGATTTGTAGCGTGTGCGTGCACCATTGCAGGGGCTGACAAGACATATGGGCACTGCTGTAAGTGTGGGGAAAGGCCTCAGTCTGATTAGCATTCAGTCCTTGCACAGACTGCATCAAGGAACTCCACGGCCATCCCCCCAACACCCCCGTATGCTCACTTTCTCTCTCTCCCCACACCCCGCCTCTTTCTGCATCATTCTGTTGGACCAGAACCCCTCAATACAAAACAAGAGGAATACCTTCTGCTACGAAGATATCAGCAACAGGTCATTTTTGTACTAAATTTTTCATTTAGGCTTTTGTAAAACTTTTTTCATTAGCGCCTTGCTATGTAAATGTATAGCGATGCCAACAAAAGACAAACTATGTGCATGAGTTAAGATGTACAGAAGCAAAAGTGAATATGATGTTTGGTGGTATTGTTTAAATTCATATTTTCTTTGGTGTCCTAGTTAGTGCTTGTTTCCCAAAACATACTCACCTGTGGCATGACTTCAGAATGAACAAACTGAACAGACTGCTGGGACACCAGGTTTTATTATGCATTGCATTGTTCACTTTTTTCTCCAAATTCAAATATTTGAGATGTAGTTAAGTTTTGCAACTAGGCTCTGAAATGTCCCTGCTGAATAAAACATAGAAACTCAATAGAAACCATCACAGAAATTCTAATAGTTTCCATTTAAATACCATTATGAACCATTAGCTTTTTCCATTAAAACCAAAACCAAATTTCTTTTAGTAGTGTGTTTTCCCTGCTGAAAAAAATAGAAACCATGTATTGGTTTGAATGGGAATTGTATTGGTTTTAATGGAAACTATAATGGTGTCTACTAGTATGTGATGGATTCTATTGGTCGGATGTACATCCTATAGGAATATGCCCAAAACACTACAAAATGGAATTTTGTAAGTTTTAATGGAAAAAGTTAATGGTTCATAATGATATTTTAATGAAAACCATTAGAATTTCTGTGATGGTTTCTATTCAGTTTCTATGTTTTTTTCAGCAGGGATTATTCCAAAATGATTAATATAGATTACATCCTGCAAATAGAATCCATCATATACCATTAGACACCATCTTAGTTTTTATTAAAACCAATACAATTTCCATTGTAACCATTAAATCCACTAAATTTACTATTATGTTTCAGAAAGGGTTACATAGAAACCATTAAAGAAGTTATAATGGTTATAGTGGAAATTGTAACATCTGTTTAGTTTTCTTTTAGAAATCCTGTTTCATTTAAGACGCCTATATGATTTGAAAAGACACTAACGTTGTAAAAAGATTTATTGCACTGACATTGTGTCAAAGATGTAAATGACTACTGACGGGCATCTGATTGATGAGCTAATGTGATGTATGTGACCCCTTTCGTTTAGTCCAGACGTCCTCCAGGTAAGCCCAGACCAGCTCCATACATCAACACCTCTCCAATCCGAGTCGCCCTATCAGGCAATTACTCAAAGAGACGAACCTGACCTTTCTGTTAGGTGCTCCGACCGAGACACCAAAGGCGTAAATGATACAAGACTTCAGACTTCGCTAAATGCCAGATCTCTCATTAGTTTCATTTAGCAGACTTAACAGGCTAAATCTCACTAAGTGATGTTTATAATAATCAAGACGGATGATTTGAACGGCTCGTCTTTCAGTTCTGCACATGCTTGGAGAATGGTGAACAAATGTACTGCCTTGTTTAATGGTGACTTCTGGACAACATGTTAAGGGTATAGTTCACCCCAAAATAGAAATTCTGTCATCATTTATCCACCTTCATGTCATTCAAAACCTTTGGAACACAAAAGACGACATTTTGTCTCTGGTTTTGTGTGCATCTAATGAAAGTCAATGGGGGTCGGTGTACTCGGTGAGTACCAACATTTTTCAAAAAAATCTTTTGTGTTCTGCATGAGAAAGTCATACAGGTGTGAAATGACATGAGGGTGAAGAAATGATGAAAGAATTATTACATTATTTCACAAATGACAGTACATCTGAACATGCATACATTCAGCAGTTTACCTCCAAAATCAGAGCATGTGCTGTTCCATCTGGACCTACATAAGGGCACCATAATGACTGTACTGTAATAAAACGCCAATATTTGCATGAGAAACAAGAAAGGTGGGGCTGGGGGAGTGAATGCAGCTCAGCAAAAGATTACAAACAGGGACGTCGAGCATGAAATATATTCTGACATAGAGATGCACCTCTAAACAAGTGTTTCATCTCAATATGCTGTTTGCACAGTGAAGTACCCTAAAATATATACAGTCCATATCTGCTGCCTGCTTCAGAAGAGAGCAAAGGCGAACGAAACATCACATCTGCGGTTTGTTTATTCAGCAGTCCTGCCTCTATTCAGTTGTTTGAAAAGATAATCCACCCCCACATGGAGCCTGGGTGCACCTGGCCTCTCTGTGGGTTGCCAGGTACTGTTTATGTTTGGCTTTTAAAAGGTAACAGGCTTGAGGATGTTGTCAATATACTAAGCTGATCGAAAGCTGATAATTGAAAAATAAGAAAGCATTTATCAGAATGGGGCAAAGGGTTTATGCTTTTTTTAGGTGTGCAAAACAATGATTTGCTATTAGTCGAAGACAAATTATAATATTTTTGGTATTATATATATATTACTCCAGGATTTCAAACAAAAATATTGTTTTTATTTCTATGAAAACTGTAGAAACAGGTCAAAATAACAGAAAGAAAAGTTCATATTCACTTTTAAGCAATACAACATGAATATTTGTACATTTTATCACAGTTTTCATGCGTCTGTCTTGACATGCTGGCTGTCTGTTACATTACTGTTGGATGACTTTGTCACCCCTGAGGTTTGATTTTGTTGAAATTCAACAGACACTGCAAAACATCTAGAAATGCTGATTAAATATTATTATTATAGATAATATTATTTATTTTGTTGACTTTATGCAGTAGTCAGTAATAACAAAAAATGGCTTTAAAGCTAACATACATTGACAACACGCCACAAATCACCAATTTTATTTAATGGAGTTTAAAAACACAGTGACCTTTGTTTCATTTACAAACTGTACCGATGAAAGAAATGAATAAATGTTTTCACACTAGAGAAAATGTACCACCATGCTCTCAAACAGGCAGTAAATCACCCATCTTTATTGGTTGTTTTATTACTGGATTCTCCAGAGGAGAAGAGCTTACTGTTATTCCCACTCTGATTTATATCTGAGGGGGCGAGTGGCCTGTCACAATATTTACTGATGATCTGAGCTTGCTGACACATGGTCCGTCCACTTTCTGTTGATGAGGTTTTGTTAAAAGCAAAGCTTGTACCAAACCTCTGTCCACGCTCGATTCACTCAATCCAACTACATATCCCATCAGTCCACAGGGAGCAGCAGCCAATCACGGGTCAAGAACCGCGAGTCTGTTTCTCAGTGTAGCGTTGATGAAAATTGTAATCAGCATCTGAGGTTTGGCACTTTATTGACTCAGCAGAGAAGCTAAGAGGACTGGAGTGATTTTCAAAAAAGTTACATTCAAATGCTGGAAGCCAATGCTTTGTAGAATATATTGCATTTGGCCTATATCCTGGTTCATTATTCCTGGGGGTTTGACAAGCAATGTTGTT
The DNA here is from genome assembly GCA_026939265.1 of Oreonectes daqikongensis. Classification (NCBI taxonomy): domain Eukaryota; kingdom Metazoa; phylum Chordata; class Actinopteri; order Cypriniformes; family Nemacheilidae; genus Oreonectes; species Oreonectes daqikongensis. Next base: position 6,758,155 of record JAOTQM010000036.1, on the reverse strand, counting down.
CCTGAGCCAAGAGGTTACTTAAGCATCATAAAAAATGATGATTGTGCACAATGTAGGACCTGACTGACTATCGAGAGCTTTTTCGTTTGAATGATTGTCTGGAAAATTAAACGTTTACATCAGGCGATAATGCAAGGAAATATACTGGGTGTTCATCAGGTGAGTTACAGTACAAACAATACATGCATGTGTTAGGATCGTATGTGATAATGAATGCTGTGAATTCTGCTTATAGGTTTGATTTGATGTGTTTGCCTTTGATGAAAAAAAAAAAAACTGTACATTCATTCACGCCTTTAGAAGATTGTATTGCTTTTAACCAAAGCATCTTAAGACGATCAGTATTTTCACTGAAATGTGCTGGTAAAAATACAAAACTGTTCTCATCTCGTACGTCTCGTTTCTACTTTCAAGGTTCCTGTCTTCCTCACAAGGTTAGAGAGACAGGTCCTTTCCACCTGAGCAGAAACAGAGAAGGCCTCAGATGCCCAGCCAACCATCAGAAATGTGTTTCAAAAACCACTACTGACCTGACAATGTACAGCTTGCTGCCATGATCGTCCCCAAACCTTAAAACTATGATATTATGATATGATATGTAATTTGATTGCCAAAAAAAGAGAAAAAATAAACAAAATTATGCATCAATACATTTTTTATATTTCATTAGATATTGCGACTATATTATTATTGTGAACTGTTTTGGCTACAATAAGCATGCAGTTAAAATCAAATATCGAGAACTGGTTTAGTTACGTCATTCTACCCAGTTTAAATAACTGAATGAATAAAAAAATTTTGTATTTACATACATTTTGTATTTATGAGTCTGGTCTCTCCCAAGGTTTTTTCTCCACTTTAGATACATATATATATATATATATATTTATAGAAGAGTTACTGCTGACTTTGCAAAATTTAAAAAATGTAAACAACTTGTGTTTAACAACTTACATTTGTATTATTATTATTATTATTATTATTATTATTATGTAAAGATGCTTTGAATTTAACAAATTAATTTAATTGAACATGCTTAAACAATGATAAAGGAATTTTGAACTTCCCCAACCTCGGTTAAAAGCCTCACATATGCTGAAATCAGTCCGAAAATTTCTGAAGAAGTGGCTGCTATATCAAAGTTGCTCATCAGTATGAAATAAAAGCGATCAGCAACACTTTGTCATGTAGTATTTATATGGTGTAGAGCGAGTGAGATTCCCTCTGACCTACTCATGTTTCCTCTAATGCTGCTATTCTTGTTGCCCCACCCTGTGGTCCAGCACATCCCCCTCACCCCACCATCACGGCCAGTTGGTTTGACCTGCTGCTGGGCCGTCATTATAAAGAGTGGATGTCTCGCATAGGAAAGGAAAAAGCTCTCTAATCCCGCACCATATAATTCTGCTCGCAAGAGGATTAGCGCCAAACGTGGGCCGCGGTCCATGACCAGATTTAAATCATACATCCCTCATCAGCTACAGTATCAGCGTTTTCATCAACATAATAAACCACCGCCTTTGTGTCCTTTATACCACACTATTAAAGAGTAGTTCACCCAAAAATAGAAATTCTGTCATCATTTATTCACAACTACATTTTGAGAAACGTCTCAGTGATTTTGTGTTTATACAATGGACGTCAATGGGGTCCAATGTTGTTTAAAAATATTTGGTGTTATTGGGTGAACTATCCCTTTAACAAAAAAATCAAAATTAAGGTTTTTTTAATATCACGGTTTTTATCAAGAACACCACAAATTGTGACACCCCTAAACTAATCCAGTATCTCTATTCTGAGTCTTAAGCATTGCCGTCGCTATGACAATCATCATGCACTTATTGCATTTTTCCTGTTGAATCACCATCATCTCTCACGTTTATGTATTATGTATTGCCACGGCATTCAGCCCAGTCGCATCAGACATTCACGCAGTCGATTCGGTTCGGATCAGTGCCAAAGTACAGAAGAAAAAAGTCACGACTTACAGGTTCCTCTGTGCCAATAGTCTCTTCAAGGACAGCGAAGGAAAAACTGCACTATCAGACACTTCTGGCCCGCTTTTGTGCATTCATCATTATGTATTTATCATAGACAGGCAAATGTATGGTTAAAAGCTAACGGATGTGTCAACAGGCATAACTAAATACATAAGTCTGGTCAAGAATAGAGCCCGAAGCAGTTGGAAGAAGAAAAACGTGACCTGTAGGAGGTTTTTACATCACGCTTTAGGCAATTCATTGTTCTTGAGTACAGAGTATGCAGCGTGTCCATATGGCATACCCTGGGGCAATGTGGCACACACACACACCAGGTAAGACACACAGGAAGATATAGATGTATAAAGATAGATAGATAGATAGATAGATAGATAGATAGATAGATCTGTCATATACACACACACACACCAGCATCTATCCATCTGCCAAGCCCAACTCCTCCTCCCCAAAGTGCATTCTCTCTCTCTCCATTACAAACAGTAGGCGCTCACTCCCACCAGCCCTGGCACATGTGGGAGTGAGCGAGAAGCAGAGGTAGAAATGGACGCAACCATTGTGAGTTGCTTGGGCGTGTTCGGGGAGCTCCTCCTATCACGAAGGATTTGGGAGGAGGCTGCGCCGAGCTCTCGCATCCTAATCTTCCTGCTCAGCATCTCTGCTGGCTGTCTGGACGATCCTTGTCTTTCATGTGAATGCAGGACGTACTTACAGGACAACCCCTGTTTATGGGATATTTTATTGTTTAGGAAAGGAGAACTGCTTTTGGTGCACAGTCAGCATAATTTTACGGTAAGAAAGTTGCTTGTTTGTTTATGTGTCTGTGTTTGTTTTCTAAAGTGGAATGAAATACAGAGTGATGATGCATTAAATCTAATGGATTTGGATGATTTTGTTTTTGGTTAAAAGTAATGGAGTTTATTATTCTGCTTGAGGTTCTCTGCAAATCAAAAGTTTATGAAATATTGAAGGAACAAAAACAATGTTCGAATCTTACATACCGTGTGACAAAATATAGCAAAATGGGTTTGAAAAAGTGAAGATATGGAGGAATTCAGACACGATGCTTCTGTTTATTAAATGAATCGATAAGCGTCTGGTTGAGATTTTGGAAGCTGTTACATAATCAATACACGGTGAAAATATTTCTTCCGCAGAGACTATGGGATGCAATAATCTAATATGATAAAGTGCACGATTGTCGTCACTTTCGTAACGCGGTGGGACAAAATTTACAAACATCAGTTTTAGTTGGAGCTAAACTAGCTTGACTCCAATAATGTTGATTTTGTGGGATGTTCTTGTTGATTGCTTTGCTTTAGAGAACTTCGTTGGCCTTCTCTCCGATGCAAAACGCATCATTACGCTTATAAAAATGAGAACGCAATGAGCCGAAAATGTTTACTGATGACAAAATAAAAATGAATCCCATAGGATGTTATGATGTGTGCGTTTGTACATTCACGGTCTCAAAACTGCATGGGTGAGTGGAAGTGTGTAAATGTGTGTTCACAGTGTTTAGCCTATTTATTCGGCACGTACACGTGAGTGTGTGTGTGTGTGTTTTGTAGTTGCGTACCGAAGGGTGGGGGACCTCCTCTTGCAATGAATAAAAACATATGCATTATTTATATCGTCAAAATGTCTCGCAGGCATCAGAAGCACTGTTATAACCTTCCACAGATGCAAAAACAGTCCTTTGCTCTTCATTAAACACAATGAGCTTGTTTTTTAGTAAATATATGATGCGGTACCGTACTCTTGAAATTGAAGAGTTTGGAGCAGATATTTGATCATATAAACTGAGCTGCCTATTCATGTTCTGATACTGATGAAAAGAAAAGCTGGAATAAATAGGCTTCAGCCCACCCTGGTGCCAACCCAATATGTTGGATTCTCTGGACCTTCTGTGGCTTTCAAACGGCACCTTCATGAGTTCCTGGTGATCAAAGGCGAAAGAAAATATTTTACAGAAATATGACTTATTAGAGGTAGAGTATAAAGAGGGAATGTAGGAGGAAAATAACATTTTAAAAGTCTCAAACATTACATTGCATTTGTATAAAATGTTACTGTAAAAACAAGGTTACACCTCCAAACTGCATCTAATAAATGAAATATTCAGTAATTCCAATAAAATACTCTTCAGGATTAAAGCATATCAAATTTTCCAGACCTGAAACCAAATACCCAGAGAACAGAGAAAATAAATCTTCACCAGAAATGACAAAAAATGACAGAATCACAACCTGATGGTCAAAGTAAGTTTAGAAATGTTAAATGCCAGGTGACATGAATCATTTTTTATTATATTGTTTGTCTCTTAAAACAAAAAGCAAGCGTTTATTGATGAATATTAAATCTAGTTCATATGTCATCACTTAACAGAATAGAAAATGAAACAGTCCAATTGACCATTGTATTAAATGTAATGATCCAGATCAGAGATGTCAAATCAATTAATCGAGACTTTGGAATCGAGTAATTGCAACTTTGGAATCGTTTAATCGCTATTAATCGATTCCAAAATAAATGTTTGTGTTTATATAATATATGTGTGTGGCATGTATATTTATATGTATATTCATTCACACACACATATATGTATATATAACAAATATTTACATTAGTATATATAAATGTATATTTATATATATTTACTCATATTCCTTAAATATATACTTGTATGTTTGTGTATTTATTATACATATAAAATTACATGCCACACACCTATATTATATAAACACAAACACTTCGTTTGGAAACGATTAATCGCTATTAATCGATTTAACAGCACTAATCCAGACATAAACAGACGTATGAGATAACATTAAGAGATAACATGAAGATGAAGTATAATTCATTGCTATGAGTCTGTATCTAATGCTTCTTGTCTATGTTGTCAGCTACGTCCTTAGACGTCTGTAACCAAGTTACATGGGTGAAACTGAATTTGCCGTGTGATACAACATGTGCAAAAAGAGTGCTAAAGTGAGCTGTAAAAAAGCAGAGCTCTATTTTTCACCCCAGCGTTGGCAGAAGTGTAATGGCAAATCTGCAGTCCCACAGTTGGCTTGTGTTTTATGTTTGCAGGAGGCTTTTTTTGTACTGCGAGTCTCAAGAGGGAGCGTTTGCTTTAATGTACTAGAAAAAGACTACAGCAGCGCTGTGAAACACAAGCTTGAGCAGTAAATTCAGAATCAGAGACTTAAGATCTGTTCAAATGTGAATAGTATGAATGTCTAAGTCGACATTAATGAGCCTTTAATAAAACTTCATACCATAAAAATCAGGTCAGATATAAAATACAGACAAAGGAGTTTCAGAATGGGGCTAGGTTTAGATGTGCACGCATGTCAGCAGACTCTTTAATATTTTACTACAAGCTCCAGTCCCAGCAGGGTTCTGCCTAATAGATTTACTGTATGTTGCTGCTTTTCACTGCGAGCGGCTATGACTTGATCCTTTTGTGCAGCTTTTGAATTGAATAATCATGCTTTCAGACAAAGAGATTTAATGGCCACTGATGAACCTATTGGTTTTGCTAAAGAGGAACTATGGAAATCTATTCTTTGGTTCTTTGTGTATCCGCCTGTGTTTTAGATCAAACATTGTATTGTGGTGCACTTTTATCTGCATGACTTTAAAAGTTAAAAGTAAATTTAGAATACCTTCTCTTATCCTATTGTCTTATCCTGTTTGCCAACCAATGGAAGACAGGCAGAGGAATTATTTGGAAAACAATAATATTTTTGCATTTTCTGCATATCCATCAGAAATAACAATCCTCACCTTTATCGACACCATCCTAAATAAAAAAATGACATATGACTTCATAATGGCTACGACTGACATCTTTAAAACATCTCTTCACATTTTACTGATGTCATCAGAAAATATTGATCGTTTCTTTAATAAAAACCGTCATAGCCGTGACCATACATAATAAAAGAGATCATAATATCCACATACTCACTTGTTAAGACATCTAAGGCTTTGCAGGGGTATCATTTTGTTAATGGATACATGAACATTTTGTGACCTCCATCATGCCAAGAAATCAATAAACTTGAGCGTGCTCCTAATGGGTCCTACAAATAGCGAACTCCGCTTGCTATTATCTCTGATGAGAGGAGTATGATGTCTAACTCATACTGTAGAAACTGTAGGGCAGACAGTGGGTGATTCACACCGGCTAATCCAGAAGATCCAAATCTTCTGATCTTCAGGGTGAAAGAAGATGAATCTAGTCTCAAGCTTTAATGCCAAAACTACAGACCGGTATTTCGGTTCAGCTGTGCCTTTACTTGCTACAATCTGGTCATCTGTGGGAGATCTCCACGGCCCTTCATGTAGCCAGCTTTATGCGTGAGCTACTAAACTGCAAACGTGAGAACAAATCAATTGAATTTGTGATAGTTGTGTGCGTGCCATGGGTTTTTGAGATCAGAAATAGCTGTGGGTATGATGGGAGCCTCCTATTCGACTTAATAGACCTCTCATTTTTTCCCATTATAAAATATTTGATCATTCCCGATGCATTTTCTTTCCATTATAAAATATTTGATGACGCGTAACTTTTGGAGTGCTATTAATAAACCAACACGAGCAACTACTATTGACCCTCACCCATAATTCTAGCAATTCCTTTAAATGTCTACTTTTTTGTTTTTATTTATGATAACATTCATTCAAAATGGCCCAGATTTTATGTTGGAATATTTACTGCTATTTTCTATTGCAGTGGATGCATTCGTCTCTGAAAGTAGAATGATTACATTCTAAAACTAAAATAAAAACTGTCTAAGAAAATAGCAACCTTGGACATTTAAACTCAAAAATTGCATTTAGCTTGTTTACCAAAATATGCTTTAGTAACAATAAAACCCTTTTACTGATTGTTTCTAGGCCAATCCTTTTACAGTCCTGGCAGTTAAAGCCATTGAGTGCAAATGACTCAAACGGTTGTTAAATGCACTTGAAATAAATAAATTTGTCTCTTGCTCACAAAACACCTCAGGTGACTTCCACGCTTTTCTAAAAGCCGGAACATTGCACCACGGTACACCTCAGCTTTGCCCAGTCAAGCATGTTAATTTAGTTCACCAGATGTCTGACATAACCTGCGTCCTTACTGTAATTAATTAACAGTTAACGTTCCTGTGAATGAATTCCTTAAAATCCCTCATGCAGAATGCACAAATGCACTTCACAGTTAGGCAAATATAACAGAGTGCTGTGTAATAAAAATGAATTCGATCTAAATAGCTGTCGATAGGAAGGTTCTCTATTGCATGCATATATACTTTGTGCATGTGGCACATGGTTAAAGGAAGAGAAAACTAGAACTAAGGTACATACGTGAAGTGAGGGAGCAGTGGTTGTGTAACACCCAGCTGGCTGTTTCATCAGGGAGATCAGAAGAGGGAAGTGCAGGGTGGGGTTGTGCAGAGATACATCAACACTGTGGCAGTACATCGGCAACAAATCAGATCCTCACCTATGATAAAATATATACATGTAACATAAACAATAATTTTATAACAAATGAAAATTATATCAAATAGTATTTAAAATCTATTTAGTGTTATAAAAAATGTAAAATATGGATATATTTATAAACATTTATTCTATATAAATAAATACAATTTGTGACCCCGCCTGTGAAAACCAGGCTTAAGTCGGAAAATCTCATTATGAGATAACAAGCATCAAATTTGATTTCAAGCATTAATTTCACTATGATTTCAATCTTTGACATGGCATTACTCAGTCAACATTAAAGATATCAATGTCATATTTTTACAGAATGTTCTTTACATTATGTAGAATGATTTTAAGTAGAAAACAGTAAATCACAAAAAGTGACTTTAGCTGGGTTTTCACAGGCAGGGTCACTTTTATTCAAAATACATTTTTTCAATATAAACATTATTTATATTTTTTTTATGAAAAAATGAATAATGTATAATTAATAATTAATAAAAATAAGAAACAAAAGATCATTTTAAGGGGACAAGGGCTTTGCTTTACCTACTTTCCTATACAATAAAAAATCCTTTCAAACGATTTTCCTTTTAAACGGACATCCCCAATCCCTCGTCTTTAAGCCCCGCCCCTCATCCACCAGCTCCATTCTGGTATGCCACGCCCACTTT